>OY728151.1:976151753-978551753 GCA_963277665.1 Viscum album
AAATTAAAGGATAAACTAATGGGTTGTGTTAAAATGAAATGGAATGTCTTGGTGAATTGGATTTTATGAAAACTCAGTAACTCTAGAAATAGAATAACTTTTAATTAAAGTGGGATTTGGGTGTATTGTAGTCTTTTTCATGTTTGTGTGGTGTTTCACACTTAGAATTGGTAGATAAAGTGGTAGAGGTTGTGAGACATTTATGGTGATGTAGTCAGTGGGTTGATATTATTATTGAAACACCACAGGTTGGGATTATGCATGTGATTATTATATGTTATATTTTCGTTATGATTTCTATACACACCCCACCCGTATAGAGAACCATGTGTGGACACCCAAATGTTTTTAGGGGTTTTTTTTTCAACATTCCAATTTTGAGTATGGATGGATGAATAACCCCACTTCCCTTATCACCCGTCAAGATGAGGTTCTGACACTTGAGTTGTGTTGGATTATAGATATAATGCACTGATGATTGGTTTAATGAGGTTTATGAAGTGTTTTATATTTAAATAACCAGACGCGATGATGTACTCCTCTCCCTCGACAGCGAAGAGGGTTTCCTACTACTCTGATATGTAAACCTCAAGGATTCCTTCAATCCATAGTGGGAGAGATCATTCCCACGGAAATCTCGAGCAAATGAGAAATCTAGAAGCCAATTTACTGCCTCCCTGTAAAGTTATTTTCTTCGCAGAATCCCTAACCAAGAACCCTACATCTGCTGGAAGTGTTATTCAACCTCTGATAATCAAGAGATTGGGAGAAGGTGCAATCACAGTTATCACAGACAAATATGCAATTAGACAACTCCTTGACTACTTCAAATACTTAGTGATGGGTCGAATCACTTATGAAAGAGGAGCGAAACTGTTGAGCAACTCTAATCTCATTGATTGAATATCACATTGCTAGAAATTCTAGGCCTGGCGAATGATACCAATCGGTAAGAGATACTTTCATATTTTCTTATAAAACAATGAAGATTACATTTATATTTGGAAAATAGGTTCACTAAATCTGAAACCTTGCATTTTAGGATTATCTAAATGGGATCCGAACATTAACCCATTTACTCAAAAGCAATATCTTTCACAGGTCTTGGCTAGAATTAATGGCCTACCATGGACCTACTGGCATCCTAAAATTCTTAATGATATTGCCTTGGGCATAGGTAATCCCTTTATAATTGACCAACGAACCATAATCTGGGATCTGGGTTTATTCTCCCAAGTCTTGATTGAAATTGACTTAGAACTCCCTTCCCCAGATCGTGTTTCTCTTGATGCAAATGGTCACATATCTGATATCGCCATTGAGTTTGAAAACTTACCCAGATTTTTCAAACACTATCTAATAATTGGACTTGATTTAGACAATTTCAAGGCTGTCCAAAAATATGCCAAACCTATTCCTACTGCCCCTAGCACAGGCCCAAAAAATTTCCCAGTGAACACTAAAGTGTATTTTAAAAAATCCTCTAAGGAAACAGCCCAAGCGGTCACATGGGATTCACATGCTAGAACCAGCCAAGAATTGGCTGATATAGTAGATGAGTAGAACCTTCATAATGGTAGAGAGACTCTCTTAGATTATGACTCTACTGAAATAGACAATACAATAAAAGAAATGGAATCCTTGCAAAAAAGAGTGGTTGAGGATATGTTTTCTCTCCTTCTTGATCTCCAATATAAGGAATCCACACTAGATTTAATTTTCACTGAGTTATAAAATAATGTGAGTGATCTGAATAGCACTCCCATAGTTAATATTCAACACAATGTACTTGTAACTCCCCAACCCTAGATACCTAGAGTCGGTGCATTATTACATAACATTGGAATGATCACAAGAAAGATCATGTCTTGAAAGACCGATTAGTTTAGTAGCCTTGGAAACACTAGATATATTCATATGTATTACATTACATCATAGGGTAAAAAAACTACAACAACATCTTGTCTTCATATCCCCTCATACTATCCCTGATGGTCATTCATAAATTACATCTTCACATCCTCAAAAAAATAAAGATGGAATTCATAATGTCATACTATCATAACCACATAGCCAAGGCCTCGTGCCAAGACTACAAATAAGATTTTGTCAAGGCCTTGTTCCAAGACACTAGTTTGTCTCATGAGACCTACCGATGCATCGAGGAGCTATAGTGGGCTCCACCCGTCACTTACTAAGTCCAATGCATTCCTCATATGAAAATTTTTAAACATAACATAAACGTTCTTATTAAAACTATCATACGAAATGTCAATACTTTATCCACAAACCATGAATGGTATAAAAATAGCACATCCACAGTCAAACATAACTCATTAAATACAATATGAAAGATTGTATTGTATCATATTAACCTCAATCAAGAATGATGAAGGATATTGACATAGATTAGAATAATCATCAAAACAATTAGAATGAAATGTCTCCCTTTTTCTTAAAATCATTTAAAAGTCACACTATTTGTCAAGAAGCCATTTAAAAATAGATTTTTGAATCAAAGTGTCCCATACCACTTTGAAACTTTTAAAAGGAGTTTTAATTTTAAAACTTTAATGTTCATATAAATAAATCCTTAAAACCATTTTTAAAACATGGACATTTAATGAGCAATATTTAGAAGAATAAGTCTTTAAAACATTTAAAAATGGTATTTTAGTTAGAGTTTATAACCAAAAGAGAGACACTTGAATACAAATAATGGAGGTAATCAAAACTTTGTAATATCATGAGAATAAATGGATTCATGATATACTATGTCAAAGTACATTATATACACCACATAAAAGTGATTTGGTGTATAATAACAAAGAAGTCTCAGTGGAGTGTAAATTTAGATGAAATCTATCATAAAGGCTGTATCCTTAGGTTAAGGATAAATCAACAACATAATTATGTGTGAAAAATATAAATACACTAAATTTTATTGGATATTTAGTGTAAAACTATCAAAGGACATTCACACATATTATTGTAAAAACAACACCAATGAATTTGATGTTTATCTCAATAAATCGAGATTGAGTAAAAATTACTCTTATCAAGTTCATACCGATGACTTGAGAATTTATCAATGGAGTGATTATGTGTATGAAAAGTATATCCATAGAAAGGGGAGTGGAAATTATGACATAATCAAATGAATAGTGATTCCACACATAATCTTGGAGTAAAATAATCAATGAAGTATGCATAAAGCCGAATGAGTGGAAATTGAAATTCCAAATTCCCTTATTGATTTGGTAACATAAAAAACATAAACCCATGAAAGAAGGATAATAAAATGATGATGTAAATATACATGAATTAAATTATATTACAAAATGAATACAAACATGTGCAGTACACACACCACATGTAATAAATTAGTGGTGAACAATGGAATTATCACGGAATTAAAAGTGAGATAAGAAACCCCTTACTCTGTAATTTTTCCTTGGTAGAGGGTAGGTTAACCTCCTATATAATGTTGAAATAATTTTTATTTAATTATACAAGATTCATTTACATTAATATGATATCATATATGATCTTTTAACATTTATTTGTTAATAATATCTTGGTATTATCGTCATTTCGGATGTTAACTTACTCATTTTCCTTTATATTCTTTGTTATGTAAGCTGTGTTTGTTATGGAAAGGTTGTATCATATTCATATACCGAATGATAGTAAGTCCTTAAACATTATTATTAATCTTTAAATGAGAATTATACTTTAATGGATAGGATGAAGAATGAATCTCATCGCGTTCGTGGAGACGGTAGTCCGTACGTACGCACGAGCGACAATATCATTCTTTTGATGTTAAAATAATATATAATTGGAGGGTATATCATATATAAATAATAACTATCATGTTATATTTATTATTTACATGAATTACACATCATTATTATACCCATCCAAATAATAATTTATTGAATGACAATTACACCACGACATGGAGACGGTAATCCGTACGTACGCACGTATGGTGACATGCCATTCAAAGGATGGATAGAATATTGAATATGGTTGTACCATATTTATAATAACATCAAAGTATATAGAATATACTGGAGTTATTATTTTAGAATAAAAATAACAAAAAAAGAAGAAGTTAAAGAAGAAAGGAACTTGAAGGAGGGTGGTGAAAACATTACCTCTTCTTCGGGTTCTTCCTTTTGATTTGATCAAAAGGGATACTTAGGTTGGCTTCCTGATCAAACTAAGGCCTCTAGGTTGTAGTGAGGGAAGTTTAGAGAGTATTTGGGCAGGTTTTTGCCGAGCCAAAAGGCTTTGAATGTGTGAATTAGTGAGAAGGGGGAGTGCCCTTTTATAAGAGGGGTGAGGGGCACCTTTGGAAAATCTAAAAATATTATTCTATAATAAATTCATATTCGATTTATAATGGCTCCAAAGTGGATTATTTAAAGTTTAAAGTGGGTATGGGTCGAAAACCACTCAACCAATAGAATTTAGATAGGTTTGGGTCATTATATTAACCTTATCTTTAAGTATTAACTCTTAGTTAATTAGTTCCACTTTTACAATGTCTCTTTGTATTTTTATATTATATGGTTAATAAACTTACTATATACATACAAGAGACTCCCTAGTGATCCATTAATAATACACATATCAGGAAATAAGTCACTTGGCCTAACCTTAGATTTTTAGGAATTGAATATAAATTAATAATATAATATTTGTTTTAAAAACTCTTTTATGTCAATTTTGACACTATTGGGTATTTTGTTTTTGATAAATTCATAACAACATTTTTACTTCAAAAACAATTTATATAATCAATCCTAATCTGTCATAGTAACCTAGAAAATTTGTGTAATTCATAAAAAATCTCAAATTACATTTATTTTGATATTTATAATATCAATTATTTTAATATTTCATTAATTAGGTAATTACTGCATCACCATTGTGTCATAAATAAATTAAATTATTTAATGTCTAAAAATTATAAATAAAATACCATTATGTAGGAAATAGTTTTATCTTTTTAATGAATATTTAAAATCTAATTTATCTTATGTATAACACTATATTAAAAATGTTTATTAAATATACATTGATTCTAACTCTTTTAACTCTTCTTTGAATTAAATAAAATAAATGTCCTAATCTAATACAAGTGGACCTAAATGATAATATTTTACTCTTAAGGTTGTTTTTAGTCGATATAAACTCTTCCAATAGAATTAGGACATGTGTTAGGGAAATATAATTACCCTATTTACTTTTAAACGTGATAAATAAAAGTAAAAAGTTACTATTCACCAAAAAATATTTTCATCTCATTGAACCACATTTTACTCCTTGAAATAAACCGTGTCTCTTAGATTTTCGAAATTCCACTCATAGAAGCGGTAAAATTAAGTTTTATGAAAAAAATCAGTTTTTTAACTACCACTGTGGTTTCACTATTCATCAAAAAAAATGAAAGTTTCCAGAAAAATACCAAAAATTAGGCCTAAGCTATATTTGATATTATGAATTCAAAAATGATGTCTATTTTACCAAATTCAAAACATATCAGTTGCATTAATTAATTTAAAAATTAATTTTTGTCGTTAAAACAAATAACGTGTTTTTAAGAGATAATAACTATCAAAAGATTGACACTTGTTTATGTCTGGTTTAAATGTCAAATTACATCCAATGACCAACATTATAATAAATAGTAAAAATATATTCTAAATATAATTTTAAACCACTCAAATTAATAATTTATCACTATTAATTATTTCAATTAAAAAAGTTGTCTTTAATTAAAATTTAGTAATTTTCACTATTCATCAAAATATGAAAGTTATCCGAAAAGTACCAAAATTTCACCCTAAGATAATTTCAATATTACGAATCCAAAAATTAATTCCATTTCGAAAGATAAAATTTATAATATTTAAAAAAGTAGTTCTTACTATTTATAATGGCTAGTTTGATTGGTTGTGGTGTGTTAGAATCTCGAAGTTGCGTACAATGCACGCCATTGTATTATTCAAAGGGAAACATACCATGGAAGCTTGGGGTATTACAGTACATCACCTTACTCTTAACGCCCCAGTTATGGATCAAAAGGAGCCACAATCTCCTATTGTTGTCTAACCGAATTCCAACCCAGTTGAGAGAGTGTATAACCCAAGTATAATAGAAACTACCCACACTTTAACCAAATCTACTTCCTCTAAGAGTAATGTCAAGCCAAATTTGAGAGAATCTGAATGAAAAGGAAAGGAAGGTACTGCCCCCACTCATAATAAATGTTAAAAATATTATTCTAGAACTGTCAGGGTCTTTCCAGCCCAAGCACCCTTGGTTCCCTCCGGATCATTGTTAATAAACATAAACCAATCATTTTTGGAATCTCAGAAACTAAAACCAACTATCTTAACAACCAAAATACCCTTGACAAAAAAGGTTACACTCTTCTCTGTCTTGTTCAAGATGCCAACTCTAAATAAAGAATCTATGTGTTCAATGATAATATTATTGACCAGCCTTTGGTTGTTAAGACTGATGAGAAAATCATCACCTATAGTTTCTCTTATTTGAGGCAAGATTTTTTTTGTTCCTTTGTTTATGCCTCTAATTAATACATCACCCGAAGAGCTCTCTGGGATCAGATTTAGATCTTATCCACTTCAATCAAGGACCCATGGATCCTCATGGGCGATTTCAACTCCATTCTAAATAAAGATGAAAAACTTGGTCATGTCCATAGTTCCACCTCTATGAGAGATATCAAATCACGTGTTGAATCTTCTAATCTTTTTGAATTTAATCTGACTGGAGATAAATATACTTGGTATCATAGACACCTTAATGGGATGAGGGATATTAAAATTGATCTTGCCTTTGGAAATGAAAAAACGCTTACTTTCTGGAATCATATTTCCTATGTCACCTTAGCCAAACATAATTCTGACCACCATCCTATCCTGACTAATTTGATTAATAAAAAGGATTCCCTCACTATCCCCTTTAGATTTAATAATGCTTGGTGCCCTATTTATGAATGTTCTCAGATTGTCAGTGACTATTGGACTTCCAAAAACCAAAACAATAACCCTATAGATTGAATTATAAAGATAAAAACCATTAAAATCAATTTAAAACTTTGGAGAAAGAATAAGTTTTCCATTATAGATCAATAGATTGACACTTTGGAAAACTCCTTGCATGAGTTGCAGCAGTCCAATAATCAAGATGATTTCACTAGAGACCCTTCGAAAGGGAATAACATAGCCTCTAATATGGTTAACCTGATTAAAATTAGGGATAATATAATGAAAAATCTCTTTAAGGTGCAGTGGCGTAATGTTGGTGACTGTAACACTAAGTTTTTCAATACTCTACAGAGGGTTAGAAAAACTAACAGACTGTTATCTCTCCTCATAGAAGGAAATAATATTCTTAATACCAGGCCTATGCTTACTAATCTCACCATGTCTTATTACATGAACCCTTTTAATGTTGTTGAAGAAACTGGGCAAATCAAACAGGGAATTATTCCTAGATTAGTAACCAATGATGATAATTTGAATTTGATAGCTACTCCCCTTGATTTTGAAATACAGAATTCTGTCTTTAGCCTTAATAAGGATATCTCTCCTGGTCCAAATAGTTTCAGGAATCGATTTTTTCAAGCTCATTGGAATTTGGTCCAAAGTGATGTTTGTAAGTTAGTTAAGCATTTTTTCAAATATATCTCTATTAGTCATTGTTTCAATTCTCAATTTTTAACTCTCATACCCAAGGTTGATAATTCCAATGAACTTTCACAATTCAGACCTATTACTCTGGTCAATACCACCTACAAATTCATCACCATGATCCTGGCTATCCAACTAGCAGACATTTCCTAGAATATTATCTCTTGGAATCAGTTCAGTTATATCAAAGGTAAGAAAATTCAAGATTGCCTCCTCACTGCTTCTGGGTGTGTCAATATCTTGCAGAAAACTGCAATGGGAGGTAATATTGCCCTCAAACATTACATTTGAAAAGCGTTTGACACTATGGACTGGAGCTTCATATGTCGAATTCTTATTGAGTTTGGATCCCATACCATGTTCATAAAATGTGTTAAATATCTTCTTAGGTCAGCTCATATCTTCATTCTTGTTAATGGGTCCCCGGAAGGCTACTTCAAATGTTCCAGGGGTGTCAGACAGGGTGATACCCTCTCAGTCATCATCTTTTCCATTACTGAAGACTATCTTAGTAGGTTTCTCACCCAAATGGTCTCTACGGGTGAGATTCTCACTATTAAAGCCTCCAGAGGCGTCCAAGCCCCCTCACAACTTCTCTTAGCTGATGCCATCATCCTTTTCACTCATGGTCACACACAAAATATCCAGAACCTTAAGAATTGTCTTCATCACTTTGATTCTGTCTCTGGTCAAGAAATCAATTGGAATAATTCCTTCATTTTCTTTGGTAAAAATATTTCTAACCCTAGAAAACATGACCTAATAAATTACTTGGGTACCCAAGCTGGTAGCTTTTCTTTCAGCTATCTAGGTGTACCTCTCTTCCTTGGAATACCAAGAGCCTCCCACTTTGTTGATGAAGTCAGCAAAGTTAGAAAGACTCTCTCATCCTAGAAAGGTAAAACCCTATCAATGGCAGGCCGTATCTACCTTTTCAAACATGTGGTCACTGCGAAACTGGTCTACTCATTCATGGTATACTCTTGGCCTGCCGTTGTTATTAAAAATAAGAACACTATGATGAGGAACTTTGTGTGGAGTAGAAGCATGATTTAAAAAAAGATTTTCATTGTCTCCTAGAAAACCTGCTGTTTACCCCTCTCAAAAGGAGGCCAGGGAATTAAAAACCTAAAAATTTTCAATCAGTCTCTCCTTACCCAATTAATCTAGAGTCTTATTAATCAACAAGTTAATTCCCTAAGATTCTTTAGAGATCAGTTTTTTAAAAATCTTGTTGATGGAAAGATGGCCTATCTGCAATTTTCTATCTGGTCTGGTCTTAAAAAAATCTTCCAAGATATAAATAATATTGCCAGATGGTCTGTTAATGCTTGCTCTTCTATTAACTTTTGGAATCAAAATTGGTTTGGAAGTCTCGTGATTGATCAAATTGATGCTACTAATTCCAATATAGACCTAATCTCCTCTATCAAGCATCAATTGGAAACACAACATCTTCTCCCCAATAACATTTCTCAAATAGTTGGAAACTATGATTTTCTAGAAGATAATGACATTCTTATTTGAGAACCTTCTACAGATGGTCGTCTAAATTCCAAATCTTACTACAACCATCTCATCCATGGTGGTAGAACTTGCATAGATAATTTTACAAAAAGATGGTTGATGCCTTCCCGCTTAACTCTTCTTTTGAGGCTTCATTTTGGTAAACTCCCCCTTGAGGAGAACCTCCAGTGGGTGGGTATATCTCTTTGTTCTAGATGCCCGCTTTGTCTACATCATCGTGAAGATGTTAATCACATATTTATCTCTTGTAATACCTATGCTTTTCTGTGGAATTATATTTTCAATTTCTTTGAGTTGCATCAGATTCAAAACAGAAACATTACTCAATGGGTGCAAGACATCCTCGCCATTCAGTTCTCCAACCAGATACAAATTATTTTCCTTAATGCTTGTGCTAAAATTTTTCATATCATTTGGGACAGAATAAACAAGGATCTTCATAGAGAGAAAATAATTAGTAATAACCTTTCCATTCAAAAGATCCTCCTAGTGTTTCAAACTGAAAACTCCCAACATAAAGGTAGATGCTCCAATTCTGTTACTGATCTTATCATTTTTCATAAACTTTAAGTTAAAGGTAATTTTAACAAAACCGTTCCACTATTGAAGTTTTCTAGTATCCTCCCTTTATTTAATGGATTAAATTTTATTCAGATGGTGCTTCGAGAGGAAAACCTGGCCCTACTGGGTATGGATTTTCCTTCAGAGATCATAATGGAGACTTCCTGGGAGGCGAATCTGGTCTTTAGGGAGAAGCCACTACAATTGAAGCTGAAATGAATGTTCTTATAAAAGTGGTTGATCATTTTAGGATGAATAACTAGAAAAAGGTCTGGTTCTAGTGTGATTCGTACAATATTGCCCAAGCTGTTTGGAAGAATCAACTTCAACTTTCCTGGAGGTTCATGAAAAAATGGAGTAAATTACTAAAAATCCTTGCCTCCATGACATACATCATCACTCACGCGTATCGTGAGGTGAACCAACTTGCATATTTCCTCTCCAATAAAAGATTAACTGAAGGAACAACCATTTTTACTCTAATATTTCATAATATCTGATTTTGATTTTAAACCGTGATAAATGTACTCTTCCCACTTTTCGACTTTTGCAACCTTTTGATTTTTTTAGGCCATATGGCTTTTTCTTTTAAAAAAATGAGGTGTCTTATATTTGTGGTTTTACATGGTAATAGGAGGGTATGAGGTTGATGTAATTCATGTCCACATTCCTTACTATTCTAGATATGTGATAGTTGTTAAGATGTGATTTTATGGATCTGGTTTCTTTTGGGCTGGTTCATATGGACAATTCCACATGAGGGTTCTTAGAATGATATATTTCCCTAGGTTTCTTTTGAAAGTATACTTTAAGAAAGATATGAGAGCACCAGAATATATGATGTCAGGTTGTGAGAGTGGAAAATTATAGGTAAAGTGGTGAGGGTTTCCCTTTTTATCAATATTTTTATTATAATGTCACTAGATTTTAATGCTTTATTTGGTGATACTACCTTGGTGGGGATGGTCTTTTTATTAAGAAATTTAGGTGTTGTTGGTTCTCTTGTTTTCTCATTAGTACATTGATATAATATTTTCCCATATTTATAGGATACTTTTTGTATGATCCTACATATTATACACATATAATCACCCTACGTATATACAAACTATTTTGTATGTTTCCAATAGGACATCAAAGAATAACATGGTCATTACTTTCATGGATATTGGATCATTTTTTGAGTTTCTTCCATAGGATTATCATTTCAATTTTACTTGGAGACTTTTATTATATTAATATGACATTACATCTACGGTATATTTTACCTTTTATTAGGTCATGGAGTTTCTTGGTTATATTTATCATATCTCATGATCCTAAATATTATAGAAGGAAATTACTTCAATATGTGATTGTTTTTATACACTCGGTTCTTGTCTCTAACTAGGGGCCCACTGATGGTATGACTTGAGGTTAATTGTCAATATTCTTTCATTATCAACCAATGAGGGGTGCCTTTGGGGGGCGTGGTTCATGAAACCCATTTTAAAATAAATATTATTACATTACACTCTTTTACTTTTCATACTTGGGTATGCATTTCCTATAATGAGATAATTTCCTTGAGTTGAGATTATCCTCATAGAAATCGTAATTCCTTGAGTTAAGATACTCCTTTTGTAAACCCCAAAACCTTGAGTTGAGATTCTTCCCTGGGAAGGTTCTCATTCGGTACATGGTTCTTGCCTAATATACCTAAATTACACAACATATTCATTTTTCCTTCAAGACTATAAACATATTATTTTGTTCAATTATATATGACCACATTACCTTACACATAAGATAAATCTATATAATATTTCCTTGTGTATAGGTTTACTAGTTTATGTTGGGTATTCTCTACCTTCAATAAATTATGATAAAACCATTTTATTTTCTCATGTGCATGATCTAGATCTGTGGGTGGGTTATTTATAAAAAAACACATTATGTAGTATGTAGTTATTCTTAAACTCATATATGCATAATCCATTTTGTTGAGAATATTTGTAACCGTTTCAGACATATTTTGTACGCGTCCCTTGGTATGTGTGAAACCATTTCCCACATTTCATTTAGGAACAAGTAAAAATATAATGCACTTTCGAAATGTACATATGTTGGCAATTTGTTTAAAAATAAAATATTAAAAATTAAATCTTTTAATAATTTTAGACATTTCATTACACATATCTGTAACAAAAATTGTTTTTAATTACTTTCTATTTTATGTTAAATTATTTAAAAAGTAAATATATAAATTCATTTATATTTAATATAACATATTTTTAATTTTTTCATAATTTTTTTAAATATAATAATTTTTCATTTTATCTAGAAATCATGTACAAATATTATAGTTTCCTTACCTAACATCTATAATTTATAAATAATTTAATTATTTTTTATATTAATGAAATGAGATAGAAATATGGACTATAAAAAATTGATCCTTATAATTAAATATAACTCATTTTAATTATTTTTCTACATTACAATGAACAATTATATTAATTTTTATTCTTTAATAAATTTTATATTTCAGGGATGTTTTTTTATAAAAATTAATTATAAAATTCAACTAATTTATTTTTAGTTCAATTGAGTATTTGAGATATTAATTTAAAGTACTAATAGTTTTCATGATATGGAGTAGATTCATATGAATTTTTAAGAACCATGGTTTATATTATGTGTTTATAAGATGGCTATGAATTCTATTGAGATTTCATCATTTTGTTTTTATAATTGATAATTTTTCATGGAATGAAATTTCTAATTGGATTATGATATATTTTTATATATTTTCATATGTTGATATGAGAAAGGTTCTATATTTATTTGATAATTGATTGAACCATTATTAGTTGAAGGAACATGATGAGTATGGAAGTGAGTTTGTGGAGGCATTGGACGATACATTGAAGTATTTAAATGAGTTATTATATGTTATATAATATTTTTTAATCATTAAAATATGGTTGAAAATGGTTTGAAGATATGATAAAGTCAATTTTGTTAAGTTTAAGTGGTTGAATAAGTTTTGAAAAGGATATTAGTATTTTTGATAAGGATGGAGAAACTTACATCTCCTAATTATGTGTAAATATAAAGATCAACTATGTACATATGATTAAATTCTAAATTATAAAGTGTATCATTAATCTTGAATATTTATATTGGTAACTTTGAAAATCCACAGTCTATTTAATCTTTTAATCATCATGTGTAAAATTTTAAGTTGATATGTATGAATAAACCAAAGAATAAAAAGTCTATATTAGATTGAATCCATGTTTTTAGAGGGTATGTATTATTATGAATATTTTTTCATCAGATTAAATAATAAAGTTAGAAGTTCACATAAAAGTAATATATTCTAGTGTAATATTATTCAGAGTTCATGTTTGATTTATCTGAGATATAAGAGGCTATATAGGATTATTTTAGAAGATTCAAAAGAAATATAGGATTAGTTGGGATCTTACATCAGAATAATTTAGTGTTTTAAAAGAACAAATAACATTAAAAAATGATATGGATATGATATTTCTTGGATATGTGAAATTAAGTTTCCTGTTAAATATATTCATTGATCATTCTGAATGAATGCCGATTTTCTTTATTGAATATTCAAAAAGATCGGTAAAGAGAAAATTATGAGTGGGAAAGAACAACATACTAATTCTATTTAATATAGTGTCCCTATCAATATTCTTGAACAAGATGGAGTGTATATTCATGTTAAATGTTCTAATAGAAATGATAATGTATTTTTATTGATTTTTAGATATCATTAAGCATGGTAAATATCATTTAATTCATGATTGAAAAATGACTTCTAAATAGAAGGGTTCTTATATAAGGAACCTGTTGGGAGTTAGTAAACTATTAGGAAATATTTCTTGGGTTAATGATGATACCTTCTCACTGGGTATTCACTTAATGATATTAGTGTTCCTCCCGCATATCATATTACATCAAACATAGCAAAGAATTAGTCACCCACATTGAGGGAAAACATTGTAAAGCTATCATACACTATTATGTATTTAATTACTATTTTACAAGAAGTGTGAATGTGTTCATAATAAAATTTCATCTCTGTTGATCCTAATAGGTTTATAATATTGAATTAAATATAAATATATAATTTTATAAAAACTTTTTCACACTGATTCAACCCCATCTTAGTGGGGTTGCAAGGATTGTAACATTCTTACTATTATACGATGTATAAAACCCATTAAATTTTAGTTTAGTTCCTTGTTTTTATCATAATGGTGATTTATAATGATTTTTCAAAGGTTTGAAGGGTGTTTGGGGATTTTTCTATGACCGGAGGCCCGATTTATTAGAAAAACAGTTGAGGTGCATGGTTAGCACATAATCAGTGCTAATCATGCACCTCAAACCATGCATCCCTGGTTGGTGTCACATGTTTTGTCAAACAATTCACCCTAAAACAAACTACCATGAAATTTTTTTCATAAATTTTTAATATGTATTTCTGATGGGAAATGCACGATAAGTCTAACTGTGTGACAAAACTATTCATGGGGTGCCCATGGAGAGTGATTATCGCATGGTTAGAACATAGTTTGGGAAACAGTGCAGTCAAATGGTGTGACCCCTTTTTAAAGGGTGAAACTCTATTTTTACCTCCATTATTGTTAACTAAAAAACTATTTCTATTCTTTTTTTCTACAAAAGAATTCCACTTGAAGAGATCCTCCTCCACTTTTCCTAGGCATTGATCCCTTTTTGTCTGTTCGATATTTGAATCAAGTGTCATCTATCACATTGGGTCACTAATGGTAAGTGATTCAATCAACAACCTTCCATTCTGGGTTTATCTCTACATCTATAGAACAATATCTATGTGAGATAATATAACCTATTTTTAATTTTTTTCTCTAATCTTCCATTTTATTCTGATTCGGACCAAACCAAGGGCTGATACTGGATGAGAGTTCATATAATGTCATAAGGTAGGTGTTCTATGACTTTTCCCTCAAGTCTTGTTGATTTATAATTTTCGTTGATGTGTCGTGTGCTGGTTTCACCTGCGCATTACCCCTAAAATCATTTTTCCTTAAATTGTTTGTTTATTTTTAAATTTAAAAACTCTAATGGACCCTATTATTCTCATTAGAGGTCAATAACCACAAATTGATCCACCCCACTGGGTGTTCCATGAATATTCCTATGTGTCCATTTAAATATTAAGAACTAAGACACCCATAGGTGGGTCTGGTTTGACTTCCTAAAATTATTTGATTCATTTAAGTGGATGAATTGACACTTTATGATTTTGAAATCATGTTTCTCTTGAATATGATCAATTTGAAATTGAATGTTAACTGTTGTGACACCTCATGTTGAAACATGTCTCTTGTAATGGAAATGGTAATTAATTTAATAAATATAAATGGTGATTTGGATAGGTTATTACATGTAATATTTTATATTAGATGAAAGGTTCCTTCTCCTACTATTATTATGGAATTTTTTATTATTAAAGGAGTTATTTGACCTAATCTAGCCTTGGATCTCTAATGGAATGCCTTTAGCACTCAGAGCATACCACGATGATTCATTGAGTTAGTTTTCAAGGGAGATACCCACCTTGGAACTTGTCATTTGTATTATTACGTGAATGGATCAGTGATGTAAAGATGATTCCGTATATTCACTTTTGGATATTATAATCCCTTGGATACACTCTTTGGAGTTAGCTTGACTTTTATAGACATGTGATGCCTTGGATTCTCTCCTTGGGATCCAGAAGTGATTAGCCTAGGATTTACTATGGACATACAAAAATAGTTATATACTTATCACAATTTAATTCTATCGTAATGCCGCTATATTACACTCAAAAATTGTAGCTAAGATTCTTGGTTTATGTTCTGGGAGCTGAACCAACCTTCTAAGGTAATGTATTCCTTGATTCCTCTTGGATCAAACTCTACAACTATTATAACATGGACTCCCTGGTTTTACTTTGGTTCCTATTTTATTATTACTTAGACTAGTTCACCTTGGTTATACATGTCATACATTAACATCTTACAGGTTACTTTTTCAAAAATTATCCACAAGAGCCAAAGGAGGTATGGTCGGGAAGGCATCCCATGATAAGTCTATGACTAACATGACTATTATTTCACACATTTTGTAACACTACATATATATATATTTTCACACTTCTATTTTTATATTCACAGATTTTATTTTTATAGATTTTGTTGGGGGTGTCCTATAAAGTATATCTCACACCTCATTCAGGCTTCCATTTGGTACATGGAAGACCTCATGGATGCATGTATGGATAAGGGAAAGCTCTCATTCTTGGATACTTATTTGATTATAGCATGGGATCTTATGAGTGTTGGAAAACCATTGACCCATGAATATATTGGATATATCCTTTTTATTATTTTGTTTCTTTTTGATATACATGTATGTACATATGGATACCATTTGTATATCTCTATCATATACTCATCATTTTGTATAGGGTGCCACTTTTGGATTGATATATTATTAATTTATAGGTTATTTTTGTTTATTGATCCTTTTTTCATTATTATGATACCAATATTTTTCATTATTTCACCACTATGTCACTCTAATAGTGAGGGTATAGTCTCCCCACTATACCATCATAGACCCTCGGTACAATTCAATAGCCTTTAGCATACTGGGAGGCACACTTGAGGCCATGTGACCAACCAAGATCAATTAATAGTGAGTTAATAGGATATATAATGTTACAAATTGGTATTATAGGTATTATTTTACTTTTTTAGTACTGTTTGGATTATTAGAGAGGGGAGTAGAATGTTTCAGAATTTGGTAATGAGCATGTTCCTATAAGTAGCTAACCTATGTACATTGGAAAATAAAAAATTCATGCAATGGGAATTGATGATCTGGATTATGTATGTTATGGTTCTATTGATTTTTTCCATTGGGTGTGGCACATGGATTGTGTCTTTTATTATTATTTTGGAATTTATTTTTACCCTTGGCTCCGTATGGAAATGAGGTATTGTCTCGTGCATCATTATAGGCATGTTAGGATTTATATGTCATGCATTATGCCATGCCACATTTACTTAAAATGTTGATTTTCTATTTAATATTCTTTATTCCTTGATAGTTTTATTTGAGATTATTCTAAGGTTTCTTGTTTGGATAAAATAATTTGAATAATTAAGGTGTCTGCATCAATCTAAGTGGTGTTTTCCCATATAGATAGTTGATGGAACATTAATTCACCAATTGTAACATGTTTTAGTCATGGACAATTAGTCACATAAGATAAAATGTTAGTTTGTTTCAACTATATGTATCCCAATTTAAATTTAAAGAGTGTCGGTGCCTCTATAAATTAGGAATGGGGATCCATCTAATTGAACTATCATAAAATCCTAACCATAGTTACATCTAGTGCTATTTTCAATTTATAAAGCATAATACTTTATAACTTGTGAATAATAGGTGCATCTAACTATACCTTGATATTTATATATATGGATATACCTAAAGAAATATTTCAAAACTACTGAGTTATAAATTTAAATGGAAATGGTTTTTGTTAAATAGTGATTCCAATTACAACTTAAAGGGTGTTTTCCTCTATAAATTAAAACATAAAGGGTGTTTTCCTCTTAAAGGTGATTTAATCTTAGCGTTATATGATTCCCAGATGTAGAGCACCAGGAAGGTGGCGATTACCAGGTTCCTGAAGTTGTGAGACTTAACCTTTCAGTAATACAACTTTTGTCACCTCATGTTATACATAACTTGGGAATTGATTCCCAGTTTTGAGAGGGTTTTATATAGTTTATAAATACTCTTTAGGGAGATCTATGGTTTACCCATAATTTGGATGATATGATATGAGTATTTTTCTAGTAGCATCCACCCATGTTTTATATGGAAAATGGTCCACAGGCTGCTAAGACATGGCAAGAGGCCATGATGTTTATCCATGAGCACCTAGAGACACTTCAAATGATGAGGTTAAAACTTGAAGATTTTATGATTCATGTATCTACCAGTACTTGGTAGGATGTTATCACTCGGTAAGACCATCGTTGGGATATGATCTAGATATATTTTTAGGCTACCTTCTATGACTATTTCTTTTCAGATATGCTGATAGCTGATATGGCTATGGAATTCCCACGCCTAGAGTAAGGATCCCTATATATTATGGATTATTTATCACACCTTACTAAGTTTTAGTGTTTCTATACTTACTTCAATTCTAATGGGATTTTGAGAATGATTTTTTTCAAGTATGGGATCAGGTTATTCATTTGGTCTAAGGTAAATGTTTTTATTTTTACTACCATTTTGGGAATTGTGAACCAAGACCTTATCACTGAGTGAAATTTAAGGGAAAATCAAAGTACAAGCTGTAAAGGATTCATGTCGAGACTGGGTAGTCTTTAATCCAGTGTTAGTAAAATCATTTGGTGGGTTCTTGACATATTAGTGGAATCCAAAGTATATGTGTTGGTAGTTCTATTATCTGTTATATTTGGGCAAGGTATGGTCACATAAAGCCTCAATGAGACTGAGACCCAGTTCAGTGTCAATACTTCAAAACAATCAGATATATTTAGAGTTTTTTTACCTTATTCTATTACTAGTGTGAGAGTATTCACAACTAGTATAACCATAAGAAACATAATCTGTTAATCTATGCCAGGTTAGAAGATGGAATATCGTTGGCCTTGAAGGCTAAGAAGATGGTCCTAGTTGAGGAGGCCAGTCTCAGGATACACAATGTTGATTGAATGGACCTAGTGTGGTTATTCAAGTCGTAGCTCTTGTTCATGAATCACGAAAGATGTATATAGTGAAAAATTTACCTGAGTAGAAGGGTGTTAGGACATCTACAGTTAAAGTTACAATATTAGTATCATATACTTTAGTGTCTTCCCCTTTTGATATACAAGATTCACATTCTTTTATTTTCATGGATCTAATAGAATGACTTGGTGTTGAGGTATATAATTTATATTGAAAAAGACACTTGATACTCCATTGGAAATTTGATCTGATAGAGTAAGCCAGTGAAAGTAATTCCCCCTTGGGCAGGAATCTATCATTTCTTATAGGACATATTCATCCCCGAGATGGATGTTTTTTATATCATTCTTGGGATATACTAGTTGGTCCCCCACCAGGATTATGTGGACTAATATCCCCATAGGGTAGCATTTACATCACAAAAGGGTGGCAGCTATATTCATAAGGGTGAATGTGATGTCTAGGAAAGTAGATAAAGACTATATAATCTTGGGTTTAGTGGAGTGACAACCTAAATTCCTAGCCATTGTATGGATTATTATAGAGAATATCAGGATAGTTTCCCTTCTATTTTAGATCATTTTAGTGAATTAATCTATAAAAAATTTCTTAATTACCTCCTAATAGAGTGGTAGATTTCTCTTTTGATATAGTTCTAGGAGCTGCACCGGTGTCCATTCCTCCTTACATGATTGTTATCACTGAGTTTTTAGAACTCAAGATATAGATAGAGGACATAAAAGGTAATGGTTTTATATAGCCTAGTAATCCACCTTGGGGGTCACCAATCCACTTCTCTAAGAATTCATATGATACCATTAGGATTTTCAGGGATAACCATCCATTGAACCAATATATGTTTAAGATCTAATATCTACTACAATATATAGAAAAACTCTTTAACCTGCTCCATAGATAATGGGTTTTCTCAAAGATCATTTTGAGGTTGGGATACCATCAGGTAGGAGTTAGACCCTTGGATATACCTCATACAACATTTTATTGCGTGTATCATATTTATGAGTATCAAGTTAGGTCTTTTGGTTTGATGAATGAACACACAATTTTCATGGATATGATGAATTAGTTTTTCCACCCACATCTGGATTTGTTTATGGTGGTATTACAAGATGAAATTTTGGTGTATTCTCACACTTAACACATCTATATAAAACATCTCGATATCATAATGAATAAATTTATAGAGCACAAGATGTTATTTAATCTCACAAAATGACACATTTAGATTGATAAGGTTCACTTATTGGGTCACATCATCTCAAAGGTATAAGTATCTATTGACCCACAGAATGTGAGAGCGGAAGTTACCTTGGAGAAACCCCAGAAAAATTTTGACATTTAGAGTTTCTTGGGGATCACTTGAAATTATAGTAATTTAATTATGGGGTTTTCATGATTAGAAGTTCTACTTAATTCCTTGAAAAAGATGGGTGTGATGTTTTTATAGTTAGACACATGTATGAAATCCTTTCACAAGCTGAAAGGGAGACCAAATTCAGCCTGATCCTGATTATTCAAGATCTGGGAAAATGATATATGATATATTATGATGCATCATGAATTATTTTAGGAGTAGTTTTAATGCACATATATCACTTTGTAGAATACAGGTCTTGTTAGTTGAGAACATAGGTTAAGAATTACCTGACACATGATATCAAGAGATCATTTGTAGTCCATACCTTGCATTATTAGAGGAACTACTTTTTTTATAGAGCCTACCAATATACCTCATAAAATAGTCTGTGGGATTCCCTGAGGATTTTTTTGTGTATATAGAAAATTTTGTTGATGATATTGGTAGGCTCTATGTCTGGGAGATTATATGACTTCATGTAATCCCACAGACTATTATATTAGATAGGTATTACTGTTTCACTTATTGGTTCTGGAGAGGGTAACAAAGAGCGTTAGTTACACATGTTCTTTTGTGTCCATCTTACCACCCTCAGACGTATGAGTATTCCAAGAAGACAATATAGTTGTAAGAGTAAATACTTAGAAAAAGCATCTGAGATTTTTCTGGTCATTGGAAAAAACATATACCCTACCAAATTTGACCTAAAATATAATATTTTTAGAAAATATATAGAGGGTTCCTTATGAGGTATTATATGGTAGGTCATTTCATCTATCCATGCACTGGTTAGATATAGGAGAAGCAGTGTTATTGGGACCTATTATTATTCAAGAGACATCAAAGTAGGTTCAAATGATCAGAAAGAAAATGGATATATATTAGTATAGACAAAATTATTTTGTAAATCACAATAGATGAACTCTAGAGTTTGAGTTTAGTGATTGAGTCTTCTTGAGAGTATCTACTAGACAGGGGCATCAGTGGTTTAGGTGGAAATGTAAGTATTCACACTGATTGGTAGGATATTTTTTAGTTTTGGTGAGGGATAGAGTAATTTGTTCTCATATATCACTCCATGAGAGATACATATTTATGCATGATTTGTTTCATGTTTCTCAGTTAAGTCATTATTGATCAGACCCATCTCACATTTTCTAGCATGATGAGTTGGAACAATATGTTGATGATTCTTTTTAGGATCCCCATATTCGTATTGTATACTAAATCATGAATTCTCTTTGAGGTATCAGATTTAATTTATTATGGGTTCTTTGGAAACATGCTCATGTATAGGATAAGTCTTAGGAGAGAGAGGCTGATGTATGTGTCCAATGGCCCAAGCTTTTCTCAGATGATATTTTTCCACCCTACAAAGGGAAACTCGGGGATGGGTTTTCTTAAGTGGGGGAGGTTGTAACATCCTAGATTTTATATGAGGTATGTAACACCATAAATTTAATTTTATATTCTTTGTTTTATCAAAATAGATATGTATAATTATTTTTATAGTATTTGAGGGTGTTCAGAGAATGTTTAGAGCTCGGAGCCTCAGTTTTGGAAAAAATAGTTGAGCCGCACAGTTAGTGATTACTATGAACCTCAAAGTATGCATCTATGGATGGTGTCAAATTATTTTTCAAAACCTAAAACTAGTACATTGGTCATGAAAATGTTTTATACATGTTTCATAGGGGTTCTGTATGGGCTACACATTGTTATTCTGACCATGCACCAAGCTCGTGCCTGGGGTGCCTGTAGATAATGACTGTCACATTTTTGGTAGATGGTTTGACCAACCGTGCATCCAAAATGTCTGAATCCTTTTTAAAGGGTGAAATTTCACTTTCTACCTCCTTTATTATTATATCAAAAAACATTTTATATTCTTCTTCTCTCCAGAACCTTCCCTCATGAAGAGATCCTCCTCCACCTACTTAGACATTGATATCTCTTCTCTATATGATATCGAAATCAAGTGTCATAAGTCATGTTGGATCACCAATGGAAATTGATTGATCCACTTCATTACTTTATCAGTTTATCTCTCTATATATGGTGAAATATCTGTGTGATATAATATGAAATATTTTTTTGGGTATTTTTCTAATCTTCAATTTTCTTCTAATTCAATGAAAATCAAGGGATGATACTGAACGAGTGTTCATATAACACCATATGGTAAGTGGTTTATTATTTTCCAAAAATTCTCACTGATTTATAATTTCTGTCATTGTGTCTCATTCTAGTTTCGCCGATGATTTTCCCCAAAAATAATTTTACATTAATTTAGTTGTTTGATTTTAAATTTTAAAAACCTTATTAGACCATTTTATTGTCATTGGAGGTTAAAAACCTCAACTTGAGAAACCCTTTAAGTGTTCCATGCATTTTATTATGTGCCCCATTATATATTAATACAAACACCCATTAGAGGGTCTGGTTTAGCTTACTCAATTGATTTTATTATTTTAAATGGTTGAATTGGCACTTTATGATATTTGAAAGCATGATTCTCTTGGATATCATCAATTTTAAATATAATGTTAATTGGTATGGTACCTCATGTGGACCCTAGTATCTTATAATGGAAAGAATCACAACTTAAATAAATAGAAATAGTGATTTGGTATAGTTATTACAAGTTCAAGGTTATATAATATGAATTTTTTCTTCTCCTACCATTGTTTAATAGCTTTTTATTATAAAAGGTATGTTCAAACCTAATACATCCATTTATTTCAGAGAGAATTCAATGATCACTCAGAGGATGCCACCCTGATTCATTTAGTCAATTTCTATTAGAGATACCCACCCTGAAACTTTGTTATTGTCTTAGTACATGGATTCATGGATGATGTACTGATGATTCACCTCATTCACTTCTAGATATTAGAATTCCTTGAATACACTATTTCAATTTAGCCTGATTTATATGGACTCGCAATTCCCTAGATTCTTCTATTGGGCTCTATTCATTCTTATCCCAAGATTTACTATAGATAAAATTCACATACTTGGGTAGATAATTATCATAGGTGAATTCCATAGTTATTATCATAGATTACACTCAGACCCCTTACCTAGGTTGTATGTTTTATGAATTTTGAGCTAGATCATCCTTTTAAGATCAAGGATTCCTTAATTCTTCTTAGATCCAGAATTAATATTATTATGACATAAATTCCATGGTTTCACCTTGGGTCTGATTTTGTGATTACATAAATTGGTACACCTTTTTTATACATGATATACCCTAACCACTTCCAAGTCACTTGTTTAGACATTATCGGCATGACCTGAAGTAGGTATAGTTGGTCAAGCACCCCATGAGGAGTCTGAGCCTAGAATGATTTTTATTTCATGTATGTTATACCAATTCCTATCTCCATATATTCACACTACTATTTTTATATTCACGAACAAGATTTAAATATATTTCATTGGTGGTGGACTTCTTAGTATATCACAAACCCTATTTGAGCCACCATTGGTACCTGGATAGACATCAAGGATACATATAGGGATAAGGTAAAGCTATAAATCTTGGATATATGATTGATTATAGCATGGGATCCTGGTAGTGAGGGATCAATCCTTGGATGATAATCCTATTAGAGATGGAATTTTTAGTATCTTGTTAATTTTTTATATACATGTATATATGTATTCCTACCTTTTTATAGCTCCATGACATACTGATTATTTTTCATATGGTTACACATTTGGATTGACATATTATTATTTTATTGATTATTTACCTTCATTTATATGTTTTCCATTATCATACTATTCATTTCATATTCTTATTATTGATGACAGAAAACTTTATAGATGGATCATGATGATGGTTCTGGACTCCTACATGTTTTTTAATGGTAAAATATAAGGTATGTAAGTCCCCAAACAATGCTCCCTACTAAAAGTGATCTTTCTTGACCTTCATAAAGTGTCATCAAGTTAACATATGTTTTTAGGAGTATTCTAATCTCATGAATAACCCAACTATATAGACCGTTCCTTCTCAATGATCTTAGAATTAGTTATATGATTATAATAAATGGTCTAGAAATAATGAGTAACCATTTTATAATAACTTATTTGATCCATTTATAAAGGTGTTTTTTTATCTCTATATCTTCATCAATGGTCTTTATTAATCTATAAATCTCATCTTATCTTATCATCATATGTGTCTCAGGATCTCTAAATCTTGATTCAGTATCATCTTGTAAGCTAAAATATGGTCTCAATAAATTCCCTCAATCTACTCTAAAATGTAAGGATTTTTAATTGTCGATATTTTGGATCTGTTAATATCATAGAATAATTATTTTTATTCAGGTGAAATCTTTAGTCAAGAATAGATCCAAAAATGTTTTTAGAAATCAATTTATACCACAAAATCTTTTATACTATCATTTAAATCTATAAATATCTCAAAACAATTATGGTGTGATTATTATTATCATGATATAGTAATTTTAGCTAAAACTTTTATATGTATGTCTAGAAATATATTATGATTTGAAAGATAAATATTATTATTTTTATTTCATTTCCTTTAATTCTAGTAATGACATCAAATCTTTGGAGCCTAGATTATTTAGGATTCTTTAATATTTTCGGAAAAAAACATAAACTTTTCATGAAACCATATGATTGTAACATATAACCATGAACCCATCTAACAATTTTCTATCTTTAATAAATCATTTCATGCTATTGTAATATAATATTAGCGCAATCATAAAAAAAATCTATATATTCTTCAAGATCTAAAAACCCCATGAATAAATCAAAAAACAGTTTTATTTTATTGTAGCATAACTCATTGTGTATGTGAAATCATTCTTCCTTTCATTATGATGTGTCGCTATCTTAATTATGAAATAATGAATCATTGATAATTGAATCAACAATTTCCTTCATTACCAAATATTTTCATGAAATAAGATCATTACACCTTGGTTTTCTCTGAAATAAAATTTCATAGATTTCCTTTAATTAAATGTCTCCACTATTTCTCTAGTATTCACCAAAATCCATTTTAGGTTATAAATTTTATTATAATTCTCTTAAAAAACTAAAATTTTACCATCAAAATGGATCCTTAATCTCCCTTTATATTTATATATAATCTAAGTAATAATAATATGATTTTTCCTGAACCATCTTAATCACAAAGATATCTCTACAAGAGTACCTAAAATATACAATTACAAAACACATGTATATGATATATTTTAGTGTGTTATGAACCCATTAAAATAAAATAAATCCATATCTAACTACTTTTATTGGTTTATACAAAATAATTTTTATTTATTGTGTTTTTGGGTGATCTTCATTCCTTGATGAGAAATGATTCTTATATAAAATTGAAATTCACTCCAAGAGTTATGATCTTCTATGATTCTCCTCTACAATCCAATGAGAGTTAGAAATACATATGAGGATTTCTAAAATATTATTTGTTATTTATAAATTACCTAAAAACTATACCCATAATCATCTCACATAAGTTCTTATTACTCTTATGATCTTCTTTCTAGTGTTATTCCTCACAATTTTTCTTACCATTTAATGATTTCCTTCAAACTCTATCTTCCATAATAAATGAAAAAATTATGTATGAAAAATCAGTCACCCTTATTCACATTGATATACTTAATTTATACATATTATAGTATTCTTATAAATTGGTAAAAAATACAACATGACATGAATAGACATATCACACTCAATATAGTGACCCAATCATTTTAAAAATATTAGTACAATATTTTTAAATGTAAATATACAATAAATACATTCAAAATATTGTGAATCCTAGTGTCTTTAGAATACTAGTTTTATAATAAATTTAAATGAAACTAAAACAATAAAAACTTATTTTATTCTCTATAATTATATCTTAAGACCATTTGATATCCTCATACTGCATATGATAAACTAGGGAATATAATAAATGAACCGGTGAGCTAAAAATCATGGTAAGGAAATAAACATAATAAGGAAACATAATGTGTAGATAAAAGGTATAAAATTATATTTAAAATAGAAGGATTATTAGTAGTCACATTTAATAATAACATATAGAACATTGTATCATAATTTCATAAAAATCATAGGAAATTTGTAAGAAATATATAACATGACATAAACTTGAGTAAAGTCTAACTACTTTGATAGTATCATAGAGTGGAAAAATTACAATAATGGATTAGGTTTACTACATAATACCATCACAACATATCATGATAAAAAAAATTACCCAATGCATTGGAGCACAATTTGGGAACACCCATCATAAAATATACATACTTATGTGTTCCATAAAATGAAATCACTATTAAGTTATAATCATAAAAATTACTCGTGAAGAGAAATAGGTTTCATTTGGGAAAATAAATTATGGGAGGTATTACCCTAAAAAATGGTTGTATAATAAGAAATATATATATGTGAGAGAAATATATACAAAACTTATAAGCATTACACGGCATTAACGATAGATAGAAAGTGTGTTGGAGAGAGAATTGTCATTAACTGAAGAAAATGGTGGTTCAGGGAGATCCCTTACATTGGGTTTGACTCAACACATACATTATTTATCTTACCTAATAATAAAATTATATTAATTATGTAAATTATTAAGAACTTTTATCAAGTTTATTATTCATGTTATATCCAATTACTTAATCATTTAGGTTCATGTTGGACGTTGTAATGATATTCAACTCATATGTCCAAAATAATGTTGGTAAGTAGAATAAGGTCAAAGAGATTGTTAATTAAACATATAAATAATAATAATAATGAGAAAATTAAAAATTTTATACATAAATTTTACTTTTAAAACCCAACATGAGATATTTTTATGAAATATGAACCATGTTAAAATTAGGGAGATGGTAGGTCATACATAAACATGAGTAACATTTCCATTTTTTCAGGTTGTGATAGAAAGAAGGTATGAGTTATTTTATTCATAAAAAATTATAATAAAATCCTAAATATTTTATTTTTTATTTAAATACAGTTTTATATACCATCCATGGGTTTATGTAGTGAAAAACAAATCACATCACTCTGTGGAGGCGATAATCCACACATACGAATGAACAATGTTATCATATTTTAATTAATAGAAAAGTAATAAAATATATCATATTTTAATTTTATATATTGATAAATTTTCCCTTAATATAATATATATACATTAAATTTTTCATCATAAACATCCATGAGAGGTGATGATGCAAAACGAATTATATCGGTTCACGAGATAGTAGTCCATTATACACACGAGTGATGGTTTTGGTTCCCATTTGATAGAGTAAGAGATGGATATAGGTTATAAAATTAAAATACTCAGTATATTTTATATATTGACATTATTATATCATAATGGTTTAATAATATTTTATGGGGGTGGAAGAAGAAATAATACAAAAACACTCAGTTAAGAACAATGTCTCTTCTTCAGACAACCTCATTAGGTTTGCACCAAAAGAATTCCTCGATGGGTTTGATAATAAAAACAAGGATTAAAGTTAATGTTATGGGATGTAATGAATGTATTTGGGTAGGTATTTTCCAATCCAATTTTTTTTTTAAATTATGGAGTTGATAGGACAAAAGGTGTACTATTAAAAGTGGGGGGAATGACACACTTGTAATTTTTCAAAGTTTTAAAATAATGTTAATTAACTTTCTTAAAAAAATGGATCCAAAACATATCATTTTATATGTTTATAAGTTTAAGTACTAAATAAAACCAAAAAATTGGGTTTCAATAAGTTTCTAGGTCATTTTTATCATTATCATTATAGATTAATCCACCGTAAACCTGTTTTTGCACTAATCGTGCTAATAAATATTTACTCTTTCTACTTTTTTTTATAAGAAAGAAAGTTGACCTTTTTAACTAATATTAATTATGATGATTCCAAATAAATAACCTATTTTATAAAATTTAATTTATATAATTGGAATAATTTAATTTAAAATTAAACCCACAAAACATGATGAAATGATATTTTTCAGGAAAATGCATTTTCAAGAAATAAATGATATTATATTAACCTGATAACATGACATAATTATTATATGAATTTAAATTAATATATATATATATATATAATAAATGCATTCCATTTAATTATTTCTTTATTATTGGTTATTTTAATTAATTAAATTTAATAAAATTTATACACTTGAAAATCGTTTGTAGAAAAACACATTTGTAATCATAAAAACAAACTAATAACAAAATCATATAAATTGAAAATTAAAATGAAATTAATTAGATTATTATTAATAAAATGTCTCATATTTCACATTAATATCAAATCTAAAATATAATGGTACTTTTGAATTTCCTTATTTAAGGAAAATAAGTGACAGTATTTCTAAGAATCTAGTTTTTCACTCAGGTATGGATCTTTTATTTTTCAGTATAAATCTTTAATTTGGACATAATTTAGATGCATAATGAGTTATCAAAGGTTATTAGGGCTTCATGGGATTGTTTGGAGCTCAGAACACCTCTTTTGGGGGAAAAGGCCAAGTGGCACTGTTTGCCCATGCTTAGGGCATGGTTTGCCTAACCATGTGGATTGTGTTTTTTTGGATAGTGGCTCCTCACACAGGTTGTGCATGAACATGCATCAAAACCATGAAAAATCCCCTATTTCCTAGGTGACCATGCATCGGGGGTGCACGGTTTTATCAAACTGTGCGAAGGAAGTTTTTTCGGGAAGAACCATCTCGCATAGTTTGAGAAATCATGCGGACAAACTATGTGCAGGCTAAAAACATGTGTTAAATGACGAAAATGATCTTAATGATCTATTAATAATTACCCTTCCTCTCTAATCCAAGTTTATGAAATATTTACCTAGTTCTCACTCATTTTGGAGCATTTTGATTACCCAAAAATGGAACCAATAGATCTCCTTCGTCTGGCTTCCGATTGTGCTTATGTTCATCACGTTGGATGTGAAACAAAAAGTACTCGATCCATCATTATCCATAATTATTCTCTTTCACACTTGAACTAGATATATCCATGTGAGTGTTTTCCACATTTTTTAGATCTACTTTGATTTGAGGAAAATCAAGGGCCGATACCGGAGGAGGATAGTCATATAACCCTAAGGTGGGTGGTATACAACTCATCCCTAAAGTTCATTATTTTTTGAATTTTCGTGTGTGGACCACAGGTTTCTTTGGAAACCATTTCATAAATAAGAATTCTATTATTATACTAATTATAATTTTATCGTTATTCTCTTTCCAAATATGTGATTTGTTTTTAGTGGTTTCGCTCACAACTCAATCTGTCTCATGTTAAAGGTTATGACATAATTGGGTTTTAGTGTTTTGGCATGTTTGAGCCACCATATGGGTGTGCCTTTGGATGAAATTTCTAATGGTGAGACTTCGTATAATAAATGGATTCTTGTTATTGAAAATTGAATAATGGAATGTACCATGTATGCTCACCACTTGAACCGCCTAAGGTAAGTGATTCTAAATGGTTATTAAATGTGAAATATGAAATGTGAAATGGAAAGTATACTAAGTATATAACTTGGCCTTATCAAAAGATATTTAATAAATGTTACATGTCTGTAGAACCCATTTCCATGTTGATGGAAGGTAGCAGAGTGAACCTCAATAATTTAATAGGCCTTAATGATGAATTAATTCGATATTAAATGGTTCCAATGTTAATTGTCCTATCCACACTAATGTAAGACAAGTCTTGGACCAATGGTTTCAACTCTACTTGACCTATCCACACTAATTAAAGGAAATACTTGAACCAAATGAATTTTTACATTATTACAATATCTATTAGGAATGGACCAACTCGAGATCACCTTGGATTCTAAGAGGAGAATACCTTGGGTCTCTAGAACCCCATTCTAATTCAAGTATACAGTTTTCTTAGGTTGATACCCACCTAGACTCTGTTTGTTGTCTATACATTGGATTCTAAGTATATATCGTTGGGTCACTTTCTTTATTACAAGATGTCTCGGATATTCTCTTTGGATCCAGAATTGACTAGTAGGTTCCATAGTGAAATCCCATTAGGAGTATGTCTTTGCTTAGCCCCGCTTTACCTTGGTAGATGTTTTTGAAATTGGTAGATTACTTATTGTGGAATGACTTGGATTACACTCCTTAGATTACACCCTTAACCCTTAGCTAGACTCAGATACTATAGAGTTAGCTTTCCGTGAGTCAAAATTACCTTGGTTTTTACCCTGGAACTCCCTCACTGGATATCATTGTTTGGTTGCATTGTTACGTATTGGGACCTTCACAACTTATACTATCCTGAGGTGAAGTCAATGTTGGATATGCCTCATGTGAAATACTAACATCAAATGGTAATTGATTAATTAATGAACTAGTTACATGTTCAGACATTATCCGAGGGATGAAGCATGTACTTGGATATTTAGTAATTTTGTATTTTTTTCTTTACATTATATATATGCATGCACACTTCTATATTCCATTACATGGGCCAGATGTTATAGACACCGTTGGTGGTGGCCCACTGAGATTTATCTCACACCCTCTTTGAGCGTCGTTTGGTACCTAGAGTAGATTACATGGTTGTAGGGATTGACAAAGGGAAGCATGTAGCTTCCAATACTTGATTGTGTACTGATAGGATGGAGCTTGATAGCAGATAACTGAGTAGGATCTCAGGATGCTTAGAGTAGACTTTGTTTCCTTTTACCTTGTAGTACATATTATAATTATTGTCTTTTATCCATGCTTTCTAGTTTTCTTATGACGTGACATTACATAATTACTATTACAACTAATATAGTTATTTTTATTCTTGTTTATCTATTGCATCAGTTTGCATCATCTATTTAATTATATTACTTCTGCTATTTACTATTCATTTATATCTCTTCTAATTTGCTACACTTTGCTAATGAGGGTATAGTGTTCCCACAAACACGCCCTAGTCCCTCACTGGTATTCTGTAGCCTTTGGTTTTTGGGATAATGCGCTTGAGGCCATATGGCCCACCGGGCTTGGGGCAGCGTTAAGTGGCTTCTGGGTCTGGGTCATTAAAGTATTTGAAATTTTTTTAATTTTCACTATTCATTGAAGAATCAATCAGTTCATAAAAATATAATATTTTACCCTAAGTTAATTTTAATGTTATGATTTCAGAAATATATTTAATTTTATTTCATAATTTTTTTTAAATTTTAAAAAATTAATAATTTTTTTTCTTATAAAATAAATAAATTTTTTTTTTGAAGAAAATGAATTTTTTTGAAGAATAAGTTGTCTTTAGTAAAAATTTAGTTTTTATTTCGTTGTAATATATTAATAAATTTATCTTTATCAGTAAATTTATATATACTTCATAAATAATTTAATTCTATTCATGTTCTCAAATTTAATGGTCAAGTTATAATGGTCATATTTAAATATTCATGGTTCGTTTAGGATCTGTATTACATGTTGTATATACTACCAAATAGAGTTTTCTTTTAAAAAAAATTTGGTGTTGAATTCCTCCCACATTAAGGCATTTTTCTATGAAAATTTCATATCACATACTAAGGTGAAAATAGGTGAGGTTACTTCTACTTCATGTCTTCCTCCAATTACCAGGTTTCCACTTCCAATTTATGGTTCCACCATAGCACTTTGACCAAGTAAGTTTTCTTATTCCAAATAACTTTATCACTACGGTCCATGATCTTCACCAAATTTTCTTCATAATATAAATCATCTTCCAAATATACCTAACATGACTTTAGTACATATGAGGGGTCGGGTATGTAGTTCTTCAAGAGTGATACATAGAATACTCTGTGTACTTGAGAAAGGGTTGGTGGGAGTGTTATTTGATAAGAAACAACTTTTATTTAACCTAGAATCTCAAAGGTAATGATATATTTATGGAATAGATTTCCATTTTCCCAAAATCTCATGAATATTTTCCATGGATATATGTAGATAAAAAAATTATCCTCAAACTCAAACTCCAGGTATCATTGATGATTTTTAACATAGATCTCTAGTCAACTCTAAGAATATTTGATGTGTTGTTAAATGGTCTTGACTTTTTATACCATTTTCTCAAAAATTTCCGGTCCCAAATGCTTGAATTCACTAAATTTATCCCAACACATAGGTGTTCTATATGTATTTGCATAAATGTATTCATAAGGATCCATTTTTATTCTTGATTGGATGTTGTTGATGTATGAGAACTCAAACAGAGAAATAAGTTGATCACATCTACCTAGGAAATCCATCAATCATTCTCTCAACATGTATTATAGTGTTTTAACAGTCTTTTCATATTTTCCATCAGTTTGGTGTTATAATTCTTATTGATGTTCTACTATGTATTTTGAGAGTGTTGGAGGATCTTTCAGAAATTGGATATGAATCTTGAATCTCGGTTAGATACAATCAATAGTGGTGTTTCATGAATCATCCCCACATCTCTAATGTATATCCATACAATTTGATTGAGTAAAAATTCCTCCCTAATTATAATGGAGTGAGTAGTCTCTATAAGAAGATCCACTGTAAACCATGTAAAATTAATTCCCCTTTATGTCTTTATAATACCAGTGACAAATTCCATGGTTATGTCTTTAAATTTCTATATAGGTAAGGGTAATGGTTGTATCATCCCCTTGTAATTTTTCCTTTTATACTTCACTTAGTTACATACCAAAGACATTGATATATTTTCCATGATATCCTTCTTCATATTGTCCCACAAATACTACTACTGGAGATCTTGATACATCTTAATGATCCCTTAGTGGATGGAGAAGATTGAGCTACATGTAACATTCAAAAACTCTTTATTTATCTTGGGATTTTATGGTATACATAGTCATGAACCAAATCTTTCAATCCCTTATTCATCAGTTTTTAACTTTGAGGATTTAACTTTTCTTATAGCTTCCACCTTCTTCTGAATTACAAAAACATATTTTTTAGAGTCCTTAATCTTCTCTAGAAGGATGGTTGAGAAATAATTCTATAAAGGAATGATGATGTTCCTTCGTTCATGATTCCCATGTCTATACTCTAAAAGTATAATAAAATTAGATTCTTCTCAATTCTCATCATTGATAATGTTACTAGATCATTTCCACTAAGAGAATCTACCACTTTGTTTGCTTTCCCAAGATGGTAATGGATTGAGAAGTTATATTCCTTGGTCATCTCTAACCATCTTTATTTGTACAAATTATGATCCTTTTATGTGTATATATATTTTTGACTCTAATAATCCATATATATTTCACACTTCTCCCCATTGGAATAATTTATCCAAATTTTTTGTGAAAAGATCACTATAGCCAACTACAGATCATGTGTTTTATTGTTTTGTTCATGAAAATTCAACAGACTTGAAGCACATGATATCACTTTATCATCCTTTATATATACAAATATCAATACTTTCTTTGAAGCATCACTATATTCCATGAAATTTACCCACTTTAGGGATGTGTATGGATTGTTTCAGTGAAAATACTTTTTTCAACTACTTATGGATATCTTCACATTTACTGGTCAAAAAACAAAATTAATCCCTTCTGAGTTAGCTTGACTAGAATACTTGAAAATCATGATAATGTTTTCAAAAATCATCGATAATATCCGTCTAGTCTAAGAAAACTATGGATCTCTTTTACGAATGTTGGACTGGGCCACTCTTTAATATCCTTTATCTTAGAAGGGTCCACAATTATCCATTTTCTAGTCATAATATTCCCCAAGAATGATACTTACTTCATCTAGAACTCATATTTACAATTATTTTCACACAACTTCACTTTTTTAAATTTCATTAGAACAATATTCGAATTATTCTCATGATCCTTCTTGATTTTGGAGTATATCAGAATATAATCTAAAATAACTAGCACAAATTTTTCAATTTAATATCTAAATACTCAATTAATTAAGACTATAAATATTTTTAGATCATTACTTAGTCCTAAAGACATCACTATGAACTTATAGCGTCCATACATTGTCTAAAATGAAGAATTTGTTAAATCTTCCCTCTTCACCATTAATTAGTGATATCCTGACTGAAGGTCCAACTTATAAAAAAATAAAGATCCCCATTTAATTGATCAAACATGTCTTCTATCTATAGAAGGGGATACTTGTAATTTATTGTGATATTTTGAGTTCATGATAATAAATATAGAGATACATTGACCCATCCTTCTTCAGGACAAAGAGGATCGACACACCCCAAAATGAATCACTAAAATGTATATAATGATTTTTTCATATTCTCTTGTAACTTCATTTCAATCTCTTCCAACTCAACTGTGGCCATTCTGTAAGGAGTCTTCAATGTTGGAATAGATATAGGTATAGGTTTGACTGATAACTCAATCTATTGGTCAAGATAATTCTCAGAAATATTTAAGTAATACTTCAATAAAATCTATCACAGTAGGAATGTCTCCAAGCATGATTTCCTCCTTTGTTTCAATCATTTTGGAATGATACGATTTCTCATAAGTAAATAATTTCCATTCTTGAACTAACGACTCTATGGGAATGTTATCCTCCTATTTACACTTATACGAAATTATAAGATGAATTGGAATGTGTAGAGTGATCTCCCTCTCTTGAAATTTTATGTTTGATTTACATAAGGACATCCAATCAATTCCCAATATAGAATAAAACTCTAATAAAGTATGTAATATGATATTTTCAAGAATATTTAATCCACAAACATTGACTAGAGAGGAGTTTTATAATTGAGATACAACAATTACCCTATTTTTTCTCAAAGATAGATTAACCTCCAATTTTGAAGGTGGAGTTTGAATAGTTATACTAAACTTTCAAGATATGAAAGAATTCATAAAACCAATATCCAATAGTATGTTAGATATTATTGAATGACTTACAAGTTTACATTTTACCACATCATTTTCAGGATCCTCTTATTTATTAGTGATTGAATATCCCCTCCCTTGTTCCCTATGCATTAAAGGTTATAATCATTGGTTGTATCTAACAAACCTTATCCAATGGGATTTGATTTTATAATGCACATGTTCCATGCTACTAATACATTTCACCATTGGCTGAGTTTTTATCTAAACCTTATTTTATTATTCCACATGAATGGGTTTTTCATTCACCTTTATAACTAATAATCTTTATGTCCCCACTTTTAATATTTCAAAGATCTTCTAGTTCCCTTTATTTATTTTTCATGATGATTCTTCCAAAACCTTTAAAATGTGTGATGTTGGGTTGTCTTTCCTCTAAGATATTTATCTATCTGAACTCATAAAGGAAACTCCATTTTATGATTTTTTTTCTCAATTCCCATGATACCAATGAGAGTCACCAATGTTTACCTCAACATTGAGGGAATAATAAACAATTTGTTCATAACTATAAAATTTTATAATTGTTAATACTTTTCATAAAATTAGATTTTACCCAAAAAAGAAATGATACACCTTACTTTTAGTGTTGATGACAAAGTTGAAGAAATTCAGTGAAAAAATTGTGACATTTTTCTCATACACCCTAATAGAATCAACTTCCTTTTACTACTATTTGAGGATTCCCATATATATTTTAAGATAGAGATTTTTGGGAAAATATTTATTGAAAAATAATTGATTAAAGTCTTCCCATTCAATGTAATCAATATTATCCTTGGAAATTGTGTTCTTGATCAGCATCCACCATTGATTAGATTCCCCCTCAATATGATAAATAATAAATAAAACATTCTATTTTTCTAGGAATTGTATGATAGATAATATCTTCTCAATGGAGTTAATCCATTTTTCTGTGATGAGTGGATTAGAAGATCCACTAAAGGTATGAGTCCTTTGTTTCATAAAAGTCTCAACTATAATATGATCTTTCTTAAGAGGAATAGGGAATTATATATGATTTAACTTATTATTCAAAACTTGAAAAAGTTTATATAGTACTTCCCGAAATTTCTTAGCCCTCTCTGTTATAAGGTTAGTCAAACCATTAGGTAAATCATCACATTTCCTATCACATTTTTTGTTGGCAGAATTTATCCTATTTTCCACCATTAACTAAAAATAATAAGATAAAAATATGATAATTTCAATTCATTATTAAGGGTTCATAAAATAGTTTGTGAATTTATAAAACATATGCCAGATGATTTTGAGACTAGTTATACGGAAAGGACTATTTATCATTCACTAGATGATGATTGAATCAAATCAAAAAATTCCCTCTTCTGAGTTATTTCCCCTAGGTGAAACTGTTCCAAAACAATATTAACTTATATTATTTATATAGGGATGTAATTTCATGGAAACCACTTGATTTATCCTTTAACAAAGTCCATGATATTTTCCAATACTTTAACTTATCCTAAGGTTTCTCACTGAATTATTCTTGTCCTAATTTCACCAAAAAAACTAGAACTTAATTTTATAACCACCATTGAAACACAAGCCGTTTACACATATTATTACAAGACATTAAAAATAAAGATTTAATAAACAAAATACTATTACCATGAGGCCTAGTGTCTTTGGAAGACAAGCTTCATAATAAATTGAAAGTAAACTAAAACATTACATGATTATTTTATTCTCCATAATGATATATTAAATTCATTTGAGCTCCTAAAACTATATAGGATAACCTAGGTAATACAAAAAATAAAGGGTTGAGAAAAAAATACCTATAAGGGAATAAACATGATTTGAAACAATAATGTGTGAATCAAATGTATAACATGCTATCATAAAATATAAGGCTCGTGAGTTATCAAATAAAAGCATAATTTAAAGAACATTATATTATCATATCAAACAACATAGAAAATGTGGAAGAAAAATATAACATGACATAAACAGGGGTCAAGGCTAAATTCCAAGACAATATCACATAGAGGATAAACTCTCTTAATATATTATCTTTTCTCCCTAGTCCCATAAATAAGGTCTCTTAAGAAAAAATATTTATCCAATGAATTGGATTTATATCTTGGTGCACCCATTATATATTTAAAATGCTTTTGTGTTCCACAAAAAGAAATAAATCTTCAAGAATAAGAATAAAAATTATGCATGGAAAGAAATTGGTTGCAGTTGAGAAATGAAACTATTGGATTTATTACCCCATAAATGGATGGGTGAATAATCAAGATATATATGTTAGATACATATATATAATTTAGAATCATTCCATAATGTTAAATAGAGATATAAAGTGAGTTAGAGAGTTATTTGGCATAACTCAAAGAGAAGGTTGGTTTAGAAAGATCCCTAACCTTGAGTCTAACTTTTCACCTATGTTATTTATCTTCCTGGATACAAAAAAATATGTTATTTATTTATTTAATATAATTTTTCTAGTTTATTATATTGGATATGATTAACTAAGAATATGGATATCAGATATGAAATGTCGGAGGATTTCGCACAAGAATATATTTTTGATGCATGGATTTTTTATGTTGTTGTTCATTTGATATACTAATTCCTTATCTATCTCATGAAATCATTTAATCTGGAGTGGGAGAGATATTTCAAGGCTATTTTTTTGAATCTTCAGGAACAAAGAACCATATTTTGGACAAACTATATCCTATAGTGGATTCAATGAAATATTAACTATAAAAAAGTAAAGGAATCTCCTTTGAGTAGGTGTTTTGTTCTTTAGATCCCTCCAAGGGTGATTTTACATAATCCACCTACACTCAAGAAAATAGAATATGGTGGATTTTTTTGTAATTTCATATCTATAGCCTCTTAAACAATGGCTTGATATGTGTATTCTTTCAATCCTTGGGAATATCTCATACATTGAGGATGATAATTGGTCTGCTGTGGCTTTAAAATCAAGGATTTCTCTGTTTTGGGAAATAACAATTGGAAATTGATTTCTATTGGGTAGGTGTTCTTTCATATAATTATAGGTAGTAAAGAATTTATTTGTACGACATGAAAATATGGGAACTTACATCTGAAAACAAAATATTTTAAGATCTCATAATGAAATACCTCCTTCAGTACATTCTTTCAAATAAATTCCCTGACTCAAATTTGGGCTAGGATTCATGGTTTAAATTGGTTTTCTAGCATCCAAAAATTTTTATTGATATTTCATCATGTATAATTATTCCATTGAAGTTCGAAAAAATCACTCTAAATGTATATCTAGATCTATATTTGCGGATCCTTGTTGATGATAATTTGGATTCTAAGATATTATTGGAAAACAATTTCATTGTTAATGATCAAAAAATTGAAGTCAAGGTGTAGTTTGAAGATACCCCCCCTTTTTTGTAATGTTTTTAGAATTTTTTAACATTAAAATGACAACTATAGGGTAATTCATAAGCAAGTAAAACATTTTTTATATGTTTATTCCAAGAAATACATTACTAGGAATAAAAAATGAAATGAAATTTCCATGGATAAAGGAGATACATTGAAGAAAAATGACCCATTAAAATGTGTGAAAGTTTATCAATACGTACTCCCTAACTAAAAAACCATAAATATAAAATCTTTTCTCGATTTTTTGATAAAGAAGAAAGTGGGAAAAATTTCTTGATTCTACCTACATATTTTAACACTATATTTGTTATGTATGTCTGTGAAAATGATCCAAATTTCAATGAGGACCCATTAATGGATCTTTAATCTTAGGGGACATTCAGGATCATGTTATCTCACTTAAGAATAAGCATTATATTTAATGCACTGATCCGAGAAGAGATGACATGGCTTTCCAACATGAAAAAATGAATTTGATTGTCAAAAATTATGACGAAGGGATTTTAGGTGATACTACATTATCACAAGGATATAAGAAAACTAATATCTCCTTGGATTATTCATAACTCAATTGAAATCACAATCATCCTCTAATACCAATGGATCAAAATATTCTAAGAGCTAAAGTGGCTGATTTAATCTTTATAGTTAAGTTTATAGATGAAGAACACCATACTATTGAATATTATACTTCTCCTATGAAATATGTCTTCTCTAATAGTGATGAAAATATCAGCACTATAACTACTGAATTCAATTTTAATTATATGATTATCAAGGGTAATAAAACTATCACTATCCTGGATCCTAAATATTCTCATTTTATTTTTGAGGTAGATGGACGTCTCTTTAAATCCTTTTAACCATATGAGAACACTAAATAGACTGTTATCATTCTCAAACCCATAAATATCAATGGAACTGTAGAGGATGAGGGTATTCCCAAGGATAAAACCTACTCTCTCTATGAATAGTGTCATAATGATGGATGGGTTACCCTATTAAAGGATGTTAGATAAGAAAAAATTTAATCTATTTCATATTCTAAATATCATAGATGGGATTACATATTGTCCCTAAATGTGAATAAATATTGTGAAACCAGGATATATGCAAGGAGGAAGTAATCAGGTTGTAAGAAAAAAAGGGGATCTGACCCAAGACATAAATAAAAATGAGGTTATTCTTCTAGAACTATCAGGGTTTTATCAACCACGAAACAATATGTTCTTTGAGGATTTTCATTAAAAATCATATACCTGATCCCATTATATTTTCTAAGATAAAATAATTTCTTTTCTTTAAATATTTATTATATTGAGAAAATGTGTAATCACTTATATTATAGTAACCAGTCTTCCATAGATGTTGAAATATTTTGGGTTTTATCTCACTCATGTTTGGAAGGGATGTCCTATGTCAATTAATGTGAACAGATGATCTTGATTAGTTTTAAATTCATAATATTTCAACACCTTTTTCCTTCATTTATACCTATAATAGATATCAGTATAGAAGGCAATTATGGAATAATATTTTATATTTTAGTGGATCTATTAATTTCCCTTGGCCACTTCTTTGGTAATTTAATTCAATTCTCAATCTAAATGAAAGGATGTGTATTGACAATATTTGTACATCAATCATAGAATTTAAATTTGGTATTGGGGATAAAAACATTTATGTAGTGAAACTAGTTTGTGTTATGTACTCCTGGTATATGAATCATTTGAAAAATAATGGTGGCTAGAAAACATGACATAACCTTTTTCAAGGAAAAAAATCTTGATGATTAGGATTTTATATCTTGTTTGAACCTAACAAGAATTAAATATAACCATCATCCTATTCTTGTTAATTTTACAACAAGTGATTTCAAAACCCTTTTCATGTTCAGATTGAATAATGAATATATTTTTTACCTAGATTTTAAAAATCAATTCTAGGACACATGTGGTTCTTCTAATTATAAGAATGATTCCAAATCTTCTATCTTTAAGTTTAATTTTCACAATAAAAAGCTGAAAGATTATAACAGAGATTACTTCAGCTATCTTGTTAAATACATTCTGAAACATGAATCCAGTCTCTATTTAATTCAAGATAATAGCACTAGAAGTTATTTTTTAATAGGAATAGAGGAATAAATTTCAGTCACATTAAAGCTTAATAGACTTCAAAATCTTCAGGAAAACAACAAATGGGAAAAATTCAAATCTACAGGAATTAAGGATGGTGATAGAAACACTATGTTTTTAAAATATTTATAAAGATATAGAAAAAACAAAATATCCTTTTCTATTCTAAATGATGATGGGAATTGTTTTGACAACATAAGATATTTAGTTGATCATGCTATCTCCTTCCACATGAATCTTTTCAATGAACCTATCACAAATTATAACTTGCTCGAGGGTATTATCCCCATTTTGGTTAATCATGAGGATAATTATAAGATTATCTCAATTCGTTTCACTTTTTAGATTAAGGAAGTCATCTTTGGTATGAATTTTTCTATTCCCAAAGCCCAAATAGCTTTATCAACTTCTTCATCAAATTTTTTTGGGATATCAATAAACATGATGCCTGTAGGCTTGTCGTTATTTTTTTAAAGGAGGATATCATTCTCAAGAAATAAATGATTAATTTATTTCCCTCATTTTTAATGTGGAAAATACAAATGAAATATATATTTTTAGGCCTATAGAACTGGTCAACATGATCCACACAATAATTGAAAAAAAATCTAGATTATAGGCTGATCATTATTGCTACCAAGATTGTATCCTCAAATCAATTTGGATCTATAAAAGGAAGGACCATACAATACTATCTCATCACTAATAAAAAATATATCATCATAAAATCCACTATGGAGGAAATATTTCTTTGAATATATATGTCAATAAATCATTTAACATCATGAATTAAGGTTTCATATGTAAGGTCTTAATAATTTTTGACTTCAATAAGTCCTTTATTAAGAAGGTCAAAATCTTTCTTATCTTATTATATATTTCATTTCTCAAAAATGTCTCTCCTAAAGGATATTTTATTTATTCAATAGGTTTCATAAAATATTATCCCCTCTCAGCCACTATTTTATCCATTTCATAATATTACTTAAGTAGGATTATTTTCAAAATGGTGGAGAACAAAATGATAAAATCTATTAGAGCTGAAATAGGTTTTGTCAGTCCCACTCATTGGATATATACTGATGAAATCATTTTATTAAATCAATGAGATAAGAGAATTATAAAAAATATCAAGGAGTTCCTTTCTCATTATGGAAATGTTTTTTGTTAATAGATCTGTTGGAAAAATCATTTATTTATTTTGGGAAAAATATTCCTGCAACTAAAAAGGTGTAGATAATCAACGAATTGGGTACCCCTGAATGTGATATCCCTTTCACTTATCTTGGTGCAATTATATTCTTAGTTAAACCCCATACTTTTTATTTCAATCAAATTTTGTCGTAGATTAAACACAAATTGGCTTCTTAGAAAGGAATAGCACTCTAAATGGCTTGTAGGATATATCTTCTGAAACATGTTATTGTCTTTATATTTTTATAATCATAAATGATTTAAAAGTGGATATATTACCTTCTTAAAAATATTAATATGTAAATAAAGAATTTCATATGAATTGGGAGCATAATTCAATGAAAAATCATCGTTATTACTTGTATGTAATGTTGTTGTCCCATTTATTAGGGAGGTATTGGTATAAAAACCCATTTTATTTTTAATCGATATGTATCAATTCATTTTATGTTTAGGATTATAAATAGAAAATTACAGTCCCTTGGTTTTCATAGAGCCATGTTTCTTGTCAAGATCCAATATGGGAACTTGAATTATGTGGAAACCTTTTTTGTGCCTACCTTCAAGATGAATTTCTCCAATATATTAGCATTTTTGCATTGACATGCTAGAAAAAGGCAGTGTTTCAACTTCTAAATTGTACTATAAAAATTACACTGTTTTAAAACTCAACGGATGGACAAGAATGTTAAATAAATATTGGTTCTCACATGTCTGATTTTCTCTTATATGGAGGCTTTTTCATTCCATGATACCAAATTAAGTATGCATATAGTATGTTGGAATCTTAATTTTTTTAAATGCGTGTAATGAAATGATAAAATAGAAAAATTTAATCATTTACTCTTGAGCTATGACAAAATTTCAACAAATTGGAATCAGATTTTTGATATTTTTGAAGTGTAATTTTCTTAGGAATCATCTATATAGGATCATATCAAAACTTAAATTATAATTCCTCTTTCAAAGTATATTTCCAATCACATGAAAGTGGAATGTGTTGAAGTGATTCACATTATTTCATACAACTGAAATAAATAGATACAATATAACAATCCTTTCAACATACTATCAGAAACTGTGCAGATTATGGATGTGACCAAAAAATGAAAATTCACTTTCAATGGGTCACTTAAATATTTATATTAATGATTTTATTATGCTTAAGAAACATAGAATTTTAGGAAACTTATAACCACTTATTGGAACCATTGAACTCATATATATTCCTCCCTTGAATCGGGGGATCAAATGAAATATTTATGGGGAATCAAGAAGGAATCTATATCCTTCATGATTTGGAGCTATCTTTATAAACCATAATTCTGCTTTTTTAAAATGTATTTGTGGACCGGGTGAAGTTGGTCCATCTCTTGATATGGAGATTCTTGGTATTATAAATTTTGTTTTTATGGAAATACATTGAGATTGGAATAACAAGTAGTTGGAATGCGACTCTACAACAATAGTCTAAGAGTTCAAAAATGGTAATTTTCACCTCTCATGGAAGATAATTTCTAGATGGATAAATTTTATTGAATCTATTTCTTATATGGATTATATTGTGACACATAAATGCAGTGATATAAATCTATTATATTATGGCATATAAAATAATGGGTGACGTCTAGCAATATGATTTGTACCAATGAGTTACCAACTGAGTTTATTTCTCTTCTACAAAGTGATTTTTGAAAAAAAAAACCTTATTTTAGACTTATATAGTTTTAGTATTATTTAATAATAGAGGATTTTCATTCTAGTAAAGTTATAATTCATACTAATTTTTTTATTCATGTTTTATTCAATTACATAATCATTTAGGTTCATGTTGGACGTTTTAAGGATATTAGGCTCATATGTCCAAAATCATTGAGGTAAGTTTATAGTTAAAATAGATAATTAATTAATCATCCCAAGAATAATAATCATAAAATAATTAAAAATATTAGGAATAAATTATAGTTGTAAAAATAAACCTGAAATATGGTTTGGAAAAATGAACTATGTTACAATCATATAGATAGTAGGATGTACATACGTATGAGTAACGTTTACATTTTTCAATAATCAGGATGGAAAGAAGGTAAGTGCTATTTTATCTTTCAATAATGATCATTATAACATAAATACGATATTATTTCTTAAATAAACTTATATATATCATCAATGTGATGTGGTAATAGAAAATTAATCCCATCTCTTTATGGAGGTGGTAATCCAGACTTGCGCAAAAATAACATTATTATCATTTAATGAATGGAATGACATGAAAATATATGTTATATTAATTTTACATAATAATAAACATGTTATGAATATCATATATATATGTATATATATACATACATTAAATCTGTCATCATAAATATCTATAAGAGGTAATGATAGAAAACAAATTACATCAATTCACAAGAGGACAGTTCCTCATACACATGAACGATGGTTTCATTTCCCATTCTATAGAAGAAGATATGGATGTAGGATATTCCATTTAAATAATAATATCTAATTATATGGAAGATATTTATGTTATTATATCATCATTTTTTAATACGTTTTGAAAGATGAAGAAGAAGAAATAAAAAAAAAATGCATAGTTAAGAGTGATACATCTTCTTTGGACAGCCTATTTAGGTTTGTTCCATAAGACTTTATATGAGTACTATATGAAATGTATTCGTTGTGCCAAAATCAATATATTTATTTTAGAGGTTTATTATTTTTATTAAAATCCAATTGATGCGTATTCATTTAGAAACTAGACTTGGACATTAGAGTTAGTGCCTATAAGGAATGACTATATATAAAAGGTTTCTTATAACGTTATGAAACATGCTATAATAAAACCACTTTCTCTAATACAGATATTAAAATCCATCATAATTATACTTTCCACAACAACTTTCCATGATTTTGTGTTTTTCAAAATGTATGTGAGTACCAATTTCTATAAAAATTTAGGTAATGTTAATATTAAATAAATTTCATGAATTATTTATTTTTATAAATTATATTGTAAATATTTATATTCATTATAATAATTTTCGGTAATTTTTTAGTCCAAAGGCAAAATGTTGTATTTCTAATTATATTGGGTTTTATTGCATTATATCATTTTTTTAAAGAATGATTTGAAAATTAAATAATTTTAAAATGAAAACATTACCTTAATTTTTGAATTCACTGTGTCAAACATATCTTAGGATTAACTTTTGATAATTTTTTTAAAATTTTTATTTTTCATGGAATAATGAAAAATACAGTTTTTTATAAAAAAACTTCCTTTTCCTTTCAAGTATTTAAAAATTAATATTATATTTTATATTAGTTTTAAAATTTCATTATTTCAATTTTATTAAAAATAATCTAGTAAATTTTATTTCAATTAACATTATACTTCAACTTGGTATAAAAACATTTTATACTTAAAAAATTATTTTTTATGAAAAATTGTTTTTCACTACATTTTTTGAAGGTTTAATTTTAAATTAAATTATTCTAATTATATAAATTAAATTTTGATAAAATGGTTTCTATTTTCTGAATCCAAATATTTATTATTAGATAATAATTTCAACTTATTTTTTCATAATAAATCGTACAAATAGTACTAATTTATTACCACAGTTAAGGTTAAAACTAGTTTATAGATTGTTAAATTCAAATAATGAGTATTAAAATGACATAAAAACATATCTTAATTCTGTTGTATAGAAATATTTCAACCCTGTATCATCTAATATTAAAAAAGTATTTTATATCCATTTGGATTGAGTAATGCGTTAATATATTTTAATCTTTTCAAAAATACCATGTGTCTCTTCTCCCCCACTATAAAAGGACACCCCTTATCCTATCCTATATGCAATTCAAGTGACTTTTTGTTCAGAAAATACCTTAAAAAATCCATAAATTATATCCCCAATTACATCCAGGATTACCTTTTTTATCATAAAACCAACCTAGGAAGGATTCAGGTATAAACCTAAAAAGGTTGTCCAAAGAAGAGGTATTGTTCTTAACTGTGCATGTTTGTTTTATTTATTTTTAAAAATATATAAAATATTATTTAAACATTATTAAATAATAATTATCTTTAATTTAATATATTTTTATGTTTTTAAGTTATTTCAATAACCTATATCTATCTCTTTCTTCAATTAAATGGGAAATGGAACCATTGTATGTGTGTACGAAGGTCTACAACCTCACGAACTAATGTAATTCATTTTCCATAACCACCCATAAAACCTAGTTATATTGGTATATTTAATATATAGATATATATATATATATATATTATTTATGAAATATTTATCATTATTTAGGATAATATATCTTCAACTATCTTAACTTTCCATCCATTTAAAAATGATAGCATTGTTCATTTGTACATAGGGATTACCTCCTTCGTAAAGTGATGTGATTTATGTTTCATGACCACCTCACATGGAAGAAATATATTTGTTGATTTAAATATATGACATTGTATTTATGATATAATTATTATTTTTTAAATATAAAATTACACTTAACTTCTTTCCCTCGTTCTCTTCAAAAAATGAAAATGTTACTCATGGTTACATATGTACTACCATCTCTATGATTGTAACATAATTCATTTTTCATAATCATATTTCATCGAAGAAATTTAAACTATATTTAATGTGAAAAAAATTATAATTATTACATAATTACTATCAAATATATTATGTAATAATTTCCCCTTCAACCATGGACAACTCACCAAAGTTATTTTGGACATATGGGCTGAATGTCATCAAAACATTTGATGTGCACTTAGTTGATTATATAATTGTGTATAACATAATAATAAATAAAATAAAATTAATAATAAGCTTTAAATTTTTATTAATAAAGTAAATAATTAGCATAATTTTATTATTTATGAAGATAAATATTTTACGTGATGAGTCGGGCTCGAGGTAAGAGACACTTTACCTTAAAAATCTCGTTTTATATATTTTAAAGATTTATTTTATAAATATTATTTTTACATGCCCATATTCATAAAATTATTTAATTAATGTATTTATATAGACATAGATTAATTATAAAGGAAATTTTATGTCCCGTTTTTACTTTCTTGAAAAAAAATTTAGAAGTAATCATTTTACTTATTTTATAAAAAATGTTTTGAAAAAAAATGAAAATGGAATGTTCTTTGTAACATATATAGTGTCAATAGTTTTTTCCACCACTGTAACTATTATTTGATTTTTTTATTCCATTACAATATTTCATCTTTTCTTAAAATAAAAAAAACTCTTTCCCATTATTTTGGGTGTTTTCAAAAGGGTTTTTAAATGAAATGGATATTTCCACATTAGATTTGTTTTCTTTTAGTAGTGTAATTATGAAAATGAAAGGTGTCATGTTTTAGGATTATTTAATGGTTCTTGAACACTATTTATGACTATGGGTGAGATCAATATTTTTTAGGATGATGGATGAACCTGATATTACTTATGTTGATGAGTTTTCCTTATATAACTCTTTAATGCATTGGGTAAAGTGATGGAGTTAACTGGTTAGGTTTATCTTGAGATATTATTAGAATTTTTTGGGTAGGTTATTCCATTTGTAAGAGTTATTATAAGAGCGATATGGAAATTATTTCCCAACTAACCTACATATGTATCTATTATTTATATGGGTTTATAAAGATATATTATGATTTATCAAGGTAATTTAATGGGATTAAGTTTAAAGTGAAGTTTATGCTAATTTGTAGGCATGAAATATATATCTTTCCATTGGTTTTTCATGATTTCAAATAAACCCTTCTAGAATTTATTTTTCCTATAATATTTCTTATGAAATATTTTATAAAAATCTTTGTACACTGAATTTTATTTCATGGGTAAGAAATTGTTGTAATTTTGAGACTAATTTCCATTTAGAAAAAGAATTTTTTTTACAAGTATTCATTGTAAGAAATCATCTTTTTCTAGGTACTTCCCTCTTCAACTTTTTTTTTTGTTAAAACTATTTTGTTTGTCTTTCATTGTATTTGAACCTTGTTGGTTGAGTCTTGTTCAGAGATGGAGAGCTTTTTTGGTGGAAACTGACCTAAATTTAGGGAATTTATGTTTTTTTGAATTAAAAAAGTCTGAGTATAAACATTTAAAAGGGTCTTATGAGGTTTTATAGAGAGTTTGTATAGCATAAAAGGTAGTTCAGATTATTTCTATGGGAAATAGGCTTAAATATGTGAGTTTGAAAGTTACATTCCCTATAAATTACATAAAATATGTGTCACTATTTATAGGTACAATTCATGTACTCAATTAATGACTTGGAATGAATACATGTTTTGAATCCATTATATGATCTGTAATGTCTAGGTAGGGTTAAATTCACTCGAGGCTATGTAAATTTCAACATATCACTTAATTAGTAATTACATGACATAAAATAAAATTACATGCCATGTATTTCATGTGTTTGGATTTTTTATATCCTAAACCACATATCATTTAATTTATTCCCTTTGTGTATCCCTTTTCTCTCAACCAAATGATGATTTTCATGTGATTTTAGAGTCTCCTATTCCATTTTGGACATCTCGTTCAAGCAATCGATCCATGATGACTCATTATACTTAGGTTTTCCCTTCTCTTAACATGTTCTGTAATGTGGTAGTGGTTTTATTTTGAACTCAGTTTGTTTAGGGTGTTTATATGGTTCTTTTTTATCTAGATTTCTCCTTGCGACCTTCCCCACTTTAATTCTTGTTCGTGTTACCCATTGAAACCATTGTGTTGTTCTATAGATAAATGAATGTGGTATAAATACCAAACTTATGTTCTATTTAATTACTTGATTATGTGAAATAATTTTATTTCACTAACATGATGTGTGAATTAAATAATTGAATGATGAATGATGTTGAATTATACTTTGGATCATTCCTTGGAACCGTTTAGATTCAAATGTATTGTGACCTGGCTTGTGGCTACTCATTGGGTGATCAAACCATTGATTAATAATTAATTAGATAATTTTTTAAATCTTTTTTATCATAAAATCATAATTAGGTGATTTCTTGATATAAAATTACTTGGGTAATAGCCTATTGGATATTTATATAACTGTGAATAAATTGATATATAAAAGAAAGTCTAATTGAAAAAAATGGTAATTTTCATTATTAACCAATGAGTATTATGGTGTGCTATTTTGAAATCCTTACTATTTTTATTTTTTAATTTTTTTGATTAAATTATTATATATAGGTTTATTCCCAGAAAATATTAAATTATTATATATTGGGTTATGCCTAGTGATGCTGAAATTCATATAAAGTGGGATTGGCACACTTTCATGTTAAAATGATTATTTATAAGGATATGTCTTGTGATGTTGAAATAATTATATATATAGATTTTAACATAGGCTAGAATAATTATACAAATGGATTATCCTAGTTATGTTATTATTCCATGGTTTATAGTTATGGTTGTTATGGTCATGCTACATGCTCTGAGACATTCTAGGATGGAGTAGAAGTATGTTTATTTATGTATTATATTAATTTATTTATTAATACACTGGTTGAACACTTTATTTCATGAACTTATTATCAGAATAGTTTTTTTAGACATGGTGGTGTCTGCCTAATGATTTTTACTCACACTTGATTCAAGATATCATTTGTTACCTAGGATGATTACATATATTCAGTTATGGGAAAGGTCAATGGGAATTTTTTTGATTTTCTCTTGCTGGTTGGGAAGGAGTTTAGAGATTGGAACAACATGGGGTTTGAGACTAGGGTATTTTGAATTTATTAGTGTTAATTGGTTCTTTTATTTTTCTTGTTTTTAGTTTGACATTTAGATACATCTCAACTAGTCATTAAATGATTCATTATGATTGGTTTATTACCTTTTCCTTTTCTTCCTAGTTTTATGTTGATATCTTTCTTATATTTCTATTAATATTATATTTAATGATACTTGTTTATTTCTACTATATTTTAACTTTATACCATAGGGTATAGTCTCCCTACTATACATATCACACCCACGCATCAAGTCAGAAACCTCTGGAGAACAGCGAAGAACACTTTTATGTCTCATAACCAACCATTTTTTGGCCATGTGATAGCATGATAAATCATGGGAAAATATAAATTGGTATCAAAGGAGAAGGTATTTATTTTGGTTTCATTACTATTTTATAATGGTATAAAGGAGACTAGGATGTATGAGGACAAGGAAATGAGCTTTTTATGGGAGTAGTTAACCCATGTATGGGGGAAAATTCGAGTACCTAGGGATGGTATTACCATTTCTGTTGTTCTCTTATTATAGTTGATGTTGTTTCAACTAGGATGATTAAAAGGTTATGTGATGTTATTTTTTCTTAAGATTTATACTCATGGACCATAATGGCATGAGATGAGTATGCATGCATCATTATAGGCACATAGGGATATATCATGACATTCATTATTTGTGATAGGGATATATTTATTTTATGTGACTTTCCTTGATGAACTGCGATATGATATACCAGTTATATATGATAAATGTAATGAAATAACTATTATATCATGAAAAAACACTTGTAAGACATGTTTAGAGAGACCATGAGTTGGTTATTTTTTTATTTTTTCACTTGTTGAGGTTGACCTTTTTTAGCCAGTGTTCTAAGAAGTTTCTTTACAATAGAAAAAATAAATCTTCCCCATATTTGAGTTGAGTGTCAATAGAGTGGAAATCAGCATGCTCCTAACACAACAGAACCGGATATTCTTACGTATCCTAAGGATCGTATGGATGTTCAACTTTGTGATACATTTTTGACGGTCATGTGATCGATAAAAAGGGATATTGTTTTCACCATGCCTTTTATTCTTGAGATGATGATAGTGTTTCTTTTATAGAATCTTTATACATTCAATGGTGATGGACACCCCTAGGCATCCGACTTCTGGATCGATTTAGTCCAGATGATCTATAAGCACCTTGAGAAACTTGAAGATAGTAGGGTGAATCATGCTGCATATATTCTTTGTGATCCTACCAAGTGTTGGTGGAATATTCTAGGGAAATAAGGGTTCATATAGGGGTTATCTGGGAAGTAATTTAATGAAAATCTATTGAGTTACTTATATATAGACATATTAATGGATGATAAGTTTTTCTAGTTCATGCATCTGGCATAAGAGGTCATTTTAGTGATGGAATATGCCATATACTTCACCGAACTATAGAATTTTGTTCCATCTTTGGTTGGTAACGAGACATCTAGGGAGAGTCATTTTATGGATGAGATTCACTAGTATATCAGTTCACATTTGAACATATTTCTCCCAAATATCATTTCAGATGTGATGAATTAGGAACTCATCATAGAAGGTAATCTGAGAAAGGTCTCAAGTGGTTGTTAGTCTATTTCATCAGGGTGAACTTGGAGTTCTTCTAATGATTTAAAGAAGTTACAATATAAAAGTATTCACTAAGGAGATAATGGGTAGAGAATCTAGGGATGTGTTCATCCATCTCAAATCCTTGTTCAATTACAATTCTATTAGTGTGGTAAGTAGGGTTGTAAGAGGAATCATTTTCCATACCCTGCATTGGAGTTCCATTCTTACCAATGGTTTTATCATCTTTATAAGTGTTTTAAGAGATTATTTTATAAAATAAGTGGTAGGGTATCATGATAGATACTAGATTATATGAAGGATTCAACTACCCCTTAGCTGATAGATGGCTATAGTTCTACAGGATTCTCTGTTCAAGGTAAGGGATGTGGTACCCCAGTGTAGTATAGGCAGTACCAGGAAGAGGGAATATCTCAAGAAATCATTAATAGAGCCCATAATATAGGATCTTGTAATTTGTATTCTATTAAGTCTAATCCAACTATTATAGATGTAGGAAATTCTACCATCATAGGTACAATACATTTATAAACTATACTTTCTTTATATTTTATGATACAGGAGCATAAAATTCATTTCTTATCTTATTTTTTGTTAACCTTTTGGTCTTGTTTGTGTAAATCTTGGATAGTGTAATGATCATTTACGTGCCATTGGGAGTGCGATCAGATAATATGAAATGTTGCAAGGCATGTTCCCTATAGATTTGTGGTTAGAATTTCTTGTAGGAACCATTTGTGTAAGAAATGATAGGTATTTATGTGATTATTTGAATGGATTTTTTAGTTCTATACCAAGCTCATATAATATATTACTAGAGGAGAGATACCATTTTATCTATATAATAAGGAATATATTATCACCAGGGTGAGTTGGATCTTTAGGAAAGTCATGCAAGACTAATTTAGTACATATTATATTGTCTCACAGATCAGATAAAAATCCTATTTCTAGATAATGGGGGAATGTAGTAGAATACTTTTCCTCCGGTGATATAATTTTTCCAGGATATTTTTTTTATGATTTCTATGGCTTATGACTCTTCCAAGAGATCTAGTTCATCGTCGATTTCATGGTCAATTTGATTTCAGGACTAGAACCAATTTCTATCCCACCATATAGGATGAAACCATAAGAGATTTAGTAGTTGAAAGTCTAGTTAGATGCTATGTAAACTAATTGTTTCTTATATCCTTGTATATCTCCATGGGTATCTCTAGTTCTTTTTACCTATAAGGTTGATGAGAATATTCACTTATGTGTGGATTGTCGAATATGTAACTAGATGATCGTCAATAACCAGTATCACCTTCCACATATCACTAGTCTCTTAGATCAATTGAGAGGTTATAAGATCTTCTCTAAGATCAATATGAGATTGGGATACCACCATTTTGGGGTGATCCCATCAGATATACCTCTGACTACTTTTTGGTGTAGGTATGGCTTGTATGAGTTTGTAGAGATGTCACTTGGTTTTTTGATTTCACTAGGGGAATTAATTTTCTTGATGAATTGAATATTTAATCCTTTTATGGACCATTTTTTGGTGGTTTATCGATGAAATATAAGGGTACTCCCAGTGATTGTATGATTATTCCCAACATATTGATATCTTCTTGATTATATTGAGAGAGAATTAGCATTATTCCAAGCTAACCAAATGTAGTTTCTGGATTGATAAAGTTCACTTCTTAGGGCATGAAACCACAAAGGTAAGAGTGTAAGTAGATCCATAAAATATTTTAGTAGTGGTATCTTAGGAGAAACCCAATAATGTATTTGACATTTAGACATTTATGGGTTAAGTAGCTTATTATCAGTGCTTTGTCTAGGACTTCTCTTGTCTAGTTGCACTGATATCAGGTCTAACTAAGAAGGGTGTGAAGTTTTTTTATTAAGATGTGTGTGAGTGATAGTTTCAGGAGTTTAATGTAATACTAACTTTATCATTTATCCTCACTTTACATGTGGTAGGTAAATCATATAACATGTAATGTGATGCATCAGAAGTTAGACTCATAGCAGTTCATATGTGGGAGGATTGAGTGGTTACTCTAAATATATGATACTGCATGAGGGGAATTACCCTACTCATGATATGGAGTTATATTTGGTGGTATAGATCCTAATATGTTGTATAAATAATCTTATGGGTTATGTTATTGTCATTTACATAGACCATAAGAGCCTCAAGTACGTATTTTCTTAGCAGGGCTAGAACCTTTGGCAGAGGTGGTGGGTTGGGTATATGTAGTCTTTCGACATCAATATGGATTATACACCAAGAAAGGGAAATTGTTTCCTATGATTTGAGCTAAAATACATATAAAGAGTCATTTAATGAGTCTTGAGAATATTAGTGAGTCATTTCACTCTTTTTAGAGATGCATCTTGATGTTAAAGAGTAACCAGGATGAGTAGATTTGACTTTTACATCTGTTATACCCATAATTTTGGACTGGATAAAGAGAGAGAAATTATCTGATATGTTGATATTTGTTCTAAGAGACATATTATATGATGGGGAGACACTATTAGTATGGTCTCTTGGTAGAACCAATTCTCTTCTTTTCTATGAAAGTGTATGGGATTCTTGGAGCTTGTGTGAGGAGATGATGATAGAGTTTCATGCTTCTAGTTTGGTGGTACATCGTGGTTTGAAAAAGATGTATCATGATTTATGTAGACAGTACTAGTGGTTATAAATTAAGAAGTATGTGGAAGGATTCTTGGAGAGATGTTTCACTTATTATAAGGTGAAATCCGAGGATCCGAGTTTTCCAAGGATTTTTCAGCCTTTTCCCATTCCTATATGGAAATGGGATGATTTAACTTTGGATTTTTTGATAGTATTACCTAGGACAACCCATAAAAATGATGTAATATGGGTTATCATATATCAAAAGAAGAAGGTATCCCACTACGTTCCCATTAGTTATACCTTTATTGTTGATGATATTGGTAGTCTCTTTTTTCATGAAATAGATCATATGCGTGGTTTTTGGAGGATTATCATTTTTTATAGGGATCCTCATTTCATGTCAGGTTTCTAGAAGGGTCTTTATAAAGATTTTCTACCATAAGTTCTTTTCAGAACAACTGATCATCCTTATACTGAAGGAAAATATAAATAGACCATTTAGATTATGTATGATATTCTAATAGCCTATGTTTTGGATTTTAGTGGTTTGTGGGAGTAGCATATGGAACCCATGTAATTTTTGTATAATAAAAGTTTCCTAATAACTATCCAGATGGAGCATTTCAAGGATTCATATGCCCGGTCATTCCATTCACATATTGTTTTAGTTTGAGGTAGTTGAGTCAGTATTTGTTGGGATTAGCCCCATGTAATAGATATTTGAAAAGGATCAATTAATTATGAATAGGTTGGTGACAACATCTAGTATGAAGAAATATTATGATGACCATCAGATACAACATTTGGATCTTGATATTGATTATTATTTTTTCTTCACGTATCACCTAGGTTGGTGAAATTACATAATAGGAAATGAGTAAATCTAGCACCTTGGTTTTTCAGGCCTTTTGAGATAGTGGAATGGGTCTGTCTAGTGGCATACCTATTATCACTTCTACATCACTAAAGATCCATTCACAACGTGTTTCAATTGTCTTAGATTCAGAGATATCATCATAAACCATCTCATGTGGTAGGTGTCTAGGAGTTTGATATTTGTGTTGATGCATCCCTTAAGGTGTATCCAAAAAAAATTATCAAACATAGTGAGAATTATCTCTATGGTAGTAGCATACATTTGGTTTGAGTTCATTGGAAGCATGATCATGTTTAAGAGGAAACACAGAAGTCGGAGTTGCATATGCAAGCACAGTGTCTAGATGTGTTTTCTGAGACCCCATAGTAATTATTGGAGTAACTCGGGGATAATTTTTTATATGGTGGGGAGGTTGTAAGATCACATATTTTCCAAGGTACATCCCTCTTTTAGGTTTTTGTTAAACCTATTTTGTTTGGGTTTCCTTGTCTTTAAAAACTATTGGTTAAGTCTCGTTTAGATATAGAGAGAATATATTGGGGAAAATTACCTAATGTTTGGGGATGTATTTTTTCATAATTGGATTATAGATATAAATGTATAGAAGAGGATTATGAGGGTTTATCGATATTTTGGATAGCTTCATAGGTGATCCAGGTTCTTTCCATGGGAAACAGAATAAAGGCTATCTATAGGTAAACAACACGCCCTATAAATCAGTTACACGATGTGTAACTGTCTTTATACACAAGATGTGAACCAGTTTCATGATATGAAATGAATACACATAGGGAAGCTGCTAAATTATGTTTCATGGTCAAGAAGTGTTAAATTCCCCTAAAGTGATGTGAATTTCAGTGTATCTCTTAATATAAAACTAATATATGTGTAAAAAATTCATGTCATGTATCAGATAGGATGGGTAGTTTTAAGTCCTATAGAATAAATTATTTAATTCATTCTATTAGTGAAACACTTATCCCTATACCCTAGGATGATTTCTAGGTGATTTTGGAGTCTCCTATTTTATTATAGCCATCTCGTTCTAGAAATGGATCATCAGTGATTCATTCTTATTAGGTTATCCCTTATCTTATATAAATCCTCATTATCATGGTGGTTTTATTTTAACAAAAAAATTTAAAGTATCAATGTATATCTTGTTTGATCTTGGTTCCTTCTTTCAACCTTCTGCACCTTTACTATTATTGGTGTTACCCATTGAAAGTGTTGTGTTGGTCATCAAAAAAAGGTAGGTGGTAAAAATCCCAAACCTATTGTCTGTTTAATTATTTTAGAATGTTCAATAATTTGATTCTCTCAATATAATGTGAGAATTAATTAATATAATTATGAATGATGATAAATATTGGATCGGATCATTCCTTGGATCCCTTCGGATTCAATTATATATTGACATGGCTTGAGGCTACATAATGGGCAAGTGAAAACTTAATAAATAATGAATTGCATAATGGTTTAAAGTGTGTTTAGCATGACATGGGATTTTGGTGATTTCTTGATATAGAATCACCTTAGTAATAACCTATGGGATGTTGATATGATTTTTGATAAATTTATATATAAATGAAAGTGTAATTAAAAAAATTGTTAATTTTCATAATTAACCATTGAGTTTTATAATGTCAAATTGTGAAAACATTGATGTTATGAATTGTTTTGATTGATACCGAAATGAATATATATATGAATATACCTAATTATACTACAATTAATATATATTGGTTATTCCTGATGACACTAAAATTATTATATTGTGGGCTTGGTCCAGTTTCATGCTAAAATTATTATATATAGGGTTATGCCTGGTGAAACTAAAATTCTGATATAAAGGTATTTTCTAAGAGGATGAAATGCTTATACCAACGGATTTTCTCAGTTATGTGATTATTATAGGGTCTATGGTTATGGTTTCCATGGTTGTGCTACATACCCAAAGACATTCTAGTATGGTTCCAAATGAGATTGTTTTATGTGTGGTATTAATTGATTAAATAACACATACATTTATCACTATATTTCATGCACTTATTAAAAGAATTATTTTTTAGATATGGTGGTGTCAAACTATTTAGTTTTACTCACACTCTATATGGGCTTCCATTTGGTACATGTGCATATTAAATGGATTCAAGTATGGACCAGGGAAAAGGACCTTGTTGGTGATGTTTTCTTGCAAGTTGGGCATGATGTTGGAGACATGAACGACATGGTGTTCAAGAATGTGGGATTTTGATATTATTCCCATCAGTTGGTTTTTTTATCTTTATTGATTTATTTTTGAGATTTAAATACATCTTAGCTTTTCATTACAAGATTTTTTATGATTGGTTTATTGGTTTCACCTTTCCATTCCAAGATGTATGTTGCATTATTTCTATTTTTGTAGCTATGATATTTATTGATACCTATTTATTTCCACTTTATTTGAACTCTATACTAGGGGTTATAGTCTGCCACTATACATATCACACCCCCACTACTAGTCTATAGCCTCTAGAATATTGGGAAAGGTGCTTGAGGTCTCGTAACCAACATATTTTGGTTATGTGAGGGAGTGTCAAACTGGGGGACATTACATTCATGGACTAATGGTGTTCTTTCCTTATTTTTATATGACCTTTACTAATATTTTTTTTCTCATGAAATGTTTTATAAAGTTTTTGAGAGGATTTTAGGGTTAAGTTGGGACAAGGATGAGTCTAAGATAAAAATTTTAAATACATTTCATGAAAGGAGAACTTTTATTTTCCTAAAATATATTTATTGTTTGAAAATTAGATACTGAGGGGAAGCTTCTACTTTGTGATTTAATATATATTTATTTAATTAATATTACCTAATTTTATTTAAATGTACGCATAAATGTTATATGGTAATGCATGAAAATAAATTATCGGTTAAATAATGAATTTATGAATTGTTTAAGGTTAAGACATTATTTTTGTTATCAGAGCCAAGGTTTAGATAATATTAGATGGTATAATAATGTAAGTAAATACCCTTAAGAGATTATAATTTATGTTTATCATAATATATAATTTTAGTATTACCATGTTGATTCATATAAACAATGTATTTTTAGAATGGTTATCAAGATATAAATTACCAAGAAGACAATATCATTCCAAATAAGAAACCTAGGATGGTTGGAATTATAAATGAGCTATTTTTTCTTTGATGTGTAAATTTACACATGCTATAAATGCTAGTGTAGTCCATTCTAGATAGAAACTATATCTACCATAGAAGAACATGTCTATAACAGATCATTTTATGGGATATAACCCTTCAGAATTCAGTGGATATTATAACTCAGTGTTAGATGAGGGATAGATTAAATCATTGGAAAAGATATTTAAATTCATGATTCACTAGGATAATCACAAGTAAACATTTTATATTATCTATTTTGAATATAGAGATGATCAATGATTGTTAATTGTTACAAATACTATAGAAATAGAAGATATTGAAATCAGAGATTGAAATCAGAGAATGAGATATATTCAAAAAAAATTATTTGAGAAGTATTTTTCTAAGATTTTTTAACTTTTTATGGAAAAGAAATTATTATAATTGAGGGAAAAATGAAAAATATTCAATTTCCACATATGAATTAAACTTTACTTGATTGGAGAGGTATGTGCTTAATTGTATCTTGGATATTGATAGTAAAATTAATCAGCATTACTCATAATTAAAGATATGATACCAAAGATCATTTTGTTGGAATGAAAGATTTTTATTTCTAAAAACAGAGTCTAATTTGTGTTTATTGTCATTCCACATTGGTTTGATCAGGAATTTTTCAAGGCATGTGATCTTATAGTACAAAATGACTATAATGTTAAAGGTGGCATCATTTCCCACTATTTTTCAAATTTTGGGCTCAAAATTAGGAGGACAGAGAAAGCACTATGAAAGGTAGTTTTATATAATCAACTCTTCTCAAATACAGTAAAGGAATAAGATTAATTATGATTGGTTTCATGAAGAATAGGTTTCAAAAAATGATGAACTTCACAAAAATGTGATAGAAAGATGGTGTTCCTCACAACTATGACATGAATCGCGAGTGCATGATGGGATGATAGTGTTCTTCACAACTATGAGAAAGCTTTGTGAATGGGTTGAATTTGATTGAATCTTCTTAAATGAAGGATCTTCACAAACTTATTTTTGGGGGTTCATGAAATATCCACTGGAGGGGTGGGAGATTTGAGAAAGGCTCACCCTAAAAATAGTCATCCACCCCCACTTCAATTCACTTGCAAAGTTTTATAGAAAAGGATGAATCAGTATGAATTTTCCAATACTGAAATATTCACAAATTATGAATTCATTTTGAGCCTAATAAGAGATAAAATAATCTATTAGTCACGAACAATGCTTATGTATCTCAAAAAAGGGTGTTTCATGATAACTGGTTATTTAGTGATGAGTTAGTGTTTCGTGAAGGTAATTTTATTCATGAAGGCTGTGAGCTTTAATAAGGATCTTCACAAAGGATCTTCCCAAACATCAATGTCGAACATATAGTTTTAGTGAACAACGCTTTCAAGTGAATCAACTCAATACTATAGTTCAATCATAGTCACATGCTAGTCAAGGAAAAAATAATTAATTTCCAATCTATTGAAGTGACCTTAAAGTCATTAAACTAAGTAAGTGTTCACCCAAAGAAGTAAGCTAGGGGAATTCAATGGAAGTTTTCCATGGGAGGAAGTGTTCTATCACTAAAATCTTTTCAATGTAGTGTTCCTAGAATAGATTAACTATGTATAAACTTATGTATTCCACAAAAATTTAATATTAGTGGATTTACGTATAACCGACACACTATCAGTGTATGCTCCTTGTACTATCCCTTAGTGGTGTACCAAGTAAAACAGATATGTTGTCTCTTTACATGTGAATGATTTATTACTCCACTATTTCATCAGATAGTTTTAAAAAGTTATTACTAATTTGGTAACATAATCCTTTACATTAAAATAAAATTTTGACACCCTAATCCACCCCTACCATCTCAGGGTGTTCTTGGGTTCTATACATTGGACTCTTTTCAATTTAAAATTTATGATAAACTTTTTCACTACACATAAAAGTTAGTAATGGAGTTTATAAGGCCCATGTATTCTATGAAAATAATAATAAAATGAGTTCCATGTGGTAGGAAAATGGGAATATTACATCAAATATATCTAACGGTAAAAAAATAAAGTTTTAATTTTTTGATAGGAGTGGTAAAAATATCTATAATGAGTATATTATGAAATCTTGTAAAATATTATGATGTAGAAATTTTGGGTATACAAATTTTGGTTGTAATTTAAAAGATATTGGTAGTGGTAAGACCAATTCTGATAAACAGACAATAAAATTTTTTAAATATAAAGATATGGGTCTTTATGTAGATGCTTGTTTGAAGAAAAGAAAAAATTATGGGGAACAAAAAGATTATAAGTAGAAGGGCGTGTTGAAATATATTACAAGTACTTCAACATATATTCCTCCATCGATTAAATTGGTAGTAATTATATTACTTTTCTATTCAAAATATTGCATTTTATTATTTTATTTAGGGTCTACACATTCTTTTATTTATGATAAATTTATATATAAAATTAAACTTTTACCTAAAAAACTAAGTTTGGAATTTTTAAGAAAACACATGGGGGTAGTATTAAGGAAATAATAATTTTCATATATTTTCATGTTATCATTTGTGTAAGATTTTTCCCTCCAAGCCGTATTGTCCTTCCCATTGCATAATCTGACATTATTATTGGAATGGATTAGCTTTTAGTTTATCATTCTGTAAAATATTATAGATCAAAATAATTTATTTTATGAAATGACTTTCCATTTTTATATAAGAATCAATTCATACCTTTGATAAAAATAAATAATAATAGAAACTATTAATAGGTATAAATGAAATTTATCTTGCATCATATTGTTCAAAATAAGGATGATATTCATATTAATAATGTGTTTATTGTAAAATAATATCTAGAAGTTTTTTCTAATGATTTTCATAGTATTATACCTCATTGAGAAGTAGAATTTAATTTTTAGTTAGTACCTAATGGTAAGTTAATTTTAAAATCCCCTTATTTAATGGATAAGTATAACCTATAGGATTTAAAAATTAGTTATAGGAGTTTCTTTGAAAAGTTTTCATTCATCCAATAACTTATCCATGGGGTTATACTATTTTTTATATAAAAAATAAAGATTTTTTATGATGATTTGAACTAATTCTAGATAATTGAATAACATTATTGTTAAGAATACTTTTTTCCATCATATTAATGACTTATTTGATCATATATAGGGAGTTCAATATTTGTTTTGGTTAATATAAAATCAAGGTACAATTAGCTAGAGGTGAATAAGGATGACCTCCATACAACAACATTTTTTACTATGTATGGACAGTATTTTTTTGTGGTAATTCCCTTTGGTTTAATTAATTATCCAACTATATTCATGGATCTTATTATTAGTGTTTTACAATAATATTTAGATAATTTCTCAATTTTGTTTGTTAATGATATTTTGGTTTATTAAAAAATTTATAAGGATCATTAAAAACATCTAAGTATTGTTCTATAAACCATGAGAGAAATTAATTTAGATGGGAAATTTTGAAAATATAATTTTTGATTACAATATATTTTATTCCTTGAATATATCATAAATAAATATTCCATAAATGTTGATCTCACTAAAACTAAAGTTGTTAATAAATTGAAAATCCCTTCAAATGTTGCTGATATTCATCATTTTCTAGGATTAGTAAGATATTACTGATGAATTTTTTAAAAAAAATTATTGTTATCTAGCCCACTAATCAAGTTAACATGAAAAATAATTAGGTTCATCCATACAAATGAATGTAATAAATGTTTTCAGAAATTGAAAAATAAGAATAAAGAACGCTCCTAATTTGGTCCTACCATCTTGTAATAGTGACTTTATTATCTATAGTTATTCTTCACTGAATTGAATGGGTAATATTTTAATTAAGAAAGGTTTACTAATTTCTTATTATTTATTTCAATTAAAACCCCTGGAGAAAAATTATTATACACGTGACCTTGAAATGGAGAAAATAGTGTTTACTTAAAAAATTTAAAGACATCAGTTTTATGGAGAAAAGTGATAAATATATATCGATCACAGAATTTTAAATTATAAATTCTCTCAAAAATATTTTAAAATGAGACAAAGGATACAACTATAATTGATAAATGATTACATCTACACAATTCATTACCATCCAGAAAAAAACATAAGAGGTGATTCTTTGAGTCTAAAAGATAATTCATCATTAACAATGTCACATATTGAACAAGAACATTTGGTTATTTGTTTCACATCAAAACTCATTTTTTGGTATTTTCAGAAAAAAAATCCACTTTTATGGGTTAAGTGGAACCCACACAAACTGTCAAGATCAAATAAAACATAAAAAACAGATGCAAATTTAAACCATATTTGAACAAAAACAGATTCAAATTTCAAAATTCAAACTTCAAATTTCTAACCAGCATATAGGCACCACCTCGAGTCAAATGCTAACACTTTTTCCCATGACATCACCACGACTGTGGAAGCAAAATGTCATCACAAACATCCATCATCACCACTGTAACCTACCTGAAACAAATACCACAAGATACATGCACCTCCAGAATCACAATCAATAAGACCTCATCATCGTTGACCAATACTGAACCTAGTTACACAATAGTCACTCAGAAACCAACCAGGCATTTCATGATCAGCACTAAAGGAAATTCCAAACATCACAGGAACAAAAAATGTCAAACAATCCCACTGAAAAACTGTAAAATAAAGCTGAACCACCTGAGAGAAAATTCCAATCATCATCGCGACAGCTCTGGTGAAAAAACCTGGCCATCAACCATGAGCAGTGTTAACACCTCTAGAGCCTACATGACAAAAGAAGGTCACAGACTCGTGTTTACGAACACCCCCCCATCACAATCCCAAACCACCATTCAGGGTCATCGCACCAAACCAGATATAGTCAAGTGTGGTGAATAAATTGAATTACTAGGTAATGGTTTTTTGAAATAACAATAAATTTTAGGATGAAACATGGGAATCATAAAATTATATAAAGAAAAAATATCCCCACTTATTTATGTAATGAATAAAATTGTTAGAAATAAATTTAAAAAATGGGGGAAGAATGTAACATCACAGTTATTGATAATATTAAATTAATTTAACACCTTATTAATATTTATGAATTATATTTTTTAGATTTATAATCACTATAATATCATTTGGTAAATTTTCAGTCAATTGGAATAAGCTTTATTATTAAAAAGATGGATTTTCATGCATTATATGGTTTTATTTTAAATATATATTATGAAATTATAGAATTTTAATTTGAAAAAATGAACTTTATTTTTTAATTTATCATGTCAAAATTATCTTAGGATGATTTTTTCATAATTTTTAGAAAAAGTTTTATTTTTCAATTAATAGTAAAAATACTAAATTTTATTAAAAACTATCTTTTCTTTTCATGTTTTATAAAGTCGGGTTATATTTTGGGTTGGTTTTAAAATTTAAATAGTTCCTTTTGAAAAAAATCTGATAAATTTAATTTTAAATTACATTATACATGAATTTGGTATAAAAACATTTTATACCTAAAAGGGAATTTTTATGAAAAACTGTTTTTATCGCATTTTACGGGTTTAATTTTAAAATAAATAATCCCACTTATTTGAATTTAATTTGCTAAAATAGATTCCATATTTTTGATCATCAAAATTAATATTATTTGAAAATTTAAACTCATTTTTTGTTCATAATGAATAGTAAAAATAATACTAATTTGTTACCATGGTTAAGGTTAAAATTGGTTTACCGAGGGTTAAACTTAAGTGATAAGGGTTAAAATGACATAAAAATCTATAAATTTTCTATTATGGGTATATTTGAACCATATATCATATAATATTCATAAATGGTGCATTTTGAAGCTATTTTAATTGAATAATACTCTAATATATTTTAATATTTTTAAAAATTATAAGTTTGTCCTCACCCCCACCTATAAAAGGAAAACCACTCTCTTTTACGATACACGCTTCAATATCCTTTTTTATTAGTCAATAATTGCTAAAATAACTTCCTAAAATCCCCATACACATCTCATATTCCCTTTTTTTTATCACAAAATGAACCAAGGGAAAATTTATATATAAAAAAAAGAGGTTGTCCAAAGAAGAGGCATAGTTCTTAACCATTCATTATTGTTTTATTTATTTTTATAAATCATTTAAATATAATTAAAAATTTATAAAAAAAATAAAAAATTATATTACATATAATGAGATGTTTTATGTTAATTTTATAAAATGTATTCATCTTATTCTTCCATCAAATGGAAAATGAAACCATAATTCATGTGTATGGACGACTACTACCTCACAGACTATTGTATATCATTTTACATCACCAAAAATCGTGGATAGTTATAATGACTTATGTAATTTTATACTATATTCATGAAATATTAGTCATTTTTCCAATATGATATATCATCTAATTTATTATATTTCCATCCATGGAAAAAATGATAACTCCGTTCATGCGTACGTGTGGATTACCACCCCCATGAAGTGATATGATTCATTTTTCTTTTCATAATTACATGGATGATATATATAAGTGTATTTCAACATATTGTAATATATTTAATATATAATCATTATTCTAGAAATAGAAAATGATATTTACTTTCTTTCCCTCATTCTCTTTGAAAAATGAAAACATTACTCATGTGTACGTACAACCGACCATCTCTATGATTGTAGCACAATTAATTTTTCATAATCATATTTCATGGTTTATTGTAAAATTATATTTAATATTAAATAATTATAATTATTTCATTACTATTACTCTATATATGATGTAAAAATGACTTCTATGACTATACTGAACTTACTAGAGTCGTTCTAGACATATGGAACAAATATCATCAAAACATATTATAGGAATTTAATTGATTAAGTAATTTAATATAACATGGTAATCAATAAAATAAAATTAATAATAAACATGAAAAATGTTATTCTTAATGTATATAATTAATATAAGTATTCTATGAGTGTAAGGAAACCTTCATGATTTTTATTTTTTGATTTTAGATTTCTTGTGAATTTTTTAGGAAAATATTTGGGTATTAAAGTAGATTTATTAGGAAATAAAATGTTTATGTTGAACCCAAAGATTATTTTTAAGTAATAATTTTTTAATGACTATTCATGGAATAATGACTTTCTTTGCTTATTTTTTTATATCCCTCTCTATAAATTTTATGCTCATCTATCATTTTAAAATGTTTTTTCATAGGGTTTAAATATTGTTGGTGACAAGGATGTGGTCAAGATGAAAATTATGAAGATATTTTATGGAAAGAAAGTTTTTATATATTAAATGTTGTGTATTGTGGGAAAAATATAGTGAGTGGAAGTATCCATTTTTGTGATTTAATATTTATTTACATGATGGTGAAGATCTAATTCTATAAAACTCCAAACCTAAAAGATCTATAATGATGAAAGAAAATTAATTCATTTCTAAAGAATAAATTTATGGATTGTTCAAGGCTGTGTCCTTAAACTTTCCTTAATGGAAACCTTATAGAAGGTGTATATATGACATAACCAAAAAATATTATGATTATAAAGTATAATAATAATATATAAAAAGTTAAAGATATCCATTTATGGGTTGAATCAAGTATCAAGTTGATAGAATGTTCATTTTGAAAAATCTATATGTGATTTTGGTAATATTGAGAATGAATGTGAGATTTATGACTATTAGTGATTATTGGGAGTTTTATGGTTTTCAAAGTGAAATGTATTGAAAATTATATTGAAAAAAAGTATTAATCTTACTAAAAAATAAAACTAATTTTTAAATGATATTTATACCATATTGATTTAAATTAGTGACCCAAGTTCAAGGTAATAATATCTATTTAGATAGATTTATATAGTTTATTAGACTAATTTATAGTGCATAATTTTTCAAATTATTGAACTAAAATTTGAAACAATTCAACTTCAAATTTTTACCTATTTCACATGGCATAAATCTCTTAACATGTTGTATTGAGGCATTTTAAGAGATTATTATATTGGGTATAACTCTATATACTTAACTGTTTGGATCTATCACATATTCTATTATATGTATTTAGTTTTGATATTAATTATTTATAAATAATGTAGGTAAAATATAAAACAAAACTAAGAGAACTACATTAGGTAGTAATTACGACTGTCCAAAAGCACTCGACAATTTATGAAGTTTAAGGTCCTGGTAATTAGAGAACTAGGAATGATAATAATAAATGGGGCACAAAACTAACCTTCCTATACATCATTTTGATCTTATATCATACTGAGACTAAGGAAGTAATTAAGAGAATTTTATTAAATTTTATGGTAGATATATTTAAATATAACGAGTATGTTATGAATTATGGTGCAGCTAAAGAATAACTTTAAAGATTCAATGATTTTTTCCAAATCTTGGAATTATACCAAGACAGTAATATATTATCATAATATATATTATCATAATATATATTATTATAATATTATGATCCTAGAGAAAACTCATATTTCAAGTGTATAAAAAATGATAAAAGGTATATAATCAAGGATTATACCTCTTCTAAGTTTTACAGAGATGATTGAAGTGTCGGTAAGTAGAGGATCCATAATTAAAAGTGTGGTATGTTCAATGACTATAACAGTACCTAAAAATAAATATGAATATCTTGATAAAGATTACGAGTTGAGAAATGTTAGCAGTTTGCTATAGTGAAAGTAAGAGTTTGTTAGAGTTAGTTACCTAAAAATTAACTTTATGATTTATATTAAGATAATATTAGTAAATATCTAATCACATAATGATTTTTCTTCTAGGTAATACATTAATACTTCTCATTAAGTTTTCACTTGGTGATCTATGATTAGTGAGGTCATTATTTCATACTCGTCAATAAGAAATCCATATTTTTAAAAGTGTCATAGGATTATCCTATCTATAAACATCTGTATTAACCCATATAAATGATATTAATATTAATGTATATCATGAATCATATACTTTAATTTAATAATGAAAACTGTTATGACATATTCTTGTGATGAGGTAAAAAATGTGATGTGTGAAATAAGTGATATAGAATTGATTTAATAAGTCATGAAAGTTTTTTTCCTTTCAAGTTAAGAGAATAATATATCTATGTATGTTTTTTAAATACAATGGTATTATGAAATGCATGATGATCATAGGTTATTGATGAGTTCATTTTTTAAATTTAAAGGAAAGGTAAACCAAGCATATAGTGTGATAACACTACTATTTATCTAGAATGATGAGATATTTCATGTCAAATATATTTTATTACATAGTATAATTTGTTGGATGGTTATTGTATTTGAAATATTAAATTATTTCTATATGGGTTTCTTAACATATTGCTATATGCTGATATTGGACTTTGGATAGTTTCACCTATTTCCACTAAGAATGAGGGTTAGAGGATCGCATACCATGTGTATCCATAATCTCATTAAATCTATTTGAATTTATTATTAAAACTCCATATTATTCTTAGTTTATGGAATAAAAATTATTCTTGGATTATCAAATAAAAAATATTCAAGTAAAGTAGATCGAAAAAATTTATTCATGAGAAATACCAGTTTAGAATATGTAAGTTGAATTTTATCCCTTGTTTAATTATTTATAAGATAATTAATAAAATATTTATTTATCCACATGTTTAGTGAATATATTTTATTATATATTTATTTAGTTATGTTAATATTAAATTAATATATATTTATGATCTTAGTGAATATAAAAATAATTATTTTTTACAATGAATAATAATTTTCTTTAATTATTTACACGTTTAGAATATATTATATCTATTCACATGTTTATTCAATATAATATTTATTTATTTGAATGAATATATTTTATTTTGAGTTTAGATGATTCAATGTAAGGGCATGGATCAAGTTTAACTATCATGTGGGAATAATATATTTTATTTAATATCATTATGAAAGATATTAATTTATTTATTAATGAAATAATATTTTTATAATAAAATTTCATAGAAATAATAATAGTATTGTAATTTTAAATGTATGGTTACATCAAATAAAAAAATTGATAAAGGATCATTGGGAAATTATAAATTGTTTTAACACTAAGTATAAGATCCATGTTATATTATTTTATATGTATGGTGATTTTATGTATGTTTTGCATAATGAAAATCCTCTATAATTATCAAAATCCTTGAAGAAATTATTATTCCCTTCCTACCTTTTAAGAAAAAGAGAGAACAAGAAATCTCTATGTTCAATGATGAATGAAATTGGGCACTAGTTTCCTCTGTGAAATCACTCAGAATACTAAGAATTCAAATAGGAGATTCATGGAGCATGTGTGGATACACCTAGTGAAATCCTCTATTAGATTCCCCACTATAATAACAACATAATGAGATTGACATTGAATCATTGAATAAGAGGAATATCATAGTAAATGTAATCCTTATTTTAAATTAATTATAAATTAAATTTGAAATATCCTATCTAAAATATTCTAGGGTTCCTTCATCATGTTCTTTGGATTTTATCCGTTGATATCGATGAAAAATTAAGATAGGTGTCTACCAGATGCCTCTGATTCCCACATAACCTCTAATATGTTGGGGTTTTCTATGTGATTTTTTTTGGTTATGTAAATATAATTATTGTATGTTTTAGATAAAAATATATTTTTAGTTACAATAATTTAGCATGGGAGAAACCACCCAAGAGTTTTGGAAGCAGCATGATGATGCAATGGATGCAGTTGTGGTGATTCCTAATTATGGATGATGTAAGTGTGAAATAAATAGTTTTACTTTTTTATGTGTAAATATATCAATTTTTTAGTGTTATAATATTCCTTATAGTGATTTGTAATATTAAATTGTTAGATTTTATTAATCAAAAAAAGAGAAAGAAACTAGTCACATGTAGAAGCCACATTTTCTAGAAAAGGAAGCATTTATTTTGTATTTAGTGTGGATGATTTGATTTAGATGTGACAGTGTTCCCCGAATGGATAGGTAGAGTTAGTGCTATTTAGAAAGCTATAGATGTTACCTTGATCAAGCGTTTGTCATCCATGAAGATTGAAATGTAGTGGAACTGACAAAACTGACTGACTACTATCGATGCTGGTCTTTAAAATATTGGGTTGGGGATAACTATTTGATGTTATAATATAACAGAACCATTATAACACGAATATATTTATCATGTATTTATCTTTCAATAAATTTAATTTCTTTGATAGTTGATGATACATACAACCCATTCTCTAAATGAACTATAATATTGTATACAGTTATCGCTGAGCCATTGGTTTAGTGGGTATGAATACGAATAACTAAATTTTGAAAAATTTATGATTTAAAAAAGAGTAAAATCAATTAATTTTTTATCAATTTATTATTAATAAAAATAAAATCCATATAAAATTAAAATAGTTGGTTTTTCTGAAAACTATCTTTAGGCGTGGAATACGTTTTTATGTTAATAAATTAAATTGATCACTATTTGTGATTAAAATGCATATATTATATATTCAATAATTTTTAACATTTAACTAATTTGTTTTCAAAAAATTAGATATAAATATGTATCCAATTTTATTATTAAAATGCATTTTTCTAAAAAATTATTTTCATTGTGTTTGTGTAATTATTTTAAAATGAATTTCCACCACTTATAAAAAATTAAATCTTGAAAAATCGATTCAATATTTTTAATTTGGAGGATAAAATTTAGTAAAGATGCCCCTTTATTTTTTTCAACATGAATAGTAACCGCATTAAGTTTTTCAGCTCAGTAAGGGTAAATGGGTAAAATAGGGTTAAAACATTGGGATAGGGCTTTAAAATTTTACTAAAACTAGCCTTTATCATATTTGATGGGTTGAGTTCATCTATTTCTATCAAAGTCTCGAATATGTGGCCATATGGTGCCATAATTCTTTGATTATGAAATTTATATTAATTTAAGAAAAGTATAAATAAAAAATGTTACTCTCTTGACTTTAATGTCTCTAATATTTTATCATAATAGAAAAAAAAATTATGATCTATTATAAATGTATATTTTAATGATAAATTAAATTAGTTTTATCATATAAATATATTTTTTATTTTTTATTATTGGATAATTATCCTAAATGATTACTCAACACCGACAATGTATTTACCCAATTAATAGAAAAATAATGTAATGATTATAAAATTTTTAAATGTAATAAAAATTGGAAGAATTATTTTTTTCCATGCATTTTTTAGATAAGTATTACATATAATTAATTTTTTAATGTATTATATTCTAATACCATATTTTTTCATGTTACCATTAATGTAAAAATTAATAGAATAGTGAAAAAAATGATTATATATTATGTTAAATAATAAATTATTAAATTAAATAAATGTCATAAAATCAAGAAATAAGACAATTATGATGATAAATGATAGAAAATATTATCCATTTTTAAATTATGAGAAAATGTTTATCTTAAAATTAAAATTATAACCCTTTATGATTAAACAAGTTGTTACTATAGTTAAGGTTAAATTTGGTTAACTAGGGGCATAAACTAAATGATATAGTTTTAAAAAATACATAAACCAGAAAAACATTTATTATTTAATGGTATTTTAATGAAATCAAGCCTTATAATTGAATACATGGCCATTTTGAATCATTTTTAAAGAGAATTACATTAATATATTTTATTTTTTAAAGAAATTCCAAGAGTGTACCTCTCATCACTTATAAAAGAGCACTTATTCATTCCCATATATATAACAATTTGAGAATTATATCACAACACACACCTACCAAATTCTTTTCTCAAATTTCTTTTCCATGAATTATGTGTTCTTATCTTTGTAAAATTCCATTAAAATGGTCTTTAATAAGGGATATAAAAGAGGCTTACCGAAGAATAATTAATCATCTTACACAACCTCTATCAATTTCCCTCTTTTTATACCACCTATAAATATATTTAATTAATCATAAAAAAATTAATTATTCAAAATATACTAAAATGTTATTATGATTATAAAACCACCTTTTTTCAGTCACTTTTCAATCAAATTGAATGTGAAAGTATCGCTCACGTGTATGTATGACTTTCCATCTCCATGTAGCAATACAATTAATTTTTTATTATAATATTTTGGATTAATATTATGATGGGATTTATATATATACATTATATTTATAAAATAATTAATCTTATGTAATTATATTATCATATCAACCTTCTTACCTTTCAATCCATTAGAAAACGATAACATCGATCGTCCTTAGGCATGGACTACCACCACCACAAAGGGATGCGATTAATTTTTCATTTATTATTTACATGGATAGCAATAAGGATATATTTAATGAATAGATATATGATATATACGATATAATAATGATTTTATAAAGGAGAATTATTATTTAACTTTCTTTTTTTGTGTCCTTAAAAAAATTTAAACAACTTACATACGTATGTACAACCGACTTTCTCTATGTTTGGTGTAATTCATTTTTCTCTCTTTAACATTTGTAGATGAATATATATATATGTGTGTGTGTGTGTGTGTGACATTAATATAATTATTAAAATTATTCACATGATCAAACCATGATCAAATTATGGGGATCGAGACTGTCAAACTGATACATGCATGAAAACTGATGCAGTTATCACCTAGAACAATTATTTTTAAAAAAAATTAAGAAATGGGGGAAAATATGTCATAGGTAAATAATAAATTCCATTACGTATATGATTATTTTTATATAATTAACTTATAATTAATATATATTTATTATGAATTAGTTTCTAGTGTTTAGGAATAAATATGACATTTTAGGTAAGAGATTTATTTTTCAATCATATTTTAATCGAGATTTTTTATGATTGAATTTACATTGAGGAAATTATATTATTCTTATCTAAAAATACATTTTTTTTATTCTACTATGTTTATTTATATATAATACATTCCTTTTTCATTTTCCTAGATTTAAGAACTCAATAGATTGAAAAAAAATAAGGAAACATGACTATGTTTTATTATTCAATCGAAAATCCTTTTTCTTCCATGTCTATGTTTTCTCTAAAATATTTTTAAAAATATTTTAATAATATTCTATGATTGTTTAGATATATTTTTACCCGATTTTGAATCTCTATAAATGTGTTTTTAATGAATCTCCATATTTTTTTCTAAAGAGGAACTGTTTTTCTTTTTTTTAATGTATGAAAGAAATTTTTTTCTTCTGAATTATATGGCATGAATAGAATTTCCCACAATCATGAATGATCAATTATTTGAATATTACTTTATATGTTTCCATGGTTCTTTTCAAATAAAAATATTTCCATAAAATGTTGTAAATTTTAAGATTTTAAAAAAAGTTATTTCAAAATGAAAAGGGAATTTTCCTTAGGAAATACTCCATGTGATTATTTTAAGGAAATTTTCATCTATGATAACATTATTCACATTAATTATGTTTTACTTAGGATATAATATAATGACACAATCCTTTTTTCATTATCCAGATGGTTTATGATTATGATAATGATATTTTTATGAAACCAATTTATTTTCCATAGGTTTTTCTTTGATGAAATGGTGAAATTTCTATAAAACTCATTTTCTTTGCAATGGTTATGCTATAATGATATGATGATTTTTCTTATTACTATGTGGAACACATATGTATGTTTTTGAATATGCGATGGGTGGTCCTGAAATTATATATCCTTCTAATTAAATGTGTAGTGTTTTATATCTCATGAGATAACTATGGGAAAGAAGTCAATGTGCCTGATTCATTATGGGAAACTAGTCAATGTGGTTGATTTACTAAGAGAAACAGGTTTATGTAATTGATTAACAATGAGAAATAAGTGATGATTCCTGATATATTATGATATGGGAAATTAGTTTTTATGTCTAGTCTACTATGTTTCTATTTTATCAAAATGTAACTTTGAAATATGATATAGTTTCGATACATATGATGGTTTCACACTTTTACAAAATGAAATTTTCCTTCATGATTGGTTTATGATTATTTCTAACTCTTATGATTCATTTATTTTGTAATGATATATTTTTATGCCATGATTAATGTTTATTATCCAGGATATATTAGGTTTGAAATTTTTAAGTTTCGTTTATGATCATATACCCTTATTCTTATCTTTGTTATTCATATGATCATAGATTGGTATCTCTCATGTTTAACCTTATTGATCATATGCGATCACCATTATTTATGCCTCCATTCCCCATGTTATGAAGAAACTTTTGAGTATGTTATGCCTATGAGGAGTAATATGTGGTAATTTATTTATGGTATACATTGAATATTTATTTTGACATAAAATTTTTGTGTGTCTAATATACAAAACTCCAAACTTTTTTGTTCCTTGAGAGTGTATTTGTAAAATATATTTAATATTCATATAACAATATGTATTATTTCTGTATGAAAATTATGGGTGGTTATAGTTGGTATCATAGGATAGGTTTAGTCAATAATTGATTATTAGGATTTGATAGCTTTGGTGAAAACACTGGGAATATATTTAAGCATATGATAACATCCAAATCTTTTGGTAATGACCACAGACAACCTAGGTTAAACCTAAGGTTTCATAGATCAAGAATAATGAGTCATGATTTAGACATCCTATGAATGATATTTTATTTTTATTTTCTAGATCTCATTGATTATTATAGTTTGATTATTACACTTAGTTTTAGTTGGTTTTAGTCAATGGATAGGATCAGAAAACATCACAATAATAAAAAAAATTGATTGATAATGAAATGACTATCTAACTGAGTAACCAAATTCTATGAGAGGTGGAATGTAGATTATTATTTATACGATCATGGAAGTTTCTCATGCCATTAACCATCATGATATCTCAAACTATCAAATTATTTAACAACTAATTTTTGAGTCTTTCATGGGTAGAATTCAACTTCTTTTTGTGGGTCTTCTGCTCTACAAGTGGATGAGTAATGGATCCTCACTATTGAGGAGATATTTTATATTCACCATTTCTCAGAAAATGAAATAGTTTTCCTAGTTATTTTTTGTTTTTAAGGTGAAATAGATCAATAGTAGAACCTTATTAAGAATAGTATATAAAAGGAAGAAATTGACCCCATGGAATGTGGTGATTTTAAGTAGGTATTTTTTAGTAAGTATTTCCCTTGTATTCTATTAAAAAATATCAGGATGAAATTCCTTAATTGTAATCCAAAGTATGATTAATTCATTAGTACTTATGAGGAAATTTTTGTGAGACTTGAAATTTATGATTCTAGTTCAATCATTATCCCTAAATAAATAATTGATTGATTCTTTGGTGGCTTAAAACCAATCCACTGAAAAGTTTCATCTATAAAAGAATTTAGCAATTCAATGAAATCATTTGATGTTCAATCAAGGTATAAATTAAAATTATAGATTCCCACCATTCCCATGGTTTTGATAAGAAAAAGAAGATCATGTCCCTTGAAAACACAAATAAATCTCATAGTGGAATGAAATTCCATCCATCTTCATGCTAGAAATTTTGGAAAGAAATATCAAGGTAATTTCTTAATGGAACTAGTAGGTGATTCAAATATGTAAAGACGAGTCATAAATCCTAATAATGTTAAAATGTGAGTAATATAATGGTTAATTTAATTTTTCAAAAGAAGACCCCAACTAATGCACCACCCAAACACTAATGATTCAAATACAAGGAGCATGTGTATTTTTCCAACCAGTGCATGAATAAATAGGTTTATGATGATGGTTGGTTTCAAAAACCAATTAAGATCAAATAAAAAGGGAAATATAATTCAATCATAACTATCTAAGTGGGTTATAAGAATGAAATGGTAAAAGGTAAAATTATTATCCACTCTAGAATAGTTAATGTCTTACTAGATTTTGGATATACCCACTTCTTTATATCTAATTAATTTTCAAAGGGTATAAAATTACCATCTCAATGATTAGATATTGATTTAGATGTTAAAGAATAGAATGATATGATGATCTCATATCAATTATATAGTACCTCAATAATTTAATTTTGGCGAAATTGTTTCTTAAAAAACATGTGATTCTACCTTTAACTGAATTTTATGTGATTTGGATATGATTAGATTTCTTTTTATGGATCCTATATCAATTTACATGGAATAGAAGTCACATGTAATATTCTAAATGAACTTATCATTGTTTATCAGGGCAATAATTAATATTAACATCAAATGGAAATTACTTCTAACTTGTGGGACTTAATTATGATACAATGAGTCTATTTATCTCAAGATTTTTCGGGAGAAACTCAACCCTGACAATTCAACTATTGCAAAGGATTTTTTTGATGTATTTATAGAAAATTTTCCAAGTATCTCTCTGAATTATTTAATTTAAATTTAAAAAAAATTTATACCTAGTGTTGTACATATTTCAAATACTCTTTATAGAATGGGCCTAATTGTGTTGTAAGAATTGAAGAAGTAACTCCTGTATAATTTTAATAAGGGATTCGTACACCTTATTTCATCACAATAAGGTCAACCTATTATTTTTGTTAAGAAAAAATATGGGTCAATCAATATTTTAATTGATAATCAGGAAATTAACAAGATCACTATCATGAATAAGTATCCTCTACTCATATAGATGTTTTTTTGAACAATTATGAGGAGATCAATACTTTTCTAATATTTGAATTAATTATGAATACCATCAATTGATGGTTAAGAAGTAGTATATATCCAAGATAGCCTTTCATATGAGGTATGGGAATTATGAATTTATAGTAATTCCATTTGGACTAACTAATACCTCTTTTATATTTTTAGATTTAATGAATAAAGAATTCAGATATTTCCTTGATCAGTTTGTGTTAGTGTTTATAGATGTTGTTCTAATATATTAAATGGTAAAAGAAGAGAGTGAAGATTATTTGAGTATTGTGTTGAAGTCCCTTGGGAAGTAGAATTTGTATGAAAAAATTTTATTTGTAAATTTTGGATTTAGAATGTTTTATTCTTTGGTGATATAATCTCATGTGAGGGTATTTTGGTGGATCCTTTACAGATAGAAGTTATTGAGAAATAGACCAAACCAAAAATGGTTATTGAGATTCATATTTTTCTTTTTTGGGATGTATATTATAGGTGATTTGTGAGATATTTCTCATTGATTTATAATCCACTCACCTAGTTGACTAGAAAGGGGAACAAGTTCTTGTAGATAGATGAATGTGAATAGTATTTCAAGGAACTGAAGAGAATGTTGGTCCTTGAACCTGTGATCACACAACCCTATAGTGGATAAGCATTGGTGGTATACAGTGATGCATCAAATAAGGGTTTATTATGTTTCATCATACAAAATAATATGGCGATATAACATGCATTGGACCAATTGAAAATACATGATAAAATTAAATGACTTGTTATTTGGAGTTAGTAGTGGTAATTTTCTAATTTAAAATATAGAGAAGGTTGTATTTGATTAAATATTATGACCATTCAACAAACTACCACCTTGAGAAGGCGAACATAGTGGAAGATTTTATGATTCAAAAATATCATTCTAGTTTTTCTTGGATGAGTGTTGAGAGATACCCAATACTTATGGATTTAAATAATATGTTACTTGAAAGCATAAGGAAAGTGGAGAATCATATCTTTTTTAGATCAATGTTTGACCATCTATCCATATAGGGATTAAAGTGACAGGTATTGAAGATGTGAGACTACAAAATAATGAGATAAATGTTCCTTAGTTAAATCAGGATGTTTATGTAATTATAAGGTTATACAACCATGTTTGTGTCCCATCTATATCAGATTAAAGTGATGATATATTGGATGAAGCAAATATTTCATCATTCTGTATTTATCCTAAAAGTATGAATATTTATAGATATCTGAATGAGTATTTATTTTGGGAAAACATGAAAAAGGGATATTACTGAATATATATATCTCAATTCCTAGTATGTCAACAAATTAAGTTTGAGAGATAAAAGATCTAAATTTATGTTACAACCCATACCCATACCTAAATAGAAATAAGAAAATATTAACATGGATTTTGTTGTCTGACTCCACAAAACATCTAATGGGAACAATTTTATTTGGGTTATAGTTGATCTGATTAAAAATCTATCACACTTTAAAGGAATCAGAGAATATTTCTCTATTGATCATCTTTTTAGGTAAAACATTATGTAAGTGGTTATATTTCATGGAGCACCACATTTTATTATAGTTTAGTATGATATGAGGTTTACCTTGAAGTTATAACAAAGTATTTAGCGGGCTCTAGATACATAGTTAAGTTCCATCAATTCTTATAATCATTAAATAGATTGTAATTCTAATAGAACTATTCAAACCCTGGAGGATATTTTGAACTCTTGTTCTCTAGAATTTAAAGTTTTTTGGGATCAATACCTTCTTCTAGTTGAGTTTTCTTATAACAATAACATTCACTCGAGCATTCATATGGATCCTTATAAAGACTTATATAGAAATAAGTGAATAAATCATACATGTTGGGATGAATTTATAGAAATAAATCTTTTAGGACCATAGATAGATGATGAAATGGTAGATAAATTCATATCTATTCCACAGTACATAAGAGTATCCCAAAGTCAACAAAACATTTATGTTGAAAATCATCAGGGATATCTATAGTTTAAAGTTGGTGAAAAGTTATTATATAAATTGTTCCATGGAATAGGGTTATGATATTTTTAAATATGGGAAATATGAGCCCTAGGTGTATTGTTCCCTTTAAAATTATTGACCGTATTGAGATAGAATCTTATCATTTATAACTTCCACCCAATCTCTCTCGAGTTCACAGTGTGTTCCATGTATCTCCCCTGAGGAAGTAAATACCATGTCCTTCACATGTAATAATCTCAAAGGTCCTACCAATGTAGTAGTATGTCTCTTATATGGAATAATAAATTGATATTATGGATCATATAGAGAGAGATTAGTACAAAACCAGACCAATCGCCTATACAATGTTATTTTGAGAAACCATAAATTAGAGGAAACTACTTGGGAACCTAATAATGTAATGAAAAAAAGATATCCTAATTTATTTATATCTGAGTCATTTAATTTTCAGTGACAATTTCATTTTATATGGGTATAATGTAACACCCTTATATTTTATGATATATTTCCATTTAAATAAATTTAATTTCTTTGATGGCTTGAGACACATGAAATAATGATTCTAAATAAACCTTAATAAAGTATACATTTATCACTTAGACACTGTATTGGTGCTTTTAGATAGGAATATATAAATTTTAAAAACTTTTGGCCTACACATATATAAAATTAATACATTGGTTATCAATTTTCTGCAAATAAAAAAAATAAAAGTCATTCAAAAATAAATGAGATGTTTTTATGAAAAAAAAATTATAATCATAATGTACTTTTATATTAATATGCTAAATTGATCACTATTAGTAAATTAAATGTATAAATTATGTATTCAATAATTTTTTACATTAATCTCATATTTTTTATAGGCATGAGATAAGAATATATATCTAATTTTATGCCTAAAATGTATTTTTCTAAACACGGTTTTTATCCAGTTTTGCAAACTTATTTTTAAATGATTTTATTCTCCTTATAAAAATTGAATCTTGATAAATGGATTCCATATTTTCAATAAATAGGATCAAATATAGTAAATATTTGTCTTTTATTTTTAGTCAATATGAATAGTAACAATAGTACATGTTTTCAACATGGTAAGTGTAAAATGGGTAAAACATGGTTAAAACATTGGGATAAGGATTTAAAATACATGTAACACTTTCCTTAAAACTATTGGATATTTGGAGTTCATTCATTTACATCTAAGTCTCAAATATGTGTAAAATTCTTTATATATTTCTTTATTATGACCATAATATTAATTAAGAAAATAATAAACACAAAATGTCACTCTCTTGAATTTAATGACTATAATATTTTATCATAAGGGAAAAAATTGGTTATGTTTTGTTCTAGATATTTATTTTAAAAAATTAAATTTATTTATCATGGTAATTTATTTTTAATTTTTAGTGACTGAATAATTACATAAAATACTTATATAATGATGACTTATTTTTTTATCAATTAATAGATTCTAATATAAATGATTTTAAAAATATTTAAAGTAATAAAATTTGAATGAATTATTTTGCTTCCAACTTTTTTAGATAAATATTTCATATTAGGGTTGTCTTATAGGATTTTACTCTATTTCCATATTCTTCATGGTGGATTTAATTTTAAAATTAAATGAATAATGTCAAAATTGTCATTATTAATTTTTTTAATAATATTTTACTAGATTATTTAAAAATAATAAAAATATTTAAAAGAGGAAAAATAGGTTGAGAAATTGTTAAAATGTCATAAGTTTTTACAATAATTAGAAAATTGTTCCCATATAAATAAAATTATATCACTTTAAGAGTGAAAAGGTCGTTATATCGGTTAAGGTTAAAATTGTTTAGCTAAGTGGTTGACCCAAAAGATAAAGCTTAAAACCCCACAAAAAACTATATAAATATTATTTTTTATTTTTTTTCAACCAAATACTACTTTATATTAGAATATTTTCATATTTTGAATCATTTGGGTAGAAAATGACTTTATTATATTTTAATATTTTAAGAAATTTGAAGAGTTCCCCTCCCTTCACTTATAAAAGGGAACCTCTAATTTCTCTTATATACACCACATTGATACTTCTAGATATAACAATCCATTAAAAATTATCTTATAAAAATACATATCCATGTACTATAGGTTTTTTAGTCATAAAATACCATTCAAAGGGTCCTTAATAAGGGATCTAAAGTAAGCTTACCAAAGAAGTTGTAATCATCTTTCCTGAACTCTTTCAATTTGTTTCTTCTTATGACTCCTCTAAATATATGGTATTCATCATAAAATAATAAATTTAGTATCTTAAATATAACTAAATGTTATTATGATTATGAAACCACCTTTATTCTCCATTTTTCCATCAAATCAGAAGTGAGGGTATCACTCGTGCATACATAATGCTTACCATCTCTACGTAACGACATAATAAATTTTCCACCACAAAATTTCATGGAAGGATATAATGAAGTTACTAATTTATATACATAATATTTATAACATAATTATTTTTTGAATTTATAATATTATATCTACCTTCTTAACTTCTAATTTGTTGGAAAAAGATGATGTCGCTCGTGTGTGTGTGTCCATGTAGCGATGTGTTTTTTTCATTTACGATTTACATGGATAGTAACAAGGTTATATTTATGTAATATATATTATAAATATGATATAATTATTATTTTAAATATGTCAATTATTATTTAACTTTCTCTCATTCCTTCCATTGAAAATTGAAATAGTGTTCATACGTACATACGACATACTGTCTCTATAAACGATATAATTCATTTTTCTATATATACCTTTTATATATGATTCTTAATGAATATATATATATTATCAATATAATTATTAAAAAAAATATATATTGAAAACCTTATCAATGTATAAGGAATGGTACTTCCTAACTAAAACATACATGAAAAATGAAGTAGTTATCACACAGAACTATGATTTTAATAAAAAATTGTTAACAAATGGGTGATAAGATGACATAACTATATCATAAATCTATGAAATATATGATTATGGTTCAGGAATATATTTATAATAAATATATATTTATTATAAAAGTGTTTCAAAAACATATAATGAAAGATAATACTTGAGTTAAGTGATTTATATTTCAATCTTATTATAATTGGGATTGTTAATGATTGAATTTATATTAAGGTAATTATATGATTATTATATGATATATACATTTAATTTTATTATCCTCTAGTAATTTCTAGTTAAAATATTTCCCATTTAATTTCCCCAACTTAAATAAATCAATATATTAAAAGAATGTTTTTAAATAAAACTCACATTGTTTTACTATTCAGCAGAAAATACTTTTTATTCTGTGTCCATGTATTCTATAAGATATTTCAAAAAATTTTATAAAATTATACTATGATTTTTAAATCCATTTTTAACCAATTTTTAATTTCTATAAAAATGTTTTAAGGGAATATTTCTAATGTTTTCTGAATAAGGTACTGTTTGAATTTTTACAAAAGAATGAAATGAATGTTTTCTTTTAAATTATATGGAATGAATGAAATTTCCCACTTTAATGACCCATTAATGAATTGAATATTCCATTAAAAGTATTTATGGATCTTTTAAAAGAAAAAATTTCCATATTATTTTGTAATTTTTAATATTTTAAATAATTGATTTCAAAATGAAATGGGTATTTTTCTCAACAAAATATTCTAGAGATACATTTAATTGAATTTTCACATATAATAACATAAATTGGTGTTAATTATGTTTTAATGGTGATATTATTCAATGATAAAATTCTTATTTTTTGTTTGGAAGGTTCATTATTATGATGATGATATATTTATGAGACATGTTTATTTCTCATGGGTTATGCTATGATGAAATGGTGAGATTTTTATGAAAACCATTGTAGTTATATGGGTTATATTATAATGATATGATTAATGCTTTATGAACTTATGTAAAACATTTATATGGTTTTAATTATTTTATAAGTGGTCTCAAAATTATATATCCCTCCAATGAATTAGGTAAAGTTTTATATCTCATGAGATAACTATGGGAACCTAGTCGATGTGTGTTATCCACTATTGAAAAAAAATCAATATTATTGATCAACTATGTGAAAGAGTTGAGGAATATTTATATACTATTTTATGGGAAACAAGTGTCAATACATTATCCACTATGATTTTTTGGTCTTAGTAGTTAACTATGACATATGAAATGGTTTCTATACCTATGATGGTTCCATAAATTTATGACCTGAAAATATGGTTCATGATTGATTTATGATGATTTATTTCTTTTATGATTTATTTATTTTATAAATATAGATTTTTTTGTTATGAATCATGATTAAAATCCATGATATATTGGGTATAAACATTGTAAGTTATTTTCCTGATATCATACCTTTATTCTTATCTTATTCTTTCATATGATCATCAATTGGTATCTCTAATGTTTACCCTTATTGAACATCTAATCTCAGTATTTGTTTTGCTTCGTTTTCCTAGGCACTAGAATAAAAATATCATGTATCTAGTCTACATAGACACTAAACCTTAACTGTCCTTAAGAAAATATTTGTGAAATGTAATTAATATTCATCTAAAATTATTTAATATATATGTTTAAAATTATTAATCACTAAAAACTATTTTTGAAATGAAAATGTACATTTTTTAAGTACGGTTTTGGTAGATTTGACCCCTTGTAACTCAGATGTCCTTAATATATTTTTTGTTGATGAGATCCCTTATAACATAGGTGTTTTATCTTATGATTCTATCTTTAATACAATGTTGTAGTGTTTCTATTATGGAGATGGATTAAGTTAAAAACCACATTATCCCTTGTATTATTCACACTAAGTATACTCTTATATTTTATTAAGCTTTAGCTAGCCTTTTCTAGCATAGTTGTAATTCAGTGTGGTGGTTGGGGTGTGTGATATTTTCAATTCTAGAACATTATTTAACATTCCATTCCATTTCAATATGTTTAAGACCTTGTTCTATAAAGGGGATTCGAGTCAGAATCTTCGAAATCAGAGGTTCTAACACAAAAACTGATATCATATACTGGTTTAATCCTTTAGTGAGATGTATATAGTTTGGAAATCAGATCCTTGTGAAGAATTATTTCAGATATTAACCAAGTATTTCAAAAAATATTTGTCCATCTTCATTCTAAATATGGCATGATAGGACACATTTAGGAATGAAATTTTTACCTTTAAACATTTCTATTTTAATGGCAGTTTGGTTTTGGATAAATGGAATTATAAATGGTAAGCTGTATATTAATGGGATTCAAATTTTAAGTATGTTCAATGTAAAAATGATAATACTTGATCAAAATAAAATGTGGCCTTAAAAATATAGAAGGATGATCAAATAAAGAGCTAATAACAACATTGAGTAACTTGTTTAATGAAAATTGAAGGATATTAAATAAATGAGTATTGGTTGATCTTGGTATTGTATTTTGGAATTGTGGATACGAAGTATGAGATGTTATATTCGGACTAAAAGGTCATTATAGAAGGTTGATTTTGAATTTTTTTATCTATAAATCCTATTTTAGGAATATTTGAATAACTTAGAGCTATGTTTCTATATTCCACATGAGTAATGGGAAATTGAATATAGGGTTTTCACTATACACATAATAGGGTAGATGTTTCAAAATTTAGTCTGGATGTTTTTTTAGCAGGGCATCTGCTTTTAGAATTTTCTCCTATTGAGATCCTATAAGAGTGGTGTTTCTATTAAGATCATAGAACTAATTCTTATTGATATTTCATGGTTTTTGGTATAGTATGAGGTTATAGTAGATATGAATCTCCATATTATATATACAAATTGTGTGTTTATATAAATAAAATTTCCAGGTAGTGTCTGGGTGTTCACATTGGATTGAGGGTCTATTGTTGTGGTAAAATGAGAGGAAGATCATTCTGTATTACCATGGTTTCAGAAGGATCACTGTATAACTAATAGACTTCCGAATTCCAAAATCTATATCATGGTAATCTCAATCACTTAGGTGAGATATAGATAAAAAACCTCGTTGTACAAAGAATATTGAAACTTAGATTTTTGGAATATAAGCAATACATGGAGTGTTCCCTTCAAAAGAAATGGGAGTTGTTGTTTGAAACAAATGGAGAGGGAATTGGGAATTAAAATCTTGATTTGGTTCATAAAAATATGTGGGGGGTGGTAGATGATTATTCTCATATAATTTCACTATAAATTATTACATTCAACTTTGATGTGACTTGAAATATTTGGGTATTCATTCTTAATTACAAGGTTGTATATTTTCAAGACCTTTAACAGATGAATATACATGGTGAAAAAGAGGACATTTTTTTAAGAATTGGGTTGGTCTGTTGGTGTATATTTTGAAATAATAGAGTTCTAGAGATTCAATTTTAGTAGATCCGTATGGTTGACAAAGTCATAACCAAAATATATAATAAATGTGTCTCAAAATGAATGTCTTATTTACTTATTGGTGAGGAGAATTTCCGATAGGACTCTAGTTTGTATGGATGGGTGGTTTTATATGATGGTTGGATCATATCACTATAAAAAATTTGTAAGATTTCACCTATGTCTATATCAACGGTATAAAAAAGAGGGGCCTCACAAATTCATAAGAAAATTTAATTTTTAATGTGTGTCAATAAATATTTTTTTTGGATTTGGAAAAGTGACTTTCATAAGGCCTCTAAATTCTATAATGTTCACTACAATGAGGGGATCCTTCTATATATTTAAATTAGGTAGGATATATTATTAGGAACAATGAACTAGTTCATGTCAAGGTTTATCAGTGATAAAATTTTAAAGTTTTAGATTGACACAACAGTTCATTATATCTTAATATACAAGACGACTTGAAGTATTTATTGAATAGAGGTTGATTTCCATTGGTTTCATCAAAGATAGAAGTACCATATTTCTTGGAGGATTAAAGAAGACCATGATAGAGTTTCGGAAAGATAGGATCTGGATTATTTTATTTTTACTAGTGTTGAGGTGGCCTACTCAGGCTCAATACCTAGTTTATGGTTTCAAATATATAATACACTTCTAGTTTATTATGGATTATGGAGAACCAAAAACCTAAAAAGTCTAAGAAGTCTGATTACATTGATTCACTAGGATTTAGTTCATCAATGTGTAGCTAACATAATTTTTCCAGACCTTCCTTTTTCATTCTAATGTGTTTGATGTTTTGGGAGATATTTTATACATTTAAAAAGTAGTTTTGAAATGGATTTAATATTTATAAGATTAATTACAAAGTGATTAAATTATTTAATAGGTAGTTTTGAAATTTTTGAATAATAATAAATTCCTTTCTTTATTATTTATAATGATTTGACAATTGAAAATTCAATTTATACTTAATATTTTTCTTACCCTTATGCAATCCTTTTTCATTCATAAATGTAGACTTATAGAAACATAATGGTAGTGTAAGTATTTTATTTTTTATTATGGAAAATTATTAGATGTAATTAATTCCTTCTCATGTCATTTTCATATAATAATTCATATTTTCACATATAGTTCATTTTAATGTAAGTTTATATAGGTGTGTCTAGTACCTCATGTCAAAGTGAGTGATGCATCATGTCCTGATTTAATTGTTTTTAGTGGGTAGTTACATAAAGGTAGTAAGATCACTCACATAGGGGTAGTGGAATCTTGTGTAAATATAACTTGGAATGATTTATTCTTACATAAGGTTCAAGGTCATTTGAATTTTTATAAAGGTAGATTAAATATCTACTGATGCAGCAATTGATTTTACATAAACTTAATATATTGACTACTAATAAGTTTCATAATTCATTCATTATTTGACCAAAAACCAATTTTTAATGGATATAAGTAAAAAAAATAACTAAAAAAATGATTTTAAATCTATTTTGATAAATATTTAATAAAATTTTGACTTAATTAATTTCATAAGTTTTAAAATTATTCATACTTGGTAAATTAAATGGAAACAATTTAATAATAATTAAATAATAAAATCGTGGTTGCATAGTTTGGAAATATCTAGAACAATTTATGTTATCTTTTGAAAAATCACAACTCTTCCTAATTAAATTTTTCTTTATTTTAATTGAGTATAGTATATCCACACTCCTTCATTAAATATCTACAAGCCTTATTCGATCAAGCTTGGTCTTGTTATTCATATTCACAGGACACGATTATTCTTCTCCCTCACCTGCTCTTATTGTTTCAGAGTATAAATATTATTTATTGGGGATATGTGACTTCTCTTTTGATTTGTTAAAGTGTGATTTTAACATCATTTAGATTCCATAGATTCAATATATTTAATTAATTTTATTGAAGATAAAAATTTTATATCGTATGTAGTATTATCATTATGGAATAATCATGAAATTTAAAAAAAATAAAGTAAAAGAAAATGGTTTTTAATGCTACAGAATGAATATTAACTTCCCTGTTTTAGGAAGTTAAAGAGATTAAAATAAAATATTATTTTCTTGTTTTAGGTAATTAATTTTATTATATAGTATTGGAAAGAGGCATGAATATGCCCTTTTATAAAAATTATCACATTGTATAAATTATTTGAAGAAACAAAAAATATGTCCGCATGAAAAATATTGATTTTATCCTTTAAATATAGAATATTAAATGCAGTAGATTATTATTTATATTATTTAAAGATCAAAAATATATTTTATTTAATTAAATTATGAATTATTTCAAATTAGATTATTATTATTATTATTATTATTATTATATAACATGGTACTCAAATTAATGGATTGAATAATTTCATTATGTAAAATTGGTTAAGAATATTTGATATTATATAAATTATTTAAGAGAGAGAGATAAACAATATAATCATATGCTCAGTGTAAATATTATTTGATAATATGAAAATCACATGTTTAAGGATATTATTAATATTTTGATTAATATTTTCTTCTAAGAGTGGAAATATTATAATATAGCTTAAAAATTTAATCGTAAATTCTAGAAATGGGAACTATCGCAGGTAAATGAAAATTAATATTTCATGTTGGGAATTATATATATGGTTGGGTTTATGATCATATGTGGTTGATGTTTTCATGTCGCAACCTCTTTTTTTATTAGGTAGTATGATGTATATGTTTGGAAGTATTTGATGTATATTTTTTAGTGTGTATAATTTCTTAAAAATATTAGAGAATGTAAAGACGTTATGATGCTTGAGGTTCCCTAGTCCCTCATTCTTGGGTCATATGTTAAAATCACCACATTTTCCATTTATTTATTTCAACTTTATTTATTATAATGAAAAGAAATTAACAATTAAAATGACGAATTCAAAAACAAATGATGATTCACCACATATTTGATGATCTTTTTAGGTCTATTCATTTATAGAATTAGGAACTTATATTACAATCTAAAACATATGATGTTCTTTTAAATGGGCACGAAAAACCCTCAATTTCTAAAATATATTCTCTTATATTAATCATTCTATTATAATAGCTCCTAATCATTTCCAAAAAATATGAAAAATATGTTTTGAAAAACATTGGGTGAGTACAAAATTTTTTAGTAATCATTTCTAAAACATACATCGTTTTATATAATTGAAATCTCCTTGTAGAAATTTTCAAAAAAATAGAATACATTAAATTTAATAAAACATTTTTTTGTGGAATAAAACTTCATTTCATGATATAAATCTAAAGGGAAATTACAAAACAAATTTATAAACATGAATAAGTTAAAAAATTTCTTATATATGGTTTCAAAATACTATAAAACCCACTTTGAATTTAAAACCATTGATATTATATAAATTCTAGAAATCCGTTTTCAATTCCAATATTTTATTTCAAAATAAATTTCATGATATTTCTTTATAGAGTAAATCTAAAAAAAAAATTGAAAAACCTTTTTCACAAGATTTGGAAACAATAAATGAGGTGACTTGGATCATTGAAAGATATTTAGGGCCTATTCATCACTTAGTGTACAATTTCTCTTGATTTTCTATAGCACTTCCCATCACTCATATTTTTACAATGTTTAAGGGTCCAATTTTAATAAAACATTTTAAAGATAACTTTTTTCACTTGAATTCCCATCAAGAATTTATTTTAATACTTTGAAATCATTTTTTTAAATTCATTTATGAAAATAAAGGGAATATATTTTTTTAGGGTTAATCGAGGAAAACTGAACAATAAATAATGTTTTTATAAAATTACATAGATAAAAAACACTAACATTATGTAGAATTACCTAAAACTTTATCAAAATAAAAATTCCAACTAAATAATTACAAGATATATTTTTTTAAATAACATGGAACAATGATGAGAATGAAATAGTGTGTGGTCTTATAGTACATTAAACTTTAACAATATAAATGAATGAAATTAGTTCATGAATATTAAGAATAAAAAATTATTTAATAAAAATTACATGATTTCCAAATAAAATATTTTACACACAAAATGATAAATTTTAGAAATCCATAAAATAAAATTGAAATAACAATTAATTTTCAAAAAAAATTAATGATGCTTTAAAATTTTAAAATATATTTTTAAAAAATAATCCCCCATACAAAAAATTAACATTTTAAACTCCTTAAAAACAAATTTTAAATTAAAATTTTTTTATATATAATTTTAATTTTGAAATAATGCTTCCCCTTAATAATGAAATTAAAACATTAATGATCCTTAAAACTACCTTTTTTTTTAAAAGGTTGGGGCCGTAGCCTAATTTATTATTAAAGCAAAGCAAAAACCTCTTTAACTAGGTAGAGGGAGACCCATTACATATCCCAAAGGCCTAGTGGGAATTTAGCCCATTAAATGGCTCGTAGACCCAAATTTTTTGCTTAAGGCCCATTCTGTGACTAGTACTACGACATTACCCGCTGCTAGAGTGCCATGTCACTGCTATAGTGAGGTTGTGATTGTGGAATGGTGTCATTAGAAGTCAGGGAGGACAATGACATTGATTATTATTTTATTTTTTTATAAGTTTAAATGTTTCAATTTAATTAGATACATATACACACTCAAAAACACACACACAAACACACATATACTGATATATATATGTATATATAATCACTCTTAAAATCAATTAATTGCCGAAAAATTACAATTTAAGATGGATATATTCTTTTTTATTGAATTTTTTTATTATATATATATATATAATATTTGTGTGAGTGTGTTTCTATATATTAAAAACATTCAAATATTGATTACATACCACTTTATATATACATTAATAATTTTTTTATAATTATTATTATACTCATTAATATTCTATATACCATAATACTTATTTTATTTTATTTACTTTAATTTGTTAGTTTTACACTATAATCATTATATTACAGTTACGATTTATGAAATTTATTCATTTATAAATGATATAATTCTCTTTTAACTGTCTAATTTTTGTTTCAAATTAATATTTTATGTATTTTAATGTCTATATTTCTTAATACATTTTTATAAAAATTAATATTTTAATTAAACTATTTTTTATCAAGTAATTCTAAAAAATAACTAATGATTAATTCTATTAACATATAACCATTAATTATAAAATAATTTACTCTAAGGTATTTCAATTAAATGGCTAAATTTTTAATAATAATTTTTAATAAAAAAATTATTAAATTTAAATTTAATTATAATATATGTATTAATATATATATATATATATTATGTCTTAAATGATAAACTTAAAAGTAGTATATGTATATATTTATATATATATATATATTCCATCTATTGTTTAAATTAATTAATAATAGTTTTAAATATTATAAGATGGATTAGATTTTCTTAGTAATGTGTAGCATAGATCAATTTCTTTTAAAAAAAAGATATTATTTAAATATTTATTTAAAGTATAAATAATATTTCATAAAAACCTAGTTTGTTACATTCACCCTCTTAAATTAATTGTGTCCTATCAATTTTAAAATTTTATCACTCTTGGTAAAATATGAAGATGTTATATCATCATATATATTTCTAAATAGTTATATAAATTACTATTGTAATGACTCGGATTTTTTTAATTTTATTTTTAGAAATTATTAAGGATACTTCTGAGAACAGGTGCTGAGACGATGTACGATTCTGATACCTAGTGTGACTAGAACAATTCATTGAAAAATGTTAAGTTTTTAATATCACACATGTGTGGATTTTATATAAAAATGACATATCATTTAAAATGGGTTCCTGCATCAGAAATCTAAGGACACCGTTGAGTTCAAAATGACGGCTTCACCCTATCTGTGACCTAACATTAGTCGGTGTGGGTCATCTAAAGAAACCTTCACCAATGAGGTAACCACAAATAGAATAATTAAATAAAATTATTTTATTTTAAAATCCTAATAACTCATGAATGGTGACTAGGATAGGAAATTAAATACCACCTTTGATATTTTAATGTGGTGTTTTCCATAGATGAGGCCTAACATTGTCCTGCTCAGGTCAGCTGTGAAAAATATTGTTTGGAAATTTTAGTAAATAAAATAAATTGTTAGTTTATTTTATTTTATTTTAATGTTACATAGATGAAATAATGAAATTTATTTTAAATGAAGAACTAGGTAAGGACCCAGGGTTATACTCATAACCCTATTAATTCCCTAGAGGCTCTAGAGAGAATCCTTAGAAAATACTCTTGGCAGTGATAAAAAACACCAGGATCATAGATCGTTCTAGAGGGTTCACCAACGACAATCAATCCTTGATAGTGAATGATCAATATACTGAGTATGGTATTAGATTTTTGATTTCATTTCCCCATTATTTATTTCAATAATAAACATTGGAAATCCATAAACATATTGATCCATGGTTTGATCACTGTTGCAGGATTATCGGGAGGTTAGTTTATCCTCTTCATTTATCAATCTCATAATATATAATCAAGGACGACATGAACAAGGGTCAAGGTTCATTCCTTGAGCATTCGTTTACTTTCTCTCCCCCATTCTTGGATTTATTCTCCATTTTACCCTTATGGTCATATCTTGAATTTTAGAGTGGTTCTGAAACCAATCATACCCCCATATTGGATGAAAACTAAAACAGAGGTTGGATCTGGGTAGATCAGGACCCAAGAATTGCATATATTTCTTAGTTTTAGAAATAAAAGCATTGGATAATTTACTGTGGTATTTAATTTTTCATCTGAAATCATATCCTTCATGGGGTTTGACTCTAAATTTACTATGGTTGTAAGGGTTTATGATAACTCAATTTTATTTCATTTAGTAACACAATTTCTTATTAAACTATATTATTCCAAGATTTATTTATTATACTTAATGAATAATTCTTGTTTTTATTTCCACATTATTTTATATGGTTTTATGATTCTTCTTAATAATATCATTATAAAATTATTCTTTCCACAAGGATTTTGTTACCTTGTCTCAAATTTTCACCCAATAATCCATATTTAAAATTATACACCTAATTTTATTTAGAGTGGTGTATCTATCACCCCTTTAATTTCATATATCATGATACTCTCATTATTAATTGTATTTAATGTTTATTTTCAAATTATATCCTTCATATGATTTTGATTTGAATTATTTTAAATTTGTTAAGTGTTATTTTTCTCTATCTTTAATTCCATGAGACATGTTTGATATTGCACACAATATTTTTTTATATGTTTTATTAACTACCATATTTCTTTAATGTATAATGAATATCATTCATTTAATTATAAATTAATTTCATGGTACCCCTCTCATGTTCTTTTGATTCTTATGTTACTATTACCATAACGGTGTTTTCATCTAAATTTTTTTTAATTAATATATGATTCATATTCACCACTTGTTTCATTTCTGTGGTTTATATATTGGATTAGGGTTTCTTTAAAAATATTCTTATACTACTTTCATTTTGGCGTTTAATTAATTTATATCTATCACATCCTTTTTAATTCCAAATCATCCTCTGTTACAGTCATGATTTTCCTTCCTATTTCATTCATTTATGAACACTCTATACTTGTTTCTTTGATTCAAGGGTTTTTGCCTAGATATTATAAATCAATTGATCAGGTAAATTATTTACTTAACCATATCCCAATTTCTCAATATAGTGTTATTTTATGGTATTCTTAAAAATAAATCTATTTCATTTATTGACCGGGGAAATATTAAAAAAATTATACTCATTATTAAAATAAATATGTTTATTAATTACTATCGAATGTTGGTCATCTATTGTACAAATTATTTATTCATTCATCTCATGAATTCATTAGACATAATGAGTTGTGGTTGGAGTCTAAAATATAACTTTAATGCATCTATAAGTTTTATAAGACAAAATATTTTCGGTATTTTGGAATATGCCTTCCTAGAATTCGAAATTTTCCAAACATAGTGCTTTGATGGTTATATCATGATGTCTATGATCATGATTTTCTATATTAAAATGTATAATTAATTATATTTCATTATAAATTTCATCATTAAGGATCAATTTATTTTTATCTATGGGATATTTACATTTTTATTATTATCCATGTATATATAATGCTTGTGGTTTTATTCTATTATGGATTAATGTATTGTTATATTTTCCGTCCATATTAATTATGATCATTTTATTCTTAATTATGATGTTTAATCATTATCTATCATGTTTAACCTTACTAATAATTTTATCCCACACCTTATTATGTATCCATTTCCCTGAGTTATGAAGAAATGTATTTCACAAGATATGTATAATATAATAGCTTGTGTAGAAAATTTATGGGAGATTTTTAAGACTTATAAGGGATTATGTAGTTTTATATATAGTGGGTAAATTTCCCTTTAGTTGAGAAACACTTTAGATTTATTATTTTATGATTTATCACAATTATATAAATCTCTAAACCTAAAATATCATTGTAATGTATGTAATGAAATATTTTATTTAAGGCATTTAATTATTGGATATTTATGTCTGAGAATCTATAGTTGGTATCCATGCCAGTATGTAAAGTATGTGTTTTCAACACCAAAAATGGGAGTACAGGTTCAGGTATCTCAAGAGGTTCTTAGAAACATAATTTAAATTTTTTAAAAAATATATATGAAATGATATTAAGTGTTAAAATAATTTATAAAATACAAAACCTATTGTAATTAAATGAAATTAAGAAATCATTCAAAAATAATGTTAAAATTTTCAAATATTTAAAGTACATGGATTGATTAAATGGTGTGAGTAGCATGTCTAAGATTAATAGTCACCTATTCTATAAACATGTTATGATATATCTAATTTTGGTTACCATTTAATTCATGTGAGCATTATGAGCTTAATTATTATGCAGCATGTTAACCTTCATTTTTCATGACATGTTTTTCATGATAATTTGAAAATAATATATATTAAATTTGATTAAATATTTATTATACTATTTTTTGATTAAGTGATAAATTAAAATCTTGATACATGAGGATAAAGAATTTTTTTGTAATTTTTTTCCCACTATAGAGTTTATATTTTCTATATAGACTGATTGATATGAATTTTTCTGGGTTTATTATGGTTTTTTGTGTGGCCTTTGTTGTTATTTGTGCTACTTAATTTGGAACAAGAGTCAGAGATGCATGTTTAGTATCATCAATGGTCTGATGCATGATTTTGTTGAGACGAAGAATTTGGCATCATGTTGGTATATGAGATTGATTCCTCTTCTTTATTCAATGATTTATTAATTTATTTGTTCCTATTTAATAGGTATATACACCAGGAGAGCATTCTAAGGTTGAATAATGATTTTATATGGTTATGTGGTTTGTTCCTCATGTGTTTTGAATGAGTTATAAATATAGCATTATCCCTGAGAATTATTCCATAGGGTGGATGATTTATTCACCTTACTTTACCTCTCATTTATAGTTTCTTTTAATTCTCAAGGATGTTAATTGCTTTAGTGGTATCTAATGTAAATGTACAAAACTCTTTTGAGTCTTCCTTTTTCAGTCTTAGGTGTCTAATGGATTAGAAAAGTCTTTAATATTTTAAAAATATATTTTGAAATGGTTTTAATATTTATAAATTAATTTTAAAGTGAACCAATAGTTTTATAGAAATTTTTTTAATTTTGGAGTAATAATAAATCCCTTTTTAAGGCCTTGAGTTTTAAAAAGAGAATACTATATTCGATAGCGTGTGTGATACACAACAATGAACTCAAACAGACAATGATTATTTAAATATGACCATTTTGACTATTATATTAAATTTTCAGATATAATTATGATTAACTACATTATTATATATATATATCTTAATTATATTGATAAATTATTATTAAATAATAAATTAATTTTTTGTAATGTCTTTTTGTTTTTCAAAATATGTTTTCATCTTAAATGATTTTATATTTCTTTTTAGGGAAAATATATATTATAGTTATTTTATAGAAAATATAGCAACCATATTTGATAAAAAAACACCATTTTTTGTATCACCATATCAAAATTAACTTGTGGTGAAATTTTGGGATTTTTTCGCATATTTAGATTTTGCAGTGAATAGTGAAAATACCAATTTTGGGTAAAATTGTCATTTATTTTTATAAATTAATTAATTTAAAAGTATAGTTATTATTTTAATTTTATTTTAATGTAATATAATTGTTATATAATTTTATTTAATTCAATAAACTAAATTTATATTAACCTTATACCAGATTTTAGTAAAAGTTTATTTTTATGATTAAAACGCATTTTTTCTAAAAAATGTTTTAAAATGAATAATGTTTCTCCATTATAATTTATAAAATAATACCTAATGAGAAATGATATAAATTAAATATTTATATTATATATCAAATTTATTCATTTAAATTCATATAATAAATAATTCAAGTTATAGAGTTAAAGTAAAATCTTATTTTCCTTAAAAATGTATTTTTCGGAAAACTATTTTCCATCATGCTTGCAGGTTTTATATTAAATTAAATTTTTTCACCTATGTGAATATATTTTTATAAAATTTAATCTATATTTTAAATCTTGATAATTAATATTAGGTTATAATTTCAACTTAATCTTCGAACAATATGAATAGTAACTGTAGTAAAAATTTATTACCACAGTAAAAGGAAAATAATTTAATTAAGTTTAAAAATAATTTAACAAATAATAAAAAAAGAAGTAACCCTGATATTATGAATATTTATATTTTGTTTTAATTGAAGTTATGATTATATTTATTATTTACTATTTTTAATTTATAAATGAGTAGGTAATCAGTTTGATAAAAATTATATTTTGATATAATAAAACACAAATTGTATTTTTGGGTAATATTCAAATTAAATTGAAGAATTTATTTTGATGAATTAATTTATTTTAGAAATAAATAATATTTTATTGAAATATTATTATTAAATGTTTTTTGTTTAATATAAATGATCATATAATTTCTATGAACTATTATGTAGTTTTTATTGTGGTTTAAAAACTGTTAATATAAAGAACCAAACATTTTTTTAAAAAAAATCAATTATTATTTTAAAATTGAAATTAAAAATATTTATAAAGAATTGATAAAATTAATAATTTTTTTTAATCAGAATGTGTAAATTATCCAATAGTGAATTGTTTCTTAATTTTCTAAGCCAAACAAATATTCGAGAAAAATTCAATACTATATAAATATTGGGTGTGTATTATTACATCATAATTACCCAAAAGTGATGTAATAAATACTATAAATTGTATAGATGACCAAATATATGTTTCCCCTTTATAATAATATGATTTTATTTTTATTTTATAAATTTTATAATGCATTTATGAATCCTCTAAACCCATTAATATATTTTAAGGTTTTAAAATCATTTCTTATGGAGTATGACTCACTTCCACATCAACAAGGGTATAATTGTATTAATTTCAGACCTCAGCCATATAAAATTATAAAATAAACCCCTATTTGGATGAATCAATGTTCAAAAACCATGGTAAGGTTTGTGGTTTTGGTTATTTTTTTATATAGAGTGAAAAACCTAAGTTTGAGAAATAATAAATAAATCCCCACACATTTCCCATATAAACCCACACAGGGTCAAATTTATCTTAACTCAAAATCCTTGTATCACATACTTACTCTTACCTAACCTCTATAGTGTCCTCCCAAGGTGCCCCCAAGCTCTCAAGAAACTCGTACCAAGCATTTTGTGTCACACTCTCAAGGTGAGGAATCTTTCACTCCCCTTTTAATTCAAGCACTTATTTTATATTATGAATCATAATTTCCATTTGTTCATGTTTGGATATTTCCTTAAATATCCACCTTACTATCAATTTTATGTATATATGATGTGATTATTATTTTCCTCTTATTAATCCTTCCCATGAACCATTATTTACAACTTCTTTCATTGTGAAATTTAGTAAGGGATCATCTCATTACCCTATTTAGTAAAGTTTGTTTATTATCTTATGCCCTCTATTTCCAATTAAGAATGTTGGGATATGACTTTCCATAACCGTGTTACCTCCCATTTTATTTAAAAATGATGATATACCCCTTTCTCTCTCATAAACCCATTTTATGATTTTTTAAGTGGTGCTTTTATGCTGTTGAAATTTCACTACAATTTTCCATACCAAAACAATTGTGTAGTGAATTCCATACCCACTTCCTATCAAGGGTGTTTACCGTTATACACTAATAATTATTTTACTTGGTAATTAAATTTATGTATTCTACACTCCTTGATCATAGAATAAAATATTATAATGAATGAATCCTTATTTTAGGATCTATGTTGCACACTTAAGCTTTAGAATGAAATGAAAGTGACGGGTGCACATATAATTATATAGTGAACTAATGCATTGGGTAATGTTTACTCTCATAAAATGTCATATTTTGAAAGGGAGTGAACCTGATTTGTTTTTGTGTCTTTTTATATACTATTTTTTTTACAGTTATTCTTGAACTATGTTTATGATGTAGTGTTTTAAGTTGTTGCAACATTTCCTTTGTTTTATTTATTTTATCATGTTATATCATATCTTGTTGTTCATTTTTTTTATTCTAACCCCTTTAATGTCCCATTGATATTTTTATTCACTAACATTTATTAATTTCTTCATATTATTACTTGTTTATTCCCTTACTAGGTTTATAGCTCACCCCTTTTTATGTATGTCCCCAGGTTGTCCCATGCAATTTTAAGTTTGAGCGTGTTAAGGAAGTTTTCAATAAAGATGATATACTTCTGGTTTTAAATTATTATATAATGTAACTAATTATCACAGACACTAGACTTATATATCTTTTGGGTTTTATTATGTGAAATTTTATATAATAAATCATAAATTATAAAGTAATAAGGATATGGTTTATTTTTTTAGTAATGAAAGAAAAGTTTAGGTATTTTTGGGATTAGGATTTAAAAACTTTAGGGAAAGCCTTTGGGATAAAACCAAGTATAAGAAAACAGCCCTAAAATTAATTAAATTGTAGAGTAATTAATTCATAAAGAAAATACATCCATATCAGGATACACTGTGTTGATGTAGTTATCGCATAAATGTATATAGAGTTAAAACCTGAAAACACTACATTGAGCTAGACACGACTGGGAACTAGTGCAGGACAACGGGCCTTACAGCGCACCTTCTTTGACACTCTAAGGGGATATTCTTTGGTAAATTTATAAGCTCATTAAGAATAATTATTAAGGGAGTAAAAATGCTGATAATTTTCTATTTTTTTCAAATAGATCATGGATAATATAGATTGAACACTATGAATTCACAAGATAAGGAAATACATGTGATTATTAAGTAAACCCATTAATGTTATTGGATTTCAATTTATGTGTTCAATCGTTTAAAAATATTCATCCTTATTTTTCCAATTATTCTATATATTGACTAGAAATTGGAGGAACTGAGTTCGAGTTTAAATTACAAGGATGAAATTTTTTAAAGGGGAAGAGTGTAATGGCATGAGTTTTTAAAAGAGAAAACTATGTTTGATAGTGTATGTTATACACAACACTGAACCCAAATAGATAATTATTATTTAAATATGTCCATTTTAACCATTACATTAAATTTTAAGATATAATTATAATTAGAAAAATTAAGATATATATATATATATATATATTCTAATTATATTTATATATTCTTTGTAAATAATTAATCAATTTTTTGGTAATGTATTTTTGATCTTAAAAAAAGTTTTCATAAGAAATGATTCTATATTTATTTGTATGAAAAAAAATATATTATAATTATTCACTAAAACATATCAAAAGCGTATTTTAGAAGAAAAAAAACTCCATTTTTTATCATAATATAAAAATAATCTTATGGTAAAAATTTTAGAATTTTCAGAAAATGTATTTTTTATTGAATAGTGAAAAATGCCATCGGTATGTAAACTTTCCCTTTATTTTGATAAATTAATTAATTAATAAGTAAAATTAATAATTTAATTTTATCTTAGGGTAAAATAATTGTTCTATAATTATATTTAATTAAATTAATTACATTTAAATCATCTTTATACCAGATTTTAGTATAAGTTTATTTTTAGGATTAAAACACCTTTTTTCTGAAACCTGTTTTAAAAGGAATAAGGTTTCTCTATTATAGTTAATTAAAATAAACCCTAATTAGAAATGATATAAATTAAATTTTTATATTATATATCACTTTTTATTAATGTAAATTCATATAATAAATATTACTAGCTATAGAGTTAAATTAAAATCATCTTCTTCTTAAAAAAAGTATTTTTCAGAAAACCACTTCCCATCAAGCTAGAAAATTATATATTAAATTAAATTATTAAACCTTTATGAATTGATTTTTATAAGAGGAATTCAAAATTTATAATCATCATAATTAATATTAGGTAATAATTAAACTTAATTGTTGAACAATATTAATAGTAACTATAGTAAATATTTATTACCATGATAAAAGGAAAATAGATTAATTAAGGGTAAAAATAATTTATCAAAGACTAGAAACAAAGTAACCCTAAACATAATCGACCGCAAGAAGAATGTATGAGAATCCATTGGAAGGGGTAAAATGGTCCCATGAAATCGATGCCCCAAACATCGAATATTTCACTAAATATTAAAGGCTTTTGGGGCATTTCATTTCTTTTGGAGATTGTGTCGAACTTTTGGCAAGTGGGACATGATTGACAGAACTCATGTGAGTCCTTGAAGACTGAAGGCCAGAAGAATCCAGAGTCTAGGACCTCTTAGGAGGTCCTTTGTGGTCCAAATTGGCCACCTCCGGGAAGTGAGTGACAGAATTCTAATATGGAATAATGTTCAATTTCATCGACGCATCTCCTTATTACCATGTCAGCCCCAGTTTTCCAAAGTTTATTTTCTTCCCAAAAATAGTATTTTGAATCACTTTTCAACTACATTTTTTTTCTTTTGAAAACTTTTTAGGAAAAACACCAAAAACCAAGTAATTTACAATTGGGGCATACCATGGTATTTTTGGAGTGAGAGATGAAAGGTGATCAGTGGGTAATTTAGGATCGATGATTTCAGATTTATAAGAATTAGAAATTCTACTCAAGTGATCAGCAACAGGGTTTTCTTTTCCTGGTCTATCTTTTATTTCAAGGTCAAACTCTTGGAGCATTAGGATCCATCTTATTAGCCTCAGTTTGGAATCACTTTTCATGAGTAAGAAATTTATAGAAGAATGGTCTATGAAGATTATTATTTTGGCACCTAAGAGATAGGGCCAAAATTTATCTAAGGAAAAAACCACTACTAGAAGTTCCTTTTCAGTGGCAGTGTAGTGAGATTGAGTTTCATCCAATGTTTTTGAGGAATAATAGATGACATGAGGAACCTTTTCTCTTATTTGACCAAGAACAGCCCCAACAGCTCGATAAGAAGCATCACACATTAACTCAAAGGGTAAGGACCAATCTGGGGGTTGGATTATTGGGGTAGATGTTAGAGCAATTTTGAGTTCAACAAAGGATCTCTTGCAAACCTCATCGAAATGGAAAGTCACATAATTTAGGAGCAAATGAGTGAGTGGGAGGGAAATTTTACTGAAGTTATGGATGAATCTCCGATAGAAACCAGCATGACCGATAAATGAACGGATGTCTCGAACAGAGTGGGGTTCAGGAAGTGATTGGATCACTTCAATTTTGGAGGGATCAAGTTCAATACCATCTTTTGAAACTATGTTCCCTAGAACAATCCCATTTGCAACCATAAAGTGACATTTTTCAAAATTAAACACAAGGTTACACTTGACACACTTTTGGAGGACAAGAGAGAGTGAATTCAAAAAAGATTCAAATGACTCACCATAAATGGTAAAGTCATCCATGAATACTTCCATGCAGTGTTCAATGAATTCAGAAAAGATACTCATCATACACCTCTGGAATGTTGCAGTAGAATTTCAAAGTCCAAAAGGCATTCTTCTATATGCATATGTTCCAAAGGGGCATGTGAAAGTAGTCTTTTCTTGGTCCTGAGGTGAGATTGGAATTTGAAAATAATAGTTGTATCCATTAAGAAAGAAATAGTGTGACTTTCCGTCCAATATTTCTATCATTTGATCAAAGAATGGAAGAGGGTAGTGATCTTTTCGGGTTTCAACATTCAATTTTCTATAGTCTATGCACACACACCATTTTTTCTTCACTCGAGTTGTGACTACCTCTCTATGTTCATTTGTGACAATAGTTATCCCACCCTTCTTAGGTACAACTTGAATTGGACTAACCCATTCACTATCAGAAATTGGGTAGATAATACCAGCTTGAAGAAGCTTGGTGGTCTCTTTCCTAACTACCTCAAGGATGAGTGGATTTAGTCTTCATTGAGGTTGTCTAATTGGTTTGGTTGACTCGTCAAGATGGATGTGATGCATGCAAATTGCAGGGTTGATTCCTGGTATGTCATCTATGGTCCAAGCTAAGGCCTTTTTGTTTTCCTCTAACACCTGAATAAGTTTGGACTCCTTGGTTTCAGTAAGGGTGGCAGAGATAATGATAGGATATGAGTGATCATGGAAGAGGAATGCATATTTCAGGTGTGCAGGAAGGGGTTTTAGATTAGAATCATCTTTTATTTGTGGGTTAGACATCTCAGGAATGGATGAAGGGAGTTCAGTTGCTTCAGATTCATTCTCCTTAATACTGTCCAAGGTGGAGCAGTAGATATCAGAGTTGATGTGGGATTCAAGAGAGTTTTCAAGTTCTTCTATATTGATGGAGTCTATGAATGAGAGGTCCACATCAACTTCACCATTTATGACTTGGTTAATCATGGTGAAGATTTCACAATATCCTTTATCATTAGAACATGAATAACATGGTGGATTGGGGTTCAATTGAATGTTAGAAGTGTCCCCAGAAGCATGGATTGAGAATGCAGAGTGATCCTCAGATGGGTATCGAATGGCTTGGAAAATGTTGAACTTGACCAGTTGGTCACTGAATTCCATGGATTGGATGCCTGAATGGACATCAATCTTGGTTCTCATAGTCATGTGGAATGGTCTTCCTAGAATTAGGTGAGATTGAGAAGAGTTTGTCTCACCTTCCATGTTAAGGACATAGAAATCAGCAGGCAAGATAAGATCATTGACTCGGACAATGACATCCTCAATTATTCCCTCAAGACTGTCTGTTCTTCAATTGGCTAACTGAATGAAAACATCTGTTGGGTGAAAGGGACCTAGACCACGGTTGGATAATATGTATTTGGGCATGACATTAATTGAGGCTCCTAGGTCTATGAGTGCATTATCAAAGTTGGAACTTCCAATTTGGCATGGAACTATAAAGGTACCTGGATCTTTGCACTTAATGGGTATGGACTGCTCGGTGGAAACATTTTCAAAGGTCCTATGTTGCCTCTTGTGGGTATACAACTCCTTGAGAAATTTGGCATACTTAGGAATTTTTTTTATGGCATCTAAGAGGGGAATGCTGACTTCAACACGTCTAAACATGTCAAGCATTTCAGGATCATGTTCAAATGAATTTTTTGGCTTAGAAACAACTTGAGGAAAAGGAATTGGATTCCTAAGTGGAATAGAAGGAGGTGAGGCAATGGTTTAAGTTTGCTTGTAAAGTTTCTTTTTATTTTATTTTTCTAGGTCAACATTCAAAGGAGGGTTTGAGGATTTATCTTGAGGCATAGCAAGTTGCTTTCCTGATCTAAGTGCAATTGCACTTACATTACCCTTGGGGTTGGGTAATGGTTGAGCTGGGAGTTGGGAAGAATTTGATTATTTTTGCTGGCTCAGGTGGGATGCAAGTTGACCTATTTGAGTTTCAATGTTCTTAAGACTAGAACGGGTGAAGGAGGCAAGATCTTCAACAGCACTTTCCAATGGTTTCTTGGAAGAAGAGGCTTGTACCGGATTAGGATTTCCTTGATTTTGGTTCTTGGTAAATCGATTGAATTGGTTTGGGAATTGGGAAGGGTCACTAGGATAGTGGAATCCAAGAGGAGGAATATGAGGATTGATCCTTTGAGGTTGAGGGACAATAGGATAAGGTTGTTGGAAGTTACCAACACCTTGACTATATTGAAAATGGTTTGGGTTTTGAGGAGGTAATTGAGGGGTATGAGAAACGGGATTACCATACCGCAATCCTTGGTTAAAGTTAGAGGAGAAGGGCTCAGATTGAGGTTGGTTGAAGTTTCTAACAAACTGACCTGATAGTTGAGGATTGGTGTTCCGCTGAGCATATGCTGCATTGAGCTCCATTGGTCCAGATGAGTCGGATTGATCCTCTTGAATTTGTGGACAAGTTTCAGTTAGATGAGATGGAGAGTTGCAGATTCCATAGTTTTTGATTGGTCCAGGAAACATTGATTGCATAGAAGATGAGTTTGTGGATTTGATGGCCACAGCTAGCTGTCGCACAATACCTGTAAGTTCACTCATCCAATCGGTCATTTTTTCGGTTCAATTGATTTATTATCTTGGGCTTGTTTGACTTGATCATGTGATCGAGTATGGAATTGTTGTGTGTTTGCAGCCATGTTACTTATGAGATCTCTTGCAGCTACAGGAGTTTTATCAAGAAGAGCACCGCCACTTGTAGCATCTATGAGAGTTATCTCCATAGCCAATAACCCCTCATAGAAGTATTGGATCAAGAGTTGGACGGGGATTTAATGATGTGGGCAGGTTGCAACGAGATTTTTCAACCTCTCCCAGTACTCATGGAGTGATTTAATTGGGAACTGACGAATACCACTTATTTCCTTTCGGATAGAAGCAGTACAAGAAGCAGGAAAGAATTTTTCTAAGAAAAGTCGCTTCATGTCATTCCATGTGGTTATGGAACCAGGAGGTAGGTAGTAGATCCATGACATAGCAGTGTCAGCTAGGGAAAAAGGGAATGCTCGGAGTTTGATTTTTTCTTCATAAACCCCTTGAGGCTTCATGGTAGAGCATACTACTTGGAACTCTTTAAGGTGAAGATGTGGATCCTCACCAGCTTTCCCGTGAAAATGAAGGAGTAGATAAATCAAACCCGATTTGAGTTCAAAGTCATCTTCTATGTTTCGATATTGAATACCAAGAGGTTGGTAATTCATATCAGGGGAAGCGAGTTCTTTTATGGTTTGTTCCCTAGGATTGGCCATTTCAATTTCAACTGGTTGGATGAGGACTGGTTCTTGAAATGCGCGGCCGATTGTTGCCTATCGACCGGTCAAGGTTCCGGTGCTCTGCTAGTGTGTATAGCAGCACTCGGGTCGAATCCTCGGCGATGATACTTTGTAATAGTCATTTGTTTTTAGTTAATTGTATTCTGATTGGGGAGTTTGTTTACAGAGCTTGTGATATAATTTACGTATGATTTTGATTTAATAAATTGATAAATATTGGGGTGAGTTCATCATTAGGGAGTTAAGCATGTGATATCCTTGAGCTTTGCTTTATTTTGCATTAAATTAACACCCACATCAAAAGTTGATGTTGATTTGAATTCCCAAGTGTTAAGCTTTTAATCCAAGCCTTAAATTTACTTAGGATTCTAATCTCAATCAGTTCTTGATTGTGGAAGTGTATTTATGGTTCCAATAATCCATGTAAACCACACGTTGAACATAATATGTCAATAATCCATGACATGTTAAGTCCAGCATACACAATGTTAAATTAAAGAATACTCATCGAGCAAATCCTCTCAATCACTTAACATCCCTAAATTATAACTCACCCCAAGAATATATTTACTAATCCATTTAAATTATTATTAATCTGGTCTATTATGTTTAAGGTGATGAATTACAAAGAGAATAAAAAGAAAGGGATAAGAAAAGAGTTGTGCGCCGAACACACACACGAACGATGATGAGAGTAAAAAAACTGGACTTTTTATTGAATAATAAAGTAAAAGAAGATGATGTGTTTCAGATTGATTTAAACTAAAATAAGAACATTAATATTGAACTACAGAAGGTGGATGAGAATAAAAAATTAAGAAGAATAAAATTGCATTAAAACAGAATTACAAAGACAAACACTTGCAAAATTACAACGAAGAAAAATGAAAAAGTAAATGAAAACAAAGAGAGGAGGAAGGGATTATCAAGTGAAAACTTGAGTTTGGATGATCCTCCCAAGCCTTTTTCAGGGCCTTGGTACTGCCAATAAATCCTCCTTTGCTATGAAATGCCAACCCTTTTGAAAGGAGAGGAGGGGATGTATTTATAGCCCAAGGTGGTGGACTGTTTACATTCCAGAAATACCCCTCCAATTGGCTCGCAGATATGGACATTAAGACAGCCGAATCTTGATCAATCTCCTTCTTCAAAGTTGTAGATAATAAAGTTGGCCGACTACTATCAAAATTGGGAGTCAGTTGGACTTAATTATCAAAAGTTATGGGCAGTTTATTAAACAAAGTTACACAGTCCATTTCAATCTAGTCTTTTTGAAGTCCAGAATGTGAAAGGGTTTTTTAATATGAAGATTCCTTCAAATCCGAATGGGTTCTTCAACAAAGTCGGCCTCCTAAATCTATTACTTCACAGTGCAAAATATCATCTCGATTTTATGCTTACATCATGAGATCTGTCATGCATACTATACTGATTTTAGTTATCGGCCAGAATGGTGGGCTGGACTTTAAAGCTTCATTTGGGCCACTTGTACTTAGATTTGGGCCTTGAAATTTTTATCCAAGATTACATGTAGTGTGCCACAAATTATTGTGGAGAGTTAATATTTTTGTACTTCTAGATTGAGCCTAGTAAATCAATCTTCAAGGCTGGTCCAATTTGTTCATAGAATCTTTGGTCTTGTTTGTGAGGACCATATGACCCTTCAAATGGCAGATTTGGCTCATGGTACCTTCTAATGAAATGTTTTATATTGAAATTATAATCCTAAAAAACAATAACCATACAATTTGGATCAGTATATTGACTTTTATCATTAAAACATTAAACTGACTCAATTGGACTACTTCTAAAAATTCTCAAAAATTATACTTAATATTAAAACATTAATATTTCACACAAATTATGCACATTTCATATAAAATAAGTAAGGGGAGTATATAATAAGTCATGAAAATATTAATAACATCAACTCTCCCAAACTTAGTTTTGTGAATGTCCTCATGTGCAACAAATATAAAAACATGACAAAATCTTTTTTACTCACCAACAGATATTAAAATTTTGTTTTCTCCAATCATGGGAGGTTTAGACTATTTCACTCATCCATTTTGAAATCCACCACAAGTTTTTACAGAAAAAATGTTCCAAAACTAATTCATTTTTCATGCTCAAATTTATAAATGGAAAATGTGGACACTCAAAACTCACACCTCTCAAGATGATAAAATTTATTTGTGGAGGTTCACTCTTTCAACAACCAAAAGTGAAAATCATAGAGTTTGAAAAGAGCTCTCAGCTTACAATCCCTATCCAAAGTGAACAAAAATCAAGAGGTCTTTTTAAGGGGTTTTTCTGTGGCTATGGGATGGTAGGAATATAATTTCCAAGAGAGAAGAAAAGGGGTAAAACACCAACATAGAAAAATCAATGCAAATTTTTTTTTTGAAATAAAAAATGGAAGGAAATGAAAACACATATTTACAAGGGACAGATTATGTGAAGAAAGACACAATAGAGGAAGAAAATATAAAGGTAATGAGAAGATTAAATATTTACAAAACACAAAACTTCTCCCAGAAATAATATAATGCAAGTGTTCCTTTTTTTCTTTTTTTTCTTTTTTTTCTAAAGTTGAACTTGGAAAAGATCTCACACTCATAACCCAACCCATGATTGATCTCCTCATGACACTAATTGTAGTAGTTATAACAATATCAAAGGTTGAGGAAGAGTGATTTTTGACCTACCTAAGACACAACCCATTTTTTCATAATTTCTTTTATTTTTTCTGATTTTTTCGTCATCTTTTTTGAACACTTGTCAATAACATTTACAAAATTACATAAATGGATGCTCATTACATTCCCCAAACCAAACTTAATGACAATCTCTCCCCCACACTGAAATGGATGCTTTTCCTCAAGCATATGATAACATGGTGAAAATCAATAATAGGGTACCCAAACAATGAAATCCATTCCCCCCCCCACACTTAAATTTGAAAAAAAAATTATGCAATTAAAATCCATGTTGATATTGGGTGGGAAAAGGTATTGGTCTTGTAATGTGGCTATCAAAGAAAAGGTTTTCATAGGCTCTAAAGGGCTTTCAAAAGGAGGATTAATGTAAGGGAAATGGGAGGCTATTTGGCTATTGTGATTCTCATGTGGTTCAGAAAATTCCTCTATCATATTAATACACACTAAGGTAGTAAATTCAGCTCGAAGGTCCACAAAATCATGACTCACATATGGGGGTGAAAACACACATTTTGAAAAGATATACGTAGGTGGCCTTGGCATGAAATCAAATGTTGTTAATCACGGTTCGGGAAAATAATTTTCCAAATCAGAAATTGAGCATTCAAAATGTGTTGGTTTTGACACAAAATTCTTTATCCAAAGTCATAATGAAAATAAAAAAAATTATATGAAAACATGTCTGTTAACTCCCCAAAATGGTTTTACAAAATTTCAAAACTCGATGGTGAGTAAGCATGACTCTTTAATTTTTTTTGTATTTTTTAAGTGATTGTTTTCTTGGTTTTTTTAGTTTTTTAGGTTTTTATATTTTTTTGTTTTTTTATAAAGATACAGCCACAAAAAAGAGAAAGTTAAAAAGAAAGGTTTTGAAAAATAAAGTGGTAAAAAAATTAAAGAGAGAGGAAAAAGAAGAAAGAGGTAGAGAGAGGAAGAGATAGAGAGAGTTAAAGGGAAAGAGGTGCCCCTGGTTTGGATTTGGCGGGTCACCTTCTCCATCTAGTGGTAGGTCGGCTAGAGAATTTGGGGAGCCAGTGGAAGTCGATGTTGATCCAGGATTGCTCATCCTCTCATGGTGATTATTTAACTGATATCCATTAACCGTGAATGTCCTTTTTGAAGAGGGGTCTTGGACTTGCACTGCACCAAATGGGTAAACTTTAGTAATAACAAAAGGACCTTCCCAACGAGAATTAATCTTACCTAGGTGAAGCTGAAATCGAGAATTGAAGAGCATTACCTTTTCACCTTCATGAAATACCTTTCTCAGGATGTTTCTGTCATGGAGTACCTTAGCCTTCTCTTTGTACAGATTGGAATTCTCATAGGATTCAAGTCAAAGCTCCTCCAGTTCATCCAATTGCAACAATCTTTCTCCACCAGATTTTTTAATATCAAAATTACAGGTTTTTGACAGCCGAAAAAGATTTATGTTGGATTTCAACTGGTAAGTGACACACTACCAAAAACTATCCTAAAATGAGACATCCCAATGTGTGTTTTATAGGCAGTTCGATAAGCCCAAAGGGCTTCACCAAGTCTCTCAGGCCAATCTTTTCTGTTGGGCTTAACAATTCTCTCAAGTACCCTTTTCACTTCTCTATTAGAGAGTTCAACCATGCCATTTTTTTAGGGTTATATTCAGTTGAAGTTGTATGTACAACCCCATTCTTTTAAAGAAGATATTCCATGGTTCTATTACAAAAATGGGTTCCTAAGTCACCGATCAAGGCATGTGGTATGCCAAATCTTTGGATGATGTGGGTCTTTAGGAACTCACTAACAGTATGAGAATCATCCTTCCTAGTGGGTTTGGCCTCAACCCACCTTCAAACATAATCGACTGTAAGAAGAATGTATGAGAATCCATTGGAAGGGGGAAATGGTCCCATTAAATCGATGCCCCAAACATCGAAGATTTCACAAAAGATTAAAGGCTTTTGGGGCACTTCATTTCTTTTGGATATTGTGACAAACTTTTGGAAAGTGGGACATGATTGAAAGAACTCATGTGAGTCCTTGAAGAGTGAAGGCCAGAAGAATCCGGAGTCTAGGACCTTTCGGGAGGTCCTTTGTGGTCCAAAGTGGCCACCTCCGGGAAGTGAGTGACATAATTCTAAAATGAAAGAATGTTCATTTTCATCGATACATCTCTTTATTACCATGTCATCCCCAGTTTTCCAAATTTTATTTTCTTCCCAAAAATAGTATTTTGAATCACTTTTCAACTTCATTTTTTGTTCTTTTGAAAAAATTTCAGGAAAAACACCAGAAACCAAATAATTTACAATTGGGGCATACCAAGGTATTTTTGGAGTGAGAGATGAAAGGTGCTCAGTGGGGAATTTAGGATCGATAATTTCAGATTGAGAAGAATTTGAAATTCTACTCTCAAGTGATCAGCAATAGGGTTTTCTTCTCATGGTCTATCTTTTATTTCAAGGTCAAACTCTTGGAGAATTAGGATCCATCTTATTAGCCTCGGTTTGGAATCACTTTTCTTGAGTAAGAACTTTATAGCAAAATGGTCTATGAATATTATTATTTTGGCACCTAAGAGATAGGGCCGGAATTTATCTAAGTCAAAAACCACTACTAGAAGTTCTTTTTCAGTGACCGTGTAGTGAGATTGAGTTTCATACAATGTTTTTGAGTCATAATAGATGACATGAGGAATATTTTCTCTTCTTTGACCAAGAACGGCCCCAACAGCTCTATCAGAAGCATCACCACATTAACTCAAAGGGTAGAGCAGTTTTGAGTTCAAAAAATCCTCTCTTGAAAACCTCATCAAAATGGAAAGTGACATCATTTTGGAGCAAATGAGTGAGTGGGAGGGAAATTTTACTGAAGTTATGGATGAATCTCCGATAAAAACCAGCATGACCAAGAAATGAACGGATGTCTCGAACAGATTTGGGTTCAGGAAGTGATTGGATCACTTTAATTTTGGCAGGATCGAGTTCAATACCATCTTTTGAAACTATGTTCCCTAGAACAATCCCATTTGCAACCATGAAGTGACATTTTTCAAAATCTAACACAAGGTTACACTTGACACACTTTTGGAGGACAAGAGAAATTGAATTCCAACAATATTAAAATGACTCACCATAAATGGTGAAGTTATCCATGAAGACTTCCATGCAGGGTTAAATGAATTCAGAAAAGATACTCATCATACACCTCTGGAATGTTGCAGGAGCATGGCAAAGTCCAAAAGGCATTCTTATATATGCATATGTTCCAAAGGGGCATGTGAAAGTAGTCTTTTCTTGGTCCTGAGGTGAGATTGGGATTTGAAAATAGCCGTTGTATCCATCAAGAACGCAATAGTGTGACTTTCCGGCCAATCTTTATAGAATTTGATTAAGTAATGGAAGAGGGTAGTGATCTTTTCGGGTTTCAACATTCAATTTCCTATAGTCGATGCACACACGCCATTTGTTCTTCACTCAAGTTGTGACTACCTCTCCATGTTCATTTGTGACAACAGTTATCCCACCCTTCTTAGGTATAACTTGAATTGGACTAACCCATTCACTATCAAAAATTTGGTAGATAATACCAGCTTGAAGAATCTTGGTGATCTCTTCCCTAACTACCTCAAGGATGAGTGGATTGAGTCTTTTTTGTGGTTGTCTAATTGGTTTGGATGACTCCTCAAGATGGATGTGATGCATACAAAGGTAAGGATTGATTCTTGGTATGTCATCTAGGGTCCAACCTAAGGACTTTTTTTTTCCTCTAACACCTGAACAAGTTTGGACTCCTCGGTTTCAGTAAGGGTGGCAGAGATAATGATAGGATATGAGTGATCATGGAAGAGGAATGCATATTTCAGGTGTGCAGGAAGGGGTTTCAGATTAGTCTCATCTTTTATTTGTGGGTTAGACATCTCAAGAATGGATGAAGGGAGTTTTGTTGCTTCAGATTCATTCTCATTAATACTTTCCAAGGTGGAGCATTAGATATCAGAGTTGATGTGGGCTTCAAGAGAGTTTTCAAGTTCTTCTAGATTGATGGAGTCTATGAATGAGAGTTTCACATCAACTTCACTATTTATTACTTGGTTAATCATGGTGCAGATTTCACAAGATCCTTTGTCATTAGAACATGAAGAACATGGTGGATTGGGGTTCAATTGAATCCTATAAGTGTCCTCAGAAGCATGGATTGAGAATGCAGAGTGATCCTCATACGGGTATCGCGTGGCTTGGAAAATGTTGAACTTGACCAGTTGGTCACCGAATTCCATGGATAGGATTCCTGAATGGACATCAATCTTGGTTCTCGTAGTCATGAGGAATGGTCTTCCTAGAATTAGGGGAGATCGAGAAGATTTATTCTCACCTTCCAGGTCAAGGACATAGAAATCAGCAGGGAAGATAAGATCATTGACTCGGACAAGGACATCCTAAATTATTCCCTCAGGACTGGTTGTGCTTCGATTGTCTAACTGAATGAAAACACTCGTTGGGTGCAAGGGACCTGGACCAAGGTTGGAGAATATGGATTTGGGCATGACATTAATTGAGGATCCTAGGTCTATGAGTGCAACATCAAAGTTGGAACTTCCAATTTGGCATGGAACTGTAAAGGTACCTGTATCTTTGCACTTAATTAGTATGGACTGCTGGGTGGAAACATTTTCAAAGGTCCTAAGTTGCCTCTTGTGGGTACACAACTCCTTGAGAAACTTGGCATACTTAGGAATTTGTTTTATGGCATCTAAGAGGGGAATTTTGACTTCAACACGTCTAAACAAGTCAAGCATTTCAGGATCAGGTTCAAATGACTTATTTGGCTTAGAAACATCTTGAGGAAAAGGAATTGGATTCCTAAGTGGAATGGAAGGAGGTGATGCAATGGTTTCAGGTTTCTTGTCAAGTTTCTTTTTATTTTCTTTTACTAGGTCAACATTCAAATGAGGGTTTAAGGATTTATCTTGAGTCATAGCAAGTTTCTTTCTTGATATAAGTGCAATTGCACTTACATTACCCTTGGGGTTGGGTAATGGTTGAGCTGGGAGTTGGGAAGAATTTGATTTTTGTTGCTGGCTCAGTTGGGATGCAAGTTGACCTATTTGAGTTTCAATGTTCTTAAGACTAGAATGGGTGAAGGAGGCAAGATCTTAAATTGCACTTTCCCATGGTTTCTTTGAATAAGAGGCTTGTCCCGGTTGGGATTGCCTTGATTTTGGTTCTTGGTAAATCGATTGAATTGGTTTGGGAATTGGGAAGGCTCACTAGGATAGTGGAATCCAGGAGGAGGAATAGGAGCATTGATCATTTGAGGTTGAGGGACAAAAGGATAAGGTTTTTGGAAGTTACCAACACCTTGACTATATTGAAACTGGTTTGGGTTTTGAGGAGGGAATTGAGGGGGATGAGAAACGGTATTACCATACCCAAATCCTTGGTTAAAGTTAGAGTAGAAGGTCTTAGAGTGAGGTTGGTTGAAGTTTCTAACAAACTGACCTGATAGTTGAGGATTGGTGTTCCGCTGAGCATATGCTGCATTGAGCTCCATTGGTCCAGATGAATCGGATTGATCCACTTGAAGTTGTGGACAAGTGTCAGTTGGATGAGATGGAGAGTTGTAGATTCCATAGTTTTTGATTGGTCCTGGAAACATTGATTGAGGAGAAGACGAGGTTGGGGATTTGGTGGCCACAGCTAGCTATCGCACAAGACCTGTAAGTTCACTCATCCAATCGGTCATTTTTTCTGTTCAATTGATTGATTATCTTGGGCTTGTTTGACTTGATCATGTGCTCGAGTATGAAATTGCTGTGTGTTTGCAGCCATGTTACTTATGAGATCTCTTGCAGCTTCAGGAGTTTTATCAACAAGAGCACCGCTACTTACGGCATCTATGAGAGTTCTCTTCATAGCCAATAACCCCTCATAGAAGTATTGGATCAAGAGTTGGTTAGGGATTTGATGATGTGGGAAGGTTTTAATAATCATTTTGAACCTCTCCCAGTACTCATGGAGTGATTAAATTAGGAACTGATGAATACCACTTATTTCCTTTCGGATAGAAGCAATACGAGAAGCAGGAAAGAATTTTTCTAAGAAAATCCGCTTCATCTCATTCCATGTGGTTATGGAACCAAGAGGTAGATAGTAGAGCCATGACTTAGCAGTGTCAGCTAAGGAAAAAGGGAATGCTCTGAGTTTGATTTGTTCTTTAGAAACCCCTTGAGGCTTCATGGTAGAGCATACTACTTGGAACTCTTTAAGGTGAAGATGCGGATCCTCAGCGGCTAGCCCGTGAAAATGAGGGAGAAGATGAATCAAACACGATTTGAGTTCGAAATCAGCTTCTATGTTTGGATATTTAATACCAATAGGTTGGTAATTCATATCTGGGGGAGGGAGTTCTTTTAGGGTTTGTTCCCTAGGATTGGCCATTTCAATTTCAACTCGTTGGATGAGGATTGGTTCTTGAATTATTTGAGTGTCTCTTATGTTCCTTCTAAGTTGGTGGAGTGTTCGCTCAATTTAAGGGTCAAACAAATCCGAGGGATTTTTTGGAATGCTACAGGGAATTCAGAGAGATCTTGGAAGAAATAGGAAGATGAGTTTTTCTTTGTGTTTTTTTCAGTTTATGATTTTTATGAGAAGACGGGTTTTTCTTTGTGATTTTTTTTAAATTTTTTTTTTAAATTTTGTTTTGTTTTTTGTTTTTTTGAAAATAACCAGAAACTAATGACTACTTAAAGAACCATCCCAGGAAATGGCACCATTTGAAATGCGTGTCCTATTGTCGCCTATCGACCGATCAAGGTTCTGGTGCTCTACTAATGTGTATTACAGCACTCAGGTCGAATCCTCGGCGATGATACTTTGTAATAGTCGTTTGTTTTTAGATAATTGTATTTTGATTGGGGGTTTGTTTGCAGAGCTTATGAAATAATTTATGCATGATATTTTATTTAACAAATTTATAAATATTGGGGTGAGTTCATCATTAGGGAGTTAAGCATGTGATATACTTGAGATTTTCTTTATATTGCATTAAATTAACACCCACATCAAAAGTTGATGTTGATTGGAATTCCCAAGTGTTAAGCCTTTAATACAAGCCTTAACTTTACTTAGGATTCTAATCTCAATCAGTTCTTGATTTTGGAAGTGTATTTATGGTTCCAATAATCCATGGAAACCACAAGTTGAACATAATATGTCTATAATCCATGACATGTTATGTCCAACATACACAATGTTAAATTAAAGAATACTCATCGAGAAAATCCTCTCAATCACTTAACATCCCTTAATTATAACTCACTCCAATAAGATATTTACTCAGAAATTTAAATTATTAGTAATCTGGTATATTATTTTTAAGGTGATTAATTACAAAGAGAAGAAAAATAAAGGGATAAGAAAAGATTTGTGCGCCAAACACACACACAAACGATGATGAGAGTAAAAAAAACTGGACTTTTTATTGAATAATAAAGTAAAAGAAGATGATGGATTTCAGATTGATTTAAACTAAAATAAGAACATTAATATTGAACTACAGAAGTTGGATGAGAATAAGAAATTAAGAAGAATAAAATTGCATTAAAACAGAATTACAAAGACAAACACTTGCAAAATTACAACGAAGAAAAATGCAAAAGTAAATGAAAACAAAGAGTGGAGGAAGGGATTATCAAGTAAAAACATGAGTTTGGAAGATCCTCCCAAGACTTTTTCAGGGCCCTGGTTCTTCCAATTAATCCTCCTTTGCTCTGACATTCCAACCATTTTGAAAGGAGAGGAGGGGATGTATTTATAGCCCAAGGTGGTGGACAGTTTACATTCCAGAAATACCCCTCCACGTGGATCGCAGATATGGACATCAAGACAGCCGAATCTTGAGCAATATTATTCTTCACAGTTGTAGATAATATATTTTTCTGACTACTCTAAAAATTTGGAGTCATTTGGACTTAAGGATCAAAAGTTATGTCTGGTTGATTAAACAAAGTAAAATTGTCCATTTCAATCTAGTATTTTTGATGTCCAGAAATATAAAAGGTTTTTGAATATGAAGATGCCTTAAAATCCGATTGGGTTCTTCAAAAACGTAGGCCACCAATATCACTTCCTTCAAAATGAAAAATCTCAGCTCGATTTGATTCTTACATCATGAGATATTTCATGCATACTATACTGATTTTAATTCTCGGCCAGAATGGTGGGCTGGATTTGAAAGCTTCATTTGGGCCTTGTGTTATTAGATTTGGGCCTTGAAATTTTTATCCAATATGACATGTAGTGTCCCCCAAATTATTTTGGAGAGTTAATGTTTTTGGATTTCTGGATTGAGCCCAGTAAATCAATCTTCAAGGCTGTTCCAGTTTGTTCACAGATTCTTTAGTCTTGTTTGTGAGGACCATATGACCCTTCAAATGGCATAATTGGATCATGGTACCTTCTAATGAAATTTTTTATATTGAAAGTAGAATCCTATAAAACAAGAAACCCACAATTTGGATCATTATAGTGATAGTTATTATTAAAACATTAAACTGACTCAATTGGACTACTTCTAAAAATGCTCAAAAATTATACTTAATATTAAAACATTAATATTTTACACAAATTAAGCACATTTGATATAAAATAAGTAAAGGGAGTATATAATATGTCATGAAAATTTTAATAACCTCAAGAGTTCCCTGATAAGTTTTGGAAATGAACCATAAATATTAATAAAATTATTTTCTACGAATATGTGTATACCATAATTTGATGTTTTATGCCAATGTTATTCTCTCGTAACTCATGTTCTTTGATTTCATTATGATTCATGTTTTATTAGCTTCCAATATTTATTCCATGACTCTAAATTATGATCTTTGATATACATGGTTTGCTATTTATATGTTATTCTCATGTTCTCATACCCTTATGTCCATGTTATGCTTATGTATCTCACTTATTTACCCTTACAGAGCATATTAGTTGGCACATTCATATGTTTTATTTCCCCTAGGTCATGAATTAAGGTTTTATATAGGGTCTGTATATAAGATTACTCAATGGAAAGATTTTCGTGGTGAGCATTGAAGATATTTCGCCATATTAGGGGACTGTGTTCCAAGTTTCCAAAGGCACTAAAGTATAACTATCCTCAGACATTTGTTTGTGTAATTTTTTGAATATTAATATAAAAATATGTAATATCTATCAATCATAATCTGGGTTCACTATTATTGGTATCAAAGGAAATGTTAATTTAACATTTGGAAACAAGGATGAGAAAAATTTAGGGAGATCCCTAGGGATATTTCTAAGGATATATGTAGGTATGTCTCTAAAGATAAGTATAATCATGAGTCAATGTTTAGGAAAATTTCCTCTAATATTGGTAAAGGATAGAGATAGTGGTTTCAAAGTGATTACACCAATTTATAGATACTACAATTGGATTAGGATCTCAAACAAATGTACCCATTGGAGACAACCCCAAAAACACCATATTGTTCTTGACACGATTAGAAACTGGTTCATGAAAATGGGCCATGTCGAACACCTAGTTTGATACTCTCAATGAATATTCTTTTCAAATTCAAAAACTATTTACAAAACATCATAAAGTGTTTAAATAGATTATGACAATGAATGAACTAGGATAAACTTAAGGTTTCATAGATTAACAATAAGGTTTCATGATATAGATATCTAATAAGTGATTTCTGATATGATAAGTATTTATCACACTATACTTTCGGTTTTTAGTCAATGGAGGGAACCAAAAGGAACTAGTTTAACATTGAATTTGATGGAAGTTTTTTTGATGAGTATCCAATTGGGATGATGATTGGATTGAAGGGATTTTTGATTATTCCTAATTATTTTTCACAAAACATGATTAACAACACGTACCTTAACCAACTCTCAGACTCACCAAATAAGAGAAATAAATAGTTTACTAAGAGTTGGGGTAGTGGAGGAAAGAAGATCCGGTTTTCTATGTGTCAATAATTTGGAATGAAACACCCAAGTTAATGTTTTAGAGGAATGGGAATATGTTTGGACTATAGAAAATAATAATAATAAACAAGTATCTGCAAAGAAAAAATAAATAATTTCATTAACACAATTGATGTGAATATTGTTCTCTATGCAGTATTGTCAATTTATAAATGATTTAAATGTGTAAAGTGTGATAATTATGGAAATATATGTCCTAGAGGTAAATCTTATAAAGAGAATCGAAAATATAGTATGATTAATGTTTATATTGTTGATGATGAAGAGACTACAAATGGAATATGAATGAAAAAAGTGTTAAGGAATTAGTATACATATTCTAGTTAATTATTTTAGAATGAAATGGGATTTTGATGTATTTATGTGTTGGAATCAATAAATTATGTTATGGGAATCATGAAATATATAGGGATTTTTCTGTATATGTTTTTGAACAAGGATGTGAAAAAATATATTAAATGGTATTGGGGTACTAGTAATGTGATTTAATTGAAATATGATACTTTTATTGAGGGAATATAACCCTTAATATTTTCCTAATGTTAAGAAAATGGTGTTTCATTTGGATAAAGGGATGATTTTTTAGACAAAATTAAATTAGATTGTATTTATGACCTCATAACCGATAAAGGATTTACTGATGAAGTGGTTTAAATTATCATTAATGGAGTTTACAGCATTTTTGGATTTAAGGAATATATCTAATAATCTATATTTTATAAAACCAATGTGGAATAATTTTCGTTTTAAATAAGTTTTTATGGTAAATAATGTGTTTATCATGTTTTAAGAGAATACACGATAAAATTTTTAACATGTTTAGTATGTGACAATTAAGAACCACTTCATGTTGTTAGAGGGATTAATGATAAGTTCATTTTGGAAATATTAAATTCTTTCAAAAAAATTGGATTTTATTCTTTAAAAAGTGTTATAAGGTTAAATGGTTAATGTTTATCATTTAATGACCTTTTATATGTTAATATATTATTTCTTTAAATAAATATTTATGCATATTGGATAACCTGTTCTAACCACTTTGTTGTGAGGATAACTAAAGGTATGGGGAATAAATTATCATTCTATATATGTATATTATGATTCGTTAATGATTTAGTAATAAAAAATTCAGCTTCATTTTTGGAGTATGAAATGAAGTTCACAACCAAAGGTCTATATTTTTTTATTGTAACACCTCAAGATTTCACAGTACGTTTCCCTTTGAATAATGCAATAGCTTGCGCAGTACGCAACTTCAAGATTCTAATACACCACGACCAATCAAACTAGCCGTTATGAATAATAATATCCAATTTTTAAAATTTTATAAATTTTATTTTTTAAAATGGACTTCATTTTTGGATTTTTAATATCAGAAATAAATTAGGGTTAATTTTCGGTACTCTTCTAAAAACTTTTAATTTTTGATTAATAGTGAGAAATAATAAATTTTAATTAAAAACAACTTTTTAAATCAAAATAATTTATAGTGTTAAATTATAAATTATAGTAATTTTAAAGTATCATTAGATTATATTTTTCTCATTTAATATAATTTAGGTCATTGAATTTACTTTCACATTTAAATTGGACATAAAAAAGTGTTAATCTTTTGATAGTTATTATTTCTTACAAAACCGCTTTTTGTTTTGACAATAGAAATTAATTTTAAATAAATTTATGTCACTTATGTGTTTTGAATTTGGAAAAATAGATTCTATATATGGAATCCGGAGTTCCAAATTTTTTTAATATATATCTTTTATTTTGAGACATTATGAATATTTACTTCACTAAAAATTTTATTTACCTTGGTTAAAGGGTAAATATGGTAAATAAGGGTAATCAAACATTATTATAATAATATAAAATTACCCTAATATGTGTTCTATTCCTATTGGTTGGTACATTTATGACCCTGGTCATCCTTGGGTTTATTTTGGGACCCCATGGAGCCACTTGAGAGTGATAATGACACTTTATATTAATTAATTTAAAGTAAAGACAAAAATGACATAAACACATATCTTTTAGTAAAATAATTTTTACATGGGGTTATATAAGTTATATTTTAGACTATAAAGAGTAATTTTAAAGATACAAATATTTCCTACATCATTTTATTTTTTTTATAATTTTTATAAATTAAATAAATATAATTATTTATGACACAATAATTATCCAGTATTTACCTCATTAAAGAATGATTTAAATAAATGAGATTATAAAAATAAATAAAATATTCAAAACCTGTCCAATTCTTATTGGATGCTTCTATTTCGAACATTAGTCATCTTATCTTAAAATTTAATGAGTTTTGGACCTTTAGAAACCGAAAATCATATTATAATAAAATAATATTTTCAAAAATTCCTAAAGATCCCCTCCTCACCCTTATAAAAAGATCTCACCTCTAACCAATTTCTCAAACCTCTCAAGACCTTTGTATAATCTAAACTCTGACCAATTAATCTCACTAAATCCCTTTCTTCTTCTTATAATACTTACCATATGTATAAGGCACTTCAAGTAATCTTTTTTTTCAAAGCAAAGGGAATTACCCGATTTAAAGGTAACATCTCCTCTTCAGTTCTTTTCTATTATCCCCTAAACTCTCTTTATTATTTTATTTTATAAAAACTCCAGTATACTCAATATACTAGGTTGTTGTTATGATAATTATTTTAAATACAATTACACACACTTCCATCTAATGGGTATATAACATAATAATTTTGTGGTCGGTGAACTACTGCCTCACGAAAAGATGATTTTTCAATATTTTAAAACCACCTCTTATGGTGGCCACTATGATGGAAATGTAATTATATATGATATTTATGATATTTATTTAATCTTTAATCTTCTCTAATTCTCTTTTATAGCATACCTTTCTTCTTTTCATGTTGTATATATATGATAATTTCTTTTAAGGAAGTGCGGACTACCACCCCCTTGAAGTTATATGACTCGTTCATACCATGCATGGAACGTATAAAGGATGGTGTTAATGAACTTACATAATGTATATAAAATATTATATTATACTATAATAATAATATACTTATGTGTCATTTGGTTTTCTTTCCTTTGAAAATAAAAAAATGAAATGGAAGTAGTGTTCGTGCGTACGTACGGATTACCGTCTCCACAAACGCGATGAGATTCATTCCCCATCATAACCATTCAAGAATAATTTTCATTTGGTTATTAAAAATAATATTTAAGAAAAATATATCATTATAGATATGAATCAAATACATCCTATCCATAACAAACATGACTTACGTAACAAAACATATAATGGAAAATGAACCAGTTAACACCCAAAACAGTGATACTACTAAAATATTGTTAACAAAGAAATATTAGAAGATAATATATGATATAATATTTATGTATGTTGTTCTTGTATAGTATAATAATAATAATTTAACTATTATACAGGAGGTTAACGTACCCTCGACCAAGGAAAAGTAAAAGGTAAGGGTTAATTCCTCAATCACATTATTATCCGAGATTGTTTATATGTTTGTATTTACTAGCAAATATTTATCATCCATGTACATGTTTCATAAAAATACTTTAAAAAGGAATTTTTTAATGTTTTATGGAAGGTAATATTTAACTATATCATAATTTTAAATGTTTTCAATATTTATTTTTCTAAATCTATTTCATTAATTTCCATGTTTTCAAAATAATTTTAATGATTTATTCATATGGACATAATTAATTTAAAATGTTAATTATTTTAAAAAGTTTAAAAGTGGTATAAGACACTTTGATTCAAAAAATATATTTTAAAGGACTTCCTTTAAAAAAATTTAGACTTTTAAATGCTTTCATGAGAAAAGGATATTTCTCTCAAAGGGTTTTACTAATTATTTTTAACTATGTCAATGTCATTTTTGGAAATATTTCTTTATTGAGGTTGATTAATTATTAATTCAATATTGAATATTGTATTAAATGAGTGATGATATGTTTGACTGTGAATGTGCTATTTTTATACCATTCATGATTTATGGATATTGTATTGGCATTTCTTATGATAGTTTTAATATGAATGTTTATGTTATGTTTCAACATTTTCAAATGAGGAATGAATTGGACTTTGTAAGTGATGGGTGGTGCCCGCTATAGCTCCTCGATGCATCAGTGGGTCTCATGAGACAAACTAGTGTTTTAGCACAAGGCCTTGACAAAATCTTATTTGTAGTCCTGGCATGAGGCCTTTACTATGTGGTTATGATGTCCGGCATTATGAATTCTATCATTATGAAAGTAACTATTGATATTACATGTGATTATTTGACTAGTAGAATATCCATGTCAAAAATTAAACAGCATTATTGGATTTATCTTTTCCATATTATGCTTAATTTTAAGCTTAAAAGACTTTTGTTTTAGTTTTATAAATTGCCTTAAATGTTTATGATTATTTATGAAGTTTCTTCTATATTGTTATCCTTACTGATCATTTCAGATCACCCCTTTTTATGTTTTAGTTTTACAAGGATATGAAGAAGTGTTTTATGGTTGACCTATAGGGATAGGCTAAGGGATATAAGTGAGTTAAAAGGGGAAAAAATGTTGTTGTTGTTTTTATATCATGATGTAATGTAAAACTTATGTATGTATCTAGTACTTCCATGGATACTAAAATAATCAGTCTTTCATGACATGATTCCTTGTTTCATGACAATGTTATGTTATAAAGCACCGACTATGGGTAACTAGGGTTAGGGAATTACAGTTGATATCAAAGAAAGTTTAGTACAAACCATGGAAACTAGATTTAGATTCTCTCATTAGAGAACATTACCCTAAGATAGACTTTGAAGATTATTATAGAAGAACTTCCTCGAATTTTTGTAATGTATAGATTTTGCGTATTTTCCAAACAATACATCCTTGTCTAGATAAGAGCAGGTAGAGGCAGCTCTGGCACAGATGTACCTAGGAGTGAAAACTCCGACAAGGAGTTTCGGGCTTGTCTCGGGGTATCCCGGTACATGACAATGGGCCTTGCAGCACTCTTGGTTACGACACTCCAGGGGGATAAGCTTTATAAAATTAAAATTTTCTTTACAAACCATTATGAAGGATTTATGAGTATATACCTCCTCAAATAAAACATTTTTATGAATATGGATTATATCCATAAACTGTTCAATTCATGTTAAGTGTTTTACAAGTTTGGAATTATGTATTGTGATTTATAAACTAATGTTTTGTATTCCATTGTTTAGAAATTGTGCCTAGTGGAAGGAATGGGAACCATATCAATGAAAATAATCTATGTAGGGATTTCCCTCCTACTCAAGATAATTATAGTGGAGAAAGTTATGCAACTAGTGCTAATCATTTTATCACCATTCTGAGACAACTCACTTAGGTTATAAATAATAACCTTACCTGTATGGAGCACCCTGATCCATAATGTGGATGATTAATGTTAGACCGATTCACGAGGAAACAACTACCAACATTTGATGGGATTAAAAATCCATTTATAGTAGAGCAACGGATAAGTTTCATAGAGAAAATATTTCATGCTTTAGGGAGCAGCAGAAGGGAAATAGTTGTCATGGCAGATTATCAGTTAATGGGAGAAGCAGATCAATGGTGGTCATTAATTCAAAACACAAAAAAATATGAAGAAGTATCAAATAAGTAATGGAGGGAGTTTAAAGATATTTTCATAGAAAAATACTTTCCTCATTACCATCGAGTAGATATGGAAAGGAAATTTATGAGTCTGAAGCGAAAGTAGGATGATAATATCGCAAAGTATGAGGATAACTTTACAAGGTTAGAAAGGTATTTATCAGATTATATACATAACCTAAGGAGTAATATTGATCGATTCATTGATGGGTCAAAACCATTTCTCCATTGAGCATTAGTCTCATAATCCTTCTCATCATACGAAGATATTTTTTCATGTGCTATCAAGACAAAAAAGGAATTTTCTAAGTCTTATGACATTAAAGAAAAGCAAGAGAAGAGGAGATCTACTAAACACTATGGAAATAGAAATAAGGGGAAGAAGGGAAAAGTTGAATATTCATCATGTAGTAAATGTGTGAAGAAACACCCTAGTACTTGCCTGAAGGGATGTGAGTTTGTTACAAGTGTGGTGAAAAAGGCCACCAAGCTCGTGATTGCAAGGGAAAGAAAGAGGATATAAATGTTGAATGCTGAAATTGTAAATAAATGGGGCATTATACAAATGAATGTCCTAATAGACAAGGAAAATTACCTCAGAAAAGGCCAATGGATCAAGGCCAATCTTATGTGATCACCACTGCGGAGGTTGAAGCCCTGAAAGGCATGGTGGCAGGTAATTTAATGGTTTCCTTAAGTTTAGACAATACATTATTTGATTCGGTGTCATCGCATTGTTTCATATCTTCCCAGTTTGCTAAGAAAATTAGGTATTTCTAATTTTAGAATAGAAATTCCACCACCTCATTCTTATCTAGATCCACCCCGAGTAGCTCTACTAAATTCTATTAATGGGGAGGAAGAGTGTGAAATAACTATGGGTGAGGAAAGGAATGTTCAAAAAGAGGATGTACCTATTATACAAGAATATGTTGATGTATTTCCAGAGGATTTACCTGGACATCCTCCAGAACGAGAAATTGAGTTTTCCAGTGATTTCATTCATGGTTCAAGGACTATATCGAAGACCCATTATATAATGGACACTGTGGAATTACTGGAGCTAAATAAAAAATTAGAGGAGTTGAGTAATAAAGGATTTATTCTCCCTAGTGTTTCTCTATGGGGATCCCGTGTTCTTTTTGTTAAGAAAAAAGATGGATCTATGAGGTTGTGAATTAAAAATAGGGAGATTAATTCTATAACAATAAAGAATTAGTATCCCCTACCTCGAATTGATGATTTATTTGATCAACTTCATGGAGCTTAAAATTTTTCAAAGATTGAACTTAAATATGGATATCCTCAGTTTTGTGAAAATAAGGAATAAATTAAAAAGACATCATTTTGAACTAGGTACAGGCATTATGAGTTTATAGTAATGCCTTTTGGACTGAATAATGCGCCCTCTATCTTCATGGATCTAATGAATAGAGTTTTCAAGGAATATATTGATGACTTTGTAGTGGTATTTATTTATGATATCTTGGTATACTCCAAAAGCTATGAAGATCATTAAAATAACTTGTGCATTATCCTAAAGACTCTTTACAAAAATAAATTATATGGGAAGTTCAGAAAGTGTGAATTTTGGATTCATGAGATTTCATTTCTTGGCCATATTTTCTCTAAGTATGGAATCTTTGTTGATACTTCTATTATAAAGGTGATCCTATAATGGCCAACACTAATGAGTATAACTGAGGTTCACAGTTTATTGGTTTGGAAGGTTATTATCGGTGCTTCGTCCTAAATTTAGCCAGATTGGCTATCCCATTAACCAAGCTCACACGTAAAGGGATTAAATTTGTTTGGAAAAAAGAGTGTGAATAATTTTTTGAATAACTAATGAGTAGATTATTCAATGCTCCTATATTGACTCTACCATCTGGGAATGATGGGTTTGTTATTTATTGTGATTCTTTAAAGAAAGGACATGGTTTTTTCCTTATACAGAATGGTAGGGTTATTACATATCCATCACGAAAGCTAAAAATTCATGAACCAAACTATCACAGTCATGATCTTGAGTTAGCAACTGTAATATTTGCTTTGAAGATATGGATACACCATCTATATGGTGAAAAATGTGATATTTATACTGATCACAAGAGTTTGAAGTATATTTTCTCACAAAAAGAACTCAACATGAGGCAAAGGAGATGGCTCGAACTACTAAAAGATTATGATTTCACCATACACTACCACCAGGGGAAGGAAAATAAGGTGGAAGATTCTTTGACAAGAAACGATCATGGAGTTTTGAACAAGATGAGAGTTTAAAGGGATCCTATGTTCATGGATCTAGTAAAGATGGATATGGGAATAATTATGAAAGGTGAAACATCAATACTTTTTCAAATGGTTGCTAAACCATCTTTACTAGAAAGTATATAAAGTTCTCATACTAATGATGAGGAGTTTTAAAAGAAAATTAATGTTGTAAATGATGGTAGATTAGTCGACTTTGTATATGAAGATGGGATTTTGAAATTTGGGAAGAGACATTGTGTTACTGACATACCAGATCTAAAAAGGGATTTATTAGATGATACTCATAGCTCTAATTTCTCTATACACCCTGGTAGCACTATGATGTATAGAGATTTAAAGGAACATTTTTTGTGGGACAACATGAAGAGAGAGATTGCTGATTATGTGTCTATATGTATGGTTTGTCAACAAGTGAAATCTATAATACAACATCCTAGAGGAGTCATGAAACCTCTTCCCATACCTGAGTGGAAATGTGATGATATTACGATGGACTATGTCATGGAGATACCAAAGACTCCTATAATGAATGATGCAATATTGTTCATTGTTGATTGTCTTACTATGTTATCCCATTTTCTTACTATAAGAGAAGATTTACAACTTGAAACTCTAGAAAGAATACATATTAATGAAGTTTTAAGACTTCATGGAGTACCCCTATCGATTGTTTCTGATCGTGATCCCCATTTTACATCATGATTCTGGAAAAGTATTCAGAAGGCCATGGATACTGAACTTCATTTGAGCACTACCTACCACACTCAAACTAATGGACAATCAGAATGGATTATTTAAACATTGTAAGACATGTTGAGATCTTTCTCACCTGACTTTCAAGGTATGTGGGATCTATATTTACCTCTAGTATAATTTTACTATAACAATAGTTCCCATAAAAGTATTCAGATGGCACCATATGAAGAGTTATATGGAAAAAGATGTCACACACTAACTTTTTGGGATGATATTGGTGAAAGAAAACTCTTAGGCCCAGAAGTTGTTGAGGAAACAAAGGAAAAGTTTAAGGTTATCCAAACCCACATCAAAGCAACACAAAGTAGGAAAAATAGATATGCTAATAACCGAAGACAAAATTTGGAATTTGAAGTTTGAGATCATGTTTTCTTGAAGGTATCTCCATGGAAGGGTGTTATACGATTCGATAAGAAAGGAAAATTAAATAGCAGGTACATCAAACCTTTTGAAATTTTAGAACTAATTGGAGTTGTAGCTTATCGTTTGGAAATGCCGCCAAGTCTTTCCAAAGTTCATGATGTGTTCCACGTATCACTGTTAAGAAAATACATGCCTGACCCAAAGCATGTACTCACCTATGAAGAAATAGAACTGGAACACAATTTGTCTTATTAGGAAGAACCTATTAGAATTCGTGATACCAGGGAACAAGTGTGGAGAAACCGAATGACTCGTCTAGTGAAAGTTCTATGGAGAAATCATACGATGGAAGAGGCAATGTGAGAACCCGCGAAACTTATGATGAAGAACAACCTAAATATTTTTATAGAGTAGTATTCTAGAAATTTTAAGGAAGAAATTATTTTAATGAGGTAATAATGTAACACCCCAAGATTCCATTGTATGTTTCCCTTTGAATAACTAAATAGCTTGTGTTGTACGCAACTTCGAGATTCTAACACACCATGACCAATCAAACTAGCTTCTACGAATAGAAATACCCACTTTTTGAAATTTTAAAAATTTTATTTTTAAAAATGGACTTCATTTTTGGATTCATAATATCAAAATAAGCTTAGGTTTAATTTTTGGTACTCTTCTGAAAACTTTCAATTTTTCATGAATAGTGAAAAATACTAAATTTTAATTAAAAACTACTTTTTTAATCAAAATAATTTATAGTGATAAATTATAAATTTGAGTGGTTTTAAAGTGTAATTATATTATATTTTTATAATTTAATATAATTTAGGTCATTGGATGTAATTTCACATTTAAACTGGACTTAAACAAGTGTCAATCTTATGATAGTTATTATTTTTTTAAAACACACTTTTTGTTTTGACAATGGGAATTAATTTTAAATAAATTTCGGCCACTTTTTTCTTTTGAGATTGTAAAAATGGATTCCATATTTAGAATAAGAATGTCCAAATTGTGAAAATAGGTAACTTTTATTTTTAGAAATTATGAATATTTACTTCAGAAAATATTTTATTTACCTTGGTGAAACGGTAAATCTGGTAAATAAGCGTAAAAAATATTATTATAATAATATTAAATTACCCTAAAATGTGTTCTATTCCAATTTTTTAATAAATTTCGGACCATGGGCATACTTGGGTCTATTTTGGGACCACATGAAGCCACTTGAGAGTGATAATTACACTTTATATTAATTAATTTAAAGTAAAGACAAAAATGACATAAACATATATATTTTAGTAAAATAATTTTTACAAGGGGTTATATTAATTAAATTTTAGAATATAAATATTAATTTGAAATATTAAATTATTTCCTACATCATGGTATTTTTTTATAATTTTTATACATCAAATAAATAAAATTATTTATGACACAATAATGATGCAGTGGTTACCTCATTAAAGAATGATTTAAATAAATGAGATTATAAAAATTAAAACAATATCAAAAACCTGTTCAATTCTTATTGGATGATTTTATTTAAAACATTAGTAATATTATCTTTGACTTTAATGAGTTTTGGACTTTTAGAAACCGAAAATAATAATAAAATAAAATAATATTTTCAAACATTCCTAAAGAGCCCCTCCTCTCCCTTATAAAAATCCCCCACCTCTAACCCATTTATCACACATCTCAAGCCCCTTGGATCATACAACCTCTGTCCAATTTATCTCCTTACATCCCTATACTCCTATTATAAGCCTTACCTTAGGCATAAGGCACTTCAAGGAATCCTTTTGAAACAAACCAAAGGGAGTTACCCAATTTAAAGGTAACATCTCCTCTTATGTTTTTTTCTTTTATCCCCTAAATTATTTTTATTACTTTCTTTTATAACAAAACTAGTATACTAAATATACTAGATATTTTTATGAGAAGTATTTAAACTACACTTACACACACCTCCATCTAATGGGCATAGAACATAATGTTTCCCTGGACGGCGAACTACTACCTCATAAAACGATGATTGTTCAATCTTCTACAACCACCTCTTTCGCTAGCCATTATGATGGCACTATAATTATATATCATCTTTATGATATTTATTTTATCTATAATATTCTTTAATTTTTTTTTATATCGTACCTTTAGGATTTTAATTTTGTATATATACAATAATTTCATTTGAGGAAGTACGGACTACCACTCCCTCAAAATAACATGACTTGTTCATACGATACATGGAACGTATAAACGATGGTGTTAATGAACTTACATTACATATATAAAATATTATATTATACTGGAATAATAATATACATGTGTGTCATTTGGTTTTATTTTTTTTTAAATAAAAAAATGAATTGGAAGTAGCGTTTGTGCATACATACGGATTACCGTCTCCACGAACGCGATGAGATTCATTCCCCATCATAACCATTTAAGAATGATTTTCATTTTATTATTAAAAATAATATTTAAGAACATTATTTCATTCTGGATATGAATCAAATACATTCTATCCATAAAAAACATGACTTAAGTAACAAAACATTTAAAGGAAAATGAATCAGTTAACACCTGAAACAATGAAACTACTAAAATATTATTAACAAAGAAATATTAGAAGATCATATATGATATCATATTTATGTATGTGGTTCATTCGTAATTTAATAAAAATGATTTAAATATTATAAATTAGGTTAATGTACCCTCGACCAAGAAAAAGTACAAGGTAAGGGTTAATTTCTCAATCTCATTGTTATCTGAGATTGTTTATATATATGTATTTACTGAGACATATTTATCATACATGTCCAAGTTTTATAAAAATACTTTCAAAATTATTCTTTTAAGGTTTTATAGAAGGTAATATTTAACTATATTTTCATTTTAAATGTTATAAAGATTTATTTCTCTAAATCTATTTCATTAATGTCCATGTTTTCAAAATAATTTTAACGACTTATTGATATGGGCATAATTGTTTTAAAATGTTACTTATTTTCAAAAAAATTAAAGTGTTATAGGATAATTTGATTCAGAAAATATATTTTAAATGACTTCCTTTATAAATTGTGACACTTTTAAATGCTTTCATGAAAAGAATGAAATTTCTCTCAAAGGGTTTTACAGATTATTTTTAACTATGTCAACATCATTTTTGGATATTATTCTTGATTGAGGTTGATTTATTATGAATACAATCTTCAATATTGTATTGATTGTGTTATATTATGTTTGACTATGAATGTGTTTTTGTATACCATTAATTATTTATAGATAATGTATTGGCATTTCATATGATATTTTTAATACGAATTTTTATGTTATGTTTCAACATTTTCATAAGAGGAATGCATTGGACTTTGTAAGTGATGGGTCTAGCTCGCTATAGATTTTCGATGCAACGGTAGATCTCTTGAGACAAACTAGTGTCTTGGCACGAGGCCTTGATAAAATCTTATATGTAGTCTTGGCACGAGGCATTTACTATGTGGTTATGATGTCCGGCTTTATGCATTCAATCATTATGAAATTATCTATTGATATTACATGTGATTATTCGACTAGTATAATATCCATGTGAAAATGTAAATGGAATTATTTGATTTATCTTTTCCATATTATGCTGATGTTTAAGTTTAAAAGTCTTTTTTTTTAGTTTTATGCATTGCCTTAAATGTTTATACTTATTTATGAAGTTTCCACTATATTGTGGTCCTTACTGGGCATCTGAGCTCACCCCTTTCTATGTTTTATTTTTCCCAGAATATGAAGAAGTATTTTATGGTTGACCTGTAAGGATAGGCTAAGGGATATAAGTGTGTTCAAAGGGGAAAAATGTTGTTATTGTTTTTATCACATGATGTAATGTAAAAATTATATAGGTATCTAATACTTAAAAGGCTACTAAATTAATCGGTCTTTTGGGACATGATTCCTTGTATCATGAAAATGTTGTGTAATAATGCACTGACTCTGTGTAACTAGGGTCGGGGCATTACACTTATGAAATGGAACGAAATCAAGTAAGTGTATCTTCTCCTTGAAGTTCACCAAAATTTTAAAAAGCATCATGAAATTCAAAAAAATCCCATAGTCATCAATATTAATGATATTAATGAACTATTTCACACCATTTTTGTCTATGGTTTTAGGACCACTAACCTAATCTAGACCACCTATTATCTTGTGATCAGTGATCTTTATCACTCTCTATAATTTTTTATGTTTTTCTCCCATGACCAAATATTCAAATCCCATATATGTTATTCTATGTAGAAACCCCATTATGAGTTAATTTTAGTAACCATTATATTTAAAAAATTCCCTTTTTAAAGGATGTTTTATTACTCGTTTTTATGATGTGGGTTTCTATAAAACAATTTACCAAATGTTAAACCTTTGAGGATTTAGAAAAATTTAGAGCGTGAAATTCCTTTTAAGGGGGAAACAATGTAACACATATAGATTTTGTGAGATAAATATTTTTCAAAAAAATTTAATCATTTTCATATTTTTTGTTACATGCAAAATCTATTTTATCTTTTGTTACACATAATACTTAGTTTATCTTGTGTTACACACAACACTGAGTTTCAAAGAAATGTGACATGGTATTAAAATATTATTGTGATTGTTATCACCTAGACAATAGAATGGTAGGTATGAATAGGATTAACTAAATTATTCAAGTATATTATTTATAATTTTTTATATTCTTTAGTGACCAATTAATTAGAAATAAAAATAAATACCGTTTGAAAATAAAGGAAAACTTCTTCTGAAAAATTATTTTTATGTTCACAAAAAATATTTTCCTTAATAAATTAAATAAATAAATTTTAGTAAATGATATATATTAAATAAAATTTTTAACAATAATCTTATGTTTTTTCTAGAATAAATATAAGAATAAATCCAATTTTAAAGTTAAAACTATATTTTTCTAAAAAATAGTTTTTTCGCTCTTGGAAAAATTATATTAAAATTAATTTTTACCAATTCTAGAAAATTAATTTGATAAAATTAACATAATTTTGGAAATAATAATACCCAAAATATATTAGGTTAAATATTTTGGATTTTTTTGAAATATTTAATTTTTTGATGAATAGTGAAAATTAATGAATTTCAATTGAAAATATTATTTTTGTTTAAAAAACTTGTATTGTTAAATAATATTTTTAATTGGTTTTAAAGAAAAATGGGTTTAATTTTTTATCATTTAATTCAATTAAGTTCACATTAATCATTTTTCTATTGAATTTTGATATAAAAACATTGTAAACTTTTGAACATTTTCTCTTTAAAAACCCACTTTCTTGTCGCGTCTACATGATTACTTTTAAATATAATTTTCAAATTATATGAATTGAATTTGGTAAAATGAATTATGTATTTTTAATAATAATAATTTTCAATTTTTAATCAGTTTAACCTATTGGTTCAAAAAAATTAATATCAAAAATAGTAAAAATTAATTACCGTGGTTAACGTAAAAATGGGTTTACCATGGGGTTAATATAAAATTATAAGGGTAAATATTACATATAAACTTGAATAAAACTATTTTATTTTCATATTTAGACCATAAAACTTATAAGGGTCGATAATGGACCATTTTAGAACCTTTATACATATGAAAAATGTGGTAGAACTCAATTCTTTTCAAAAATACCAAGTGTGTCCTCTCCTGCACTTATAAAAACCCACCCATTGTTTACTATTATTCACGCCTTTAAACCCTTTTCATTCAGCAAATATTTACCCAAATAACATCCCAAATTAAATACAATCATTCTAGAAGTACTATTTTGGGAAAAAAATCCATCATAGGAAGGGTTTTAGGGAAGACAAAAGGAGGATTCCGGAAGATGATAAAACATTCATCAACAAGCGTTTGGGTTTTATTTCTTCCTCCAACCCCTTAAATTAGTATTATTATTTAAATATTATATAATAAAATTATTATATTACTTATAATAAGATTTTTTATGTTCATTTAATGACCTAAAACTATCACTACTTCTATCAAATGGGTTATGAAATCATCATTCATGTGTATGGCTGACTACCACCTTGCAAACCGATGTCATTCGTTTTTCCATTACCACCTCTCACAGTTGAACATAATGATATATTTATTGTTTTTATATGATATTTATGATATTATTATTATTATTTAAGTATTATATTACACAGTTCTATATGATTTCCATTTTTTGGGAATACGATAACATCTCTCTTGTGTACAGAGGACTACCACCTCACGAAGCGATGTGAATCATTAACACTTTACATAGATGGAATTAAGGATGGTTTTAATATATATATATGTGATATATATGTAATAAAAATTATTCTTTTATTATAATATATCATTTATATTTGTTTATATTTATCCATCAAAAAAATCAAATAGCAGTCATGTGTACTTACGACCTAGAGTCTCCATGAAAAATGAATTTCATTTTCTATCACTGAATATTATGAATTACTATAAACAAATATATAATGAATATATATGATATTTATATCATGTTAATAATTCCAGATATTATTAAACCATGATAAAATTAATAGTAAAAAAAATATTATAAATCAAAACATATATGAAAAACAAAGCGGTTATTACCTGAAATGTAACTTTAACCTCGAATTGTTAATAAACGGGTAATAAAATGTCATAAATAAATAATATATGGTATTATATATATATGAATATTGTTAGATAATTTATTAATAATATTATTATATTTATTATGCATAATTGTTTAATGAGTACGATGGAAGTCAAGACTTTAGGTAAGGGATTTCCATCTCACCTTTATTTTTTGTGAGACACAAGACATATTCACCATGTATTTATTAGAAGTGGTGTATATAATTACCATGAATTTATTTTATGATAATAATCCAGAAAATTATTTGGGTTTAAATATCCATTTTATTATATCTCTTTCATGGGGTTTATGGTTCAAACGTTAACAAATCGGTAATGGATTTTAATCACAATTTCCCCACTTTTGAATATAAGTTATGATATGAACCTATATTATTATATGAGGTGTATATATTTCCCTTGACAATTTATATCATTAATAACCATATTTTAATGGTATTACAGGTTTTATTTAATGCAATTATTTCATGGGTTTTACGTTTCATTGATACCAAAGTGGTAAATATTTTATGTTACCATCTGTTTGTTTATCGAGATTTTTTATGATCGTGTTTTTTGATGATAGAATATTATTATATATATCTCAAGAAACTCATAAATTATATTATCCTATAATTATTTCAAGATAATATATGTTTTAATATCATTTTCCTCTCTCTATATACTCAAGATTTTTAAAATATGTTTTAAATAAAAATCGATTTCTTGATCAAAAATCTGTTTTCTTCCAAGACCATGTTTTCTAAAAATGTTTTCAAAAATATTATATTATTCTCCTATGATTTTTAAAAGAAATTTTTACCCCTGATTAACTTTTAAAAAAAGGTATCTTTATGTAGTTTTCAAAAACAATGCTTATTTGTATTTTACAGAAAATGTGAAAGGAATATTTTTTTAACATGTATAACTAGAATGAAATTTTCTATTATCATGCACATTATTTTAATTGAATATTCCATTATAATTTTTCAAACAAAAATACTTTCAAAATGTTTTATATTTTAAAAAAATCCAAAGTGTAAAGGATATTTTCCTCAATAAATTTTTTAAATTATTTTTAAATCCTCCATTATAATTTTTCTAGGTTATTTTCAAAGAAAATGATTTCTAAAATTTTTATTAATATTTAGTTTTAAAAAATGATTTTTAAAGAAAGGTTATTTCCATCAAGAAATGTTCCAATTTATTTATATTTCAAAATATTTTTCCATCTAAAATGATATCATTTGACATTAATTATGCCATATTAAGTATATGATTCAATGATACCATTATAATAATTTCTCTAAATGGTTTATGTTTAAGATTAAAATATGGTTAGGAAATCTGTTTCTCTTCCATGGGATATACCATGTTAAAATTTTTATGAAATCCATTTATTTTTCCATGTTTTATGATTATATGAAATGATGAAATGAATTTGAAACATGTTTATTCTTCATAGGTCATGTTATTAGGAATATTTTATGAAACCCATTTCATTTAATGGGTTTTATATGATGAATTGGTTATGATCTTACGGAACAAATATGGATTATTTTCATTATGTGATGGTGGTTATATTATAACAAAATATGGTGGTTATTTTATAAGCAAGGATAATGGTTACATTATAACCAAATATTTTTGGGGACAATATCTACCTCTAATGAATTGGGTCAAGATTTATATCTCATGAGATATACATGACTGAAATTATGAGTGAAATCAGTTCAGTAATGGAATTTTTATGTTGTGATGGTATTGGGAGTGAACCTTAACTACAACGATGTTTTATGGAGGGAATCTATTCCCTTATGAGGAAAGGCATTCCACTAGGGATGGTGGTTCATCCCTAATAGTAGTTTTATCCACCTATGGAGTTCCGTTATGAGTTTTGGTAATGACCCTTGACTAAAAATGATAATATTTTCTATGATTATGTGTATACCATAATTCTTTGTATTATGCCAATGTTATACTCTCATGACTCATGTTCTTTGATTTTATTATAATTCAGGTGTTAAAAACATCCAATATTTATTCCATGACTTAATATTATAATCTTTGATATGTAGGGTATGGTTTTCATGTGTTCTGATCTTCTTCTCATACCCTTACATTCATTTTATGCTTAAATATCTCACTTGTTTACCCTTACTAAGCATCTTAGATGACCATTTATTATGTTTCTTTTCCCCATATTATGAATAAATGTTTTATATAGGGTATATATATGAAGATTAGAAAATGATAATATATTTGTAGGAAATATTAAATATCTTTCACTAGATTAGAATATTGTGTTCTACGTTTCCAAAGTTACTAAACGATTATGGTCCTCAAGCGATTGTTTGTGTAATGTTTTGAATACTCATATAAAAAGATTTAATATACATGTAATAGAATTCTGGGTCACAATACATAGGCCCATATCAAAGTTTCTAGATTTCATATCTTTGTTATAAGTAATCTCAAGGGAAAAGTGTACCAATATAGTAAACTAGTTCACATACTCCTTGACTTATCGAATTCTTTGTTGAAGGTACAAAAATTATTGATATTTATCTAATGTCATAGTTTTGGGGTAAATTTTTCAAGTAAATATCAATTTTGAAAACTTCAACTCTTTATTCTCATGCATGTTTTCAAGAATAACTAACTTGGACCACTTCTGGCTAGGTTCTTTAAGCAAGAAGGTCAAAGACTTCAACTTAAAAGTGTCTAGAGTACAAGAAACTTAAAGATATTTCAGGTCTTCTCTAACCAATAATCATACTCCTTTGGATCATTAATTCCCAAAAAATAAGTATTATACTTGAAAAAATCATGAGCTCAATCCTCTCTAGGACTCAAATTGGGTTCCTTAGCTAGAATAGGACTATAACCTACTCTATAGTTCATATATCATATAGTATGGACCACTACCTCAATAAGGTTTTAATAGTCTAATGGATTTTCTCATGTAAAATTATCTATAGTCTCCTCTACAGAATTATCATGTCTCTTTCAATGGGGAATGATGCTATATTATTGGACTCCTCATGTGTTAATCATGTTTTAATGATCACAAATCATATTATTGTTAATTATCCAAATCTTCACTGCACATCTTGCTAATGCTATTAAATCTCAATAATAACTACACATAATGTTTTAATGATAACAAATCTTATAGATGTTAATTACTCTCTTTATTATTTACAAGTCTTATGCTTGATCACAAATCTCACTTATATTATCAAGCCTTTATATTTATGATTCAATATCTTTTACTCTCTAATGATTAAACTTAATCCATATTCTGCATATTACTGTCTAAGTCCAAATACAGATATTTTTCTAAGTAAGGACTCACCATGACCCAGACACCGTGAAGGACTCACCGTGAAGGACAAACCGTGACCTCGACACCGTGAGCTAGACACCGTGACATGGACATACCGTGAAGTGCATACCATAAAGCTCATACCGTGAACCATATACCGTGAAGAAGAAACCGTCTACATAATCACTGTGACATCATTTCTTAACTTTTTTTCAATATTATTTAAATAATGCTAATGGCCATATTTGATGTTTTTAATGCAATTAATGTTATTTAATGATATTTATTGGCATTTCAGGAAACCGTATCTCATACCTATGAAAAGGGAATAATTCCTACTGCAAGAATTTGTGGAATATAAGCAAGATTGAGATGCAGTACACGTGCGAAGGAGAATAAGTGAATCGAGAAAAGTGTGACGATACAACAAGAGGAACTTACATACACTCGAGAGAACTGTGCTGAATAAGAAGAAAAATCCCGAGCCAGAAAGAGATTACAAGACATTCAAAGAACTCTCATGAATGAAATCTAATACTACTGAATAACACACGATGAATCAAGAGATCTTTCTCACTCCTGTAGAAGACAAGCTGAACTACGACACTCTGTTTTTCAACAAAAAAACCAGAGAAAGACTCAGATGCATTCCTGTTGAATCCAACGAGTCCAGAGCTGCCTTGATAATCACTAGAGCTTTCTAAACTCTTATTTGTTCTCTCTAAGTGATTTATTTATTAACTTTCGAGCACTGTGATGTACTCTGTATATCTTTTACACACACTGTCTCCTGCACTGAACTGGAGGATTTCAAAATCCTCATTCCAAAACTCTGAACTCTTGTTTACCCACGTAAACTGTGGAAGAGGTCCTTGTGTGGCCTGGTCTTTGTTTTGTTTCCCACGTAGAAGAGTGGTAGAGGTCCATGCGTGGCCTGGACAGTTTTGTATACTGTTGTTAGAGGACTAAGTCTCGGCTTGAGACTGAACCTCTTGTTATATCTGTTGTGCATCTTTATTTTTTGTTCAAAGTATACTACATATATCTTATTTATTCCGCTTCTATTACTATGAAATACAAAACTATTTTAATGCTACTTTGATAGTTAAATTAGCAAGTGTTTACACTTATTGTAATTTAGTAGGTTAGTTTCAAAAGTTAGTTTGATCTTGTGGTTAAATTAACTGAGACCTAATAAATCTTTGAGAAGCTAAGTGAACATTTACAATCTGTATAAATTCACTACAGTTTAACTTATTTTATAAATTGGAAGATTTTAAATAGACAATATTTTAACAGAAATTTTAATTGGAACTCAATTCACCCCCCTCTTGAGTATCCACTCCGACCAACATTTGGTATCAGAGGTTTTGTTTTTGTTTAAGGATTTTTGAAATACTCTGTTTTTCAACTGTGATTTTAGTTGCATCTTTAAAGATCTTAAATTTCTGTTAGTTCTAAATTTTATCTATTTAAATTATCTTTCTAAAATATTGCTATGTATAATAGACTAGAGGGTGCTGCTACTAACAGGACACCTTTCTTTAATGGTATAAACTATGCTCAGTGGAAACTTAAAATGAAAATTCATTTTGAAAGAATGGGTTTTGATATCTGTACTGCTATCGAATCCCAATATAAAATTCCAGAAACTGAAAGAGTAACTTGGGATGAACCTACAAAGACTCCCTACAATAATAATTGTAAATCCATGAATGCCTTGTACTGTGCTCTAGGAGATGAAGAGTATAACAGAATTTTTTCTTGTAAAACTGATTTTGAAATTTGGGATACTTTGGGTGTTTCTCATGAGGGAACAACCAATGTTAAAGAAATGAGATTAAATACTTATACTATTAAATATGATAATTTTAAAATAAATACTGATAAACCTATTTTTGATATGTATCTCAGGTTTAATGAGATATTCTATACAATGAATTCACTTGGTAAAGTTGTTACAGCAAAGGAAAAAATTATGAGAATCTTGAGATGTTTACCAGACCGATGGAGAGGAACATCTGTTTCAATCAGAGAGTCGTGTAACATTGCTGCTCTACCTATAAAAGAACTCATTGGTAAGCTTATGATGTATGAGGAAGAACTAAACGTGAATAAAGAGGAAGATGATGAACCTAAGAGAAAATCTGTGGCTTTCAATACTACTGCTTCAAAGATTAAGGACAAACATAAATCTCAAATACAAACTGACAGTCCAACAAGTGAAAATTCAAACTCTGATAGTGATGCTGAAATGGCTCAGATAGCCATAAGGTTTAAGAAATTTCATAGGAAGAATAAATTTTTCATAAAATCAAATTACAAAGAAAAGTATGACAATAAGGGACATTGGAAGAAGGATTGGAAAAATCCAGATAGAAGTGATGAAGTTGTTTTCTATGAGTTCAAAAAGAAAGTACACATTAAAGAAGACTGCCCAAATCTAAACTTCAAGAAGAAATATGATTTCAAGGACAGTAAGTACAAAAAGGCTATGAAGGCTACCTGGAGTTCTTCTGAAGACAACACAAGTGAATCCGAAATGTCTGATTCAGAAAAGAATCATGACAACATGTGTTTCATGACAAACACATCTGAGGTAACCTTAGATACTCCTATTTTAAATTCTTATTATTCTGGAGATGATGCAGAATCTGATTTTGATTCTGAAAACATGAATAGTGATGAATTATTTGAATATTGTAATATGCTGAAAGAGAAATGCAATGAACTTAAGGATAAATACAAATCATTGAAGAAACAGCATGCTCTCACTACTGTTGTTAAAACCGAACTTACTATTGAGAAAGAGAAAAATGCTCAACTGTTAAAGGAGAACACTGAACTGAAAATGTCAAATGAGAAACTTAGAAAAGACTTAGAGAAGTTCCCAAATGGAAAGAATACACTAACTCAAATTCTAGGAAAGAAAGTTGCACCAAAATACACTACTGGAATAGGCTACAAACCTGGACAGAGACAACTTACTAAGAATAGATTTATTCCTAAATCTGGATAGAATACTGCTACTTCTAGTTCTGTACATTTATATGCTTCAACTAGGTATTCACATAGTTATAAATCAAATAGAGTTTCTCTTTCAAAATATTTTGATTCTGTAAATTATATGAGACTCACAAGACAAATTTGGGTACCAAAAGCTTTGATTGCTAACCTGTCTTGAACCAAGTAGATCTGGGTACCAAAATCATTTCCTATCTAAATCTGTTTTGTAGTAAACCTGCTTGAAGAGTTCCTACAAGAAGATATCTTATTTGGATAGTGGATGTTAAAGACATATGTCTGGGGATTACTCATGTTTCAAAAATTTAATAAAGGTTGATGGAGGTCATGTCACCTTTGGTGATAATTCTAAAGGAAAGATCATCGGCCTAGGCCAAATTGGTAACACTAATTCAGTTTTAATTTCTAAAGTTTTATTTGTTGATGGACTTAAATATAATTTGTTAAGTATTTCTCAATTATGTGATGATGGTTTTAATGTCAAATTTGAAAAGGATTCTTATAATGTTTTTAATTCTAAAAATGTTTTAGTCTTTTCTGCTTTAAGAAATAAAAATGTTTATGATGTTGATTTAAATTACTTAGCCAAGAAAAATGTTACCTATTTAAATGATTTTCATAAATAATCTTGGTTATGGCATAGAAGATTAGGAAACTGCAATATACACTCACTTAGATAACTAACTAGGAAGAACTTAGTTAGAGACCTACCTAAACTTGAGCTTCCAGATGACAAAGTTTGTAATCCCTGTCAAAAGGGAAAGCAACATAAAGTTTCTTTTAAATAAAAGAAAGAAGTTTCAACTTCTCAACCACTCGAGTTGGTTCACATGGATTTGTTTGGACCATCTAGAGTTTCTATCTTAAATGGGAAGCACTATGTCTATGTCCTAGTAGATGAATTTTCTAGATATACTTGGGTAAAATTCTTAGCTCACAAAAGTGAAGCTTGTTCTTACTTTGTTAAATACTCCAAGTCTGTAGAAAATCTTAGTGGACTTAAGATTAAAACTCTAAGAAGTGATCATGGCCGTGAGTTTGAAAATCATGAATTTGAATCGTATTGCTCACACAGTGGCTATAGTCATAACTTTTCTTATCCTAGGACACCTCAGCAAAATGGTGTAGTGGAAAGAAGAAATAGAACCATGCAAGAAATTGCTAAAACTATGCTTAATGAATATGACCTGCCTATTTACTTTTGGGATGAAACTATGAATACAGCTTGCTATATTATTAATAGAGTCTTAATTAGACCTGTTCTTAAGAAGACCCCATATGAGTTGTGGAACAATAGAAAACATAAAGTTAGTTACTTTAGAGTCTTTGGCTGCAAAGCCTTTATTCTTAATACAAAAGATAGTCTTGATAAGTTTTCTTCTAAGAGTGATGGAGGAATCTTTTTAGGATATTCTTTAACTAGAAAGGCTTATAGAGTTTTCAACAAAAGAACCAAGTGTATGGAAGAATCTGTTCACATAAAGTTTGATGAAACTGATCCACATGAGCCTAAAACCTCTATTGAAAATCTTGAAGAAGAGTTATTTGTTCTGGACCTTAATGATAAAATCAATGAACCTACTATAAAGACAACCAGTTCTGGACATATTCCATAATCTGCTCATAATGAACCCGAACCTAGATAAGAACCTAAAGTTTCTAGCCCTACCTTTACTAGATCAACTATAATTCTAAAGAATCATCCTTTAGATGATGTTGTAGTAAATCTTGATAGCGGGACACAGACTAGAGATTCTCTTAGAAATCAGGTTGAACATCAAGCCCTCTTGTCACAAATTGAACCTAAAAACCTTGACGATTCTATTAATTATGAATTTTGGGTAATTTCTATACAAGAAGAACTCAATAAATTTGAATGAAATAATGTTTGGAATCTTGTTGAAAGACCTAAGGACACTTTCACAATAGGCACTAAATGGGTGTCTAGTTACACAAGGCTATAGTCAAGAGGAAGGTATTGACTATGAGGCGACTTTTTCTCCAGTATACAGATTAGAAGCTATTAGGATTTTACTTTCTTATGTTGCACATCTAAATTTCAAACTATATCAAATGGATGTCAAGAGTGAATTCATGAATGGATATATTGCTGAGGATGTTTTTGTTGAACAACCACCTGGATTTTCAAACCCACATTTTCCAAATCATATTTTCAAATTATCAAAAGCTTTATATGGTTTCAAGTAAGATCCAAGAGCTTGGTATGATAGATTAAGTACTTTTCTAATTTCTAAAAGTTTTACAAAAGGAATAGCTGATCCTACTCTGTTTATAAAACGAATTTCTAAAGATGTATTAGTTGTACAAATTTATGTAGATGATATTATTTTTGAATCTTCAAAAACTACATTATGTACTTATTTTTCTAAAATTATGCAAAATGAATTTGAAATGAGTTTAATGGGTGAACTTAAATTCTTTCTTGGATTTCAAATCTTTCAAAATGATGATGGAATTATTTTAACTCAAAGTAAATATACTAGAGATCTTTTAAAATGTTTTGGATTGGATAGCACAAAAAGTAGTGACACTCCCATGAGTACCACCTGTAAGATGGATCTTGATGATGATGGTAAATCTGTTGATCAAACCACTTATAGATGAATGATTGGAAGTCTACTCTACCTGACTTCTAGTCATCTTGATATTATGTTTAGTGTGTGTATGTGTGCTCATTTTCAAGAAAACCCTAAAGAGTCACATTTAAATTTTGTAAAGAGAATTTTCAAATACCTCAAGCATACTCCCAATTTAGGACTGTTCTATCTAAAAGGAAAATCATTTGAATTAGTTAGTTATTCTGATGTTGATTTTTCTGGATGTAAGTTAGATAGAAAAAGCACCTATGGAACATGTCATCTTTTAGGCAAGTCACTAGTATCATGGTGTAGTAAGAAACAAAATTATGTTGCATTATCTACTGCAGAAGCTGAATACATAGCTGCTGGAAGTTTTTGTGTACAAATTTTGTTGATTAAACACACATTACTAGACTATGGATATCAATTCAGACATGTCCCAATAAACTGTGACAACACAAGTGCTATTAATATTTCTATGAATCATGTTTCTCATTCTAGGAAAAAAATATTGATTTAAGACATCAGTTTTTGAGGGATCATTATCAAAAAGGTGATATCACATTGGAATTCATTGGTACTGAATATCAACATGCGGATATATTCACTAAACCATTAAATTCTGAAAGATTAGACTACATCATACATGAACTTGGTATGATTAATCATAAATAGACATCTTACTAATCTTAATGTTTAATACTTTACTAGATTTTACTTTACGGTTTCATGGTCACTGTTTCTAAGTTACTGTTTTATTGCTCACAGTCCGTCAACTCACGGTCTCACCGTGACGACTATCAACTGTCTCACCATGATAACTAGTTTTCATCACACCGTAATACCTACTCACGGTCTCACCGTAAAAATTATTTTTATTCTTATTTTAACCCGTATCGTGGTAATTTATATTTAACTGCTATTTGATTTCCCGCATTTTTGTTTTTATGACATTTGACATTCCCAAATGATAAAACCTAAGTGTTTCACTCGATTCCTTAACCGAACTCTCTCCTGAACCTTCTCTTCCATCTCACCCGAAACTTCAGTGGATTCCAAGGATGAAGCGTTCATCTTCACCCTTGTCTGAGAAGCACCGCACTAAGAAACAGAAGAGGATACCGAGGATAGCTCCTGAAGGACCTCTAAACCCAAACCTGGTAAGTCGTACTGTTGTACCTGAAAAATAATTTTTCCCTGAATGGTTGTTGTCTAGAAAATATTTTGTTTTGAAAGTTTTAATAGAACAAGGATGGCTTGAATGGTTCTCTGGACATAATAGACCGATTTACCCGAGATTGGTATCTCAATTCTATCAGTATGTGAAGTTTTATTTTGAGTTTGGAGAAAGCTTTATGGTGACAAGCTGGATAAATAGTCAGAAGTGCTCTTTCTCTTCGAGGTTGTGGGCTGCATGCCTAAGGATTCCACATGAAGGATTTTGTGGGGATTACCAGAGAGAGCCTCCTCCAACAACTGACATTTTTGACCTGGAGATTGCTTTGGAAATACGGACTGGAAATGGCACCAAGCGAAGGGCCATAACTGCTGAATTAGATGGGGAGACAAGACTGCTGTTTAAGTTTGTTCAAAATTCGATTAGTCTGAGAAAAGGAGATTTTCCTATGATGAAGTATCAGGATGTGTTCCTGATTCACCTATTGAAGAATGGCCATAAGATCAATCTATGAAAGTATGTTATTAACCATATCTATGAGCTGATCAAAGTCACATCCAAATCTACCTTCTTGTTTTACTCAAGGTTGATATCAGCTATGTTAGTTTCCAAAGGGATGGTTGGACTGAGTGAAGAAAAGTTAGAGGACTTTGATTTCTTCCTATCCATGCCTATCATCAGAATGTTGAAGATTATCTGGAACCCCTGGAAGAAGCAGTGGGTTGAGAATAATGATCAATTTTATAAAAAGTTTAATCCTGTTGACTATCCAAGAAGGCCTAAGAATCTATCTGATCCTGGTTTGGAACCAGATGAAGTGGCTGAGTATTCAGAAGAAGAAGAGGAGGAGGAAGTAACAGCTAATGTATATCTTAGAGAAGAAGCTGGAAGACCTCCAATAGAAATAGCTCCTATTGAAAAAGAAAGGACTGTTGTCCCTGCTGTTATCCCTACTGAAATACCTTAAGGAGAGGAAGTTGTTGTTAGTTTGAGAGAAGAGGAAGCTCTTACTTCTAGTGTGGATGTCAATCCAGAAGCTCATCCTAATTTTTCAAGAAAATTGGTTTTTCCTGATTCAGAACAGCAAGCAACCTTAGAGGCAGATCCTGTTGAAGATGATATTTCTGTTGATAAAGAAGCAAGTCTGGAAGCTCAACCAGTGGAACAATCTGTTCCTAAGATTATTCCCTCTGCTGGAGAGAGGATGGAAATTTCCTTTTAGGTGGCAAGGCAAGAGTTTTCTAAAGATATTAGGGATTATCCTATGGATCTTGATCATGCTGGGCCTATAGTCTCTGAAATGGAAGCACAATTTGAGGGGGAGGAACCTCAAAACCTTGAGATTATAGAAGATGGATCTGCTGAAGCTTCTCAACCTTTCGTCTCATACTCTGTGCACACCCGATATGTTTTCCCAAGATTTTATTATGTAAATGAGTCAGATAAAGTGTCTACAACTGGAATGGATCTTTCTTCTCTATTTCAACTGAAGTCTATAGCTCATCCAGAACCAGAACCAGAGCCCCCACCTCAATCTGAATCAGAATCTGAGTCTGAAGATGACTCTGAACCTCAACCAGAATCTTAACCACTACCTTTACCTGCACCATTACCCGAGCATCACTCCTTTGTGAATAAAGATTATCTGAATGTTTTTGGAGAGACTCTGTTAGCTGGAGTTGAGAAGATCCTATCTACCCAACCCCATCCAGTGACTCATTTAAGTTAAGAAGATGCATCAATTCTCTTGGAAAATATTATCTTGCATATTCAACCAAGGATGATCTGAAAAATTCAAGAACTCAGAGTTGAAAATAAGCTATTGAGTGCTGATATTGAAAATCTGAAAAATATGTAGCAAACTTGCAGAATGAGTTATCTTTGAGATTAGTTTTTTCTCCTGTTTCTGCCCCTACACCAGTTGCTACTTCTCCTGAGACATCTGATTCCCTCCTTGCTAGGGAAATTGTGTCTCAAGTTCATCCATATCTACTTACTTTTGATGAAAAGATTGGAAAAGACACAGCAAGATGCTGGAATGCATGAGGGAGCTTGTAGAAAATCTTAATAAGCTTACAGATGAATACACTGGATGCCTGCAAAAAGTTTTGAAATAGCTCAAAGTTCTAACAGAAGCTGTCAAGGCTTCTCCTGCTTCTGATCAGATCTCTACACCTTCTTTGGATGATTATCTACTGAGATCCATAATCAAGGAAGAACTTAAGAATGCCTTCAGTGGCTTGGAACTATCTTCTTTTTCAGAAGTGGTTAAGAACAATGATAGAGCATTGTACTTGGTTAGGATTCATTCTAAGATAGCCAATGATGCTCAACAAGAGATCACCAAGAAAATAGATTTGTATCTCTCCCGGATTTTCTCTAAAAGTGATATGACAAATCACTTTAGATATCTTGTGGAAAATTTGAGAATCCCTCCGGTGACTCAAGCTTTTAAAGCTCAAGTTCAGAAGCTTACAGAGTTCACCATATTGTTGGACAAATTTATGGAGAATAAGGACGATTTTGAAAAGGCTATGAAATATGGTGGTGAATTCATTACTGATTTCATCAATCGTTTGAAGTCATATCTTCATGTGTAGAGTACTGTTATAGTTGCTCCAGCTGTTGCACCCCTTAGACCTGGTCTACCTGCCTTAGCCTCAACTGCCATGACAGTCAGCAAAGCTCTTTCTCAGATTCGGCCAGTCATTCTTGACCAGCCATAGCCTAGATCTTCTACTGCTTCTACTTTGGATCCATCTGTTTTTGAAGGTCTACCCTTACCCTCTTTGTCTACCACATCTATGTCTTCTTCTACATTGGCACCAGCTCCTGCTGCTGGTAAAGACAAGGAAAAGGTGGATCCCTGAAGAGTCCAGGGACTGTTTTCTTTTTTGATGGGATGTCATTTGTTTTTTACTGTTTGTATTTCTCTTGTATGTTATCTTCTGAACCCTTTTTAATAACAAATGCAATGTTTCCCTTCATTTCTCTATACTTTTTGATAATCCCTAAAGGGGGAGAAAAACTACAAGTATCAGTACTATAATGAGATATGTTATTATCAAATCTATTATTCTCTAATTTTTTTTCTATTCCAATATGCTAGTTTCTTTAATGTTACATTTCATTTATATTTTGACCATACATGATTTGTGATCATCAAAAAGGGAGAGATTGTTGGACTCCTCATGTATTAATCATGTTTTAATGATCACAAATCTTATTCATGTTAATTAATCTCAATCTTCATTGCACATCTTGCTAATGCTCTTCCATCTCAATAATAACAACACATCGTGTTGTAATGATAGCAAGTCTTATTGATTATTTACAAGTCTTATTAATGATCTCAAATCTCAGATTTGGCTAGTCATTCTTGACCAACCACAGCCTAGATCTTCTCCTGCTCCCACTTTAGCTCTATCTACTTTTGAAGGTCTACCCTTACCCTCTTTGTCAACCGCATCTATGCCTTCTTCTACATCAGCACCAGCTCCTGCTGCTGATAAATGCAAGGAAAAGATGGATCCTTGAAGAGTCCCATGACTATTTTCTTTTTGATGGGATGTCATTTATTGTTTACAATTTGTACTTCTCCTATATGTTCTATTCTGAACCCTTTTTAATGAAAAATGCAGTGTTTCATTTCATTTTCTCTACTTTTTTATAATCCCAAAAGGGGGAGAAAAACTACAAGTATAAAAGGGGGAGAAAAACTACAAGTGTCAGTACTATAATGATTTCCACTATTCTACTATGCTATTTTCTTTAATGTTACATTTCATTTATATTTTGACTATATATGATTTGTGATCATCAAAAAGGGGAAAATTGTTGGACTCCTCATGTGTTAATCATGTTTTAATGATCATAAATCATATTATTGTTAATTAATCCAAATCTTCATTGCACATCTTTCTAATGCTCTTCAATATCAATAATAACAACACATCATGTTTTAATGATAACAAATATTATTGATGTTAATTACTCTCTTTATTATTTACAAGTCATATGCATGATCAAAAATCTCACTTATATAATCAGGCCTTTATATTTATGATTCAAGCTCTTTTACTCTCTAATGATTAAACTTAATCCATATTCTGCATATTATTGTCTAAGTACAAATACATATATTTGTCTAAGTAAAGACTCACCATGACCCAGACACCGTGAAGGACTCACTGTGACCCAGACACCGTGAAGGACTCACCGTGACCCAGACACCGTGAAGGACTCACTTTGACCCAGACACTGTGAAGGACTCACTGTGACCCAGACACCGTGAAGGACTCACTGTAAAGGACAAACCATGACCTCGACACCGTGAGTTAGACACCGTGACATGGACATACCGTGAAGTTCATACCATGAAGCTCATATTGTGAACCATATACCATGAAGAAGAAACCGTCTACATAATCAATGTGACACCGTTTCTTAACTTTTTGTCAATATTATTTAAATAATTCTAATGGTCATATTTGATGTTTTTAATGCAATTAATTTTATTTAATGATAGTTCTTGGCATGTCAGGAAACCGTATCTCGTACCTATGAAAAAGGAATCATTCCAACAGCCAGAATTTGTGGAATATAAGTAAGATTGAGATGCAGTACACGTGCGAAGGAGAAGAAGTGAAGAGATAAAACTGTGGCGATACAACAAGAAGAACTTATATACACCCAAGTGCATTGTGCTGAAGAAGAAGAATAATCCCGAGCAAGAAAGTGATTACAAGACTTTCAAAGAACTCTCATGAATGAAATCCAATACTACTGAAGAACATAGGACAAATCAAGAGATATTTCTCACTCCTGTAGATGACAAGCTGAACTATGACACTCTGTTTTTCAACAGAAAAATTAGAGAAAGACTCAGACGCATTCATGCTGAATCCAATGAGTCCAGAGATACATTGATAATCACTAGAGCATTATAAACTCTTATATGTTCTCTCTAAGTGATTTATTTATTAACTTTCAAGTAGTGTGATGTACTCTGTATATATTTTACACACAATGTCTCCTGCACTGAACTGGAGGATATCAAAACACTCACTCCAAAAATCTTAACTCTTGTTTACCCACGCCAACTGTGGAAGAGGTCCTTGTGTGGCCTGGTCTTTGTTTTGTTTCCCACATAGAACAGTGGTAGAGGTCCCTGCGTGGCCTGGACAGTTTTGTAAACTGTTGTTAACCCCGATCCAGGGTGTGGATAAAATTTACATTAATTTGAGAGGACTAAGACTCGGCTTGAGACTGAACCTCTTGTTATATCTGTTGTGCATCTTTAGTTTACATTCAAAGTATACTACATATATCTTATCTATTCCACTGCTATTACTTTGAAATACAAAACTATTTTAAATCTACTTTGATAGTTAAATTAGCAAGTGTTTACACTTATTGTAAATCAGTAGGTTAGTTTCAAAAGTTAGTTTGATCTTGTGGTTAAATTAACTGAGACCTAATCAATCTTTGAGAATCTAAGTGAAAATTTACAATCTGTATAAATTCACTACAGTTTAACTTATTTTATAAATCAGGGGATTTTAAATAGACAATATTTTAACAGAAATTTTAATTGGAACTCAATTCACCCCCCTCTTGAGTATCCACTCCGACCAACAGTTGGTATCAGAGGTTTTGTTTTGGTTTAAGGATTTTTGAAATACTCTGTTTTTCAACTGTAATTTTAGTTACATCTTTAAAGATCTTTAATTTCTGTTAGTTCTAAATTTTATCTCTTTAAATTATTTTTCTAAAATATAGCTATGGATAATAGACTATAGGGTGCTACTACTAACAGGACACCTTTCTTTAATGGTATAAATTATGCCCAGTGGAAACTTAAAATGAAAATTCATTTAGAAATCATGGGTGTTGATATCTGGACTGCTATGGAATCTCAATATAAAATTCCCGAAACTGAAAGAGTAACTTGGGATGAACCTATAAAGACTGCCTACAATAATAATTGTAAATCCATGAATGCCATGTATTGTGCTCTAGGATATGAAGAGTTTAACAGAATTTCTACTTGGAAAACTGCTTTTGAAATTTGGGATACTTTGGGTGTTTATCATAAGGGAACAACCAATGTTAAATAAATGAGATTAAATACTTATACTACTAAATATGATAATTTTAAAATGAATAATGATGAACCTATTTCTGATATGTATCTCAGGTTTAATGAGATAGTCAATACAATGAATTCACTTAGTAAAGTTATTCCAGCAAAGGAACAAATTAGGAGAATCTTGAGATGTTTACCAGACCGATGGAGAGGCACATCTGTTTCAATCAGAGAGTCATGTGACATTCCTGCTCTACCTGTCAAAGAACTCATTGGTAAGCTTATGATGTATAAAGAAGAACTCAAGGTGAATAAAGAGGAAGATGATGAAACTAAGAGAAAATCTGTGGCTTTCAAGACTACTGCTTCAAAGAGTAAGGACAAATATAAAGCTCAAATACAATCTTACAGTTCAACAAGTGAAAATTCAGACTCTGATAGCGATGCTGAAATGGATCAGATAGCTAGAAGTTTTAAGAAATTTTATAAGAAGAATAAATTTTTCAGAAAATAAAATTACAAAGGAAAGTATGACAATAAGGTACATTGGAAGAAGGATTGGAAAAATCCAGATAGAAGTGATGAAGTTGTTTGCTATGAGTGAAAAAGTAAAGGACACATTAAAGCAGACTGCTCAAAGCTAAAATTCAAGAAGAAATATGATTATAAGGACAGTAAGTACAAAAAGGCTATGAAGGCTACCTGGAGTACTTCTGAAGACAGCACAAGTGAATCTGAAATGTCTGATTCTGAAAAGAATCATTCAAACATGTGTTTCATGACAAACACATCTGAGGTAACCTTAGATACTCCTGTTTTAAATTCTTATTATTCGGGAGATGATGCAGAATCTGATTCTGATTTTGAAAACATGACTAGTGAGGAATTATTTGAATAATGTAATATTTTGGAAGAGACATGCAATGAACTTAAGGATAAATACAAATCATTGAATAAACATCATGCTCTCACTAATACTGTTAAAACCGAACTTACTATTGAAAAAGATAAAAATGATCAATTGTTAAAGGAGAACACTGAACTGAAAATGTCAAATGAGCAACTTAGAAAAGACTTACAGAAGTTCACAAATGGAAAGAATACACTAACTCAAATGCTAGGAAAGAATGTTGCACCAAAATACACTACTGGAATAGGCTACAAACCTGGACAGAGACAACTTACTAAGAATAGATTTATTTTTAAATCTGGACAGAATAATGATAGCTATAGTTCTTGACATTTATATGCTTCAACTAGGTATTCACATAGTGATAAATCAAATAGAGTTTATATTTCAAAATATTTTGATTCTGTAAATTATATGAGACCCATAAGACAAATTTGGTTACCAAAAGCTTTGATTTCTAACCTGTCTCGACCCAAGAAGATCCAAGTACCAAAACCATTTCCTATCTAAATCTATTTTGTAAGAAACCTGCTTGAAGAGTTCCAACAAGAAGACATGGTATTTGGATAGTGGATGTTCAAGACATATGTCTGGGGATTACTCATGTTTCAAAAATCTAATAAAGGTTGATGGAGTTCATGTCACCTTTGGTGATAATTCTAAAGGAATGATCATCGGCCTAGGCCAAATTGGTAACACTAATTCAGTTTTAATTTCTAAAGTTTTATTAGTTGATGGACTTAAATATAATCTATTAAGTATTTATCAATTATGTGATGATTGTTTTAATTTCAAATTTGAAAATGATTCTTGTAATTTATTTAATTCTAAAATGTTTTAGTCTTTTCTGCTTTAATAAATGAAAATGTTTATGCTATTGATTTAAATTCCTTACCCAAGCAAACTGTTACCTGCTTAAATGATTTTCATAATGAATCTTGGTTATGTCATAGAAGATTAGGACACTGCAATATACACTCAATTAGAAAACTAACTAGGAAGAACTTAGTTAGAGACCTACCTAAACTTGAGTTTCCAAATGACAAAGTTTGTAATCCATGTCAAAAGGGAAAGAAATATAAAGTTTCTTTTAAATCAAAGAAAGAAGTTTCAACTTCTCAACCTCTCGAGTTGGTTCACATGGATTTTTTTGGACCATCTATATTTTCTAGCTGAAATGGGAAGCACTATGTCTATATCCTAGTAGATGACTTTTCTAGATATACTTGGGTATACTTCTTAGCTCACAAAAGTGAAGCTTGTTCTTACTTTGTTAAATACTCCAAGTCTGTAGAAAATCTTAGTGGACTTAAGATTAAAACACTAAGAAGTGATCATGGCCGTGAGTTTGAAAATCATGAAGTTAAATCCTATTGGTCACACAATGGCTATAGTCATAACTTTTCTTCTCCTAGGACACCTCAGCAAAATGGTGTAGTCGAAAGAAGAAATAGAACCCTGCAAGAAATTGCTAGAACTATACTTAATGAATTTGACCTGCCTATTTACTTTTGGGCTGAATCTGTGAATACACTTTGTTATATTATTAATAGAGTCTTAATTAGTCCTGTTTTTAAGAAGACCCCATATGAGTTGTGGAACAATATAAAACCTAAAGTTTGTTACTTTAGAGTCTTTGGCTGAAAAGTCTTTATTCTTAATACAAAAGATAATCTTGATAAGTTTGCTTCTAAGAGTGATGAAGGAATATTTTTAGGATATTCTTTAACCATAAAGGCTTATAGAGTTTTCAACAAAAGAACCAATTGTGTGGAATAATCTCTTCACATCAAGTTTGATGAAACTAATCCACATGATCCTAAAACCTCTCTTGAAAATCTTGAAGAAGATTTATCTGTTCTGGACCTTTATGATAAAATCAATGAACCTTCTATAAAGACAACCAGTTCTAGACTTATTCCAGAATCTTCTCTTAACGAACCCGAACCTAGAGAAGAACCTGAAGTTTCTAGCCCTACCTTTACTAGATCAACTAGAATTCTAAAGAATCATCCTTTAGATTCTGTTGTAGGAAATCTTGATATAGGGACACAGACTAGAGCGTCTCTTAGAAATCAGGTTGAACATCAATCCTTCTTGTCATAGCTTGAACCTGAAAACATTGATGATGCTATTAATGATGAATTTTGGGTAATTTATATTCAAGAAGAACTCAATCAATTTGAATGAAATAAAGTTTAGAATCTTATTGAAATACCTAAGGACACTTTCACAATAGGCACTAAATGGGTGTTTAGAAATAAAGTAGATGAATCTAAAAACATAGTTAGAAATAAATCTAGGCTAGTTGCATAAGTCTATAGTCAAGAGGAAGGTATTGACTATGAGAAGACTTTTTCTCCAGTAGCCAGATTAGAATCTATTAGGATTTTACTTGCTTATGCTGCACATATAAATTTCAAACTATATCAAATGGATGTCAAGAGTGCATTCTTGGACGGATATATTGCTGAGGATGTTTTTGTTGAACAACCACCTGGATTCTCAAACCCTCATTTTCCAAATCATATTTTCAATTTATCAAAATCTTTATATGGTTTAAAGCAAGATCCAAGAGCTTGGTATGACAGATTAAGTACTTTTCAAATTTCTAAAAGTTTTACAAACGGAATAGTTGATCCTACTCTGTTTATAAAACGAATTTCTAAAGATGTTTTAGTTGTACAAATTTATGTAGATGATATTATTTTTAGATATTCAAAAACTAAATTATGTACTGATTTTTCTAAAATTATGCAAAATGAATTTGAAATGAGTTTAATGGGTGAACTTAAATTCTTTCTTGGATTTCAAATATTACAAAATGATGATGGAATTATTTTAACTCAAAGTAAATATACTAGGGATATTCTAAAATGTTTTGTATTGGATAGCTCAAAATGTAGTGACACTCCCATGAGTACCACCCGTAAGATAGATCTTGATGAAGATGGTAAATCTGTTGATCAAACCACTTATAGAGGAATGATTGGAAGTCTACTCTACCTGAATGCTAGTCATCCTGATATTATGTTTAGTGTGTGTATGTGTGCTCATTTTCAAGCAAACCCTAAAGAGTTAAATTTAAATGCTGTAAAGAGAAATTTCAAATACCTCAAGCATACTCCCAATTTAGGACTGTTCTATCCCAATGGACAATCATTTGAATTAGTTAGTTATTCTGATGCTGATTTTTCTAGATGTACGTTAGATATAAAAAGCACCTCTGGAACATGTCATCTTTTAGGCAAGTCACTAGTATCATGGTGTATTAAGAAACAAAATTTTTTTGAATTATCTACTGCAGAAGCTGAATACATAGCTTCTGGAAGTTTTTGTGCACAAATTTTGTGGATGAAACACACATTACTAGACTATGGATATCAATTCAGACATGTCCCAACAAACTGTGACAACACAAGTGCTATTAATATTTCTAAGAATCTTGTTTCTCATTCTAAGACAAAATATATTGATGTAAGACATCACTTTTTGAGGGATCATTATCAAAAAGGTTATATCACTTTGGAATTCATTGGTACTGAATATCAACTTGATGATATATTCACTAATCCATTAAATTCTAAAAGATTAGACTAAATCATACATGATCTTGGTATGATTAAACATAAATAGACATCTTAATGATCTTAATGTTTAATAATTTACTGTATTTTACTTTACTGTTTCATGGTCATTGTTTCTAAGTTACTGTTTTATTGCTCACGGTCCATCAACTCACTGTATCATCGTGACAACTATCAACTGTCTCACCGTGATAACTAGTTTTCATCACACCGTAATGCCTACTCACAGTCTCACCGTGAAAATTATTTTTATTCTTATTTTAACCTGTATCACGGTAATTTTTATTTCACTGGTATTTGATTTCCCGCGTTTTTGTTTTTATGACGTTTAACATTCCCAAATGATAAAACTTAAGGGTTTCACTCGATTCCTTACCTAAACTCTCTCCTGAACCTTCTCTTCCCTCTCTCCCCAACCTTCAGTGGATGCCAAGGATGAAGCATCCATCTTCACCCTTGTCTGAGAAGCGCCGCACTAAGGTATAGAAGAGGATACCAGGGATAGCTCCCGAAGGACCTCTAAACCCAAACCTGGTAAGCCGTACCATTGTACATGAAAAAGAAGTTTTCCCTGAATGGTTGCTGACTATAAAATCATTAGTTTTGAAAGTTTTAAGAGAACAATGATGGCTTGAATGGTTCTATGGATAGAATAGACCGATTTAACTGAGACTGGTATCTCAATTCTATCAATATGTGAAGTTTTCTTTTGAGTTTGGAGAAATATTTATGGTGACAAGCTAGATAAATGGTCAGAAGTGATCTTTTTCTTCAAGGTTGTGGGCTGCATGCCTAAGGATTCCACATGAAAAAGTTTTTGAGGATTTCCAGAGAGAGCCTCCTCCAACAACTGACATTTTTGACCTGGAGAATTATTTGGAAATAGCGACTTGAAATGGAACCAAGCGAAGGGCCATAGCTGCTGAATTAGATGGGGAGACAAGACTGCTGTTCAAGTTTGTTCAAAATTTGATTAGTCTGGGAAAAGGATATTTTTCTGTGATGAAGTATCAGGATGTGTTTCTAATTCACCTGTTGAAGAATGGCCATAAGATCAATCTATGAAATTATGTTATTAACCATATCTATGATCTGATCAAAGTCACTTCCAAATCCACCTCCTTGTTTTACTCAAGTATGATCTCATCTATGTTAGTTGCAAAAGGTATGGTTGGACCGAATAAAGAAAATTTAGAGGACTTTGATTTCTGCCTATCCATGCCTATCATCAGAAGGATGAAGATTAGCTGTAACCCCTGGATGAAGCAGTGGGTTGAGGATAATGATCAATTGTATAAAAAGTTTAATCATGTTGACTATCTAAGAAGGCCTAAGAATCTATCTGATCCTAGTTTGGAACCAGATGAAGTGGCTGAGTATTCAGAAGAAGAAGAAGAAGAAGAAGTAACATCTAAAGTATATCCTAGAGAAGAACCTGGAAGGACTCCAATGGAAACAGTTCCTGTTGAAAAAGAAATGACTATTGTCTCTGCTGTTATCCCTGCTCAAATACCTCAAGGAGAGGAAGTTGTTGTTAGTTTGAGAGAAGAGGAATCTCCTGCTTCTAGTGAGGATGTCAATCCAAAAGCTCATCCTAATGCTGTAAGAAAATTGGTTTTTACTTATTCAGAACAAAAACCAACCTCATAGGTAGGTCATGTTGAAGAATAACTAACTTGGACCACTTCTGGATAGGGTCTTTAAGCAGGAAGGTCGAAGACTTCAACTTAAAAGTGTCTAGAGTACAATAGAGTTAAATATTTTTCCAGTCTTCTCTAACCAATAATCATACTCCTATGGATCATTACTTCCCAAAAAATAAGTATTATACTTGAAAAAATCATGAGCTCAATCCTTCCTAGAACTCGAATTGGGTTCCTTAGCTGGAATAGGACTATAACCTACTCTTTAGTTTATAGATCATATAGTATGGACCACTACCTCAATAAGGTTTTAATAATCTAATGGATTTTCTCGTGTAAAATTATCTAGAGTCTCCTCTAGAGGATTATCATGTCTCTTTCAATGGGTAATGATGCTATATGAAATAAATAATGTAGGGAAAGCATCAAAATGATGGATAAACCATTATATCAAGCCTCAAAAAATTTTTTAATATGCATGTAAATCATTAAAAATTATAGAAAATTAAAACCTTCCATGAAAAATGGATTGAATGAATGGTCAGTGGTCCATTCCCTCAACATGATGAGGAAGGGTAAAATAAATCCAAAATCAAGACTATATTGCCTAATATCCCTATGAAAATAAAGGAAGGGTCCTAAGATTATTATCCAAACACTATTTCACACCAATAGCATGAGTGTTGATTATCTTATCATTGGCCTATCCAAAATTTTCAAATAAAATAAAGGCATAAAACAGTAGGTCTAATAACATTTTATCATGACCCAACCTTCCCAAGACATATATCTAATATTTGACACATGTGTCTCTTGTAATACCTTAGTTTTTTTCTAAAAACACATCTTAATACCCATTGGTGTCACTTATCAAACTAATGATTTTCCCTATGGGATAACACATGTTATTTTTGTGTGATTAGTCCACATTTATGTATACCCTAATAAACGTCCTTGGAGGTCACACATACTTACACTACTTAAGGCCAATAATTCTTAATAATGTTATTCTAATTATGTAGGCCCCCAAAAATAAAGGGGTATATTATTGACATGGGTAGTAAAATATAGTATTTTAAGCCTCACTTTTCCAAGGGTGTTACACTTATCACACCCAAAGTATCAATTTCATGTATGATTTTATTGTATGTATTTATTTTATTATTCTTCTTTTATTTTTGGGACTTTTTATTTGGAATTTTGAGGTTTTTGGAAAACAAAGGGCATCACATGGTTAGTGCACTATTTAGAGTACCCATGTAACAACCTATAGTTTTTTTATTGTTCCCTTTTCATGGTTAGTGAATAGTTTACCAAAACTTGTGAACCAACCATGCATATACCCAAGTGAGGTGGTTTTGATCCACATAGTTGGTGTATGGTTTGGAAAACTGTGTGACCAAACCATGTAGCCTGCATATAAAATTTAAAATATAAAATGGATCATCCACCCTTACTCATTTTAATCCTTATTTTATTCTCATCGTTCACTTACTGGATTTAACAACCATAGTTTCATGATCTCTACTCCTTTTTCTCTCCTTCAATGGATTTATAGTAGGATCACCTTAATTTTATTCAAGGTTTCCTCATGTAATACCCTCATAGTTTTTCTCTTGGCTTCATTATTCATTCCCTTGTGGTTTTCTCTCTTCTTCCTGGCCATTAGAGAATTGGTTTTGATAAATCCAAACATAAAGATGTGTAATTTAGTGTTTATGTTTTCTTATTGATTATATAGGCTCTTTTATACTCTTGGATACTGGATTTAATCTTATTTTTGGTGATTTTAAGTGATTAAGGTAGGTGGTTTCATTGTGTGTCATTATTTGAAAAACTAAATGTGAAAAAAATATATTTTTAAAGTGTTTTTTAATTTTAGTTATGTATGAAATGGTATTTCCATATCCATATGGGTGTTTTAAGATGATTTAAATTTTTTTCTATATGTTGAAATGTAAATGGATTGTAACGGAATGTTTTTTTGAAAAAGTGGATTAAAAGTGTAAATTTAATTCATTTGAAATGTTAATATAGGGTACATAGTAAGGATAACTTTAAAAATTAATGATATATAAACTCCCCCCATCCTATCACCTATAATATGGCACAATGATAACTAAATAAATTCGTCTACATATTTGGTTATCACTGGTACTTTGGCTTGGTCACTCTAGAGGCTCATGCATAGGAATGGTTGTGAAAGGCCCCATCACTGAGAGAATGAGAATCCTAGGATAAGGCCCAAATTTAGTCACACTAGGGTTTTCCCATGGTTTTTATTATTATTATTATTCCTCAGTTTATTTATAAATTTCAAAAGCATGCTTCTAATTATATAGTTTCAAACTAGCATATTTATTCTTTCTTAGAAATGGTTATTCATGAAATGGTTAGTGGGAACCAATTGTGATTTTGTGCTCACACCCTACATACATTAAATACATATATATTGACTTTGTTCTTTAAGGTATCGGTAAAATCAAGGCATCGCTTGGTGGTGAAAGATACTCTTCTAGCGGATCTTGGTTGGGTGCTTATGGTGACATGGTAGGAGGTTAACCCTCATGTCACATAGTTGTGGGTATCTTAATTTTTTTTCATTTGAGTCCAAATTTTAGTAAGCTAACTCTATTTTTTGTATATTCTCCTACCTCCCCAAATCATTTAATTTATATATATATTCTATTTTATTCCATGTTTTGATATTTATTCTTTATATGGATGGTTATGGTTTCTTCCAAGATTTCATTTATATTTTACTTATGGTTTTATAGATAAAATCATTCCTAATGGAAATATTTGATGCCAAAACACTTGTTTCTAGATCGTGGGGATCAAAAACAACCTATGGGCCTTAGCATAGGCCAACAATGATGACCAGTTAAGGGGTTCCCTAAATTGGTTCATGAAAAATGGAATCGGAGCCTATACCTAGCTAGAATTGCAGTGGAATACCTAGTTTTGAGGTGTGGAATCCTTAATGAGGTTGTTGAGATCTAAAGGGTGGATATTGTAACACCCCTATAAAAGTGAGGATAAAATGACTAATTATTACTACCAATTTCAATAAGGTGCACCGTTCTTTTTGGGAGCCTACCAAATTATAACTCCACAGTTATGTATACTTGGATTTTGGTTGTATTAGGATGTTTTGATTATTTTTATGTTTCCTGGGGTGTGTGATAGTAAGGATAAATCACATCTAATGAAATGTTTTTGGACTTTGTAGATAGATATTAGTCTATTAAGTGACCTTTATGGGTACTAGTATGTGGTTTCCCAGAAATGAAACCAAGTTGTTACTTAATACCCACTGGATTAGATGACTAAGTTCATGGGCTAGGAAGTTCGGGTTATGAAATTACATGTGATCTGGGAAAAAAATAGGTTTACCTGTACTAATTTTAATAAGTAATTTTTTTATTGAAATTATCCTATCAATAGGCACATCCCTTGGTATTCTTCTAACATGTACAAATAAATATAACATCCCAGAAATGAAACAAATAATCTCAACATATCTAATATGATTCAGTAACCATTTCAAATGATAAATTAGGGCCCAATTTTTTATCAGAGGATCACTAAATATAGATAATACAAAGACATGTGTGCCTCTAATGATGATAGATTATAATGATACCCTACATCAGTGGGATAAAAATAATCTTGCCTATCATATAAATATTTTAAACCTAGATATATTATAGAATACCTAAAAATGATACATAAATATAATAAATAAATAGTAAATAAAACACATATTCATGATCTTTGTAAATTAAAAATAAATAAAAACATGATAGAAAACAACCTCTTCATTATGTATGCACACATTATAGCACCATATAATCTTCCCACGCATTCCTAAACAAATATAATTTATATTTTGATTATGTGGAATAGTGATAGGCCTCGTATAACTAAAAAAATATAGATAAAAATATGGTTAATAAATATTTTAAATTAAATTGTAATTACCGTCAGAAATACCTCTTTGATGGTGCTAGTTTGTGGATGAGATATGAAATTTTTCATAAATTTATAAATGAAATCCACTAAACCAATTAAGATAATGTAGAAACATTGAGAAAAATAATTAATCTTTTTTATATTTGTTTTGATAATGAAATATTATTATATATACTAAAATACTTATCCAGTTGTAGAAATCTATAGGCTTATTAGGAAATTGGTCATCCTAATACTGTGGTTTTTCTGATAAATAAACACCATACTATCATAAAAAATTATATAAAATATATAATTTATTAGTAAAATATTTAATATAGTGTATTTAAAATTCAAAAGGGAAATTGTGTGTGGTTAATTTATTGGATTTCCATGCTTTGGATTAAAATATATATATAATTTGAGTCTCCAAATTGAATTCAATGAGAAACTAATTATTTATAAATAACAAAAAATAAGAAATGGAAAATGAAAATATATTTTTTATAATTAGAGTGTAGATTTTTACCCCTATATTATATGTATTAAGAAGTGTCGATCATCTATTATTTTCATTTAAATTTTTTTGGCTACTTGGTGTTCTATTATGAAAATTTCATCCTTATCCTTTGATGTTTTTTTGTGTAGAAGTGACATGAATACTAATGAATCTGAATTTTTCTACACAAGGTCTACCTTTTACCTTGGTGTGATATATACATGTGTTGAAAATTTGAAGAGTATTAAAATTTAATGAATATAGTATATAAATTAAAGTAAAAAACATAACATGAAAACATACCTCAAGTATTCATTCACAACTATGGATCCCATATATTCATGTATGATAATTTCATTTATATTCTCAAGACAAATCTTGTCAGTAATAGCCTCTCCATACATTTTTTCTTCAAATATAATATAGACCATATTTTTATCTTTGAATATTATATCTAAATGAACTTGTAATGTTAATAAATGTGTAATTGTAACTAATGGTGTAAAGTTACTATCGTAAGGTCCTTTAAATCCATTAGTTAATCCATTATATTGTCTTGAATCAACCTTATGTTTCCCCTTTTTTTCTTCTTCTATAATAACATACCTTAGTTCATACATTTTTTCATTAATTATAAAAAAAATTTAATATAAAATAAATTGGAACGTTCATGCCTCATTATCATCATAAATCTTTATAATATTAAACATTTAAACTATAGAAGTTCCAATAGTATGTTTGGAAATTTGAATATAAATATCTTTAAAGGGGAATGAGTAGAGTGATGTTTGGATCATGAGATTCATGAATCCCTACTATCTCATGATCATTTGGAATTGTCTATTATGTAGAATATCACCTTTGATATTGTACATTTTAACTCTTAGAAAAATTTGATGAGCGGGTAATGATAGATATAAATCAAAATCAATTTCACCCTATATAATTTTATTACAATAATGGTATTATTAGTTTTTTTATTCAAATTTTGCTGAAATTGTCGTAACAAAATCAGTTAACTTAGGTAATTCATGACTTTAATGGGAATGGATAGCCTCATGTTGGGGGGTGGATCTTCATATTGTATTTTCTGATGCATTTATTTTTCTCATTGATCCCTTAGAATAAACTATTTTATCATACCAATATTCCAACTAACATTTTATATTAGAGCATCTATTTATGCCTACATATTTTTAATTTTTTCAATTGTACCCCATATGTCTTTGATTTCTAAAATTATACTCAAGGTGACACTTTGAAACCTACTCTTTAAATACATCTATACTATTTTGGATTCTTCAAAGCCATTGAAAGTAGTTTTTCAATAAATTATAGAATATATTATGTCTGAACTAGATAAAAAATGTAAGAAAATAATGATTTGTTGTTATGTAATAAAATTTTAAACTATAATAAATTTCTATTATACCATACTTACACATTATTATTATACTTTATATGTGTTTTCATATACTATTTTCCCCTTTATATTTACACAAACCTCATTCCATGGCACATGAAGTGGGATGGAAATGGCTTGAGATTATGATTCATCAATCGGTATATAAACAAATAAACATAATTATATTTTTTGTCTTATGTCATATAAAAGATTTAATATTGATTTTAAATACATATCATTGTTTTAAGTGAAGTATACCTCATCTTTACTTTTAGGTACGGTTATATTGGTTTCAATGCATAATGTTTATTTACCAAACTACTTTTCAATTTTATAAATTAACAATTTTGAATCATAGTGATTAGTACATGCAATTTCAAGTAAAATATTAACAATTAAAATATACCTTAAATGATTCCTCTCCCAATGACCAATAAAGCATCCCAGGTTTCCACGATTATGATATGTGCATATATAGATTGAGGGTGTGGTTTTACTCCCCCTCATCATCCCTAAGATAATTTTCCAGAATAAGTGGTTGAAATGATCTATGAGTGTTTCCAGCAACCAATAATATGATTCTCATTTGAAATTCATCTAATGTATACATATTCTATATGATATAATGACACCTAAATAAATGTTTCATTATTTTCTTTATCAGTAAAATAGATAAAGTATATGAAATATTTACCCGAATATCCTCCCAAATTGTTGCCTTCATTTTAGGCACAACATTGTGTAACACATCTATATAAATTAGAAGATGCATTAAAGTATTGAACCCAATTTAACAAATAAAAATGAACTTTTTTGGTTCAATATTTTGACTATATATATCCCATCCAACTTTTAATTTTAGACTTTTACTTAACACTTTAATAAATTTATTAATATTTTCATGCTACACCATTAATTTATCTTTTCAATCATATGTTATAATAGTTTCTCAACTTTAACATCCCTAATATGTTCTTCCTTGACATTAGTACCATTAGCTGGGGGAAAATTGACACATGATTGTCATGGGGTGGTATAAAAAAAATATTTCCTAATTTAAAATGCAGTACATTTGTCAACCTAGGTTTTCTCCATAGAGAAGTGCACAATAACCATGTTTATCACTTTAAATTAGAGAAACATGTGGTGATGGTTTTCAAAACTGAATAATCTTGAAAAAAACTAAAATTATGAAAAAAACCAAGAAAATTAAGAAAAATATTGAAAAATAATTGACAAATAATGTGATTGAAAACATTTTTATGAATTGAGTGATGAGGTCAGGTTTAGTTTTTTAAATGTAATTCTTTCATAGTTCCAATTAATCCAACCCTCTTATACTAATCCAATTTAAGTTAGATTCTATGGTTGCCTCCTATCACTCCCTTGATCGAATAGTGATTGTGAGATTAAACCTTTCCATGATTTCGTCTCAATATTCTATCATTCCTATGTGTGAAAGAGTTATAGAGAATACCCTCAATTGGCATATCCAATTCGCAATTAGATCTTGTTTATCCCAAAAAATAAATAATATCCACTACCCCACCCACACATACTGAAAATAGACAAGTAATTAACCACTAAGCACCAATATATTCCATTTTATACATACTAGAACCTAGATAAGGTATAAAATGATAATTGACCAAAGAAAAATCAACAACAGAATCTAAAACCAAATATGATTGTTCTTGATAATAAAAAATGCTATTAGAAATTGAAACCAACTTTGAAAAATAGAAAAAGGATTTTATACCATTAAGTGAAAGAACTTAAATATTACAAAATGGAAAACCACTCCTTCCCCCAATCACTCAGAGGATTATCAATCCTTGTTAACAGAATCCATGAAGAAGGGGGAAGAAAAAGATATTACAAAACTAAAAATAAAGAAAATAGGGGAATGGAAGAACATAACATTTTTATTCTAGAATATTTAAAATGAATTTTTCTTCTTTTCTTCCCATCATACTCTAAAACATCTCTATTATCAATTTTTAAATGTTTTTCTAAATGGATTTTTCTATCTACCATCAAAATTTAAAATAATTTGGACAAGTTTAGCGGGAGTTTTGAGTGAATTAATGACATATACTTTTTTTGCCTTAGGAGACTCCTTAACTCCTTCCAATTTGGGGCATTAAATGGACGTATTAATGATCCAATTTCTTCATGAAATTTAATGAGTACATAAGAATCATAATCATATTTATAATACAACTAGAATCACTTAATTTGGATGTATATTGGCCGATATATGAAACAATAACTATGGTGGGTTCCATTCTGTCAGCTAGTAAAATTTCTCCAATTGATTGATTTTCTTAGGCCATTGTATTTTGAATTGGATTGGGGCCTAGATAATAAAAATTAATACCACAAAAAAAGGATGTCAAAAAATTAATCACTTAAATTCAATCAAAATTATAAATGTTATGCCTGAAAAATAGAATCTCCAGAAAACTGTTAAATTTCCAAAATTAACCAATTTTCACAATTAATCACAAAATTCACAAAAAAATACTAAAATGATAAAAATCGGGTAAAATTGATTAATTATAAGGGATTAAATCATTTAAAAACACATGAATAATTATGAAAATATTATCTCTATCAATTCCCCCACACTTAGCACTTGGACTCCTAGACTAGTGATCATCAAAATAAAATCAAAGGAAATTCAAAACACATACCCATGAGATACACCAATTCCACACCAAGAAACAAAATATATCATGCCACATCAAATACCATTAATTCAGGTTCACTTTTCTGATCATTCGTTATATTTCCACTTCATTTTCCCCCCATGCACACAAAACACCAATCTTGTATGAATTGTCCCTCATCTCACAAATGTCAATTTTCAACAGGCGTTTTCTCATCAAAACTCATGAAATGGTCACCATAGGCTAGATAAATTCATACATATCCACCTGATTTGATTCAAGGACATGTTTTTTTCATGAGGACATTTCAAGTTTGTTCTTTGGATTTCTACTAGTAGTATTTTGATGTGAAAATTATGAGGCTAAATAAAGAGGGCTTAGATATTTTTTAAACAAAATTTAATGATTCTAATTTTCACTCAAGTATGGAATCCTCATAAATACCCATAGTATAAAATCATCTCTATAATCATGATAACTCAATTAAAGTTCACACCATTTAGAATTTCAGTAATAAATATATAAATATTCCTAACACAATTTTTCTTGAGTGCTCCAGATATGCACAACTTTATTTATGTATTGAAAGACCAATAACGGCATAACTTATTTTATCGTGAAAGATCTAGAAAGAAGAATATTTTAATATAATAAATAATTTAGCAACAAAATCATCTATTAAAAAAATTATTTTTCACTGAAAGTTGAACAAAATGAGGTTGCACAATATAAGACATCCCCCCACTTAAGGTCAACTAGATCATGAAATTTCACTTAAATATAAGATTGGAAAGGAAAATTTGGATTGTAATGTGGATAACCCAATAGTTGTTTCATTTATTCTAAGGTATAAAAGGATTAATTGTATAAGTAAGGCTATAATGGAAATGATTCTCTTGAAAAGGGGCTTTAAAACCAAAGAAATGCCTCAATCATTTAAAAAACAAGTAACTCAAACCCCCAAGTTTTGAAATGAGTAAATAAAATTATAGTTAAACTATGTGGTTCTTTTAATAAGTTAGGTGAATAAAAGGAATATGAAAACAATGGTTCAAAATATTCATAGTAAATTGTTTCTAAATAAAAAGACAGTGATTTGTGGAACAAGATTCAAAAATCTGAGTACTTTTCATTAAATTTTGAAAGATTTGACCATGAAACAATGTAATTTAAAAAATTTATTTAAGCTCATTTTCATGGAATAAATTATTTAACTCGTTGAAATGGGTTTTAAAAATGGAAATAATAATCATTTCAACTCAAAATTTTAAAAAATAAAAAAATAAAAAATAAACATACAAAAAATTAAAAAACACAATTTTTCCAATATAAAAACAAAAAACAAATGAAAATTGTAATCTAAAAAGTTTACCTCCACCAAAAATAAATTATACAGTGTCCAAAATGAATTAAAATGGATTTAACATGTAATCATATTTGAAAATAAATCAAAGAAAAAAAGAAAGTGTAAAGGAGAGGTACGACCTAACATATTTGTAGTGAAACATTGAGTTAAGATCCTAAGTGTTGTACACTAAAAACCAATGAGAAAAAAGTATAAAAACATAATAAATTTATTGAAATAAATAGAAATATAAATATAATGAGAAAATAATGATAGATCTTGTTTTAAACCCCCAAGTGGGCTTTGGGTTTTGACTTCCTCTAGATGGGTAGTTCTAGTGGGTTATCCCCAATTTGGTGGTAGGTAAAGTATATTTATGATGAACCAAAAAAACTTCTTCTTTCCATATTTCACTTATTACTTTATTTTAAGGAATCTTTTGATATAGTATATAAACTTTACCCCCATGAAAAGTAGATTCTTCATGTATGGTGGGTTTAGAAAAAAGAATGTGTCATGCCCTTTCCTGGTTTCCACTTTCACAACCTATTCTTTATTCTCTAGTTATTTCTAAGGGTATGCTATATAAATGTAATAATAAAATAGAATATAATAAAATAATTATAATTGAAAAAAATTAAAACATAAAGAATCAATATCAAAATATTCCCATTTAATACGAGCAGCACATGTCTCATTTTTTCCCGGAATATCCACTCTGATATTCTCTTAAATTCCCTTCAATAAGTGTCAAACAAGTTTAGAGATCTCTACATGTTTCTATTCAGGTGAATCTTATTTTTATTCCTCATACACCAAAGAAATACATGTTTTGGATGTATAAGAAATTTAAAACCGAGGATGATAATACTCAATTCATCATCAATAAAATTAGAATGAAATGACTTTAAGAAAATATCATCCCTTTGAGTTTGTTCGGATTCAATTTATTCTTCAATGGGAGGTGGTTCTTGTAGTTTAATTTTACTAGATGAAGGTAGGTAGTCAGGCTCCACAATATTTTCTTTAAATTCCACCACTTTAGTGGTGTCTTATGTTAATGGTGTTGTATCTTCTACTTTGTGAGGAATAGAAGGATCAATTAGTTCATCACACTAATTCCATAAGTCATCCAGATCTTTTTGATCTCTCATGCATACTTAAACAAGAAAATATTATTCATAAATCTCCTCCAACATTGATTGGCCTAGGTTGAATGGATCTTTTTTTAATTTCTTTTATGTCTCCCTAGATTCTTCAGCATCAAAGATGAGTGGGGAATCCACTTCCATCACTTTTTTGTTTCTAGTTATTTTTCTAGCTCTAGCTACTTCTCCTAGGATATATATACATATTTCAATATGAAAACTATTTTTCTCTCCTTGTTTCACAATTTTTGACTAATTTTTTCAAATTGGGCTTCAAGATCATTGTGAACTTCTTCTTCTTGGTGTTGCACCCATAAAATTTCTCCAGAAATATTATTGGGAAATAGGGAAATCTATTTTTATACCTTGACCATTTCTTATTAAATTTCTAGAAAATACTCCTAGATTTCAATTAATTCTTTTTCTAGTATCTCCAACACTGGTTATTCAATGTTTCCTTTAAGTTATTGAATGAGATCCTTGAATTCATCCTCCTTGATGATTTGGATTTAATATCCCCTGATCTTTTTAGAAATGAAAGAAAAAACTATCCTCTATAGACCAAGGTGTGTTAAACATTGTTTCTTGAACTTTTGGGTAATTGTTCCCTGAATGAAATAAACAAACATTTTAAAACATCATGGTAAAATATATTTTTATGTTTTCTTTTTAATTTTAAAATAGTAAAATATTTACCATAAGATTGTTTTCACTGCTTCCCTAGAAATAGCACTAAGTTTTGACATGTACCTATTTTGGGGTGTGAAAAAAAAATATTTTTTATGTTAAAATGCAGTGTAGTGGTCAAACTAGGTTTTCTCAAAAGAGAAACATGCAAAAATCACGTTTTTCACTTGAAATTAGAGAAACAAGTGGAGGTTTCTTTTTAAACTAACTGATCTTGAAAGGGAATTAAAATAATGAAATAAAAAAAGTAACTAAGAAAATGATTGAAAAAAATTGACAAAACAAGTGATTGAAAATAGTGTTATGAATTGGTTGATTAGGTCGCATTTAGTTTTCCAATTATAATGCTATCATAGTTCTAATTTATCTAATTCTCTTATAAAAACTTAACCAACGTGATATTCTATGATCACTTCCTCTCACAACCTTGATCAAATAGTGATGGTGAGAGTAAACTTTACCAAGATCTCATATCAACATACTCTCTATCTTATGTGCAAAAGAGTTGTAGCAAATACCCTCAATTGAATTAGTAAATTCCTAATCGGTTATTTTTTATCCCAAACAATAAAAAATATCCACTACCCCTCCCACACATACTGAAAATCTCCAAGTTCTTAACAAATAATCGCTAATCTATTCTATCATATATAGACCAGAACCTAGATTAAGTATAAAATTATCATTGATCAAAGAAAAATCAACAAAAAAATCTAAAACCAAATATGATTATACTTGATAATAAAAACCGATATTGTAAATTGAAACCAACTTTGTAAAAGAGATAAATTATTTTATACCATTAAGTTCTAGAACTCAAACAATATAAAAGGTAAAACCTATCCTTCCCTGATAAATTAGATAATTACACCTCCATGTAAATGGAATCCAGTAATAAGGGGGGAAAAGAATACATTACACACCTAAAAAGAAAGAAAATATGGGTAAATAAGAACAAAAAAAATATATTCCAGAATCTTTCCACCAAATTTTTTTATTAGTTATGCCCATAAGACTCCATAAAATTTCAAATATAACATATTAATAGTTTTTTCAATGAATTAGGTTATTTACCATAAAAATTTAAAATCATTTTTACAATTTTAGTGGGAGTTATGAGAAATTTATTTAATTATACTTTTTCTGTAAGAGGAGACTTTTTAACTCCTTCCAATTGGGAACATTACATGGATTCTTGAAAGACCAAATTTTTTAATAAAATTTAATTTTAATATGATAATCTTATATCTATTTCTAATACAGATAGAATCACTTAATTTGAATTCATGTATCTTGATATATGCTTTAATAACTATGGTGGGGTCTATTCTGTCAGCCAAAAAAATTTCTCAAATTGGTTGATATTTCTAGGCTAGTGTGTTTTGAATTGGATCTAGATCCAGAAGGTAAACTTTACTACCAAAAACAAAGGAATCCTAAATAAGTAATCACTTAAATTGAATCAATATTGTAAAATTTATTCCTAAAAAAATAGAATCTCAATAAAACTGTTAAATTTATAGAATTAAAATTTTTCACAATTAATTCAAAAATTCATCAAAAATACTAAAATGAAAAAAATCAGATCAAATTGATTAATTTAAAGGGATTAAATAATTGAAACAATAATTATAAAAATATTATTCCTATTAATAATCAATTATCTAAAAAATTATTCAAACATTTAATTTTGATTATATAAATATAGTAGTGAATATATAATATTATAAGTAATCACACTCAATATAAAAAAAACTAGCTAGAAACATTTGACATGTTCATTGAAATATTTTTTTATTTAAATATTGAAGTGACTCAGACCCCCTATAAAGTCTCCAAATCCCCTCCTTATGATCCCCTCTAACATGAAATATGTTGTATACATTGGGACTACTGTTAAATGATTGTGGCATCCTATTAGAAGGGTCATCCTCAATGGAAAATTTATTTAACCTGTTTTTTGTTATTGATAAAATAAAAATTGAAAAATTTGTGTTTGTAGGATATAGGTTATAAAATATTAGTATACCTGTGACTCAACTATGAATTGCTTATCCTTGTACCATTTATTAATGAAATTCACTTTCTCAAATCCAAATTCATTAATTTCAAAAGTGCTCCTATTATCATCCCATTTTTTATTGAAAACATGGAACATGTAATTTTGTATAATCCTCCCTTGTTTTTTCTATGATTCCAAAGTTTGAAATATTGGCATAAATTTGATTTATTTTCCTTGATACTATATATATGTGTTTCTTCATCCTCAAGAGTAACTCAACTATTTTTCATTGGACTACATTCTAATTGTTCCTTTATACGGAACATTTAACTATTAATTATATAACTATTACAAGATAATATATGTACACAGGGTCCTTTGTATATCCATTAAATTCACTCTCAAATTAAATTCATATTTTCAAATAACCTATTAAAAATATAATCAATATATTATCTTATAAACTATTGATTATGTGTATTTGATATCTAGATTTCAACACATGATAGATTCCAATGCCTAAGAATAAATTTATGAGTTTCAATAAATGTAACAACCTCTGTAATATTACGAGAAACATAAAGGTAATACTACTCTATATCATTAAAAGTAATTTTGATAACATCTCTTCTAGAAATTCCTTATCCCACAAGGTGCCTAATGTGATGAGATTTTGGGAGAGTGATATTATCCACATTAGAAAGATAGTTGATATAGAATTCAAAAAATTCCTCAATATATATATATACAACAAAATATTCTAAAAAACTTCAATTTTTTGGTACCCTTTCAAAATCATCAAATATCATTAAATTGTTTATATTTTTAAATAATTTACAAGACCACAAATTCAGATCCCTCTAACCATGTAAACCATTATATCAAAGAATGATGGTTGTAGGAACAAATCCAATTCAAATAACATGATAAAAATTTCCATTTTATATTGGGAGACATTTTCACCCCTATAGATTCACTACATATATCTTTGAAAAAGAATCAAATCCTAATTTTCATGTGTTTAATTTTTCTAGATCGAATGCATTGTAAAGCTATATAAATTTAATTTTTCATCAAAACATATTAGTAATGTTATTTTAATCTATTTCACTTCAAATAATTCATTAAAATTATATTCTTGAAATTTTATGAATTATATTTTTGAACAATTACATAATTAAAGAAATTAAAACACTAAAATATCTCTTTCTTGTAAAGAGTGTAATCCACTAAATTTAAAAAAGTATTTAATTCATCCTTCCCTTGCACAAAATCTTCCTTTGTATCCATATTAATCATGTTCATCCTATCTTTAATTCCAAAAAAAATTAAGCAAATTTAGTAATGTGGTAGTGACACTATCACATAAATTTTTTTATACATGTATGTCATCAATAAAATTTAAAATGTAAAAAAAATCCATTATAGTAATTCAAAAAATGATATCCTTTTCCAATCCATTTAATAATAATTTTCAAAATATGTTTATCAAAAATAGTGACAATATCATTTATTTTCCCAAAATATTCATCTCCTTTAAATGGAGAAGGTGTTGTAACTTCTTATGAATTCCTATTGAATTATATTGTCTAATATATTTATTTATGTTTTTAGGATAAAAACTTATGCTTCCCTAAAAAAAGTAATCATGGAATGTTTTAACCGAAATAATTGTGTTCCTTATACAAAAATGGGACACCATAACATTCCTTTACTGATATATCCTAGCAATTTTCCCTAAGTTTTAAAATAATTTATCATACTAAAGAACATGGATATCAATGTGAACTCTTCATTTATATGAGCATAATACAACATAACACCTGGATCCCACATAAATTTCAGATCTTATATCATTGGAGTAAAATTATAATCAATATAAATACCAAGTTTTTTTGGCCTTGATATAAGTATATACAACATAATTTAATTGTGTTTCTTATATAATCACGATGAAAAATTATTATTTACCGGCATAACCACCCATTTAAAATGATTTCTAATTTATACTAAATATTATTAATTTCATTATTATATAGTATACAAGATTTTCTTCTCATCTCGTATCCAAATTCATGATACTCACAATAAATTTTCATTCACAGAGGAGAGTCTGTTGGGTGATGAAGTATACGACATTGAATTCTTGTATCTATATGATGCAACAAAACAAAATTTTATCAATGGAAATACCCTTATTATAATTATTTCATATAGTATAAACAATATCAAATCACTTTTATAACACAATACAAACTTTATTAATGAAGAATGAATGAAACAAGAGGTATTTCTAGAAATTAAAGAACTTGTCCTCATGGAATAGTTACTTGGCCTTTGGAATTGTAACATGACCATTAGGAGTGGTAATTTTTACAATATAATAGTAAAATCTTCTATGAAAGTATAAATAAAATATATTCATATTATAAATGATAATATGACATAATTATATCATGGAATAAGGAAAAAAATATTTTAAAAATTATTAATTAAGTGTTGGTATTTTTATAAAATTTAAATTTTTATTTATAATTTATAATTAATATTATTTTTTTAAAAACTTATTTTCATTAAATATAATAATAAATTAACATTATATTGTCTTATGTTTATAAGATAATTTTCTGATATATTAATTAATTGTTCAAAGTGTTATAAAATCAGTTATAATTTTAAAATCAATTTTTTCCAAGTAAATGATGATTTTAATTGAAAATTAAATTTCTCATATTTATAAAATTATTTTCATGAAATTGAGTTCATTTTTGAATTCTAAACATCAAAAAATTGTTAGGGTTAATTTTTGGTATTTTTCTAAAATACTTGAATATTTTGTGAATTGTAAAATACGATAATTTATGATAAAAGATAAATACATGAATTTTTTAGTCATAAATGATTTTTGAATGATTTAAGGCCATGATATATAACTATACTTATTTATTTTAAAATATTTAGTGAAATTTTTCAAACTATTCACAGTCTTGAGACAAAATAATAAACTAAAGAATAAAATAATGAGAAAACATACATCTCCTCCCTTATAAATGCCACCCATAACTACCTCTACTTAGCACACCTTAAAAGACTTGAATATTTTCTAAGTTCTACAAAATACTCTTCCTAAAAATCTCCAACACATATATAATCCCTTTTTCTCATCAAAATACTAAACTCTAAACCTTAAGGATGTTCTAAAGTAGGAGAAATTCAAGAACTAAAATCCTCTTTCTTTTCCATTTAATTTATTTTCAATTTCATTTATTTTCTTATAATATCATCACCTAAACATATACAAGTGAAATGATAAATAAAGTATACTTTATATAATATAATTTTATTATATTAAGTTAATAATTCATCTTCAAACCTATTCCCTTTTCCTTTTATTCTATAAATGAAAATATCATTTGTTGTATGCCAATTTACTGCCACTATGGATGATGCATTTTCATTTTTTACTACCACATTCAAGGATGATAATAAAACCATTATTATGGTAAAATAAGATTTTATTATAGACATTATATTTTATATAGTGTTATGGAACCTATATATATAAACATGATGACATAATCTCATAATGGTTGTAAAAACATCCAAATAAGTTAAATCACACTAGTAGAAAAATCATTTTTAACGTCGTCAATTTGACGTCGGTTTCTTATAAACCGACGTAAAATATTTTTTTGGATAAGTTTTGGCATCGGTTTTTTAAAAACCGACGCCAAAAACTAAAAAAAATTAGTTTTGGCGTCGGTTTTTAAAAAAACCGACGCAAAAAAATAATGGAAAAAATGATTTGGCGTCGGTTTTTTTAAAAACCGATGTGAAAAAATAAAAAAAAAGTTATGACGTCGGTTTTTATGAAAACCGACGCAAAAAATGTAAAAAAAATTTACAATCCTATAGATAATTCCCTAAGCTTTGATTTGACTGGTCATGGAGCAAAAACGGAGTTACAGATTAAAAGTTATGGATGTTGGAAGTTGATCTTCTCTAAAAGAAGTGTTAATTAAGTCCAACTTTCAAAGGCCATAACTTTTAATCTGTAACTCCGTTCTAGATCCACGACCAGTCAAATCGAAGCTTAAGAAATTTTATAACACATTGTAAATATTTTTTTATGTTTTGACGTCGTTTTTCATAAAAACCGATGCCAAAAAAATTTGTTTTTCACGTCGGTTTTTAGAAAAACCGACGCCAAAAATATTTTTTTTAATTTTCACGTAGGTTTTCATAAAAACCGACGCTAAAAATGTAAAAACAAATTTACAATCCTATAGATAATTTCCTAAACTTTGATTTGACTGGTCATGGAGCAAAAACAGAGTTACGGATTAAAAGTTATGGATGTTGGAAGTTGATCTTCTCTAAAAGAAGTGTTAATTAAGTCCAACTTTCAAAGGCCATAACTTTTAATTCGTAACTCCGTTCTAGCTCCACGACCAGTAAAATCGAAGCTTAAGAAATTTTCTAACACATGGTAAATTTTGTTTTTATGTTTTGACATCGGTTTTTATAAAAACCGACGCCAAAAAAACTTTTTTGTTTTTCGCGTCGGTTTTTAGAAAAACCGACGCCAAAACTATTTTTTTGTTTTTCAGGTCGGTTGTTTTAAAAACCGACATGAAAAACAATTTATTTTTACCTTTCGCGTCGGTTTTTAAAAAAAACCGACGTGAAACGTATTTTTTTTATCTTTTTAGCATCGGTTTATTTAAAAACCGACGCCAAATAGTATTCACTAATACGCGGGATCAAAATTTCAATTTTTTTCACAACACGCGTTTAACTTTTTAAAATCCCGCCTATATTTTCATACAACTCAATCAAAAATATTTTCATTTACTATATATAAATCTGTTTGTCCTTCATTTATCATTTTCATCCTCTTCGATTCAATCAAGTTTTCAATGCGGCATCAATCATTAATTTGATTACGGTACGTATTATATTCATTCATTTTCATTATTATTAATGTCCTTCATTTATAAACAACTTGATTAGATTTCAAATAATGATTATTTACTTTTTTATTGTGTTAAAAATATAAAACGTTCGGATGAAATTTACCAAGCTTGGTGTAAGTTTAATTATCGATCGTCGTTTTTATTATCACATGAGATCTACGCTAAATATAAGAGATATGATGATAAACAACATATCATTTCAATGGAAGATCGAAAAATAATCGAAATGTGTTTGAAGTATTATGTATATTTTATATCATTTGGTGTACGTGATTTTAACTTGTGTTTATCTTGTTTTCTTTAAAACATATTGTATCAATCGATACTTTGACATGTTCAACTTCTGACGGCCATAACTTTTGATCCGTAACTCCGTTTTAGCTCCACGACCAGTCAAATCGAAGATTAGGAAATGATCTAAAACATCGAACAATAAAAATTGCTTTTTGGCGTCGGTTCTTGTAAAAACCGACGCCAAAAATAAGTTATTTCCATTTACGGCTTCGGTTCTTGAAAAAAAAAGACGCCGAAACTATTTTTTAAACTTTTTGGCGTCGGTTTTTAGGGAAACCGACGCCAAAAATGATGCTGATGAGTTTATTTGGCGTCAGGTTTTTACAAAACCGACGCAAAAAAGCAATTGAAATTTGTTTTTGGCGTCGGTTTATAAAAACCGACGTAAAAAGTCATATTTTTTACGTCGGCGACTTCAACGTCGGTTAAAAACCGACGTGAAAAATAAAAAAAAACCGACGTTAAAGACCTTTTTTCTACTAGTGTCATTTTCATTAGCATTCTTCTAATAAATAATCCTAATACCATATAAAAAATGATATGTAAGACCAATTACACTTATTTATTTTCATTGATAACATATACTTCCAATTCTGGAAAACTATTCTCATTGTACATGAACTTCAATACTTATAAACAAGCGAACCATTCATGAAAATGAAGAAAATGAACACTACTGGAACGCTAGAATTGAACTATATAACTCATCACAATGACAAAAAATGAACTCAATAAAATTATAATGAATCAAAAACATATATAATATATTCTTTATTTATTAATTAATGAATTTAATTTTATTATATGGGATATTCAATTGAAGAAATCAATCATACATAAGGTAAGTGGAATTCTTGAACCCAACTTTATTTCCTTGGGTTCTCCCTATTTCACTCCATTTTCAATATGGAATTTACTTTAATATCATTTATTATTTTATTCACTTTAATTTTTTGAGATATTTATGTTTCCAATATGGTTTTATGATAAATTTAAATATTTTTCTAAAAGAAATCTTCTTTCTTAAAACACATCATTTACTTCCCTTGATATTGTTACCTCTTCACTCGAGATTGATACCATGCATTTTATTCACTAGTAGAAAAACACCCTATAACAACAGTTTGTAACCATTGATATAGGTTTTCATTTGGATAGGTCTATACCAATGGTTCTTAGAAAATTGTTGGTATAGAAATATACCAACGGTTTCATAAAACGGTTGGTATATGTAATTCAAAAAAAACTCAACTTGCTTTTGATCCTAGCACATCCCATTTATAATCCAATGAAATAACCACTAACCTAACATGGATTTTGTGAACATAATTTCATATATATATATATATTCATAATTATTTTAACTGTTGGTTTATTTAATATTATTTTATCAAATATTCCTTAAAAAATATGTGTACCTATACCAACGTTTCTCAAAACTGTTGGAATATACCTATAACAACAGTTTTGAGAACTATTCGTATAGATTCTTTGATTTTTTTAGCTATAAAAACTGTTTTGGTGAAACTTTTGGTATAGGTTCTGCTTTTATTAGTGATTCCCTCTTTATTTTGGGAACTCCAAAGTTTATTCACTAATTTATTCTTTATTAAATTAAACTAATTCATTTCCATGGGTTATTTTATGTTCAATATTGATATATGTTCTATGTGGAAAGCATGACTATCTAACTATTATGATTTGATGGGTGGACCCAAAATTATATATTGCTCTAATACATTGGGTGAAGTGATGTATCTCATGAGATAATGTGCAATATGTGTGAACATGATACTATAATTTTTCACGATGATGATGTTGTGATGATTCACATATGTTATTCATGCACATGATGATAGCTTTGTTCACAACTATATGTGGAATTTTTCCATTAAGGAATTATGTTTGATTTTTATGCATTTCCACATTCCATGCCTTTATCTAATTCTTCCTATCAATATTATGATAATGATCCCAACCTTATATTTGTTGGATAATGATTTATATCACCCTTGTTATATTGGTTCATGTTATTATCTATCCTCTTACTGGGCTTTTAGCTCACCCATTTCTTTGATGTATGTCCTCAAGTGATTACTTATACTAAAGAGAATGTAAAGGACAATAAGAAACTAGTGAAAAGGAATTAAATAATGTTTGTTTGTTTATTATTTAAAATTTATGAATGGGCCTAATTTTCCCTTGACACTAAACATTTTGATCCTAGTTTTTTTAAACTATTATATTATTTATAATTAAAATGAAGTAATGGTAATGAAAGAAAAATTAGGGTCTCTATAGTTGGTATCATAGAGTAGGTTAGTTAATTTAGGAATTAGAATTATATAATCTTAGTGAAACCCCTTAGTATGAGAGTATGTAAATATAAGCACCCAAGAAGATTTATTTTAGAAAATTCTAAATATAGGGATCCCACAAGATACGCCTTTAGAGTTAATTGCACAAATAAATAAGTTATTTATTCATGATTGTTTACTTTTGTTTTGTTCAAACCATTTCTCTTTTAAAAAATTGTGGGAACCAAGAGAAACTAGGCCAACAACTCATGCAAGGGGAAATGTTGCAATAGCCTGAACAATATTTCCAATTCCTAGGTAGGTGAAGTTCAAAATTTCATGGGGATGCATACCCAGCTATCTCTGGCCATAAACAATAACCTGAATAAAGTGTAACTTCCTCTTACACCTAAAAGGGATCAACAAGCTATCGAATATTTTATGTGGTAATGACCACCAATGTTTATTAGATCTTTCGATCCAGTAGTCAAAGAAAATTGGGTCAACTCAATGGAGAATATCCTTTTTGTGCGTTACTATTTTGAGATAGAGAAGGTTACTCTGGTCGTTTGTCTTTTAGATAGAGATACTGATCAATGGTTGGAATTGATTAAGAATACCAAGATAAAGGATGAAAATGAAGATATGGATTGGGAATAATTTAATAAAATATTTCTTAATAATTATATCCCTATAAGTCTTCAGAAAATGATCGAGAGAGAATTTTTAGAGCTGAATAAAAAGTAAGGTGAATCTATAATGTAATACAAAGAAAATTTCATAAGGCTTACAAGGTATGCCTCATGTATTGTAATAAAAAATTATTGAAAAATTGATAGATTCTTTAGTGGTTCAAAACTAAACCTTCAAAAGGATATAGAAATTTGATTCTTTTTTATTTATAAAGAATTTATTTGATGTGATCATGAAGTGTAGATGGAGTTTGGAGAGTGGTCCCATGGATATGGATATAATAAATTAAATATGTAGTTTCAAGATATAGGATCAAATTAAAATGGTGGAAGGAAAACTCAACCACTCACATGTCAAAAATGTGGGAAGAATCACCATGGAAATTTCCTCAAAGGGGTCGGGAAATGCTTCATGTGTGGGTGAGAAGTTCACTAAGATCATGAATGTTTAACATATATGAGGAAGTTTGAAAATGTGGTGGAGTAAAGGAGAGAACCACCCATGGCTCAATTCTTCAATTTTAGGGCGCAGGGGCACTATAAAAGCTAGTACACTAAACCTTGAGTCATCAAGGGTATTCAACATCAACAGCCACTAAATCCAATAGAGAAAGTGAAAGATTATGCCATAACTACCACTAATGTGGAGAACAATAAAGATGTGGTGATAGGTACACTGGTTATTCATTCAATAATAACAAATACACTATTTGATTCTACTTCTATGAATTCTTTTATATCTTAAAATTTTTGTATAACAATTAAAACACCGCCTTAATATATATAGGTTGAGTTATCAGTGAGAATATAAAATGGTTCAATTATTTCATCCAAAGTATATAACTCCTCCTCGGTTAAGGTTTGTGAATTGAACCTCCCATAAAATCTTGTCTTACATCCTTTACTGGAGTTTGATTATATATTGGGAGTGGATTGGCTATCTTTATACAAAGTCAATATCAACTATTGGGAAAGAAAGATCAATATTTAAATATTGATGCATCCTCCAATTATGTAAAAGTGTAAGGAGGTTGATAAATCTACTTCAGAATCATCATATCAAGTTTGGATGTTATTACCATATGATCAAGCATATCTATCTCAAATGATTGACATAAAGAAGAGAATCATGATCGAAGACATTTCTATTTTAAGAGACTACAGTAATGTGTTCGTTAAATAATTTAGTTGTCTTACTCGTAATAAAAAGTTTTATTTCTCAATTGAAATTATTCCTAGATCATTTCCTATATAAAATACACCTCATAGAATAGACACCATTTAGTTGGAGGAACTAAAGAAGTAATTACAAGAGAATCTAGACAAGTGTTTTATATGCATGAGTACTTCACCGTGGGGTGCACCAGTCCTCTTCATCAAGAAGATGGATAGATCTACATGCCTCTGTATTGATTATTTTGAGATCAAAAAGATCATGATAATAAAAAAGTATCCTATTCCACTAATAGATTACTTTTCTGATCAACTGTATGGTTCCAAGTATTTTTCTAAGGTGGACCTTTAGTCGGGATATTACCAAATAAAGGTGAGGAAAGAATATATTCCCATGATTGCATTTCGAATGAGTTATAGACACTATGAGTTCATTTTGATTCCCTTTACACTCACTAATTCTCCAGAAATATTCATAGACTTAATTAATAATGTCTTTATAGATTACCTCGACAAATTTTTTCTAGTCTTTATTGATGATATTTTGATATACTCTAAGAGAAAGGAGGAACACGAGGAGAATTTGAATATTATGCTAAAGAATTTGATAAGGAATAAAATTTATGAAAATTATAGTAAATGTGAGTTCTGGATAGAGGAAGTATCATTATTGGGGCATGTTACAACCAGAAAAGAAATATTTATGGACCCTTCCATGATAAAGGTTATCAAACAGCGTCCTAGGCCAAATTTTGTAATGGAGATCCATAGATTCCTTGGTATAGTTGTGCATTATTGGAAATTTTTAAATAAATTATCATGATTATAAAACCCACTAACTAAGCTAACTCAGAAGTGAGAATAGTTTTACTAGACCACTGTATGTGAATACTTCTTCAAAGAGTTAAAAAAAGGCTTGTCATCACGCTAGTACTAACATATCCCACAAGTGGAGAACTCTTTGTGGTATACAGTGATAATTTAAAGAAGGTATTAGACTTTGTACGGATGAAAAATAATAAATTGATAGCGTACACCTTAGGGAAGTTTAAAATTCCTGAGAAAAACTATCCTACGCATGATCTGGATTTGGAGGATGCGATCTTCGCGCTGAAAATCTAGCCGAATTATCTCTATGGAGAGCTGTGTGAGATATATACTGATCATAATATCATTAAATATATATTCACATAGAAGGAGCTTAATATGTACCAAAAAATATGTTTAGATATCATCAAGGATTATGACTGCTCAATCCACTACCATCCTGGTAAGGAATATATGTTGGAATATGCTTTAATTAGAAAGGATCCGACAACATTATCAGTGATAAGAATTGATAATGATCCAATATTCATAGATTTTAAAAGGATAGACATGGTAATAAATAAGTAAAGAACAACATCAATACTTTCTCAAATTATTTCTCAACCATCCCTCATGGAGAAAATAAAGGATGCTAAAAACAATTATGAGTAAATTCATAAGAATGTTAAAGATCTTAGAAAAGAGAAATCCTCATAGTTCAAAATTGATGAGGAAGGAGTCATAAGATTTGGGTCATGACTATCTGTACCACCCAATCTAGATATAAAGAGAGATCTTTTGAGTGATGAACATATCTCAACCTTCACTATTCACACATGGAGTACAAATATGTATCTAGATCTTAGACAGAACTATTGGTGGTACAATATTAAGTAGGATATCATTGAATATACATCAAATTTCCTAGTATGTTAGGAAGTGAAGGATAAAATAAAAAGGTCTAAGGGAATAATGCAACCATTACCCATACCAATATGGAAATGGGAAAATATCACCATGGAAATTCTCACCATACGTCCAAAGACATTTAAAGAACAAAATGTTATATGGGTTTTCATGAATCATCTCACAATGATAGATCACTTTATCACAATTCAAGAGGACTTCTCCTTGGATAAAATTTCATTGATATACATCATAGAAGTGGTAAGGCTTCATGGATTACCACTATCAATTGTATTAGATAGATATATAAGATTTACCTCCAAGTTCTAGAAAAGTATTCAACAATATCTAAATACTATGATGAACTTCATTAGGGTGTTTCATCCTCAAACTGATGTCCAATCTGAGTAGACTATTTAAACACTAGAAGACATTTTGATAGAAATATATATGTACTTTAATGGAGGATGATACCAACATCTTTCTCTAGTTGAGTTACATTACAATAAAAGTTTCTATTCATGCATCCAAATAGCTCCATATGAATTCATTTATGGGAAAATATACAGAACACCGGTGTGCTATAATGAAGTTGGTGAACAAAAAATTCTAGGACTTAAAATGGTTGAAGAAATGGTAGAAAAGGTGAAATCTATTTAGTGGTTCATCAAGGAAGCCTAAAGTTGATAGAATATCTATGTAGATATTCTTAAATGAGACCTTGAGTTTAAGGTTGGAGACACAATATTTTTCTAAATATCTATATGGAAGAGGATCCTGATATTTGAGAAGAAAGAAAAGTGGAGTCCCACGTACATTGGCCCCATTGAGAATCTTGATCATGTAAGAGTCTTGGACTAACACTTCCACTGACCATGTCTTAAGCACATGATGTATTCCATGTATCCCTCTTGAGAAAGTATATACCATGTACCTCACATGTACTAAATCCAAAGATGGTGTCGTTATAAAATGGCATCTTGTATAAAGAGTAGCTTTTAAAGATCTTAGACCATATAGATAAAGTCCTACACAACAAGATTAATCACCTGGTCAAAGTACTATAGAAGAACCATAATTATAGAGGAAACATGGGAACTAAAGGAAGTAATGAATGAGAAGTAACCTCACCTATTTTTAACATAGTATGTAAAAACAATCATGGCTGAAATTTCATAAGGGGGAAGAATGTAACGACCCAAAGTTTTATCAATGTAAATTCCCTTATTATAATTATGTCATATTGTATAAACCACATAAAATCACTTTGAGAACACAATGAAAACTTTATAAATGAAAAATAAAATAAATAAGAGGTATTTCTAGAATTTAAGGAACTTGTCTCGATGGAATAGTAACTTGACCCTTGGAATAGTAACATGGTCATTAAGAATAGTAATTCGACTAATAGAATAGTAAAATTTTCTATGAAAGTAAAAATAAAATTTAGGTATCTTATAAATGATAAAATGATATTATTATATCATGGTATAAGTAAATAAATATTTTAAAAAAATTTAATTAAGTGTTGGTATTTTTATAAAACATAAATGTTTATTTATAATTTTATAATTAATATAATTTTTAAAAGAAAATATATTTTGATAAAATAGTTTCATAAATTAACATTTTGTTGTCTTGTGATTATAAGATAATTTTATGAGACCTTAATTAATTTTTCAATGTGTTACAAGATCAGTAATAATTTTAAAATCAATATTTTCTTAGTAAATGATGATTTTAATTAAAAATTAAATTTATCATATTTAGAAAATAATTTTCATAAAATGGTGATTATTTTTGAATTAGTTGAATTTAATTATTATTAGGCTTAATATTTGGTATTTTTCTAAAATATCTGAATTTTTGGTAAATAGTAAAATACGATAATTTACGATAAAAGCTAAATATAAGAATTTTTGAGTCATAGATGATGTATGGATAATTTAAGCACATAATATCAAAATATCATAATTTATTTTAACATATTTAGTTATATGGTTCAAACTATTCATAGTATTGATCCAAAATAATAAACTAATGAATAAGATAATGAGAAAACGCCCCGCTCATCCCCTATAAATACCACCCCTCACCACCTCTTATCCTCACACCTTCCAATCCTTTAATCATGTCCATGTTCATCCAAATAATATTCCCAATACCCTCCTACATGTTATAAATCCCTTTTTCTTATAAAAATACCAAAAACTGTTCCCTAAAGAGGTTCTCAAGGAGGATAAATTCATGCGGTAAAATCTTATTTCTTTTTATTTTAATTTCTTTTCAATTTAATTTATTTTATATTCCAATCCTCACCTACACTAATACATGTGGAAATATAACTCCATAATATTTTATATACTATAATTTTACTATTTTCAAGGAATAATTCATCTTCAAACCTCTTCCCTATTTCTTGCATTCTAAAAATGTAAATATTGTATGTGTTGTGTTGATTTACCGCCACCATGGATAATGGGTTTTCATTTTTCACTACCACCTCCAAGGATGGTAATAAAACCATTAGAATGGTTAAATAATATTTTTTAAACATATTATAAGTTATATAATATTTTAGAACCTATATATATACCAACATGATGATATAAGATCATAATGGTCGTAAAAACCACCAAATAAATTAAATCATTTTCAATAACATTATATCTAATAAACCATCATCATAAAATATAACCAAATGTTATATAATACCAATTAAACTTATTTTTGTTTTTTAATAACATATAATTTTAGTTCTGTATAATCATTCTCATTGAAAATGAACTTCAATACTTATAAATAACAAAATTGGTCGTGAAAACCAACAAAAAAACACTCTGTGAATGACGGAATTGAACTCTATAACTCATCATAATGACCATAAAAGAACTTAATAAAATTATAATGAATCAAAAACATGTAGAAAAATTTTGGTATTTATTAATTAATGAAATTAATTTTATTTTATTGGATATTAACGTGAAGAAAGTACTTAGACATAATCTAAACAGATTGCAAGAATGCCATCGGGACAAGCCTATGCATGCACAGGAATGCCTAGCCGAATAGCCATGTGAAGGTAGAGATCTGATTTCACGATGATGATGTTGGGGAGGAGAAGTTCCAAGTAGTTAGTCTGGGTTGTATGTAATGTTTGAAGCCTACGGGAAATGAATTCCTCTAAGGCCTACAATCCATGTAATACGTACGCCTACGGGCCTTGTAAGGGTTCCACCACACCCCTTGAAAGGTGGATAATCAAAAATCAATAAAAAATGAAGGCCTTGTGGCCATTGGAGAGAGTATAAGGTACGGGGAATTCTCTAACCCAACTCCATTTCTTGGGTTCTCCCTTTTTAACTCTATTTTTAGTATGGATGTTCCTTTAATATCATTTGTTTTTCCCTACATATTCATTTCTAGGATATACATGTTTCCAATCGGGTTTTATGAAAATTGAAAATATTTTTCCACAATAAAACTTCTTTCTTAAAACATGTATTTTACTTCTCTTGAGATTTTTACCTCATCACTCAATATTGATACCAAGAATTTTATTCACTAATTATTTTGGGAAATCCAAAGTTTGTTTGTGAATGTATGATTTATGAAATGAAATCCATTATTTTCCATGTCTTATTCTATGTTTAATATTGATACATGTTCTATGTGTAATACATGATTATGTAAATGTTATAATGTGACGGGTGCACACAAATTATATAGAGCTCCAATGAATTGGGTAATGTGATTTATCTCATGAGATAATTTGAAATATACCTGAACATTATGCAAGATTTTTCCAAAATGATGATGTTATGATCATACACATATGTTATGAATGAACATGATGCCATCTTTGTTCACAAATATGTGTGTTATTTGACCACTAATATATGATGTTTCATTTTCATAAATTACGACATTCCATGACATTATCTAATGCTTCCTCTCATGATTATGATAATGATATCATGCTACTACAAAGTAACAATTTTTATTCCTAGTAGGGAAATGTCCAAAGAGAACAAGATCATGGTGGCCTAAAGTAGTGGAAAATGAGTGTGTCGGCCCACAAAAAACTATTAAATATGGAGGGAAGAGAATCCAGGGTAAGAAAAACCACACATTGGTCCCCGTAAGCCACCCATGAAGCTAGAAAATCATCCACTATGTTCCCCTCATGCTAGGTATGAGAGATGGACACCTGCAGAAGGAGGGGAGATTTGCATCTCTTAACAAGATAAATAATTGACCATGGACTCTGAGTATTCCCCTGTAGCACACCATGAAACACCTTTGAATTAGTCTCGACCACCTCCAGCAATATATCGTGATCCTGATATAGCTTGATACCCTCCACATGGCCCTAGTTTATGCCACAAGGGAGTCCCCAGTTCCAAAGGTGCTGGAAAAATCCAGAAGAATAACCCTTGTATTATCACAACCCCCCCCCCCCCCCGCATAATTCTTGAGGTGAAGGATCCATGCACATTAAGATTGAACCCACTGATCGAAGGGTTACACAAAACCCAATGGCCTTGTATGTTAGGATTTTGTAAAATCCAATAAGGGAACCTCCCAAATAGATAGTGCTTCAATGAATCTGACCCATCCCAGTGCTTGACCAACAGAGCCAGGTCTGCAACAGTGCTACAAGTTCTGATCGACAGACCCAGGCGCGAGCAGATGATCCCCAAGTGGCATTCCTGATTACATGCCACTAGATCACCCAAAATCCAGCAGCAGCCAAAAGCACCCTCTCCTAATTCTCATGCACTCGTTCCTCTAAACCTGCAAACCAAGACTGCCAGAATTCTTCTGCAGAGTGGCCCCAGTTCGTTAGTGTGAACCACTCCCTGATTATCCCCCATATGATATCCATCCATCCACTAGCAAAGAAGAGATAGCCCACTGATTCCTCCCTAGGAAGCTCACTACATACACATTTAGAATCCATATAAATTCCTTTTCTTTGTATCATCTAATCTGTGGGGATAGCCTAGTTATGGATACTCCAAACAAGGAAGTTAAATTTTTTAGGAATATCGCAGCAACAAATGGTCTCGTTCCATGCATCCTTCCCGTCCACTATTTGAGTAATGATCCTATGCTCATGTTATTATGATAATGATTATTATCACACATGTTATATTGATTCATGTTATTATTTATCCACTTACTTTTCTTTAATCTCACCACTTTATTTAATGTGTATCCTCAGGCGATTACTTGTACTAAGGATAATGTGAAGGCCACTGAGAATCTAGAGAATACAGAATTAAATAATATTTATTTTTTCATTATGTAAATGTTATGAATTTTATTAATTTTCCCATGACATTAAACATTTAGATCTTGTTTTTTTAACACTATTGTATTTTTTATCATTAAAATGAAGTAATAGTAATGTAAGAAAAAGAAGGCTCGCTATATATACCATGACCTCACTTCCAAATAGCCATCTAATCCTTGTAATGATTGGAAAAATCCGTAATAATATTTAAAGACTGGATTTATATTTTTTCTATCAAGTTTTTTCACACTTAGGGAAATTTTTAAGTGATTCATAGTCCTTTTTAAATAATATACATTCATTTAGATAGACATGTATTCTTTTAGAGATCATACCCATTGAACATAATATTCATTTAACACTATATATTCGAAAAGGATGTTCATTATCTTCTAGTAACATATCATTCATGAGAGTGAGTAGTTCATAAGGTTGGATCCACTCTATCCATTTTAAACTTTCAAATTATATAACTTTAGTAAGACTGAAAATTGTTTATAGATATTATAACTAATATTCAATTTTCTTAATGCATAGATTTTTGACATATTAAATAGCTTTGTACAACCATAAAGGTCTTCTTGAACTAACATTTTCATTTTTTCAATATGATATCATTCATTATTTAGAGTTTTACTCATATCATACAATCGATAAAGCATAGTGTAATCATAGTCATTGGCTACATTCAGTTCTTCCCTATGTTTTGTCTAACATTTAAAACTTATATATATTCCATGAAAGATCAAATGTTACTCCAACTCATATGTATAAATTTGTCTTGAATAATAAAAATATAAACATGAACAAATAATTTGAGAAGGTTCATTTACACTCTTTATTCAAACTTGATGAACTCTTTAACCCCATCCCTATACTCCTCTGTCATACGACTAACATCCATCCATTTTTTATTAATACTAACCCAATATTCTTATTTAAAAATAAATAAATAAATTCACAAAATGTATTCATATAATGTATAATTTTTTACATATATAAATTATATAAAGTATAACTTTAAAATATATAATTATGTATGTGTGTGTGTATGAATATAAATATACATGTATATATATAAAGAAAAATTTCAAAGTATAAACTATAAATTTAAATAATATGCCTGAAAATTAAGATACACACACAAATGAAGTATAGAAAAATATATATAAAGTTAATGACAAACTTACTATTAGGTATATATGTGTTTATTTATAAATAAATATATAAATTTATTCACACACACATATAGAGATATAGAGATATATAAATACACACACACGAAAAAAAACATATTCACACACACACACACACACACACACATATATATATATATATAGATGAAATGAACGCATTTATATATGTGTGTCTGTGTGTGTGTTTGTATACAAAAATATATACATACTGGAAGGAATATGCCCTAAATCCATGTCACATCACATGTTAAGATATCATATATCATATGGAATGAGATATATATGTAATAATTATTAAATTTAAGTCATTGGAAATATCATATTTTATGATATACATATATCATATGAGTCTATCTTAGACAATCATATTTTACAACTGTGGGTGCATCATAGTAACATGAATTTTAAGGTGTGATTCATTTGGCACAGTTGTGATTCATTTAAAGGAAAAGAATTTTCTACATGTTTTATTATCATTAGTTAACCATTTCATAAGATAAAATATATGGGGGAGTTAATGGATGTTGTTAAAATAATATTTAACTGAATGATTTACTCGTATTTTTATAAAACACATGAGAAAATACATACCATGAGAATCATCCTCATAACCATTGTAAAGAAAATGTGCTAAGAGCCTAGTGTGTGGTATTGCCTCAAGAAATATATGGATGAAAATCTCCCCTCTAAAATCCCTATTATTACTTTCTTCATTACATTAAAGATATTAAAAACTAATGGTGGTTGAAAGGTCATGCCCAAATCATTTGGGAAATTTGGTGCAACCCATGGATACACCTTGGTGGGAAAAAAAATTTTATTTCATAGTGGTTTTTATCAAACAATGAATACGGACAAAGATACTGAAATTAAATTGTATATAGTATATTTTATTCATTTTTAATTTCATAGGATTTTAGCCTCAATGTAATGCTGTTCTTTGGTTCCATAATAGTTATTTTCTTCCACTACTTTGATTAATAGTTAATAATTTCTTCGAAAACATTCAATGGTATCAAGCCTTTACATGCATTTTTATTCATTAAATATTTTTGTGAAATGAATGTTTTTGGAATATTTTTATTGTCATATTACCAATAGTAAAATGATATTCATAATTTATTTTGTTTAATTTAATCAAGACTTATGATATGGTATATTATAACATATAAATCATAAAAATTTCAATATTTTTTATTGGTTATAAAATATGACTTTGATATATCATATTTTAACCAAGTGTTGTGGTATGGTTTAAAAAACAAAGCATTTAATCACCTGTTTTATATAGATTTGAATCATAAAATATGAATGATATATAATTATTTTTCCATTGATATGTAATGTTTTTCACTAATACTTAAGTTTTTTAATTTACCATAAAACTATAAAAACCTTACATATGCAAATAATATTCAAAGATTGAATTGTCAGTCATAATTTAGGACTCATAGTGTATAAAAGATTTATTCTCTATGGATTATCAATCACCACCACTACATTTTTTTAATTCAAAATAAGAATACCATAATTGGTTGGGTGGGAACTAAAAAATCACATTACCAACCAAATTTAAATTTCAAATAGTATAGTCAATGTTGAGCTATAAAGAGACAGATCGCTAAGTGGGTGGTTTGAGGATGCATGTCACCCTTAATCTATGTGCCTCTTGTGAAGACCAGGTCAACATCATCATCACTCATCATCATTTCCACTCATCAACTTCTCATCATAAAAACTAACACACCAATATAGATTAGTAGGATTGATACGCCAACATGTTCATTGAGGATGAATACCAAATACCCTAAAACTAAGCAATTAGAACTTTAGGTATAAGAATTAAAAAATCAAAACCCGCTATTGAACCATATCAACATCACCAAAGAGGACATTGATTTTCAATAACCCCAACATTTTATAGAACATAACTTAAGTAACCCATGAATAAAACAATTACTAGATCCAAATACTAATCATTGACACAAATATCTCCCAAAAATTTTCCATCACAATGGTGAAAAATTCTACCACAACCAAAGATAAAGAATCAGTGAACCTAAATAAAAACCATCAAGAGTAAGATCTAGAAAACCAAATAAAGACCATACATCCAACATGAAGGAGAAAACTGATGATAATTCACAATATATATTACTTAACCTCATAGGAATAAACCACCATAAGTACCAACACACCTAACCAAAGATAATATCTTTCACATTGGATTAGTATAAAAAGTGTAGGAATGTCACACCGGGAAGAACATGAAACCGTCAGACTAAAAGGAGAAGAATCCACCAATGCATGTCTAATTCACTAGTTCCACTATGGAATAGATCCACCATCAAATCCCAATCCACATTACATACCACATCACCTCACCAAGTATGGGTTTAACTAAAGGGGGTTAGGTTGAAAGCGAATAGAAGGTGTGAACATAACCCTCAAGAGCACAAATGCATAAAATGAAACCCATAGTATGAATCATCAAGGGGAATAAATCACCACATAATCACATATAGGATCATATATTTATAAAATGGTAGGATATTTAATGTAATTAAAGCTTCATCTTCATTATTATTATATGTTTTAGTATGAAAACCTAGAAAAGGTGAGTGTTTGGGGAGAGGTAGCTCAAGAGAGACCCAAATATTATAACATTTCTACCTCACATACCATCAACCATATCCTATTATTATACCTATTTATTCAATGGATTATTTTAATTATAGTATTTTGGAAAATTGTGATGGATTCCTCACCCATGATAGTTCGAAATGAACATCATTGATGACCTATTTTCCAATGATGAGTGGTAAGTGGGGTTCTTGGACAATGATTATTTAGAATATGTATTAGATGAAGGATGGGAGTTTGGGATGATAGTACCTTTTTATGGTTTATTTTCAATTTTGGTACTCTCTAATAGGTTTAATTTGTATTTGATAATCCTTCTTAAACATCAATGTGAGACCAGTTACCCCTATAATAGAAACATATTGAAATTATACATCAATGTGAATGTGTGTGTATATATATATATATTAAAGGTTTTAAATATTTAATTTACTTAATATTTATTCTTAATTTTAGATGTTTATGTTTAAATCTACAAATTTGGGAACTCTGAAGTTTATTTTCATCTATGGAGGTAATGTTTATTGAGAAGTTGGGATGAGGACCATGGAAGTGCCTTCATATATTTCCCTTTGAATGGAATTATAACCCATGTAGTTTGGTGCCAATTAATGGAAAAAAATACCTTTTAAGTTCACATGAAAAGGACCAATTCTAAGCATTTTAACATCATGTGAAATGGACTTCTAGGAGATAGATGACTAACAATGGTTGGTTGGAGACTTACACATGAGTTATCCATTATAATTGGACTTGAAGTTAATATTTACCATCATTGGTAGGTTTGGATGATGGGGAATATGACCCTATAACATATGGGTTCGGATCTACCAGTAGGGATATGGCCCATCGAGTTGATCATATGTAAAATGGCCTAGATGAGGATGATATGATGATTATTTGGAGGGAACCTGACTCTCCAGTAGATAACATGATGTCATAAAAATTATATCCCAATGAATATATGAGAGTTTTAAATATTAATTTTGGACCTCAAAGACGTGTCCTATGTATCTTATTGAAATAGTAATCAAATCCCACATAGTTTGAGTGATAGAGTTTAAGTTCAAATGATAGGACCATACAATGTAATTTAATTTCATGAGGTAAATATTTTTCATGATGATTAATTTCATGTGAATAAGAAATTTTCTATATAGTTTAATGTTTTTCTGTGGGGGCATCTATATCATGAAAGGTGAAACAATATGGGATTGAGATAGGATTATGCATATAGGGGCTGCCCAAGGGAGTTACCATTTTTTAATGTTTGATGTTTGGATAGTGAAGTAATAATGGACCCATGGGGGATATTTCTCCAAGAGGAAGATATGTTAGGGACTACACATTGATTCTTCCCATGAAAATAACCTGTAACAATCAACATTGTTATGAGTTATGTTTTTTGGAGGAAAATTCAACATTTTTTCTAGTGAATTTAATACTTGGATAACTAGGTGTCAAAACAATATGTTTCCTATTATAACATATAAAAAAGGTGTTTTTACACTTTAACTAAGTATTATAGGTCAACTCCAGTCTCAAGATTTTAGTAGAGGAGTCCTGGAGCACTTGGGGTTGTTGTTTTTGCCACCGGCTAACTGGAAAACCCCACTGTCTGGCCCATGGGGTGGGAAAAACTCATGCTTCCCTACAATACAGATGTCTAATAGATTAGTATTCACTAGATTTATAGTGAGTTAGGTAGAGTCCATACTTCTCAAAATGACTCACTGCCTATCCAATGGGGCATGTTATGTAAGTTTTTACTAAGGGCCTTAGGTCCTATTTACCACCAAGACCCCCTTGAATTTTATCTTCTTGGATCAAATTTTGTAGATTCATTCCGCAAAACAATCCTCTATTTATCCCTTCAATATATTCCCTCAATATATGGTGGTTCTATATGAAAATTGGTGTAGAATATTTGTGAGATATTTCATTCTTCTTCAATCATTTCCTCTTTATTCCTCCTCTTGTAGCATATCATTGTGGAATTATTCATGGATGATCCTCTTGATAAGTCATGTCCATTACGATTCTTTGATGTATAAATTTTACTTGAATCCTCTTCCCCTAAATAATATTGATCAATTATTCATTATTCACATGATATTTATTAGGTAATTGGATGAAAATTCCATTGTATCTTCATGTAATTTTCCCAGAATGATGGGGTTTCAAATCAGAATGGAAAGAGAATTTATGATGATGATGAATGTGTATCATTGATAGTTGTTTCATTGATGGTATATTCCTTGATGATCTATTCTATTGTTTTTTTCATTGGGTTGGATTGACCCTTGTCCCATGGATTTAAATTGGGTCTTTTTCATGCCTTAGAATTGGGATTTTGTCGGTCGTGTTCGAACTCTGTTGGATGAAGTTATGGATAAGGTATGTCACTTGGCTGAATTATTCTATAATTTCTAATTTAATTACATTAAATTGGTATTTTTTTCTATGTGATAAGTATATTTCCTATAATGATATCTAAAGTGTGAGATGAACCCTCCAGGTTTGGTTAATCATGGTGCCAACTAGGCGATGATATCTGGTAAGTCCTTTAAAAATTATTTTTTTGGCCTTTGTTGTAAATTTTATTGTATTAATTCAATTAATTTTAATTTATTTAATTAACTGTTTTTGTAATTTTTGGTAATGATTAGAACCTTATGGAAATTGATTGTAACGCCCCGACCCCAGCTACCCAGAGTCGGTGCATTACTTCGTAACATTGGCATGATCACAAAAGATCAAGTCTCGAAAGACCGATTAGTTTAGTAGCCTTGGAAACACTAGATACATTCATAAACGTTTCATTACATCATAAAGTGAAAAAAAAACAATAACAAAGTCTCCATAGTCCACACTCATATCCTCTTCTCCCAATCCCTGCAGGCCATTCATAAAATACTTCTTCACATCCTAGAAAATATTAAAACATTGAAAGGGGTGAGCTCAGATGCTCAGTAAGGATAACAATATTGCGGAAGCTATCATAAATAAACATAAAAATTTAAGGCAATGTATAACTAAAACAAAAGCCTTTTAAACTTGAACATAAACATAATATCGCAAAAGTAAAATGAGATAATGCCATTCACTTCTTCACATGGATATTCTACTGGTCGAATAATCACATGAAATATCAATAACCACTTTCATAATGATGGAATGTATAATGCCAGACATTCTGAAACATTTTGTCAAGGCCTCGGCCAAGACATCTAAAATGATTAAGGCCTTGGCCAAAACCATAAATCAAATGTAAAGACCCGTAAAATTCAAGGGAAATTTTTTCTTAATTTTCTTTAGAATTTTACAAGAGCGCGGTTTCAGACGGCACCTGATTCCGAGGCCCGGAGTGCCCGGAATTAATTTCCGAAGTTTGGCTCGGGTACGTTCAGTGAACGAACGAGCGGGAATTCCTAACTTTTGATCCGGTGCTCGGAATTGAAATCCGAGGGCACCGATGAACTCGCAGCGCCGATTTTCGCTTAAAGAGTCCTTTTCGGGAGTTGCGTTTGTTGCGGGTTGAGAGTTTCGTTTTGGGGTTTTTAGTTTGAGTTAAATAAAATTGTGTAGAACAATTTTATTTTTAACTTGTTAAAACCTATCTAAGGAGGTTGGGAGTGGGACCCACACCCACTTAACCTCCCTTGGGAGGATTAAGTGTGGTGGGGCCCACACGAACCCCCCACCTTTTCAACTCCCCACTCTCCCTCTTAATGGCTTGACAAGTTAACTTATTTTTAATTATACAACTCTTGTATATTAAATAAGTGAGTTAATTTTGGGGTTAGCCATTTTGAATTTCAAACTTTTGAAATTCTTTTATGTTTTGTAATAATAAAATAAGATGTTATCTTATTTTATTTTGGGTTGATCGTTTGTCTTCTTGAGAGGTGGAGAGCTCCTCTTCTTCTTCTTCAACCTCAACGAAGAACGCGAAGAACGTCGTTCTTCAACGAAGAACTTCTCCGCCGAAGAACACGATCCATCCGCGACGCCGTATCCGCGACGCGACGTTCTTCTTCCGCGTCATCCCTTCCGCGACGGTTTTCCGCGACGAACGCCTTCAACAACGACTCTTCCTTCGACGTCAAAGGAATCGAGTGCGACTATCGAGGTAGAGATCCTTGAGTTCGTTGTTCTTTTTATAATTTGACTTTCCTCAAGACTTGACGAGGAACGCTCTCTTTTCCGACGAAGAACGCCGCAACTCCTTTCTTCGTTCACCGTGACAACGAAGGGGACGCCATCTCTTCTTCGGACAACCTTCGTCGGCAAACGAAGATCCGCCAACGTCGTGTCTCTTCGGGCATAGCACTTCGTCAACGGATTTGACGAACGACGACCGCGACACCCGACCTCCGCGACGCCGTCTTCCGCGGAGCGTAGCAGAACCTTTGAATCCTAAACCCGAGGTAGGGGATTGTTGTTTCATTCTTAAATTATTCCATTTCTTGAACATGGATCTCGCATGTCTAACTTGATGCTTGATTGTTTAAGTTGCGTTATTAATTTAACGTGAGGGGGCCGGACCGCACGAACACGGCCGAACCCCCCTCCAACGTTCTTGTTTAAATTCTTGCGTTGGAAGCAAAGTGGCGTGGTGCCGTCGCACCACGCGGTTTGCCGTGCGATTAATTTACGCAACGCCGTCGCGCTTCGCCGAGGAGAGACTTCAAGAACGCGACGCCGTCGCGCCGCGTTGGGAGGATTCATGGCACGGCGAAAGGGGCGCGGTGCCGTCGCACCGCGCCAGACGACGAAGACCGCGGCCGGTTCCGGGCCGCGGCGGGACGAGGAGACCGCGGCCGGTTCCGGGCCGCGGCGGAAGGAAAGACCGGCGGCCGGGCCGCCGGCGTCGGAAGTCGAGGGCGGGACCGGAAATTCCGGTCCCGTTGGTAAAAACCGGCCGGCCAGCGGGCCGGCCGGATGTCATAAAACCGGGGGATTAAACCCCCGGCCGGTTCTTCAAACCCCCCTCTTAATGAGGGGGGCGGTTCATTTAAAGGAGGGGGGGCAAAGCCCCCCGGTTCGTTCCAGCCGGCCCCCATTTGTGGGGGGGCCGTTTTATTTGGCAAAGGCACGGCTCAAGGCCGTGCCGCCTTGAAGCAAAACGCGGGGCTTAGCCCCGCGTGCCATCCACCTCGCGGCACCCCGCCGCCAGCGCGGCCCGCCGCCGCCGCCAGCGCGGCCCGCCGCCTCCGCCTCGCCGCCACCGCGGCCCGCCGCCGCGCCGCCGCGCCGCCGCCCGCCGCCGCCGTCCGCCGCCGCCGCCCAGGGGGGGGGTCGGGCCGGGTCGGCCCGGACCCGGACCCCCCCCCCCCCCCGTTTCGGACCAGATTCGGTTCTTGGCTCATAACTTGAGGCTCGGACCTCCGAATGACGAACCGTCTGCGGCAACGCGATCCTTGGATCGAGACGGTCGTTTCGGTATATCGCACTCAAGGTTTCGGGTTACTTTGAGTTCGGCCGGGTTGGTTCGTTCACGAAACCAACCGGGCCTTCGGAGCGGAAACGCTCATATCTTGAGCTACGGACGTCCGATTGACGTGCCGTCAGTCGCGTAATGTTCCTCTTAGTGAGACGGATCTTTTGGCATACTCCGCCCGAGGTTTGGACGCAGGCGGAGTGCGGTCGGGTTGGTTTTTCCTTAAAAACCAACTGGGCCCCGGAGACGAAAATGCCAATAACTCACAGACCGGGCGTCCGATTGACGCGCCGTCTGTTTCGTTGACTTCCTCTTGATGAGACGGAACTTTTGACATACTCCGCCCGAGTTTTGGATGCAGTCGGAGTATGGCCGGGTTGGATTGTTCCCGAAATCCAACCGGGCCCCTGGAACGGGAAAAGCTGTTATCTTTCAGACAGGACGTCCGTCTGACGAACCGTCAGCGGCGTTGATGATCACAATGAGAAACGGTCCCTATGAGTTTACCCTATGAGAGTTCGGGGTACAGTTGAGATACGGCCGGGTTTGGTTCGCACCCGAAACCAACCGGGCCCCTGGGACGAGAAGGCTAATAACTCACAGACCGGGCGTCCGATCGACGCGCCGTCTTTTGCGTTGAGACCCCTGTGACGAGACGGACCTTTGAGACACTTCTTCGTGGGAATTTGAGATACTTAGAGTATCGACCAGTAGCTCGTGGAGCGGATCCTCCCGGAGACGAGCGTGCAGAGTACGGAGACCGTGTAGCCGGCTGAGACCTGACGACTGCTTGACCGACTCGACTTGGAGTGAGTCGACTAGCCCAGTGGACGGAGCGCCCAGTAGTTGGTAGCAGACCCACGGCGGACGGAGCGCCAGGTAGTTGGCCGCAAACCCGCGGTACTCGTCCGGAGAGTACCTCAGCAGGCTAACTGGGTAGCGCCCGGTATTTGGCGACAGACCCTCAGCGGACGGAGCGCCAGGTAGTTGGCCGCAAACCCGCAGTACTCGACAGGAGGAGTACTTCAGCAGTCCTAGGTTAGTGAGCGGCAGCCTCGGAGTCGTGACAGGACCACTGTACACTCTAGAGACGGAGCTCTTCAGCAGTTACGGTTTCGATAATGAAAATCCTGGTTTGAGCTGAGACTTTTGACCTTGTGTTTACTTCATGATTGAGATGGGTCACTTGCTAACTTTAGGTATATGTATGGGCATATACCTGGGTAGTGGTTATCCGTTGATCTCATGATCCTTGTGTTTCCTCATGACTGAGATGGGTTACTTGATAACTTAGGTATATGTATGGGCATATACCTAAGTAGAGTTTATCTGTTGTGATCTTCTTGTGGTTATACTTGTTGGTTTTAGTGAGACCTTGAGGGTCTCGGGGTCCCTACTGAGTATCGTTATACTCACCCCTGCACGGGCTATGCCCGCACCTCGTTGTGTTGGTTGCAGACGACGGCCAGTACTGGCAGAGGCCGAGTGTTCGAGGACTGGACGGTACCTGGAGGTGGACTATACGACGAGGCGGTACCCAGAGGCAGACCACTGGGCGGGACATACTCGGAGTAGACGGCGGGACCCGAGGAGCAGAGGAGCTATCTGTACCCACCCTTCAGGTGGGATTTCCAGTGGACATCTCAGCGTAGCAGCTTTACTTTTCAGTCGCTGTTTTCCCTTTCGAGTTGTACTTTACAGTTGGGCTTGTATTTCCGGCCCCTTTTTACTTTTCAGCTCTTCTTTTTGTACTTAGTGTTTTACTTCCGCTTGTACTCTGTGGTGCTTGTTTTCTTTATAAAGGCAATGCCTTCCCAGTTATCGGGATTTTACGCCTTTGGTGCTAGTCGCCAACCCCTGGCCTATGGAAGGCGGGCTTGGGGTAGTCACGGCACGGGCCCCGAGGACGGGTCGTGACAAATTGGTATCAGAGGAGTTCGGTTCTACCGCAGAACTTATAACTCTGATGTCTCTTTCTGTGAAGCAATAGTGTTGAGAGTACCGAGTGTGGTTTTCAGTTCAGGGAGTCCAGTGTTGGTGCGGGCGGCCGACGTATCCATACACCAGGACCCTGACAACTGATTTCCGACTTTGTGCACGAAAACACTGATTGCGTGTGTGTTTTCAAAGGTTTTTCCCCTTAAAACAGCTCAAACCAGGTCAGCTCACCAGGTATAATCGTTTGATCGTGTTACGTTGTTTCTTTCATGATGGCCCACCGAGCAGCGAGACTCCAGTGCAGGGCCCTTTTTCAGTGTTGGCACCTTCGGGTGGTGTACCAGCAGCACCACCACCCGTTAGGCAGCAGATGCCACTAGCTGACGGTGCACGCTAGCAGAGCGCGATGCACGAGTTCCAGCAGTAGAGGCCTCTGAGGATACGAGGCGAGACAGATTTCCAAGGCAGCAGTGGACTGGATGGAGACGAATGCTAGAGTTCTACGCCTAGCTTGGATACTAGTAGAGCGGATGATGATCTTAGCTCCAGGTGTTTCCAGAGAGTGACCATGAGGTTGGTCCTTATAGTAACGAGGCTTCGGTACGCGAACCGATACCTGGATTAGTACCTACGGGTAGAGCGCCAGCTATGTCACTACCTGTTGGTCAGCAGACACTACCGGCGGTACCGGTAGCAGAGACTCGGGCGTGTAAAATGTTTCAGGAGGAGGAAGTGCTAAGGACAGATGAATCTGCAGGGTAGCAGACGTGGAAGCAGAGCTTGGAGAGCAGCATGTGGTGGTGTACATTTCGACATGTTACGACCACCCGACTTAGTAGTCCCCGCCAGGCTCAGGGAGCAGGAGGGCTGGGGAGGAGAATAGCTGCATTGCGGTCAAGGAGTGTGACCCAGGAGCTCTAAGAATGATTCGGGGTACGAATTATGTCTACTACGAGCTGCCATATCTATAGACATAGGAACCAATCATTCTACCCTTCCACGAATCATGTCCCAGACCTAGAGGTTCCGGGTAAGCCGTAGACTTGACCCTCACGTCTGGAGATACCTTTGGGAGGAGACTCGATAATCACGCTTACGCCGACGGTGTGATTTGACCTCGAGGCGAGAGTTTCGGTTGGAATCTCTTGGTGGCAGCGTAGAGGCCTTACGATGTTGATCTGGGTATGGTTTTGATTCACAAATCATACCCCGGTTGACTGTTTTAGGCAAACGTCGGAATGGGTTTTCCTTGGTCGGCGAAAAGGAAACCCTGGGCAGCTCATGTTAAACTCAGACATAAGAGGGTGTGACCGATCACTCTTGAGTTGGTCAACCCTACCCCTGTGGCAGCAGGAGTTTGGGTTCAGTTCTAACCTAAAAAGGGAAACCTCTTGAGTTCGAGGGTGACGAACACGTTCTTATACGGTCTCAACCCGATGAGGTTTCGGAGATGTGGCCGAGGCGGCATGTTATCTCCGAAGTTCGATGGACCCTTTTGATCTTCAGCAGGGTAGGCGAGGAGGTTTACCGCTTAACCCTACCACCTCAGTCGCACCGGGTGCATAGTGTCCACCACGTGTCTCAGCTGTGGAGATACGTGTATGTTTCTTCACACGTCATCGACCCCGGGGAGTTGGACGTCGATGATAGGGCGATAAGCACAGAGATTCTAGTAGAGATTGAGGATCGACAAGAGTAGGTTCTACGTGAACGGTTGCTTCCTCTGGGGTGCTTCTCGGGTAGCACGAGATCTTCAGGTGAGCATATGGGAGCGTAAAGCTCAGTTGCGTGCTCAGTACTACTTTGTTTCCCTTAAGTGTGAGTTGAAGCTTTACGGGGACGTAAAGCCCTGAGGTGGGAGTAATGTAAAGACCCGTAAAATTCAAGGGAAATTTTTTCTTAATTTTCTTTAGAATTTTACAAGAGCGCGGTTTCAGACGGCACCTGATTCCGAGGCCCGGAGTGCCCGGAATTAATTTCCGAAGTTTGGCTCGGGTACGTTCAGTGAACGAACGAGCGGGAATTCCTAACTTTTGATCCGGTGCTCGGAATTGAAATCCGAGGGCACCGATGAACTCGCAGCGCCGATTTTCGCTTAAAGAGTCCTTTTCGGGAGTTGCGTTTGTTGCGGGTTGAGAGTTTCGTTTTGGGGTTTTTAGTTTGAGTTAAATAAAATTGTGTAGAACAATTTTATTTTTAACTTGTTAAAACCTATCTAAGGAGGTTGGGAGTGGGACCCACACCCACTTAACCTCCCTTGGGAGGATTAAGTGTGGTGGGGCCCACACGAACCCCCCACCTTTTCAACTCCCCACTCTCCCTCTTAATGGCTTGACAAGTTAACTTATTTTTAATTATACAACTCTTGTATATTAAATAAGTGAGTTAATTTTGGGGTTAGCCATTTTGAATTTCAAACTTTTGAAATTCTTTTATGTTTTGTAATAATAAAATAAGATGTTATCTTATTTTATTTTGGGTTGATCGTTTGTCTTCTTGAGAGGTGGAGAGCTCCTCTTCTTCTTCTTCAACCTCAACGAAGAACACGAAGAACGTCGTTCTTCAACGAAGAACTTCTCCGCCGAAGAACACGATCCATCCGCGACGCCGTATCCGCGACGCGACGTTCTTCTTCCGCGTCATCCCTTCCGCGACGGTTTTCCGCGACGAACGCCTTCAACAACGACTCTTCCTTCGACGTCAAAGGAATCGAGTGCGACTATCGAGGTAGAGATCCTTGAGTTCGTTGTTCTTTTTATAATTTGACTTTCCTCAAGACTTGACGAGGAACGCTCTCTTTTCCGACGAAGAACGCCGCAACTCCTTTCTTCGTTCACCGTGACAACGAAGGGGACGCCATCTCTTCTTCGGACAACCTTCGTCGGCAAACGAAGATCCGCCAACGTCGTGTCTCTTCGGGCATAGCACTTCGTCAACGGATTTGACGAACGACGACCGCGACACTCGACCTCCGCGACGCCGTCTTCCGCGGAGCGTAGCAGAACCTTTGAATCCTAAACCCGAGGTAGGGGATTGTTGTTTCATTCTTAAATTATTCCATTTCTTGAACATGGATCTCGCATGTCTAACTTGATGCTTGATTGTTTAAGTTGCGTTATTAATTTAACGTGAGGGGGCCGGACCGCACGAACACGGCCGAACCCCCCTCCAACGTTCTTGTTTAAATTCTTGCGTTGGAAGCAAAGTGGCGTGGTGCCGTCGCACCACGCGGTTTGCCGTGCGATTAATTTACGCAACGCCGCCGCGCTTCGCCGAGGAGAGACTTCAAGAACGCGACGCCGTCGCGCCGCGTTGGGAGGATTCATGGCACGGCGAAAGGGGCGCGGTGCCGTCGCACCGCGCCAGACGACGAAGACCGCGGCCGGTTCCGGGCCGCGGCGGGACGAGGAGACCGCGGCCGGTTCCGGGCCGCGGCGGAAGGAAAGACCGGCGGCCGGGCCGCCGGCGTCGGAAGTCGAGGGCGGGACCGGAAATTCCGGTCCCGTTGGTAAAAACCGGCCGGCCAGCTGGCCGGCCGGATGTCATAAAACCGGGGGATTAAACCCCCGGCCGGTTCTTCAAACCCCCCTCTTAATGAGGGGGGCGGTTCATTTAAAGGAGGGGGGGCAAAGCCCCCCGGTTCGTTCCAGCCGGCCCCCATTTGTGGGGGGGCCGTTTTATTTGGCAAAGGCACGGCTCAAGGTCGTGCCGCCTTGAAGCAAAACGCGGGGCTTAGCCCCGCGTGCCATCCACCTCGCGGCACCCCGCCGCCAGCGCGGCCCGCCGCCGCCGCCAGCGCGGCCCGCCGCCTCCGCCACGCCGCCACCGCGGCCCGCCGCCGCGCCGCCGCGCCGCCGCCCGCCGCCGCCGTCCGCCGCCGCCGTCCGCCGCCGCCATCCGCCGCCGCCGCGCCGCCCAGGGGGGGGGGGTCGGGCCGGGTCGGCCCGGACCCGGACCCCCCCCCCCCCCGTTTCGGACCAGATTCGGTTCTTGGCTCATAACTTGAGTCTCGGACCTCCGAATGACGAACCGTCTGCGGCAACGCGATCCTTGGATCGAGACGGTCGTTTCGGTATATCGCACTCAAGGTTTCGGGTTACTTTGAGTTCGGCCGGGTTGGTTCGTTCACGAAACCAACCGGGCCTTCGGAGCGGAAACGCTCATATCTTGAGCTACGGACGTCCGATTGACGTGCCGTCAGTCGCGTAATGTTCCTCTTAGTGAGACGGATCTTTTGGCATACTCCGCCCGAGGTTTGGACGCAGGCGGAGTGCGGTCGGGTTGGTTTTTCCTTAAAAACCAACCGGGCCCCGGAGACGAAAATGCCAATAACTCACAGACCGGGCGTCCGATTGACGCGCCGTCTGTTTCGTTGACTTCCTCTTGATGAGACGGAACTTTTGACATACTCCGCCCGAGTTTTGGATGCAGTCGGAGTATGGCCGGGTTGGATTGTTCCCGAAATCCAACCGGGCCCCTGGAACGGGAAAAGCTGTTATCTTTCAGACAGGACGTCCGTCTGACGAACCGTCAGCGGCGTTGATGATCACAATGAGAAACGGTCCCTATGAGTTTACCCTATGAGAGTTCGGGGTACAGTTGAGATACGGCCGGGTTTGGTTCGCACCCGAAACCAACCGGGCCCCTGGGACGAGAAGGCTAATAACTCACAGACCGGGCGTCCGATCGACGCGCCGTCTGTTGCGTTGAGACCCCTGTGACGAGACGGACCTTTGAGACACTTCTTCGTGGGACTTTGAGATACTTAGAGTATCGACCAGTAGCTCGTGGAGCGGATCCTCCCGGAGACGAGCGTGCAGAGTACGGAGACCGTGTAGCCGGCTGAGACCTGACGACTGCTTGACCGACTCGACTTGGAGTGAGTCGACTAGCCCAGTGGACGGAGCGCCCAGTAGTTGGTAGCAGACCCACGGCGGACGGAGCGCCAGGTAGTTGGCCGCAGACCCGCGGTACTCGTCCGGAGAGTACCTCAGCAGGCTAACTGGGTAGCGCCCGGTATTTGGCGACAGACCCTCAGCGGACGGAGCGCCAGGTAGTTGGCCGCAAACCCGCAGTACTCGACAGGAGGAGTACTTCAGCAGTCCTAGGTTAGTGAGCGGCAGCCTCGGAGTCGTGACAGGACCACTGTACACTCTAGAGACGGAGCTCTTCAGCAGTTACGGTTTCGATAATGAAAATCCTGGTTTGAGCTGAGACTTTTGACCTTGTGTTTACTTCATGATTGAGATGGGTCACTTGCTAACTTTAGGTATATGTATGGGCATATACCTGGGTAGTGGTTATCCGTTGATCTCATGATCCTTGTGTTTCCTCATGACTGAGATGGGTTACTTGATAACTTAGGTATATGTATGGGCATATACCTAAGTAGAGTTTATCTGTTGTGATCTTCTTGTGGTTATACTTGTTGGTTTTAGTGAGACCTTGAGGGTCTCGGGGTCCCTACTGAGTATCGTTATACTCACCCCTGCACGGGCTATGCCCGCACCTCGTTGTGTTGGTTGCAGACGACGGCCAGTACTGGCAGAGGCCGAGTGTTCGAGGACTGGACGGTACCTGGAGGTGGACTATACGACGAGGCGGTACCCAGAGGCAGACCACTGGGCGGGACATACTCGGAGCAGACGGCGGGACCCGAGGAGCAGAGGAGCTATCTGTACCCACCCTTCAGGTGGGATTTCCAGTGGACATCTCAGCGTAGCAGCTTTACTTTTCAGTCGTTGTTTTCCCTTTCGAGTTGTACTTTACAGTTGGGCTTGTATTTCCGGCCCCTTTTTACTTTTCAGCTCTTCTTTTTGTACTTAGTGTTTTACTTCCGCTTGTACTCTGTGGTGCTTGTTTTCTTTATAAAGGCAATGCCTTCCCAGTTATCGGGATTTTACGCCTTTGGTGCTAGTCGCCAACCCCTGGCCTATGGAAGGCGGGCTTGGGGTAGTCACGGCACGGGCCCCGAGGACGGGTCGTGACATCAAATTGGGAAAGGGCCTCGGCCAATTCCACGTCTAGTTGTCTCATGAGACCTACCGATGCATCGAGGAGCTATAGCGGGCTCCACCCATCACTTATTAAGTCCAATACATTCCTCATATGAATAGGTTTAAACATATCATAAACCATAACATAATCGTATCACATAAAACATGCATAAAGGAAACATAAAATTTCCACATTTCAATCACAAGATATCAATACAACACATTTATATAATAAAAACGCTTTCAAAACCATTTTCAATACCAAAATAAAATAAAGTTAAAACTTTGTATTATTTTTCATTAAAAAAAGATGGCTTGTAGAGGAAGCCGAAACTCAAATAATGGTCACAGCGGCGGAGAAGTCGTTGTCGCCGCATAAGTACGGAAAGAAAAACATTCCCTTTTGTCGTTTAGCAAAACGTTTCGTATAAAAAAAAGATTCCTTTTGAATAAATGTAAAAGTCAAAGGGGTTTATACACCGTATAAAAGAAAGTCGTGTATAAAACCAAATATGCCTCAATGAAAGGGGATTGAGACGAAGTCCTTAAAAAGATCATTTTTAAAATAAAATAGATCTATTATGTGTATTCACTATAGGTACACATGAAGAAAGTAAAAATACAAGATAGGACATAATAATATCATGACATAATTTGAAAGTAGGAGATTAACCCAAAGAATGGAAATTGGGTTAAGAAGTTCCCTTACCTTGTGTCCGACTTGACTCAACCGTTCTTTAACCTCCTGAATAATAAACTAGAGTTAATATCTACCTTATTAAGAACCATTTTCAATTTCATTATCCTTTTTATATCACTTATTACAATGTTATGAACATTATGTAATTATTTAAGTTAATAACGGTCGTTTTGTCGATCTTTGGTAACTTGAGTCAACAATAAACTTCTTATAATTACAAGTTGTTCATGTGGTAGAATATCCATTATATCCAGAATTATATTCATGATTTAGATGTCATATATATCTTATATATCCAGTATATACATTCATTTATAATATTACGTAACATTTAGAGGTAAGAAATAAAATGCACCGTTCATGGAGACGGTAAGCCGTACGTACGCATGAACGCTACTTTCATTTCAATTTCATATTTAATGGAACAAAATCATAATGATATAAATGTATAATATAATTCCAGTATAATATATTGTATAATACCATTTACTCCATCCTTTATACATCCCACATATGGCATTAACGATTCAAATCACTTTGAGGGGGCGGTAGTCCGCACTTCCTAAAATGAAATTATCGCGTTTTACCCATAATGGAAATCATAAATTATGCCATAAATGAGAAATACAGAAGCATAAGTAAAACATAAACATATTATATATCATATATAAAAATAGTGACATCTTAATGGCCACCTTTGAAGGTGTTATATGAGTGTTGAACAATCATCGTTTCGTGAGGCAGAAATTCACCATCCACAGAAACCGAATGTTCTTTAACCATTAGATGTAGGTGTGTGTAAGTGTAGCTCGAATCCTTCTTGTAACAACATCCTAGTATATTTAGGATACTGGTGTTGTTACAAAATAAATGAAAAAAAAAAGAGTTTAGGGGGTTGGAGAAGAAAAATAAAACAAAACAACATTAGAGAAGACATTACCTCAAAATCGGGTAACTCTTTTTGATTTGAGCCAAATGCTTCCTTGGGAAGAGTTCTGCCCAAAGTGAGGCTTCTAGGAGTAAGAGGGGGAAGTTGGGAGAGTATTTGGGCAGAGTTTGGCCGATCCAAATGGCTTTAAAGTGTAAATGAGGTGGGAGAGGTGGGGGCCTTTTATAAGTGGAGAGGAGGGGCACTCTTGGAAAGATTGAAATGTTACATTATTTCACAATGCTTTTCGGATTCTAAAGGTCCCACACTTATATAATTCGAGGCTAAGGTGCTGAGGTTTCTAAATCTCCTCATCCAATAGGCTTTGGACAAGTGTAAGCCTTGTATTTTGCAATATCTTCTCATTTTATTTAAATCGTTAAATAATGAGGTCATCGCTGCATCATAATAATGTCATAAATAATTTAATTTATTTAATGTCTAAAAATTATAAACAAAATACTATGATGTAGGGAATCTTTTTATCTTTCTAATGAATATTTATAGTCAAAATTTGGACTTGTGTAACCCCACTTAAAAACTATTTCAGTAAAACAATTTATGTTAGTATCATTTTCACTTTAACGTTAAATAAAAAGTAATTTATGTCATTTCCCAACAAAAGTGGATCCATGGGGTCCCCAAGTTTACCCATGGCTTGTCTTGGTCGGCCATGACACAACCAATGAGGTTGGGACATGTGTCTAGGTCATTTAATATTATTAAAGTATTATTTATACCTTAAACTACCCTAATTACCACTAATCGCGATTAAGAACTTAATAAGTTACTATTCACCAAAAAATTATTATAATTTCATTGAACCACATTTTACATACTAATGACAACCATGTATGTCAGATTTTCAAAATTCAATACACATTAGTGGTAAACTTTCATTTAACTGAAAAATCAGTTTGCTTGATTACCACTTAGTGGTTTCACTATTCATCAAAAATTGAAGTTTTTCAGAATAAGGCCAAAATTTCACCCTAAGCTATAATTTATATTCTGAATTAAAAAATGATGTCTATTTTAAAAAATTCCAAACATATAAGTTGCATTAATTAATTTTATAATTAATTCCCGCTGTTAAAACAAATAGCGTGTTTTTAAGAAACAATTTATATTAAAAGATTGGCAATTGTTTATGCCCAATTTCAATGTTAAATTAATTCTAATGACCACCATTGGACAAAATGGTAAAAATATATTCTAATTATACTTTAAAACCACTAAATAGTATAATTTATCACTATAAATTATTTCGATTAAAAAAGTTGTTTTTAAGTATTTTTCATTATTCATAAAAAATAGAAGTTCTCAGAAAAATACCAAAAATTCCACATAGGCTAATTTTGATATTCTGAATCCAAAAGTGAAGTCCATTTTGATAAATAAAATTTATAAAATTTCAAAAGGTAGGTATTACTATTCACAACAGCTAGTTTAATTCGTTGTGGTGTGTGTTAGAGCTCGAGGTTGCGTACAACACACGCTATTGCATTATTCGAAGTGAAACGTACCGTGGAAGCTTGGGGTGTCACATTCTACCCTCCTTCAATAAATTGCGTCCTCGCAATTTGAAATTTTTCTTTGAAAAGAAAAGGTTGAAAAGAGACAATACCTTTGAGGAAAACCCACATCGGAAATAAAGTTAATAAATATATAACATTAAAAAAAGCAAGATAAGTACAAAGGTCACCCGATATAGCCCATTCTAGGATTCTATGAAAATATGGATATGGAGGAGAAAAAACCATCAAGGTCTGATGGAGAGTTATAGAAAATAGGATTAGGAGAAAGTTTAACCACAAGAAAATCACAAACTTGTGATTGGTTAAACGGTCATTGAATCCCCAGTTGGAAAAGTTAACCGACAACATTTTTGTTTTAAGTTACCTTTTATAATGTTGAGGAATTTATTTAGGAGATTTACTAAGAACGTAAGGGAATATACATACTTGTTATGTATAATTTCATTCGTTAATAAATTTTTACCACAAACCCAACTTTTACTCCAAATGGTAATGGAACTCAAAAATATTCTATTTATCCTAATTGTATAAGGTTCAAAATGTTAACACATACCATTTAGATTAGTAAAACTATTTTGTAATAACCAGGGACTTCCTGTAGGCTAGTGGTAGGAAATAAAGGCTTGTCGCACTATGGTTGTGGGTTCGATTCCTGCAGCTTTGTCCGACGCGACGGGTTATTCCCCACCCTGCAGGTTGTCCTTTTCCAAAAACTATAGTATTATAATATTCCAAAAATAATCTTCATAAATTTTTTTAACCTTAAACAATACTATCCAAATATCAACTTAATCCACTCCAACCTTTATAGTTATCCAAAATACCTCTGTCCAGACTTTCTCTAAAAGGTCTCTTAATTCCAAAATCAATTTATCAGATTCCCCGAACAATGAAAAGTTTCTCTTATTGTCACATACTAAAAATATAATTACCTTTATCATATTAAAACCTTACTGAAATCAACAAGTACTGCAGTACAATCCTTATATATATATATCACATTATTCTAATAACCAGAATATAATCCATGAGTCCAAAAGCATGAATACATTAGTTATTTTGCTTCAACTGTAGTAACAGCATAAGATTGTCCTTGATCCCTTGGCCTTTTCTGAGGTAAGTTTCCTTGACGCTTAGGACATTCATTTGCATAATGCCCTGTTTCCCTACAATTGTAGCATTTAACTTTGACAGCCTCTTTCTTTCCCTTGCAATCACGAGCCTGGTGACCCTTTTCTCCACATTTATAACAAACTCCCATTCCTTTTAGGCAAGTACCAGGGTGATTCTTCCCACAATTATCACATAATGGAAAATCCTTCTTTCCCTTTTTCCCTTTATCTGTCTCTTGTTCCACCGTTCTCTTCTTCTCTTGCTTTACTTTGTTGTCATAAGACTTAGAGAATTCCTTTTCTGTCTTGATAGCACACGAGACAATATCTTTGTATGATGAGAAGGGTCGTGATACTAAAGCTCGACGGAGAAATGGTTTTAACCCATCAAAGAAACGATCAATCTTACTCCTTGGTTTACGTATATAATCGGCAGCATGCCTTGCTAACCTTGTAAAGTTAGCCTCATACTTTGCGACATTCTCATCCTCCTTCTGCCTCAAACTCAGAAATTGCCTTTCAATATCTGCTCGATGGTCACGAGGAAAGTATTTTTCTAAGAAAATCTCTTTGAAATCCCTCCATTCCATATTCAATACGTCATCATCTTCCTTTGTGTTTTGAATCAGCGACCACCACTGATCGGCATCTCCAGTGAGGCGGTAAACTGCCATGACAACCTTCTCCCTTTCACTACTCCCCAAGGCATGGAATATTTTCTCTAAGGAATTTATCCATTGCTCAGCTACTAATGGATTTGTACCCCCATTAAATATTGGCGGTTGTTTCCTCATGAAGCGGTCTAACATTGATCCTCCACGTTGCGGATCAGGGTGCTCCATACGAGTAAGGTTATTATTCATAACCTGCGTGAGTTGTCCCAATACGGTGAGAAGTTGATCGGCACCAGTTGTATCACTAGCTCCACCATAATTATCTTGAGCAAGAGGGCAATCCCTACATGGAGTGCGCGCATTGATACGGTTTCCATTTCTTCCACTAGGCACCATTTCTAAACAATTGCATCAACTAGATCAGTTTATGAATCAAAATACATAATCCCATACTTATAAAACACTTAACATAAATTGAACTATTTATGGATATAATCCTTAATCATAATAGAAATGTTTCCTTTGAGAATGTATATACTCATAACCCTTCATAGTGGTTTGTAATGAAAATGAGAATTATCCTAAGCATATCCCCAGGGATTGTCGTAACCAAGAGTGCAGCAAGGCCCGTTGTCGTGCACCAGTTCCCGTTCGAGTCTAGCTCAAAGCGGTGTTTTCGGGTTTTATCCCTAGGTACATCTGTGCCAGAGCTGCCTCTACCTGCTCGTATCCAGACAGGGGTGTATTGCTCAGAAAACTCACAAAATCTCTACAATACCAAAATTCTAGGAAGTTCTTCTATATTAATCCTCAAAGTTCATCTTAGGTCTATGTGCTCTAATCAGAGTTTATCTAAATCTAGCTTCCAAGGTTTGTACTAAACTTCCTTTGATACCAACTGTAACGCCCCGACCCCAGCTACCCAGAGTCGGTGCATTACTTCGTAACATTTGCATGATCACAAAAGATCAAGTCTCGAAAGACCGATTAGTTTAGTAGCCTTGGAAACACTAGATACATTCATAAACGTTTCATTACATCATAAAGTGAAAAAAAACAATAACAAAGTCTCCATAGTCCACACTCATAACCTCTTCTCCCAATCCCTGCAGGTCATTCATAAAATACTTCTTCACATCCTAGAAAATATTAAAACATTGAAAGGGGTGAGCTCAGATGCTCAGTAAGGATAACAATATTGTGGAAGCTATCATAAATAAACATAAAAATTTAAGGCAATGTATAACTAAAACAAAAGCCTTTTAAACTTGAATATCAACATAATATGGCAAAAGTAAAATGAGATAATGCCATTCACTTCTTCACATGGATATTCTACTGGTCGAATAATCACATGAAATATCAATAACCACTTTCATAATGATGGAATGTATAATTCCAGAAATTCTGAAACATTTTGTCAAGGCCTCGTCCAAGACATCTAAAATGATTAAGGCCTCGGCCAAAACCATAAATCAAATTGGGAAAGGGCCTCGGCCAATTCCACGTCTAGTTGTCTCATGAGACCTACCGATGCATCGAGGAGCTATAGCGAGCTCCACCCGTCACTTATTAAGTCCAATACATTCCTCATATGAATAGGTTTAAACATATCATAAACCATAACATAATCGTATCACATAAAACATGCATAAAGAAAACATAAAATTTCCACATTTCAATCACAAGATATCAATACAACACATTGATATAATAAAAACGCTTTCAAAACCATTTTCAACACCAAAATAAAATAAAGTTAAAACTTTGTATTATTTTTCATTAAAAAAAGATGGCTTGTAGAGGAAGCCGAAACTCAAATAATGGTCACGGCGGCGGAGAAGTCGTTGTCGCCGCATAAGTACAGAAAGAAAAACATTCCCTTTTGTCGTTTAGCAAAACGCTTCGTATAAAAAAAGATTCCTTTTGAATAAATGTAAAAGTCAAAGGGGTTTATACACCGTATAAAAGAAAGTCGTGTATAAAACCAAATATGCCTCAATGAAAGGGGATTGAGACGAAGTCCTTAAAAAGATCATTTTTAAAATAAAATAGATCTATTATGTGTATTCACTATAGGTACACATGAAGAAAGTAAAAATACAAGATAGGACATAATAATATCATGACATAATTTGAAAGTATGAGATTAACCCAAAGAATGGAAATTGGGTTAAGAAGTTCCCTTACCTTGTGTCCGACTTGACTCAACCGTTCTTTAACCTCCTGAATAATAAACTAGAGTTAATATCTACCTTATTAAGAACCATTTTCAATTTCATTATCCTTTTTATATCACTTATTACAATGTTATGAACATTATGTAATTATTTAAGTTAATAACGGTCGTTTTGTCGATCTTTGGTAACTTGAGTCAACAATAAACATCTTATAATTACAAGTTGTTCATGTGGTAGAATATCCATTATATCCAGAATTATATTCATGATTTAGATGTCATATATATCTTATATATCCAGTATATACATTCATTTATAATATTACGTAACATTTAGAGGTAAGAAATGAAATGCACCGTTCATGGAGACGGTAAGCCGTACGTACGCATGAACGCTACTTTCATTTCAATTTCATATTTAATGGAACAAAATCATAATGATATAAATGTATAATATAATTCCAGTATAATATATTGTATAATACCATTTACTCCATCCTTTATACATCCCACATATGGCATTAACGATTCAAATCACTTTGAGGGGGCGGTAGTCCGCACTTCCTAAAATGAAATTATCGCGTTTTACCCATAATGGAAATCATAAATTATGCCATAAATGAGAAATACAGAAGCATAAGTAAAACATAAACATATTATATATCATATATAAAAATAGTGACATCTTAATGGCCACCTTTGAAGGTGTTATATGAGTGTTGAACAATCATCGTTTCGTGAGGCAGAAATTCGCCATCCACAGAAACCGAATGTTCTTTAACCATTAGATGTAGGTTTGTGTAAGTGTAGCTCGAATCCTTCTTATAACAACATCCTAGTATATTTAGGATACTGGTGTTGTTAAAAAAGAAATGAAAAAAAAGAGTTTAGGGGGTTGGAGAAGAAAAATAAAACAAAACAACATTAGAGAAGACATTACCTCAAAATCGGGTAACTCTTTTTGATTTGAGCCAAAGGCTTCCTTGGGAAGAGTTCTGCCCAAAGTGAGGCTTCTAGGAGTAAGAGGGGGAAGTTGGGAGAGTATTTGGGCAGAGTTTGTCCGAACCAAATGGCTTGAAAGTGTAAATGAGGTGGGAGAGGTGGGGGGCTTTTATAAGTGGAGAGGAGGGGCACTCTTGGAAAGATTGAAATGTTACATTATTTCACAATGCTTTTAGGATTCTAAAGGTCCCACACTTATATAATTCGAGGCTAAGGTGATAAGGTTTCTAAATCTCCTCATCCAATAGGCTTTGGACAAGTGTAAGCCTTGGATTTTGCATTATCTTCTCATTTTATTTAAATCGTTAAATAATGAGGTCATCGCTGCATCATAATAATGTCATAAATAATTTAATTTATTTAATGTCTAAAAATTATAAAAAAATACTATGATGTAGGAAATCTTTTTAGCTTTCTAATGAATATTTATAGTCAAAATCTGGACTTGTGTAACCCCACTTAAAAACTGTTTTAGTAAAACAATTTATGTTAGTATCATTTTCACTTTAACATTAAATAAAAAGTAATTTATGTCATTTCCCAACAAAAGTGGATCCATGGGGTCCCCAAGTTGACCCATGGCTTGTCTTGGTCGGCCATGACACAACCAATGAGGTTGGGACATGTTTCTAGGTCATTTAATATTATTAAAGTATTATTTATACCTTAAACTACCCTAATTACCACTAATCGCGATTAAGAACTTAATAAGTTACTATTCACCAAAAAATTATTATAATTTCATTGAACCACATTTTACATACTAATGACAACCATGTATGTCGGATTTTCAAAATTCAATACACATTAGTGGTAAACTTTCATTTAACTGAAAAATCAGTTTGCTTGATTACCACTTAGTGGTTTCACTATTCATCAAAAATTGAATTTTTTCAGAATAAGGCCAAAATTTCACCCTAAGCTATAATTTATATTCTGAATTCAAAAATGATGTCTATTTTAAAAAATTCCAAACATATAAGTTGCATTAAATAATTTTATAATTAATTCCCGCTGTTACAACAAATAGCGTGTTTTTAAGAAACAATTTATATTAAAAGATTGGCAATTGTTTATGCCCAATTTCAATGTTAAATTAATTCTAATGACCACCATTGGAAAAAATGGTAAAAATATATTCTAATTATACTTTAAAACCACTAAATAGTATAATTTATCACTATAAATTATTTTGATTAAAAAATTTGTTTTTAAGTATTTTTCATTATTCATAAAAAATAGAAGTTCTCAGAAAAATACCAAAAATTCCACATAGGCTAATTTTGATATTCTGAATCCAAAAGTGAAGTCCATTTTGATAAATAAAATTTATAAAATTTCAAAAGGTAGGTATTACTATTCACAACGGCTAGTTTAATTCGTTGTGGTGTGTGTTAGAGCTCGAGGTTGCGTACAACACACGCTATTGCATTATTCGAAGTGAAACGTACCGTGGAAGCTTGGGGTGTTACATTGATAGAGTCCAAATTGACTTGGATGACTCAAAAAAAGTAGCTTATATTTTCTTCGTTGGGAGTTGGCTCTGTTTGAGGTATGTGGTCTCATGTAATCTACCATGTGGTAATATGAATGGTAATTTGGAATGTGATATGAAGTTTTCCACAATGGGTGAATAAACATTAATTTATAATTTAGTTTTGAATATATATATTTCTTAATTGGTATAATGGGATCTAAGTCGCAAATAATTAAATAAATCATGCCTATTATTTCTGAACAAGGTTCCAAGGGTCACGATGGACCCTTTTGCACTAGCTCGATGCCAACTGCAAATGGATGGCACTTGATCACATGTGTGTTCTTATGTATCTTGTGAGACCATTTTTATTCTAGATCACATGAGTCTTTATGTGTAGCCCTTGAAACCATGTTTGATGTTTGATCACATGTGTGTGGATGTTTAGCCTTGAGAAAATGTTTTATATTTAATCACATATGTGTGTGTGTAGAATTTGAGACCATGTATGATGTTTGATCACATATGTGTGTGCGTTTTTTCCCATGAAACTATTTTTCATGTATAGATCACATGTGTGTGTAGCCTGTAAGACTGATGATTGATGCTTGATCGCATGAGGTGTGTGTGTGTATCCAATTGAGACCTATGTTTGATGTTTAATCACATGAGTTGTGCCTATGTAGTCCCATGAGGCCTATGCTAGATGTTTCTCATAGGTGTATTGTTATGGTTATGAATCTCTCCTAACATGGCATTATATTAATATATCATCATATATATATGAATTATAGGTGTTATTCCTCAATCTTATAGTTAAACGTACATGTTGATCCATATTAACTGTCCCCTGAAGAGGATGTGTTTGATGTTTTTCAGTATTTTTATTGGATATCTCTTAGATAGGGATGAGTTAGACATGTTTTTTCTGACTATGCTATAGAGGATGATTTTTCAGACATGGATAGTTAACTTTTATTCCAGCATGGAGTTGAAGTAGGTATGATCTAAGTTCATGAAAGCTTGGTAAGTACACAACTATTTGGAATAAAGGTGTTGTTTATTACTTGTTCATTGGTGATTATATGTTATTATTTATCAGTTTATGTATTTCATATTTACTTTCTAATGATCTTACAACATGCACGTATATTTTATTTATCAGTTGGGTATTGGACCACATTCTTGGTGTCCTACTGAGTTGTACTCAAACCTTAATTAGGTAGCTATGGAACTTTGAAAACCAAGTTTCCATCATTTGTTGCAGGTATAGGTTGGTCTTAGGCCTAGGTTTTATCATCTATTAGGATTTCTTATGACCATTCTAGAGATTATGAGTGGGTGTGGCTTGGAGTTGGGTGTAGAGACTTATTTAACTTTTTTTCTTTATCTTTTTGTATATGTGATCATCTTAGTAGGCAATCATTGTCCTATATTTAGGTATGAATGTGTGAGTCTGTTTTTTTGTTACATTCATTCATTACTGATTATTTGTTTATTATTTTCCTCATACTAAGATTTTGTAGTGTTATATGTTTGCTTATTTATTTTTTAATGAGCACTATGATTGAGGATATATTCTCCCCATGAACCCACCTTAGACCCTCATTTCTATTCGAAAGCCTTTAGCATATGGGAAGTTACACCTGAGGTCATGGGGCCCTCCGGCTCATACCCAGTGATTTGGTTCTGGGTGTTACAATATGGTATCATTGAATTGTCTTATTTTCCATATTTGGGAGCCAGTAGGCAGGTGACATTGAAATGTGTTAGAGAATGTGATTAAACTCAATATGGTACATTGTGAACACCTTTCTTGAGGGAATTAATGGTTACCAGGGCATGGGATTGATGTTCTTGGTTTTTTTATTGTTTTATGATTTCTCCTCATGTGGCACACATGGATTTTGAGGGTTGTGATTTCATATGAATTTGAATCTTGTCTATATCAGCAATAGGTATTGAATACATTATATTTTATATATAGGTTTCACAAGACTTATATGCTTATTTTGTGTGATTTTACTAACAATCGAGGATTCATCTACATTAACATCGGTAACTTGTATTGTGATTGCACATATGACTTCATAATAATAGTATAATCAGATAAACCCCTTTGAAAATATATTTTTCATAACATTTTATGTGATACTCTAGTGTGGTGCACCTAGATGATGAAGATGATAGTGAAAAAAATGTTGCTTCATATGAAGTCACTCTATGTACATATGATAGAGGGTACCTTGTTAGTCCATTCTTTGGAATTAATTTTCGTAGTAGGAATCTTGTGTGATTATCCATTAAATAGGTTTGGTTAATTGAGGGGTCAATTATATCATACACTGAGTGATCCATGTATCCCTAGTGGTATTCTATTTAACTGAACATAGCTTCTATAACCTTATCATAGTTAGTATATGGGTGAATCCATCACATAATTTCTTTAGAGATGTTCCCAGATGACATTCGGTGAGTTGTGACCCTAGAGAGACCATTTTTTGGGTTATTTTTAATACCTTATGTCCTTATAAATTCAACATTGGTTATTAGTGAACCAGTGTCTCATAATATGTGAAGGTAACCTGGGTGAGTAATTTCCATGTGAATGGAAAGTCAGGCTAAAGTTCTTAAGGGTAGTTTTCATTTAATAAAATTTCATATGTATTTAAATGAACCTTAGAAGTTTTAGAGTAATTTATTTTAATTTTCCATATAACCCAAGATTATAGATCACCATAAGAGATATTAATTATGATACAAGGTTGGGTTTAATAAGGATTGGATGCTTGTGCATTCTAGGGTATCTCTAGGGTTTTTTTGTCCTGTTGGTTTCAAATTCAACCCTCATTGGACACTTAGTAAAGATCCTAGGTGGTTAGACCTATGAGGGTTAGAACATGGGTGGATTATCAACAACTATAACAACACTATGTGATGGGCAGTATGAAATGAATCTGGGAATCAAGGGGATTCCAACTCTAAAGAAAAGAATTAGGAGTTTTTGGATTATTAGATCTAGAACCTAGTAAAGTGTGAATAGGTGAAGAGGAGTGTGAGTCTGTATTAAAGTTTTGTGACTCATGGGAATTCACTATGTGTTGAGAAAGATTAGTTTCATCATTCCTACCTAGATAAGAATTAATTTGTGAACATTTCTTTCCATGGTTATGCATAGAGTCAGTTGAATTGGTTGAAATGTGTAATGAGTGAACCATTGACAATATTTTGGGTTCTGTTGATGAACTCATAATATCCAATGATGTAGGTCACTAATGTTTTCGAATTAGGGTAACCCTTAGAGTTAGCAATCGGTGTTTGGAATTAAGCTTTTAGGTATTGGCATCCAAAAATTTTTTGTGTGTGTGGATGTATCTGTGGTTTAAGACAACATAGACAGTGGATCAGAGTACTGTTATGTGATCATCCAAAGTTTTTCTTCATTGGAGATTTTGTGGTTCGATTTACCAATTTTCATGAGGTAATAACTTATATCTTGTTTAGTGGTTTTAATCCACACATAAATTGATGGAGATAATTTTTTTGCATCATGAATGGATTATTGAATGTAGTGAACGGTGTTCTAGGAATTTATGTGTTTGTAGTTCTTGGTTTTTTCTTGAAACATTGGTAAGAATTGATTGTTATTCTTAGTTATCATGTTTTCTAATAAACTATTCATGGTCTAGGTATATCGATGAAAGAACTAAAAGGATATAATAAGGATACTCTTTTATGCGTAGTATCGACCTTGTCTCATTTGAAATGACTCTCTTGTGTAAGAGTTTGTGGTATTGTGTAGTACCAACCATTGAATTGTAGTGGTGACTCCAGGAGACTGATGTATAGTAGACCTAAGAGTATTTGGTTCCATGATGAATGTCTGATGTTTGATTTAGATATATTGTTTAATTGATACCACATGTGGGCTTCAAAATCACATGAAAAATTTAGGGAAACTAGAAGGGATTTGAATTTTTGGTGTTTTATTACACATTTGAGATCCTTGTGTCTAGGGAACCAAAATTTTCTTTTGAATCCAATTTAGACTTTGGTAGGGTTGCCTGATCAATTTAAGGATGCTTATAAAGATTAAGGAATCATGATAGATGGTTTTTTTATAAATTGTTTGTTAATTATAATTCCTTTTAAGAAGTTTTATGGAAGATTATTGGCTAGTTTTTTCATATGAAACAGTATATGGTGTATTGAAACCGCATTTATCTCATTGTATTGAGTATGACCAATGTATTTAAGGATATGTCCAGTACTTTATAGAAATATCATAATGTTTTGGTTTCATTGGTCAATACAGACTCATTAGTTAAACACAGAACCAGGAATGGGGTTTTGATGATGAATCTTAGAAAATTATTTGTGTTTGATCAACTGTAATGGAACTGGACCACATCGAGAATATCGTTTGACTGCCATAATTTTTATTCCTTATGAAAAGTGTTATGGTGGGGAACACCTTGATGCTTTAATGGGAATTATTTGAGGACACCATAGTGTGTCAAGTCTAATGGTTATGGTGATCATGGTCTTGATGTTTCAATAATAGTGGTATTTTGGCTAATTTTCTTATGTTCATTCATGGAGTAATGAAGTAAGGGCGTGATAGGAATTCAAGAATGAGAAAAAACATGAGGTGATGAGTTGGAGTTAGAGGATAGAATACATATAACTCATTATGGTTGATGATCCTGGAAGATCATAAAGAATGATTCACATACTAACACAACTTATTGAGGATAAAAAGAGCTAAGGTCCGGAGATTGTAAGGACTTTCATCATTACGAGTTATGTTTTCTAGATACAAGTTGATCTTTTATTCTGGTGGATGAATCATTTAGAGAATTGGGTGTTGAACTAAGATTCAACCTATTTGAACTTATCCAATTAGTGATCTCATACATGAAAGAATTCTTGAAGTTTGACACAAGAGTTGTGATTTTAGCTATGGATTCCTAGATTAGTCAAGGCTACCACTGCAACCTCCAGCTTGATGGTACCCCCACCGACTATAAAATGGGGTGGATAGAAGCCCTGCTACCCAACAAGACCCACCACCTATTTAGTGAGTATGAACTAGTTAGCTAGTAAATATTCACTGACTCACTGGTGAGGTGATAAAAAACCCATGTTTCCTATAAAGACTCATTGTTCAACCAGTTATCCTACACTAGGTGGTAGGAAACTTGCAAGAAAACTAGTGGGGTATGCATAGTTGGATTTTACTAAGGCCCTTTTGGTCCATTTGGTAAGTTATACCCCCTCATAATTTATCTCAATAGATAAAATCTTGGAGATATACTCATTTTTACACTCAAATATTTCCCCCTATATGATTTTCCCTTGATCCATGGTGGATCTAGAAGAAAATGGATAGACAATCTAGGTGAAATCCTTAGTTTCTCTATAATCATGACCACCTTCTTCCACATGTGGCGGTGGGTCATTATTCCATTCAGTATGAATGATAATATTGGTAAGTATTGGAAATTATGATCCTTTTATGTCTAAATTCTCCTTGAATCATCTTACCCTCAATCATCTGTATCAACTTTTGATTCTTTTCATTATCTCAATTAGAAAATTGGATGATAATTCCATCTGATCTAGATGGAATTTCTTGAGAATGATGAGGCATTGGATCAGCATGGCTAGAGGATTCCCCATGATGTTAAATGTGTTCCTTTGAAAGTAATTTCATTTAAGGTATTTACCTTTGTAATATCTTCTATGGTTTTTGGTTAATCGAGTTAGATCATCCATCATAACATGGATTTGAATTAGTTCTTTTTATGCCTTGAAATCATGATTTTTTTGATAGTGTCTAAAATCCATTGGATGAAATTATGGCTAAGATAAGTCAATCTGTTGATTTATTCTATTGGTTCCAATTTAATTTTATTAAATTGGAATTTGTTTCACTGATTCATGATAAATATTTTTCCCATTATTAAGTCAGAAGTTTGAGATGAACCATCCATGGGAGGTTGGTTGTGGTTCTGGATAGAAAGTGATGTCTAGTAAGTCCTTTGGAAAGTATGCCCTTTACCTTGATTGTAAGTTTGTTTTTATTCATTTAATTAATAATAAATTATTGATAATTAATTATTTTTTAATGATTGGGAAGGATTGAACCTTTTTTAGGTGAATTGAATATTAATGTGCATGGAAAGCTCAGAGAAAGAAACTAGAATTTTCTTGGAAGGGAGTTTGATTCATTTAAGTAAGTTGGTCCTATGTTCTTCACTCTATGGTAATATGAATTGTTGTTTGAAAAATAATATGATTTTTTCACATTGTATTAATGACCCATAATTAATAATTTAGTTATGAATTACAATTATTTCTTAATTATTATAATGGGTCTTAATTCTTAACTAATTAAAGGTTCCATGCCTAATGTAATTGACCAAAGTACCAAGGGCCACAGAGTACCCTTATGCACTATATTGATACTGGCCATAGATATCCAAGGATTGATCACATGTGTGTGCATGTGTAATCCATGACACCATGTTTAATGTTTGATCGCATGTGTGTGTAGCCTGTGAGACTGTGTTTTATGTTTGATCACATGTCTGTGCATGTGTATCCATGAGACCATCTATGATGTTTGATCACATGTGTGTGTGTAGCCTATGAGACCATATCTGATGCTTGATCACATATGTGTGGGTGTATATCCTATGAGACTAGGTTTGATGTATTGATCACATGTGTGAGAATATATAGACTGTTAGACATATGTTTTATGCTTTATCACATGTGGTGTGTGTGTATCCCCATGAGACCTATATCTGATGTATGATCATGTGAGGTATACATGTATAGCCTTGTGAGGCATATGATTGAGGCTTATCACATGTAATTGTGATGGTTATGAATCTTACTTGACATGATGTAATATTTATATACAATCATGTATATATGTATTGTATATGATGTTCCTCTATCATGCAGTTCAATGTGTATGTTGAGCCATATAGACTATCCCCGAAGGGGGATGTGTCGAATGTTTTGTCAGCATGTTCATGGGATATCATTTAGAGGGGGAACTATCATATATATTTTTATAAAATCTTGTTGAGGTGGATATGTGAGACATGTTTGGTTGACATTTGTTCCAACATGGATCCAAATAAGGTATGGAGAGGTTTTGTGGTAACTTGGTAAGCACACGACCACTCAACACATGGGTGTTGTTTCTTACTTGTGCATTAGTGATTATATGTTATTCTTTCAAAGTTTGTGTATTTCTTGTCTAATTTATAATGATCTTATTTCATGAGAATACACTAAAATTACTAGTTAGGTACTAGACCAAGTTGGTGGTATCCTACAGAGTTGTACACACACCCTTCTAAGGAGACCATTACACTTAGGTACCTGAGCAACCCAAACATGTTGAAGGTATAGGTTGGTAAAAGGCTCAAGATTGATCATCTAGAAGGATATATCACTAAAATTATAGATACTGGGATGAGGTTTGTCTTTATGTTTTTTGAAAACTCTTTTTATAATTTCTTTTTCCCCTTTTTTTGTGTGTGAATGGCCCAGTGAGTGGCTAGGGTCCTACATTTAAGTATGACTGTGTGAGTCCCTTTTTTCATATTCATTCATTATTTATGATATGGTTTTTGTTTTCCATGTATTATTCTTTTATATTGTTACTTTTTTAGATATTCATTTGTTATTGAGCACTCTTATTGAAGGTATTGTCTCCCCATGATTCTACCTTAGACCCTCCCTGCTAGTTGGTATCCCCTGGAATATGAGGCGATGTACCCAAGATCATGTGTCATTATAGATTAGACCCAATGTATCAATTCTCATTATTAAATAACCATAGTCAATGGGGATAATAAATCAATCATTGAGCCTAAATTTGAGAATTTTACTCGAATGAATCCTAAGATTATGTATCTCATTTATTAGAATTGGGATCAATGATAAACATATTGAGCCAAGAGAGTTATAACCATCATATCTATGAATAGGGCCCTCATTATTAATGGAATTCATGATTAAAAATATCTTGGGTGGGATATTAATTATTGATAACAGTTTAGAGATACCTTTTATCAAGAGAATACATGACTTAATGGGATCATGATGGTGTGAATGCCTTGATCACATACATCGGGTGTCTTTTGAGGAAGATTTTATTTGGATTTGTTAAGGTTTTGATCTTGGTGGTAGGAATCCATGAATGTTTCTTGGTTTTCCTTCATCTGGATTTATGTCTTGGATAAATGTTACAACACTAGAGAGATCTACCTTCCCATTTCATATGTGGTTGTTGGAACTCAAGTGGATCGCTTAGTCCTCACTATATGCATGGGGTCCATAAGCAGAACACCATGTGAAGGGAATTTAGATGTTAAGTGTATTTACCCAAGACCCATATACTATATATTTCATAGTAAATTATTCCTACTATTATCTTCATAATTTGTTTCACCAAGTCTTATTCATATGGTACATTTTTTGTAGTATCATCCTTATAGATCACTTAGTGAAGACTTTTGTTTCATAGTAGGTGGAGGATAACAGGCATGGTGACATAGTGGTGAACCTTTTTTTATAGTGAATTTCTCTTACTAAGGTTTTTTTGCTAACACTAATCTACTATAAATTACAAATTGGCCTCTTTTAGGTTTAATTCCTTCAAACATTCCAAAGTAAGGAGATTATGTTTGAATCTATCTCAAGGTATTTAATGGACTCTTCCTCACCTTTTCTCCATCTCCTTTCTCCCCTTCCTATGTGTGTCCTCTTGAAAGAGTAATCTGGGTATTTATAGGTAAGGTTGGGTATTATATTCCCTATAATTTATGGCCACACTATATATTAGATAGATACCACATAGAGTAATTTCACAGCTTTATCTAGAAGGAATCATTCATAGGACTACCTAGGGGATTTCATATGTATCTCCCATGAAGGATTCTCGGATTTTGTACAAGGAAGAGTACACTTAGGCACATGGTTTTGCATACTATAGGCTAGAGGTTGGATCTAGGGTATTATAAGGGGGTCGTCTGTGTTTCCTAAATTTTACCAACATCATGTTCTTGGCCATGTGAGCCCACATGGAGACTTAGCTGATGACTGCAATGCTGATGAGGTACACAATCATGTGGTTTATTAGTTATCAACACTGATTTCCATCAAAATTGTGTGTACCTTGATCCAATAACATGATCTCCTTAGAATATCCATATAGTTCCATAGTGAATTAACCAATTGAGTGGTAAGATTATTCTCTACATGGTTCGTGGGTGACGGCAGAATAAGAAATCGTACATGGTGTATTTATGTCAAAATAGAGGCTATATTAAAATAACCAAAGTTTAGATCTGTTTCTCTATTTTGTATCCCTAAGAAATAAAATAAAAGTTTATAAAGAGAGATACAATAGTGACTCTAGTTTTCCTATGTTAGACTTCGTAGTATTACTTGGAATATTTTCAAATCCAGGCACTGAGTTGGAGCAGGATTCTGAGGCCTAGAGATCCAAGGTATAGTGATATTAAAAATATTAAGTACAATTTATCATGTAGATAATGTTTCTATCGAAATTTTGAATAAATAAAAAGTGCGGTATCAGATCAGAAATCTAAGAATGTGGTTGAGTCTATAACGTGGTGTTTACCCAAGGCATAACAAAAATTTTGTCAATGTTGGGTTCTCTATTGAGGGTGTGTGTTTTCAGGGTGTTAAATAGAGGTTATTAATTTAATAAAAATTAACTCAATACCCCTCCCCCAACTTGTCTTCGCATGAAAGAGAGGATACCCCCCCCCCCTCCCCCCCCACCCCTCATTTCAAAAATGGACAAACCGAGGTGCAACCAAGGATAGAAGGTGTCGTTATTCTTCGATCATCACAACGATCACTCCTGAATCATAGTGTAGTGGCTTTAGAATGTGGATCTACACTTGAATACTTACTCTTTATCTATGAGGTAGGAAGATTTGAGTTTTAAGTCTTTATTAACATTTTATGTGTTTTTTAAGGTTTTTAGATCCCTTTTTTAGACTACTAGTGATACCCAAGGGCTTGATATGTGGGTTTTGGAGGAAACCAGGGTGTTTCAGGAAGCTTATAAGGAATTATTGTTTAGAATTATTGATCAAACAACATGTAGTGAAAGGTCACACATCATGTGTTCTTCTCATTTAGATAATATGAACTTTGGGTACTACATATCATGTATTAGGGGTAAACACCATGTAGTGATCATAGTTCATGTGGCTGAGGGACATGACCATGGTTTCCAGGTTTGGGGACATAGATGTGTAGAAGTACATAGACTGGAGACACAGGAACATGGTGTCATACATAGGCACAGCCTGAGGGCATGCCCAAGAGGTTAGTTATCTAAGAAATGTTGAGAACTATGGGTACAAACTATTTGGTAGACGTAGATATCCAATCCATGTGGGATAGAACATGGATGGGGGACTAGGTGAAGCAAGACACACTGTGTACACCATGTACATGTCATGTAAGTTCACATGGTCATCCAAGACAAAGCTGATAACATGTAAAGCTGATTAGGTGGGATCAGACACTATGTAGACCCTAGTACATGTCATTTACTATTATTGGGATCTTTTGTTTAATGTATCTTCTTCTTCTGGACTTAGATATTGGCCGATGAGTATCTTATCCTGGTAAGTTTTCCACATATAAAACATTGGCTTCATTTTTTGTGTATCATGAGATATAATGCGATGTAAAGAAAGAATGGTGTTTCTTATCAGTGTGGAATCATGTATAGTGATCAAGGAAGATCATGAGATATATTTATAGGATGTAACCCTTCTATATCAACTCAATATGGGGTCCCCCTAGACTCTTTATACTGGTAGAACGGTGCTCACATGCTATCGGGGCGCTGGTCCCCTACCCATGATAATGCTATGATGTGCGGTGTGACGAGTGTGATGCTACTTTCAACGATACTTGACCAATGTTGGAGATCATTTAGGTTTATTAGAGAGAGATTATAGGACTAGTAATCCTATATTTTTCTAGGACACGAGTTTCCCTTACCTCTCAGATCATTAGAGAAAAAACTCCCCCATATTGGGTTCATGTCCTCTACCCTTGTATTTTTTCTTTCAGGGTCGGTACTCCCCTATTGGACCAGGGTGTGGGACCCCTCTATCATTTGTGTAGTTAAAGATAGATATCCCTTATCATATCAAGGTGTGGTCCCTCTATAATCATTATGTAGTTAGAATCAATACTCCCCTAGAGTTTTGGGGTGCAGTTTCTCTATCCATGTATTTAATACTCCCCTATTGTACCAAGGTGTAGATCCTCCACACGCGATGTTCTAGAAACATCAGTACTACCATTTTGTACAAGGGTGAAGGTCCTTTATTCTAGGGTTATTACTCCCCTATTGAGTCAGGGTTCAGTTCCCCCATTGTGATTATATAGGTAGAGTCATAACTCTCCTATACACAGGGTGAAGTTCCTCTATCTAGAAATTGGTACTCCATTATCTTTGAATAGTGGTTGGGAGTAGGTCCTCCATTAGAGTTAGATCTCTCTCAAATGTAAATAATTGAGAGGAGTGGGGCCCTTCACATGTTATGCATGACACTGGTTATGAGGTATTTCTACCTCAACATGGTGAGATGTTGGCCTCTCTCTATGGGTATTATAGAGGTTACATGGGATATTTAAGAGTTATTTCTCCCTGGATTTTATCTAGTAGAGAGGGTTGGACCTCTACACTTGGGCTCCTATGATCTAGAGTGGGGAATAAGGTATCAGAATTTGTACCTCTAGTTATAAGAACAAGAGTTGGACCTAGATAGTTGTCCTCCATGGAGTGTGACTCTCATATGTGTGATATCTAGGATGTCAGGTCATGTGAAGTGTGTTCTCTTGGATGATTATTACCTTTGAACCTTGAGTAAAATAATGTGGCTAGTTGTGAGGTTGGAATCTCATGATGATAGGAGTTTGAGATGAGTATATCTGGTTTGTTCTATGAGTCCTTATATATTTTTCACATATCATGGTCAACACACCATGTGTATTGAGATGAATATTCAAGTTTAGATAAGAATTGGTGGATATGGAGTTTCTCTCTCCCTTAGGTTTCCTCTGGTTGGGATGAGCGGATTTTTTCCTTTTAGTTGGTCACTTTTATTTTTTATTTTTGGGAGCCTATTAATTATTTTTATACTCACCCTTGCATGGGCTTTTTCTATACATGTTGTGTCTTGTGTGGATGAAAGGCCCTTTACTAGAGTACCAGGAGGACCCAGAGAAGGCATAGATTAGTGAGATAGATATACCTGGGTGTTTACCAGAGCCTGAACGTGGAGTGTTTCAGTTGTTTCATTTGATACAAGTCCCCTCTATCTGATTAGGTTGGATGCTTTACAGTTTTTTGGGATTTTATTTTTCCCTTATACAATTTTAGTAATTTTTTTGTACTAAGTTTGTGGTATAAATGTATGAATTCATTTTTTAGTTATTATTATCTCTATACTATTTCATAGACATGTATGTGGTTTCTTATGTATAGGTAATATATTCTAAGTCCTCCCATGTGTGTGATATGCCAAATCAGCATTAGACCCCAACCCCTGGCCTATTAGAGGTGGGAAAGGGGAGTTGTGACTCAGGTCTCGGTGGGTCAGGTTATAATAGAGTGATATTAGAGATTTTTCCATTTTGGGATTGTAGTGTATAGTTTTTCTATATGTTAGATTGGTTTGGGAATTATTTAAATAGTGTTAAGGTGTTTTGGGATTGGATTTCAAGACATGGACTCTAGTGTTGGTGTGCAGGCCGATGTATCTACTCACCAAGACTTTGATAACATGTTTGTTGAATCGGTACATTGAGACATTGGTTGCATGGAAATTTTGGTACATGCATCATATAGGACTTGGTTGTGTGTTCCATGTCCTTCTTGAGTCAACTCCCCAGATATACTCTTTGACTGTGGTACATATTTTTTTTTCAAGATTCCATGATGATAATAGCTATATAGGATTCTATGTTGGGATTTTGATGATGATATTACTAGTTATGGGGCTTCAATATAGGTCATTGTTCTTGAGGAAGTACCTTTTGGCGGTCTTCCAGTTGTTCCACCACCTATTGAGCTGTAGGTTGTTCTTGTAGTACATGCTAAGTATGTGTACAGTCTGAGTGCACTACATTAACTTTAATGGTAGATAACTAACAATTATTGAATTAAAATAGACCCCTAGGAATTTTATGACTAGATTGAAGTAGTCACACATGTTTTCCACCTTTTTATGTCTCTTACTAATCGAATAGTGGTCCTAGTTGCAAACCTTCTATGGGTTTCCTCCCCAGTAAGAGTTTACTTCTTATTCTACTATAACCTAATGTCTATCTCGATATTTGTGTCATCATATTGGTTGATTCATGAGAATATTCATGCACTATGGAGATTTTGGGGGGATTAAAACAAAGGCCTAGTAAGATGCATTACATACACTTGGGAAGTCCTATATTATTTGTTGTACCATCGTGTGATCAGTGTCAAAGTTGTATGCAATATGATTGTGGATGGCATGGTGCAGTTCATCTAGGGTTTCATGATAACAATAGGGTTACATCAAAATATATTTCAGGTTAGCGAGGTGGTGTACCGCTATACCCTATGAATGAAGACAGACTGAGTGATTAGTGTTTTACACCTATCACAACTAAGGATACACATGCATGTTTTCTTCCATGATATTGACCTGGTTTGAGATAGACAGCGTGCATGGTTTGGCCTTTGTGGTTACCTTGAGTGTGTGTTTATAGACAACATGAAAAAACCTTACAGTGATCATTTTTTCCCTAGGTGCCAATGATTTTTCTTTTTAGGTACAAAAAACTATAAGATAAGGAGAGTATAGTGACTCTAGTTTTTCCATGTTATAATTTGTAATATTTCTATGAATATTTATGAAATTAGGAGTTGAGTCAGCATAGGATTCTTGGGCATGGAGATCCATGGTGAGGTGATATTAAAAATATTAAATATATTTTATCACTCATGCATAGTTTATTTGGAAACATGGAATAAATTCTTATCTGATTCTTGGATTAGAAATATAAGATTGTGGTTGAGTTTATAATGTGGGGTTTACCCAGGGAATTACATAATGTTTTTCATAACCAGGTACTTGGTCAAGGAAGTATGTTGGCATGATGTAAAATATAGGATATTGATTTAATAAAAAATAAATCTACACCCCCACCCCTTGTGTTCACATGGAATAGATAAAGAACCCCCCTGTCTTCACATGGAATAGATGAGGACCCCCTCCCCCCCTCCCTTAGGGTGATGGATGAACTTAGGTAAAACCAAGGAGAGGAGGCACCTCTGATCTTCAATATTGATGGCGATATCTCTCATATCATGGTGTAGTGGCTTCAAAGCATGTATCTACACCCAAATATTCAATGATTCATAACGAGGTTGGTGGATTTTAGTTTTAAGTATAAATACATCTTTTGTGAATTTTTATAGTTCATAGAGCCCATTTATGACAGTTAGTGATCCCATCAGGTTCGTTCAGTGGGTTTTGGAGTCAATTGAGGCATTTCGGGCAGCTCACAGGGAATTCCCGATCACACTATGTGTAGTGTAGGAGAACATGTCATGAATTCTTCCCATTAGAGGAAGATGAACTTTGGGGACTACATGTTGTGTGTTAGGGTACATTCCCTATAGTGAGACCAGGTCATATTGCTAAGAGACATGGCCAGGGTAGCCATGTTTGGGGATATGGCCATGTGAAAGTACATGAATAAGAGAAAAAAACATGGGGTATTGTACACAAGCACAGTATAAGGACATGGCCAAGTGGTTTGTTATCCTGGACATGTCGTGTATCATGGGTACACACCGTGTGGGGAGGAACATGGCCATGGGATCGGGTGAGGTGATATATTCTATGTACACCATGTACACATCATGTAAGCTCACATGGATAGACAAGACATGTGTCAGATGACATGGATAGATGTTCAGGAAGTTTCACATTCCATGTGGACCCCAGTGCACACTATCTACTATCCTTGGGAACTTCCTCCCACTATATGTCCTTCTTTAGGGCTCAGATTCATGCATGAATATAGCCAATACTGATTAGTTTTCTATGTAGAATGTGATGGTAGCCTTTATTGTGGGTTTTAAGATATTATGTAGTGTGCATAAATAATGATGCTACTTAGCGGTGCAAAATTGTTGATAGTGATCAGGGTGGAACACATGAGAGATTTTGGGGTCGGAACCCTTCCCTTCAATCTCAAGATGTGGGCCCCCTTTGAATATTTAGTCTAGTGGATCGGTGCTCGCCTACTATCAGGATGTGGGTCCCCTACCTATGGCAGTGATATGATGTGAGGTGTTACTAGTGTGATGCTACTTTCATTGATTCTTGACCGATGTTGGATATTGGTTGGATTTATCAGATAGAGATGTTGGGAATTGTACTACCTTATTGAATGAGGTAATGGTTTTCCCTTTTTTCTCGAATCAATACAGACAGAACTACCCCAGAGTGGTTAGAGGTCTTCTACCCATGAATTTGTTCTCTTAGGGTTGGTACTCCCCTATTAGACTAGGGTACGGGACCCCTGTATCGTTCATGCAGTTGGAGATGAAGCTCCTCTTTTATATCAGGGAACATGCCCTCCACACTCGTGGTGCAGTTATAGTTGGTACTCCCATGGGGTGCTAGAGTGAGGGTTCTATATCCATATATTTGGTACTCCCTTATCATACTAGGGAGTGGGTTCTCCACATATGATATTCTAGAAGAGTATGTACTCCCCTTTCGTACAAGGGTGTGGGTTATCTATTTCAAGGTCAATACTCCCCTATCGAGTTAGGGTGAGGGTCCCCCATTATGATCATATGGGTAGAGTCAGAACTCCCCTTTTCATAGGGTGAAGGTCCTCTATATATATAGTGGTAATCCCTTGTCTTTGAGCAGCTCTAGGGAGTGGGTCCTCCACTATAGTTAGAGCTCCCTCGACTCTTTGAAGTTTCAAGGAGTAGGACCCTCCCCTTGTTATGCATGACACCAGGTTATGAGGTAGTGTGGGGAGTTGAAGTACTACCCCTATAGGTATTACAGAGGTTATATAGGATGATTAAGAATTTTTTTCTCCCTCGACTGTGTGAAGTGGGGAGGGGCGGGCCTCTCCACTAATGTTCATATGAGATTGTGTAGGGATCAAGGTAGTATAATTTTGACCTATGGTGTTGGGAACTAGAGTTAAACCAATATAACCATTCCCAATGGATTGTTACTCTCATATGAGTTCCAACTAGGATGGAAGGTCTCATGGATTGTGTGCTCCTAGATAAGAATTACCTTTGAACCTTGTGTCGAATCTGAGAAATGGTTGTGAGGTCGGAACCTCATTGGGATTGGAGTGTAATATGAGCATATATAAAGGATTATAGGAATCCTTGAGGTGTTTTCACATCTCTTGGTCAAGACACTATCTGGGTTGAGATGACTAGTCATGTTTATCCAATGAGTGGTTGATATGGAGTTTCACTCTCACTTGGGTCCCTCTAGCTGGGTTGAATAGACTATTGCCTTCTAGTTGTTCCCTTATATTTTAGGTTTTGTGGTTCTGACTGAGTATTATTATACTTGTAATGTCTCGGATCCATATTTCACTCAACTACTTCCATGTACCCTATTGGTCCCATGGCCTCAAGCGCATATCTCCAAATTCCAGAGGATGTCGACTAGCAGCGAGGGCCTAAGGTGTGATAGTGCGAAAACTATGGTCTCATTGGAATACTGTAACATATAAGAATCAATAATAATACAATAGTGTAAACAGTAAGCAACACATAACTAAAATTAACAGCGGAAGACTGATAAGAATCTGAACATCATTCCATAAAAAAATATGATGCAGCATGTTATATTCTAGGAAAACAGCCAAAATAGGTACATTGTAGAAATCCACAATATATTTTCCAAAATCAAAAAAAAAGAAAGGAATATAAGAAGTATCTCAAGCCTCGGATCAGTCCCATGCTATCCTACTCCAAAACAGAAAATCAAGTAATAGTATAAGGGTGCTTTCCCTGATCAACACCTTCAATCATATAATCTGTTTGGGCCCAAAAGCATGAACCAAATAGTGTGTGAGACTAAATCCCAATAAGCAACCACCAAATATCTGTTTTGATTTTTCAGTGAATATATATAATAAGAAGTGTACAATAGTAAAAGCAGTAAACAGTAGGTACTCAAAAGTAATCACAATGGATGTATTAGAAGAAAATGCAGTCAAGTATGGGGGAAGACCAAATCCAAGCTTGTGCTTTGACTTTCCAGACACATCATTAGTCATTTCATTTCATTATTCAATTTAAAACTGAGTCTTTTCCTAAAATCCTAAGTAGAATTCAAGTATCACTCCTAGTGTACTTAACCTTAAATAAATAACCATGGTATAATATAACACCAAACTGGATCAAAACCAGCTATAAAATCATTTCAGCAATCAATCATGGTCAAAACCTAGTCTTTAAGCATTTCAACATGTTCCAAGGTCAAAACCTATTATATAAGAATTTTAGCATGTATCAGGTCCAAGCCTAGTGTATAATCATTTCAGTATGAAATCAACACATGTAACATACACTATTATATAGTTAACAACATATTAACTCACATGGGTAACTCATATCATAATCCTAACATGTGAATTAAACTATCACAAGGCATAACCATTTATTATCTCATGTGGGAAAACCATTACATTAACCAATTCCATTTTAAAAAACCCATAAAAGGAAAAAAGGCATGCCCATAGGCATCCTAGGCCTAATGGATAAACATGTTCATCCAAGGGAAAATGCACCCACAGCGTGGCCCTCAATCTAGACTAACAATCTCAAACATGCCTTATAATCATTTAATAAATTACATAATCAACCTTAGGTAACAACATAGGTCAATATTTAGTTTTGACAACACCCAAAAATGGTTGTACGGCACTCCGACACATATAATCAACTCGAAAATTAGCAAAAGGAATGAGACCACCTACCTCATACTAGTACGACTCTCTTCATCTAGCATATGGCATTGATACGACCTAATATGGAGTATATCTAAAAAATGATAAAAAAGACTAAAACTTTGATAACTCAATAGGGATATGAAATTTGGAAGAAAGGCTCAAAAGAAATCAAGCAATCATTGAGGGGATTTCAACATATCTTACGGTGTTCGAATCGGGTGTTGAATGATGAAACGGGAGGCAAATTCCCGTTCTGATTTCCTAGGTGCGTTTTTTGTCAAATGGGGGTTCGTTTCTATCTGTCTGAAAAAATAAAGATACTAATTGAGTTAATAATAAAAAATTACACATCGTGTGCTTGAGAATACATGTTGTGTCCATTCAATTCATGGACAGACCATTACACAGTCATGTACTAGGATTACAAGGCGTGTAGCCCTCCATACATAGTGTGTACATAAAAGTACTCGGCATGTAGTCAAGTCATGTTACAGGACAACATCAATCCCTTCACCTATTATAAGAACCCGGATCTTCTTTTTAGATATGGATCTCATTTTCATATTGCTTTTGAGGAAAAAGGGAAGAAGGAAAATTTTAAGAGTACATTTCGTGTAGTTCCATGCACATCCCATGTACTCTGGCACCGAGTCCAAGCCATGTTTGGTCGTGTCATGGTCATATAAACAACCGTGTGAAGACATTGCAGGGCCTTTTAAGGTGGTCCTGGTAATGTCTTATACATGTTGTGTATCCCTAGTGAACACACCATGTATTTTTATTTTTTATTTTTATATCAGATATGGGTCACGTCTCATTTACAAAAACATCTTCTTTTGGCTCAATCTCATCTAGGAGAAACCAAAGATCACTAATTCTTCTTCGAGCCCCCAAACTGTTGTCCGTGCTCTGAATCAAAGTCCATCAGTTGTGTTGGAATCACATCGGTGATTTCTTCCTTCTTCTAGATCCTCATATCTTGATTCCTCCTCTTTCATGAGATATCCTTGGTTGAGTGTTTTAGATGTCTTTTTAGATATAACACATTCTAGGTTGAATCAAAGGATGAGATTCAACTATATCAATTGTACAATGTCGAGGTAGGTGGTTTGGGCCTTTTTGTAGATTGTCTTTGAATTATATGTGCAAAATGTTCCCAATACCCTAGTTTAGGGTATTGCGTGTTTAGATAATTTAATCATGTTAATACATGACATGCCTTGTTTTCTTGAGTATGAGTTTTTTATTGTAAATAGGGTTATTTACCTTGCTATGGATGTTTATGCCCATGTTTTATCAGATATTGGTCGTTGAGTATAGGATTTCCTGTTAGGCTACATTGTTTTTCATTCCTAGTGCTATTAGGATGGAGTGATAATATATGACATGATTGTGTTATGAATTTTATCCATTTTTCCAAGTAATATTTGTGATTTACTTTCACTTCTGAATATATTTTGTGCATGACACAGGTCTATGGGAACCTAGTGTAGTGAGACCATAAGAGGAATTTACGTTGAGGGCTTCCCGAGAGTGTTTGTTGTAATTTTTACATTGTGAGACCATGGGGGGGATTGATTTTGAGTTCTCTCTCAGAGTGTCTATAGTTATCGTTATGAGACCACTGGGGGAATTAATGTTGAGTGCTTCTATAGAGAGTCTGTAGTTTATCATTAAAAGACTATAGGGGGAATTGACTGTGAGTTCTTCCTCAGAGAGTCTTTGTTTTCATGAGACCAAAATGGTTAGACTGTGTGAGCTATCCTAGAGTGTCGTTATATCTTTATTTTTAAATGATAATTTGAAACATAAGGGTTAGTCTCTGCGAATTTTCCTATAGAGTTACTTGTGAATGTTTGGTTGAATAATCAATAAATGTAAATGAATGTAGTTGAAACTGTAGGACTATTTACTTTTGATTACTTCCCTATTTATTACTTTATTTTTCATATATGCCTGTTATATATATTCACATATAGTTAGGCACATATCTTTGGGTGGTTTCCTACTGGGATTCATCTCACACCCTATTTGGGTCATTCTTTTAGGCCCAAACAGATTATATTGTTGAAGGTATAGATAAGAAAAGTTCCCTTCTACTTCAGGTACTTTGTCGTAGAGGTAGAGATCATGAGACCAAGATGAGGCTTGTGATGCTTCTGTAGTTTATTTGTTTTCCTGTACCTTATTTTAGTACTATATTTCAGCATTGTGACTTTTTTATCTACTTTCCTAGACATATGTGACATGCATCATTTATATATGTGCTCCTGTTGTTATTTACTTTCAATCTTCCATTATTTACTTGTTGTATGGTGTTTTATTTCCACTAATGTTATCTATTTTTTACCATTGTGTTACTCTACCAATGAAATAATAGTTTCCCCACTATCACACCCAATGCCCTCGCTGCTAGTCGGAAGCCTCTAGAATTTGGGGAAATGTGCTTGAGACCATGTGGCCAACTGGGTATGGGGCACCTTTGGACAGTTCCTCGAACTGGGACGTTACAAAGTGGTATCATATAAATTATTTTCTTCTTGAATTACTGTTTGGAGCCTATATACAAGGATAGGAAGGAATAGTTGGTAATAATTTGTGCTCAGGAGTAGCTAACCCATGTACAGGGAAAAGCTAATTTACCTCAATTATTTCAATTTTCTGGTTTTTCAATTATTACAGTTGATTTGATTTTACCATTGGGTGATTCACATGATTTTTTCTAGTATGATTTATATCATTGAGGTTCTATTTCTGTTTCAACTTGATGAGATGAGGGTATGTCATCTCATGCATCATATAGGAATTTGATATAGATCACATGTCATGCATTCTGGTCATGCCGTTTAGGGTGTGTTAGAGATTGCATGTTGTTTTGATAGACGTTGTACTAGATATGCATGTTTTTTTGATAGATTCATTGATAGAATACCTTCCTTTTAATATGGTATTGTTAATGTTTAGTGTTTTATTTTCATGGGTTCCAAACTTTGGTCCCTTAGGTTTTTTGGGCCCTCTTGGATTGGAATTTGGTGGATCATATTGAACATTAACTAAATTTTTCTATGATATGACATAAGTAAATTCCAAGATTTGATTCGCGGGGAGTATGGGCCCTCACAGATTGTAATTTGGAACTTTAATCATTATTTCAATGTTTTATAGGCTTTCAGAGTAGTTTATAAGGCTTACTTTCCTGAAAAACCAAGAATAAATGGTGTGTATTGATGAATACACGCTATGTATCCTTCTATTCAAGAGGGAAAAACTTTTCTTAAGTACATATCATGTATTCTTAAACTATTTGACTAGCTGTGTGGGAATAGAAATGGGGTTGGGAAATGTTTGGTGACACACACCATGTACTTGGAGTACACATCATGTTATAAGAGTTGTGTATTCAACCGGGTGACCAAGGAAATAGATGGATGAATCTTAGGTTGTACATGTCGTGTTCTACTATTACACGCTATTTAGAGTCGACTGTGTCACCGACCTTGTGACTAATGACACGGATCGTTATGACTTAAGGGATACATGTTGTGTATAGGGAGCACACACCATGTAGAGTTACTTAGGAAGGAATCGTGTGTTTATCCATGTAGAGGAACTCGGGCAAGGGGGAAATGATTCAAGCACATGTTGTGTCTCAAGTATAACATGTCGTGTGTATGGGGTGTTACATGACCATGGTTGGTATAAGTACACGCCCATGTAAATTATTAAGGGAACATGTTGTGTAGTGGTTATAAACGTCATGTATCCATGTTTTTGATATCTTGAATGTTGCTTTTCTCCTATTCCATTCCCGCAATTCTAAGTTTCAGTCCATAACAATCTTGAACGGAGGTGTGTGCTTGACCTTGTAGAGTCAAGCCACTGAGACTTCCTCTAATTTTACGCCAGATGCAGGGAAACGATCAGACACTAGACATGGTAGATTAGGTAATACCTGAAGATCCTCCTGTCATGCCCATCTTGGAACCATCGGTTATACCGAACATAGGTGATGATGCACAGTTCCAAGAGGCTTCATGAGGATGATGCAGACCTTCCAAGGAGCACCGCATCCTGCCCCATCTATGGCAGAGTTGATGCAGGTTTTCAGCAGCATCCTCCCGCTTTCTTAGGGGATGGAGGACCTTAGGATATAGAGTCAAGGTCAGAATCCATGATATCTATCTTCGAACATCTGGAGACTCCTCTAGATAGGTGGGTGAAGCTTGCTACTTACATGCTTCGGGATTCCTCCAAGAGACGGTGGGATGTTATATCACCAAGGAGACTCCTCCAAGTCATGGATTAGTATGATTTCTAGCATACCTTCTATGACTAATTCTACCTAGAGACTTTGAGGGCTGATCGAGCCCGAGAGTTCATGAGTTTGGAGCAGGGTGCTCAATTGTTCATGGAGTATTCTTCTCACTTCATAGAGTTGCATCAATTAACACTCATTCTAAGGGGTGATGATTTATTCCTAGTAAGAAAGATTGAGGATGGTCTCAGGAATGACATCTGATCTCAGGTGATAATCTTTAGGTTGATGACCATATCTTCCATAGTCAACCAGGCGTTGATCACATAGTGCAACCTGAGGGATTCTGGAGCTATGGGCCAGGGCGGTTCAGCATCTAGAGTTGGTACTTCTCTGGATGATAGTAGGAATCACCACAGGGAGTCTACACTTAGAGATCTGAGTAGTCAGGATACACCTTCAGGTAGCTAGGTGGTATGATACCAGTATGGTAAGGGTAGGCATACAAGGAAACATTTCCCGAGAGACCCAGTTGAGTGCCGATATTGCAGCAAGATGGGTCATCTTCAGTGTTTCTGTCAGTTTTTCTCACCAGAAGCTAGTGAGATACACTCTTCTAGGACTCCTCATTCAAGAGAATGACCACCAGTTTCTCATCAGTCTGGGAACTAGAGTTTGTCCGGCCGTTTAGGCCAAGGTAGAGTTCATGTTATTGGTAGCCAGTTGCCAGGATTTTAGCGACAAAAGGGTCGTAGGGTTGCGGTATAGGTCAGACTTTTGTACTGGAGAAGACCCAGTAGAAGAAGGATCTTTTACCCTATACAGTTAGCGGTATGATTCTAGTTACCTTGGTTTTATCCTCTTTACTTTTTGATACAATGGATTCCAATAGTTTCATATCTGTGCCTATCGTGGAGAGACTTTGGCTCTGTATCTTTACTTCTGATGATATCTTGACATTGGACAATCCACTAGGGACTAGAACAGCTAGCGTACATTAGTACAAGGAGCTCTCTATTAAGGTTTGTAGGTGTCACTTTTTATGGGACCTCTATGTCTTAGATATGGCGGGTTGTGATTTCATTCTCAAAATAGACTAGTTGGTTCTCTACCATACTATTGTTGATTTATATCACTGTAGGGTGAGTTTCATGTCAACAAAGGGTGGGTTGTTTCTATATAAGGGCGAATGGGATGTCCATGCGAGCAGAGCTGAACCCAAGCATCATGGGTTGGGAGGAGTTTCAGCCCAGATTGCTAGTCTGTATCTGGATGACCAGGGGACTTTATAGATGGACTTTCCTCCAGTGGTGGACCATTCCAGGGATGTATTTCTAGAGGAATTTTTAAGTTTTCCTCTAGAGAAAGAGGTAGATTTCTCAATTGAGCTAGTGTCAGGAGTGGAACCAGGGTCCATTCCTCCTTACAGGGTGGCTACACCAGAGTTACAGGAGCTCAAGAAGCAGTTAGAGGAGTTATAGGAAAAGGGTTTCATCCTACCTAGTACTTCTCCATGGGGTTCTCCTGTCCTTTTTTTCAAGAAAGAGGACAGTATCCTCTAACTTTTTTGTGGATTATCAGAAGCTGAACCAGTTGATAGTCAAGAACCGATATCCCTTTCCTAATATTGATGATCTCTTAGATCGGCTTCAAGGATCCCGAGTGTTCTCAAAAATTGACTTGAGATCTAGTTATGATTAGTTGTGCGTTAGACTATTAGATATACCTCTTATAGCCTTTTAGATCTAGTATGGTATGTATGAGTATGTGGTTATACTATTCGGTCTCACTAATGAACTTGTAGTTTTATTAGAACTAATGAACTGAGTGTTCCATCCATACTTTGAATCTTTCATGGTGGTCTTCATGGACAATATCTTGGTGTACTCTCACACTCGAAACGACCATCCCACACATATTGAGATTGTTTTGAGTACATTGAGAGAGTTTCGGTTATATGTTATGCTCTCAAAATTCCACTTTTTGATGGACCAGATACACTTATTGGGTCATGTTATCTCAGAGACAGGAGTATCAGTAGACCCAAAGAAATTGAGATCAGTATTTTCCTAGGATAATCCAAAAAAAATATTTGAGGTACAGACTTTTCTAAGGCTGTATGGTTAATAAATGCACATTTTATAGCACTTTTCACATTTAGCAGTGCCACTGACAGGCCTGACTAAGATGGGTACGAAGTACCTGTGGACAGATTCTTGTGAGTCAGCCTTTCAGAAGCTGAAAGGGAGGTTGAATTCAGCACTGATACTAGCTTTTCTAGAGCTTAGAAAGAGTTGTATAGTTTACTCGGATGCATCAAGTATAGGGCTGAGATAATTTCTTATATAGGGGGAAGGAGCCGTTGCATACGGGTCTCAGAAGTTGAGGCCACATGAGAGGAATTACTCGACGCATGATCTTGAGTTGGCTGCAGTTGTTCATGCTTTACACTATTAGAGACATTATCATTTGGGATATAATTTTGTGGTTTTCACTGACCACAAAAGTCTCAAATATATCTTCACTTAGCGTGATCTAAAATTGAGACAACAATGGTGGGTTTAATACCTTCATTCCTTTGATTTTGAGGATGCCTACACGCCTAGGAAAGGCAACACAGTGGCTAATTCATTGAGTAGGAGGACTCAGATACAGGTAGTTTAGGAGGCCAGTATTGAGTGAAATCCTATAAATCTATTCTCTAAGATGCATTTTGAGTTACATGAAAGATAGGGGAAAACGTTTCTTTATTCTATAGTTGTTACCTCTACTCTATGTGAGAGAGTGCGAATGAGGCTGTAGTCACATTCTAATGTCCTAGTTATATGGGAGAGTGTGTTAGGAGAGGAACTAATTCCTAGATGTACCATAGGAAAGGATGAAATATTGCATTTTCATGGGAACGTATGGGTGTCATTATACATATGCGAGGAACTGATGTGGTTTTTTCATTCTTCAGTTTGGGTGGTTCATCTTGGTGTCAACAAGATGTATCGATATCTACACTGTCAGTATTGGTGGTCCGGTATGAAGACATATGTCACTGTTTTTGTCATGAGGTGTTCCACCTATCAATAGGTGATGGAGGAGCATCAGGAACTTGTAGGGATTTTGTAGTAGTTACTCATTCCCGAGTTGAAGTGTAATAATGTCGTTATGGATTTCATGATAGAGTTATCGAGATCCCCTCGAAGGAATGATGCAGTTTGGGGTGTCATTGATAGACTCATGAAGGTTGTACACTTCTTACTGATCAAGGAGACCTTCAGTGTTAATGATATGGGATGGTTTTACATCCAAGAGATTGTATATTTACATGGCCTTATTCACTCCATCGTTTCAGACAAGGATGCATGTTCTACTTATTGGGTCTGGTAGGGACTATAGAGGGTTTTGGGTACATGGTTACTTCTGAGTACAGCCTACCATCCCCAGACAGATGGCCAGTTCGAGTGTATGACTCAGGTGTTGGAGGACATGCTTTGATCTTGCGTCCTAGATTTTATAGGTTCTTGGGAGAAGCACATTCCTCTTGTGGAGTTTTCTTACAATAATAGTTTTCAAGAAACTATTCATATGGAACCTTACAAGGCTTTGTACGGTAGGTCATGCCGGTCACCCTTATGTTGGCTGGAGGCAGGAGAGGCAGCTATTCTAGGACCTTATCTTTCCCGGGAGACTACAGAGCAGATAGAGTTGATTTAGAAGAAGATGGTTGTTGCACAGTCATGACAGAAGTCTTATGCTGATCGATGAAGAATACCTCTAGAGTTCGAGGTTAGAGATCAGGGTTTTCTATGTGTCACATCAAGGTTAGGACACAAGAGGATTATGAGATAGGGTAAGCTTTCACCGAGATACGTCGACAGGCCATTTAAACATTTTGAGAGATTCGGGCCAGTTTTCTATCAGTTGCAGTTACCTCAAAGGTATTGGGATATGCACGGAGTCTTCCACATTTCTCAATTGCAGTGTTACTTATCAGACCCGTCTCGTGTTTTTCAACATGAGGAGGTTGATTTGGAGGTGGACACATCATTATAGAAGCATCATATTTGGATATTTGATCACAGTGTGAAGGTTCTTTGTGGCCAGTATGTTCCTCTAGTACGGGTGCTATGGAAGAATGGGAAAGTACAGGAAAAGACTTGGGAGAGGGAGGTCGATGTATGATCGTACTGGCCAGATATTTCTGAGGATTCTTCTTCATCTCCACCTTTCTAGGGAAATTCTTTGATTAATTTCTTTAAGGGGTAATGTTTTTAAGAACACGGATCTTCTTTTTAGGTATGGATCTCGTTTTCATGTTGCCTTTGAGGAAAAAGGGAAGAAGGAAAAATTTTGGAGTACACACCGTGTACTTCCTTGTTCATATTGGGTACTCTGGAACTGAGTCCTGGCCATGTTTGGTCAGGTCATAGCCACATACATGACAATGTGATGACATGGAAAGGACACTTAAGGTGGGAATGTTAATGGCCTATACACACCATGTATCCTTATGGAACACGCCGTTTATTTTTATTTTTAATTATTATATCAGACCGGGGTCACGTCTCATTTATAGAAATATATTCTTTTGGATTCATCTCGTCTAGAAGCTAATAAAGATCACTGATTCTTCTCCAAGCTCTAAAACCACTGTCCGTTTTCTGAATCATTGTCCATAGGTTGCGTTGGAATCACATCAGTGAGTTCTTCCTTCTTCTAGAGGCTCATCTCTTGATTCCTCCTCTTTCATGAGATATACTTGGTTGAAAATTTTATAATTTTTTGTAGATATACCACATTCTAGGTCGAATCATAGGCTGAGATTCATTTATATCGATTTTACAACATCTAGGTAGGTGGTTTGTGCCTTTCCATAGATTATCTTTGAATTATATGTGCAAAAAGTTCCCAATACCCTATTTTAGGGTATTGCGTTTTTAGGGAATTTAATATTGTTAATGCCTACCATGACTTGTTTTCTTGAGTATGGTTTTTTGATCCTAAATAGGGTTATTTACCTTTCTATGGATGTGTATGCCCTTGTTTGATCTAATATTGATCGTTGGGTCTAGGATTTCTTGTTAGGCTTCTCTGTTTTCCATGCCAAGTGCTATTAGGATGGAGTGATATTATCTGACATGATTTTCTTATACTATGTATCTATTTACCAAGTAGTATTTGTGATTTAATTTTGATGTTGAATATCATTTGTGCACGAATTCTTTACACAGGGTTGTGGGAACCTGGTGTATTGAGACCATGGGGGGAATTGACATTGAGGGCTTCCCCAGAGTGTCTATTGTATTTTTCATGCTACGAGACCATATGGGGGATTGATGTTAATTTCTACCTCAGAGTGTCTATATTTATCATTAAAAGACCATAGAGGGAATTTACTTTGAGTGATTCTTCATAGATTTTGTATTTTATCATTAAAATACAATAGGGGGAATTGATGTTGAGTGCTTCCCAAGAGAGTCTTTGTTTGCATGAGACCAAAGGGGTTAGATTGTGTGATCTATCCGAGCATATCATTATATCTTTATTATTAAATGATAAGTTGAACTAGAGGGGTTAGTCTATGAAAAAATTCCCAGAGGGTTACATTTAAATGATTGGTTTAATAATTAATAGATGTAAATGAATGTAGTTGAAACTGAAGGACTGTTTACTTTTAAGTACGTACTTGTTTATTACTTCATTTTGCATCTTTGCCTGTTATATATATTCACTGATATTTAGGCACAGATCTTTGGGTGGTTGTTGACTGGGATTCATCTCACACCTTATTTGGTTCATGCTTTTAGGCACAAATAGATTATATTGTTGTAGGTATAGATAAGGTCAAGTGCCCTTCTAATTCAGGTACTTGATTGATGTAGAGCTGGAGAGCATGGGACCAATATGAGGCTTGTGATACTAGTGGAGTTTATTTTTTTCCTATACCTTAGTTTAGTACTATATTCCATCATTGTGACATGTTTGGATGCTTTCATATACATTTTTGACATGCATCATTTATATATGTGCTCTAGTTGTTATTTAATTTCAATCTTCCACTATTTACTTATTTTATGGTATTACTATTTCTGATACTATAATCTATTTGTTTCAACTGTGTTACTCTGCCAGTGAGGGCATAGTTTCCCCACTATCACACCCAAGGCCCTTGCTGCTAGTTTGAAGCCTCTAGCATTCGGGTAAATATGCTTGAGGCCATGTGAACAACTGGGTATGGGTTACATTTTGGTGACTCCTGGAACTGGGATGTTACACCTATTTTATCCCATTTTCTTAAGTATATTTTGAAAAGGAAATATCTATAACTCAAAGGAATAACTGGGTTCTTATAAACTTCCCCCTTAAATCAATTCGTACTTGAATTTCCCTTTCAAGGGTGATGAAGAAATGTTTGAGAACAAGTCTGACAACTATGATCGTACGTTGGCATCCCTCTCCCAAGTCTTATCCTCCACTTGGAAATGCTGCCATAGCACCTGTACCAAAGGAACAGACCAGTCATGGAGAACCTTTATGCTACAATCCACAATACGAATGAGATGCTCCTTAAATGAAAAATATTCTTGTAACTCCACTTAATTTGGTCGAAAGGAGTGAGATGGATCTGAAAAGTAACATCACAAAAGAAAAATGCTGAAGATTTCATGCATAGGCCTATACCTCTGAGGTAACTTCTATCTATAGAAAACCAGTCCAACCCTCTCTATAATCTCAAGCATACCGACGTACATCAGTGAAATTTTTCCCTGACTCTTGATCCTATTTTATCCCAACCTCAATGTAATTTGTAGAAAAAATTTATCCCTGACCTCCAAAGGATGTTTATGGTAATTGGCATATGATTTCTGACAAGACTACGTAGTATCCATCTACTTATGAATCAACTAAACATACTCAGTGGTCTCCGGGACAAGATAAGGTCCCACCATCGCTGCCTCTCCTACCTCCAGCCATCACAAGGATGATCAAAATGGCCTACCATATAAAGAATCATATGAATCCATATGAATAGTATACTAGAATATATTGTTTTAGGAAAACTAAATGAGGGGTATGTTTGCCTCCTAAGAACCCATGAAATCTAGGATGCATGCCTGATGTATGTCCTCCAGCACCTGAATCGTGTGCTCTAACTAATCATCTGTCTGGGGGTGGTAAGCTATGCTTAGAAGCACCGGTGTACCCAAATACCTCTATATACCTTTATAAAACAAGAAGTAAAATGGGAGTCTCTATCTAAAAAGATAGAATGAGGAACCCTGTGTAGTTGTACAATCCCTCGCATGTACAACCTCCCAAGCTCATCAACATTGAAGGTTTCCTATATCGATAGGAAATGTGAAACCTTTGTAAGATTATAAATGATGGACCATACTGTATAATTACCTCAGGATGACCTTGGTAAACCCATCACGAAATCCATTGTGACAACATTCCATTTCCACTAAGAAATGGGTAGCTGCTACAAAATTCCTACTGGTCTTTGGTGTTCCACCTTCACCTGCTGACAGGTGGAACATATCCTGAAAAAACTAGCATCATCTCCCTTAATACCTGGCCACCAGTACTGATGATGTAAATCCAGGTACATTTTGGTGACACCAAGAAGCACTAGCAAAACTAAAGCATGAAAATACTGCATCATCTTCTCGTGCATGTCTTCTGAAACCCATACACGACCCTGTACCCGCAAAACCTCATCTTATCCTATGTTCTAACTAGGATGAGGGTCCATACCTAACATACTCTCCCATAGAACTAGGCCTTCAAAATCTGATATCTACCTCATCTTCACTCTGTACAGTAATGTAGAGGTAATATCTAAGGATGCAAGGATATTTTTTCCCTAACTATCATGCACCTCCAAGTGCATCTCAGAGAATAACTCCATAAGCCTCCACTTGCTACTGGCCTACTGCACTGCCTACATCTGAGTCCTCCTGCTCAATGCATCAGCCACTGAATTACCTTTTCTGGGCATGTTGGAAAGTTTGAAGTCGATGAACTGAAGGTATTCCACCCACCATCACTTCCTCGGATTTATATCATGCTGAGTAAATATGTACTTGAGACTTTTTTGGTTTGTGTACAACACAAAACGCTCCCCCAATAAGCAATGTTTCCAATAGTGTAAGGCACAAACAACCATGGATAACTCAAGATCATGTGTCGGGTAGTTCATATCAAGTGGCCTCAACTACCAAGACCTGTATGAAACGACTCGATTCCCCTGCATAAGCACTACTCCCAACCTGATACCTAATGCATCGCAGTACACAGTGTAACTCCAGCTTGAATCTAGAAAATCAATATCAGTTCTAACATTAATCTCTCTTTCAACTCCTAAAAGGTTGTCTTGAAAAAATCTGACCATACGTACTTCACACCCTTCTTTGTCAAGCTTTTCATTAGTGCTTCTAGGTGTGAGAAGTACTGTATGAAATTCTTTTAGTAACTAGTTATCCCTAGAAAACTCCACACCTCAAATATGTTCTTGGGATGTTCTAGGTAACTACTTCTCTCACCTTATCCGGGTCCACTAATACGCCTATCTCTAAGATGATGTGACCTGTGAAATTAATCTGATCCATCCAAATGTGTCACTTTGTGAGCTTATCATATAATTGATGCTCTCTCAGTGTATTCAGAATGATCTTAAGATAGTTGGCATGGTTGTGTTGATTATGAGGATACCCCAAGATGTCTTCCATGAAAACCACCAAAAAAGAATCCAACTAAGGATGGAACACTCGGTTCATCAATACAATGAAAACCACTGTTGTGTTCGTGAGTCCGAACGATATAACCAACAACTCATATAGTCCATGTCTGCTACGAAAGGTTGTACGAGGTATTTCTTCAGGTCGAACACGTACCTGGTGATAACTGGATATCAAATCAATCTTAGAGAATACCAAAGATCCTTAGATCGGATCGAAGATATCATCTATTCGTGGTAGATGATATTGGTTCTTTACCGAAAATTGGTTCAATTTTCGATAATCCATGTATAGACTGAGGTTACCATCCTCCTTTTGCACAAAAAGGACTGGAAAACCCAAAGGATAAGTATTCGGTCTGATGAAACCCTTAGCCTCCAAATCCTCTAGTTTCCTCTTGAGATCTTATAACATTATCGTATCCATCCTATAAGGAGGAATGGATACCAATGCAACTCTTGGTACTATATCGATAGATAACTATACCTATATTACTATAGGTAAACTTGAAAATTTTTCTGGGAAGATATCCCTGGAATAATTAACCAATGGAGGAAAATCCATCTAACATGTCCCCTTGTCAAAAAGTGCATAAGCAAAAATGGAGGCAACTAGAATAGTACCTCTAACAGTAGAAGGTATGGGATCCTGCTTCTACTAGGTATGTTGCACTACAAAAGTATGGCATGTACTATGGACTTTTGGCACAGCCTGGCTTCCCTAAGCTAATCCACTCTATGATCTCTGAAAACCGAGTCTAGATACCTCATCTACAACCACCACCTCAGCCTGAGCAGCTTGATGTATTCCAATTCCCTAATTGGTGAGAATTTTTTGGCCCTACTCTAGAACATGGAGTCTATTCATATCCTCTTTTACAAGCTGCTAGTGGAAACGTCCTGCATAAGTGATGTAGATGACCCATCTTTCTGCAATATCGGCACTCAACTGGGTCCATCGGGAAATAAGGATTCATGTGTCCAACATTTCGGCACTGGTATCATCTCACCTAGTTACTTGAAGAAATGTTATGACTACTAGATTCTTTGTGAGTAATCTCAAGACGTCTCTTTCTGCTAGTTGTTGAGATAGTACCAGATCTTAGTGCTGAACCTCCCTAGCTCGCACCTCCAGATTTCCTCTGATTCTACTCAGTAATTTGTTCCTAGTTTACTATTTCATATAGAGTAGTCATGAAAATGATATTCACATACAATTGTATTTCATACTTGAGACCATCTTCGAATCGCCTACCCTTTGAAAGATCATAACCCCTCAGAACAGGTGTGAAGCACTTTTAAACTTAGTAATCCATAACTGATAGATCACCCTTCTATGGATGCATCAACTCCTAGGATTTGTTTTCCCTCAATGTATCAGGGTATAAATAGTCATAGAAGACTCTCTGGAAGTCTTCCCAAGGAATATCTCAACAATTCCCCATCTGAGTAACCACATCCCACCATATCTTAGTAGAATCACATAGTATAAAATTTGTGAGATTGACCCTCTGCTCGAGAGGAATCTCTGGATGATCAAAGATAGATAACGTGGCCTCTATCCATGATTCAGCAGCCTGTGGTCCCCCATCCCCAAAAAAGATAAGTGGATGTTGTTGCTGGAACACTCTAGTAAGATCATCCATAGAAGTGGTAGGCTAAGGTGCTCCCTAGAAAGTCCACTTAAAGTGAAAGAATTTTTCACAAAACTGTGCATCAGTACATATATATGAAGCAACCACTATTGAATCATCTATCACAACTAGAGGTTTAATGGTAGCCCATGGCCTACCACCTCTAGGGTATTCTCATCACCACCCTCCTGACGTAATATTGGAGGTTATCTTGGTATCATTTCTCTGTAAATTCCATCACATACACCTTAATATAAGCTTATTTATCAAGGTATGCAGTTCAAGAGTGAAAGAAGTAAATAGGAGAAGAAAAGCCCCCAATATTTCACAACATTTGGGTACACTGTGTGTATAACCTAAACATAGTATGTCCCCTTAAACTATCACATGGGTGCATAAATCTACCTTCCTTGGTTTTGTAAACTTCCTAGGTACATGGTGTGTCATCTTGACACACAAAGTGTACTCAAGTATTCCCTTCTTTCCATATACTTTTACATGGCCAGAGCCACGTAGGTTTTCCTATATAAAAACTACATAGGGTGTACATAAGGCACACGGTGTGTTCTGATCAAAACTCAACAACCCATTTTTCTATCACATGGCTGGTGACACGGTCATCTACCACACAGCATGTACTCAAAGTATATGGTTTATACTTGAAAAGATTCTTTTCTTCCCAAAAATAAGAACATGTGGTGTGTGTTCATAGGACCACACACTGTGTTTTCTGGGTTTCCGGAAAGTAAGACTCATAAACTTCCCTGTAACCCCTATTTTTTTCAAAATAAAGAAACTGTGTTCCAAATTCTGATCTATGGGGGGCTATACTCCCTATGAATCCAAGCTTGGCATCCACATTTAGCACATAACAACATAATCTATATCACATTTCTGAAACATTATCCACCAAATTCTGATCCAATAGGGACTATATTCCTCGGACCAAAGTTTAACATCCATCCAATTCAACCATAACACATACCAATACACCTATCATAATAGTACGCATATCTATCATGGTATCTATCACAACATCATGGATATCTAGCACAACATCTATCAAAACAACATGCAATCAGTAATACTCTCTAAATTGCATGGAAATATTACATTACTTGTGATTTCTAATAAGTGCCTATATGATGTAAGAGATGGAATACCCTCATATCATTTGGTTGCAACAAAATTGAACCAAAATGATATCAATAATAATATCACAAAACAAGTGTGTCACCCAATGGTGAAATCGAATCATCTGTAATAGCTCAAAATACGAAAATTACAATTTCATTGGAGTCCATTTGGATTTACCATGTACATTAGGTTGCTACTCCTAGGTACAACTTAGTACCAAATCCCTTTTATTTATATCTCTTTATATCATTGCCAAACAATAAGGCAAACCAAAAAAGAAATATCCCTTTGATACCACTTTTTAACATCTTGGATTTGGATTCCACTCAACTGTTGCCATGTACCTGGTTGGCCACATGACCTCAAGCACATTCCCCAAATGTCAGAGGCTGCCGACTAGCATTGAGGGCCTAGGGTGTGATAGTGGGGAAACTATGCCTTCATTGGTATAGTATAACATTTTGGTCGGAGTGGACACTCAAGAGGGAGGTGAATTGAGTTCCAATTAAAATTTCTGTTAAAATTTATTTCTATTAAAATCCCCAATTAATAAAATAAGTTGAAATGTAGTGAATTTGTAAAACTATAAAGGTTCAATTAGATTCTCAAAATATTGATTAGTTCTCAGTTAATCTAATCAGAAGAATAAATTAACTTTTGAAACTAATCAACTGATTTACAATAGTTACAAACAATTGCTAGATTAAGTATCAAAGTAACTTTAAAACAGATTTGTTTTTCAAAGTAATAGTAGCAGAATATAACTTAGATATTGTATATTTTAAACTTAAACTAAAAATACATAGTAGATATAAGCAAGAGGTTCAGTCTCAAGCCAAGATTTAGTCCTCTCAAATTTATATATAAATTTGATCCCCACCCTGGATCGGGATTAACAATAGTACAAGACTGTCCCGGCCACACAGGGACCTCTACGACAGTTCTTCATGGGAAACAAAAATAAATATCAGGCCATACAAGAACATATTCCACAGTTGTTGTGGGTAAAAAAGAGTAAGGAGTTTCGGTGTGAGGATTTTGATATCCCCCAGTTCAGCGCAGGAGTCATTGTGTGTGTAAGATATACCGAGTACACACACTGCTCGAAATTAAACAATGAAATCACTTAGAGAGAGTATATAAAAGTTTAGAAAGCTCTTGTGATTAGCAGTGTAGCTCTAGACTCCTTGGATTCAGTATAATTGCTTCTGAGTCCTTCTCTGGTTTTGTGTGAAAAAAAAGAGTGTCGTGGTTCTGCTTGTGTTCTTCACAAGTGAGAATATTCTCTTGTTTCTTCTTGTTTTATTCAGTAGAGTTTGATTACACTCATGAGAGTTCTTGAAAGATCTTGCAAACACTTCTTTGTGCTCAGGATTGTTCTTATGTTCAGTACAGTGCACTCGTGTTTCTTGAGTTGTTGCGCCTATGTATGTTATTCTATGGTTTGTACACTTGTGTATCTATGTTGCTCTACAGTAGCTCAGTCTTCTTTATATTCCATAAGCTCCAGTAGAAGGAATGGTTTCCTTTTCATATGTACGAGGTACACTTTCCTGACAGACCAACAACTATCATTAAATAACATTAATTGCATTAAAAACATCAAATATGACTATTAGCATTATTTAAATAATATTGACAAAAAGGTTAAGAAACAGTGTCACAGTGATTATGTAAACGTTGTCTCCTTCATGGTATGTCCTTCACAGTATGAGGATCATGATGTCTTGCTCACGGTGTCTTGATCATGGTGTGTCCTTCATGGTATCTTCATGTCATGGTGTGTGAGTCATGGTTTGTGAGTTACGGTGTCTGACTCATGGTTTCTTGCTTATAGTGTGTCGAGGTCACAGTGTCTCACTGGTCACGGTGTATCATTGATCACAGTGTCTGAGACTTAGGATTCACGGTGTCTACTTCAGTGTTTCTATTCACGATGTCTGTTTGACTGTGACTGACACAGTCTATCTTATTATGTCAAGCTTCACGGTGTCTTTATACTTAGACAAATAACTGTATTCAAACATAAACAGTAATATGCATAATATAAATTAAGATTAACCATTATAAAGTAAGAGAACCTGAAACATAAATATAGTAGTTTGATAAGATAAGTGATATTTTTGATCATGCATAAGATTTGTAAATAATATTGAGATTTGGTAACAGTAATATGATTTTCTATCATTAAAACATTATGTGTAATTATTATTGAGATTTGAGATCATTAACAAGATGTTCAATTATGATTGAGATTTTTGATCATTAAAACCTGATTAATACATGAGGAGTCCAACAATATCTCCATTTTTGATGATCATAAATCATGTAGTTAAAGTGGAAATGAAATGCAAAATTAGAGAAAATAACATATAGAATAATTAAAAATAAAATACTAAGAGATAATAACTCTAGATAATAAGATAATAACTCTTCTCACTTTTTCTCCCCCTTTTGGGATTATCAAAAAGTAGATAGAATGGAGTGAAACAATGCAATGTCATTAAAAACATTCAGAATAGAGCATACAATAGAAATACAAGAATCAAAGACATCCCATCAAAAATTAAGAAGCAATGGGCGACTTCAGCGATTGGATTTATCTTTGTCTTTATCAGCAGCAGGAGCCGAAGCTGATGTAGAAGAAGGCATAGATGTGGTAGACAAAGACGGTAAAGGTAGACCTTCAAAAATAGATGGAGCCAAAGAAGGAGCAGTATAAGATCTAGTCTATGGTTGGTCAAGAATGATTGGTCTGATCTGAGAAAGGTCTTAGTTGACTAACATGGTAGTTGAGGCTAGGGCAGGTAGACTAGGTCTAAGAGGCACAGCAGCTAGAGAAACGATAGTAGTACTCTGCACATGAAGATACGGCTTCAAAAGAATGATGAAATTAGTAATGATTTCTCCACCATATTTCATATCCTTTTCAAAATCATCCTTATTCTCCGTGAATTTGTCCAACAATATGGTGAACTATGTAAGCTTCTGAACTTGAACATTAAAATCTTGAGTCACTGGAGGGATTTTCATGTTCTCCACAAGATACTTAAAGTGATTTGTCATGTCACTTTTAGAGAAAATCAGAGTGAGATAAAATTTTATCTTCTTAGTGATCTCCATTTGAGAATCTTTGGCAATCTTAGAATGGATCTGAACAAGATCAAGTGCTCTATCACTGTTCTTCACAACTTCAGATAAAGGAGACAAATCTAATCCACTGAAATAATTCTGAATTTATTCCTTGATTATGGATCTCAGTAGAGAATCATCCAAAGAAGGTGTAGAGGTATGACCAGAGGGAGGAGAAGCCTTGACAGCTTCAGTTAGAACATGGATCTATTTTAAAACCTTTTGCAGATAGCTAGTGTACTCATTTGTGAGCTTATTCATATTTTCTACAATATCTCTCATGCATTGTAGCATCTTTGGGTGTCTTTCTCCAATATTTTCATAAAAAGATAATATATATGGATGAACTTGAGATATAATCTCTCTAGAAATGTTGGAAACAATTGGTTCCGGAGAAGTAGCAATAGGTGCAGGAGTAGAAACATGAGCAGGCTCTGATCTTGAAGACAGTTCTCTTTGAAGGTTTTCCATCATATCTTTCAAATTTTCAACATCAGCACTAAGAAACTTATTTTCAACACTGACTTCTTGTATTTCACAGATCATCCTAGGTTGAATATGCAGAATAATGTTTTCCAAAATAATCGAGGCATCTTCCTGACTTAGTTGAGTCACTGGAAAAGGTTGAGAGAATATAATCTTCTCAACTCCAGCCAAGATAGTCTCCCTAAATACTTTCAAGTCATCCTTAGTTACAAATGATTGCTGGTCAGGTAAGAGTGCGAGTTAAGGTAGTGGTATAGGTTCTAATGCAGATTCTGGTTGCGGTTCAGAATTAGTTTCAGTTTCAGATTCTGATTAATATTGAGGTTGAGTTTGAGGCTCTGGTTCTGGTTCTGGGTGAGTGACTGACTTCAGTTGAAATAAAGAAGATAGATCTATACCAGTTGCAGTCACTTACTGTGATTCACTCACATCATAAAAACTTAGAAATTCATACCGAGTGTACACAGAATAGGTGACAGTTGGTTGAGAGGTTTCAGCAGATCCAACTTCATCAATCTCAAGGATTTGAGGTTCCTCCCCCTCAAAATGGGCTTCCATTTTAGATTCTTGAGGCTCAGGAATTTGGTTAAGATCAAAATTATCAGCTCTAATCTCTTCAGCAAATTCTTGCCTTGCCAACTGAAAGGCAATTTCCATCCTCTCTTCAGTAGAGGGTATGTACTCAGGAACCGACTGTTCCATAGGCTGTGCTTCCAGACTTGCTTCTTTTTCAATAGGGAGTTATTATAGACTAGCTCTTATCATTCTAGGGAGGTTTTCTGCACCACCATATTCTTCCATGGATTGTTGCTCTAAATCAGGGATAAACAAATCTCTTGCAGCCTTAGGTTGGATTTCTAGATCAACATATACTCTAGAAGCATGAGATTCTTCCTCTCCGGGAATAGCAGGAGATTCTTATTCTATAAAAACAATAGAAACTTCCTCTCTAAGAGGTATTTCAATAGGAACATTAGCAGGGATAGTATTCCTCTCCTTCTTAACAGGAGATGCTTCCTCTTGAGGTATTTCAGCCTCTTCTTCTTCTTCTTCTTCTTCCTCTTCTGGGTACTCATCCACTTCATCTAGTTCCAAACCAGGATCAATTATATTCTTTGGCCTTCTTGGATAATCAACAGGATTATACTTCTTATAAAGTTGATCATTATCCTCAACCCACTACTTCTAGGGGTTCCAATTAATCTTCATCCTTCTGATGATAGGCTTGGATAAATAGAAATCAAAATCCTCTAGCTTTTCATTATTCGGTCCAACCACTCCCTTGGAAACTAACATGGCCAAAATCATCCTTGAGTAAAACAAATAGGTGTATTTGGAAGTGACTTTAATCAGCTCACATATATGGTTAATGAAATATTTGCAAAGATTGATCTTATGGCCATTCTTCAACAGATGAATCAGAAACACATCCTGATACTACATCATAGAAAAATCTCCTTTTCTTGGACTAATCAAATTCTGAACAAACTTAAACATGATCCTTGACTCCCCATCCGGCTCAACTACTATGGACCTTCACTTTGTTCCATTTCTAGTTAGAATTTCCAAAGCATTCTCCAGGTAAAATATGTCAGTTGTTGGAGGAGGGTCTCTCTGGTAATCATTATAGATTCTTTCTTGAGGAATCATCAGGCATTCAACCCATAGCCTTGAAGAGAATGAACACTTTTGTATATTGATCCATCTTGTTACCATATATCTTTCTCCAGCATCAATGGAAAACAATACATATTGGTAAAATTGAGATACCAACCTCGGGTAAATCGGTATATCTTTTCTAGAGAACCATTCGAGCCATCCTTGTTCTCTTAAGATTTTCAAAAGCAAAGACTTGCTAGTCAACAGCCACTTAGGGCAGATCACTTTTTCAGGAACTACAGTACAACTTACTAGGTTCGGATTTAGAGGTCCTTCGGGTGCAATCCTCGGAGTCCTCTTCTGTTTCTTAGAGCGGTGATTCTCAAATGAGGCTGAAGATGGACGCTTCATCCTTGGCATTCACTGAAGGTTCAGGCGAGATAGAAGAGAAGGTTTTCAAGGTTGATAAGGTTCAAGAGAGAGTTCGGGTGAGAAATCAAGTGAAAAACCCTTTTTTTATCATTTGGGAATGTCAAATGTCATAAAAACAAAAACACGGGAAAGTAAATAGTGGTGAAATAAAAATTACCGCTACGGTGGTTAAAATAAATATATAAATAATCTTCACGGTGTGACCGTGATTAGGCGTTATGGTGCGATGAAAAACAGTCGTCACGGTGAGACAGTTGGGGGTCATCATGGTGAGACAGTGACCAGTGTGTGTAGTCACAGTGAGACAGTGAGTGAACTGTTCTGTCACGGTGAGACGGTTAAGTGACAGACCTTGAACACAAGGTGTTAACTATGAGACCGTAAACATGAAATAGTAACTGAGAAACAGTGAACGTGAAATCGTAAAGTAAAATATAGCAAAATAGTTAAACAGTAAGACCGGTAAGATATCGATTTATGATTAATAATACCAAGATCATGTATGATGTAGTCTAATCTCTCAAAATTTAATGGTTTAGGGAATATATCATCAAGGTGATATTCAGTACCAATGAATTCCAAAGTGATATCACATTTTTGATAATGATCCCTCAAAAAGTGATGTCTTACATCAATATGCTTTGTCCTAGAATGCGAAACATGATTCTTTGAAATGTTAATAGCACTTTTGTTGTCACAATTTATTTGGACATGTCTAAATTGACATACATAGTCTAGTAAAGTGTGTTTCATCCAAAAAATTTGTGTACAACAACTGCCAGCAACTATGTATTCAGCTTTTGTAGAAGATAATGCAACAGAATTTTGTTTCTTACTACACCATGACACTAGTGACTTGCCTAAAAGGTGACATGTTCCAGAGGTTCTTTTTCTATCTAACTTACATCCAGCAAATTCATCATCAGAATAACTAACTAGTTCAAATGATTGTCCTTTAGGATAGAACATTCCTAAATTGGGAGTATGCTTGAGGTATTTGATAATTATCTTTATTGTATTTAAATGTGACTCTTTAGGATTTGCTTGAAAACAAGCACACATACACTCACTAAACATAATATCAGGAAGACTAGTGGTCAAACAAAGTAGACTTCCAATCATTCCTCTATAAGTGGTTTGATCAACAGATTTTTCATCTTCATCAAGATCCAACTTACTGGTGGTACTCATGGGAGTGTCACTACTTTTTGTTCTATCCAAACCAAAACGTTTCAAAATATCTCTATTATATTTACTTTGAGTTAAAATAATTCCATTATTATTTTGAAAGATTTGAAATCCAAGAAAGAATTTTAATTCACCCATTAAACTCATTTCAAATTCTTTTTTCATCATTTTAGAAAAATCAGAACATAATGAATTTTTTGAAGATCCAAAAATAATATCATCTATATAAATTTTTACAACTAAAACATCTTTAGAAATTCATTTTATAAAAAGAGTAGGATAAAATATTCCTTTTATAAAATCTTTAGAAATTAGAAAAGTACTTAATCTGTCATACCAAGCTCTTGGAGCCTGCTTTAAACCATATAAATCTTTTGATAATTTGAAAATACGATTTGGAAAATGAGGGTTTGTAAATCCAGGTGGTTGTTCAACAAAAACATCCTCAGCTATAAACCCATTTAAGAATGCACTCTTTACATCCATTTGATATAGTTTAAAATTTAGATGTGCACCATAACCAAGTAGAATTATAATGGCTTCTAGTATTGATACCGGAGAAAAAGTATCCTCATAGTCAATTCCTTCTTCTTGACTATAGCCTTGTATAACTAATCCAGCTTTATTTCTAACTATGTTTCCAGATTCATCTACTTTATTTCTAAACACCCATTTAGTGCCTATGGTGAAAGTGTCCTTAGGTCTTTCTACTAGTTTCCAAACTTTATTTCTTTTAAACTGATTAAATTCTTCTTGCATAGAAATTACCCAATATTCCTCATTAATAGCATCATCAATGTTTTTAGGTTCAAGCTGTGACAAGAAGGCTTGATGTTCAACCTGATTTCTAGGAGAAGCTCTAGTCAGTGTCCCTCTATCCAGATTTCCTACAACAGCATATAAATGATGATTCTTTAGAATCATAGTTGATCTAGTAAGAGTAGGACTAGAAATTTCAGGTTCTTCTCTAGGTTCAGGTTCATTAGGAGAAGATTCTGAAATATTTCCAGAACTGGTTGTCTTTACAGTAGGTTCATTGGTTTTATCATTAAGGTTCAGAATAGATAAATCTTCTTCAAGATTTTCAAGAGAAGGCTTAGGTTTATGTGGATCAGTTTCATCAAATTTGATTTGAACAGATTCTTCCACACATTTTTTTATTTTATTAAAAACTCTATAGGCTTTTCTAGTTATATAATATCCTAAAATTATTCCTTCATCACTCTTAGAAGAAAACTTTTCAATATTATCCTTGGTATTGAGAATAATGTCTTTACAGCCAAAGACTCTAAAGTAATTAACTTTAGGTTTTCTATTATTCCATAGTTCATAAGGGGTCTTCTTAAGAACAGGTCTGACTCAGACTCTACTGATGATATAACAAGTTGTATTTACAGCTTCAGTCCAAAAGTAAATAGGAAGGTCATATTCATTGAGCATAGTTCTTGTAATTTCTTGAAGGGTTATATTTCTTATTTCTACTACACCATTCTGCTGAGGTGTCCTAGGGGCAGAGAAATTGTGAGAATAGCCATTTTGTGATCAAAAGGAGTCAAACTCATGATTTTCAAACTCATGGACATGATCACTTCTCAGGGTCTTAATCTTAAGTCCACTAAGGTTTTCTACAGACTTGGAGTATTTAACAAAATAAGAACAAGCTTCACTTTTGTGAGCTAAGAAGTATACCCAAGTATATCTAGAAAAGTCATCTACTAGAACATAGACATAGTGATTCCCATTTAAACTAGAAACTCTAGAAGGTCCAAACAAGTCCATGTGAACCAACTCAAGAGGTTGAGAAGTTAAAACTTATTTCTTTGGTTTGAAAGAGATTTTGTATTGCTTTCCCTTTTGACAGGGATTACAAACTTTTTCATTTGGAAACTCAAGTTTGGGTAAGTATCTAACTAAGTTCTTCCTAGTCAGTTTTCTAAGTGAATGTATATTACAGTGTCCTAGTCTTCTATGCCATAACCAAGACTCTTTATGAAATGCATTTAAACAATTAATGTTTTGTTTAGCTAAAGAATTTAAATCAAGTGCATAAACATTTTCATTTCTCAAGGTAGAAAATACCAAATCATTTTTATAATTAAAAACATTACAAGAATCATTTTCAAATTTAACATTAAAACCATCATCGAATAATTGAAAAATAATTAAGAGATTGTATTTAAGTCCATCAACAAATAAAACTTTAGAAATTAAAACTGAATTAATGTTACCAATCTGACCTAGGCTGATGATTTTTCCTTTAGAATTATCACCAAAGGTGATATAGCCTCCATCAATCTTTATTAATCTCTTGAAGCATGAATAATCTCCAGACATATGCCTTGAACATCCACTGTCCAAGTACCATATCTTCTTATGGGGACTCTTCAAACAGGTTTCCTACAAAACAGTTTTAAATAGAGAATGATTTTGGTACCCAGATTCTCTTGGGTCCAGACAGGTTAGCAAGCAAAGCTTTAGGTACCCAAATTTGTCTTATGGGTCTCATATAATCAATAGATTCAATATATTTTGAAAGATAAACTCTATTTGATCTATAAATATGTGAATAACTAGTTGAAGCATATGAATTTTCTAGAACTAGAACTTGCAGAATTTTGTCTAGATTTAGGAATAAATCTATTCTTAGTAATCTGTCTTTGTCCAGGCTGATATCCTATTCCAGTAGTGTATTGGTGCCACTTTCTTTCCTAACATTTGAGTTAGAGTATCCTTTCCATTTGTGAAAATTTCTAATTCCTTTCTAAGTTACTCATTAGACATTTTCAGTTCTGTATTTTCCTTTAACAGTTGAGCATTATTTTATTTTTCTATATCAAGGGAGGATTTAACATTCGAGGTGAGAGAATGTTGTTTCTTTAATGACTTATATTTGTCCTTAAGTTCATTACATGTTTCTTCTAGCATGTCACAATATTCGAACAGTTCCTCACTAGACATGTTTTCAGAATCAGAATTAGATTCTGCATCATCTCTAGAATAATAGGAATTTAAAACAAGATTATCTAAGGTTACCTCATATGTATTTGTCATGAAACACATGTTGGAATGATTCTTTTCAGAATCAGAAATTCCAGATTCACTTATGTTGTCTTCTGAAGCACTCCAGGTATCTTTTATATCTTTCTTGTACTTCTTGTCCTTATAATCATGTTTCTTTTTTAATTTTAACTTCAAATAGTCAGCCTTGATGTGTCCTATCCTTTTTCACTCATAGCAGACTATAACAACTTCCTTATCATCTTTTTTCCTATCCTTCTTCCACTTACCTTGTTGATCATACTTACCTTTGAAATTTAATTTTCTGAATAACTTCTTCTTCCTATAGAATTTCTTAAACCTTCTTGCTATTTGAGCCATTTTAGCATCACTGTCGGAGTCTGAACTTTAACTTGTTGAGATTTCAGTAGGTACATGTATTTTCTCTTTGTCTTTTCTCTTTGAAGCAGTATACTTGAATGCCACTGACTTCCTTTTTGGTTCATCATCTTCCTCCTTATTCACTTTGAGTTCTTCCTCATACATCATAAGCTTACCAATCAGTTCTTTAACAGGAAGAGCTCCAATGTCACATGATTCTCTGATTGATACAGAAGTGCCCCTCCATCGGTCTGGTAGACATCTCAAGATGCTCATGATTTGTTCCATTGCTAGAACAGCCTTTCTAAGTGAGCTCATGGTGTTTAAAATTTCATTAAACCTGAGATACATGTCATATATAGGTTCATGAGTCTTCATTTTAAAATTGTCATATTTAATAGTATAATAATTTAATCTCATTTCCTTAACATTGGTTGTTACTTCAAGAGAAACACCCAAAGTATACCAAATTTCATAGGCAGTTTTGCAAGAAGATATTCTGTTAAATTCCTCATCTCCTAATGCACAATACAAATCATTCATAGATTTACAGTTATTATTATAATCAGTTTTTGTAGGTTCATCCCAAGTTGTTCTTTCAGTGTCTGGAATTTTATATTGAGACTATATAGCAGTCCAGATATCAAACCCCATACTTTCCAAGTGAATTTTCATCTTAAGTTTCCACTGGGCATAGTTGGTACCATTGAATAAAGGTGACCGGTTAGTAGCAGCACCTTCTAGTATACTATCTATAGCAAGATTTTGAAAAATAAATTTAAAGAGATAAAATTTAGAATTAACATAAATTTAAGATCTTTAAAGATGCAACTAAAATCACAGTTGAAAAACAGAGTATTTTGAAAACTTTGAAAAACAAAAAACAAACCTCTGATACCAAATATTGGTCGGAGTGGACACTCAAGAGGGGGTGAATTGAGTTAAAATTAAAATTTATGCTAAAATTTATTTCTATTAAAATCCCAAAGTTATAAAATAATTTAAACTATAGTGAATTTGTAAAACTATAAAGTTTCAATTAGATTCTCAAAATATTGATTAGTTCTTACTTAATCTAATCAGAAGATTAAATTTGCTTTTGAAACTAACCTACTGATTTACAATAGTTACAAACACTTTCTAGATTAACTATCAAAGTAACTTTAAAACAGATTTGTATTTCAAAATAATAGCAGTGGAATATAACTTAGATATTGTATATTTTAAACTTAAACTAAAAATGCACAGCAGATATAACCAAGAGTTTCAGTCTCAAGCTGAGACTTAGTCCTCTCAAATTTATATATAAATTTGATCCACACCATGGATCAAAGTTAAAAATAGTACAAGACTGTCCAGGCCATGCAGGGACATCTACCATAGTTCTTCGTGGGAAACAAAAATAAAGACCAGTCTACACAAGTACCTCTTCCACAGTTGTCGTGAGTAAACAAGAGTAAGGAGTTTTGGGGTGAGGATTTTGATATCCCCCAGTTCAACGCGGGAGTCAGTGTGTGTGTAAGATATACAGAGTACACACACTACTCTAAAGTAAATAAAGAAATCACTTAGAGTGAGTATATGAAAGTTTAGAAAGATTTAGTGATTAGAAGTGTAGCTCTGGACTCCTTGGATTCAGCAGAATCGCTTCTGAGTCCTTCTATGGTTTTTTGTGAAAAAACAGAGTGTCGTGGCTCAGCTTGTGTTCTTCATGAGTGAGAATGTTCTCTTGATTCTTCGTGTGTTCTTCAGTAGATTTGGATTACACTCATGAGAGTTCTGGAAATATCTTGAAATCTTTTCTTTGTGCTCAGGATTGTTCTTCGGTTCAGTATAGTGCACTGGTGTTTCTTGAGTTGTTGCGTGTATGTATGTTCTTCTCTGGTTTGTGTATCTATGTTGTTCTACTGCAACTTAGTCTTCTTTATATTCCATAAGCTCTAGTAGTAGGAATTATTTCCTTTTCATATGTACGAGGTACGGTTTCCTGACAGACCAACAACTATCATTAAATAACATTAATTGCATTAATAACATCAAATATGACCGTTAGAATTATTTAAATAATATTGACAAAAACGTTAAGAAACGGTGTCACAGTGATTATGTAAATGGTGTCTCCTTCACGGTATTTCCTTCACAGTATCAGGATCATGGTGTCTTGCTCACGGTGTGTCCTTTATGGTATCTTCATGTCACGGTGTCTGAGTCACAGTTTCTGAGTCACGGTTTATGAGTCACGGTGTCTGACTCACAGTGTCTGACTCACGGTGTGTCGAGGTCACGGTGTCTCACGGGTCACGGTGTCTCATTGATCACGGGGTCTAATACTTTGGCTTCACAGTGTCTGCTTCAGTGTTTCTGTTCATGGTGTCTGTTTGACTGAGACTGACACAGTCTGTCTTACTGTGTCAAGCTTCACGGGGTCTTTATACTTAGACAAATAACTGTATTCAAACTTAAACAGTAATATGCATAATATTAATTAAGCTTAACCATTATAAAGTAAGAGAACCTGAAACATAAATACAGCAGTTTGATAAGATAAGTGAGATTTGTGATCATGCATAAGATTTGTAAATAATAATGAGATTTGGTAACAGTAATAATATTTTCTATCATTAAAACATGATGTGTAATTATTATTGGGATTTGAGATCATTAAAAAGATGTGCAATTATGAATGAGATTTGTGGTCATTAAAACATGATTAATATATGAGGATTCCAACATAACACATCATAATCAATAAAAATACAATAGTGTAAATAGTAAGTAGCATACAACTAAAATTAATAGTAGCAGATTGATAGGAAACCAAACATCATTCCATAAAAAAGATGATACAGCATGTTATGTTCTAAGAAAATAGCCAAAATAGGTAAACTACAAAAATCCACAATATATGTTCCAAAAGCAAAAAATAATAAAGGAATCTAAAGTCTCGGCTCGGTCCCATGATCTCCTGCTCATAAACATCAAATCAAGTACTAGTAGAAGGGTTCTTTCCTTGATTAACACCTACAATTATATAATTTTTTTGGGCTCAAAATCATGACCTAAATAGGGTGTGAGACTAAATCCTTGTAAGAAACCATTAAATATTGGTGTCGACCTCTCAGTAAATATATATATATATATATAATAGCCGGTGTACAATAGTGAAATTAGTAAATATTAGGTACTCAAAAGTAAGCACAACAGATGTCTTAGAAGATAATGCAATCAAGTATGGGTGAAGACCGAATCCAAGCTTGTGCTTTGGCTTGGCAGATGTGTCATTAGTCATTTCATTTCATTATTCAATTTATAACTATGTCTGATCATGACACCCTAATTGTAATTCAATTATCACTCCTAGTGTGTTTAACCCAAACCATGTAACAATGTTATAACATAATAATAAACTAGATCAAAACCAACCATATAAGAATTTCAACAGTCTATCAGGTTCAAAACCCGGTATATAATCATTTTATCATGTGTCAGGGTCAAAACCTAGTATATAATAATTTTAGCATGTATCAAGGCCAAGCCTTTTGTATAATCATTTCATCATGAAAGCAACACATGTAACATACACTATTTCATGGTTAACAACATAATAACTCACATGGGTAACTCAAATCACAAGCCTAACATGTGAATTAAACTGTCACAAGGAATAACCATTTATTATCTCATGTGGGAAAAACATTAAATCAACCTATTCCATATTAAACAACCCATAAAATGAAAAAAAACATTACCATAGGCATCCTAGCCCAAATGGCTAAACATTGGTCATCCAAGGGAAAAGGAACCCACGGGGTGGCCCTCAATCCAGACTAACAATCTCAAACATGCCTTATAATCATTTAATCAATTACCTAATCAATATTAGGTAACAACATAGGTCAATATTCAATTTATAAGACACCTAAAAATAGGTGCGCAGAACTCCAACACATATAATCAACTCTACAATTAGTGAAAGGCATGAGACCACCTACCTCGTACTTGTATGACTCTACTCGTCCAACGTTGGGCTTTGATTCGACCTAGAATGGTGTATATCTAAAAAATGATAAATAGGCTCAAAATTTGATAACTTAATTGAGATATGAAGTCGGGAAGAAAGGGTTAAAATGAATCGATCACTCACTGAGGGGATTTCAATGGATCTGACGGTGTTCGAATCGGGCGTCGGATGATGAAACAGCATGAAAATTCCAATTCAGATTTCCTAGGTGTGTTGCTCATCGAATAGGGGTTCATTTCTATTTTTTTGAAAAAACGATGTTATTTCCTTACTTAATAATAAAAAAATACCCATCATTTACTTGAGACTACACTCCATGTTCATAAAATTCCTAGCCAGACCATTACACGGTCGTGTACTAGGATTACATAGAGTGTAACCCTATATACAAAGTGTGCTCATAAAGGTGCATAGTGTGTCATCCCTAGTCACATCGTTTAACCGGCCTGCATCCAGCCCTTGACCTCTTTCCCCCCATTTTCTTAAGTATAAACTAAAAAGTAAAGATCCATACCTAAAAGGAATAATCAGATTCTTAAAATAATCTCCCTTGTATGGTCTTTTACCACATATGTTGTGTCTTATACATATGATGGGCCTTTCAAATGCGTTCTAGGAGGACCAAGATCAGGTATAGATTAGCGAGTTAGAAGAATAAGGGTGTTTAATGGAACCTGACCGAGGTGTGTTCTGGTGATTTAATTTAAAAAGCAATCCCCTCTATCGGTATAGGTTAGATGATTTACAATTTTTAGTGGGACTCTTTCCCCTTTTACGTGTTCAGTGCATTATTGTACTCTGTATGTGGGATAGATGTATGCGTGAATTTTTTTTGGTTATTTTTATCTCTTCACTATTTCATGGAGATTTATTTGGGTGTGTGTGTGTGTAGGTACCATAGGATAAGGCCTCCTATGTGTGTGATATACCTACTCGGCATTGGATTTCATCCCTTGTCCCATTGGATGCGAACTTGAGGAGTCTCGGCTCAAGGCCCAATGAATTAGGTCATGACAGACACTCCACAAACTTCATGGTTTACCTTGTAGATGGAATTTACCAAGGAAAAAAGTTCCCCAAAGACCCTTAAAATGGATTTTATTTCTTTGAAACCCTTTTATCATAAATTGATGAAATCTATAGCCTATTCCCAGAATGATTTTCTCATCACCACTTTACTGGACTGTGAAACATTTTTTATAAATATTCATCCCTCGGTGTGTGAGAAATCATACTGTATATGGATATCACATTTGCCTCTTCTTTTGTTATGGTGATTATTCTCTTCTTAAAGTAAACTTATAATATATTTAGTGAGGATTATTTTATTGATTATTTGGAAAGGATTGTGGTGAAAAACAATTAGTGTAAAAGACCCAAATCGTTATATATGATTTATGAAGACATATTATTTTTATATCAATTTGATTATTAATTGAATTATATAGCTTATAAATTTTTTATAAATTATAATAAAATGTATTTTTTGTATTTTAATTAATTTATAAAATTACTTGTAAATTTATTAATTATAATGTTTTTATAATAAAATAATTAAATGTTTATAAAACATTTATTAATAAATATTTCATAATATTAAGGGTTAATATGAAAAATATTTATTTAAAATTATATATAATGATTAATAATTTAGATATAAATTGTTTTTATGTAAATTATAAGAGAAATTTACAATGGGTTTATAAATTATAAGAAATAATCCAAAATATAAATTGTTTTGATTCCATATTATGATTTTTTTCATAATTTTTAATTTGAATAGTTTAAATCGTATAATGGATTTATTTTATAAAGTAATTTAAACCATTCCAAAAGTTTTTTGATAAATTATTTAAAAAATTATTTAAATAATATTCATATGTGATATTCATATTTTCTAAAATGTGAACATAATAAAAAATGAAATAATAAAAGTGTATATTTATTTAAATTGTTATATTTAGAGTAAATTTCATATAATGAGTGATATAAAGGAGTTCATATTTGAGTATAAATATAATGAATTTACATTTATCCAATTATGTAATTTCTATTTTTGATATATAAAGTGTTTGGAATTTCTAATTTATGAATTATTTATAAATTCATATATCATGTTTAGAAAATAAATAAAAGGTTAATTTATTTATTCATTTTTAATATTAATGTTTATAATTTTTTTATTAAATGTGAATATTTCATATTATTTATTTTATATGATAGATTTCTTCTTATAAACTTCCCTACAATACTAGGTATGACAACATAAGATTTTGTTTTCATCTACCATGACCTCAATTTTTAATAAAAGTTATTCTCTTAAATTTAGTTTTTTAATATAGTTAATGCATATTGGGTTTTAGAGTTGTGATGAATTAGAATTTCTCTTGATTAAAGGACCCATTAATAGATTGTCTTTGGTTGAGACTTACCACTATCCTAGAGTCTTATCCCTTTTTAAAGAAAATTTGAGGTTGGATATCTATAACTCCAGTCTTACTCATGTAGAGATTATAAATATCATATATTTCTAAATAATTACATGAAAAGTTTATATACATTATGCATAGGATGTATATGGATATGATTAAATATGTTTGGATTCTATTTTTGTGTGAGTGGAATAAATTGTGGGTTGTGTAAAGAGTTAAACATTAATATGGTGCGAACATATAAAGTTTATGGATGGAAGAGGGATTCCAAAACTAAATCTATAGAATCATTCATACATAAAGGGACTAACAAGAGATAATATAGTATGATAAAAATCTTAAAAAATACTAAGTGTGATTTTTCTTCTAAAGTGGCACATTTCAATACAATAATCTATCAATATGGGTGATCATAGTCACTACGCTCCCATAGATTAACTTATATAAGACAAATAAGTAATAATTTGAACCTAACTATTATATACCTTGTTATTGGAGTTAGTTTTTTGTTACACTTATATGAAAAACCCTAACTATTGGTATAACAAAGTAATAGAATTGAGTTAATATATACGATAGAATTGGATAAACAGTTACCCATTCAAATATCCAAGGGTCATATATAATATGATGGAGATATAGGTGTGGATTATTTACATGATACTGTGTGTAATTCATAATGGAATATGGGTCTTGGATCACAAAATGGATATAATGTATGAGACCAACATTTATAGTTATAGTAATTTTAATAAAATTAATCATTAAATGAATATAAATCATGATACATATTTGATAAGGGATTTTTTATATATATAATGACATTATCATCTTTGAGATTAACCATGAGATCAGTGTTCAATAAGTAAAAACACAATGGTATTAATTTCCTTCACCAAAAATAGAACTTTTGAATTTTACTTAATCAATAGGTAATATTCTATGATATAGAGGAACCCCTTTCTAAGAAAATAACTGGTTAAGTCATTCAAAAAATACATATAGATTCATATGATATACTTATGTACAATTCATTGTAATTTTTAACTCTCATTCTTCTTAACATGGAAAACAACTTGAAAAAAAACAGGAGATCATGGATTCTTATAAGATGATAGACATCCTGAAAAGGATCTATCAATAACAAGATAGAAATGTGAGGTAAAAGGTCTTAATGGATATATTTTTGTTTAAAATGATGGAAGGAACCTCAATATCAACTTATGTGCTCAATATGATCGGGTGCATCAATGACTTGGATGTGAGAGTTAGTTCCCTAGAACTAAATACTTCATGATTTTGATTACTGGTATATTCAAGGTATTGAAAATAATAATAAATATCTTATCAAAAAATTTGTTTTCATATTTGTAACATTATTGTGATAATTAACTAGGGTATCTATCAAATTGATAGGTCATAACAGTTCCTTGCTTTTATGAGAAACTTGAAGTGTTGTGGTGATATTCATAATTTTTTGTCCTATAGTTAGTGCACATTCTACTATATAACACATAGTATGTTTATTGTCAGGTGTGTGTACTCTTAATCATGTGGGAATTTATCTCATGAAGTTTTCACTTGGTAATATCCAAGATAGTAGATTAAGAAGTCATATCTTCCAAAAGGAATTAAACATGTTTTCATGTCATTGAAAATCCTATATTTGAATGTGTGTAATGATCTTTATACATGAGGTTATTATTAATCCCTATCATGAGTCATGTATTTTGATGTATTGATGACATACTCTCGTGGAGGGGTTGGATACATTGGATGAAACATGAGTGATATTACATTAATGAATAATTTAATATAGTATTTTTACCATCTGTTTATAGAAGTTGATATCTCAGGTCCTCTGATTAAAATGGAACTATCAAACTAAATCTATGTCCACGGTGTGTTGAAAAGTTCATGTCAAATAGTTAAAGAAAGAAAAATCAAATGCATAGGCTGATGACATAGGTATGAGACCTTCATGATTATAAGATATCCAAAAATGGGATTATAATACACAGTGAGTGTTCATATGTTATTTTTTCATTAAGACATTAACTTATTACTATATGGGTACTTTTATGTGTTTCTATATGTAGATATTAAAATTTAGGCAATCCCACCAAATTCCAAAAAGGAAGAGTCCCAAAGGGTCACACACATAGTGTTCCAATGATATAAAATATATATTATTTGTATTTAGTGATTTGAATGAATATTATTGTTAAGACCAATAAATAATATGTATTCAGTATTTAATGATGGTAATTATTCAACACTTGATCAAATGTGAGTTGAATATTTAAATAAATATTAATTTTCAAGACCGTTGAATAAAATATTTATTCATCTATTGTTTTATTTAAAAGATAATTAGAAAATTTTATAATCAAATAAATATTTATTTCGTAAAAAATTAAAATAAATATGTATTATCAAGATCGTGAATATAATATTAATTTATTTATCAAATGAATATTATTTTTTATTTTAGTTTTAGTAAATGCAGAGGATGGTGATCGGGATGTTAAAAACCCCTAGTAATTGAAATGATATAATTTTAAATGTCTTTTAATTAAATATGGAATTATTTATTTTATGAAATGATATTTATTTGTTTAAGTCAGTGCATGCCATTATATATAAAAATAATATTATTATTATTTGAATGGAGAATAAATTCGGTGTAATATTGGATTAAGTTAATTTTTTAAATTATAAATATTAAAACCCTAACTCTATATATTCTCATTATATATCATTTTAGTGCGTGAAAATCATTTATGTTGTGTAAACTAAATTCTCTTCCTAGAGAAATATTCCAAAAAAGAATATCTCTAGGGTTCCTCTTAAAACTAATAGAATCCCTACACTACTTTCCTTTCTCTCATGGATGAGAGAAAGAAAGATACAATCCTAAACCCTAGTGGATTGATTTGTGATCAAATTTAACATTGTAAGATGTTTAGATTATATATTCTCACACTTAGAGTTATATTGTTGTTGTTAAAAGATCATAAAACCTTTTTGGATCACTGCTAAAGAGATTCTATTTTTAATATTCTTAATACAATGAAGGTAAAACTCAAAAAAGGGTTCGAATGATAAATAATTTCATAGAATAAAGAATTTAAATATTGAGATAATTATTGTTGATAATTTAAATATAAATTTAATATAAAATATATTATCTTCTTATTTATAGGATCCTTTCTCTATTTTTTGGGTATATTCATTAGAAATATTGATTATTCATCATGTTCTTGTGGATTACTCATTGAATCTGAAAAAAGAAAAGTGGGACACTTTTTACATTCCTAAATATCTTGTGGGATTTTATGGTAGAATCTCCAATGACAAGATTTTTACTAAGAGAAGGATCTCAACTCAAGGTTTCTGTTTTTCGTTGGTTTATCAATTCATGATAATCACCAAAACTCATAAAGAGTATCATCAAGGATAACCAAATCCACTTGAACATTAATTTTAAATGAAGAAAGTTCTATCATGATTATGAAACATTTGAGTCAGAGATGTTTCCTCATGTACATGGATCATGGATGATTATAGATATAGTTTCTATCATCATACACTAGAGTTTATCCATTTGAATAGGGGTGGTATGAATCAATCTAATGAGAATTGTAAAGGGGGAATTTGGAATTAGGATTCTAATGTTCAAAAGGGTTAATGTACCCTAAATTTATGTCCTTACACATTTTTAATGGTTTATCTAGACTAATATGATGTTTATGAGGTAACATATGAATTCCCTAAATTGTCCTACACTAAAGGGCCTAAAAATCACAACTTAACTTCTACTGAGGTAAAATTATAGACCCCATAAGCTTTGAGTATTTTATCCTCCCTTGTTAATTTTTTGATAAACTCATATAGTGTAAACTTAGTTATAAGTAACTCATATTTTTTTAGGAAAAACAATATTGGTTTTCCACCTTACAATTTTTATTCCATTAATGTTTTTAAATTCTCAATATTTCCAAAATCACATGAGGTTCAAGTCCAATGAGTGAAGACTTGACTTTTTTCTAGGCTTCCCTTTATATTTATTTCAACCTAGTGGGTTATATGTATCTTTATTTGGGTATTTTAATATATTGTATGTTATAAAAATGAGGATAATTTTTATGTTTAGATTCCTTTAACCAAAAATGAGGTGGTCTTCACAACAACATAGGTGAAGAAAAACCTGACATGAATGTAAATTCCCAATTTTGAAAATTTAAAAATCCTAGATGAATGGTGAACATTGATTAAATTCTTAATGTATGAACTATAGTTTGATAATATTTTATGTCAATTATATTTGACCACTTATTGCAACAATTTAACATAGTATAACTTTGACCAAAAAGTTCAAGATGGTCTAGCCAACATATGCTAAGAAAAACTGGACATGGATGAGAAACTCATTACCAAAACACATCATCTCAGGTGAGAATACACATTATTAAAGGAATTGATTCTTTTATATATGATTTACGTGGTTTAAGGTCACATGAAGATGACTAATAAAGTATAAAAATGAGGTGTCCCAACCTTTCATTCAAAAAGGGTACATTGCATAAAGGAATAACATAGAGGATATAGAATCCAATTGAATGATTAGATTATGGATTGTGTAAATCATGACCCAAAGAGTTTAAATAAAAGATGATGATAAGGGATACATATGTCACGAAAAATTTCTATCTATATTTAAATGATGAGTGTTTCTACAATGATGTTGGGACATACAAAAATTAAAGGGCCTTCACTTCATGATAAAAGTTCCTCTTATTGAAAGTCCATATTGGGGAACATATATAGATCCATATGAGGTGCATGTATAAATATCTAAATATAGGTGTCCCTTGTATTTGAATAGGATCATTACTAATATCCATGAAAAGACTTAGGGAGATTTAAAAACTTGGGAAATGAATTTTTTTATGGGAAAGAACAAATTTAATCAGGGTTAGGGCACTATAACAGTTGGTTCATCATGTACTAAACACATTATTAAGGTGAAGAGATATTATATTACATTTATCTAACATTTTCTAGGTCTAGTGGGTCTAGATATCATTAATCAACTTTTGTTAGGTACATATAGTGATCCCCACAATCTCTATACCTTTTCTATTTATGCTCTAATTTTTTATTTAAGCATAAGAGTGTGAGACTTAGTGATCAAAGTATTAACTTTTACTCAAAATGAATTTTATGAGTTTTTAGAATGATATTTTTTCTTTATTTTTGACTAGAAGTTTAATTTTTTGATTTAGATCATTACAATTTGATTTTAGGGTCATATTTCTAAGACTAGTGGTGTGGTGATCCATGCAGCAAGGGAAAGATAAAACCTAATATAAATGAAGGGTCCCTTGATAACATGGACCCCCTTATTGGGGTTTAAATAGATTAAGTTCATGATATATTGAACAATGAGTGCTAATTTTTAAGGTCGTATAACTTTGACTAAAAAAGTGATAAATGTGATGCAGTAAGAACAAGGAAAGATCTGATGTGAATAGATATTCTTGCTATAGTAGACTATCTTGAAAATGGGTTGGTATATTTTATGGTCCTGATTCTTGGAACAAAAAGTTATAGATTTTAGGGTCACATAGCTTTGAATTAAAGGTTAAATTCAAGAAAACCTATATAGTAATGGTAATAAAAAATCTGATATGAATGGAGATCCCAATGCTAGTGTAGATTTTCTCATGTGGGGAGTACACACATTTTAAGGTCATAGTGATTTGACTAATGAAGTAATAATAACAACATAAATGGGGAACAATGTTAAATAATGTCTCAATACATTTTAAGCATGGATTGGTGATGTTGTAAATCCCAACTCAAGGTTATAGGATCAGAAGCAGTGATATGGGATAGGTACGAAAGGTGTGTAAAAAGGAAATATCAAAATAATGTGTTTCATTGCAATTAAGTTATGGTGTAAATAGATTATAGGGACTTATTTTAAGAATGAGAATGCCTCCAATTGGTGGGCCATTTGGGGTTTCATATGTAGATCCATATAAGGTACATACTTTTAAAACCAAACAAAGGTTTCCCTTGGAGTCGAATACACTCATTACCAATATCCATAGAATATTTTTATATATTTATGAAACTTGAGAAGAAAAATATGACTTAGGAAGTGGGAATTACTATAAAATGTGGTGGAGGAATTTTATTTATGAACTTATCATGTTCAATATATCATGGTTATTTGGAAAGGAGTCAGAATGGGTAATGGTTATGGTAATGCCAAACACTGGGGTTTTGAGAACAAATATACATCCCCCCCAATGGGGGATCCTGTGGGTCGTGCACTCCCACATGGACATAGATCTCATATAGGATAGTAGAGTTATCTAGAATGGGTTACCTCAATCAATTTATAGTCTTGTAAGATATATTATATGTCATGTATTATAAAATTAAGAAACAAGGACATTATCATGTGACTAGGATGTAATATCTAATTACTTTCTTTTAGGTGTTTTGAGCCATTGATTTGGGAATAATTTGATTGGATATATCTGCGGGTTGTTTCTAGTTTATTCAATGGTTTATTAGAAGGTTTTTGGACCTGTTTATGGTTGACTCATAGTTTAAAAATCCATATAGCTAAATCGTGAAACCTTTCCAGTAGCCCAAGTAGGGTGCATAGTTGGTTCATGGCTAGAAAAACCATGCATCCAAACCATAAAACCTTAATAGAAAGGGCCACATTGTATGATCATGGTTAAAAAACATAAATAATAACCACATAACTTTTCCTATAACCCAAAAAGAGGTGCACGGTTGGCACACAGTTATTACTATTCATGTGACTGGCCCTAGGATACCATGAAACATGATTTTGATGCCCAAAAAATCTTAGTTAAAATCCTAAAACCCCATATTTAACCCTAAAAACCTCCCATTCAAACATAATTTGACCCTTTGGAATTTAGGATCCCTCTTGTGGCATTTTAGCTCTCCCAACCTCATTTCATGGTAGATCAAAATTATGATCGAAGTAGTGATCCTATTATAGTGAGTTATTTTCTTCTTAGTATTTTATTTCTCCTATCCTTTTGATTAATTATTCCTAGTGGTTATCATGGCCTTGTCTTTCATTGTTTCATGGATGGTTGGCATGGAATTTTGTATCTAGGATCTCTTCTCACTTCTATCAGGGTCTCTCTTCCTAGATCCTTTTATCTTCATCAAAGCCGACACATCTCAGATTGAATGTGGTTATATTCCAAAATTACAAGTAAGTGTTTCTATGGTTTCCCTTCATATTTTAATTCATTGTTTCTTTATAATTCATTGATTTGTGCTTATTAATTTATAAACATGTTCTATGAATGTTGTCCTTGAATTTTTTTGTGAAAGCTTCCTTGATATTCTTATATTTGAATTGAACATGGAATGAATTGAATGGATATGATCATGATCATGATATCTCTCAACTTTTTTGAATTGTTTAAATATAAGTTTTTTTGGATTTATTTTAAAATAACTTTAAAATGATGATTTGGTGAAATTGAGGTATTTAACTAGGTTTGTTGTTCCGAAAATAAAATTCCTTGATTGAAATGAAATGAGTTGAAATATTTTATGTTTTCTAAATAGTTTCAAATTATTGAATTTTTGAAATTAACAAGATCCATATTTGAATGATTATACCCTTATTTTTAAAATTGTTTCTCCTGGGTGATTTTAAATAGGTGATTTTTTTACATAGAAAAGAGGTTGTAAACCCTTGTTTTGAAATGACCATAGGCCTTTTTTAATTGTGATTTTTTTTGGAATTCCTTTGGGATGTTTTAAGATAAATTATTATTTTAAAGTCTTGTTAGGTATTATGATGTTTATTTTGAAAGGAAGTGCGTATGTTTACCCTTTTCAAAGGTTAAATTGAATAAAAGTTTTTAAATTGAATTGATGATTTTTGATGGCCTATTTGGAACTTTATGATGATCGTATTTTATAATAATTACTTATTTTAATTTTCCTGATTATTGTACTTCACATTTATGGGTGTTGAAAAAGGTATTATTTACTTTGAGGGAGCTTGAGGGTGGTAGTAATATATTATTAAAGGTAATGTACCCATGAATGAAATATTGAGGGCATGAGCCCTTGATTGATATTGATAAAGATCCCTATTGGGATCCTAATAACTTGATTATCTCACTCACCTCTTTTGACTAGTCATGGTAACCTTGGTTGTTAAATGAGATGACATAGATATATAATTTTCTATGAGACTCACGCCCCATCCAGTGGACCTGTAGAGAACATAAAAGGTGCAGGCTATGGATGTGTGGCCAAGAGAGCAGGTGTGTATGGAATTAGTTTTCCTGAGACCTGTGAGACTAGATATGACCCTAGAGATCAGACACAATGTATTTTTGTTAACTTGAAAATATTGTAATCACTATAATATCTAGGTTTTACCCATGAAATCCATATACTCGATACTTGATACCTGACAACATCTATTGTCACCACTTGGAACTGGACTTTTCATGTTTGATTAATTATTATTCTTGATTATTCTATTTATTGAGATGTTACACCTTGAATATATTATATTTGAAATTTTATAACTTCTAATTTCAAGTGCATGTTCTTAATTCTCTTGATTTATCTAACTTTATCTTATGAAATTGTTTTAAAAATATTTTCAACAAAATTTTTAGTTCTTAAATTGTGAAATAAAATGTTTTACTTATATAATTTGAAAAACTATTTTAAAATGAATTAAAATATATTTTAAAACTAATATTTTTATTCTTTTTATTGTACACCTCTATTAGCACATTTGAATTTTCTTATGAATTAACTGCAAAGAATATTTGGTTTAATCCTAATTTTTTCAACCATAATGATCTATATCGGGTGATCATGATCTCATATTCCTTTGTAGGTTCATGGTTGGTTGACTGAGTGCGGGTGACTTGGGACATAGTGGGTGTTTTTGCACCACCAGTAGATGGGTTTTGGTTTTTATTTTCAATTTTCAATTTTTATAGCATCTCTTTGTCCCCTGAGATGGATTTTTTGATTTTTTTTATTTGAAATTGTTACCATGGTGTACTTTGATTATTATTTTCTCTTTTGAGTGAAATCATTCCCAAAGATTAATTCAGGATGCCTAGGTGCTTGCTGCTAGAATGGGGAGACTATTAATGATCTTTGGGTTAGTTTAGAATTGAATCTGATGTCATTTTAGATGGAATTTAGGGTTGGTTCATCAAAAATGATATTACAGGAGGTATTTCTTTAAAATAAATCACTTTTTCTTGATATTCCTTTAAGTTATTTGGGGTTATCCATAGTAGAAAGAATATATTTAATATGTATAAACTCAAGAGGTTGTTTTTGAGTGGGTGCTTGATCACCACCTCATCATGATGATACTTGAGTTACCAGGGAAAGTGATAGTTTGATTCAATATTTAGATTTTTTTCTAATGATAAATGATAGTTATATTTCTGATATGATCATAATTGATTTGGGAATCACTTATTATTACTAGATTGGAATAGAAATATTACCATAGTTTCATTGTACCTTTACAATCTAGTAAACTATGAGGAATTAGTTTGATTGATCTATAATTCATTCCAAGATCTATTGTGAGGCTGGTGAATTTTTTACCAACCCATGAAACTAGGCCATGCATTGTTCTACTCTAACCAGAACATGGTGCCATATCCATTATTTCTAGGATGAATTCACTTATGTGTGTCTAGATGAAAAGTTTAAGGATGTGGTCGGTTTCATTATCTTGTGAGGTTGTTTCATCTTTAATTACTTTTTGTTGATTTTTAAATCCTTTGTGAAACCCAAATTTGTGTCTTAAAAACATTTTTTGTTGAGTTATTTGAAAAGTTTTTTCAATTAAAAAAAATTGTGTTCTTATGAAATGTTTTTTTGGGAAAAACTAATTATCAAATACTCTTGTGTGATGTTATAAATAAATTTTTTAAGAAGAAATTTTGTTTTTTAGTGGATTTAAATTGAAAATGGTTCTAGATATTGGAAAATGGTATCAATGTTTTTAAAACCATGGATTAATTCCTATGATCTGGTAAAGGATTTATGAAAAGTGTGATGGATTTATAACAAGATTTCTCATTTGAAAAATAATGAGTAATGTTTTATAATTGGTGAAATTTTGTGTGTTCGAAAATCAATGATGTTTTGATTAAGTGGATTATGGATTGTGTGAAATATTTTGTCTTGCTTGTATTTTATTTTTATTTTTTTGTTATTATTTATTTTATTAGACTATTTTTTATGATAACTATAAATTTACCATGGTAATTTTTTCATTAATGATAGAATTTCCATTCTTTGGTATAGTTTTGGAGTGATCCTTTGAGTTTTCTAGAAGAGGAACCTCTTATCAAAGATTCTATATAGACTCTATAACAAGTTGTGGGGCCAGAGACTATCCATGCTTCGGACTTCTTCCTTCAATTCTTGGTTTTTCATACACATTATTATAAAGGTTAATGAGTTTATTTTGAGGAAATAAAGTATGTTTAAGAATTTAGTGGGATCTTTGATTCTCTCAAGACCCTCGATGCACTAAGAGTCAAGTCTATCAATTCATTATTTGATGGACCTATCCAATAGTGGGGTTATTTTTTTATTACATCTCATTTGAATGAAATAATTTCTTGGGAATTATTCAAGAAAGTCTTCTTTCAGTGTAATTATTCTTAGGAACTGAAGAAGGAGAAAGGTACCCAGTTCTTGGGTTTCAGTCAAGATGATCTATCGATTGTGGATTATTCCAAGAAACTCTCAAGTTTGATATATTTCTTACCTAATATTGTTAATTATGACTTTCATAAGGAAATATATTTTATAAAAGGTCCTCATCCATAACTTTTAACCACCATGAATGTGGCCAGGTTGATTTCTTATCGGTATATGCTCGATAGGTCATTGTTAGCTGAAGCGGAGCTAGAGAAACGATGTGAAGGGAATAATTCCTCATTCATGGTCGAGTAAAGATATTCATCTTAAGGGGAAAATAGAATAATATGTGATTCTAGTGTGTATCACTTGGTCATCCTAAGAAGTTTTATTTTAAATCTCTAATATTTTGTAAACAGTGTGGCCATTTGGGTTACCTTAAGTGAATCTATAAGTTGTGAGATAGAAAATGAATGTTTAGGTTGGGGATCATTATCTACTAACTATTGGGTAGAATATTATTAATGCTTAAAACATATTACTTTGAGTGAATATTTTGAAATAGTGGGTGGAATTTTTGGTGGTTGTTTAAGTTGATCCATCTTGTTATTTCTGACATGGGTGTGAAAACTTCTTGAGTTTTTCCTTTCATTAATTTATCTACTTTTGAAAAAAAATATTTTAGAGATCTTGGTGGATTTTTTTGGGATATTTTTGGATAATCTTCTTTAACCTTGCTTGTTATAATGTGGATAGTTTATTTTTCTTGTGAACATTTTGGTTATTCCATGTGGATATGCACTCTTGAATTATTAACTTTTCTTTTTGTAATGACTTTAGTTCATTGATGTTTATTGTGCTCCGGGTGATGGAGTATAATCTTATGTTGAGAATCCTTGAGATGTTTTTAAAAAAAATTCTTTAAAATCACTTATTTTTTCCTTCTATGGATCTCTTCTCATGGTTAATGTTATATATGATTCATTTTTTCTATTTTTACTTGGTATCCTTTTGATTTTCTTTGGTGTTTAGAGCTCAATTGCTATGTGATGGACGATATCCCTTATGGGAGTATAGTTCACTGTTGTGAACTAACTTTTATGTTTGAGATCATTTTAGATGGACTTGGATAGATCTTTGGAAGGTACTTAGGTAACTAGGATGATGTGATTCCAAGATGGACCACACACCTAGAGGTGTTAGAGTGTGATTCAATAATCCCATCAAGAGGTGAGGCTTAGTGTTGAAAATCCTAGGTTACTATCGAGTACTTACCCATGGTATAAATTCTTGTCAGTTTTCTTAATCTATTGTATACTTTTGATCATATATATACCATGAGATAATTTTTTATTATGGAAATCATGAGTTGTTTGGATGTGTTGTTCCTATAATATTTTCAATGTCGTCCCGTATATTCTCTCCTTGGATAGTGGTTGAAGTCAGTTCTTCAGATCAAAGAGATATTTGTTTCTCACATTACACCATTTTGATGAATCTTTAAACAGTGGGGAGACCTATGATAGTTATCCAATATTTCAATGATTTGAAATCTTATGATGATCTTAGGGTGTTGATCCTATAGTTTTTCATGATGTCATACTTTGGGTGAGTCTCTCTTATAAACTTTAGATCTTCCACCTCGGAGGGTGATTGAGGGATTTTTTCTTGTGTCCTCATGTTCTATATTTTGATTTGGAAGATTTATGAGGATAGAAAGTCCTATGGTGGGGAAAGTTATAACATCGTATTACTTTATTTTAGGTTTTTTGATCCATTGATTTTAGAATCTGATGATTTGGTCTCTTTTTAGGTTGTTTCTTATGCTTTTTTGAAGTTTTTTTAAGGTTTCTGGTCTTGTGAACGATTAGTGCATGGTTTGACAAACCATGTAACCAAACCACAAAAACATTCTATTATCCTAGGTAGGGTTTCATAGTTAGAGAATGGTTCTCCAAACCATGCATCCAAACTATGAAACCTGAACAGAAAGGGTCTCAAGGTTTATGCGTGGTTAAAAAAACGGTGTAACCTAACCATGAGACTTTTCTAGAAACCTGGAAACAGGTGCACAGCTGGTGAATGATTAGTAATAACTATGTTAACAGACCTATGAAACCACTTGAAGGTATTTTAATTCCCCAAAAATCTTAACTAAAATCCTAAAACCCCTATTTAAACTTAAACACTTCCTATTAAAACATAATTTGATAATTTGGATTTTGAGATCCCTAAAGACGTGTTTTGGATTTCCCAGCCCCATTTCTTGTTGAATCTAAGTGTTGATCTAATTGGTCACCCTCTTATGATGAGTTATTTTATTTTCAGTATTTAATCTCTCCTATCTTTTTGATTTATTCTTCCTAGAGGTTATGATGTAATTTTGTTTCATTGTACCATGGATGGTTGATGTGGAAGTTTGGACCTCAGATCTCTTCTCACTTTTATAGGGATATATCTTTCTAGATCTTATGATCAACATTAGAGGCCCCAGATCTTATATTTATTGTGGTTGGATTCCAAATTTACAATTAGGTGTTTCTATGAATTTCCCTTATCATGTAATTCATTGTTTCTGGAGAATTCATAGATATTTTTTTCTTTATTTCTAACACATGTTCTATGAAATTTGTCCTTGAAATTCCTTCTAAAATCTTATTTAACCCTCTTATCTTTGAATTCAAAATGTAATGAATTGAATAGTTGTAATATTTATCTCTCAAAACTATCTATGAATTTTCTAATGCCATATTTTTTTATTTAATTTCAAAGAAATTTTAAAGTATGATTTGGTGAAATTGAGGGCTTTGGATTTGGTTTTTTTTAAATTAAATTCCTTGATTTGAATGAAATGAGTTAAAAAAATTCATGTTTTCTAAATAGTTTCAAATTATTGAATTTTTGAAATTACTAAGATACATCTTTGAATTATTTTCCGCTTGTTTTTAAAATAGGTTCAATCAAGTTATTTTAAATGAGTGATTTGTTTACAAGGAAAAGAGGTTGTAAAATTGTGTTTTGTAATGACTGTAATCCTTTTTTAATTGTAAAACTTTCTTGAATTCCTTTAGTGAAATAATTATTTTTTAAGGCTCATTTGTAATTATGATTATTACTATGAAAGTAAATAGCTATGATTACCCTTTTTAAGTGTTGAATTGAAGAAAAGTTTTTGAATTAAATTGATGGTGTTTGACGGCTTGGTTGGAACATTATGTTGATCTTACCTTATAATAATACCTTATTGTACTTTTATTAATTCTTTTACATCCCATTAATGGGTTTTAAAAATTGTATTATTTACTTTGAGGGAACTCAATGGGTAAGAGAGAGATATTATTGTAGGTCATGTTCCTCAGATTGAAATTTTGAGGTCATGATCCTATGATTGATTTTGATAAGGATCCTTGTTGGGATCCTCGTAACTTGATTATCCCAATCACATAGTTTTACAAGTCATAGTAACCTTGTTAGCTAGATGATACGATCTAGATATTTTCTTTTATAGAAGACTCAGACCCCATCTAGTGGATATCAAGAGAACATGAATGGTTCAAGCTACAGACATGAAGCCAAGAAAGGTGGTGTGCATAGAACTGGTTTGATTAAGACCTGTGAGACAAGATAAAATCCCAACGGTCATTCATGATGTATTTTTATTATCTTGATGATGGTGGAATAAATATAGTATCTAGGTTGTACCCATGACACCCATATACTAAATACTTGATACATAACAGCATTCGTTGGCGCCACTTTGCACTGGAGTTACCTAGTTGATTAATTACTATTATTGATTGATCTATTTATAGAGATGTTACACCTTAAATTTATTTTATTAACTATTTCATGACTCCTGATATCATGTTCATTTTCTTAATTTTATTTTTTGATCCAACTTTAGCTTTTGAGTTTATTTTGAAATATTTTCAAATAAATGTTTAGTTTTTAAATTGTAAAATTGAATGTTTTATATATTTGGTTTGATAAATGATTCTAAAATGGGTTAAGTTCTATTTTAAACCTAATATTATTACTCTATTTATTGTACACCTCTCTTTAAATATTTTACTTGACTTATTAAGTAACTAAATAGACTCTTTGGTGGAATCCTAATGGTATCTATAGCTCACACCGTACTTATACCATTTGTTGTTTACAACCTTTATGATCATATAGAAAGTGTATGTGCCCTTGTATTCCTTTGTGGCTTCACAATTGGTTGAACAATAATGGGTGACTTAGAATATGGTTGGTGGTCATGGAGTACCAAGAGACAATATTTGGTTGTTATCTTTTAGTTTTCAGTTTTTATAAAATCTCTTTGTACTCTGAGATAGATGTATTGATTTATTTATCAGATGTTCATTTCAAAGTGTATGTGGGTTATTTCTTTATCTTGTGGGAGAAATAATTACTAAAGGTAAATTATGGATGACTAGGTTCTTGTTGTAAACCTATGGAGAGCAGAAATTCTCCTCATATTAGTGAAAATATGAATCAAATGTTAGTTTTGATGGAATTTTGGGTTGGTTTATCACAAGAAAGTCTAATGTTTTTCATTTTAACATCATGAGTCTAAGAATCAAATGGAATTCAGGTTAATATCATGTTACTAGAACTTTTGATGTATTTTTGTTTAATGTAATTTGATAAGTAATCCTTTTAAAATATATGATGGTATGGGAATTTATAATTTTTAATGAGGCTTAAGATATAATATTTGGACATCAATATGAATTTCATAAAAATGGGAATCAAGACATATGTAGTTCTTGAAATTTCCTTGTATAAGAGTTCATTGGGAAGGACCTGATACAAATAAAGATTACTGCAGCACTAGGATGAGGGAATTTTTTCTTTCTTTGTGTAGTCTAAAAGATGAGTCTATATTGTAAGCTCTAATGTAAATATAGATCATACATATGAGATGAGTGAATTTAGGTTTATGGAATTTGGGTCTGGGTTTTGGATATAGGATTAAATAATCAATAAATATCTATATATAAAAATAATTAATCCATACATATTTATTAAAATATATAGTTTATTCTATCTGAATATAGATCAATTGGACTAATTCTGTTACATGGATCTAGATCTCATATAAGAAAGAAATATTTTCGACAAACCATCTAATTAGGTTTGAAAATTCAGATACATTAGACATTAATTTGTGTAATTTAACATCAAGTGACTAGGAAATAATTTCCTTCCTTTTAATATATTGTACCTCAATCATTCTATATAGAGGGACTTAATAACACCTCTTAGATCACTTAAGTTATGCTCTGTGTGAGAAAACATTGATTATTGGAAGGTTTTTCTTGTTTATTAAGAGTTTCTGGCATTAGAGCAATGAAAATATACTGAAATTCAAATTTTTTATTATTTTTTATTTTATAGAACCCCTATACAGACATGACTCTCATATAGGGATAAATGGGTAATGGGTACTAGAAGGTCCTAAAAATGAATCAGTCACCAAATATGGACCTAAACAAAATGTTCCATGGGTACTAACATGGACATGAATAAAATTTTCCATGTGTACTAGCATGGACCCGAACACAATTTCCCATAGGTACTATAAAAAATGGGAGCACAAAGCATTCACGATAACCAAAACCCACTTTATGAGTACCTCACCATATCACGAGCTCGAATCCACGCTATTAAAGGATAACACTCAAATATATTGGGGTTACACTCATCCAAATCATCCATTATCTCCCTAAGTCTATGTAAATATAGTAAGAAAACATGGGAGAGAACCATATTACAACTCAGGGACCATGCCGAGTCCAATATATCCTCAGGATCTTCTCCTAAAACCATAGTACTGAGTAGAAACTACCAAAAATATCATGACCATTGGACAAAAAATAATTGGATGATCCAACCTCAAACCCATCATACATGTATCTGAACAATCATTATTGGTATACTCTTATCCAACTAATCAAGGGATTTCATAGTCCCCTAGATATCAACATCCAAAAAACTAGCCACCATGGAATCTCCACAACCCGCCTCAGGGTAAAACCAAAATTGGGGCTCCCAAGGTCCCTAGGGATGCAACATAAAGTTAAACATGCCATGAGAATCCCCTAATGCACCCAATCACCCAGGGTAACACCTTGATATTTTATGAATTCATTTTTCCCAAAAATAAATTAAATTTCTTTGATTTCTTGTGTTGTATGTTACACCAAGTTAAACTTGATTTATATACAACACAAAGTTAAGATTTAGCTATATGAAACATTGAGATTAGCTTGAAGAACATGAAACACTATTTTTTCTTCTCTTACACACAATAATGAGTTCCTTTGATAGCTTTCATTACACGTAAGACCGAGTTTTACCAAAATACAATATACTATTAATATTATTATTTAATATGATAATTATCAAATATACATTGAAATGGAAGGTGTGAAGGGGGTTAAATTATTTATGAAAATATTTTTTACCCATGTTTATATAATTATTTTGTGACCACTTAATTTGAAATTAAAATAAAACCCTTTTTAAGATAAAAGGAAATCTTTTTCTAATAAAAAAAACTATTTTATGTGCACAAGTATTTATGATATGAAAAAATTAACCAAATAAATTTTGGTTAATTATTTTAATAAAATTTAAATATTATATATTCAATAAAAATTTCAACATTCATCTAATATGTTTTTTATATAAGAGATAAGTGTAAATCTAATTGCATCCTTTAAAACTATATTTTTCTAAAAAATTGTTTTGTCTCCTTTTTATGGTTCACTTATTTAAAATAAAATTTTAAATTATTATAAAATTAATTTAATAAAATAAAAAATCATTTTTAAAATATTAATATCAAAATTAGCTTAGGATGAATTTTTTGTATTTTTTTGAGAAGTTTCATTTTTTGATGAATATTGAAAACTACTGAATTTTAATTTAAAACTACATTTTCATTTAAATAATTTATAATGTTAAACTATATTTTTAAATGGTTTTAAAGTTTAAATATTTAAATTATAAAAATATTAAACAAATTTAGGTCATTTTAATAAATTTCATACTGAAATTTAAAAGAAACTGTGTAAACTGTTGATCTTTTTCACTTTAGAAACCCATTTTCTCGACACGTCTCTAAGATTAATTTTAAATTAATTTCTAAAACTTAGGTATTTTTTAATTTTTAAAAATGGATTTTATATTTTTAATCATAATAATTTATAATTTATAATAATTCAAAATTAATTTTTGACTAAAGTAATTAGTGAAAATAGTTCAAATTAATCAAAGATATTAAGAGAAAAACAAGTTTACCAGGGGGTTAAACATTAAACACAAGAAGATAAATGACCTAAAAATTATCCGAAAAAATTGGATGAAAATATTTAGAAATTAAAACTTATTGGATCTATTTTTTTCATTATTGGATCCGCTTACCTAGAAAAAATGTGGGTGAAATTCTCTCTTCTAAAAATTTACAAGTTTTCCACTCACCATCCTTAAAAAAGGCCACCCCCTATTCCCCTATCTTAAAACCTTAAAAAAAATTCAAGGACAATACCTACCCAAAACAATTATAATATTTCCACTTATCTTCTTATAATGCTCACTTTGGGAAGCAATCCAACCAAGGAAGTCCTTTGGTGCAAACTAAAAGGAGATACTCGAAGTAGAGGTAACATTCATCAACAAATGTTTTGTTTTATTCCTTCCTAAAAACCCTTAAATTATTTTAATATAATGAATATATAAAAATCTCAGTATCTTTAATATTATTATATTTTGTTATTTAAGGTTATTACCTACAAATTCACACACTTCCATCAAATGGGTTACAAATTCATCATTCGTGTGTACGATGGACTATCTCCTCATGAATCAATGTCATTCATTTTTACAGTACCACCTTTAAAGGTTAAAAATACTGATGGAAATAACTTTTATATATGATATATATGATATATATTTTGTATTTATTCTTTTTTAATTATTATATATCACAAAAAATCATGATTTCTATTTTGTGGGAATGTGATAATGTCGTTCATGTGTACGGCAGACTACCACCTCGCGAAGTGATGTGATTCATTCAGACTTTACATGAAATGTATTAAGGATGGGTTTAATAGATATGTTTGATATATATGAAATAATTATTATTATTTAATTATAGTATATAAAAAATTATATCATTTACTTCTCTTTCTTTCAATATGACAAGAAAATATAAACAGTGTTCATGAGTACATACTGTATATCGTCTCCATGAACAATGTATTTCATTTACTATCACTAAATTATATGGTTTAAAATAAACACATATATACGTAATATATATTATATTTACATCATTTTTATCATTTTTGATATTATTAAATCAAGATCTAGGTAAGAGGACCAAGGATAACAAGTCAAAACATATACTAAAAACATTGCGGTTATTACCTGAGACATAACTTTAACATGGAATTATAAATAGAAGGGTAATATAAAGTCATAAGTAAATCATATATATTATTATATATATTAATATGGTTATTTTACAGTTTTAAAATAAAGTTATATTTTTTATATGGAGTTTGGAATGAGTACGGTGAGATTCAACACTTAAGGTAAAGGATTTACATCTCACTTTTTTACTTTTGTGAGACACATGATATATTCACCACCTATTTCTTCTATATTATGTATATAATTCCCATGAATCTACCTTATGATTATTATAATTAAATTTTTTTTGTATTTAAATATCTATTTTAGGATCTATCTTTCATGGTTTTATGGTTCAAAATTTCCAAAATCGTTAAAGGATTTTTTTATCAATTTGCCTTCTTCGAGATGTAGGTTGTGATATGAACCTATATTCTTTCATGAGGTGTATATACAACCTCATTGACATGTAATTCCATGAATTTATCTATCCTCATGATTTTTTAAGTTCCATTTTATGTTATTATTTCATGGGGACTATGATTAATTTTTATCAAAGTGGTGATGATTTTATGTTACAATCTCATTGTTAATCAAGATTGTTCATGATTACACTTCAATTAATGAAATATTATGATGAATATCTCAATAATTATCATAAATTTTATTCCCATCTATTTATTCATGAAATATTAAAGTAATGGTTCCATTTTTTCACTCTTTGGAACTTAATATAATTAATAAAATGTATTTATGAAAATAAGACTTTATTTCTATCTTCTTTTGAAAATTTGTTTTCTTTCAAAATCGTGTTTTCTAAAAATGCTTTCAAAAATTTTCTAAAATTACCCAACTATTTATAAAATAAATTTTTACCTATATTTTACCATTTTAAAAAAATAAATGATATATTCCAATCTTTTTCTGATCAAGGCTCTAATGAATTATTCCAACAATGTAAAAAGAATATTTGTTTTTATGTATATGCCATGTATGGAATTCTCCGTCATCATGACCACTCTATTTGTTAAAGCTTCCTTTATAAGTTTTAAAGAATATTTCAATGAAAAACTTTTCCTTAAATATTTTGTAAATATTTTTATTTTAAAATTATTTTCAAATATATTAACTTTCAAAATTGTTTTATGTTTTAAAAAAATGTTTAAAAAGGTTTTAAAAGCTTCCTTTATAATTTTTCAAGGTTATTATCAAAGAAAAATATTTTCAAATTATTTTATATTTTAAAAAGATTTTTTTTTAAAACATAAAGGATATTTTATTTAAGAAATGTTTTAAATGATTTCTAAATATTGCTTTATAATTTTTCAAAGAGGTTTTCAAGGAAAATGATTTTGAAAATTTTTTATGTCATAAAAATATTTTTTAAATAAAGGTTGTATTCCTTAAGAAATGATCCGAGTGATCTTTAAAAATCCTTCTCCATCTAATATTACATACTTTAACAAGTTATTTATGAAACCTCTTTATCTTCCATGGGTTATACCATGATAAAATGATTACAAAACTTGCTTCCTTTCACGAGTTATTCTACGAAGAAATGATTATGAAACTTGTCTCTTTTACATAGGTTATGATATGATGAAATTTTTATTATACTCATTTCATTTAATAGGTTGTGATATATTTTTTATGAAACCCATATCATTTTATGGTTCATGGTGTGATGAATGTTTTATTATCTTATAGTATACATATGAATGATTTCATTTTTTGATGGGTTGGAACTATATCTACCTCCAAATCATTGGGTAATGATAAAATTGTTCTGATCTCAAATGGTACTCGGGTGGTTAACACAATCCTATAATAGGAGGGTACACAGGTGGTCATCCCAAGCCTACGACAATAGGGTATATGGGAGGTCATCCCAAGCCTGAAATAAAAGGTCACTTGAGAGGTCATATGAATCCCAAAACAAGAGGTTACACGGGGGGTTATCCCAAGTCTAAAGAAGGTGCATGGATGATTTTTCCAAACATAACATGTTATGAATTTCTTGTTAGGTATCCTTGACATAATATTTTCTATGGTTATGTTTATTCCATAAATTCCATGTCTTATTCCATTTTTATACTCTTATAGGTTATGTTATTTTTTTATCATATGATTCAGGTCTTATTAACTACTAATCTTTATTCCATGATTCAAGATTATGATCTTTGATATGTAGGGTATGCTTTTCAAATGTTATACTCATATTATCATACCCTTATAATCATGTTATGATTACATATACCCATTTTTCACCCTTATTGAGAATCTAATATAACTATTTCTTATGTTTCCTTTCCTGAGGTTATGAAGAAATGTTTTAAAGAGTACTAAAGGGGAAGATCTTTACAAGAGATATTGAAGATCTTTCACCGAATTAGAATAATGTGATCCATGTTTATGACGGAACTAAACTAATATAGTCCTCAGGAATGTGCTTATATAATGTAATGAATATTCATCCAAAAAGATGTAATATCCATATATGAGAATCCTAGTTCACTATAGTTGGTATAAATGGAAATCTTTAGTTAACCTTTAAAAACTAGGATGGGAAAATTTTAACGAGATCCCTCGGGATATCTTCAAGGATATGTCTAGGGATGTCTCTAAGGATGACTCTAAGTATGAGTCAAAGTTTATGAAAATATATTATAATTTTGGTAATGGATTGAGAGAGTGGTTTCTATGAAATTACATCCCTCTATGGATACTAAAAATTGGATGTGGCTCTAGAATAGATGTAAATAGGGGTAAAAACCCTGAAAAAATTATATTGAGCTAAAATTGATTAGAAATTGGTGCATAACAATAAGCCTTTCTATACATCTGGTTTGGCACTACCAGGGGATATGCTTTAGAATTCACAAACTCTTTATGAACCATCATAATGGATTTAAATAGATGTTGATTATGAATGGACAAGGATAAAACCAAGGTATTATATATTAAAAATAAATTTTCATGATTCAAACATACTATAAATTATTTTTCATGATTATGTGGGTCCCCATAATGATTATTATTGCTCACACTATGATTTTAGTTATAGTAGATTGTTTGAAATTGAATGAACTGTGTTAATTTTGAGTGTGCTGAACAATGAAATGATTGTCCTCTAAGAAACCAAACAATATGGGAGATGGAATAAAAATCGGTTTTATAATTTCATAGAATTTTTTCAAGATATTAGTAGTGTTGAAATTTCAAATAATAAAAGGAGGAAACAATGTTCTATTGGTTCTTCATAATGCAAGGTTTACCTTATTTTAGGGGTTTTAATGATCTATTAATTTCTAGTCAATGGATCAGTACTTAGGAAAAGATATTTTATATTTTTTAGTATTCATAGCATGAAAATTCATTTTGGTCGTTTATCATTTGAAATTTGAATCAAAGCAGTGGTGGAATCTTATTAAGACCATAAGGTAACAAGAAGAAATTGAATCTATGGAATGGGAAGAGTTTGAGAGGATATTTTTCAGTAAGTACTTACCTCATATTCTAAAAAAGTATGGATAAGGAATTCCTTGAGCTTAAATAAAAGGATGATGAATTTATTGGTACCTATGAATCTAATTTTACAAGACTTAAAAGCTATATTGCTTAGTTAATCATCATCCCTAAAAGAAAAATTGATCGGTTCTTTGGTGTCCTGAAACAAAGTCTTCAAAATGACTTGGATATAAGAGACTTTAGTAGCTACAAATAAGTCATTCAATGTGAACTAAAGGTATAAATGGAAATTTTATATTACCATTATTCCTCTAGTTTTGATAATAAAATCATGATTGAGTATCATGAATACTTAAATGGTTGAAATAATTTCTCGGAATCTGTATGCTATAAATATGGGAAGAAGCACTCTTGTGAATTCCTAAAAGGGACAAGAGGGAGTTACAGGTGTGTAATAGAAGGGAATAGTTTGTCTAAATGACAAAGTGATGATAAAAAGTTGTCTAATGATGTGAATAATGATAAAACTTTATATAATACAACACCCACACTTCATTGTTTTAATTACAATGAGATTAGGAATTATGATAACAAGTTCCCCATTATAAGGACTAATGTGAATGATAAGCCACAAAAAACTCTGAGGACAACAAACAAAGGGAACTATTATGATATAATAATTGATGAAGTGATCCATGATAATTAGATAATACTAGTTATCATCTCCTTAGTTGGGAATTTCATGTTTTATTTTGTAAGAATGAGCCCTTTGAGAATATTCTTTTTTATCTTTTAGTGAAATTTCATGCGCTTATCTACTTGGATTCTAGACTAATTAAATCACATATTATATATGTAAAAGGATGAACCTGAGGTTCAAATGAAAATATTTTTGTATAAGATAAGAGATTATATAAGTAATGAAGAATCATGTGTTTATTAAATTTATTTTTATTGTAATTCAGGTTATTACCATGTTTCAAGAGAGTATATGATTAAGGAATTCACAAGTTTGGTATGTGGAAATCAAGATCTACTTATTGATATTTTTTGGATTAATGTTATGTTTATTTTGAGAAATTTAGTAACCTTATTTATAAATATTAAATGTTTAAATGGTTATAAGGTTAACCATTTATGAAAACATTTATGTTGAATATTGGTTGATGTTTTAGAGATTATTGTATTAATTTACCATATGAATATTTATGAATATTGGATAACTTATGTTAACAATTTTGCTCTAATGATAACTAAATAAATACAAAATAACTTATCATTCTATTTATGGATCTTATGATCCATTAGTGCTTTAGTCACAATAAAATCACCTATATTTCTTGGAGTAAGAGATGAAGTGAAAATTGATCAATAAAAAACTGGCAGATGATATTGTGCTTATGAGATGGAATAAAATAAAGTAAGTATATCTTCTAGTAAAAATTTGAACAACTTTAGGAAAAGGGTCTTAAAATAAAATGTTGTCTTATTATCTTCTTTTTTGATGATATCAATGAACTTTTACAAAACACTTTGGTTTATGGTTTTGTGACTATTAAGATTATTCTGACTATGTTCTCTATCACTCTCTGTCATTATTTTGGTTTTATTTTTCTCTTATATTTCCATGTTTTCACTTACCACCTATGTTCTCCTATGGGGAAACCTATCTATGAGTAATTTGGGTACCCATTATTTTTTCGACATTATTTTTTTAAAAGAAGTTATATTATTCATTTTTATGATAGTGTTTATATGAATGAAACTTTTAGGTATTAAACCTTCAATGACTCATATTAATTGTGAGGGAGAAATTTATTTTAATGGGGTTAAAATGTAGCACGATGATTTTTTTGAATTAATTTTTTTTCACTCGAATAAATTAAATTTATTTGATGGCTTGTGTTTCACACTAAACCAAGTTAAGATTACTTTACATAAAACAACAAGTAAATATTTCACTACACATAACATTATGATTATCTTATGATCCATGAAGTAATAATTTTTCTTATTTTACACACAATATCAAGTTCCTTAAATGGCTTTCATTTCCTTCAAGATCAAGTTTTACCAAACTAAAATATACTAATAATATTATCATTTAATATGATTATATCAAATAGAAATCATAATATCAGGTATGGAAAGGATTAAATGAATTATTAAAATATTTTTTACACATGTTTCTATAATTTCCTAGCGACCAATTTATTTGTAATGAAAATAAAACTCTTTTATGATAAAATGAAATATTTTTTGGAAAAAAAACAATTCTATGTGCACAAGTGTGTTTCATATCAATAAATTAACCAAATAACTTTTGGATAATGATTTTAATGAATATAATATATTATATATTAACTAAAAATTTTAATATTCATCTAATATTTTTCTATAAAAGTGATAATAATAAATCCAATTTATGCTTAAAACCTATATTTTTCAAAAAAAATAGTTTTGTTGCCTTTTTATGGAACACTTATTTTACAACTAAATCCTTAAATTTTTATATTATTAATTTAATAAAATAAATATAATTTTTAAATAATAATATCAAAATTTTCTTAGGGTGAATTTTTGGTATTTTTTTGAGAAGTTTTATTTTTTAATGAATAGTGAAAAAATACTTTATTTTAATTAAAAACTATATTTTTGTTTAAATAATTTATAATGTTAAACAATATTATTAACCAGTTTTGAAATAAATATAATTAAATTATAAATATTTTAATCCAATTTAGTTAACTTTAATCAATTTCTTATTTTAATTTAATATAAAATCTTCGTAAACTTCCTATCATTTTCACTTTAAAAATCTGCTTTCTAGACCCATCTAAGGGATTATTTTTAAATTAATTTTGACCATTTATGTGTTTTAAATTTGGAAAAATGGATTAAATAATTGGAATCATAATAATTTATAATTTATAATAATTCAAACTTAATTTTTTACCAAATTGATTAGTGAAAATAGTGAAAAATAATCACGGTGATTAAGAGAAAAAACAAGTTTACCAAGGGACTAAACTTTAAACTTAAGGGGGAAAATTACCTAGAAACTTGTCATAAACACATCTTATTAAAATATCTCGACCTTATAAATTCATGGATGAAATGTTTTCCATTATTTTATCCACTTTACAAGGAAAAACAAGGGTGGGATTCTATATTTCAAAAATTTACATGTTTTCCACCCACCTCCCTTATAAAAGGCCACTCGTTATTCCCCTATCTTCACACCTTCAAAACCAATTGGATTAGAAAATAAATACCCAAATAACTTATAATATTCCTTAATATCACTATAAAATTCTCACTTTGTGCATAAATCCTACCAAGTAAGTCCTTTGGTGAAAACCAAAAAGTGATACTTAAAGAAGAGGAGACATCCATCAACGAATTTTTAATTTTATTTCTTCCTAAAACCCAATAAATTATTTTTATATCATGATTATATAATAAACTGAGTATATTTAATATAATAATGTGTTTTTATGTTAAGTTTATTACCTAAAAATTAACACACTTCCATCAAATGGGTTTCAAAATCATCATTTTTGTGTATGGGGGACTACCGCTTCACAAACCAATGTCATTCGTTTTTACATTAAGACCTTTAAAGGTTAGTAATAATGATAGAAATACCTTTTATATATGATATATATGATTTATTTAGTCTTTTTTAATTATTATATAACACATACATTCCTGATTTTCATTTTTGTGGGAATACGATAATGTCGTTCATGTGTACGGAGGACTACCGCCTCACGTAGCAATGTGATTCATTCACGCTTTACATAGAAAATATTAGGGATGGGTTTAATAGAAATATATTATATATATAGAATAATAATTATACTATAATTATAATATATATAATTATATATATCATTTGATTTTATTTCTTTGAATATGACAAGAAAATGGAAATAGCGTTCATGCATACGTACGATCTACCATCTCAATAAAAGGTGTATTTCATTTACTATCACAAAAATTTTATGGATTACTATAAATACATATATAATTAATATATATATAAAATTAAAAAAAATTATATTTATTTAGATTATGAAATCATGATCTATTAAATAGGATTAAGAATAACAAGTCAAAACAAGTCTGAAAAACCAAGTGGTTATTACCCAAAACATAAATTTAACATGGAATTATTAATAAATGGGATATATAAAGTCATAAGTAAATAATATATTTTATTGTATATATTAATATGGTTCTGTTATATATTTATAATAAACTTATATTTATTGTATAGGATGTTTGAATAAGTATGACGAGAGTCAAAACTTAAATTAAGGGACTTATGTCTCACTCTTTACTTTTGTGAGGCACATGATATATTCACTACCACTTTCTTCTATGTTGTGTATATACTAAACATGAATGCACCTTATGATTATTCAAGTTAATTTTTTTTCTTTTATATATCTATTTTAGGATCTCTCTTTCATGGGTTTACTGTTTAAAAGTTACCAAATCGGTAAATGTTTTTTATCTCAATTTTCCTTCTTTGATATGTATGTTATGATATGAAACTATATTTTTTAATGAGGAGTATATACATACTATTTTACATGTAATTTCATGAATTTATCTATCCTCATGATATTTTAAGTTCCATTTTATGTTATTATTTCGGGAGGATTGTGATTCACGTTTACCAAAGATGTAATGATTTTATGTTACAATCACATTGCTTATCAGTAATTTTCATGATTATGGATCCATTGATGAAATATTTTAATCCACATCTCAAGAATTATTAGGAATTTTATTATCCTCTAGTTATTCATGATATCTTCAAGTAATGGTACTATTTTTTTAATCTTTTTTAATTAATATAATTAATATATTTTTTTATGAAAATGTGACATTATTTATCTCTTTTATCAAAAAATAGTTTTATTTCAAAAAAAATCTAAAAAAATATAAAAATGTTCTAATATTCCCCTATTATATTTAAAATAAATATTTACCCATGTTTAACCTTTTTATAAAATCATTTTAAAATAAATATTCTCTTTATTTTCTGATCAAGGGTCTTTTGACTTCTACTAACAATGTGAAAGGAATCATTATTTTTATGCATATATCATCTATAGGGTTCACCACTTCTATGAACACTCCATTTGTTGAATATTAATTTATATGTTTTAAAGAATATTTTAAAAGAAATATTTTTTCTGAAATATTTTGGAAATTATTATATTTTAAATTTAGTTTAAAAAAATAAAATTCAATAATGTATTATGTTTTAAAAAAAGTTTTTAAAATGGTTTTCAAAGATTCATTTATAATTTTTCAAGGTTATTTTCAAAGAAAAAGTTTTTTAAATTGTTTTATGTATTTAAAAAAAATTAAAAGGAAAAGTTATTTTCCTCAAGAAATGTTTTAAATGAATTTTAAATATTACTTTACAAATTTTCAAATTGGTTTTCAAAGAAAATGATTTTGAAAATGTTTTATGTCTTAAAAAATAATTTTCAAGGAAATTTTATATTCTTTTAGAAATGATCCACATGATCTTTCAAAATAATTCTTCATTTAAGATTAAATCCTTTGATTTAGTTTATTCTTTACTATGGATATCATCAAAGTACACCATTCTTATAATTTCTTTGAATGGTTTATGTTTAAGATGAAAAGTTTTTTATGAAATCTATTTCTCTTGAATGGGTTATACCGTGATAAAACACTTAAAAACCCACTTCCTTTCATGGGTTATTATATAATGAAATGATTATGAAACTTATCTCTTTTACCTAGGTTATTATATTATTAAAATTTTATGATACCCATTTCATTTACTAGGTTATGATATGATGTTTGTGAAACCCATCTCTTTTTATAGTCATGATATGATGAATATTTTATTATCTTGTGGAACATGTATGTATGATTTAATTATGTGATGGGTGGGACCTATATCTCCCACTAATGAATTGGGTAATGATAAATGTTCTATGAGCTCATAGGGTACACGGGTCATCATACCAAGCCCACAAGAAGACGGTACATGGGAGTTCATCCTAAGACCGCAAAAATAGGGTACACGGGAAGTCATCCCAATCCTAAAAAAAGAGGTTACATGGGAGGTCATCCTAATCCCAAAACAAGAGGGTACATGGGAGATTATCCTGAGCCCAAATTAGGTACAAGAGGGATTATCCCAATCCTAACATGTTATGAATATCTTATTCGGTATCCTTGAAATAATATTTTCTAAGCTTATGTGTATTCCACAAATTCTATGTCTTATACCATTATTATACTCTCATGGATTATGTTCTTTGATTCTCTTATCATTCATGTCTTATTAACTATTAATATTTATTTCATGATTCAAGATTACGATATTTGATATGTAGTATATTCTTTGAAAATTTCATTCTCATGTTCACATACCCTTATTCTCATGTTATGCTTACCTATAACCAAGTTTACCCTTACTGAGCATCTGATTTCACCATTTATTATGTTCACTTTCCCCAAGTTATGAAAATGGGTTTTAAGTAGGAGTAATAAATAATAATATCTTTATAGGAGATGGTTAAGATATTTTACTAAATTAGAAAAATGTGTTCCAAGATTCCAAAGTTACTAAACTATTAAAGTAACCATGAAAATCACTTTTTGGTATCCACAATCCACTGTAATTAATGAGCTCACACCCTCACACAACCCTCGCAACTCACAACCCAAAACCCCAAGAGGATTCTGAAACCAAAACTCAAGGAAAAATATTATTGAACTATCATAGTCCAAAACACAAACTATAAAGTCTCTAAACACCGAAAGGAAAACTCCATAGTGGTCTATGATAAAAAATGATCAAAATGGACTACTCACAAGTCTAATTCTTACTACACGGTGAAAATTTAGAAAGATGGCCCAGGGAAGGGAAAGTACACGGTGTGCACTCTAGGTACATGGCATGTACACATAGAGGTCCCCATGGACATGTGCCTCAGGACACTCACCTTTTACATTTCCAAAGTACATGGCATGTTCCTCCTGGTACATGGTATGTACCCCTACATGGGTACCAACCCATGTACCTAACCTCGTTCGGTGTGTAAAATGCTTGAGTACAAGGTGTGTTCCGCTAATACATGGCATGTACCCCCACATTAGGTACCTGTCTATGTAATTGCGCATGTACCCCACTTGTATGTTTAGTCTTACACATCATTCGCCCCACCCAGGGTCTGGCTATTTACCCAACACGACCAAGTACCCCCACACAGGGTGTCTGGAAGATCACTCAGCCACGCGCATAAGCCCACTACATGGCATTTACCCCTAGTACATGGAATTTACCCACGGTACACAATGGGAAATCTAAAAAACTTTATCTTCCTTGAATAGGAAGAACACATTATGTGTGTTCATAAAACCACATGTTGGTACACTGGTTTTCCTGAATAAAAAACCCCTAAATCGGCCCAAAATGGCCAATTTCTCCCTGGAACTCCCAAATTGATCCATTAGAGCTCTCAAGAAGACCATACAAGGATTTAAAAATAAAAAACACTTAAAATATGGGGATTTTTTGAGAAAAACATAAAATAGGCTTATCTCTAAGTAGAAACTATTGATGCTTCATAATGATCCGCAATCCGCAGATGCTACATGACAATCCAATCTGACCTAAGCTCCATAGTGGAACATCCTCTTCTATCTATCCATATTCTATCTCTCTCCCTCTATCATCCTTGTGTAAATAATTTCATGGAGGGATACATGATAATCCAAGGGAAAATAAATGAGATAGTAAAAAATAAAACGGATAAAGAAAATGAAAATAAAATGAAAAGAAAAAAAAAGAAAAGTGGGTGGATCCTGGCCCCATCACCCAATATAAGCTTATACCACACCTAGGAAAAACCATACATTCTAGGAGGACTATGCTGGCTAGAGAGCTATGTGAAATGTAATACCTAAGTTCACCCCACCCTTTGATATTTACTCCAGAAGGGGTGTTAATGACTAGTTGGTGTTGGGATTTCAAGAGACAAGGGTAGGCATGATGGAGGTCTCTATGCCAGATTTTTGACTTTGGGTGTCATGCTATTAAAAGGTCATCCAAGTAAATATAATAGATTATTTCTTATATTATCTTAACATGGTTGATCTACTCCAAGTAAGATATATATCTCACCTTAAAATACTAACAATTCATCAATAAATTCATGGGAAGATAATGTATGCATTATAGTGTCAATTATTTTGAAATGTAATAATCAGATGCGTCCATGGGATAGAATAAAAACAATATATTATTATAGGCTAGTTATTTTATCATGATTATAGAATTATCTTCATGTTTTAAAAGATATTACTCTACCTGATCTAAATGAAGTGTTCATTTCATGACTACCTTATAGAGGGAGCATAATTTTTTAGGATCTACTCCATTGCATTGAGGGATAAATGTATTAAAGGTAGCATGGATAAGGACTATTTCAACAACGTATCCCTTAATCAAGATATGGTATCATGGGTTAATAAGGAGGTATCTAATTTTATAGGCCTCGAACACTCAATCAAATCTCGATATGAATGTGTGTTAAAGGAAACGTTAATAAGGGAGGACCTTATTTTCGGGATGATATATCGTTGTGAGGAGGACCTTTACAGCTAGTTCCCAAGATAGGACCTTCATAGTGAGGATTTTTTAATACACTCCCAAAGGAGATACCTTATTTTCATCCTATATTCAATTTGTGAGGAAAAATTTCATGACTCGTGTGATGATAATATTTCCCATAAATGATTTGCATATCATCATAGAGAGGACCTTCATGGAGGATATTCTATGGAGGACCTATAGATTTATAATTGTAGTAATTTGTGAAGAACATTGTGAATGCATCTTATTTATCATTATAATTATGAGTTAATATATTCTATGGTTGCTACCACAAAATTATGCAGGGCCTCAGGAACATTGATGTCAATTAGGTCAAGAATATGAGCCTAATTTTGAGTTATGTATTTCCTTCAATGATATCTCCTTCTGAACATTCACTGTTATGAAGTTGAGGGAAATAATTTCAAATAGTGTCATTCACAGACCAGAATCTTCCTGGGAATCTTCTGATTTTCTTTTATAGTATAAAACATCACCTTGATACTAGGTAGAGATATAAGTCTACCCTATCATAGACATCAAAATATGCCTTTGAGTTTCCTCATAGTGGGAAGGAGTATGGTCATGCCTTTTATATACCTTTGAGATATACTTTCAAACCTAGTTGAATTGATGAGTAGTAGGGATATGAGATTAATCATGAATAAATTACATAATGAACCAATGAATTATAGTATTTTTTGAGAGAATATGAGGTTTTCATTAAGTTTTTGTTACAATTTTTTGGCCAAATCCAGTTGGAATGGGAATATGATCTCAATCCCATTCTTCATTCTTCACCAAAATATATTAAAAATCCACTCTAATGAGATTGGGGATAATTTTCCTCTCTTATACATCTCCCAAATTTTGTTGATGAGTTGCTTCAATATTGGTGGGTTTAGGAATATGGGACGCCCCCCTATTGGCTGCCAAAATATTCTAGTGGGATTCTTCTATTATTATTGTAGCCATGATATGATTTCAATTTTATAAATAATGGACATCAATATGAGCTTGCCCCTCCATTTCCACCAGGATATAATAACTAGATTCCATGTTAGTAATTGGGATATGATCCCTTTAATTTGTGAGAGTGGGGATATAAATCCACTCCAGTTCTCAATTTACCATTAGGATATAACGATGGGGTTTATATGAGAGGGTAGGACTGTGAACCTTCCCTTGGATTGATATTGTGATATACTTTGTTATTTCTCTAGAAACTTATAAGGTATACTGGAAGGATTGCTGAGTATAAGTTGTGATGTAATCCCACTCTTCACTTGTCAGCATAGTGTGTTGACACAATTATTCTATGAGAATTGAGATATACACTCATTCCCTAAATTTGGTAGATCTCTATACACAATGAGATATCATGGGAATTTAAGCTAGTGTGATATTTGTCAAGACCTCTTGGGTCGTGCCCACGGTGGATTTTTTATAAGTCTAGGTCATGCAGAATTGGAAGTGGAGGTAGTCTATAGGATCCCTCAAAGGATACTTCAAGATGATAGGGAAATTTTATATGACTTTATCTTATTCCTTCTTGAGAGAGGGGAGGTATTCATTTTCTCACTTCAATGACAATATCTAAAATAGTTTCACAGTGGTCATAGGTGCCACTAACTTTATTATGGTATTCCTCTATTGATATAGTGACATGTAAGGATTAATAGCGTTAAGGATCTCTCATGAAAACTATACAGTAGAGATAGTACCATTGAGATAGTAATACCTCACAAGTACATTCTGGAAATATTTTTGGAGACATTGCATGGGTGAGAGTGTTCTCTTAACTATGGGGCTCACAACTTGGGTATTATCTATGTAATTATCTTATCACTTTGATGATTCCATCGATTTGGATCTAAGGGAAAGATTTTATAATGATTTATCTATCTATTTGTCTAGAAGAACAATAATCACAGAAAAGAAACCCCATTAGTGTAGTTTCAAAAGGCAAAACATGTTCAGTGAATCAAATTCATGGAAAAATGATAACTTTATTGTTTTATTAAATGAATTCATGTAAGTTTCATAATTTTTTTGTATGAATCACATGAAACAAAATTTTCCAACCTATAGAAAACTCAATTTGAGTTTTTTTTTATATTTTGGTTATTTAATGTTTCACATCAGGTACCCCATTTTTGTTTTTGATAGATTTTTTAGCATGTGTAGGAGTTTGGAAACTTTCCATGGATTCTGAATCCACAATAGTAAGATGTGGATATCATTCAGGACCTTCTTTCCAAAGGCAAGAAGTCACTGGGGTTTTTGGAAAATGATTCTTTGAAATTCATGTTGGTTGAGAGGATGACAGGTCAGGATCACCACTCCTTTTTTGGGGGTTTTATTACCTACTCAAAGAATCTCTTATTGATTTATAACATACTCATGGATCCTTCTTAAATATTAGTGCAAGACTTGCTATCCTTTAAGCTAGAAATAGATTTAAAATATTAATTGATGTAAAAGTATCTATGTATTAAAGTTTCTTTATATCTAATTTACATAATATTGATTCCAAAATTGAGATTTTATATATATAAGACACACATATTATATCTATTGATTAAATTAACATTTAGGGGTGATAGTTTTTGTGGGGTTAATATTGGGCCCACAGAATGGTATTTCTATGTATCCTTATGAAGGGAATCAAAAATCACATAATTTAGTGCCACTGAATGGGTAATGTTGTACCTTCTAAGGTCATGTGATAAATACTAATTATAAGAAATTTAATTTCATGCAAAACATACTTTAAGGTACTAGATTCCTAGAAATGGTTGGTGTGGGACTTATGCATGTGTTTCCCTTTCTAATTAGTCTCGAAGGGAATATATCCCATAGAGAGAAGGCTTGGTTCATAGGGAATATGGACCAATGATATATGGGTGGTATCTATTAGTAGGGATATGTCCAACCAATAATATTATAGGGAATATTGACAAATTGAGGATGGTATGATGATTATATAGAGGGATTGTGACTTTTATGGTGGGGTTATAATTCATCAGAAGTATGTGCCAATAAAAATATAATAGTTTTAAACATTGGATTTGGACCTCAAATAGGTGTCCTATGTTCCAGTAGAAACAGTAACCAAAGTGCACATAGTTTGATTGAAATTTTATAAGGAAATATGACAGGAACCTACAATGTTGTTTAATGTCATGTATAAAGGATGTTATCGTGTAGTTTTACATTGTGTGATTAAGACTTTAGACAATAAATTCAACATCATGTTTCAGTGAATTATGCGTCCTGAAATGTGTTATAATAGAGTTTCAAGAAATTCTTACACATATGGGGGATTCCCAAGGGTGTTTCATCTTTATTTTGTTTTATTTTTGTATAGTTAAGGATGACTAAACACATGGGGTATATATCCCTATGAGGAATATGTGTTGGGGATTACATATTAGGGTTGCCTATGAGGATAACTTTTCTCAAAATGGATAATAAATCCATCATTTAGCCTAAATTTGGGACTTAAACCAAGAGGAATCCCAAGCTTATGTGGCTCATTAATTGAAATCAAGAGTAAGGATGAGCATCTTGGGCCAGTAGAGATCTCACCACCATTTATATGACTAGGACCCTTGTTATTAAGGGAATGTATTATTGAGAATCTAATGGGAACCCTATCAGAAATAGAGGATGAGACATTATTACCTTTTATCAAGGGAATACATGATATTAGGGGTACATACCAGTGTGCATTCCTTGATAACATATGTACAGTGGATTTGGATGAGGAATTTATATGTCCTTTTAAGTGTTTTTATCATAGAATAAGTAATTCAAAAAGTTCTTTTGGGTTTTCTTTTATCTTGATATATTTCTTGGATGAAAATTTTGATAACAATGAGATCTTCCTTCCCATTTAGGAGGTAGTTAGTGGACCCAATGTGGATCACTTATTCCTTACTATGCATATGGGGTCTATAAGTAGGGCACTATACAATGGGTATCTTGATATGAAGTGCATTTCACCTAGTCCCATATATAATAGACCGCATAGTTCATTTTGATTAGTCTTATCTGCATAGTGAGTTTCACCTAATCTCATCTACATAGTGAGTTTCTCTCAGTATCATCCACCTAACTCACATATTGAAGACTTTAATTCTAATGTAGGTGAATTATAACACGCATGGTGGCTAATTAGTGAAAATTTTCACATAGTGAATTTCACTTTGCGAGTTTTTTGTTTTAAAACTCACCTACTAACACTCACATAGTGACCTCTGTGACATTTATTTCCGTTAATATTGCTAAGGAATGGAGATTAACTCTAAATATCTCTTGATGCATAAAATGAACTATTCATCACTTTTTCTTCATCTCCTTTTACAAATTATTTCATGTTTTATCCTGAAATATTAATTAGGATATTTATTGGAAAGGGTTGGTCATATATACCTTAAAGTTGTTGGTCGCATGAACCATCAAATATCTACCATGAATAGTAACATTGTGTCATCACCTAGTGGGAACCATATGTAGGATTGCCTAAGGGATCATGTAGGCACCGACTTTGAAGGATTCATTGATCAGATAGATATAAGATCACATAGAAGTGAAAGGATTCACATACTATGGGCCAGAGCTGTGATATCGCATCTCCCAAGGGGTTATTTAGTGTTTCTTGAATTTCATCATGTTTATGCACCTAAAAAAGAGATCCTATGCGGGAACTTAATGGGGGACTGTGAAAATTATGGGGTACATGATTATGGGGCTCATTAGTGATTGTGTGTTGAGATCCATCAAAATTGTGTATAACTCAACCTGATAGTGTAATATTTATGGTGTGCCCATGTGGTTCCTTATAAAAGTAACCATTCATGTGGTCTGATTTTCCTTTTTCTGGTTCTATAGAGATCACATGCTTTTTAATGGTGTCTTTATGTCAAAATGGAGTCTAAATTAAAATAGAAATAAATTTTGATTTATAGATCTATTTTGGATCCACAATCAGTCAAATTGACAGATTCAAAGTGAATTATTCCCCTTACCACAACTTTAAACCTATAAAAGGTTTTTTCCAAGGTCAAAAAGTTCCAAGAGAACCCTAAAAATGTCTTTTTAATACTTTTACACCCTTTTATCAGCAATTTAAAAAATCTATTGCATACTACTAAAAGGAGTTTCTGACCACCATGTCATAAGACTGGATGATGGTTTTGTGAAATATACATCCCTTAGTGTGTGAGAAACAAGCAGTGTATGGAGATCCCATTTTATTCCTCTTTGGGTCTGGTGATACTTTTCTTCTCAAACTCATCTTGCTTTTTCCTTAGTGAGGTCCTTATTATGGATATTGTGGAAAATTTCATAACATGGATTATTCAATGCCAAAAACTTATATGAGTAAATATGATTTATAAAGAAAAAAAGTTTTTCTTTTTAATTTTACTATTAATTAGATTATATAATTTATAAATTGTTTATAAATTATAAGAAAATTTATTTTAAGATATATATTAATTTTTAAAAGTGTTTATAAAATAATTAGTTATAAAGTGTTTATAATTCAATAATTAAATAATTTAATGTTTATGAAAAATTTAATAATAAGTATTTCATAACATTTAGAGTTAATATTAAAATAAGTTATTCAAAATTATATGGTATGAATTATAAATTATATATAAATTGTTTATATGTAAATTATTATAGCAATTTATAAAGGGTTTATAAATTAAAAAAAATAAGGAAAATATAAAGCATTTATATTTGATATTATTAAATATTCATAATGTTTAATTTGAATTATTTAACTTTAAAAATGGCCATATTTTAATAATTTTTTTAAACCATATCAAAAGCGTTTTGAGAATTTATTTTATAAAATCATTCAATAAATTAATATGTGATATTTAGATTATGTAAAAAAATTTCATAATAAATATTGAAATATTAAATGTGTATATTTCTTAAAATTTTATTTGTTAAAAGAAAATTCCATATAATGAATAATATGATGGAGTTCATATTTGAGAAAAAATATAAAGTGTTTATATTTATATAATTTTGTAATTTTAATCATGAATTATAAAATTTTTATAATTTTTACTTTATGAGTTGTTCATAAATTTGTATCTCATGTTTTGAAAATAAATAATTTTTTTATTAATTCCTTTTGAATATTAATGTTTATTAATTATTTTTTAAATGTCAATATTTCATATTTTTTTAATTTATGTAATAAATTTATTCTTATAAATTATCCTACCATACTAGGTATGAAAACATAAGATTTAGTTTACCGTAAACTTGATTTTAAATTAAAGTTATTAGCTTAAATTTAGTAATTTAATATAGTTTATATAATATCATGAGAGTTTAGAATGTATATTTATTTAAATAAACTTCTTACATATCTTATGTTTCATTCAATAGAAAACAAAAATATAAATTTATATGTTTTATTGGGATAAAATATTACAATTCTAGATAATAATCAATACATTAGGAACTGATATAATAATCAGCAGTAAGAAAAATAAACTTTGAATAAATAAAAAAATATATAAAAATACCATGAATATATATTCTTTATCCCAATTGTCCAACATGAATATCAGTATCTCGGTCATAACTATGGATAAAAGGTTAATAAGTATAATAATTATTGGCATGATGTGGTGGAAGTAATGATTTTATGGATTTATATGAGATTATAAAGGAATGTAATATGGTCATTGGGTTAAGATAATCATTGTGATTATATAGACATTATACTTATATATCCATTAGTGTTTTATATCCATTATACCTATGTGAGAATTGTGAATATAAATGCATTGGGTATAATAATAATAAAATCTTGATAAAAAGAAAAGATTTGATATGATTAAAATCATGTTTTTCAAAGAAATGCTTTTAAGGTGCCATGTATTTTATCATAAAAAATTAATCAATTTAAAAAGATGATTATGATAATATTTTATATGTCAATATATAAACTAATATATTAACATTCATCTAATGGTGGTTATTAGATAAGTAATGAGTAAAAATTCATTTTATACTTCAAAAATATATTTTCATCAAATATGGTTTTTATTGCATTTTGTGTGTTGATATTATGATTTATTTCAACCAATTTTAAAATTTTTATTACATAAAATGGAAATTATTTATTAAATTATCATTTCAAAATAATCATAAGATAATATTTTGGAAATTTTATAAAAATATTGATTTTTAAGTGAATATCGAAAAATAATTATTTTTTAAGTATTATTACATTTAGGTCATTATCATGATATAATAATGATTTGAAAGTTTATGAAATATTTTTTTCAAGAATAAATATTTTTAAAAAGTAATATAATAAATTTTAAAATAATATTTTGATATTACAATTATATGATTAATATTTTAGAAATTTAATTAATGTTTTTACTCAAATAAAAGTTGTTTTGGTTCATTTTTTTTAATCATTTATTTAGAATATTTTTTTATATTTTGTATTAGTTTTAAATTAAAATAATTTACATTGATTTAAATTAATTCAATTAATTTCAAATTAACCATCATTATACTTTATTTTTTGTATAAAATCATTTTTATGCTTAAAAATGATCATTTTTATAAAAAACGTTTTTCGTTGTGGTTGCATATTTATATTAAAATTAATTTTTATCAATTATTGAAATTAAATATGGTAAAATTTATTTAATATTTTGATTTTTGATTTTCAAAATTTTTAATACGGTCAATTTTATTTTAGTAATTATGAATAGTAACCTTGGTAAATATTTATCACCACGGGAAAGGTTCAAAGAGTTTACAAGGGGTAAAACTAAGAGATAAGATTTAAAATATCATAAAAAATGTTTAAATTTTATTAGGTGGGTATATTTATACTGATCCTCATCAAATCATCAAAATATTTCTATTTAGTTCCACATTCCTTTGAGAAATTCATATAATATATTTTAAAGTTTTATGTATTTACAAGTGTGTCACTTACCTCACTTATAAAAGGGAACCTCCTTTCCCCACATATTCAATAAATTTAGCTATTTTGATTAAAAAATCCCTACCTAATTAACGTAAAAACATGATCACTATTTCTTATAGTTCCTGGTCTCACAAAAATACCAACCTATGAAGGCTTAAGGTGTAAACCAAGGGACGTTTTCCAAAGAAGAGGTATAATTATTAACCAATTATATCATCTAACTAGTTAGAATGATCTATAAATTTAATATATTTTATATTTATTAAATAATTATGATTATTTATAAATAATATATTATTTTTCTTCTTACCCTACCATTTGTTGGAAAACAATAATATTGCTTGTGCGTACGTGTGGACTACTGCCTCCATGAACCAATGTGATTTTTTTTCATTTCCACCTTAAAAGGATAGTAATAAGGATGGAACTAATGAATAAATATGACATGTATAAAATATTTATGATTCTTGAAAAGTAAAATATCATATATTTTATTTCTTTTCTATATAGTATGCAAATAAAAATAGCATCCATGAGTACGTACAGACTATCATCTCCATCAAATGACGCCATTAATTTTTCATGAACACCTTACATGGTTGGTATTTAAAGTGTATTTAATTTATAAATATACAAACTATAACATGTTATATGTTATATTGATATAACCATGACTCCATTGACTAAGGTTTACACACTGATGTTGTTTTGAGTTTATAAATTGAAAGACCCCAAATCAATAAACCTAAACATAACTATTTTAATAACTAAATAAAACCTAGTAATAAATGAAATAAAGTGAATAGTGATACTGGAATTAATATGAAGAAGATTCTATAGAAATTAAATAACTAATATAATTTTACTATTCATTATTTCTATAATGTACAAAGCTATATGAGTCATAATATAAGGGATTTTCCTTAAAACATTGTTTTAAATTTTTAAACTCTTTCTCCTAAATATCCATGTTTTATTAAATATTTCAATAATGTTATTATTTATTAGTAAAAGGTTTATAAATTTACTTTTTTCACTATATTTTTGTTTCTTTACCATTTTTTAAAAATTAATCTTTTCTATATTTTTTTCATGTGTTGTGTTTAAATTTTTCTGAAAGTGAAAAAAAACTATTTTTTAACGTATACAGCTTGACTGAATTTTCCCATTGTCATAATCATTATTCATTATCAAGTTTCCTTTAAAATTTGTAATGGTTTTTCAAATAATATAATATTACTTATCTTATGGTTTTTTTTCATTTTCAGTATTTTTCAAATAAAAATAATATCTCTTTATGATAATGCTAAAATAAAATGTTTTTTCTTATGGGTTAAAATGATTTTTTCAAAGGTTTTATGATAAATAAGTTAATGGTTATAAATTTCTTATTCATGATATGTTAATTTGGAATTATATATGATGATAAGTTATCTCGATATAGATCATGATGGTGAGTGAGTCTGATATATCTCTCTAATGCATTGGGCAATGATTTAGACTTCGAAGGGGAAAATATATGGCATAACCTTGTAGTTTACTCATATATAATTAACTGGTAATTATTTACTTAAACTTAGGTTAAACATGATTAAAAATTAGTTATGAATATAATGTTCCAAGATACTATTTTATGCTTGAAATAATTTTTTTTTAATCTTTTGATTTCATGAAGGAATGTTTATGAACATTTAAAGTGGAAATGTTATTTTTTCAAAGGAAATTTTTCCAAAGTTCTCATTTTCCTCATGATGCTTTTAGGTTTTTCTTATGATTTATAATGAATTTTAAAGGTTTTATTTGAATAAATAATGATTTGATAATGTGGAACTATTTTATTTATGTGTTTAGAGTTTTATTGTGAAAAAGGTAAGCATTTTGATGGGTTGTCATGTTTTTCACTAGACTAATGGTTTTCTATTATTTTTATATATCATAAAAATACTTTCATGCACATCCCACATTTTCAAATATTTTTCCTAGGGCCTAACACCCACCAATCCATTTTTTTATTTTATGAAAAATACACTTTAAAGCTGAGTGGGAACCGCACATACCAAAAAATCAAAAAAAACGCAGACTACCTGTTCCAAAATTCAAAAAACAATGAACTACAGAAAATTTTAAAATTCAAAATGAAACACCCAAAACCATGGAATTCAAAATTTGAGAAACCGCCACAGACTTCAAGTCACGATCCGCCACCTACTATCCATCAAAACCACATCATCCATCACTCCTTTGTTTCCATCGAAATTTCCATCATCATAAACCACATCAATCGAGTCTCTTCACCAGCCAACATAATCATCCGAACCACCATCGACATCGTTGTCCTCACCATCATCATCTTCATTGTCTGAACCCACACCAGTCGTCAAAGACCATCGGATCCCATCGTAACCATCTTAAAACCCCATCACCATGTCGTCACAAACATGAAACATCAAAACCACCCTGTTGTGAATAGAAACAATGTCCTCCATCATAATAAAACCGGAAAAAAAAGAGGTATAAGTCTGAAAAACTAAAAAAACCCATGAAGATTTTCATTGGCACCTCAGAAAGAGGAAGAGTAAGAGAAATGAGACAAACTGAATCAGACTCTGTTGATAGCATCGTCGACCACAAAATACCACATCCCAAAACCTCTTAGGGACCACTTCTCTTCATCCAACTTGGAGAGGAACAGAGGGGCTTGTGGTCAGGGAAGTGATTTGAATAACCAAGGGATTCGAATATCAGCACAGTGAGGCTAAAACTAGAATCAAAATACAAGAAAAATATGGCATAGGAGCACCTGAAAACCCCTCGAATACTAAACTTCTTAACCCAAAACCTCATCATATCTATCACTCAATATCGTAACTATAAAGGCTTAGTGGAACACAAGGTTAGAACAGGGTAGAAGAAGTTGGGAGCTTCAGCAGCGATAACCTTTTTCAGGAGAAATGGGTCCACCATGTGAGACAGACACCAAGAAAACCACACCACCATAAAGGAAGAGGAAAAAAGAGGTGATAAAAGAGGTGTAAAGGTTGGAAAGGAGGAATAAATGGTGCTTATATGCACCACTGACCCTAAATCAAAGGGTTTTGAGAGGAAACCCTTGGAGAAACTGAGAGAGGGGGGGAGAGCCGAGAGAGAAGGGTTACATCTTGAGTAACACCCACAACCTAGGGACTAAGGACGAGTAGGAACTATTATTAATTATAGATATAAATAAAGAAAATTGGCCTTAAACAATAATAGTGTTTCATGAATGAAACATGGATATTAGCTTAAGAGCCCAATTTTTTTAGAATAAAATGGATATTGCATGTTAGTGTTCCCTATGTAATGTAATTTTTTCATAATTCCATAAAACTCTAAACCTAAAAGAACTTAGGAAAGTGAAAAATCTGAAATCGTTGATATAAATTCATATTTATGGGTTTTTAAAGCTGCATGGTCTTATATCTTGTATCAAAACAATGTTTTTAGATAACTTTAGAGGTTAGTATGTTATTTGAGGTGAGACGCCAAGGGTTAATATATTGGTTTAGGATCATAAGTTAAAAATATTCTACAACCTTAAATATTCATACAATAAGCTGAATTGCGGTTATTTTTGGATTAGGTTAAGTTATATATTATAAACAAACCTTAGGTAACCTATGTTGAAACTATTGTGAATCAAGATTTTCCTTAACTAACGGATAGTTATCTTAGATTAAATCATTCACAAGATATAATAATAAAATTTATTTAGTTTTTCATTCCAATTTACATAATAAATTATTGTTTATTGACTCAAAAATTTCATTCATTATGGTAAAAGTTCTTCTTCCAGATAGATGGGTAGAATCCAAACATGAATTTCATTTTCTTTCAGAGTATTCACTTGAAATAATAATTCCAAAATATTTCTCATTTGATTCTAAAACATTCTCCAATATTCAAATTCCCTAAAAGACATTTTATAATGTATCCCAATCCTCTTATATACTTTGACATCATGAAGAACCTTGGGACGAATCTCTCCATGTTTTAATAAAGTAAGTATCTCATCATACCTATTTTGTAAAATACCATAGGGACTTTATGAAGTTTTTACAATTGATGACTTAGAAAAAACACTCATAACCATATACTTAGCTATAAAGGAGGGTGATATGTAAGAAAATTATTTATTTATCTTGTTTTATGAATTTTTTTTATTTTAAACACCAACCCTTATTTGAAAAACTCAATTCAAACAATATTATAAAGTATTATGGGGAAAATCTTTGAGATGATGTCTTAAATATATTTATTCAAAACACAAGATTTCTTAAAAATTTAAAACTCTTAGAACATTCATTTAAATATAAATGTAATAACTATGTATGGATAAAGGAAGTAAAGGAACTTGGTAAGATTTTGAGTAATTCTAAAAATGTATGGGCTCGACATAGTAGATCATGGGGCATCAATCTTTAAAATTATGATTAGAATGAATAGTGATCTATATTTTAAATTTATGAGTTATTTAGTTTTAAGTAATTGTGACTTGATTGAGATTGATGAGTTCTAGGTCATAATTCATATTTTTGATAGTAGGAATTATTAGTAAATAAGATGGAAAATATTATCTCAATGTTTCTGAATAAAGTTGGATGATTGAAGTGTTTATATATATAGTTCCAAGAGTTTTGATGTAGTGTTGTCTTATTTAAGGGTTAATAAGTTTAAGTTTAATCATAAGTCAAAAATTTTAGATAGAATTTTTAGGATATATGTGGTTTTAATTTCATGATGATTAATGATATTTTGAAGGATGTTTATTGGATTTTAATAGATGATTTAGGTATACATAACCCTAAGTTTTAACATATGATTTAGTTTTATGGTTATTTTTGAAAGAATATTATTATATTTTGAGGACATAAATTTAAGCTATGTATATCCATTTGGGTATGTGACTGGATGAGTAAAAAATGATATTTGTATATGTAGGTTATGTTGATTTTTGGAAGATATTTTTATCAAATATTTCTAACTTTTTGAATTGAAAATTTAACCATTTGTATTTTGAAGAGTTTTAGGGTTAGTTACATTTAGAATTATTTAATTTTAAATTTGTGTATTTTTTATGAAATTTTTATTTTTATGAAGTTTTATTCATTTTGGAATCAATATTATCTTTTACTAACCGTTTTGATTTTATTAAATATAGGTGTAAAAATCATCCTTTTATGGATCTCATGATGCATTAATAGTTGATTTTTGAGATTTAGATAATAAAAATTAATCTTGGTCACTCACTATTAATAATTTATGATGAAAATGTGGGATAAATTTATCAAAACATGAAAAAAAAGATGGATTTGTGTTTATGGAATTGAATAAATCGTATAGGTATATTTTCTCATGTTATTTAAACTGATGGTGAAGGAATCCCTTAACTCAAAATAAAGAATCTTGAAATTAAATGATATAATTTTATGATCATTTTAAATGAATTTATATTGTTATCTCTTTTTGGGAAAATATTATTTTTTTCTTCTCAAAAAATTATAACATTATATCATAAATGGTGCATCTTTTCATGTTCATATTTTTTTACTTCATGCTAATGTTATCCTTCTTATTTGGAAACCAAATTTATACGTTATCCCAGGTGACCTTGATATTTCCCTATTACTCTTTTCAAGAGTAATTTTTCCCCCTTTTATGATTTAGGCCATTAGAAAAGGTATTTTTAAATATTAAAAAGTTTTTTCCTTTCATGTTCATATGTTTTATCTTCCACCCCACATATACTCTAGATAAACTTTATGTATTTTTCAAGGTTACCTTATTGGGGTTTCTTTTTAAAAATTATTATTTTTAAATTATTATTTCACCAACTAAAATGGGATTTGAAAAAATTTTAATTTATAAAATCCAAAATCCATTTTTTATTGATCTCAAGATAAAATTGTGAGGATGAAATTTCTTTAATAGGGGTTGAATGTAACACCTCATGATTTGAGAATATATATTTCTTTAAATAATTTTTTTTACAGATTATGTTTCATGAAACACCAAACTAAAATTTTATATGATATTTTCAATTAATATAAAATATTATAATTCTATATAAATATTAAGATATTATGATTCCACTATAATAATAAATAGTAATAAAAATATAATTTGAATAAACGAAAAAATATATAATATTACCATGATAATATAATAATTATCCCTCTATTCCACCATTAATATCATAATCTCAATCAAAAATATGAATAAAAGGGTGATAATTATAACTATTATTGGCATGATGAGAGAAAAGTAATGATTTTAGGGATTTATGTGAGATTTTATAGGAAGGTAATATGGTCATTGGTCTAATATAGTTATTTTTATTATATATCTGTTGTAATCATATAGTAAATGGGATTGTATATACATTGGAAATATGTGACCACTGAGATTATATAGTCATTGGGTATCATGCCAGTAAATTTTTTTATTAATGAAATGATTTGATATGATTAAAATCATATTTTTCAAAGGAATTGTTTTAAGGTGTTGTGTAATTTTTCATAAAAAATTAATCACTTTTATAAGATTATTATGAAAATATATGACATTTAAAAATATTAACTAATATATTAAAATCATATAACGGTGGTTACTAGATATAGAATGGGTATAAATTCATTTTATACTTTAAAAATAAATTTTATTCAAAATGTTTTTTATTGGATTATGTCTGTGGATATTTAGATTAATTTACACCACTTTTAAAGATTTTATTTTTTAAGATGGAAATAATTTTTAAAATCAAAAATTTTTAAAAATCTTAAGATAAATTTTTTGGAATCTTTTCTAAAAAGATTAATTTTTAACTAAAAAGTGTATATACCGATTTTTCAAGTATTATTACTTTTAGGATGTTAAGATTATATAGTAATGAATTCAAATTTTATAATATCTAATTTTATAAAATAAATATATATTTAATAATTAATCATTTTAAAATAAAATTTTGATATTAGAGTTCATTTTTTAACATTTTGAAAATTTAAGTAATGTTTTTATTCAAATAAAAACCATTTGGGTTCCTTTCTTTTAATCATGTATTTACATGATTTTTTCCATTTTGTATTGTTTTTAAAGTTAAATCCTAAATTGATTTAAATTAATTCAATTAATTCCAAAATAATCGTCAATATACTTGTTTTTTGTAAAATAATTCTTATACATAAGATTGGCATTTTTTAAAAACTATTTTCATGGTTTTTTACATACTTATATTAAAATTAATTTTTAAGACTTATATAAATTGAATATGGTAAAATATAATTATTATTTTTAATTATGAGGTTAAAATTTTGTACTGATGTCAATTTAATTTTTGGTCATTATGAATATTAAACTTGGTAAAACTTTATAACCACGGTAATTCTTCAAAGAGTTAATGAGGGGTTAAAACTATGAGATAAGGTTTTAAATTTTATAAAAACTTGATTAATATTTATCATATGAGTTTATTTTGTCTCATAATAATCCAATATATGAAAATTTTCAATCTAGTTCCATTTTAATTTGAGAAATGCGTATAATATATTTAAAAGTTTCACGTATTTACAAGTGTGTTACTCCCCTCACTTATAAAAGTTCACCTCATCTCCTTGATTATTCACATAATTTGATCCATTTAAATAAATAAATACTTGAACCTTCCAATCATTCCACCTCATGTTTTATAGGTCTTGTTAACACCGAAATACCAACTAACGAAGGATTATGGTGTATTCCAAGCGAGGTTTTTTAAAGAGAAGGTATAATTTTTAATTGAGTGTCTCATGTTTATTTCTTATTATACCATCATAAAATATTATTTAACCATGATTAAATAATAAAATAATTATATTATATATATTAAAATATTAATATTGAATTGGTACAACCCTTTTTATCTTTTTTTTATCCTATTGGGAAATGAAAACATTGCACGTGCATACATGTAGACTATCACCTCTTTGAAAAAATGTGTTTTTTTCATAATTGGATCATATGGATGGTTAAAATTATGGATCGAAAGAAAATATATGATATTTCTAAAATTATTATTATTCTTTAAAAATAATATATTACCTACCTTCTTACCATACCATTCGTTGCAAAATGATAACGCTCTTTGTTCATATGTCTGAACTACAACCTCCATGAAGCAATAAGATTCATTTTTCATTCACACGTTACAATTATGGTCATGAGGAAGGAACTAATGAATAAAAACTTAATTTATAACAAATTTATGGTTTTTAAAATTAAAATATTATCTATTTTATTTATTTTCCTCCAATTAGAAAAATGAAAATGTCATTCATGTGTACGTATGGACTATAATATCCATGAAATGATGTGATTGGTTTTTTTATAACTGCCTTACATGGTTGGTTTTAAAAGTGTATTTATTTTATAAATATGATAACTATAAATTTTTTAATATTATAGAGGTAATTAAGCCATAACCACTTTGATCAATATCAGCACACTGTTTTTTTTAGGTTATAAACTGAATGACCCAAAAACATTAAGCATGAACTTAACCATTTTAGTAAAAAATAATAAAACATGGTAATAAATGGAATTATTATAATGGAATTAACATGAAAATTATTATTAATAAAGTAAATAAATAATATAATTTTATTATTCAATAGTTAGAAAACATACAAATATATACAATACTTAAGGTAAGGTATTTTCCTTTAAAACATTTTTTCAAATGTTTTGAACTCTTTATCCTTCATATCCTGGTACATTGAAATATTTCAAAAATGTTATTATTTATGAATAAAAGGTTTCAAAAGGTTATTTTTACTATATTTGACTTTATTTCCAAAGTTTTCAAATGGAATCTTTTCAATAATTTTTGTATGGGCCCTTTTCTACTTTTTGAAAAAGTGAAAAAAAGAATAATTTTTAACATATACACCTTGATCTCTTTTTCCCACCATCATAGTCTTTACTCATTATAAATATTAATTTATATATGAACATGATTTTTCAAAGAATATCTTACTCCCACTCTTTTGGGTATTATTTATTTTTAATTTTTTTTAAAGAAAAATCATATTTCTTCATAAGATTATGAAAATAATGGAAAAGTGTTTTGATTATGCATTAAAATGAGTTTTTCAAGGATTTTATGATGAAAACATAAAATATTATAAATTTTTTCCTCATGATATAGCACTTTGATATTATATATGATGATGGTTGATCTCTATATATCTCATGATAACGGGTGAGCTTAATATATCTCTCCATTGTTTTGATTAAAGATTTAGTCTTTGATGGAAAAAAATAGGGTGGTGTCCCGGTAGGTTAATCAATGAACTATAGTTATTTCAACACTTTTTAAACATGATTGAACATAGCTTTTGAATTTTATGCTCTACAGTAATATTTTATTCTTTCAAAAATGGATTTTATAAAAATATTTTGATTTCATGAGGTAAGGCTAGTTTATAAACTATTAAAGGTAAAATGTTTTTTTTTCAAATAAGGGTTTTCATAAGTTCTCTTTTCTTTAATGATGAATTCAAGGTTTTCCTGTGCTTTCTAATGGGTGTAAAAGGTTTAATTTAAGAAAAGGTTAATTTTCTAATTTTGATTTTTTTTTATTTATGTGTTCAAATATTTATTGTGAAAATGGTAAACATTTCCTTGAGTTCTTATTTTTTCACTAGACTAATGGGTTTTTATTATTTTATATCCCTTAATGAGATTTTTATTTCCCTCCTATATTTTAAATTTTTTATAAGGGCTAAGGATGAGTAGTAACTATTATTAATTCTAGCTCTAAATAAAGGAAATTATCCTTGAATGAAGTAAGTGTGCCATGAATGAAATAGGTTCATGAAATTAAGAACATTGTTTTTGTGTAAAAATAGACATTGTGTGTTAGTGTTCTGCATATAATGTAATTTTTTACCCAATTTTATAAAAATATATACCTAAAAGATAATGGGAATATAAAAATGTTAAATAATTTACATTAAACTCATATTTATGGTTTGTTAAAGTAATAGTTAATTATAGTTTATATATATTAGGTTTTATAGTTATGATAAATTTGAATTTATCTTGAATAAAGTGTCCCTGGGTAGATAGACTTTGGATTGGATTTCCCATTATCCTGGTGGCCTTCACCTTATTCTATAAAATTTGGGTTTGTCTACCTTTGGGTCTAGGATTAATCAGGTGGAGATTATAAATTTCATATAAAATAAACCATTAAATAAAAAGTTCATATACCATATGAAGAGGATGTATATGGATATATGTAATTATGTTTGGATTCTATTTGTGGGTGAGTAACATAAATTATGGGTTGTGTAAATAGTTACACAATAATATGGTGTTAATAATTTAATTTAGTGGACAAAATAGATATTCCAAAAATAAATAAATAGAAGCATGGAAACTTAAAGGGACTAACAAGTGATAATAGGGTCTGATAAAAACCACCAAGAATACTAATTAATAGATTTAATGAAATGTGGAACTTTTCAAGAACTTTACCATTAGGTACTAGTGATCTAACTTTTAGGTTCCCGTGTGTAATCTTTTTTAATAAAAAAAGTAATAAGGTGACCCTAACTATTACATTCTTTATTAGTGGATTTTTTTTATTCTTAGATAATAAACCCTAAACTTTAGTACCCATAAGGAATAGAGCTGATTAAATCCATATAATGTATTTGGATAAAGTGTTATCCACTTAAATATCCAAATGTCATATATGACATGATTGAGAATTTTTTTATAAAAGATATATCCATGGATTATCTAAATTATACTTGATGTAAGTCATGATGAAATATGGGTCTTGGATCACTAAATGGACATGATTTTTGAGTTCATCATATATACTAGGAATAATTTTAAATTAAATTCCTTATTAAATGGATATAAATCATGATACAAATCTAATAAAAAATTTATATAATGGAATCATCATATTTGAGATTGGCCATGTGACTAATATTGAATAAGAAAATACTTAAAGGTAGTAATTATCAAAACTAGTACCCAAAAAATACATAATCAAGAGGGGAAATTCTATATGTTGGAGGAACCCCTTTTTAACAAACTCACTGGGGAATTTTTTCAAAAAATAGAGATAGATTTCTATGATAGACATCTGAAGGATTCATTGGAAGTCTCTACTCTCATTATTGTGAAAATGTAAAAAGACCCTCAAAAGAAACTTGAGGCCATGGATGATTATAATATAATAGAAAACCTGAAATGTATTTATCAATAAAAATTTAATCATGAGAGGTATGAGGTGTCAAAAGATATATTTTGGTATAAAATTGGATAAGGAAACTCAGTCTCAACTCATGTTCTCAATATGACTGGGCACATCAATGACTAGGATGTTGGAGTTGGTTCCCTATAACTAGTTACTTATTTCTCCCAATTAATATTGCATTAAAGGTCTGGAATAAATAATAAATATCATATCACATTATGTATATTATTCTATGTAACATTAATATAATAATTAACTAGAGTATCTGTCACATTGAGATGTCATATAAGTTCCTCACTATTATGAGAACATTATAGTGCTATGATGGTATTCTTAAAATTATTTGTTATGGTTATGATAAGATTATATGATTGGACACAAAGAAAGTTTTCTATCAGGTATTTGTACTCCATAGAAGATGAAACATCATCTCATGTATTTCACACTTAGTAACCTCCAAGATGGAAGATTATGAGGACATTACAATCAATATAAATTCCACATGTTGTTGTGTCATTGGAATTATTATATGATAATGTGTTTAATGATCCTTATACTTGAGGTTATTATTAATGCATATCATGAGTTGAATACTTTGATTTATTGATAAAAATTATGATTTCATATTCTAATGGATTGGTAGGATATGTTGCACACATCATGAGTGATATTTCATTAATGAATTAGTTAATATAGGATTTGTCCCTTCCCTTTAAATAAGTATATATCTAGAGAACTTTGATTGAAATAGAACCACCAAAATAAATCCATGTCCATGGTATATTTAAAAGTTCATTATATATAGTGAAGAACGGTAAATCAATTACATAGGTTAATAACACAAGTATGAAACTTTAATGATTATAATACATAGATATAAAAAAATATTATATTAAATAGTGAGAATTTGTAATTGGTTATTGTCATTATGATGTTAAATTAATCCTATATGGTTTTCTTTACATGTTTCTAGATACAAATATTAGATTTTAGAAAATCCTACCTAATGTCATAGAGGAAGAGTTCTCAAGGGTCACACACATAGTGTATCCACTGATCACAGTTAAATACTATATATATTTAGTAGTTGGAATTAATATTATTCTTAAGGATAATGAATAATATTTATTCAAGATTTACTGATTGTAATTATTAATCACTAATTATAAGTGAGTTTAATATTTTAATAAATATTTATCCACAGGACTGTTGAATAAAATATAAATTTATCTCTTATTTTATTGGAAAAGTAATAAATTATATTTATTATCAAACAATATTTATTTAATTACAAAAATATTGAAATAAATTATTATTATTAAGAATATAAATATAATATTTATTTATTTATTTAATGAATATTATTTATTATTTAAGGTTCAGTAAATGTTGAGGAAGGTGATTGAGCTGAGAAAAGCTCCAAGTAACAAAAATGATATAATCTTAAATATCATTTAATTAAATATGAAATTATTTATTTTATTAAATGATATTAATTTTCATCATTATAAATGTTCCATTATATATAATAATAATTTTATTGTTATTATAATGGGGAATTAATAAGGTTTAATATTTGATTAAGGACTATTGTGCAATTATCAATATTAAAACCTATGATCTATAATTCCCATGCTATGTCATTTTAGGGTTCGTGAAAATCATTTTTGTTATGCACAAAACATTCTATCATGTGATAATTCTCCTAATGAAGGAAATATCTAGGGTTCCTCTCATGACCAAGATAATTCATCCACCAACTTCCTCCCAAGACTGATAGAATGAGATAGAAAATCCTCAAGCATAGAGGATTGAGTTGTGATCAAATAAAACAATCAAAAATGTTTAGATCGTACATGTTATCACTCATAGTTACATAGATATTGTTTGGACATCAGGGAATGTGTGTAGATCACTGTTAGAGGGATTCTATTTTATATAAACTGTGATCAACACCATTAAATCTCAAACAAGGGTTTTAACAGTAAAGATATTTATTTAAGAAAGAATCTCTTGTCTGAGGTAATTCTTGTTATTAAATTAATTATATATTTAAGTTAAAAGATTCTCTATTATTATTTCCAAGATCATTTTTCAATTTATTTATCTATATTTCTTATAAATGTTGATTATTAATCATGTTATTGAATATTACTTGTTTACTGTGGCAAAATCCAAGTTGGTTATGCACTTCTATGTTACTTTCATGGCATCTATAACTTTCAAAGGGTATTAAAGTGGTCAAATTAAAATTTATAATTAATTAATTTTTTTGATAAATATAATGTTTCCTTTGCTAGAATTTCATTTCAATTTTCATTATTAATCCATTAAGTGGAAACAATGAGTCCATTAAGTTTCATATGACCAAGAATTTTCCTAGAAATTGTTAAGATAACATGGATATTCTATATTGAGGTTCCAGAGATCCCAACTATGTGGATAAATTACATGGTGCATTACCAAATTACATGAAGTTTAGTCTCAGTCAACCACATGATGGTAAGGTTTTTCAAATCATGGCTAATTTTTTAGGGTTTCATTATGCGTCTTATAATTACATTGCATATTGACTACTAGGGTTTTACACAGTTTACATGGTTACACAGTATTTTTGACACTCCTTTTTTTCAAGTGGAGTGAGAATATTATGAAGAGTACCTTAATCATGTTCAAACTTTAAATAACCCCAAGTAGAATCAAAGGTACATGCCCAAATTGGCATCCACACACACACATGTGCATCAGAAGGTCTATCATGCTCCCCCCTACACGGAACTGAATAGAAGGTCACCCTTGCATGGGGCACCTAAACTGAGAACCTTTACATGGGACCTATGTAGACAACCTCCTTCAACCAGGGTCCCCTTTTTCCTATAAATAGGACCAATGGGCCCCTCATTTGTAAAATTGGAAAATCAAAAGAATCCCCCAAGATCTATTCATGAAAACCCTTCATCCAGGTATCCAAAAAATCTTCAAGTAGCTCTCCAAAACCCAATATAAGAGAGAATTAAAGGGGATAAGTGAGATAAAAGTCCCTTTAGGGTCAGAAACATAAGACACCTACACGAGTTCCCCTCATATCATAGTATACAACCTCTTGTGCAAGGCCCCTTACCTTACCATAGACCTATAAGAAACCCATCCAAGGACACCTGAGGAGACCCATGGTGCCTAGGATAATTACTCTCCCATGTGTTGTTTCTCAGGTGGTCCACTTCCCAAATACTACCCATCTTGCACATGCCTATACCGCCAATGTGAAGAACTTTCAATTCCTCTTAGGCATTCCACAAGGCACCTATTCTTTCTAATCTAGGACTTGAATGATCCCCAATTTCACTCATCTTTCAAGCCACCAATGGTAGGACTCCTCTTCCTTTGCCTCCCTCACCCAAAAGCAACAAAGATGAAACCTCCATAGAAGACTCTGAACTTGAAAACCCATGGGAAAAGGAACACCAACATGTCTACCATTTGGATTTTCATTCCAACGGTCATAGGTTTCTCTCACTTGTATTACTATGTGGTTAGGTTCCTTGGGGTGCATATGGATTTTCATCACATGGTCACAAGGACCCCAAACTTGGGGACAGTTTCAAGGAGTTCTCAGTCTCATATACTAGGGTTAGGACCATGTCCTATCCTTGTAATCTCAAAGACCTGAAGCCTCCAGTTCCAAGTGGGGAGGGTGAGTATTTCTCTTTATTTTCTGTTCAACAAGGAATGAGATCCTCCTCCCTTACCATGGAACTAATTTTAGTGCATCCCTCCTAGAGTAATACTCTAGACTTTCTTATGGGAGGTTTCACTCTTACTCCTCCTCACTCCTTGAGGGATATTTCTGTATGGGTATTCATACCTAACTATCCTAGATATGAAATGGGATAGGGAACGAGTACACCCAAGTACCTTTTTCTTCTCCCGTAGGCCCATCCTTTTACACTATCAAAGGATAATAAGTGTATGGTTTGATATATCTTCAGCTTCCTATTGTTTCTCATATTCAATCATGACTCATCATGAATTTTTTAGACATAGTTTCTAGCCATGATCATGGAATCCACATAGTTGGATACATGTTTGGGTAGAGAATATTCCTTTGGATATTCCACTTTCCTTCCTTCAGATTACCTCTATAGGTGTGGATCCTCAAGACCATATATCCAACCTCATGGAAAAGTAGATCTTGTGGTTTCCTAGATATTTTGTTTCCTCTTGTTTCTCACAGCGAGCATAACTCGCGCGGTATTAGAGTTTGACGGTGGTCATTACATTTGCATGATCCCAAACCATGGGCCTCATTCTAAGTGTTAGACCCAGCTAATCAAGGGAATCCTCCTAAGGAGTAAGATCCAACCCATCATTAGGAATCATTCTTAGGAGTAAGCCCCAGATCAAACCAATCTATAGGCTTCCTTCCCAAGAGTAATCCACAGCCAAAACTATAAATATGAGGCTATAAATATGAGGCTACCCCCACTTAATTACACATGAAAACAATCCATGAAAATATAAAATCACCCTAATTTCATGAAGGTTGGGAGCACCACGAATTTGGCCTTCTATGCGAGCTTGAGCATCGTGAAAAGACTAATTAAGTCTTTAATGAGTCCAATGATTCTGAGTAATGGGTGATTCGTGATGTCTAGGAATTCTGGGATGACTCAGTGAGCTTTACAAGGTTGTTTTATTAATGAAGGTTGTGAGCTTCATGAAGGAGCTCTATGAATAGTTGTTATGGACATCAGTTTTAATTGAATAGTGATTTCAAAGTGAAACAACTTAGGTCTACGATGTAATAAGAGTCTCAAGATATTTAGGAACAAATAATTTATTTCCAATATACCAAAGATATCTTCAACTTGATAAAATGAGTAAAACTTCACCCAAGGCAGTGATCTAGGGGTATTTGATGAAAGTATTCTGAGGGACGTAGTGTTATATCCCTAAAATCTTGTCAAGGTAGTGTGCCCAGTACATATTGAATATTTTTGAAAGTTTTTACTCCACAACTAGTGAAGATTAGTGGATTTAGGTATGAATGTCACTCTGTCATCATATGATCCTTGGACTATCCCTTAGTGGTAAACCAAGTAAAAATGATTTATTGAGTCTCTGAATTTGAATGTCAAATAGATGAATGAATCCATAAAATAGGTTTTATAGGTTCCTACTAACATGGGAACAAGATCCAATACTTTAAAATAAAAATTTGACACCCAGATTCACCCCTCCCTTTCTCAGGGTGCTCTAGGGTCCTACAGTAATCCCCTATCTAAACCACTAAATCTCCATGATTCAAGCCACTTCTCATAAACCTGAATTCATTAATCAGTGCATCCTCTTTAGGAGTAATTTCCAATTTAATCCTCTCAAAGGGACACATTACCCAACGATTCAAACCTTTAGAGGGCCTCCATATACATGGGACCTCACCACTGAACTATGTGGGCTTTGATTCTCATCCAAATTGGATATATAGGAAGCCTCTCAGAGGTTGAATCCCAACAACCCAAATCAACCATGTTCTATCTGAACCACATTCCTAGTAGGTTCTAATTAAACCTGGGAATATATATCCCTTCTATATTCCTTGGGTTGTTTCGGCATAAGTCACACACCATGCTTTGACTAGGAATCTTCCACCATGACTTACTCACCACATGATGTTAAATTGCATGGTTTGTTCCATGTCACATGACCTTAAAAGGTATGATGTTCCCCATTAAGTAACACCAAACTATGTGGGTTATGATTCTTTTCACAAGGTTATGTCGGAAGATCATCTCATGGATCTTATCCCAACATCAAAACAACTCTCATCTCCCTAGATGATGAAAAACTCTAGAGCACCCTACTGTGTAGCTAAAAAACCATCATCATCATAATAATGACCAAAGATTCTCTAATTAGTATATAAAAGGATACCATTGATGGATAAAATCGGATACATACAGATATCTCATTGATGAAGAACCTCGTGTATATAAATGTTATTATAAACTCCATACAGGCAAGTAATTGATTATTAATTCAAGGTCACCCCATATTATATTTATTAATTAATTAAGGATTCTTGAATATATCTTAAATCTATATGAGAGTCTAATAGTAGGTAAAAATTCCCCTCAAAATGGTGTGATAAGCCTGACCTCACATCATCTTGACCAATGTGAGTTCTTAAGTATTGTTGGACAAACTCCTCAATGAGTGTCTGCCTTTGGAAACAAGGTCCTTATGGATATAGAACATTTGGGTATTTCCGATTCCACAAACAAACTCATTGGAAACAATTAGAAAATAGTGAACATGACATGAATGAGTGTACACAATTCAACCCCATTAAATCAATCATTGGGAGAACATGAATCTCCTTGGGAAACAAAAAATGGTGAAACCAACAATAATACTTGACCAAGATGATAGTATCACCCACCTATTAGGCCCCTTTCTCTCTCAAAATGAAAGAGGGACAAACAAGATAATAAATTATGCATGTGTTCATTCAAATGAGATGATATTTTGATGAGGTTTTCTTATTTTTGTATGTCATGTGTTTGGGAAAATTCTATCATAACTCCCTTAAATCCAATCAAATCCTTCCAATTTTTGTAAGCTTACATCCTGACTATTGGTCACACTATGTCTTCTTCTAAGAAAAGGGTTCCATCACCAACCTAGTTTCTTCAATGCTGGATCTCAAATTCACTGGTTTGAGAGTGTTATCGACACAGTACTATCCCAACCCTAGAGGCTTCCTAATAAGACCTCCAGCATACCAAACCGCACTTATCATCCATTAAGTGATGATTGATGGTACATAAGTAGATAGTACCAACCATCATCTTCAACCATTTTTGGAGCTTATCCCCAGAACATGATAAAAGTCCCTCCCTTATCTTAGGGATGTGGAGAAATAGGCCACATATGGCCTTATCTAGAAGACACATGGGTCCCTCCAAAGTGATATTATCAGCAATTACCACTTCTAATGCCATGTGGTAGTAAAATCTCAACATGATGAGGGTACCATCCTCGGTGGCCTTGCCCTAGTCATCTTAACCTGAGTTCATAGGAAGGCCTGCTATGGATAGCAGCCGGTAGCAGGGAGTAGGGCCACACCCCTCGCCCCTCAATAGAATCCCACCAATCAAATTTTGTGACCAAATATGAGTGGAAACATACACCCTACCTCTTTAATATAGCTATCCAGCAGGATCTCCTTGTGGCATCTAAGGAAACCCATCATTCAAATCTAGTGGAAACCCCCAAGAATGAACATACACCAATCTGCACTAACCAATACTGCTAGAAACCTTGTCTGGAAGCACTTAAAGAATCCAACCAACCATGTTTGGTGGCCAACCATAAGGATGCATACACACCTACCTATATTCATAATTCCTACCACTAGTTTCTTTTGGAATCACCTAGATAAGTCATTCAAAAAGTCCCTATGATAGATAAAAGGTAGATAAAACTATCTTCCCACACATATGAGTAATGTCAGTATACACAAGCAAGAAAGGGAGGATAAGAGTAGGTACATACAATTGATTCAAACAATTAATAGTCATATATCCTCGTTCTATTCACTAAAGTCCTCAAGAATATCCTGAAAATGGTGAAAGGAGAGACTAAAATCCCCATCCATAACCTATATACCTTCCAGGATATCATAACGGTGAAAATAGTAGTGCCATAGGGATTGATACAATACTTTTTCCCATAAATGGGGTGGCTCATCATTATGACACCTTGAAGTAGACACACACCTCTTCTCACATCCAGGAGGTTTATGGGAAAAACTATCTTATGATATATGGACAACTTGATCTGAAATATAAAACCATTTCAATAGGAGATAATTGGCCTATACCAATGGCCACTCCAAGGTGAGAATGAACCCCTATATATGAAGACCACTTCCCCTATAAATTGGCCCTAGTTGATCATAAGAAGGCATCCAAGAAGAATCCTCATAAAATACAACTAGAAGATGAAGATTCAATCTACAATACGGCTCTGCTTAATGTTGGAATTCTTAAATCCCTCAGATTCTTATCTATATAAAATCAAGATCCTGATCTCCCATTACCAAATTATAGGAGTAGTGGTAGTAATTCTGAAGGTCCTCCTCATACACTTCACTATTACAGCTTGCTTCATGACCACAATCTAATCAATGTTAAGAGACCATCTCATGATGAGAGTCACATAAACCCTCTACATAGCTATAATATCAAGGATAAAGAGGGTTTTCCTCTTGCTATAATCTACCTTGGTAATCATTCCTATGATGTAAATTACTACAAAATTTCTCTCCATGTTAGTATTTCACATTATTGAGATAATCCTCCACTTGGAAATGTAGTGTTGAGAAATCCCCCCTACCATGAGGAACTTTGGAAAACAAGTCCAGTCATATATAATGCCTTTTCATTGGAAAGTGAAATCCTTTATCAACTAGAAGACATCCTAAATAAATGTTCGTTCTCTAAACCTCCTTTGGATTGTGTGCCTTCCATCATAATAGAGGAAGTCCCTACCAATCTTGTTGCTTATGATAAAGAGGTAAGAAAGAGTCCACTCTCTTTAGATCAGGTAAAAGAGACTACAGTGAAAGACCAAGAATATTTTCTAAACATGAGGAAACATCTTGCTAAATATGACATACCAATCATGTTTTGGATTTTAACCACCCCTCAATACAACATCCCGAAGATGTTGTCTAAGGATTGTTTTCACGACATCTAAATCAACATATGGAAAAATCTTCATCACTTGAGAGAAAAAATATTACCCTATGATAAGTATCAAAGTCAAGTCAAGGTAATAGAAGGGATGAAACACCAAATTGAATTGGCGGATATCCAAGATGCACAAAATACATAGATATAGCAAGGATCCCTTCAATGTGCATGCCTCATCACATTATAAAGATTGAAAATTTTGATTTTAGTGCCCCATATAGTGTTCAAATCAAAGTATGGGGTGCACAGGGAGTGTTAAATTTCACTACCCTCCCTAACTAGAAAAGATTGTTGAAAGTGGTATCTTGTAATGTTATAACTTTAGGAAACCTCTAAAAAATGGACCATATTCATGATTGAAGATATGATTGACTAAAACAGGATCTGACCGACTCTCACTGACATTGGGACAAAATAGAGCATACTATTGAGTGACTTTTGTGTCAAGAATATGAAAATATAGAGTAAGCCTTCCGCTTAGAGGAATTTATCCTATAGATATAAAAAATGTCAAAAATAGCACAATGGTCTTTAGAAGTGAGTTATCCAAGTGCATACCAAATGATGCACCCAAACCATGTTCAAACAAAACTCCATAAAATCAGAAGTGCGGTTGTGGCAGTAGTAGCCATGGTAGTTAAGGAAAAACCCCAGTATGTAGGGCAGGGGGATTTTTTAACACAACCTTTGAGTCCAAAAAACCAGACACAAAGAGATGTGAAAGTGGAATGGGAACATCCTCAGACCCTTGGTATGGGGGATTTTTCTCCTAAACAACACCCTCCTTAATGGATATCAATCTTGTCCCGATTAAGGTAAACTCCAAAAAATGGATCCTCCCGTTTTATTCTATTCTGTGACACAGTACTCTCACTAAGTACACACACAAATAAACTAGATGGGGATTCCCTTCAGATCATAATTCATCAAACATCTCTTAAAGAACTAGAAAATGAGAGGATGATTCCTTGTGGAGGGCATAAAAATGGACAGTCTCACAAAGACACTGATATAATTCCTACAATTCATTACGCATTAGTAAATGTCATCAACTCCACCCTAGAAAGTTTTATATAACATGAGGTCAATTTAGAGGAGGAAAAAGAGGAGTAAGTCTTCGTTCATGATACAGTCCACACTTAAACAATAAAAGGATTTTTTCATTCTCAATACTAGAGGCTTTCTATAAATTTGGTCATTCCCTCTAACAACCCATCCTTACCCCCTTAAAAGGAATCCAATAAAGAAAAGGGTAAGGGTCAAGTTGTGTCTCACCTCCCTCCCAGGGAGGTTGGGATCCTTTCACTTGAGAAAATATTTTCTCAGTATGAGGAAGAGATGAAATAATTGAGGAGACTCAACGCATAAATACTATAAGGTAGCCTACCTGTTAGATATATTCTACAAGAAGATCCACAAATCACATTATCATCTGGCATACCTCAACAAATAGAATTTTATATAGCAACTAAAATGGATTTAGAACATCCACTCAATGTACGGTATCAACCACCAGTATATTTGAATCCTACGAAAGTAAACCAAGAGTTCCGATTATTGGGTGAATAGCTAGAACAAGTCCAGGAATATCCTTACCAGCCTTCCCCTATAGGCTACCAATAGAAAATACTAGCAGTGTAGCCATAGATGGTCTTACTGACAACTGCACCTATTCAAGCTTTGGCTTGGTCATAAATTCCTCAAGTGATCATGAAAACTCTTGAGTCACTCACAAATAAATTTGAATCCATATAGTAATATTTTAATTTTATAGAACTAGAAGATAAACCTTACCGAAAATGGGTAGATCTGAATCTTCCCCCGATGAATTTTTGGAACCCAACATTTCCAATTTTTAATGGATCAGTAGACCTGGTGTAGTATTTGATGCATTTCTTCTCTAGTTATGATCCCATGATGGGGACCCCTGAACAAAGGAGGAAATGAAACTTAGGTACTTCGTACAATCCCTGAAAGGACCAGCCTTTATATGGTACATGATTTTATAAGCTCGGTTAATTACAGGGTGGGAAGACCTCTATTTGAAGTTTCTCTTCAAGTTCATCTCAATGATGTAGAAGATGAAAATAATTTACCTCTAAAACTATAAGAAGTGGTAGAATGAAAGAGTATCAAATTTCATTACTTGATAGAAAGGATTGATATACTCTTTGAACATACTTCTTGCTCAAAAATATTTGTTTCCCAAATGTACAGAGAATCTTCTCGATGAGTTACAAACACTACTCATTCATATAAAATAAACAAGATGGTTTTAGTACCTTTCTGTAATTGATAAAATAGTGTAGGAATCCATCACATAGACTAAAGAATAGTCTTGAGTAATTCCAGTGAATCAGGGTAAGCAGAGGTTTCCACTGTTACACTTAAGAAGGCCCTTGTACCTACTCCTGCTCTAAAGCATGTATCATATCACGCATTCATACCTCATGAAAGTTAGTAAAAACACTCTCCTTGTCAAATATTATAAAAGTGCAGTGGTAAAAATAGTTTGAGGAGATGAAAAACAAAGTCTATTCTTTACAAAAAGACCAAGTCCTTAGATAATTTATATTTTCATTCAAAAATGATGTAATAAACCTAAAAATCCCAGAAAATATCGTAATGAAAATATTCAAAATTATTTTACATTCCATTAGTATTGGAGTATAACATCTAGAATTGTTTTTTTTTTCAAAGACATCCTATAGAAGATGGTGGAATCTGGGTAAGTGAGGCTGAATAATTTACTTTCTCAAGTAGCATGTATCTCTACCACCGACCCAAAGAAAGAGAATTAATTCCAGGAAGTTAATAGAAAGGGCATAGAGAAGTTTGTTGACCGGATGGTCAGAAAAAATGATCAACTGAACTCATACTATCCTCAGAGTAAATTTGTAGCACCTAATTATACCTTCAGCCAGTTCCATTACAATACAACCAGCCTAATCGACAACTCAGTCCTCTAAAATCTAGTCCTCTAAAAATATACATGTCTAAATGGGTAAGAAGAAAACACATGAAGAAGATCATGTTTCAAGGAAAAAGTTATCCTTAAATTTAGCGGACTTAATACTGACATGGGAACCGCCTGGTCTGTAACACCCCAGGTAAATAAAGAGTATGACATTTTCACATTTATCCATATTTGTGAATAAAATATTAATATAACTTTAAAGGTGATGTTATGCTCGATGGCGTACCCAACACGCAACAACGAGTTTCTTGGGAATCTTAAGTTGCACTCTAATAATAAAATAATATTATTTTAAATGGTAGTTAACACCTAGCTGTTTTGATGGAGAGAATGAATAGAACTAACTAAAAAATGATTATATATGTTTGTAAAATATTTTTACTTTTTACAATAAATGTTAGAGGATTAAAAATGCGAATGAATCCAATTTTAATCGTAAACATTCTAATATTCTTTAAAAGGTCGATTAACCGCCTTTTGATGGCGAAGCTCTTTTAAATCCACCTTTTGACAATTTTATGTGTTATATTTGACAAAATACAATTCTTCTTTAGAATCAGGACTTCAAAATTTACTTTGTGTAAATTTTTGGTATTTTTCCGAAAAATTTTAATTTTTTAATGAATAGTGACAAATGTTGTATTTTAATTCAAAACCTCTTTTTAATCTAATTTATTTATATGATTAGATTGTCTTTTGAATTGTTTTTAAAGTGAAATTAGAATATATTTTTACCATTTAATTAAATAGTGGTCATTGTAATTAATTTCACTTTTAAATTTCACTTAAACTAGTGTCAATCTTTTGATACATATTGTTTCATAAAAACACGCTATTTGTTCTGACAGTGGGAATTAATTATTAAATTAATTAATGAAACTTATATGTTATGAATTTTTTAAAATATACATCATTTATGAATTTGGAATATCAAATATAGCTTAGGATGAATTTTTGGTAATTTTCTGAAAAACTTTAATTTTTGATGAATAGTGAAACCACTAAGTGGTACTTATAAAAACTGATTTTCCGTTTAAATGACATTTTTCCACCTTTGTGTTTTGAATTTCAAAAATCCGACATACATGGTTATCATTAAGAAGTAAAATGTGGTTCAATGGGATTAAAATATTTTTTTTTGAATAGTAACTTATTAAGTTTTAATCGCGATTAGAGGTAATTAGTGTAGTTTAAGGTAAAAATAATGTTTTAATAATATGAAATGACCTAGACACATGTACTACCCTCATTGTATGAGTCATGGCCGACCAAGACAATCCATGGGTCAACTTGGTGACCCCATGGAGCCACTTTGGTTGGAAAATGACATAAATACCTTTTTATTTAATGTTAAAATTAAAATGACACAAACATGAGTTGTTTTACTAAAACAATTTTTAAATAGGGTTATACAAGCCAGAGTTTTGACTATAAATAGTCATTGGAAATATAAAAATATTTCCTACATCATAGTATTTTTTTAGACATTAAATAAATTAAATTATTTATGACATCATGATGATGCAGTGATGACCTCATTATTTAACGATTTAAATAAAATGGGAAGATAATTTAAAATCTAAGACCTGCACATGTCCAAAACCTATTGTATGGGTGGATTTCTAACCCTTATAACCTTATCCTCGAAACAAATCAATGTGGGACCATTAAAATATGAAATCATTCTAAAATAAAGTAACATTTCTTTAATTTCCAAGAGTGCCCCTCCTCTCCTCTTATAAAAGGCCCCCACCTCTACCTCCTTACCCACACTTCCAAAGCCATTGGCTCGGCCAACCCCTGTCCATTTTGTCTCTCCACATCCCTCTATAACTCTTAGATTCCTCACATTGGTCAGAAGTCTTCCCAAATAATCCTTTGAGCTCAAACTAAAGGGAGTTACCCGATTTTAAGGTAATGTCTTCACTTGAGTCCTTTTGTTTTATTTTGCTTCTCCACCCCCTAAACTCTTTTCATTCCTTTATTTTGTAATGACACCAGTATATTAAATATACTATGATGTTTTTATGTTAATGATTCGATCTACACTTACACAAACCTTCGTCTAATGGATAAAGAACATAATGTTTCTGTGGATGGTGAATTACTGCCTCACGAAACGATGATTGTTCAATCTTCTCTTAACACCTTTCATGGTGGCCATTATGATGTAAATACACTTATATATGATATATAATATTTTTATGTTTCCCTTAAGCTTCTGTATTTTTTATTTATGGCATACCTTTATGGCTTCCATTATGGGTATACGTGATATCTTCATTTTAGGAAGTGCGGACTACCACCCCCTAAAAGTGATTTGATTCGTTAATACCATATGTGGTATGTATAAAGGATATATTTAATGATATTATATATTATAGCATAATGGAATTAAAATTCTATTATGTATAATTATTTTCTAATTCCATTAAATATGAAATATAAATGGAAGTAGCGTTCATGCGTACGTACGGCTTACCATCTCCATGAACGGTGCATTTCATTTCTTAACTCTAAATGTTTTGTAATATTATAAATGCATGAATATACTGGATATATATGATATATATTATATCTACATCATGAATACAATTCTGGATATAGTGGATATTTTACCACATGAACAACTTTTAATTATAAAGAGTATTTTTAACTCAAGTACCAATGATCATTAAAACTACCGTTATTAACTTAAATAATAACATAGTGTTCATGACATGGTAATAAGTGATATAAAAGGAATAATGAACTTGAAAAAAGTTATTAAGGAAGTATAAATTATCTCAAGTTTATTATTCAGGAGATTAAAGAACGATCGAGTCAAGTCGGACCCGAGGTAAGGGATCCCACTCCTCTCTTTCTTTTTAAGTACACTCTTTTATGTCATTCCTTTTAAGCTCAAATTTCTTGTGATTGGGACATTATTTTATATTACTCTTACTGTAATTTTTATGTTCATATGATGAGAGACCCTATTCTCTCTCATAAATCTATTTTGGAAGTTTTGAGTGGCACCGTTAGTTTGCCGAATTTTTGTAAGAGATCTAACCTCTCTCTTTCTTTTTAAGTACTCTCCTTTATGTCACTTTTTTTAAGCTCCTCTTTGTTATGAAGGGGGATGTTATTTTATATCCCTCTTGCTGTAAATTTTATTGTAATATGATGAGAGACCCTATTTGATCTCATCAATCCATTTTTGTATGTTTTAAGTGGCGCCGTTAGGTTGCCGAGTTTTCGTAAGGGATTTTTCATCTCACCTTTATTCCAGTGAGATTTGTGCTACATTTGCCACAATTTCCTTTTAGTATTGTATGTACTGCCCATTATTTTACTCATTGTGTAATATACTTTCATTTATGAGTATTTACATCAATGTTGTATTTTCCTTCTTTCACGGGGTGTATGTTTCGAAAGATACCCATGTCAGTAAGGGAATCTTTCACCCTCCTCTTTTTAAAAGACTTATTTTGTTATGTCTTTTAATTCACATAACATTATGTTGGGATATGTTCTTCTATATCCTTAGTGATTTAAATTTCATGTCCAAGTGATGAGATACCCTTTTTATCTCTCATCAACTCATTTTCTGAATTTTGTAGTGACGCCGTTAGGCTGCCAAATTTTTGCAAGGGAACTTCTTAACCCAATTTTGATTGTTTTGGATAATCTTGTACTCCTTGAATATTTCATTCTATGAATATGTGTGAATAACCTCTGATTGTTTTACAATTAATATCCACTTATATTTGGTGTATTAGTTTGTCACACATAATTATGTAATTGATTTATCCTTAATCTAAGGATATCGTCTTTGTATGGGACTTCGTCTCAATCTCCTTTCATTGAGGCATATTTTGTTTTATACAAAACCTTCTTTTATATAGTGTATAAACCCCTTTTACTTTTACTTTTATTCAAAAGGAATATTTTTTATTCGAAGTGTTTACTAAACGACAAAAGGGAATGTTTTTGTCGTACGTATGCGGCGACAACGACTTCTCCGCCGCCGTGACCATTATTTGAGTTTCGGATTCCTCTACAAGTCATACCATTTTTTTAAAAGAAAAATAAATACCTTGTTTTACTTTTCTTTTATTTTGGTATTGAAAATGGTTTTCATAATGTTTTTATTATATCAATGTGTTTTATTGATATCTTGTGATTTAAATGTGGAAATGTTATGTTTCCTTTATGCATGTTTTATGTGATAAGATTATGTTATGGTTCTTGGGAATTGTTATGAAGACGGGTGGTTCCATGATAAACTAAGGGCTGGTGAGCCCGATATAGCTCTCCAATGCATTGGGTAATGCGAAGGAGTGAAACGTTAAGGTTTCTCTGAAGAGATTTAGGGAATATACTGTGGTGGGTATTCCAAATGTAACCAAGAGGGTTACTCCCTACGTAAGAATGTTATGAATGCCTCAAGTTACCTTTTATGTCTTATGATTTCTATGATTTATTCATGATTTGATGAGGTATGTTAAAGTGCCTATGTTTTATGGGTAAAGTATGATTTCATTATTATGTATATATGATCTCATGTTTCCTTTCCATATTTTTATAACCCTTACTGAGCTTTTTATGCTCATCCCAAGTTTCTTTTTTGAAATGTTTTTCACAGGTCAAGGGAAAGGTACATGATATGATGATAGTGTCAAGGAAGTGTCAATAAATAATCCATGCTTTATTTTTTAATATGTTTCCGTTGATGGGAAAAAATGAATACAATTTTTTTATGTTACCACTTTGTTTAAATGTGGAATGTAATGCAAGTTTTATTATCTAATTATCTAAAACTCTAAACCTGAAAATATCCTCAATGTGTAATCTTTTAATAACTCAAGATTAAGTTAGGATTAAGGCTGGGGCCTTATAGTTGGTATCAAAGGTCGGTTTAGATAACTTTAGAGGTTAGGGTATTCTTTAAGCATAAGTGACATTAACATAATGGTTAGGATTTCAGAAAGAGTCCTAGTTTTAGATAAAGTGAATGAGTAAGTATATCTTAGTGTTTATCTTCCTCATTAGTACATGATGGTTTTGTTGATATACTCACACTGACCTTTTTGGTTTTAGTAAATGGCTGGATCTAGCAGGCACCAAAGTAACAGTGGATGTGAAGGAAACTGTGACAGTATTTTGAGCGAGCAACTAAATGATATGGGAGCTGAAATGAGAACTCTTGTGTTTATCCTCAACCAACTATCTGGAGTCATGATTGACCACCTAAACCTTGGTGATTTCTCTAAGGCATCATATATGCGAGAAACAAATCCCTACGGAACTACAGGTAACAATCATAAAGGTAAGTGTGTTCAAAAACCTATGTGTCAATGATGTGGAAAGAAACACCTAGGAAAATGTTTCAAAGGGATAGAAATATGCTATAGATGTGGAAATTAAGGTCATAAAGCAAGAACCTGCCATGGAAAAAGGAAGCATCCAGTTGACTCGAGGAAAGGGAAAGAAGTTCTTTCTGAGGGATCAATTGAATTTTTTAAATGTTGTGTGCATGGTCATTATGCAAACACATGTCCTATGAAGAAGTTTCGTGAATGGGATCACCAAGATCGTACAAATATTCGTTTACCAATACCTAATTCTATTCCGATTGAGGATGAAGAAACTAAAAATGACCAATCAAAGGTATGGATTATTTCATAAATTTTGTTTTCCTATTTTGGAATCTTAGGATATGATTCATGATTTTGTTTGTAGGAAATAATTATTTCAGAATAAGTTGGAAAGGAATGGTTAATGGATCATGAAGAATGTTGAATGAGTAAGAAGTCAACATTTAAGGGCTTCAAGAGTTATGGTGAAATTCTTAAGATTATTAAATCTCTTTTGATTATGGGGTTACATTAGAAGACATTTTATAGTATGTGTAACCTTGATGTTCAATATATGAAAATTTTATTCAAGGAATAGTTATCTATTCTTTTGTGGACATAGTTATAAAGAACCATTTGGGTTTATATGATCCTTACTTTTGAGGTAATTATGGGTTACTATATGTTATGATGGAAGTGAAAGGCATGAGATAAAATTGAGGTTAAATTATGTTATGGTTATTTTTGATGATTTTATCTCTTTTTCAGGAATTATTTGAGAATATATAGTTTGGAAAAAGGACAACACGCAGACCGTGTGACAACCCGTCGTGTTGGACAAATCTGAAAGAATCGAACCCACAACCAAAGTGCAACTGGTATTTATCGCCTACCACTGGACTACTTGAAGTCCCTGGTTAGTATGACTTATTTTTTTTTGTTAGTTGACTTTATGAATTAAGAGTAAGTTGATTTTGGGTTATTTATGAAAATGATTAACCTATCATGGAGGATATGTGATTAGGTTAATTACTTTTCAATACGAGACTTTAGGAGCAACTGATGTTGTTTGGAGATAAATGTTACGATTTAACTTGGAAGACTATGTGACTAAATCCTTCAAATATTTGGGTTTCAATCTTAGTTTGGTTTACTTTGAAGAATTTTATGGACAAATTTTTTATCGAATGGTCCTCGTTGAACTTTGGGTTTTGTTGGAAAAATTTTGGAGATTAAGAATAGATTTTATTTTTATGAAGGGTTATCCTTTTTTGGATTATCTAATCTTGTACTAACCTTTTTTGTTTTGGTTTTGGTTAGAGTCTAAAGACATGGGAAGTATATAGTTCTCTTTTGTGGATTAGGTGATTCTCTAGAAATTGATTATAGTACTCTTAAATACTCGTCTTTTGGAGAAATATGAGATTGATTAAGGAATCTAGCAAAAGTTGAAAGTCTACATGACAAGTAAGTATGTTTCATTATGATTTAGTTAAGCTCAAAAATAAATTCCTCAATGAAAAGTAACTTAAAAAAAATGTTGTCTGTTAACTTTTCCTACTGGGGAATCGAATACCGTTTAACCCATCACAAGTTTGTGATTCTCTTATGGTTAACTTTCTCCTAGACATGTTTACTATCACTCTCCATCAGAACATAACCCTTTGTTTTTTCCTCCATGTCCATATTTTCATACTTGGAATCCTGGTATGGGTTAACTCGGGTGACCTTTGTACTTATCTTTCTTTATTTTAAAGTGATTGTTTTACTGATTCTTGTTCTGATGTGGGATTTTCAATGAAGTTTCCAAGCCCAATTTTAAAATTGCGAGGACGCAATTCCCAAAAGGGGGGAAGGATGTAACACCCCAGGTAAATAAAGAGTATGAAATTTTCAAATTTATCCATATTTGTGAATAAAATATTAATATAACTTTAAAGGGGACGCTATGCTCGATGGCGTACCCAACACGCAACAACGAGTTTCTTGGGAATCTTACGTTGCACTCTAATAATAAAATAATATTATTTTAAATGGTAGTTAACACCTAGCTGTTGTGATGGCGGGAATGAATAGAACTAACTACAAAATCATTATATATGTTTGTAAAATATTTTTACTTTTTACAATAAATGTTAGAGGATTAAAAATGCGAATGAATCCAATTTTAAGCGTAAACATTCTAATATTCTTTAAAAGGTCGATTAACCGCCTTTTGATGGCGAAGCTCTTTTAAATCCTATTTTTGAAAATTTTATGTGTTATATTTGACAAAATAAAATTCTTATTTAGAAGCGGGGCATCAAAATTTACTGTGTAAATTTTTGGTATTTTTTTGAAAAAGTTCAATTTTTAATGAATAGTGACAAATGTTGTATTTTAATTCAAAACATCTTTTTAATCTAATTTATTTATATGATTAGATTATATTTTGAATTTTTTTTAAAGTGATATTAGAATATATTTTTACCATTTAATCAAATAGTGGTCATTGGAATTAATTTCACTTTGAAATTTGACTTAAACTAGTGTCAATCTTTTGATATATATTGTTTCATAAAAACATGCTATTTGTTCTGACAGCAGGAATTAATTATTAAATTAATTAATGCAACTTATATGTTATGAATTTTGTAAAATAGACATCATTTTTGAATTCGGAATTTCAAATATAGATTAGGGTTAATTTTTGGTAATTTTCTGAAAAACTTTAATTTTTGATGAATAGTGAAACCACTAAGTGGTACTTATAAAAACTGATTTTCCGTTTAAATGAAATTTTGCCACCTTTGTGTTTTGAATTTCAAAAATCTGACATACATGGTTGTCATTAAGAAGTAAAATGTGGTTCAATGGGATTAAAATATTTTTTGGTGAATAGTAACTTATTAAGTTTTAATCGCGATTAGAGGTAATTAGTGTAGTTTAAGGTAAAAATAATGTTTTAATAATATGAAATGACCTAGACACATGTCCTACCCTCATTTTATGAGTCATGGCCGACCAAGAAAATCCATGGGTCAACTTGGGGACCCCATGGATCCACTTTGGTTGGAAAATGACATAAATACCTTTTTATTTAATGTTAAAATTAAAATGACACAAACATGAGTTGTTTTACTAAAACAATTTTTAAATGGGGTTATAAAAGTCATATTTTTGACTATAAATAGTAATTGGAAAGATAAAAAGATTTCCTACATCATAGTATTTTTTTATTTTTATAAATTAAATAAATTAAATTATTTATGACATCATGATGATGCAGCGATGACCTCATTATTTAACGATTTAAATAAAATGGGAAGATAATGTAAAATCTAAGACCTACACAAGTCCAAAACCTATTGGATGGGTGGATTTAGAACCCTTATCTCCTTATCCTTGAAACACATCAATTTGGGACCATTAAAATCCGAAACTCATTCTAAAATAAAGTAACATTTCTTTACTTTCCAAGAGTGCCCCTCCTCTCCTCTTATAAAAGGCCCCCACCTCTACCTCCTTACCCACACTTCCAAAGCCTTTGGCTTGGCCAACCCCTGCCCATTTTGTCTCTCCACATCCCTCTATAACTCTTAAATGCCTCACTTTGGTCAGAATTCTTCCCAAGGAACCCTTTGATCTCAAACCAAAGGGAGTTACCCGATTTTAAGGAAATGTCTTCACTTGAGTCATTTTGTTTTATTTAGCTTCTCCACCCCCATAAACTCTTTTTATTCCTTTCTTTTGTAACAACACCAGTATCTTAAATATACTAGGATGTTTTTATGTTAATATTTGAGCTACACTTACACACACCTTCGTCTAATGGTTAAAGAACATACTGTTTCTGTGGATGGCAAATTACTGCCTCACGAAACGATGATTGTTCAATCTTCTCTTAACACCTTTTATGGTGGCCATTATGATGTAAATACATTTATATATGATATATAATATGTTTATGTTTTCCTTAAGCTTCTGTATTTTTCATTTATGGCATACCTTTATGGCTTCCATTATGGGTATACGCGATATCTTCATTTTAGGAAGTGCGGACTACCGCCCCCTCAAAGTGATTTGATTCGTTAATACCACATGTAGTATGTATAAAGGATATATTTAATGATATTATATATGATACCATACTAGAATTAAAATAATATTATGTATAATTATGTTTTAATTCCATTAAATATGAAATAGAAATGGAAGTAGCGTTCATGCGTACGTACGGCTTACCGTCTCCATGAACGGTGCATTTCATTTCTTAACTCTAAATGTTATGTAATATTATAAATGCATCAATATTCTGGATATATATGATATATATGATATCTACATCATGAATACAATTCTGGATATAATGGATATTTTACCACATGAACAACTTGTAATTATAAAGATTATTTTTAACTCAAGTACCAATGATCGTTAAAACGACCGTTATTAACTTAAATAATAACATAGTGTTCATGACATGGTAATAAGTGATATAAAAGGAATAATGAACTTGAAAAAGGGTTTTAAGGAAGTATAAATTAACTCAAGTTTATTATTCAGGATATTAAAGAACGATCGAGTCAAGTCGGACCCGAGGTAAGGGATCCTACTCCTCTCTTTCTTTTTAAGTACACTCTTTTATGTCATTCCTTTTAAGCTCATATTTCTTGTGATTGGGACATTATTTTATATTAATATTACTGTAATTTTTATGTTCATATGATGAGATACCCTATTCTCTCTCATAAATCCATTTTGGATGTTTTGAGTGGCACCGTTAGGCTGCCGAATTTTGGTAAGAGATCTAACCTCTCTCTTTCTTTTTAAGTACTCTCCTTTATGTCACTTCTTTTAAGCTCTTATTTGTTATGAAGGGGGATTTTCTTTTATATCCCTCTTGATGTACATTTTATTGTAATATTATGAGATACCCTATTTTATCTCATCAATCCATTTTTGTAAGTTTTAATTTCCATCGTTAGGCTGCCGAGTTTTCGTAAGGGATTTTTCATCTCACTTTTATTCCCGTGAGATTTGTGCTACATTTTCCACAATTTCTTTTGAGTGGTGTATGTACTACCCATTATTTTACTCATTTTGTAATATACTTTCATTTATGAGTATTTACATAAATGTTGTATTGTCCTTCTTTCACGGGGTGTATGTTTCGAAAGATACCCATGTCGGTAATGGAATCTTTCACCCTCCTCTTTTTAAAAGAATTATTTTGTTATGTCTTTTAATTCACATAACATTATGTTGGGATATGTTCTTCTATATCCTTAGTTATTTAAATTTTATTTTCAAGTGATGAGATACCCTTTTTATCTCTCATCAACTCATTTTCTAAATTTTGTAGTGACGCCGTTAGGCTGTCATATTTTTGCAAGGGAACTTCTTAACCCAATTTTGATTCTTTGGGATAAGCTTGTACTCCTTGAATATGTCGTTCTATGAATATGTGTGAATTACCTCTTATTGTTTTACACTTAATATCCACTTATATTTGGTGTATTATTTTGTCACACATAATTATGTAATTGACTTGTCTTTAATCCAAGGATACCATCTTTGTATGGGACTTCGTCTCAATCTCCTTTCATTGAGGCATATTTTGTTTTATACACAACTTTCTTTTATACGATGTATAAACCCCTTTGACTTTTATGTTTATTCAAAAGGAATATTTTTTATACGAAGTGTTTACTAAATGACAAAAGGGAATGTTTTTTTCGTACGTATGCGGCGAAAACGACTTCTCTGCCACCATAACCATTATTTGAGTTTCGACTTCCTCTACAAGCCACACCGTTTTTTTTAAAAGAAAAATAAATATCCTATTTTAATTTTCTTTTAATTTGTTATTGAAAATGGTTTTCATAATGTTTTTATTATATCAATGTGTTTTATTGATATCTTGTGATTGAAATGTGGAAATGTTATGTTTCCTTTATGCATGTTTTATGTGATAAGATTATGTTATGGTTCTTGGGAAGTGTTATGAAGATGGGTGGTTCCATGATAAAGTAAGGGCGGGTGAGCCCGATATAGCTCTCCAATGCATTGGGTAATGCGAAGGAGTGAAACGTTAAGGTTTTTCCGAAGAGATTTTGGGAATATATTGTGGTGGGTTTTCCAAACGTAACCAAGAGGGTTACTCCCTACGTAAGAATGTTATGAATGCCTCAAGTTACCTTTTATGTCTTATGATTTCTATGATTTATTCATGATTTGATGAGGTATGTTAAAGTGCCTATGTTTTATGTGTAAATTATGATTTCATTCTTATGTATATATGATCTCATGTTTTCTTTCCATATTTTTATAACCCTTACTGATCTTTTTATGCTCATCCCAAGTTTCTTTTTTGAAATGTTTTTCACAGGTCAAGGGAAAGGTACATGATATTATGATAGTGTCAAGGGAGTGTCAAGAAACAATCCATGCTTTATTTTTTAATATGTTTCCATTGATGGGAAAAAATGAATACAATTTTTTTATGTTACCACTTTGTTTAAATGTGGAATGTAATTCAAGTTTTATGATATAAATCTCTAAAACTCTAAACCTAAAAAGATCCTCAATGTGTAATCTTGTAATAACTCAACATTAAGTAAGGATTAAGGTTGGGGCCTTATATGGACAAATAGTACAAGGGTCCACCTTCCAAAAGAAACCTCTATTGGATGAGGATTTGATCTTTGGTTTCATTAACTTTATTCAATTAATGGATCTCTTCTTATTTGATGATCTTGATTATGAACCCTATTTTCCTACACTTGATTGAAAAATTGGGGGAATAGGTCTCCGAGTTTGGGGATATAAGGTAAGATTTGGTCGTTCTAGGAGTAAATACTTTAACAACACCCCTACGTGAACTGTCTACATAGCCAAAACTCATGGAAGAGCTCTCTAATGAGCTCAATAGAAGTAATAAAGTTATCCCATACATGATAGGTTCTACCCTACCATGAACATCCTAGAATATTGGTTAGAGGATACACTACCACTTAATCAACCTCAACATATAGGTAGACCTAGTCAGCTTAATCCACCAATAACGAAAGCACCTTTAGCTTCTATTCCAAGAGATCATCCATCTAAATCAGTAACATTAGCTCCAAAAGTTCCTTTGAAAGAACATCCCCATGCTAAGAAGAACATACCTTTAGACCATAAATATGATGTTTTAAAGTAATTAGCCTTACTATCGGCCAATTTTTCAATCTCGAATTCCCTAAGTCTACAAAAAGATCTTTAGGAATCACTTATCAGGGCATTATCAAGCCCTCAAGAATTTGAAGTCGATGTTTCTCCTGCTGAAGTGTATCATGTATGGAATGATCCTATATAATTCTATATGGTCATCTATTTCTTATACTAGGATGAGCATTTCTACATATAAGGTTTCATCAAGATCTTTTATATATATGGAAAGATAAATTGCATTTATATTCAATGAGACTTCATTGACAATGGCTCAGGAGTCAACCTCATCCCAATATGAACACATTTTCAACTAAGATTCATTAAATCTCACTTGTCTCCATCTACCCTAATGTAAAAGGGTTATGAAAAGAATGAGAAAATACCTCTTGAAAAAATCTAACTCAGGACTCAGTTCAGGGATCTCATATCTGAATTAGAATTTATGGTTGTTAGATAGGATATAGCCTTTAATGTTCTACTAGGAAATCCATGGAAACATTAGCATGCAGTTATTCCCTATTCAAACCACCAATGCCTCAAATATTGTATCAATGGTAAAATTAGGTCATTTTATGCTGATAAGGCCCCATTAAAATCTTGTGAGTCACAATACATTGATGCAAGGTTCTATCATAAGGAAGGGAAATAGTTCTTGGCTGATAATGTCACTCTGATCAATTCCCTAAATGGTCTGGATATGATTTCAGCTAACCCTTTTAAACATATCAGTGAAAATTATGTGATCCCCATCAACCAAATTGAAGAGGTGGGTTCAAATTAGAGCACAAATCCAATGACTTCCATAATTTTAGTTGTGATAGTTAAGCCAGATAGTGTTGGATAATATGTCAACTCTATAATAAATAATGAAATCCTGGTTAAAAATATCTTCATTATATCCCCTGTGTTTAAAAAAATCCTTATTCCATTATCTAGGCTAGAAGAAGTTATCATTTAAATAGGAGAAAAAAATAGACTCATTGTTAGTCCCTTATTTCCCTTTTGGAGCTTTAAAAAGTCCTCGTACCAACAAGAAAGCCTGAAATGGTCGCGTTATCTTTTGGATGTCCAAAATTAGACTCCTCCCCTAAATCTGAGAAACTTGCTTCATCACCAACTTCCTAAGTATAGGAAAATGAGGTAAATCGTGAGGAAGATAAAAAAGATTAGAACCTCAAGGATGTACCTACTACATTTGAGGAAGGTATATTCACCACTATTGATGAGATCAAATAGGTAAATTTGGGTACATAAGAAGATCCATGTCCCACTTTGATCAATGCGTCCATGAATTCTGAAGATATTGAGGAATATAATTCCTTCATGCAGCAACATCATGATGTGTTCACTTGTAATTACATGGATATTCTAGGCCTTGACCCTAAGGTGGACACCCATCACTTGGGTTTTCCATAAGATCATTGGGGATACAAGAAGGCATCTAGAAGGACACACTTGACTCACGCCTCCAAATTTAGTTTGAAGTGGAAAAACTCATTAAGTATGATTTCATCCAAGAAGTACAATACCTAAAATGGATAGACAAAATTATCCTTTTAAATAATAAAAATGGGAAAATTGGAGTTTTTATCAGCTTCAGAGATCTCAAACAGCATTGTTCGAAAGATAACTTCCAGGTTCTGATCTTAGAACTTTTGATTGATGCAACGGATGGTTATCAAGCCCTCTCATTCAAGGATGGATATTTAAGGTACAAACTAATTAGGATGGCCCTAGAATATAAATAATTCATATCCTTTAGATCCTTCTAGGTAGTATTCTATTATCAGGTAATTCCCTTTTGTTTGAATAATGTGGGTTCCACATACCAATGCACCATGCATCACATATTCAAACCCTTATTAGGTAAGTTTTTTGAATTCTACATTAGTGATATAGTATTCAACTCCCAATAAAGTTCTAACCAATTAGCCAACCTGGAGACTATATTTAACATGCTATGACAAAATATCCTAAAGATTAACCCCTTAAAATTCGATTTTAGTGTAACCTTAGGGAAGTTTCCCAGCTTCATTGTATGCCATCACAACATTAAAGTTGACCCCGAGAAAAAAAAATCTATCCTTATCATGCCACCTCATAGAAACCTTAAATAGTTTAGAGGGAATCAAGGACACTTTTCCTATATCTAGAACTTTATAGCCAGCCTTATAGATAATTGTTTTCCATTCACTAGACTAATGAATAAGGGGGTCACATATCAATGGATAAGTAACTACTAAGAATCATTTCACACCCTCAAGAAATTCCTCTTGAGTCCACTGGTATTAACGTCACTCATTGAGGGAAATCCACTCATCCGCTACATGATTTCCATGGATTTATCACTAGTTTCCTTCCTTGTGTAAAATAATGGTGTTGGGAATAAAAAAACCTTTATTATATCAGTCAAACCATGGTCGAAGCTTAGACTCATTATTCATATATTGAGAAGAGATTCCTAGAATTAATCTTTGTGGTTTAGAAACTGAGGCAGTACCTAGAGCACTATGAAGTCTAATTGGTCTCTCAAAATAACCCGATCAAATATATCCACAGTCGTCCTATGTTTATAGGATGTATAGAATGGTGGGAAGTTATCCTGTAGCAGTTTTATATATAGTTAGTACCTCAAAAGGCTATGAAAGGCCAGGTCTTGGAAGACTTCCTTATAGAACACCCATCTATATAAATAACATCATTAAATACCGAACTACGGGATAAAGCTATATTATTCATTAAAATTGGCCCCCAAATGTGGGAAATGTATTTTGATGGCGCATTCAGGATCCCAACAGGAAGAATAACGGAAGACCCTAAACTCATCAAAAGTCAGGTTAGGGATCGTTCTCATTTCCCTAGTGAAAGAAATTTTACCATACTTCTTCCTACTGTCAGAAGGTTATAACAATAATGAGGAAGAATATTAAGCCCTCATTACAGGCTTAGAACAAGCACTCCAAATACCAGTGAACCACATAGAGGTGAGAGGTGATTTAGAGTTTGTAATCAAATAGATCAATGGGGATTACGTTATCATAAAAGAAGAGTTAATCCCCCTACTTGAATGTGTATGGGGGTTGATGGAAGAATTCCCCTCAGAGCCAACATTGAATCCCATCCTATAATCACAGAACACCTAAGAAGTTCCATTAGTGAATGCCTCTACAACTCTCGAAGATCCATGATGGGATGAAATAATCATCAGTATTTCCCATCACCAAATTGTCTCACCTTTTGTTCAATTTAGAACATAAGAGATTAATGAATTTAGTTCCATAATTAATCCATATGACCCTACCACTGGGTGTATGATTCCAATTATAGACTACCTTCAGAATGAAGTACTCCCACCAGATAGATCTATGAAGGAGAAAATATTGTGGAGAGTAGTCAATTTCACTCTTTATGATAGACCAAATAACCAGAAATCCCTCTATAAAAGATGATTTGATGGAGTCCTTCTAAAATGTATCAATAGAGAAGAGATTGTGTCTATAATAGAAGAAGTAAATCCATAAGAATGTGCTACCCAACAGTCAAGGTACATGATTTCTAATCAATCCAAATATGTTGATACTTCTGGCCTTCGATGATGCAGGATTGCATAAAATTCACCATGAAGTGTCATTCCTTCCAAGTGCTTGCCAACTTTATCCATCAAGCCCCAGATTTTCCTCATAAATCCAAATACTCTTAGTCATTATTCATATAGGGAATGGATATTATGGGAACATACCCTCTAGTTATGGCCAATTAGTTCAAATACATCTTAATTTCTACTGATTTCTTCTCCAAATGGGATAAGTTAATACCCCTCAAATAATTCGAGGAAAAAATAATTTTTATATTTATAAAATCCAAAATCATTACCATATTTGGTATCCCTCATACAATACTAACAAAAAATGGCACCAATTTCTATTTTTATGAGGTAGAAAATCTATATTAGGAGTACAATATCAAATCCAACCATTCATCCCACTATCATACAACGGCTAATGGATAGATAGAGGCCTTCAACAAGTCCTTGTAAAACATAATCTAGAAGACAGTGGATAAAGATAAGAAATATTGTCCTAACAATATCATTCATTCCCTATGGGATTACTAGAATACGACCCGCACTACCACACAGGTGACCCCATACTCACTGGTATATGGAACATAAGTAGTCCAACCCATTGAGGTCTAGTTTCCCTCACTCTGTGTTTCCATATGTGACAATATTTCTATATATGAGAAATCCCATAAATTAATAGATGAACTAGATCAGATCAATGATAGAAGATTTCACACCTTCCATCACTTGGACATTTATCAAAATTGAATAGTACAGACCTTTGATAAAAAGGCCTTCCTCTGTTCATTACTCCAAGGAGAACTGGTATTGGTCCTTAGGACTACAATAATACTAGGAAATAATCTTCTAAAACTTGAACCAAAGTGAGAGGGATCTTTATCCAAACACAAGGACTACTCTAATGTAGCTTATTCTCAGATCTCAATGGATGGATAGCTCGTTACGACCCCAAACAATGCAAGGTTCCTAAATAAATATTTTTTGTAATCACATGATCTATATCTAAGCTTCAAGATGTTAAACTATGTATTTTGAATTTTTCACATGACCTTAAGAGGCATGACATCACATCCATTCCACATGACATTAAACTATATGGCATCATTTTCCTTATCGCATGATGATAAAATTCACAACATAGGGCCCTAGTCACATGATCTAAAACTAAAAAACACTATTCAAACTCACCACATGAAATTAAACTACATGGTTAACATACCTATAATCTGATATTAAGTAACCCCTAAAACACCACAAGTTTAGATACTCCTCATGATCCCTTAAATCTGGGCCTCTGTCTTAGGTATAAGTCCTAACCACATCCATCAAACCCCTCAGCGGGTTGAGATTACCTCTTGGTGAAACATGGGGAAGAAAGGATAGGCATCTCCCATGCATAATCTCTAATTACATCATCTCTACCCCATGGTGTCACTTGGGACCACATTGTGGGCATAAGTCCCAACCCTATCACGTCCTTTTCATATGATAATAAACTGCATGATCCTTTCAATAACTACATGTGGATTGATTCTCATTCTAATGAGATATGTAGTGAAACTTGGATATTCCATCCCAGGTTCAGCTATGATTAAGTAAAATAAAACCTCCCTTCCTCTTCCCTATGTACAAATCAGATCTACACAGGGAACTTTTCCCAGACATATGGCTTGATTCCCATTACAACAAGATGCATAGTGATTCTTAGACCTCATGTTTTGGGCCCAACCATAATTTAGGAAATTTCAAAGACCTTTCCCCCACATCAAAGCTTGATTGGTGTGGGGGAACAATTTTTAAGAATTGTGTGTGGATTGATTATCAATCCCATGAGATATGTAGTGATTCCTAGATCCTATATCCTAGACCAGCGGTAACATTTCTTTCATGTCAAGTGACCCATGTCTTTACAGCATGATGTTAGACTAAATGTTCAACATCCTCGTCGCATGATAATAAATTGTATGATCTCTTGAGAACTATGTATGGCTTGATTCTCATTCCTATGAGATACATAGTGACACCCGGATCTCCAATCTTGGGTCCAACAACAACAAAAAAGGGCCCCCACTCCCTGTGTACAGATTCGACTTGTATAGGTAACCTTCAAATAACTATGTGTGGATTGATTCTCATTCCCATAAGATATGTAGTGATGCCCATATTTTCATCCTTAGGCCCAACCACAACATTCTCATTATTTCACATCGGGTCATCTTCATCCTCACTATATGAAATTAAAATGCATTGAATTTCAAGAACTATATATGGCTTGATTCTCATACTAATGAGATACATAGTGATGTTGAGATCATATCTCCTGGCCCAGTTACCAAAGAATTTAAATCCCCCTATCCTTCATTTTTTCCCCTTATGATGTGGAACAAACCTTTTTCGTTCAATGTTTTTCACACCAAGCATATCTCATGTGGGCCTAAAAGTTTTGGTAAAAGGATTCTATGCATAAGAAATATCAATTCACATTGGGGTTACCATGGTCCTAGATGAAAGACCTTAAAAATAACACCATATGTTCTCGTCACATGAAAATAAATTACAAGATTTCCTCAAGAAATATGTTTGAATTGATTCTCATTTCAATGAGATATGTAGCAACATTCAGATATTCAATCATGGTCCCAGTCACAGTAAAATATGGGAAATACCCTCACTCTCTCATGTATGAGTCAGATCTACATGAGAGGATCCAATATGGGTTCTCACCCTATGCATGAGCCCATATTAAAAAAAACTCATTTCCTCCACATATGAATTCAATCAGTATTGAGGATCTTTATTTTAGTACTATGCGTGGATTAATTCTTGCTTCAAAAACATACATAGTGATGCTTGGGTTCCATGCCCTTTCTTAGCCGTAGTATTCCTTTTTCTTCACGTCATGACACTTTCATCCTTACCGTATGACATTAAACTACACGGATAATGTCCTGGACACATGAATTTAAACTTGAAGGTACCTCAAGAACTGTGTATGGAATGATTCTCATTCTAATGAGATATGTAGTGATTCCTAGGACTAATTTACTAGTACTAGAAATAGGGTAAAGAATATTACCCCCTATCCTGTGTATAAACAATGATATATGCAAGAGCTCTTAATTTGGGTCCCCTCACTAGGGGGTCCACCGAGGAAACAAATATGTCCCCATTCTATATACGAGTCATATCTATGCAAGGGACTCTACACTCAATGGCCAATATTAGTACAAATGATTTCTTTTTTCTTGAAAATATCCCTTCCACATGTAATACTCCTAATCTTGGACACTTTTGGATCTTTATAATCTTTCTCCAGCACCCGGTGATAGAATGGATGGAACCTAAGGACTCCTTTTTCTGACTATGTCGTAACACGCCCCAGTTGGATTTTCATAATGTATCCCAAAAAATGGGTTTTTCAGTAGGGATACCACTATTAACTAGAATATAATACACCCCAGTTGTCTTTACATAAAATAGCCCACAAAAAGGTTTTTTCAACTGGTGGTAAATTCACCCCTGGGAGAAGCCTATTCTATCCTTGTAACTTTTGATGACATTATGTTAGAACCCACAATTCAAAATCAGTATATGATCATCCCTTGCATATTTTTCCCATATCCATTATCCTGGTCTAGAAACCCCTAAGACTATGGTTTACAATTTCTTCCTTAATGTCCTAAGTATGCAGGAATGATCTTGGTCTAGTAATCCATATATCACATATTGTTTCCATAATGTTATTATCCTAGGAATATGACCTGAAACTATAGGCACCATATTTCCCATGTTTGGTTCAGTTTGGAGTAAGGAAACTTTTCCTCCAATTCTTGGGTAATTTTGACTTAAAATGATCCTCCCATATTCTGGTATTTTCCTTCCACAAATCAAACTCTATGCCTAGGGAAATCCAAGTCTCCATAAACTTCCATGAGCTTTTAGAAATAGAATTTCAGAATTTCTAAGAACTTATTTACATGAATATGATAACAAACACCCCAAATGTATTTTCATAAAGTATCCTACAAAATGGGTTTGTTATCCAAAGGATGCCACTATTGAATATGATGTAACATGCCCTGGTTGGATTTGCATAAAGTAGCCCAAAATGGGTTTTTAAATCAGCGGTAACTTTTTCCTTGGGAGAGACATCCTCTAACATCATAATCCCTTTTCCCCGTACCACTATTTAGATCCATGGATCCCCAGATCATATATTAAAAATTTATCCCATCATCCCTAAATATGATATCACATTCTCGAATAGATTACCATGAAAAAGAAGAATCATTAAACTTTCGTTCAAAGATAAATATATTAAATTATAGCCCCCATAATTTCCTTATTGTGTAAATTTAAACTGAATAACATAATTTCCTTATTGTATGAGTTTAAACTGCATATCACAACATCCTAGTCACAAGTTATGAAACTATATAACAACATCCTCATCATGAGATGTGAAACTACATGGTCAATGTTTTGGTTTCACAACATTAAACTGCATGATGTTTCAATCCCTATTAGGAATGGGACTTCCCCCCAGACACCGGTCATTTAACAAAATATACCCTCCTCCACACAAGCTAAATTCATATAGGATCGGTTTCTCATTTTAGGACAGTGCTAATATAGATACACTTTTCATTCTTAGACATTCCCCCTTGGAAAAATCACCCATCATGGTCTTGAGAAATATGAATCTCTATAAACTCCCTTTGACTATTAGTAATAGAATTTGGAATTCTTGATAACTCATTTTCCTTCCAACATTGTAATATGACCCAATTGGCCTTGCACAAATTATCCCACAAAATAGGTTTTTTAGCTGAAGGATGATGTTATTTTCTATGCAGTAACACACCCCAATAGGCTTTGCATAAAGTATCCCACAAAACAGGTTTGTCAACTAGTGGTAAATTCATCCTCAAGAGAGACCTCACCAATTCTTGAATATCTTGTTTTAGATTCGGAAACCACAAAATCATGGATCAAGATTCCCCATAGGGTATTTGAATAATGTTAAAACATTCTCATCCAACAAAACTTGTCTGAGTTATCATTTCAAAACTTATGGTCAAAGCTATTTGACCTAAAATATCAGTCTCATCAGTCCAGAATGCATTACTTTAAACTGCCAATAAAAAAAGACAATAATCACCAGAGTGAAAACTTGAAAATTGTATTCTTTAAAAAAGTAGAGTCACAACTTAATAATCATACACTTTATGTGGTTTAGTAAAAAATCGAGCAATGGAAATCAAAAGACACAAAGTTGTTTGTATAACATTTGAAATGGTTGAACTATGCTCTCTAGGTCCCATGGATTAGGAAAAAATTAGAGTACTCTCCCATCTTGGTTATTGTATTTATAACACAATGAAATTTATTCAAGTGTGTCATTTTTCAGTGTTTTATTACAAGTATAGTAATGGAAATGTAATAATGAGTGATTAGGAACAAAAATACTTTTCATTTATGTTTCAAAACGCAGGGAATCTTCTACATGCTGGAGCCTCACTTACAAATTTATAGTTTATCCTCAAAATAGTATTTGAGAATTTGTAATATACCTAGATCAATTTCTACAGCTTCCTATATCTCAGTATTTTGTGTATTGGCAGCCTCTTTAGATTTATAAATATTCTCCTGCTTGTCATCGACGACATATCTTCTTTGTGTGAAAGCCCCTGCCAAGGACCAGTGGAGTTAGACTACCTTTCATTTATGACATTTAATTCTTCTTCAAGGTGTATTATTTGGAGATAATTCTCATCAATTCGATCTTATTACTCCTCCACCTTCTTGGAATTGCTGACATTATCTTGGATTATGGTAGCTCTGGTTTTCTCAAACTAACACGTCTGCTACGCCTCAGTCTACTACAATATTCAATCCTCTTCCCTTTTCCAAGTGATTATTTTTACCATATTATGGATCTTGCAGTAATTAAATCCACCATTTCCAAGTATATAAATCTTGGATGGGAGTTAGTAAAGCCATGATAGCATTTCTTCTAGAGTAATCTCCCCAACTATCTTCTAGATATCACGCCAGACCAAAAGGCTTGTAGTTCAGAAAGCCTCCAGTGTCTCCATATCATACTCAAAGCTACTCTCAAAGGGAGATACATAATCCTGAATTGTTTAACTCTATGATCCTCATTATTCCACTTCCCCAAAAACAGCCTCATCTTCAACTATCGATGTTGGTGGAGCTAGAATGGAAGCCCCCATTTTAAGCCTAATTTCCAAATCCGATGGAAATGGATAACAGGGTACACTTATCATCAATATTGGAAGGTCAAATGTATAAACGGTAGTGAAATGAGAAAAAAAGTTGATCACATTCACCCTTTTTTGGACCAACCATTGGGATTGAAACCTCTCTAGCACCCATGCCTCAGTTCTCAGAGCAAGAACCTCCTAACAAGGAACATCCTCTCGAGTTTTCTCAGCAACTGCGATCAGAGTCTCTTTAGAATCCCCCAAATTAGTATTCTTATTCATCTCTCCCTTGTCAATAGGAGTAGGGTGGTGTGAAGTGTCTTGGAAAAATTCTATGCTGAAAAAGATGAACAAGTTGATCTTGGATGTGAATCATCAGGTGAAATAAAGAAAATTGTGTTTAATGAAAGAAAGAAAAAACTCATGTATATCAATTCCCTATGTAAATCCCCAAAATATTTGAGGGAAATTGGAATATCAATGTCTAGATTAATCATATCCATCAATTCATGATAAATATACTCTATACTCACACCATCATCACCAATATGGATATCTGAGATGTGTTGCTCAGAACCCAAATTCACTTCATCATCAATCCCCTCTACCGACTGCTCAGTAGGAACAATTTCATCAGGCGCTATAGAGTCAGTGTTAGCATAATAACCTTCATAGGACCATCTTAGATCCTTATCAACACCTTATAAGGTGACAATGGGATCAACATTTACCACTACAAGTTCCTATGGTGTAGGCAATGAATCTGAAATATCATGAGGAGAGTAAAGTTTGAAACATCACATGAAACCTAAGGGAGTGTGTCGAACATTACCATGTCCCTATCTTCTCTCTATATGATTGGGGAAAGACACGGTCACATATCTTAATGCTTCATTTATGAAAGTAATGGATACATAAAAATGGATATGTGCCTCCCCTAGTGTATCTTTCTTTATCCTTAAAAGACCTATGTCGGATCCCTTAAGTGAGGAAAGTAATGAAAATTCTGAAAAAGACAAGTACATTCATAAAAATTATGTTGAGTAAGTCATTATATTAAATGATGGAACAGAGAGTTACTGCGGTGCATGTGAATGGACCACTTTAATGCCCTTTTTTTCTTCCTCTCTCAATATGGAGAAGGTTCCACCTCAGTCTTCTTGGAAACAGATACTTGTGGTGATGATCAAGGAGTTCTCACCACCATTTACTCCATCATGGTCCTCTAACCTATGGATGGTTCTGGGGACCAAAGGTCCTCATTCACTACCTCTATGGGAGTTCCCATGGGCCCATACATTAGTGAATAAATCACCTCTATTGTTGTTCCTTCAACCGGTTATTCTTCTTATTCTCCTATTATAAAATGAAAAATAAAATCCCCTCAAGATTAATGATGATTAATTAAAGACCAGAAAACGGAAAGGTAGAAAAATAAATATATCAGTAGGGTTGAGGTAGATATCCCATTCATCCTCAAAATGAACACTTACCCCCTCAAGTACTCCTCAATCTAGCATTTCACACACTCTCTTTGTAGTTGGGGTCTTATCATTGATTGTATATATCGAAGCCTCCAACTCCTGAAGATACTTAATCACCTTGTCCAAATCACTACACTACTAAAAAAACCTCCTATAGCGACCGCCAAAAGTGGTCGCTATAGGGCTCTAGAGGCTGCTCAGCGACCGCCATTGGCGGTCGCTTTAGCCTCGTCGCTAGAGGCCTATAGCGACCGCCAATGGCGGTCGCTATAGGAGGCCCGGATTTCGGCCTCCAGCGACCTTTTCCAGCCGCCATGGTCAAACGGAACCTCTGATTGACGTGCCATCTCTCCGACCATTTCACAATTCACGCAACGGATGTTGTCGTGTGGTTTCGTGGCATTCGGAGGTCGTTCGGGTGGTTTTGACCCCCCAACGCGCCATTTCAGCGCACGTCGAGCTGCTAAAAATGACGCATTCGGTCGTGCCATGCGCACCGCACGTCCGATGGATGTGTCGCCTCCTCCTGCATCTCAGGAATAATATTCCTATCATTCTCGTGCGGTTTAAGGTTTTTCGGAGCACGTTTTCTCCGAATTCGACCATCGCACGCCGTTTTGGTGTTTTTTGACTCCAGAAACGTGTTTCGGCCGCCGTAGTCAAACGGCACCTCCGATTGATGTGCCGTCTGTCCGAGCATTTCAAAATTCACACAAGGGATGTTGTCGTACGGTTTTGTGGAATTCGGAGGTCGTTCGGGTGGTTTTGACCCCCCAACGCGCCATATCAGCGCGCGCCGAGCTGCTGAAAACGACGCATTCGGTCGTGCCGCGCGCACCGCACGTCCGATGGACTTTCCGCCTCCTCCTGCATCTCAGGAATAATATTCCTATCGTTCTCATGCGGTTTCTGGTCGTTCAGAGCACGTTTGCTCCGAATTCGTCCGCCGCACGCCGTTTTGGTGTTTTATGACTCCGAAAACGCGTTTCCGGCCGCCGCGGTCAAACGGCACCTCCGATTGACATTCCGTCTACCCGACCATTTCACAATTCACGCAACGGATGTTGTCGTGTGGTTTCGTGACATTCTGAGGTCGTTTGGGTGGTTTTGACCCCCCAACGCTTCATTTCAGCGCGCGCCAAGCTGCTGAAAACGACACATTCGGACGTGCTGCGCGCACCGCACGTCTGATGGATGTACCGCCTCCCCCTGCATCTCAGGAATAATATTTCTATCATTCTCGTGTGGTTTCAGGTCGTTCGGAGCACGTTTGCTCCGAATTGGACCGCCGCACGCCGTTTTGGTGTTTTATGGCGCCGGAAACGCGTTTCCGGCCACCGCGGTCAAACCGCACCTCCGAATGATGTGCCATCTAGCCGACCATTTCAGAATTCACGCACCGGATGTTTTCGTACGGTTTCGTGGCATTCGGACGTCGTTCGGGTGGTTTTGACCACCCAACGCGGCATTTCAGCGCGCGCCGCGCTGCTGAAAACAACACATTCAGTCGTGCCGCGCACACCGCACGTCCAATGGATGTGCCACCTCCTCCTACATCTCAGGAATAATATTTCTATCGTTCTCGTGCAGTTTCAGGTCGTTCGTAGCACGTTTTCTCCAAATTGGACCGCTGCACGCCGTTTTGGTGTTTTTTGGCGCCGGAAACGCGTATCCGGCCGCCGCGGTCCAATGGAACCTCCAAATGACGTGCCTTCTAGCCGACCATTTCACAATTCACGCAGCGGCTGTTGTTGTACGGTTTCGTGGCATTCGGAGGTCGTTCGGGTGGTTTTTGACCACCCAACGCGGCATTTCAGCGCGCGCCGAGCTGCTGAAAACGACACATTTGGTCGTGCCGCGCGCACCGCATGTCCGATGGACGTTTTGCCTCCTCCTGTATCTCAGGAATAATATTTCTATCATTCTCGTGCGGTTTCAGGTCGTTTGGAGCACGTTTGCTCCGAATTGGACCGCCGCACGCCGTTTTGGTGTTTTATGGCGCCGGAAACGCGTTTCTGGCCGCCGCGGTCAAACGGCACCTCCGAATGAAGTGTCGTCTAGCTGACCATTTCACAATTCATGCACCGGCTATTTTCGTATGGTTTCGTGGCATTCGGAGGTCGTTCGGGTGGTTTTGACCCCCCGACGCGCAATTTCAGCGCGCGCCGCGCTGCTGAAAATGACACATTCGGTCGTGTCACGCGCACCACACGTCCGATGGACGTGCCGCCTCCTCCTGCATCTCAGGAATAGTATTTCTATCGTTCTCGTTCGGTTTCAGGTCGTTCGGAGCACGTTTGCTTCGAATTGGACCACCGCACGCCGTTTTGGTGTTTTATGGCGCTTGAAACGCGTTTCCGGCCGCCGCGGTCAAACAGAACCTTCAAATGACGTGCCGTCTAGACGCCCATTTCACAATTCATGCACCGGCTATTGTCGTGCGGTTTCGTGACATTCGGACGTCGTTTGGGTGGTTTTGACCCCCCAACGCGCCATTTCAGCGCGCGCCGAACTGCTAAAAACGACACATTCGGACGTGCTGCGTGCACCGCACGTCCGATGGACATGCCGCCTCCTCCTGAATCTCAGGAATAATATTTCTATCGTTCTCGTGCGGTTTCAGGTCGTTCGGAGCACGTTTGCTCTGAATTGGACAGTCGCACGCCGTTTTGGTGTTTTGTGGCGCCGGAAACGCGTTTCCGGCCGCCGCGGTCAAACGGCACCTCTGAATGACGTTCCGTCTAGCCGACCATTTCAGAATTCATGAACCGGCTGTTGTCGTACGGATTCGTGGCATTCGGACGTCGTTCGTGTGGTTTTGACCACCCAACACGCAATTTCAGCGCGCGCCGCGCTGCTGAAAACGACACATTCGGTTGTGTCGCGCGCACCGCATGTCCGATGGACGTGCCGCCTCCTCCTGCATCTCAAGAATAATATTTCTATCGTTCTCGTGCGGTTTCAGGTCGTTCGGAGCACGTTTTCTCCGAATTGGACAGCCGCATGCCGTTTTGGTGTTTTGTGGCGCCGGAAAGGCTTATCCGGCCGCCGCGGTCAAACGGCACCTCCAAATGACATGCCGTCTGGCCGACCATTTCACAATTAATTCACCGGCTGTTTTCGCGCGGTTTCGTGGCATTCGGAGGTCGTTCGGGTGGTTTTGACCACCCAACGCGGCATTTCAGTGCGCGTCGCGCTGCTGAAAACGACACATTCGGTCGTGCCGCACGCACCGCGCGTCCGATGGATGTGCTGCCTCCCCTGCATCTCAGGAATAATATTTCTATCGTTCTCGTGCGGTTTCAGGTAGTTCGGAGTACGTTTGCTCCGAATTGTACAGCCGCACGCCGTTTTGCTGTTTTTTGGCGCCGGAAATGCGTTTCCGGCCGCCGCGGTCAAACGGAACCTCCAAATGACGTGCCGTCTGGATGACCCTTTCACAATTCACGCACCGGCTGTTTTCGTACGGTTTCGTGGCATTCGGAGGTCGTTCGGGTGGTTTTGACCCCCCAACGAGCAATTTCAGCGCTCGCCGCACTGCTGAAAATGACACATTCGGTCGTGCCGCGCGCACCGCACGTTTGATGGACGTACCGCCTCCTCTTGCATCTCAGGAATAATATTTCTATCATTCTCGTGTGGTTTTAGGTCGTTCGGAGTATGTTTGCTCCGAATTGGACCGTTGCACGCCGTTTTGGTGTTTTATGGCGCCGGAAACGCGTATCTGGCCGTCGGGGTCAAAAGGAACCTCCGAATGACGTGCCGTCTAGCCGACCATTTCACAATTCACGCACCGGCTGTTGTCGTATGGTTTCGTGGTATTCGGAGGTCGTTCGGGTGGTTTTGACCACCCAACACGGCATTTCAGCGCGCGCCGCGCTGCAGAAAACGACACATTCGGTCGTGACGCGCGCACCACACGTCTGATGGATGTGCCGCCTCCTCCTGCATCTCAGGAATAATATTTCTATTGTTCTTGTGCGGTTTCAGGTCATTCGGAGCACGTTTGCTCCGGATTGGACCGCCGCACGCCGTTTTGGTGCATTATGGCGCCGGAAACGCGTTTCCGGCCGCCACGGTCATACGGCACCTCCGAATGACGTGCCGTTTGGCCAACCATTTCACAATTCACGCACCGGCTGTTTTTGTACGGTTTTGTGGCATTCGGAGGTCGTTCGGGTGGTTTTGACCCCCCGACGCGCAATTTTAGCGCGCGCCGCGCTGCTGAAAATGACACATTCGGACGTGCCGCGCGCATCGCACGTCCGATGGATGTGCCACCTCCTCCTGCATCTCAGGAATAATATTTCTATCGTTCTCGTGCGGTTTCAGGTCGTTCGAAGCACGTTTTCTCCGAATTGGACCACCGCACGCCGTTTTGGTGTTTTATGGCGCCGGAAACGCGTTTCCGGCCGCCGCGGTCAAACGGCCCATCCGAATGATGTGTCGTCTGGCTGACCATTTCACAATTCACGCACCGACTGTTGTCGTACGGTTTCGTGGCATTTGGAGGTCGTTCGGGTGGTTTTGACCACCCAACGCGGCATTTCAGCGTGCGCCGCGTTGCTGAAAATGACACATTCGGTCGTGCCGTGCGCACCGCATGTCCGATGGACGTGTCGCCTACTCCTGCATCTCAGGAATAATATTTCTATCTTTCTCGTGCAGTTTCAGGTCGTTCAGAGCACATTTTCTCCGAATTGGACCGCCGCACGCCGTTTTGGTGTTTTATGGCGCCGGAAACGCGTTTCCGGCCGCCGCGGTCAAACGGAACCTCCGAATGATGTGTCGTCTGGCCGACCATTTCACAATTCACGCACCGGCTGTTGTCGTATGGTTTCGTGGCATTCGGAGGTCGTTCGGGTGGTGCGGGGAGCTGTTCGGGGTTGCGGGGGGGGGGGCTGTACACGGGGGGGGGCTGTACAGGGGTGCGGGGGGCTGTACGGAGGTGCGGGGGGCTGTACGGGGGTGCGGGGGGCTGTACGGGGGTGCGGGGGGGGGGGGGGGGCTGTCCGGGGGTGCGGGGGGTTGTACGGGGGTACCGGGGGGGCTGTACGGGGGGCGGGGGGTGTACGGGGGTGTGGGGGGCTGTACGGGGGTACGGGGGGCTGTACGGGGCTGCGGGGGTGCAGTCCGGGGGTGCGGGGGGCTGTATGGGGGTGCGGGGGGCTGTCCGGGGGTGCGGGGGGCTGTACGGGGGTGTCGGGGGGGCTGTACGGGGGTGCGGGGGGCTGTACGGGGGTGCGGGGGGGCTGTACGCGGGTGCGGGGGGCTGTACGGGGGTGCGGAGGGGGGGGGGGCTGTCTGGGGGTGCGGGGGGCTGTACGGGGGTGCCAGGGGGGCTGTACGGGGGTGCGGGGGGCTGTACGGGGTTGCGGGGGGGGGGGGGGCTGTACGGGGGTGCGGGGGGCTGTACGGGGGTGCGGGGGGCTGTACGGGGGTGCGGGGGGGGCTGTATGGGGGTGTGGGGGGCTGTACGAGGGTCCGGGGGGGCTGTCTGGGGGTGCGGGGGGCTGTACGGGGGTGCGGGGGGTTGTACGGGGGTGCGGGGGGGCTGTCCGGGGGTGCGGGGGGCTGTACGGGGGTGCGGGGGGCTGTACGGGGGTGCCGGGGGGGGCTGTACGGGGGGGTGTACGAGGGTGCGGGGGGTTGTACGGGGGTGCAGGGGGCTGTACGGGGGTGCGGGGGGGCTGTACGGGGGTGCGGGGGGGCTGTCCGGGGGTGCGGGGGGCTGTACGGGGGTTCGGGGGGGCTGTCCGGGGGTGTGGGGGGTTGTACGGGGGTGCCGGGGGGGCTGTACGGGGGTGCGGGGGGCTGTACGCGGGTGCGGGGGGGCTGTACGCGGGTGTGGGGGGCTGTACGCGGGTGCGGGGGGCTGTACGGGGGTGTGGGGGGGCTGTCCGGGGGTGCGGGGGGCTGTACGGGGGTGCCCGGGTGTCTGTACGGGGGTGCGGGGGGCTGTACGGGGGTGCGGGGGGCTGTACGGGGGTGCGGGAGGGCTGTACGGGGGTGCGGGGGCTGTACGGGGGTGCGGGGGGGCTGTCTGGGGGTGTGGGGGGCTGTACGGGGGTGCCGTGGGGACTGTACGGGGGTGCGGGGGACTGTACGGAGGTGCGGGGGGGCTGTACGGGGGTGAGGGGGGCTGTACGGGGGTGCGGGGGGGCTGTATGGGGGTGCGGGAGGCTGTACGGGGGTGCGGGGGGCTGTACGGGGGTGCATGGGGGGTTGTCCGGGGGTGCGGGGGGCTGTCCGGGGGTGCGGGGGGCTGTACGGGGGTGCGGGGGGGCTGTCCGGGGGTGCCGGGGGGCTGTACGGGGGTGCCGGGGGGGGTGTACGGGGGTGCGGGGGGCTGTACGGGGGTGCGGGGGGCTGTACGGGGGTGCGGGGGGGGGGGGGGGCTATACGGGGGGGGGGGGGGTTGTACGTTTGTGCGGGGGGCTGTTCGGGGGTGCGGGGGGGCTGTACGGGGGTGCGGGGGGTTAGAGTTTTTAAATGCACGCCTTAGAAAATATTAGCTATCATATAATAAACAATAAAAGAAATAAATTATAAGTACACAACCTTATAATTTAAATTAAATGAATAAATACAGTACATCAATGTCAACCCCACCAGTAAAAACAAAAAACATATCTCGTGAATATATGATGTGTCACACGTTGTCATCACTTCTACCTCCTTCTTGTGGGCTAGGGGCCTACAAAAAATAAACATTATAAATATTTTAATAACAAAAATAATTTAAATTAAATAAATATATATAGTATATACCTGCGTCATATGATCCCCTGCACCATCAGCTCGACGCACATATTCCCGCAGTGCTCTAAGCTCAGCTGTCAATTGCGCATTTGCCTCCTCGGAAGCGCGTAGCCGTGCCTCAAAATCTGACATCTACTGTGTCATATGAGCAACAGCAGGACCGACAACCGCAGTGCGTGACACTACAGAACGAGGAATCCCTGCTCCATAGGTCAAACTATAGCCATGCCCGTCCCGACCGATAATGCGATGAAAGATCTCATCCCGTCGCATGGGAAGCTGTCGCTGGTCCTCTGGCAGATGTTCTAACTCAGCTTCAAATTGAGCCTGTCAAATATTTAAATATATATATATATATATATATGTTAATATATAGATTTATGTAATTATTGGTAAGTACAGACACTTACTATCAATGCTGCAACCTCTGGATCATTGCGATCATGAGTCCTCATCCACACCGACATTTTATCAGTTGTTGCACCTTGCTCTCGCAACTGTATATTAAAAGAATATAAACACAAAACCATATTAATTAATAAATTAAAAAATTAATAATATATACCTCATGTCGGATCTGAGACACGTGACGAGTCCCGAGCCTGTGAGGTGGTCCCTATAACGCTCGATTCTCAGAATGGCGTGTTGACACCTCCTACATTCAATTCATTCAAATTTCAAACAAATCACATATTCTTGAAAATATATATACACCAAAATAATTAATATACAAACCGCAACACCCTCAGTAGACCAATATGCAACCAAGTCACGCCACTGATCCGGGAGGACACCTCTCGAAACTTTTTCCAAAATTTCTAGGGCACCCACATTTGGTACCCAGTGGTCCCTCTTCACTTTGCTTTTATAATCTTTCCACATCTTACGGCATTTGCTTATACACACGGGCCGAAACTCTTCAGGGCATACTTTCAATCTTTGCTATAAAGAAAATAATCAAACATATTAGTATTCTTTATACATAGAAAATAAAGTAAAATGATTTTCTTACCTGAACCTTCCTCCATAGACGATCTAATGTGTCCTGAGGGATAGAATCCCAGTCACGCGTGGTCAATGGAAATCGATGTGGGTCACGTATGATATGACCCAACTGACGAATAAATGTCGGGACATTCGGTCCCACAGGATGAAAAACCTCATCAAATGAAACATCTATCGTCGTGTCAGAATTCCATGATAATATTCCACGACCAGGGCCTCTCCTGCGAGAGGAAGAAGCAGCCGAGTCTGATCCTGTTAAAAACAATTTTATATATAAATTGACAAATGTTATATATATATATATATATGTATGTCAATTACATAAAAAATATATACAATGACATTCAAACATACCTCGACCCTGAGACGTAGATGCCTCAGATGGATGATGTGGATCTTCTGCCTCTTCCCCTGACATGTCTGCAGTCATAGAAAACATCAGTAATGAGTACAAAGTGTTTAAAAGTTAAATTGGATTGTTTTTAAAAAATAAAACTTGTACAACTGTTAATCAAACAAAAAATGGATTGAATAATTAGTTGTGAATGAATTTTAAAAAATCAGAAAGTTAACAAAATAGATATACAAATTATGTACAAAACCAGTCAATGCATAGCCAAATTTTAGAAAGAACTAATAAAAATTCAAGCAGCACATGAATCAGATGAATAATACCTCAAAGGGATGATACACCGACCATAACATCAATAAATCAAGAGTAAAAACAACCTAAATATTTATGATTGAATTAACTTACAAAATTGAGGATTAAAACTTATAAAGATTTAGAAAATGATTAGATAATTTATGATATCCTAGGACATTCTACTGAATAGAGGGATAACAATTATACCTTTCATTAAGCATGAAAATCGACCATTTCTCCTTCAACAGCCGCTCTGACCTAATAAATATCTTCTTCACGTTGAACTACGGTATGTTGATCAAGTTGTTGGTAAAAAAACGGAACAGTCTTGGGTTCATCTTCTTCAAATAAAAACACTCCTCGCCGAGACATTTTGACAACAACTTGCCAACTTGGATCCGAAGTCAAAGTAACGAAGAATACTTGTTCCGCTTGTGATGTCAAAATGAAAGGTTCATTCTCAACTCGTTCATTATTTCTGTATAACATATAGTTAAAATTCACCAATGAAAACTGATATTGATCGACTTTAAATCCACGCACTGGATCAACCGAATTACACTTTAACAATATGTACTTCAAACCGTGTGTGTATACAACTTCAATGATGTCTATCAATTGACCATAGTAATAACCAGAATCGACAAAGGGACAACCGATGCCACTGTTTTTTGTTGCTCGTTTGTCATCAACATCTTTAATGCGAAATCGAAAACCATTAGCATCAATAGCTTTATAACGACGAACCGTTATAGATGGACCCTCATCCAGTTGGATAAATACTTCAGGTAGCGTGGGGTCCCCTAACTCCCTCAGCTTACGAACCTACATAATTTATAAAAATCAATACTGATATATGCAGAAAGAATTTGTATAATACTTCACTCATAATTAAAATCAATTTATACATACATAATCCTTGAACCAATCATGAAATGACGCATAATGAGATTGTTGAATTTGCAACTCAGTCGCACGATGCATCTCTTCTTTTATCTCATTAATGTGTTTCCTGCAAATGATAACACGATGTTTAAAAGATCATGTTATGCAAACAAAACATGTAAAAGTTATACAAGCACATTGATAAGATACTTACTGCATTAATGGTGCAACTGATGGAGTATTGAACAAGATATATCGATGTGCTTGTATCCACTCGATGTTGTCCATATCAAATGCGGTTCCTTCTCCAACTAGACCATCATGAATCTGAGAGGGCTTATCTAATTTTGTTTCAACATCCATAAGATATTCTGCACAAAAGGTAGTACACTCATCCATCAAATAACCATTGGCTATTGATGCCTCTGGACGAGCTCTGTTGCCTACAAATCTTTTCAATGTACTAAAATATCGTTCAATAGGATAAATCCACCTGAATTGCATTGGACCAGCAGCCATTACTTCATCAGTTAGGTGCACTGTCAAGTGGACCATAACATCGAAAAATGAGGGGGGGAAAAGTTTCTCCAAGTGACAAAGCGTAAGTACAATTCGGTCCTGCAAACTTTTTAAATCACTCATTAGTTGATTTCTTAAACAAAGTTGTCTAAAAAAATTACTCATCTCAATCAAGGGATGAATAACATTGGGGGATAAACAATCACAAATTGCGATTGGAATCAACAGCTGAAGTAATATGTGATTGTCATGACTTTTCAACCCTTACAATGTCTTGCTCGTTAGATTCACACACTTTGAAATATTAGAAGAATAACCATCAGGCACCTTGACCATCTTCAAAATGGAATGAAATGTCTCTTTCTCCTCTGTAGTCATCGTATACTGTGTAGCAGGCATATATGCCTTGTTTCCCTCAGCTAACTGTAAATGCAACTGTTTCCTTAAACCCATTTCTTCCAAATCACGGCGTGCATTAACATGGTCCTTTGATTCTCCACTGACACCTAAAATGGTCCACAATATGTTATCACAAACATTTTTTTCAATGTGCATGACATCCAAATTATGCCTCAACATGTTAGTTTTCCAATATGGAAGACTATGAAAAATAATTTTCTTTTTCCAATTGTGATTGTGCTGCCTACCCGCAGCACGAATATTACGTACTGGAGGAGCCACCAAATCCTGAATTTCATATACCGTGCGGATGTTTTCTTCCTCAATCTGCGATAACATTTCGACTCCTGTCATGATCTTTGGTGCTGGGCTAAACTCTCTAGAACCATCAAATGCCACTCTGTCCTTTCTGAATCTGTGCTGAGGAGGGAGAAAATGCCTGTGACCCATGTATGCCCATTTTTTGGAATGTTTAAGCCATACAAATTTTTTACTTTTATTGCAACAAGGGCAAGCAAATTCCCCTTTCGTACTCCAGCCTGATAAATTTGCATAAACTGGGAAGTCATTGATTGTCCACAATAAAGCAGCATGCAGTTTGAACATTTCATTTGTTTCGCAGTCATAAGTCATCACACCATCACCCCAAACTTCATTCAACTCATCAATCAATGGCTGAAGGTAAACATCAATCTTATCCCCCAGACTTTTAGGTCCATAAATAAGAGTGGAAAGTAATATAAATTGTTGCTTCATACAAAGCCACGGAGGAAGATTATATGGAACCAACACCACGGGCCATGTGCTATGAGTCACACCAACAATAGACTTGAATGGATTGAAACCATCTGCTGTCAATCCCAATCGGACATTACGAACATCTTTAGCAAAGTCGGGATGTCTCTTATCAAAATCCTTCCATGCATGAGAGTCTACCGGGTGGGTTAACATATCACTTTCATGAACTCTTTCTGCATGCCATCTCATAAAATTAGAAACTTTAGATGACATAAAAAATCTTTTCAACCTCGGTTTAAGGGGAAAGTAACGCATTTTCTTTATAGAAATCGGTTTCCCCTGTATCGCAATCTGACTTTGATGAGTATTATTTCCCCTGTTCTCTTTCCACCTGGAAGCACCACAAACCGTACAAATATCCAAATGGGCAGTTTCTTTTCTAAACAACATACAATTGTTTGCACATGCATCTATGGTCTCATATGTAAAACCTAAGTTCTCTGTCAACTTACGAGCATAGTAATACGACTCAGGAATCTTAGCGTTGATAGGAAGAACTTTTTTCAATAAAACCAAAAGCATGTCGAATGATGTGTCTGACCAATTATTCAAAGTCTTCAAATGCAACAACTCCACGATAAACGACAGTTTATTGTAAGAAGTACATCCAGGATATAATTCTGTTTTCACATCATCAAGTGCTTCATAAAACCTCCTCGAATCACGATCTGCACCAGAGAGAAGATTTATCTCACCGGTCTCAAGATTCTGGATGTCAATGCCTTCAGGATCAAACCCACGTACCATTTCAGTAAGCATTTCATGCATTGGATCAGTCATCCTTGCATCAACATCCATCTGAGATGCATCTGTATTTTGACAACGAACATATTCTTCTCCATGACGAGTCCAACTCTTATAATTTTTCAGAAATCCATTAAAGAAAAGGTGCTCCCTCACAGTATCTCATGTGAATTGATATCTGTTAGCACATTTTCTACATGGACAACTAATATAGTCACTTTTAAATACTCTCGTGAAGTCAATAAACTGCATAATGCCATTGAAATATTCTCTAGACGTTCGATTTGGAAGATCAATTCAACTCTTATCCATAATTATATCTGTATAACAAACATTTACACAATACTTATTACATTTACATTTTTCAAATCAACTATATTTAAAATAAATATTAATCATTTGTTTATGAACCATTGATAAAATAATAATGTAACTAAAAACCCATATTACCTGATTGAGCTACAAACCTAAAAGGGAGGGGAGCCGAAGGCGGTGCAGTGAGAGAGAGGAGGCAGCGAAGGGGAGTTGGAGCCAAAGGAGGTGCAGCAAGGGAGGGGACGGGCGGCGGCGGCGGCGGGGAGCTGGAGGAGAGGAGGCGGTGAGGGGATGGGGGACGGGCAGTGAGGGGGGGGGGGGGGCTGTCCGGGGTCGGGGGGGCTGTTTGAGGTGTGGGGGGCGTTCGGGGTGCGGGGAGCGGTCCGGGGTGCGGGGGGGGGGGCTGTCCGGGGTGCCGGAGCCGTCCGGGGTGGGGGGGAGGGATGAGGGGGCGGAGGCCGGAGGCCGGAGGCCGGATGGCGGAGGCCGGAGGGCGGAGGCTGGAGGGCGGAGGCCGGAGGGCGGAGGGCATGCGGTGGGGGAGGCCGGGCGGCGGGGGAGGCCGGGAGGCGGGGCGGAGGGGGAGGGCGGCGTCGGGGGGGGAGGCCGGGAGGCGGGGGGGAGGGCGGCGTCGGGGGGCGGCGACGGGGGGGAGCGGGGGAGGCCGGGCGGCGGGGGAGGCCAGTCAGCGGGTCCGGGAGGCGGGGGGAGGGCGGCGTCAGGGGGGCGGCGACGGGGGGGGTGGGGGGGCAGCCTGGCGGCGGGGGAGGCCGGGCGGCGGGGGAGGCCGGGAGGCGGGGGGGAGGGCGGCGTCGGGGGGGCGGAAACGGGGGGGGCAGGGTTCGATCGAGAGGGGGCGCGGGGGGGGGGGGCAAAAAGTCTTGTCTTTTTTATCAAGGCCAGCGACCGCCATTTGCGGTCGCTATTAGATATCTATAGTGACCGCCAATGGCGGTCGCCCGATTCTAGGGGGGCTTCAATGCCCCCTTTTCTAGTAGTGCTATTAGGGTGTAGATTGAAGGGTTATCTAATATCTACCAACTCTGGGGTTCATAGTACATCCTCAAGAAACTCCCATGATTCTCTAACATTACAATTTATGCTCTCCCAAACTCTTATCGGTAAGGGTCACACATAATTTGACTCTGATGTAGATGGATGTGAGGAAAACCTGACACCCTTTGAATTTTAATCCTTTTCAGTACTATGGGATTTCATGGAAGAACAAGGGGATAGAACATGGGTCTCCTCCTAATGATGATGAATAGACTGCCTTGGTGCAGGAAGTGTGGCCTTCTCAACTCTAGCCTGCCTAGCGGTCATTGACTGAGATCATTTTGAAGGCTCCAGAGCTTCAGCGTCATCATCTTCAGCTCAAGACTTTTTACCATGCATACCACGACTAGTAGTTTTTGTGACCTTGACCTAGTTAATGCCCTTATCCAATACCCCCTAAGGGTATGAAGAGATCCATGCCTTGGTTTACCAAACCTCCAGCCCTATTGATGCGTCCAACAGAGGTAGCATGATTGAAATTTTGGATACCTCCATGGCCATAAGTGTCTAAAGCTATTAGGATGCCATATAATGCTTCTCAATCCTAACATGTGGTGGGGACATATTCTTTACTATTGAAGGAATTTAAACTGGTGTGAAAATCGATACAGAGCATAATCCTCATAGATGGTCTCACTATCAACATGACCCACCAGTATGTTGCCTCTGAATGCGATCATATACGACCTCAACTCGTAATTATTTTCCTTTCCATCATTGGTAAACATCCCTATTTGTGTTTTACCATGTGGAAATAATTTAACTTCCCTTGAAACATTCAACATCTTCATCACTTAATCATACTGCATGTTCAGAGGCTAGACTCTAGAGACAGCTTGAACGAATGGGTGAAATCAGAATTCAGGGATTTTAACTAGGCTCAGGGTCACAAATGAACTGAAGTGTGTTGTGATATATCCCCACAAAACTTGAAACATCCCTGCAATTCTAAACGAGGCCTTCTGGTTGTATGTATGAAACAAAAAATGGTAAATTCATGCTAGGAAAGGGGAATCCAACCCTATGTACCTCCCCTCTGCTAGTTTTTCCACTATAAAAAAGTCCCTATAATCAAACTACCATCAGAATTGTGAACCGGAAGTAGATAAATACTTCACCACATAGAAAGGAATCTGGCCAGGTGAGTCTTCACATCAACCTTGGGGTTGACCTTATAACCCCAATGAGTATATTGTCTCTTCTCCTATGTAGGCCAAAATTTTCCAAAATCACCTAGATTTTCTATGGTGGCACATAAAATAGGGTGCCCGCAAGTGGGGCCTTCTTTTACTAGTTCTAGAAAATCATTCATCAATTTTGCAGCTTGGATGTCACCCCTAGGGTGAGGATCATTGTTCTAGAATTTCTTTTTTATCTTTAAAATCTCATGGGGAAATGGTTGTGTTCTTTCAGTTTCATCCCATGTTGCCTTCAGTGGGATGAACACTTCATACATCTCCCCAAGAATGGGATCTCTAGAAAATATGGAGATGCTTCATAGGCTAATGTCAACTTTGTCACGCGTCAGGTGGAAAGAATTTTTCTGAAGACTTCATCAGCTTAGTAGTTCATGGATGATTCCTGGGTTCTTATAGACGTTAGTTTTTCATTACCAAACAGCCTCATAAACATATATGTCTTACATCTCTTTTTTTTAATTCTTTTCAAGTATGGCACACTCAGTATGCTCACATCCACTCAGGCCTAACTCACCCTCCAGAACAAAAATCTCAATCTTCCTTCCAACCCTGCATTTGTTCTATCTATGAAGTGTGAAAGGTTGAGTCATAATAATGAGGCCTTGATTCTTGGATGTGTATCTTTAGATATATATTGAATCTATTGTGATTCATAAAACATCTAATGGGAACTGTTCCTTCCCTAATATAAACACCCTTTTTAGGAAGCATTGGTAGAAGGGCAGTTGATATGTTTCACAAACCAAGATGTTGGGAAGTAACGCTAAACCCCAAGAATAAAGGTGTACCTCAAAAATATTTGATCATACAGTGGTAGGTAATCAAATTTTGGGTAATCACATCGTTACAATTCCAAATTCTTCACCAGATCCAGGAGTGTAGACTCAACCATGTTGTACTCCAGCCCAATAGCTTTGATCATCTCAGAAGAACGTTCAACATCTTGTTTAGTGGAAGTCATCAAAGAGACCATTGAAAACCTACAATAAAACACCAAGTTCTCCCATTAAGTTAAAATATTGACTTATAAAAAGTTATAATTTTTACTTAAAAGGATTCAAATTTTTATCAAAGGAATGAACTCGTGTAGGCCCTTCGACAAGGTCCCCCGCACAGCCCTTTCATCCAAGACTCTCATGCAAGTCCCTTGACCAAATGCCTCATCTAGGATCCTCACTAAGGTGATTCCATGTAGCACCTTCACTCAAGTGGTTGTACCTAAAGAAATTTTTTAGGATACTTTCATGAAAATAAATCATAGCACATCTGGGTGAAAAACCTATGCGATGAGAGAAAAAATCATAAACTCGAAATGCAAGGAAAATGACAAAGGGACCAGAAGTATTTATATACTTCACCGGCATGTGTCATGGATTTACACAGGGGGTCTGCACACCAGACCTATGTCATCATGTTGTGTGGAATCCCTGCATTATTCACCAACACTACCTTCATAATATTTTCTTTGTTCTTCCTCAAGATTAGACCCTCCTATTTCAGTTGGATCCAATCCTAAGGGGGGTTGTTGAAATTTTTTTTTGTCAAGTGGATTAAAAATATAATGAAGAGTACCTTAATCATGTTAAATAGATAAATATCCCTAAATAGAATCAAAGGGATGTTCCCAAATCATCCTGTGCACACACACCTACACATCAAAAGTCCATCGCAGCCCCCCTTTGCGGCACTGAATGGCAGGTCACCCATTCACGGGGCACCTATGTCGAGATCCTATGCCCAAGACTTTTATGGAAAACCTCCTTTGACTAGGTTCCCTTGTTTGTCTATAAATATGATCCTTGGGATCCTCATTTTAAAAACTAGAAAATCGAAAGAATCCTCAAAGCTCTAGTCATGCATCCTTTTTGCCCAGGTCTCCAAAAATTCCTCAGGTAGCTTTACAAAACCCAAGATAAGAGAGAATTAATGGAGATAAGTGATATAAAAAACCTTCAAGGTCTAAAACACAAGACACCTACATGAGGACCCCTTCTCCCCTAGTAGAAAATAACCTTCCCAAGGCCTCTTCCCTTACCAGGGACCTTCTCAAGACCCATTCAGAGACACCTGAGGAGACCCATGGTGCCTAAGATAAATCCTTTCCCCAAGTGTTATTGCCCAGGTGGTTCGTTGAACAAGTCCTTCCCAGCTCGTACAGGCCTATACCCCCTACACAAAGTACTTACGATTCCTCTCATACCCTACGTGGGTCACTTATTCCTTCTAAGTTAGGACCTTCATGATCCCCTCTTTGAGTCCTCTTCTAAGCCACCAATGGAAGGGCTCCTCTTTCTTTATCTCCCTTATCCAAAAGTAACCTAGTTGGAACCTCCATTGAAGCCTCTGGACTCACAAAAACTATAATAAAAGGCACACCAGCTTGTCTTACATTTGAATATTAATTCCTATGATCATAGGTTTCATGTACATGTCATACTAGATGATCAGGTTCATTGCGGTGCATATGAATTTTCATTCCTATAATCACAAGGACCTCGACCCTGGGGACAGTGTCAGGGAGTTTCTGGTCTCCGATACTAGGGTTAGGACCATGTCCTATCCTTATTGCCTCTAAGACCCCAAGCCTTCTGTTCCAAGTAGGGAGGGTGAGGATTAAGCTTACTTTTCAATTAAACATGGTATAAGATCCACCTCCCTTACTGTGGAACCAATTTCAAATCATCCATCTTAGAGTAATCCCTTATCCTTTCTTGTGGTAGGCTTCCCTATTTCTCTTCCTCACTCCCTGAGGTACGTGTCCATATGGTTAGTCAAACCTGGATATCTTGGATAAGAAACGAGAGATGGAATGGGTGCATCCAAGTCCCTTTTTCTTCTCCTATAGGCATTTCCTCTTCCAACAGCAGAGAAGGAGAAGTTTGTGGTTTTCTATATCTTTCACTTCCTCTTGTCTCTCATGTTTAAGCATGACTCATCATAACTTTTCTGGGATTAGGGGATATCCCTGATCATGGAATCCAAATAGTTGGATGCATGTTTCAGTAGAGAATATTCCTTCGGATCTTCCTCTCACCTTAATTTAGAGTACCTCCATAAGAATGTGTCCTCAAGACCATGTATCTAGCCTTAGGAAAAAATAAGATCATATGGTTTCCTAGATGTTTTTTTCCTTTTGTTTCTCAAACCGATCATGAATCATTTGGTCTTAGAAGTTGACAGCGGTCATAACATCCACATGATCTCAAACCATAGTCTTCATTCCAAGTGTAAGCCCCATCCAATCAAGGGAATCCTCCTTAGGAGTAATCCCAAACCCATACATGGGAATCCTTCTCAGGTTTAAGCCCCAAATCAAACCAATATATGGGCATCCTCTTTAGGAGTAAGCCCCAACAGAACCTATCCATGGGAAACATTCCAAGTATAAGTATCAACTCATCAACAGGCATCTTATTCCATTGTAATCCCCAATCAAAACCAATACATGGGAATCCTCCTTAGGAGAAAGCTCTAAACCAAACCATACTCATTCACCAAGGGCATTCTTATCAGGAGAAAGTCCCCAACCAAACTTCAAACAATTTGGGCATCCTCCTTATGAGTAAGCCCCAAAAAAAACCCTCAAATATACATGATTCAATCCACTTATCATTTCCCTAAATTCATTCATCATGGGATCCTCCTTAGGATTAATACCCAACTTATTCCTCTCAAATTTCCATAATCCCCTAAGAGAAAAAAAACTTCATAGGGCCTCCATAGGCATGAATCCTCACCACTAAACTGTGTGGGATTTGATTCCCATCCAAATGGGATACGTAAAAAGGCTCTTTAAGGTTCAAATCTAATAACCCAAATCAACCCTACTCTCTCTGGGCCACATGCCCATAGGGTCTAATTCAACCTAGGAATCCATGTCTCTTCCAAGTTCCTTGGGATATTTCGGCATAAGTCTCACACTAAGATTTGAGTAGGAATCTTCTTCCTATACGTACTCACCAAATAACATTAAACTACATGGTTTGGTCCTTATTAGATGACCTTAAAAGGTATGATATTCCCCATTAATTGGAACCACATTACGTGGGTTCTGATTCATTTCAGAAGAATATGTAGGAATTATATCTCTTGGGTCAAATCCCAACATCAAAACAACTCTTATCTCCCTAGATGAAGACACACTCTAGAGTTCCCTATAGCATGGCTAGAAAACTAGCATCGTCATAATAACAACCAAAGAATATCTAATTAGTACATAATAGGATACCATTGATGGAGAACCTCGGATACATGCAGATATCTCCCTTGATGAATAACCTCAAATACATATAGATGATTCTAAAATCCATACATGCTAATAATTTATTGTTTATTAAAGGGTAAACTATATCATACTTGATAATTAATGAAGGATTCATAAAAATATCTTAAATCTACAAGAGATTCTTGAAGTAGAAAACAATTCCACCAAAAAGGGTGTGATGAGCCTGAACTCCCATCCTCTCAACCAATGTGAGTTCTTAATCGTTGTTGGACAAACTCCTTAACAAGTGCATGTCTTTGGAAAGTAGGTCCCTATGGATACATAACCCTTGGGTGTTTTCAGTTCTATGAACTAACCCATTGGAAACTGTTTGAAAATAGTGAACATGTTGTTAATGATTTTACACAATTCAACCCCCTACAATCAACCATCGAGCGAACACAAATCACTGAGGGAAACAAATATCTAATAGATGTACATGTTTTGTATCCCAACCATACATGGTAGTCATATAGTCGATGTACATGAAATTTAATTAATTTCACCACATATAATAAATACACATGTCACATATTTAATGTTATCTGATAAACATGGGCTAGCTTTGGTAACATAACCTGTAACTTCTGTATAGATCATGTAATGTGGTATTATCCCACAAACATTTAATGTTGATTTTATAAGTGTGTAATGAAAAATGGTTAGAAAGGATTACACACCACATTTCTAGTTTATACGTTGTGCAGTTCCTGTCATCTCATGCAAGAGACATGACAAGCTTGGCATGTCATGTGAGTCAATGGATTTTAACTCAACATTAAAAAAAATACGATATGTGTAGTTGGTTTATACATCATGTGATATGTATTAATTATCCTAGTATAAATGTTGATTATTATTCACCATGTATGGTGAAAATTAAGTGTTTTATTAATTTAATTATTATTATGGAAATAAATTCAATGTATACTAGATATACTCATTGTGTGTTTTAAAGGTAATGATATTGGTACACACCGCTCATATAAAAACATGTTGTGTGGTGAAACACATCATGATGACTATATAGATTAAACCAGATAATTACAATTCATGTATATTAGGACAAGATATGTATGCTTATATTCCATGTGATTATATAGTAAATGGACAAAAGTATACACATTGTACATTACACACTGTATCGTGTAATTATACATGTTCTATCATGTAATTCTACATGTTGTGTAAATATTAATACCAGAAATGTATTTTTCAAGCAACAGGATGGAATACATTGTGTTGCCTCCAGTACACACTGTGTACTTGAGTAATTAAAATAAAATTAATTTAATTTAATTTAATTTAATTTAAATTATAGAGTATGAGATTATCATGTGTCGTCAAAACTAGTTGGATTAATAATTAAGATAAATAATTAATTAATTAATAAGAACATTAATTATTAATTATAGATAAATCTATCTTAATAATAAGATCGATTTGAAATGAATTATAACATGTTTAAATTTGGTTTCATTGTATATATGTGATTGATCTTGAGCTTGACCAACCGGTTTATGTAATGGGTTTCTGTTTAATTAAATATTATTTCATGAGTTTTTATATGTAATATAGTATATTAAATTAAATATGATAGCATGTGAGTCATCCCTATAACCATTATTATGTAGGTCATACATGATCATGGTTTATTTTATGTATCCCATACCTCTAGTTCCCCTCTCCAATGTGTGAGTATAAAACCAAAAAAGGATGGAACATCAAAGAGAGGGGGTAATTTGGAACTTGAGCTGAGGTGAAAACAACAAAGAATATACTAGGGTAAGTGGTGGGATGTTGTAACTCTCGATCCAATCTTGGCTCATAGAGTTTTTCCTCAAGGTTCATAGTTTGATTTATCCTCTTCTTAATAAATAAACTATTACAAAGAACATAATCAAGTCACTTTATTTATTTTATTTTTTCAAAGTACATGGTAATCTATTTTATATGATACATGTGTATAGGATATTAAAAACACAATCACATAAACTAAAGCACATGAGACTCATCCCGGTTGATGAGGACTTCTTAAGTGCATCCAGGTGACTCGGGATCAAACCCAGGCGGAGGCATATTTTTGGCTGTACTGTAGTAGTACTGTAGTAGTACTGTAGCAGGTAATATAGCGGGACCTGTAGCAGGTATTGTTTGGAACTATAGCAACTGGGACTATTCCCTCGTTTGGGCCTTTAGGCCACTGATTTGGTCCCTGAGTCCTTTAAGGCCTTCAGGCCACCCAGTCCTTCAAGTTAGTAAGGCCTTAGGGCCACCTTAATTGTAGATGTAAACTAGATAACCTACAAGGAACAAGCTTCAGAAGGAGGATGAGCAAGGAGCTTTCACCATAGCAGAAGATAAATAGATTGCAATAATGAGAGGGTATGGCACCTGCCATCGAGACAAGCCTGTGCAGGCACGAAAAAACCTAGCCGAACAACCATGAGAAGGTAGAGAGATGATTTCACAATGAAGATATTGGGGAGGATTAGTTCCAAGTAGTTAGTCTGGGTTGTATGTAATGTTTGAAGCCTACGGGCAATGAGTTCCTCTAAGGCCTACGAGCCATGTAATACTTATGCCTACGGGTCTTGTAAGGGTTCCACCTCACCCCTTGAAAGGTGGGTTATCAAAATCAATAAAAAACGAAGGCATTCAGGCCATTGGAGGACATAAACTAAATAAGATAAAAATACATGAATGATACGGTAAAATAAATGGTTTATGTATAAATTTATTTATCAAAAATTGTTAATTAATTATGTAAAGTCCACCTAATGTTAAGAAGACATGTAAAGGATGCAATAAAGAAACTTACGCATAATACACAAAACCCATCAATTAAATACTAATTCATACACACATTCAGTTACTAAATTTATAATGTAGTCATAGATCAAAGTATTGGTCTGGTCATTGTTAGGAAAATTTCATTTATCGGGGAGTTATAATGATAGTTTTGGGTTGGATTAACTAGGTTTACATCAAGAGAAGTTTAAATTTCAATAATTTATGTACGTTGGAGGTAAGTATTTAGAAAGTGTGAATTATGTTTTCAAGAGTGGGGAGTACACTCAAAGGATCAAGGAGATATGAACTAGTAGTTGGTAAGACCTTCTTCTTAAATACCTTCTAGTAATTGACTAAACCCTTATATGGGTTATGAGAAGGGAAATATGGGTCTTTTCCACTTGAATGTATATATAATAGGACATTTTGACTCCAATGGTGAAAGTTATTTGGACTTGATAAAATAGTGGGGGACTAATAAGATAATTATTTCATCTCATATATTTTGGTAATCAAGATAAAGTAATAAAAATTCTCTTTAATTATATTGTAGAAAAGTGGAAACTATGTCGACCATGACATCCTGGTAATCTATACTAGAGCACAACAACCTCCTTATTTTCAAAAAATTCCAAGAGTTATACAGATACTTATGCATTTTACTATGATAATAATGAACGATTTACATGCTAGAATATTTATTTTTATTATCCTCTTTCCAAAAGGCGAGTGAGGAAGAGCTCTCTATCAATTTAAAACATTTGGATAATGTGTTAGATGTCTAGTGTTTGGTACTGTCATCCATGTTTCATAAAATTTATAATTCTCACAAGAAATTGGATGTATATATCATGCTAATTCATCTCTATAATCTATATCATGTGAGAGAAAGACCAAAGTGTATTGAGATCTCCAAGGCACTATTTAAGTGAAATTTTAGTGAGAGTGTTCCAGTTGGTCCTCATGTGGTCAAAATGAGTGTTTAGACATACTATGGTTTAAATTTCCCAGTGAATTTCACACATATATCATATATACTTAACTCCGTCATTGATTCTCTAGTTTTGATGTGAATTTTAATATGAATATCATTAGGAGTTCACTCTTATATATCTTTACTCTGCTTCACCAGGTAAAAAATGACATGAAGCATAAAAATAATTTTTTCTTTATAGTGAATAAGAGAAAAGGCTATGAAAAAAATCCAAGACCATCACCAAGTATAAATCATGTTTTCATCACCATACCAAGAAAAGGAAGATCAAGGGGAAAGTAAAGGAACTTGATGTAATCTGATTCTCATGTGGTAAGAAAGATCCTTGGAAGAGAAAATACAATGAATTGTAGTAAAAGTAGCTACTTCTGGTATATTCATCAAAGTAATTATAATATATTAATTTTAGGGTATTAATACAATATAATTATATATGTGTATTCAAACATAAGAATCAGGTAAGTACGGGGAGTTTAAAAGAAGATTCAGTGCATTATTAAAAAATTTAAAGAAGGGTGTTTCCTATATCAATATAAATACGTTCACAACTTCATGATTGTATGATAGATTCAAGTTAAACTATTTTTTTTATTTATTATTGAGAAAAAAAATATTTATACTGTCTTATTTTTCACAATGGGATATTATCTCATGTTTTAAATGAATGTTTTGTTGGTAATTCGTATTCAACTAATAGTTCAGTAATTCTTGACTCACAAATATCCAAAATTAATAATTAATGATGAATATAAATATAAGACTCAAAATACCACATTGTTGAAAGATAATTCTTTATCAATCAAATCTGATTGTAGTTGACATGTTTATATCCATAAGGTTGTTTTATTCTCCTATAAAGAAAATACACTAGGTAAATTGATAAACTCACTAACAAGTTCTTGACAAAGAAACTTTTTATAAATAATAGTATTCCATAAATCTATAAGTGTTAGTTAAGAAAGACTATATGAATTATTATAAATATGAAGCTGATAGGTACATTCATATACTTCATTATATTCCTTTAAGAGATTTTAGGAAAGATAAATGAATAAATGAATACACTTGGAATAGAATACAATATCCTATGTGTGGGATTGTCAAAGTGTATCATAAACAAGTATTCATCAATCATTTATATGGGGAGTGAAGTTAATCCCAAACTCACATTTACTTATACATTAAATTTATGATAGTGGAAAAAGGGGCTCGGTGAAATGTATTATATATATTTCTAATCATCCATGGTTTATTCTAAGACATGTTTTGAAAAATATAAAAACTATAACTAACCATATTACAAATATATTGACTAATGGATATCAAATTAATTGAAATATGATAAGAATACATTAATTATATCTTCTTGTGTTTAATGTGAACAGTTTGTTAAAAAATGGAATTAGATTAAAAACATCAATGAAACACTAAGTGCATTTCAGTTAATTATCTTATAGCAATTAAGGATATTTACATCACTTATTATTCCAGACTAACTATATTTCTATAAGAGGTAAGAATGTCTCATTTTGAGTTGGTGGAAGGAATTCAATGAAGTATAGGATCCGGATTCACATAAGTTTTCAAATGAAAATTAACTTAACCTGAAATATTTTCATAAATAATGTAACCATTTAAATTATTACTTATAAGAACATCCAAAACTCCTTTAGGATTAAGTCCAAAAAATTAAATTTTTATAAATTAATTAAAAGCTGATAAAAGCACAAAAAATTTTAGAGAAAAGAGATAAAGTCAAGGGGGTTTGAATAAATGAAGCCCAAGTGCATCCCCTATAATAATGTTCTTGAACTCTTGGGGAAGGGAACCCAAACTATTATATAAACAAATAAATTTATCCTGAGAATCCATGGAGACAAGGGACTCAGTAGCTTGATTTCCCTCACACCAAGTATGGAAAACGTTCATCTAGTAAGAGATGTAGGATCTGCATTGTTTGATATGATAAGTAATGGAAAAGGGAGTAGAGATATTCCTAAGAATTGAATTGAAAATAATTTTTTATTTGATTTCGATGGCAACTAACTCAACACTTATTGATCTGAAAAGTTACAGGCCATTGAGCATCGCTAGAGCCTCCACCATGAGGTAATCACCACTCCCAAAAAATAATTAAAGGTGTGGATAAGTGAACCTACCAAGTCGCAAAAAATTCCACCTCCCCACACATAATAGCTAAAATACAGGATCCGCCCACATTGAGTTTAAGGATAGGGACAAGAGGATGCTAGCAAACCCACCTACCCTGGAAAGGATCTCTGATAGTTTGTAATGAGGAGGACCTATTTGTAATAATGACCCTAAGGGATGGATCCAGATCCTAGTTTCTTAAAGTAATTGCTAAGTTAGTTGCTTGGATTCTAGTAATGGATATAGGATCCCTACTAGAGCACTGGAGACCATTTAGGCATGCCTTGTTCCTAGTCATCTAGATACACCATCACCCTGCAACTAGCATGATGGCCCTCCCATTAGCCTATGTGGGGTGGTTCTCTTCACTATGGAACCGATGTTGAAGCAAAATACCATTATCGTTATCCTGGTTTTCCATGCCCAAAAAATAGAAATAGAATACCATATAGATGAAGCTCATTTCCCTTCAAATAATAAGTGAGACGTCATTTCTTCTTGATAATTTCTATAACAAAAAACACATGGATGCTAAATGAATTCCCTTTTTTCAAAATGTATCATCAGTGGTAAAGTTGTGGTTCCAAACACACCATACCTAGAAATTGAACCTCATCATAATCTCCTTACACCATACCTGGAAACATGCAGAAGCATTCAATATGCCTTGGCAGAGAAAACCCCATAAGAAGATCTCGTAAAAATGAGATAATTATTATTAGAAGAAAATGAAATGAGATTAAAAAAGTTATGTTGTTCATTTTTTAGAATCTCATTGATACACTCGATATGGTTGCATGAATTATTAAACGTAAGATCTGATGTCGAGAAACCCGAGAAGTCATGTTTGAGACCAGCCTAGTTAGAATCCCAAAAGTTGATATCTCCATGGACAATAATCCATTATGCATGGCTCTAGAGTGTCAGGATGTGCCTCTAAAGATCTCTCCATAGGTTCAAGGATTTCCCATTCACAAAAATGAGATCTCTATCATACCTATGAGAACTGAATAGAGCATGGATTGTGTGACCCTCTAAAACCCCCCATTCCATCTGTGCATTCATACTATTCATAGTTTTAGTGACACCCCTCAGGTTGATGCCTACATCCTTAAATGGCCTATCCATCCTCAACCAAGAATCCCAATAGCACTTCCCATCTGAATGTGCATCCAAGACGAAGGGGAAAATGAGCACTTCAGTATCTTCAATAACAGCCCAAGGAACCTTGAGGATCAAAAAAATGTGAAAAGGAATAGAGGATAGGATACAATTAACCAAGGTAATTATACCCCCATATGACAGAAAATGATTCTTCCAATTGTTAATGTGACCTGAAATTTTTTCCACTACCTTGTTGAAATGATGGATTTTAATTCCTCTTGAAGAAATGGGAGAACCTTGAAAATACATAGGAAAATACCTCCTATGAATGCCCAGGTTGGATTCGGCATTCATAGACCTCCTGTCTGCATAGTGATTCAAGATAAAAATATTAATCTTATCATGGTTAATGAGTTTCCTGCTCCACTTACAGTACTCATAAAAGACATTATTAATTCCTATTAAGGATATTTTATTTCCATTCATAAATAATATTGTGTCATCTATAAACATTAAATGAGAAACTCCAGGAAACTGAGACCTGCAACAGTAGGGGGAGACACTGCCAACTGAAATATAATTTTTTTTTAATCCTACTAAGATCATATTGAGCCATAATAAAAAAAACTTATAAAAAGAGGGTCTCCCTATAAAAGACCACAAACATATTTTAAGAAGATGCACCTCCTCCCCATAAAGAAAATGGAAATCCAAGGAGAACTGAAGTAACAAAATATTAATCCACACATCCAAGTGGAAAACCCTATGCAATTCAAGACTCTCATAATAAAATTCCATTCCAACCTATCAAAAGATTTATCCATACCCAATTTAATTATTATATTAAAACATGGAGTTTTTTTTTTGATATCAGATATTATTTCTTATGAAAAAAACATAGAACCTTGCATGGATATATTCTTGAAGAAACCATGTTTCTCTTATAAAATCCAGAGATGGAGATGAATGCCAGGATACCTGTTAATAAAACTAGTAATCACCTTGTAAGGGAAGTATCATATGCTTAGTGGTCTGTACTAATTCAATGAATTAGGATTAATAAATTTTGGAATGAGAGAAATGGTGGTAGCATAAGAAACATGAGGGAGATAGCCATCATGGAAGAAACCTTGGACATCTTCAACCAAATTTTCCTTGACAATGGCCCAAGAAGCCACATAGAAAGATACTTGAAATCCATCCAGACAAGGAGAACTGTCCTGAATGAGATTGTGAACCACCTCCTTTATTTCATATTCCTCAGTTATGGACCCAATAATAGAATTGTCCTGATTGTGACCGCATGAGTAATAACCTCAAATTGGTCTCCATTATCCTTGGGATGTCCAATTTTCATTTGGGGGTTAGGATTAGCGAGAATATATTTAAAGTAGTTGTCGATCATACCTCCCACAACCTTGATGTCATTAATGTGGATTCCATCATCCACAATAATGTTGGGATGGTAGAATATATTCCTATCCTTGATGTAATAATGAATGTAGGCAGTGTTTTGATCGCCTTATTTCATCCATTTTTCTTTGGAGGCCTTGCGTACCATTCTCTCTTGTTTCAAAAACAGCTCTTCCAAACTACTTATTTTTTAGATGAGAGTGGAAAAGAGTTCACCATTCCAAGTATTTTTAAAACTTATTTCCATTGACTTTATTTTTGAAGTAATACTAGACAAGTCATTGAGACCGTAAGAGGGTCTGTTAATACAGGGATGTAAGTCTCTTTTGAGCCGCTGTAGTTTGTTGTGAAGACACATCCAACCATTACCATGGATCAGATTAGTCCAATATGTACACACCACTTAATAGTAATTAGGTTTATAAGTATAAAATTTTGAGGAGAATAAACTATCACTTCTTTTCCTACCTCCGACCAATGACACCAGAATTGGAGAGTGATCGGAGATCACATGAACCAGATGGGTCACCTTGGCATTGGAAATATAGGAATTGGATTGAAAGTTAGACAAAGAACAATCTAGACAACACCATATATAATTATTACCTCTATTATTATAAAACCAGTTTAAATTATCACCCACAAATCCCATATCCAAAAGCATGTCCGAGTCAAGAATGATGCAAAGACCTGTTGAGCTTTCCTGGGGTAAGCACCTCCTCCTTGTTTTTCAGAGCTATCAAAAATAGAATCTAAATCTCCTTTGACGGATCATGAAGACTCGCCAGGATTAAAATAACTAAGATCCACCATATCATAACCCACTCATAAGAATCACATTTGGTGTTTACAAAAGAAATGAAACAATTGCATGCTCTGTTATTAATTTTGTTGGTCATAAACTGGTCAGAAGAAACTATACATTCAAAACTAATATTGGATTTCTATAAGACCTGTATATGATGATTAATGGGGTATCCATGCATGTATTCATGAATCCCAACCCTGTGAGGAGACTTAGAGATATGTGAATGGTATTTTTTGGGTTCTAGGACTACAAAAAGAGAGAACTTGATGTTTTAAAACTCATTATCAATGAAATATGTCTTGACTCAGGAACCAAATACTCAAGAATTATAAACTATGAGGGAGATAATGGGGGAAGATCATGCCTGGAATTGGAACCAGACACCACTGATTAAAAAGATATAAGATAACCACTATCAAGCATGCATTTTTTCTAAAATCTGGTAATATAAAGGGAAAAAGGTTAGGAGGAAAAAACTTTCAACTTATTATTACATTAAGGAGATGAATATAAAACCTCAAATCCATTATCAATATGAATAGGTGAGTAGTTTTGAGATCCCATAAATGACTCCTTACCTCAATATGTACAAGACACTGTCCTGGCCAGCTAACAGGAATTAGACAGAGCCAAGGGCTTGAAAACAACCATATCTAAGTAGGGTGAGGTGATTAAAAAGAAGGAGGAGAGGAGAGGCTTAGAAGAAGGACATGGAAGGGAGGGGTGGGTAGGAGGGGAAAGGTAAGGTGGGGTAATATGAAGAGGGGAAGGTTCAAGGGAAGAATATCGAATAGAAAAAGACAGGATAACCTAGGCTTTTTCCCCTTGTAGAGAAACCTAAGGCCAGAAAGAAGAAGAACCAGCAGGATGGAAGAAGCGAATCTATTTCTTCAAGCATCGATCGAATTGCCTTGAAAATGGAACCATGAGAAAAAACAAACTGGATTAGGGTAAATTGGCTTTTTCTGCCATGAGAGTGAGTCACCGGCCTGATGGAAGATCCTCTCCAGAAGAGAAAGAGAGAGATCTACCTCCCCAAAGATATGTTCCACTAAAGCATCAAGCATCCATAATGAAAAATTATCTGCACACATAAATGAACCAATATCATCAGTAATTCTTCATAGGAATGACACATTGAAAAGGGGAATGGGAAGACCAGGTAAGTTGATCTAGACCACATCTGAGAGGGATTCATGACCATAAAAAACTAAATAGAAGGCCTTTATGAGCCGAACCTTTCCACCAAAGTCCACTGAAGTAGCAATGAGGCTTCCACGAAGGCCTCGATTGGAAAATCAAGAGCAGGAGAGTTAGTTTTATATTCACATTACTATTTATATATTATTTGATAAGAATAAAGACCCCTATAATGAATCATTAAATGGAAACATTATAATATTGAAAAGTATATATGAATGTAGTAATGTGACCCATGACCCAAAATTTAGGGGCTCTATATTTTAGATGTTTCTATACTTGATATAGCTACTGAGTATTCAATTGAAACTATATATGGAAGGAAAAAGATGGTACCAATAAAGAATTATTGATTATTAAAAGGTTTAAATGATGCCTAAGACATATTATATGATAAAAACTTTATTACAATCATCATCTTATAATATATGTGAATTCTACATGTCATAGAAACATTCTATGATCAATGTATTGGGGGTTGGATGTCAAGTCTAGTTTTCTTAATTGAGACCCTATGGACCATATCTGTATGACACAACCAGAATTTTTTGTGACACTAATGAACACCAATAAGATATTATAATTTCTCATATCCATTTATAGATATAATCAAGAATATAGATAATAGAATAATCATTTGGAATAAATGAGTGCTATGTGTATACAAAAGGTTAGTGAGTGCGCTATTGTTTTCCCATAAAATATTTTGATAATATATGGAAAATAGATAGTTAGTATTACTATTTATTTAATATTAAAGAATGAAATTTATCAAGAAATGAAATAAGTAATAACCCAGTTCTAGGGTAATGGGAGGGGTATATTTGTAGGGATACTTAATCTAGTAATAATACATACCTTTACAAGATAGAAAAATTCAAGAAAGAATTATTGTTCATATCATATAATATATAATAAATCCTTGAAAGAAGCATATTATAAATAGAATTTCATAGTATTATATTCTAGGAATCTATTTAATATTTCATGATATGCATTGATGTTTGATATCAGTTATACATATTGCAAGGAGTGAAAATATTAAACAAAAAAACCACATAGACTTGTTGTGATTCCATTTAGGTCATAATTTTGTTCAATTATGAGTATGGTTCATCTATTTTGAATTTCTAGAGGGTTTTGAGATTTGAAGGTTGAAAATTCAAAGTTTTGGGGAAAACAAGCTAGGTGTGCGATTTAGGCGCATGGTTAGTAGTGACAATGTGTTAATCATATGATATGGTTCTGTTGGTTTTAGTGGAAATTTTCATGGTTTGGTCACATCGTGAAAGTTTCCAAGCAAACTATGTGAGGGTATGTGTTTGGTCTAGAGGTTTTCTCATAGCTTGAGCATGTTTTTTCTAACCGTGCAACTATTCTGAGGAAACTATGCACTTTGGTTTTCAAGGTAATATTGTTACTGCACAGTTGGCACACAGTTTCTCTAATCATGAAACCTAACCATGTGGCTCAATCTGAACCTCTTAAAATGGACAATTTTATTAATTTTTTTAGTCATTTTAAACTCTAATCTCCTCCTAATCCCTCATTAGCTTGAATCATCCCATCTATGATGCTTTAGAGGGCTCTCCCCTTATTTCCTTAGTGATGCTTGATCAATTTTGGTGGATCTGTTTAAGGTATATTTGTTTTTCCCATCAATTTCTCCTCTTCTCTTTATATTTTCTCATGATATCTCTTCCCCTTGTATCTTTAGAACCCTAATGGGCCATGATTTCTAAATATAGAGGGTTTTATGGGGAATTGATGGTTCTTCTCTTGTATTTAGGGTTGTAATGACCCAATCTATTCATTTCCTATCATTGGTTTCAAAGGCAACATTGTTCTCTCCATTGGTGATGTGGGTATCTCTATCCTGTAGTCTATCTATTAATATGCTTTGTTTTGTTTTTATTCCCTTTTTATTTGACTTATGAAATTCATGATTTGAAATCCATGAGTGGTGAATTCGATCTTTGATGGCAATAGAAATTATTTCTAAAAATGGGTTTTTGATTAAAATTGTTTTTACACACATAATGTATTTGGTAAAATTCCTCAAATATGGTTTTGAAATGGAAATGGTTTTTAAATCATAGAAAAATTGTGATTCCATTATATAAAATGTTTTATAAAATTATATGCATGGAAATGGAATGTATGTTCCTTGTAATTTTTTATAAAATATGGATTTTGTTCTTGGATGTAATGGTGATGTATAACACATTGGGAGACCTTGGGGTATTGGAAAAACTCTACATATACAAGAATTAGGGGAGTAATCATGATTATATAGTGATAGTGGATATCCTTTATGAGGGGATCAATGTTAAAGGAATTAGATTTCACTTATTTCAGCTAGTATTTCTTATTTTTCTGAGTTGCGTACACCCTCATGTCATTGATTTCCCTTTGGTTCTTTATGGGTACATTATTTTCAAGAATATTTGATATATTTATTTTCCCAATTAATATGGATATTGATTCTTATAACCCAATTTATCCATCTACTTATGCCTCTTGGATAGATTGTCATATTCTTGTGATTTATTGAATATGGATTGTTTTTGTAAAAGAAAACCAAAGAATGTTTTGAATATAAATGTTTTTAAGGAAAAATATTTCTTTATAAAATGTTTTATAAAGCTAGTTTAAATAATAACTAATGGATTTATGTGGATATGCAATGTATATATTCTTTGGTGAAATCCTACCAAGCTTTAGTGCTCACACCCTACTTTTTCCTTTAGTAATTTTCAGACATGGTTCTAAAGGATACAGGTAAATGTAATAGCATCATATAGAGTATGGATATCCTGGATAATGTTTCCTTCTAATGGGTTGGGATGGTGGTGACATATGGTCACATAGATAAGGACCCATGGGTTTCTTTGGGTTCCATGTTAATGGACTTTTAATTTGTTTATAAAGACATCATTTTCTTATTATTGGATGTTACATTTATGGTTTAATTGTTTGATATATAATGTATTTTGGATATATTATGTGATACTATGATTATTTCTATCTCATGATATGTTTTTTGGAAGGTGAAATTACTCCCATGTTTCTTTGTATGATACCTAGGTTCTTGTTGCCAACTAGTGGTGATTGAGAACGCACTTTTGGCCTTATGGAAGGCCAAGTCAAGTGAAATTATGGGATAACCTGGGTTTTTCTATTATAAAATTGTATCAGAGGCTCAGGATATGGTTAAACCCTATGCTCATGCCTTCGTATCTCCCTCTTATGTCTAGGGGGTTTTGATAGACTATATGTGGGACTATTGAAACTCGAGTGGTAGTGTGGGAGTGTTCCTGGCCAGCTCACTTTCATGAAAAACCTTTAGTTACCATGGGAAATCCAAAGTTTTCTATCATCCTTGTTTACAGTTTTATCCTTTCAGATTCATCTATATATATTTATTTTATGATAAAGGAATATAATTCTATTCTAAATGGTTTCCATTCCATTTGTTTTATAGAGTATTAATTCTTTAAGAACATCATCTAGGAATGATGGATAGTAAACCGTGGAGTGAGACCTGTAGGTAAATCCTTTGGTTGATTCAGTTATAGTGGAATCTATAGTCTGAATGATCCAATTAATGGGAGAAGTATCTAATGTTGAATAGAAAAATAAGGTGGTTCATACTTCATAATTCACTAAGCATCATCCACCATTATCTCATTGTAATAAGGGACTATAGGAATTAGAATAATGAATCAAAAGGACTGAGAGGATTTTACAATTCTAAAAAAATCTATAAGAATCCAAGGTTTGTTTCATAACTTGTATGCTTGAGGGGTTGGGAAGGAATTGGTGGGAATCTATTGTGCATTCCAAGTTTCAGGAAGATCTCGCTTATACTACTTTCAAATTTTCCTTCAATCAATAGTTTTATTCTATGATGTTATGGGTGGAGAAGACTTGGGAACTATTAACCTTGGATCAAGGGGAGAATTCGGTTTTTGAGTATGCTACTTTGTTTTATGAGTTGGTTTACTTGCCTTTAGAGCTTAATTCCAATGACCATCTCAAGGAATGATGGTTTGAAATGGGTTTAAGTCCTTATATTTTGTCCATGTTGATTCTTATGTGCCTACCCACCTTCATAGAGGTTGTGGAAAATGTAGTTATATCTGAGGTAGATATATCTAGGAATTCAAGCCTCTTTATAGCATCAATGAAAACAAGAAGAATCCAAGGTTTGTTTTTTGTATAGAAAAGAAAGTGGGGTGACCAGTGCCAAGATGATGGTAGGTGTGAACAAAATATTCTAGGTTTGATACAGGTGGTTTATTATTAATGTGGGAGAAAGGGACAACTCAAATGGTTATTGTAAGGTAGCGGCCAAGGTGTGTCATGCATGTGGGAAATCTAGTCATCTAAATTTTTGTGAGATATCATTCCAAGGAATTAGAGTTGGATCCACCTTCACCAGGGGCCCTTAATTTAAATTTGATATAGAAAAAGGGGTGGGATCTCAACCTCATGCTAAGTGTGATGATCAAGTTGTGAAGAAAGGGTAGGATGAGGCTAGATGTATTTATACAGTGGAGTGTGCACCATATGAGTTACAGGTAGGACTAGCTATCGTGAGAGGTATAATTTATATTTCATCTTCTATGGTCATAGCCTTATTTGATATTTGTTTAACTCATTACTTTATCTCATGAAATCATGATGATGGGTTTCGCTTGTGATCCAATTTTATAACTTTCATGATCAATCTTTCCACTCCTTTTGGAAAAATTAATTTGTAGGGTTTTAAAAACCTTGGGTATCCAATGTTTATTAATGACCATGAAACCATATGGAACTTCATAGTTCTTGATCTTGACATATTTTATCTCATAATTGGCATGTATTTATGATTACTTATAAATATCAGATTGATTTATATCATCTCAGGGTGTAGTTTCTTTCTTTCAATGGATTCAATCATATCTTTTTGGGTGAGTGGGATCCTAGATCTAGGATAGAAAGCCTTTTATCCCTAGTGATGAGATGATTTCATGCTTGTTTTTAAATATTCTTCTTGATACTATTGATCCATATATTAGTGTTCCTCTTATTTTTGTGGTGAGTGAGTATCCCAATGTTTTTCTAGATTATTTCTCTGGGTTTCTACATTATATGGAAGTCAGGTTTTTTATATGATTAATGTAACATCATGGTTCTGGAAGAAGGAAGATCTTATCGAGGTGATCCCAATGCAATCGATGACGGTTAAATCGAAGATTAGATGCTCGGTCGGGGGCTCGGAGCAAGATCGTGGTCGTACGGGTTCTCTCAGAAGAACTAGTTTGAGAAGAAGGCCTTCCTGGCGATTAGATGTGACCCCAGTACGTTTAATGAAAAAAATACAAGGTGTGTACTTTGTAAGTACATGGCGTGTACTTTCTATTTCCATACCCCGCATTAGGCAGCCTCCAGGTCACCCCCACATGACTGTGTGTGCGGCCATTACACGTTCAGCACATGGCTTCATGCGGCAACCGAGTACACGACATGTACTCATAAAGTACTTGGCGTGTACTTCAAAAAAAATTCAGAAATTTCTCTTTTTCTCAAAAAGGACCAAAAAAGGAAAACATACCTGAAAAGAAGATCTTGGTTCTTACAAACTTCCCCCTTAAAGAAATTCATCCCCGAATTTCCCTAGAAAGGTGGTGTAGAAGAAGAAACCCCGAATAGCTCTGGCCACTATGATCATACATCTACCTCCCTCTCCCAAGTCTCGTCCTGTACTCGTTTGTGCTGTCATAGCACTTATACCAGATGAACATACCAACCATGGAGAACCTTCATAAATCGATCGAAAATTCAGATAGGATGCTCCTCAAAAGATGCATCCACTTCTAACTCAACCTCCTCGAGTTGGAAGACATGAGATGATTCTAAGAAGTAACGTTGAAGATGAGAAAGGTGGAAGACGTTGTGCATATCCCAGTACCTATGAGGTAACTGCAGCCGATAGGAAACTGGCCCAACTCTCTCCAACATCTCAAACGGCCCGATTTACCTTGGAAAAAGTTTTCCCTATCTCTTAATCCTTTTGTGTCCCAACCTCAGTGTGACACGTAGGAAAACCTGATCCCCGGCCTCAAACTCCAGAGGTTATCTCCACTAATCAGCATAAGACTTCTATCGAGACTGTGTAGTATCCATCCTATTCCAAATAAACTCTATCTACTCTGTGGTCTTCTGGACAAGACGAGGTCCTAGCATAGCTACCTCTCCTACCTACATCCAACATAAGGGTGATCGACATGGCCTACCGTACAAAGCCTCATAAGGTGTCATCTGAATAGTTTCTTGAAAACTATTATTATTGGAAAACTCCAAAAGAGGTATATACTTCTCCCAAGAACCTATAAAATTCAGGATGCATGCACGAAGCATGACCTCAAGCACCTGAATCGTATGCTCAGACTAGCCATCTGTCTGGGGATGGTAAGCTGTACTCAAAAGTACCTGTGTACCCAAAGATTTTTGAAGCCCCTGCCAGACCCGAGAAGTAAAATGGGCATCCCTATCTGAAATTATGGAGTGTGGAACCCCATGTAGACGTACAATCTCTCGGATGTACAATTGTCCCAGCTCATCAACACTGAAGGTCTCTTTGATCGGCAAGAAGTGAGAAACCTTAGTGAGTCTGTCAATGACAACCCAAACTGTATAATTCCCTTGAGGCAACCTCGGTAAACTTATCACCAAATCCATCATGACATCATTCCACTTCCACTCAGGAATGGGTAAATACTGCAAAATCCCTACTGGTCGCTGATGCTCCTTCACCTATGGACAGGTGGAACACTTCCTGACAAAACCATCAACATCTCTCTTTATACCTTTATCACCAATACTGGTAGTGTAGATCACGATACATCTTAGTGACACCAGGATGAACTGCCCAAACTAAGAAATGAAAGTCCTGCATCAGCTCCTCGCGTATGTATGTTGGCACCCATACGCATCTATGAAAATGCAAGATCTCATCCTCACCTATGGTTTATCCATGAATAGTGTCCTCTCCTGACACACTTTCCTATAGGACTAGGCCTTCAGAATCTGATAGCTGCCTCATTAACACTTGATCAAGAAGAGTAGAGGTAACAGCTATAGAAGAAAGAAAAGTTTTCCCCGGCCTGTCGTGCACCTCCAAATGCATCTCAAAGAACAAATCCATAAGCTTCCACTCACTACTGACCTCCTGAATAGCCTGTATCAGAGTCCTCTTACTCAGTGCATCAGCCACTGCATTGCCTTTCCCAGGAGTATAGGAAAGATCAAAGTCAAAGTACTGAAGGTACTCAACCCACCTTCACTGTCTCAAATTCAAGTCACTCTAAGTGAAGATATACTTGAGACTCTTTTGGTCCGTGAAAACCACAAAATTCTCTCCCAGGAGATAATGTCTCCAAAAGCGCAAGGCATGAACAACAGCAGCCAACTCGAGATCATGCATTAGGTAATTCCTCTCATGTGGCCTCAACTGCTGAGACCTTTACGCAACGACTCCTTCTCCCTGCATAAGCACAGCTCCCAGCCCAATACTTGAAGCATCACAGTACATAGTATATCTCTTTCCCGGCTTTAGAAAAACTAGTATCGGTGCTGAATTCAACCTCCCTTCCAGCTTCTAAAAGGATGAATCACAAGAATTTGACCATAAGAACTTCACACCCTTTTTAGTCAGACCCGTCAGTGGCGCTGCTAAGCATGAAAAGTCATGTATGAAACGTCTGTTGTATCCAGCCATTCCTAGAAAACTTCATACCACAAATAATTTCTTCAGATACTCCCAGGAAACTACTGATCTCACTTTCTCTGGGTCTACTGATACTCCTGTCTCTGAGATAACATGACCCAAGAAGCGAATCTAGTCCATCCAAAAGTGGAATTTTGAGAGCTTAGCATATAACTGATGCTCTCTTAGTGTACTCAAAACAATATCAAGATGGGTAACATGGTTGTGTCGAGTGTGAGAATACAGCAAGATATAATCCACAAAGACCACCATGAAAGAATCCAAGTATGGATGGAACACTCGGTTCATCAGTGCCACGAAAACTGCAGGCGCGTTCGTAAGACCGAACGGTATAACCATATATTCGTATAGACCATACCTGATCTGGAAGGCTGTAAGAGGTATATCAAATGGTCTAATGTGCAACTGATGATAACCGGATCTCAATTCAATCTTTGAGAACACTCGGGCTCCTTGAAGCTAATCAATGAGATCATCAATCCTCGACAAGGGATATCGATTCTTGACTGTCAACTAGTTCAGGTTCTAATAATCCACACAAATCCTGAGTGAACCGTCTACCTTCTTCGCAAACAGGATAGGTGAACCCCAAGGAGAAGTACTAGGTCAGATGAAACCCTTTGCCTGCAACTCCTCCAACAGCTTCTTGATCTCCTGTAACTCTGGTGTAGCCATCCTATAAGGAGTAATGGACACTGGTGCTGCTCCTGGAACAAGCTCAATATAAAATTCTACCTCTCGCTCCAAAGGCAAACCTGAAAAGTCCTTTGGAAAGACGTTCCTAAAATAATCCACCACTGGAGGAAAGTCCATCGGAGAAGTCCCCTGGTCATCCATATAAATACTAGAAATCTGGGTTATAGCTCCTCTCAACCCATGATGCTCATGTCCCACTCTTCTCACTTGGACATCCCACTCACCCTTATGAAGAAATGATCCTCTTTCTGGTGATGTGAAACTCACCCTATGGTGGTAGAAATCAATGACTTCCTTGAAGGGAACCAACCATCCCATTCTGAGAATGACATCATAGTCTGTCATCTCTAGGACATAGAGGTCCCAAAAGAAGTGACACCCAAAAAACTCTAGAGGTAACTCCTTACAATGACGCACACTAGCCGTTCTAGTCCCCAAAATAGTGTCCAGTGTCAAGATATTAGTAGAAGAAAAGATGTAGAGCCCAAGGCTCTCCACAACATCAACAGATATAAAGCTATGGGAAGCCCCTGTATCGAAAAGAGATGAAGCTAAAACTGAGGCAACTAAGATCGTACCTCGAACTGTAGAAGGTCCAGGATCCTGCTCCTATTGGGTCTGCTCCACTACAAAATGCTATCTTGTACCACAGCCATGTGACCCTACCTGACCACTCTGAGCTGATCCACTCTAATGTCACTAAAAATCAGGCAACTGGCTACCATGGCCACGACCTCCACCTCGTCCTGAACGGCCAGAAGAACTCCAGTCCCCAGATTGGTGAGAAACTGGTGGTGCTACCCCAGAATGATGAGTTATAGAAGAACCCATGTCACCAACTGTTGGTGAAAATATCTGATAGAATCACTGAAGATGACTCATCTTACCCCAAGATCGGCACTCCATCGGGTCTCTCAGGAAAAGTGGCCTCGCATGTTCGCTCTCCCCACACTTGTAGTACACCACCTAGCTACTATAATATATCTCTCACCTCCTCGAATATCCATGCATAGACTCCCTGCAATGCTTCCTACTATCAGTAGGAGGGATACTAACTTTGGATGTCGAGCCACCCTATCTCACAACTCCAGAATCTCTCAGATTGTGCTCCGTGATCAGCGCCTAGTTGACGATAGAAGTGATAGAATTAAACCTGAAGATGTTCACCTGTTTTCAGATGTCGTGCCTCAGACCATCCTCAAACTTCCTTTCCATGAATAACTCATCACCTCCTAGAATAGGTGTGAAGTACTGCAGCTCAGTGAAGTGAGAGTAATACTCCATAACTGAAAGAGTAACCTTCTCCAGACTCAGAAACTCTTGGGCTCAATCGGCCCTCAAGTTCTCCAGATAGAAGTAGTCATAGAAGGTATATTGGAACTCATCCCAAGCCATGACCTGCTGGCATCCCACCTGTGAGATCACATCCCACCATCTCTTGGAAGAATCTTAAAGGATATAGGTAGATAGCTTCACCCTCCTCTCTAGAGGCATCTCTAGATGCTCGAAGATAGAAAGCATGGCTTCTATCCATGACTCTGCAGCCTGAGGTCCTCCTTCCCCGGGGAAAGTGGGAGGATGCTGCTTCTGAAAGACCCGCGTCAACTCTGCCATAGATGGGGCAGGATGCAGTACCCCATAGAAGGTCTGAATGAACCTCATAAAACCCTATCAGAACTGTGCATCAGCACCTGTGTTTAGAATGACGGCAGGTGCCAGGACTGGCACTACTGGAAGATCTGCTGGAAGTCCTCGATCAGTCACATCTGGTGTCTGATCATCGCCTTGCAACTGGCGTACAACTGGAGGATGTCTCAGTGGCATGACTCTACAAGGTCAAGCACACACCTTAGATCAAGATTATAAGGGACTGAAAACTAGAAGCGTAAGAAGGGAACATGAGCAATAAAACATTCAGGTTTTACAAAACAAGACTACATGGAATGTATAATTACTACATAGCGTGTTCCCTTAAGCCTTTCACATGGGCGTATACTTCTTCCAGAACTGGTCATGTAACACCCCAAACACACGGCGTGTTGTCCTTACACACTGCATGTACTTGAATTGTCTTCCACTGCTTGATTCCTTCTACACGGCTAAGCCACACAGTTCTCCTTAGAACAAGATTACATGACGTGTTTGTGCCAGAAACGACTTGTACTAGATGAGATTCACTGACCCGTGTTGTTCGTGACACGGCTGGATACTCGGTTGACACTATACAGCGTGTTCCAGACGGACATGGTGTGTACTAGAAAATATAACACCGACCTGTGTTGTTAGTTACATGGCCGGATTCCAAAATTACACTACACAGCATGTTTAGAACTGACACAGCGTGTATAAGCTAAGATTTTTCTATCTGTATTGTTAGTCACATAGGCAGACACAGGGTAGACACGACACAGCGTGTAAAACCAGTACACGGCATGTTCCCATAAGAATTTCCTTATCCCGTGTCTCTGCCCACACAGCCAATGACATGGTTAGAGACTACACGGTGTGTACTTAAGAAAAATAGTTTCTTCTCTAACAGAAGAACACATGGTGTGTAGTCAAAACTACACGGCGTGTATTTTGAGTTTTTCCAGACAGTAAGCCTCAGAAACTACTCTAGAGCCCATAAAAACACTGAACCAAAAATTAAAGTGTCAAATTCTGATCCTTGAGGGCCCATACTCTCCAAGAATCAAAGTTTGGCATCTTATAAATGTTATAATAATAAAAACAAGGCAATGATCCACCAAATTCTGGTCCATGAGGGCCCATAACACCTCAAGAACCAAAGTTTGGAGTTCATTCAATAAAAAACTCCATAAATCAATACCCTATCAAACAGCAGGTATTTTATCAAGGCATCTATCACAACATCATGCATATCTAGCACAACATCTATCACAACAACATGCAATCACTAATGCACCCTAAATGGCATAGAAAGTATGCATGACATGTGATTTCTAGAAAGTCCCTATATGATGCATGAGATGGAATACCCTCATCTCATCAGGTTGCAACAGAAATAGAACCTCAACAACATCAACAATAACGGTACAATACATGTGAGTCACCCAACGGTGAAAATCAAATCAACTGTAAAATCGCAAAACCAGAAAAATTGCAATACGAGGTAAATTGGATTTTCCATCTACATGGGTTAGCTACTCCTAGGAACAGCTTATTACCAAGTACTTATTCTATCTTATCCCTGACTATAGGCTCCAAATAGTAAGTCAAAGAAAAGAAACCCCTTTTATACCACTTTGTAACGTCCCAGTTTCGAAAGCCACCCAGGGGTGCCCCATACCCGGTTGGTCACATGGCCCCAAGCGCATTTCCCCTAATGCCAAAGGCTGCCGACTAGCAGTGAGGGTCTTGGGTGTGATGGTGGGGAAACTATGCCCTCATTGGCAGAGTAACACAGAGGAAGTAAAGTATATATACAATAGCGAAAGCAGTAAAGATAGCACACAACAGTAAACAATGAAAGACTGGTGAAGAAACAACTAGAGCACATGTATATATAAATGATGCATGATAAATATGTATAGGAAAGCATCCAAAAAAATCAAAATGCTGTAATACAATACAAAATATAAGTACAAAAGAAAACAAGTAAACTCCTCAGCATCACAAGCCCCATCTTGGTCCCATGCTCTCCAGCTCCTCAGCAATCAAGTACCTGAAGTAGAAGGTCAATTTCCCATATCTATGCCTGCAACAATATAATCTATTTGGGCCCAAAAGAATAGCCCAAACAGGGTGTGAGACTAAATCCCAATATTAAATCACTATAATATTTGTGCCTAACAGTTAGTGAATATATGGTAGGTAATAAATAACAGGAAGCAGTAAACAAGGAAGTGCTCAGTAGTAACCAATCCTTAGTTTCAAAGCATTTAGTTTCATATATCAAGCAACAGCTAACCAAAGCAGGTAAATAAAAACAGGTAACCCTCTAGAAAGTACCCATTGCCCATACCCTCTAGTCCAACCTAGCAACACAAACAAGCAGCTAAACACAAAAGGTAACCCTCTAGGAAGTACTCACAGTCTATCCCCTCTGGTCCTACCTAGCAACACAAGCATGCAGATAACATAACAGGTAACCCTCTAGGAAGTACTCATAGCCTATCACCTCTGGTCCTACCTAGAAACACAAGCAACCCTCTAGGCAGTACACTCAGTCTAACCCATTTGGTTCAGATTTAGAATAGACTCTCTGAGGAAGCACTCGCCGTCAATTCCTCCTATAGTCTCGTATCGGTAATTAAAGGTGCTATGTGGAATCACTTACGTCACATTCCCCTTGTGGCCCATGTAGAGGAGCTACACACACTCTAAGGAAGAACTTACATCAATTCCCCCTATGTTCTCACATCATAAGAAAAAATAGACACTCTGGAGAAGCCCTTCTGTCCATTCTCCCTATGGTCTACTACACCAAGTTCTCATGGCCCTGTATAAATCAAGAAATCATAGCATTGTGTATCAGCTGAAGAAAACCTCAAAGACTACTTGGATAAACATTATACAGCATAACAGCATGTCAGAACAATAGTCACACTATCCTACAATACTAGGCATGGGAAAAACAAGTCATCCTAACAGGATAAACAATACCAAAAAGGTCATAACCAAAACATGCATGGGAAAACACCTCCAAGGCATAGCAATTTACTCTATTCATAATCAATTAACCTCTACTCAACCACACAAGCATGGAAGGAAAACAACAGGGATAAAATAGTAAACATGCAATACCCCGTTCAAGGGTATTGGAAAAATTTGCACATATAACTCAAAGACTTTCAAAAAAAGGCACAAACCACCTACCTTAGTGTTGGGAGATCTCTATATGTGAAATGAAAGCCTTGAATCTCCCAAGAACACCGTAGATCTGCAAAAACTTCAAAAATGTTCAATTGAGGATAACTTGAGTAAGATAAGGAATCAGGAAACTAAGCTCTAGAAGAAGGAAGAGCTTACCGAGGCGATACCAACATAATTAATAGTGGTCGAATTAAAGATCATATGCTCAGTCAAGGGCTTGAAGGAAGATTGTGGTCGTATGGTTTCTCTCGAAAGAACTAGGTCAAGAATAAGGCCTTTCTGGTGATTAGACGTGACCCCGGTATGTTTAATGAAAAAAAAGAAAATACATGGCATGTAATTTGGAATTACATGGTGTGTACTTTATGTTTCCGTACCCCAGATTAGTCGGTCTCTAGGTCACCCCCACATAGCCATGTGTGCGGCCATTACACGGCCAGCACACAGATTCATGCAGCAACTGAGTACACGGCGTGTACTTCAAAAAAATTCCAGAAATTCCTCTTTTTCTCAAAAATGACCAGAAAATGAAAACATACCTAAAAAGAAGATCTAGGTCCTTACAATTAATTTCTAGGATGAGGCCTACTTATTTAATTTCATACAATATGGAACTTTCTAAATTAAAAAGAATTAAATTTTTATCTTCATGATATTGAGGATAAGAGGTTTTTTCATCCTAGTATTTCACCCTGGGGATTTCCAATGATCTTTGAAAAGAATTTGTATGGGATTCTATGACTTTGTGTTGATTACTGGAAAATCAACTAGTGGATAATTAAGAACAAATATATCTTTCCTAGGATTTATAACCTTTTTTATCAGCTCAAGGGAGCTCGATGGGTTTTGAATATTGATCAGATATTGGGGTACTGTCAATTGAGTGTTTGATAGGAAGATATTATTAAGAAGGAATACAAGAGAACATATGGGAATTATGAGTATTTATCCATGTTGTTTGGCCTTACCAATTACCTTGTAGTGTTTATGACTTTAATGAATTGAATATTCTATCGGTTCATGGATTATTTCTTCATTGTTTTTGTAGATGATATTCTTGTTTATTATAGAGAAAATAAGGATCACACTATGTATTTGAATATCATCCTTGGAATTTTAAAAGAACGTCATCTATATGAGAAGTCATCCAAATGTCAGTTCTGGATTCAAGAGGTGAAGTTTTTTGGCAATGTGATTTTGGAGAATGGTATCTTAATGGGTCCCAAAAATATTTAGAAAATGATATCATGGGAGTAACCAAGAAATTTTTTTTAGATCTAGAGTTTCTTGGGATTATCTTGTTATTATAAGTGATTTTTTTGGGGAATTCACCAAGCTTACATCTCCTATGACATAGTTAACCTGTAAGGGTGTTTAGTTTGTTTGGAGTGATCTATTCTAGATATCATTTGGTGATTTGAAATTGATATTGACTTTTTTTCGATTCATGATTCTCCATATGCTGAGTTTGGAATATGATGTCTTCTGTGATGCATTAGGTATGAGTCTGAGTTGTGTTTTGATGTAGGGGATGTAGGTAGTAGCTTATGGATTTTGTTAATTATTCCATAATGAGAATAAATACCCCATTCATGATCTTGATTTGGCATCAATGATACACACACTTAATCCTTGTCACCATTACCTCTTTGGGGAGTGGTATATAGTGTATTCAGACCATAAGAGTCTGAAGTATATCTTTACTTAGAGGGATCTGAACTTTAGAAAAAAATTCTAGTTTGAGTACCTCTATACCTTTTATTTTGATATTTCATACACCCTTGAAAAATAAAACTTGGTTGCAAATGCTTCAATCATAAAAATACCAATTATGGAAGTGAAGTAATCAATGGAAGAGTGGTTTTTGATGGACTTGTTTGATAATATGTTCTTGGATAAAGAGAGAGATAATAGATATATTTTTATAGATTTTTCTTGGGTTCGATAATCAATGGATAATCATATTTTAATTGGAAAAGATAAGGATCTTAATTTTAGTGCTTTAGTAGAATTATTTATGGTGGGGATACCTCATTGACTGATCTTAGTCTCTCAAAGGGGTTTTGTGGTTCTGAGGAAGGATGGTTGTTTTTATAGACCTGGGACAGGAATTGACAGGTGATAGACATTGGTCTAATTGGTCCATGCACCATAAATCTACCAAGATATATCATTACATGATATTTCACTATTCGTGGTCGGGAATGATATGATCAATTGAAAGTTCTGTGTCTCAATTTCTTGTAGATTTGAGAATTAAGGAGGAACATAGGTGGCCAATTGGTTTGTTACAACCCTTACCCATTATAGTATATAAATTGGATGATATTTTCATGGTTTTATGATTATGATACCTTATACTTCTAGTGGTGACAATTCAATATAGTTAATTATTGTTAAACTCAAAAAGTTAGTACATTTCTTACCTACTAAAGATTCAATGAATGTAGAGTATCTTGGAAAGTTGTATGTGTGGGATATTTTTAGACTTCATGGTGTGACCTTGACTATAATTTTTGGATGGGGATCCTCACTTCACATCCAAGTTTTGGAGTGGATATTAGGAAGCGATCATTTCTCATTTGAAGTTGAGTGTGGCATATCATCCTCAGAAGGATGGCTAGACTAAGTAATCCATCTATATTCTTAAATACATTTTTTGGGAATGCATTCTTGACTTTATTGGATCATGGGGGAAACATATTACCTTGGTAGAATTTTTCTTAACAATGGTCACTAGGATTTGATCAGGATTTCTCCATTTGAGGAATTTTATGGGAGGCCTTGCAGATTGACACTTTGTTGAGAATATATTGGAGAACATACCTTGGTTAGATTGATCATTGTTTAGGAGATAATGGATATTGTAAAATTGATATAGTTTAGGATAACAATTGCTCAAAGTCACCAAAAATAATTTGTTTATTTTCATTTTTTCCCATTAAAATTTTAGGTAGGTGATTAGGTTTTTATCATATTTTCACCTTGATTGGGACATAGGCATATGGGGAGGTACGGTAAGTTAGCACCTTATTATTTAGGACCATTTGATATTATGGAGTGACTCGAGAAGGTGGGTTACCGATTAGACTTACCTACTTATTTTTATTTTATCTATTATGTGTTCTATGTTTCCCAACTAAAGAAGTTACAACCGAGATTGTCCTATATGATCGAGTTAAAGAATATTGAATTTTAACCAGACACATCAATAATTGAACGGTGTGTTTAGATGGTTCAGTGATAGGATAAGGTGATGTGTGAAAATAATATACCATTGGTTCAATTGAGATTTCATTGTGGTAGGGAAAACTATGAGACATGGGATAATGATGCCTTATAGATGCCATAATTTCCTTATCTATTTTTGGGTTCATGATCTTGAACCTTTCTAGGGGGAAAACATTCATGGTAGGGAGAATTTCTATTCACTATGTGTAATAGGTATGTTTGATTTTGATCTTGGTTTATCTCTTTTGAGGTTACAGATAATTTTAGGATTCAAGGGATGAAAAATTAGTGTTTTGAGGAAAATAGGATAGGCATGTGATTATTAGTAACTGTGTAGTAACTGTGTGATATAGCTCTATTAGTTTCAGTGGCGATTGGAATGGTTTTTTCTAACTGTACAAGTTTCCAAGAAAACTATTTGAGGCGATGTGTTTGGTACAAAGACTTTCATATGGATTAAGCATGGTTTTCCTAAATATGAATTTATTCCTGGGAAATCATGTGATTTGGTTTTCAAGGTACAGTGGCTACTACATGGTGGCTGCATGGTTTGTCTAACAGTGCAACCTAATAGTTTAAACCAATCCAAACCTCTTAAAATGGGAAATTAACCTAATTTAGTTTATCATTTTTAACTTTAATATCCTTTAAATATCTCATTAGTTAGAACTAACCCCTCCATGATGCATTATAGGAATCTACCATTGTTTCTTTGGTGATCCTTATCAATTAGGTGGATCTCTTTAAATTATGTTTGGTTTTCCTCTCAGTTTCTCCTCTTCACTCTAGATATTCTCTTGATCTCTCTTACCCTTGTATTATTGGACCTAGGATTGTGAGGATCTGATCTATTTGTTCCTTATCACTGGTTTTTAAGGTTATATCATTCTCTCCATTAGTGGGGTAGGGGTCTCTATCCTATGATTTATCCCTTGGAATGCTTTGTGTTATTTTGATTCCCTTTTTCTTTGAGTTATGAAATTAATGATTTGAAATACATGAGAGGTAAATTTTATCTTTTATACTTATTGAAATGATTTATAAAAATGGGTTTTTATTGAACATAATTTTTATGCACATAAAGTGTTTAAATAAATACCTCAAAGATGGTTTTGAAAAAGAAATATTTTTTCAAGAATGAATGTGGTGTGTCAGCGCTATATAATTCTTTTTGAAAATATGGGCATATAAATGAAATGGATTTTCCTTGGAAAATTTTTATGAAATATGTATTTTATTCTTGAATTTAATGATTATAGATAACACATTGGGAGACCTTTGGTTATTGGGAAAAACTAAACATATGTGAGACTTAATGAAGTAATCTATCACTAAGGTAGGTGATTAGGATACCATGGATGTAGTGTGTATCATTTACTAAGGAACTGAGGTTCACAGAGTTAGAGTTTACTTATATCATCTAGTGTTTCTTATTTTCCTTATTTTTCTACACTGTAGTGTTATGGATTTCCCTTTGGTGCTTTGTGGATACATTATGAGCATGTTTATATGATATGTTTGTTTTAAAAATTGATATGTGTAAGGAACCATGTTATTAGTTTTAAGTTTTTGGTATAATAGATTTATTAAAAAGACAGAATAAATTTTTTTGTAGAGATTTATCAAATTATTTTAATTTGTTTAAACTAATAAAATTATTTGGTATCTAAATATTTGTTGAGTAGCTGAAAATAATAATAATAATTGTATTTTTATTATCATTTTCATCAATAAAAAAATGAAATGAAAATATAAAAGTGTAACTATTAATTGGTTTATGGTGTAAATATTGGTTGGGTGAATATTTATTGGTTTTCAAAGCAATAATGGTGATATCATTACATGTGAAAAATAAATGAAATTGTGTTATCAATATAAATTTATTTACTATTACCGGTATTTAATGAAATTTATTATTTAAATGTGTATGGTGTTAATAATGGGGTATATTTAATAATAATAAAAAGTATTAAAATTATTATTATAATTAAATTGGGAAAATAATATTTGTGTGTGATAAATTAAAATATGTATGTATATATACATATATATACATGTGTGTGTGTGGATAAATATATATGTTGTGAATACTTGGGTTACTTTTAATATATATATTGGTTAAATATATGTGTTTATATATGTGTCTATAGGTATATATATATATATATGTGTTTATGTGTGTGGAAGAATTTTAATACATATTTAATTAATGGTTAAATATATTTAATAAGAGAGAGTTCAAAAAATATATATAAATACATTAAAGGGGGTGTGCTGTACACAAGAAGATAATATAATTTTTCCATGTGTAATACATGGAGGAAGAGGGAAAATCAATAATGAATTAAAAAAAATAATGAATGAAATAGAGAAAAAGGTAATAAATGGGTGGTGGGGGAGTCACGTTACATTAAATAAGGGGGTGAAGTGAATAGTTCATATCACCCACTCTCTCCTGCTCTCCTCTACTTTATCTCTTATATTCTATACTCTTTCTATAAAATTATCATAACTTATCTCTTCGATGTCTCCTTCAATACTTATTGGATTGATGTGTCATCGGTGTCTTTAGGTACATTTAGGTGATTAGAAATTAAAATCTATGTTTTTTTTAAAGGTGGTGAGGTATTTTATTTAGATATAATTTATTATATTTTCACATTTTAAATATCTAAAATAATGAGAATTCAAAATCATGTTGAATAAAAAATGTTTCTAGGATTTTCTAGTGCAATTGAACTCAGACATCAACCCTTGTAATCAATCATCATTATACCTAAGGTGGGAAGCCCTTTAATTTTTCACACGTCTTATACAGTTTACTAGCATGTTTGTTGGTGTGTGTGTCTGCCCCTAAGAAACTTGTGACTGATTCTTGATCACATGAGGTGTGTGTGTGTGTGTCCTTGACCTATGCTTGTGTTTCCTACATATGGATTATTTTAATTATGATACTATTTGACTTGAAGTGATGTTTGATCTTTCATTTTCATCTTGTATCATATGTGATGTTCTTCAATATTCTACATATGAGCATGTAGTTTGAGACTATTTAGACTATCCTCTGAGAGGTATGTTCCATTAGTTGGTTGAAATGTACTTGGGTTATCCCAACTGGCAAGAAGTGTCACATGCTTTGGGTTGTCATCTAATAGGGATTTGTCATGCATTGGTCATCATGTACTTGGGATATCCCAACTAATGTGATGTTTCTCATTATTTTGGGATATCCTCTAAGAGGGATGTGTTTGGTAGACAACTAACGTTTCATCCAGCATAGTTCCAAAGTAGGTGGAGTCAGTCTTTGAAGACCCAAAAATGTTTTTTACTTGTGTGATATAAGGTTGTTTATATGTGTACCATGTTTACATTCATGTAATTCACTTGTATATATTATGAACTAATGTTAAGGGCCATTGGGGGTGTCATACTAAGTCTTTTAATCACACCCTACTCTGTAATTTCATTGCACTTGTAAATTTCATGACTAGGGATTTGAAAAATGGAAATGGCCCTATGGAGGATGGTTGAATTAAAAGATTGGGAAGATGAAGATGTTGCTGTATAGAGTTCGAGAGAGATATATTATGTGGAAAATAAATCCCATTTGGAAGGTTTTATTATGTAAGGTTACATTTCCAAATATTATCCAAACATCTATTCAAGGTATTTGTATTTGATAAAGAGAATATTCAATTGAGTGGAATTTTTTTATGATAATCTAAGTAAATTTCTAACTAATAAGGAGTTATTAATGTTTCCAACATTAGGTTGATAATTTAGAAAAATATATTAATTTTAATTAATGGATATGAAGTTGATAGAAACAAAAAAAATATGTGATTCTCGATACTGATATTATTAATCCCTATTTAGAATAATTAAGGACACAAATGAAAATATTCCTTAGGAGTTGAACTATAAATAATATAGAAATAAAAAAAATATTACCAAAGAAATTTTTGAATGGATTTCACATCGTTTAAGTTCTTAATATAATACATAGTTCACATATATTGAAAATTATATCAATTATGTAATAGTTTTCTATATCAAATTTTATCAGTAATGAATAATGATAATCGAGATGAACTATCTAAAGATTTCAATTTTTTAGATTGAGGTCATGTGAATAATTTTAAGTGATTCAATGATTACAATATTTGTGGTTTCTGGTTTTTCACTTTTGATCATGAGGAAGGTTTGAAAACAAAATAAAATTAGTATATTCATAGTTGAAGATCAAGGTTACTATAGAAACTTGGTTGATATTATTGAGTTAAATTACTTAGGGAAATTTTCAATTTTGTTATTTAAATGTAACTGGGCCAATATTAGCAGGGGTATAAAAAAAGATTCATTGCAATTTACTTATGTCAATTTATCTTGGTTGATTGATACTGGTGTACAGGAAGAACAAAATCCATATATTTTTGCTTTCTAAGAAAAAATGTTATATTATGTTGATAATATAGTGGAAGGAGGGTAAAGTGTTGTTCACCACATTAAATCAAGATATATGTATGATATGAGTGATTAAGGTGAATTATTTTGCAACAGTGAACCCCATCAATAATAACATACTTAATTTTTTCTACCTAACGATGTTGAAAATATTGGTCACATGAGTGAGAGTGAAGAATAAGAGAACAAATAGAATAAGAATAAATAATTTTAATAATGAAACCACATAAAAACATGACCAACCAAGAATATAATTTTTATGTTTTTTATATTAATAAATATAAGGAAAATTATTTATGGGATTCTCATTTTCCCTCTATGACACAAGTTACACTTCATAGAATACCATACACACTTTTTTATACCATTTAATCTTATCCTAATATTATTTATTCTAAGGGTATGACTTCTAGTGATGATATTGAGCAATTATATAGGACACCTATAATGGATTTTTCTAGTAATCTGGCTAACAGTCGGTTTCCATCAAGAGGTTATTAGTGGGTTATATTCATTGTTATGTAATTTAATGTAACAATATTAATTTCTTATATATTCATAATAATTATTTAATTTATATATTAAATATATGAAAATAATAATATAAGGGATACAAACATCAACAATTAAGATACTTCAAATTTAACAAATGTAGTGTTAGTTGTTCCTTTTGATGAATATGGGCTACCCACTCTGGATGTAGTAGTATTTTTTGGGTAGTTTCTAGGTTATTTAGCATGTTAACTGAAATCCCTCCCTATTCATTATTTATATTGGAGGCACATTCCATTATCCTATAAAAATGACCTGTTAGATTCTCAGATAAAGGTACTATCATCATTATGTGTTTATATATGATTAAATTAAACATTTTTACGTAATGTATTAATAATATAATGTTTTTTATTGTTTATTTGTAGATAATGTTCTATTTTTATGTGCATGATGAAATTTCACATATATGGACATTAAAAAATTTAGGCAAAAAATAGAAATATTTCAAGAGCCAACTATTAGATCTTGGTCAAGGGTTGAATTAAGTAGTGAGTCTCATGCATTATATAGTGGCTCGTCATATTTTTTGGGGATGCACATGGATACTAAGGATTCATTATTATACCATTAATTAAACTAAATTTAGATCAAATCATATTTCATTTGAATTGTACTTCATTTATTATTCATTTAATATTCTTGTTATTGATGTGTGGTTAACTACTTTAAATATAGGCACCATAGGAAGAAAGTGGTGGAGGAGGTGATGGGTAGTAGAATGAATGGGTAATAGAGGGAGAGGATCTTTCATCTTGATAGAGTATCTAGGACTAATGTTTTTATTGACATTTTGTAAACAATGATGTAATTTAATGATGTACAAATGTACTGTAACGTTTTTTAATGTATGGAAGTTATTATTTTTGTTATAATATATTGCTTTATCGGTTTTTTTATATATTTTTTGTGTATTAGTTTTCTGTGGATTAGGAAGACATAAAAAAAATTCCTTTATAAAACTATAATAATATCTTCATTTTTAACCACCATTAAAAATTAACAGTGGTTTTAACAAATGAAAATAAAATATAAATGATTATAAATGTCGTTAAATATAGATATTTTCCATAATGAACAATGGTTTTAACCGCTTATGAAAATTTTTCTCTATAGAAATCTATTTATAATAAAAAATTACCACTATATTTTATTCCACATAAAACCACCGCTAATAAAAAAACATAACTAAGACTAAAATAATCATGAAAAATATAAAATAATCATTAAATATTCAATGAAAAACCCTTTCAGGGTGGTTTTAAAAAACCATTATGAAACCTTTTATAGGTGGTTAAAACAACCTCTGAGTCCAAAAAAACACCATTACAAGATGTTTTTTCTATAGTGCATTGATGAATATTGTGGCGACATGTTCTTGTGATAAGGTATGATACATTTAGTGTGTCATGAGTAATATTACATTAATGAATAAATCAACATATAATTTACCATTTACTTTATAAGGATTTATATCTCAATCCTTTTTATTAAAATAAAAACATCAAACTAAATCCGTGGATATGGTGTATTAACGAGTTCATTTTATACAGTTAAAGAAAGGTAAATCAAGCCCATGAGTTGATGACACGTGTATAAAACACACTTGATTATGATATATCAAGAAAAAATGATTATATTATATAGTGATCATTCATATGTGATTTTTTTCATTGAAATATTAACTTATTCTTCTATGAGTTCCTCTACGTGTTACTAGATGCTAATATTGGACTTTAGGAAAGTTTTCATAATGTTGCTAAAGAATAGGCCTAAAATGTAACACACTTATTATATCAATTTATATCAGTTAAATACTATTTTTATATAATGGTTGGAATGATATTATTCTTAATACTAAGAAATTCAAGATTTAATGATCGCAATTATTCAGAAACTAATTATATATGAGTTGAATATTTAAAAAAATATTTATCCACAAGACCATTGAATAAAATATTTGTAAGTACCTAGTTTTTGAATCAGGTGCAGATTCTCAAAATTTTGGTCTAACTCTTTCATTTATACCTATTATAGATTCCTAATGAGTTCACGAAGGTTTAAGGGGTGTTCCGGGATTTTTCAGAGCCTGAAACCCAACTTTTTGGGAAAACAAATGGGTCTGGAACATGGTTAGAGTAAACCATGTGAGAAGGTCGCATGGTTAGTCCAAACCATGTGGATGGTTTTCATTTTTGGGTAGAGCCTTACCGCACAATTGTCACACGGTTTCCCTAACCATGTGGACTAACTGTGCAGGTGCCCCTCTTCTCCAGGTACTCGTGCATGGTTGGCTTATGGTTTGGTAAACGATGTGTCTAAATCGTGCACAAGCTAATTTTTGGGTAATTTTACTTTTTACCATCAATGATCTAATTATCACCCTCATTATTACCTAATATGATTTCCAGTGGGATGAACCTCTATTTCTCCCATTTTTGGAGCTTTTTGAAGGCCTAACCTAGGGATCAAGAGATATCCTTCACTTGGTATCCATTCTTGCTTTCGTTCATCACGTTGGATGTGCAATGGTAAGTACTTGAGTCTATTTCAGTCATTCTTCATCTCAATTTCTCTTGACCTAGTTATCTAGGTGTAAGCATTTTTACTATTTTCTCATATTAACTTTGTTCCAAACCAAATTAGAGGATAATACTGGATGAGGAGAGTCATGCAATCCTACAGTGGGTGGTCTATAACTCATCCCTCAAGTCCATTGATTTTGGAATTGTTATGTGGGGCCTGCTTATGTCATCGGGCTTTGTTTATTGAATATATATGTCATTCTTATAGTCATTAGAATTATATGGTTATGATATTTCCATATATGTGATTAGCTAGTGGTGGTTACGCCCACAAATTCTAACACCTCATGTAGGGTGACATGCCATAATTGAGTTTTTAGTGTTTTAACACTTTTGAGCCATCATTCAGGTGTGCTCAAGCTTGACAACAACAATAGTAAAACTCTTTATATTAAATGCCCATTGAATCTTGTAATGGTGAATGGAAAGCACCATATCACTTTCACTTGACCTGCCTAAGGTAAGTACCTAAGTGTAATTAATTGATTAAAGTGATAAATTGGAAAGTGTGTGATATGAATATGACTTGGCCATATTAATTGAAATTGGATGGTTTGTTTCATGCTGTAGCACCCCTTTCCACTTGTGGTGGATGGTAGCAGATGAACCAAATTAAATGATTATGACATGTATTGTTGAATTAAATGGTTTCATGCTAATTGGACTTATTAAACTAATGAACAGAAATTATTGAACCAGATGACTTGATAAATGGCATAGTTGACATATGAAAAAATTAATTTTAATGAATTAAATTTAAGGGTTCTCTTTATGCATATGGACCTTGAAATATTTATAGGAAGGCTTGACTAGTGTTAACTCTTTAATTCCCAAGGGAATGCCTTGGGTACTTGAGGACATCATTCTAATTCAAGGATTTCAGTTGTCTTGGGTGAGACCTACCCAAGAACCTAATCCTCATATTACATTGGATGCCTAGTATGACACTGTAGGATGCCTTTATTATTACTACAAGATTCCTCAGATACTCTCCTTTGATCCAGTGTGACTTGAGGTGCTTTAGTTAAATCCTTGGGCCCGACCACTCCTTATCTCTTGTTTTACCTTGGATGAATTCCTTGGACTTGGTTAGACACTTGATTGTTTTTTGTGATAGGATGGAGATGGTTGTAGATGACTGAGCAATGTATCAGGATTCTTTGGATAGTTTATATATTTCCTTTGCTACATTGGGTTTTTCATATATTCCTACTACTTTGTATCCATGTTTTCCATATTTCTAGTGACATGATATATATCACCATCATCTATTGTATGGTATTCCAGTTATTTTAGTTATAATTGATTTGTCTCCTTCTACTGTGAATTCTCTTTATTACACTACTTCTTTTATTTACCACTGTTTATAATTATATGTTGTGCAACACTCCGATAATTAGGTAATAGTCTCCCCACAAACACATTCTATGCCCTCACTGCTAGTCGATAGCCTCTGGAATTTGGGGAGATGTGCTTGAGGCTTTGTAGGCCACCATGCTCAGGGCACCTATTAAGTTTCATTCAGGTTTGGGACTTCATATTATTTATTTTTCTCTTGTTTTATTCACAAGGTAATAAATAATATTAATTATCAAATAAATATATAATTAGTTAATAAAATATTAAAATAAATATTTGTTTTCAAGACTGTGAATATAATATTTATTTATTTATTTAATGAATAATATTTATTATTCATGGTTCAGTAAATGTTAAGGAATTTTATTGGGATGAGTAAAGTGACCAGTAATAGAAAAGATATAATCTTAAATATAATTTAAATAAAAATGAATTGTTTATTTTATAAAATGATAGTGATTTTAATAAGTCGGTGCATATAGTTATATATAATAATAAAAAAATTATTATTATTATCATGTGTAATATATTAGGTTTAATATTTTATTACGTTCCTTTAAGAAATTATAAATATTAAATCCTTGTCTCTATATATTCCCATGTTATATCATTTTAGGGTTTTTAAAAATAATTTGTGTTGTGCCCAACGCATTCTCTCCTAGAATTTTACCAACAAAGAACATCTCTAGGGTTCCTCTCAATAATGAGAGAATTAATCCACTACCATTCTTCCTATAAATATTGATAAAATGATAGAGACAATCCTCAATCTGAGAGTATTGGTTTGTTATAAATGTGGAAAACACATTAAATTTGGATTATCTTCTCTAACGACTATATTTTCATCAGTGTTGTTTGAAGATCATGGAACACATATAGATTGGAACTAGAGGGATTCTATTTTGTATATTCGTAGTGAAATAATGGTGAAACTCAAGAAAGGGTTAAAATAATCAATATCTTCATTTATTAAAGAATCAAAATACTGTGGTAATTTTTGTTATTAAATTAATTATAAATTTATCATGAAACATTATCTCTTATTAGTTTTGAGATTCTTTGTCAATTTATTTGAGTATATTCATTATAAGTGTTGATTATTCATTATGTTCTTATAGATTAATTGTAACATCTCAAGTAAGTAATGAATAATAGATATTTTTATCTATTCCTATTAATGAATTAGATAGTGTTTTAGAGGCTTAAAATGAAAATAAATCCAATCTTAAGCATGGAATACACTAATATTTTTAAAAGATTGTTTTACTGCCTTTTAATGGAAAACCATTTTTAAATCTATATTTTGACAACTTTATAAGATATTTTTATCAAAATAAACTTATTATTTATGATTGGGACATCAAAATTTACTTTGTGTGAATATTTGGTATTTTTCCGATAAAGTTCATTTTTTAATGAATAGTGAAAATGTTGTATTTTAATTCAAAACCTCTTTTTAATATAATTTATTTATATGATTAGATTATCTTTTGATTTGGTTTTAAAGTGAAATTAGAATATATTTTTACCATTTAATCCAATGGTGGTCATTGGAATCAATTTCACTTTGAAATTGGACTTAAACTAGTGTCAATCTTTTGATACTTATTGTTTCATAAAAACACGCTATTTGTCATGACAGCGGGAATTAATTATTAAATTAATTAATGAATCTTATATGTTTTGAATTCTGTAAAATATACATCATTTTTGAATTAATAATATCACATATAGCTTAGGGTGAAGTTTTGGAATTTTTCTGAAAAACTTCAATTTTTGATGAATAGTGAAACCAGTAAGTGGTAGTTAAAGAAACTGATTTTTCGTTTAAATGAAACTTTTCCCCTTCTGTCATTTGATTTTCAAAAATCCAACATACATGGTTGTCATTAAGAATTAAAATGTGGTTCAATGAGATTAAAATAATTTTTTGGTGAATAGTAACTTTTAAGTTCTTAATCGCGATTAGAGGTAATTAGTGTAGTTTAAGGTAAAAATAATGTTTTAATAATATGATATGAGCTTTACAGATGTCCTACCCCCATTGGATGTGTCATGGCCGACCAATAAAATCCATGGGTAAACTTGGGGACCCCATGTAGCCACTTTGGTTGGGAAATGACATAAATAACTTTTTATTTAATGTTAAAGTAAAAATAACACAAACATGAGATGTTTTACTAAAACAATTTTTACATGGGGTTATACAAGTCAGATTTTTGATTATAAATAATAATTGGAAAGCTAAAAATATTTCCTACATCATGATACTTTTTTTATAATTTTTAGACTTTAAATAAATTAAATTATTTATGACATCATGATGATGCAGTGATTACCTAATTAATAAAGGATTTAAATAAAATGAAAAGATAATGTAAAATATATGACCTACACACTTCAAAAACCTATTGGATGGGTATATTTCGAAACCTTATCACCTTATCCTTGAATTATATCAATGTGGGACCTTTTTAATCCGAGAATCATTTTAAAATAAAGTAACATTTCTTTACTTTCCAAGAGTGCCCCTCCTCTCCTCTTATAAAAGGCCCCCACCTCTACCTATTTACTCACACTTCCAAAGCCTTTGGCTCGACCAAACCCTGCTCATTTTGTCTCTCAACTTCCCTATATTACTCCTTGAAGCCTCACTTTGGGCATAAGTCTTCTCAAGGAAGCCTTTGAGCTCAAACCAAAGGGAGTTACCCGATTTTAAGGTAATGTCTTCACTTGAGTCCTTTTGTTTTATTTTGCTTCTCCAACCCCCTAAACTCTTTTTATTCATTTATTTTATAAAAAATACAGTATCTTAAATATACTAGGATGTTTTTACAAGAATTATTCGAGCTACACTAACACACACCTACATCTAATGGTTAAAGAACATACTGTTTCCGTGGATGGAGAATTTCTGCCTCCCGAAACGATGATTGTTCAACATTCTTTTAACACCTTCAAAGGTGGACATTAAGATGACAATATATTTATATATGATATATAATATTTTTATGTTTTCCTTAAGCTTCTGTATTTTTCATTTTGGGCATACCTTTATGGTTTCCATTATGGGTAAACGTGATATCTTCATTTAAGGAAGTGCGGACTACCGCCCCCTCAAAGTGATTTGATTCGTTAATACCATATGTGGGACGTATAAAGGATGGAGTTATGATATTATATATGATATTACACTGGAATTATAATATACCTTTATATCATTATGATTCCATTCTATAAAAATACGAAATAGAAATGAAAGTAGCGTTCATGCGTACGTACGGCTTACCGTCTCCATGAATGGGGAATTTCATTTCTTACCTCTAAATGATTATGTAATATTATAAATGCATGTATATACTGGATATATATGATATATACATCATGATTATAATTATGGATATAATGGATACATGAACAACCTGTAATTATAAAGGGTTTATTTTTTACTCAAGTACCAATGATCGTTAAAACGACCATTATTAACTTAAATAATTACATAGTATTCATGACATGGCAATAAGTGATATAAAAGGAATAATGAACTTTAAAAAGGTTCTTAAACAAGTAGAAATTAACTCAAGTTTATTATTCAGGAGATTAAAGAACGACCGAGTCAAGTCGGACCCGAGTTATGGGACTTCATCTCAATCTCCTTTCATTGACGCATATTTTGTTTTATACACAACCTTCTTTTATACGGTGTATAAACCCCTTTGACTTTTACGTTTATCCAAAAGGAATATTTTTTTATACGAAGCATTTTACTAAACGACAAAAGGGAATGTTTTTGTCGTATGTATGCGGCGACAACGACTTCTCCGCCGCCGTGACCATTATTTGAGTTTTGGCTTCCTCTACAAGCCATACCTTTTTTTAAAAGAAAAATAAATACCATGTTTTACTTTTCTTTTATTTTGGTATTGAAAATAGTTTTTATAATGTTTTTATATCAATTTTTTGTATTGATATCTTGTGATTGAAAGGTGGAAATGTTATGTTTTCTTTATGCATGTTTTATGTGATACGATTATGTTGAGGTTCTTGGGAATTATTATGAAGACGGGTGGTTTCGTGATAAACTAAGGGCGGGTGAGCCCGATATAACTCTCCAATGCATTGGGTAACACGAAGGAGTGAAACGTTATGGTTTCTCCGAAGAGATTTAGGGAATATACTGTGATGGGTATTCCAAACGTAACCAAGAGGGTTACTCCCTACGTAAGAATGTTATGAATGCCTCAAGTTACCTTTATGTCTTATGATTTCTATAATTTATTCATGATTTGATTAGGTATGTTAAAGTTCTTATGTTTTATGGGTAAAGTATGATTTCATTCTTATGTATATATGAACTTATGTTTCCTTTCCATATTTTTATAACCCATACTAAGCTTTTTATGCTCATCCCAAGTTTTTTTGAAATGTTTTTCACAGGTAAAGGGAAAGGTACATGATATGATGATAGTGTCAAGGAAGTGTCAATAATTAATCCATGTATTATTTTAAATATGTTTCCATTGATGGTAAAAATGAATAATATCTTTATGTAACCACTTTTTTTATATTTGGAATGTAATGCAAGTTTTATGTTCTAATTCTCTAAAACTCTAAACCTAAAAAGATCATCAATGTGTAATCTTGTAATAAATCAAGATTAATTAATGTTTAAGGCTGGGGCCTTATACTAATCATTGAATACAATAAAATTCAATTTGGGAATGGGATCAACTGATGCTTCTTTTATTCCCTGAACCATTATTTGAGAGGCTGGCTAGACCTATTAGACTTGATCTTTCCACGAACTTTATTCTATAATCACTTATAAAAAAGTTTCAATGGTTTATTATAAATTATAATATGAATTATTTTAATAAAAATTTACCTGAACTCATCAATATGTTGAGGAAAGCTGATCAGAACATGGGAGGCCCAAGATCAAGTGCCAGCATGATAGTATAAAAGTATAAGGGTAATATTTTTGGCCAAAGAGAAAAGAGAAGTGATCATGGAGAGTCTAAAATTCCATCTAAACAAAATAAAATATATAAGGGATAATGATTTCATTGTGGAAAAACTATCCATTGGAAAAGAAACTATATATAATACTTGAAGGGTTACATAAACCACATTGAGATTCCACCTCAGGTATTGATGTTATATAGAGTTAAATTCTTTTTTCTAAATGGTATATGATACCAAATATATGTTTTATAAGAGTTGTAAATATACAAGAGTTCATAATTGTATAAAGAGTTGAATATAGTATCTTTAATTTTTTTTAAGTAATGTAGTAAAGAGTTACTGTATTGAGGACATATTTTTAATATGTACTTAAATATTGGACGAATAAAAATGAAAATCTATATTTTTGTCTCATTTTTATATTTTTGAATAGTTTATAAACAATGATTGTTTAATGAATGTGATAAATGTATTGATATTTATAAAGTATATAAATAAATGGAAAAGGTGACAAGGATAAGTAAAGATTTATCTAGGGTGATGTGTTTATCTAGGATTATGAAGGAATATTATTCCACCACCAATAGTGGCATAATTGATAAAATATTATTTTCAATAAAAAAAATCACATATAATTCCATATATGATATGGAAATAATAGTTTAATATTTAAGTATTCCCACTAAAATAAAATAAGTGTAAAATAAAAAAATACTTTGTGATAGATATATTACATAAAATGTATGTTTTAAAAGTTATTGTAAATATAAAAAATGTCAGAAAGAGAAAATAATTTAATCCTTAATTTTGTTTTCATGTAATGGGGAAAAGGAGTTGCTTAATTGATAACTTGGATACTTCAAGATTGGATGAACTTTTCATAATATGTGTATTTTATCTCATTTAGTTCTTAAGAGGAACATGAAAACACTTATTTTTTAATAAAAAGATATAAGGGTTTTTTAATACACATAGTTATTATTTATTAAATTATATAACATACTTTAAGGAGAGTCTAAAAATTTATTTTTCTAGTTAATAATTTTATCATATTTTCATCTATGTAAATATTTTGACAATATAATTAAATTCAAAAAATAGTGGATATTATTAAAGTGTTAATAATAGATAAACTTGTCATATGATGTATGGATTCTAGTATTGTATAGATAATACAAGTGGGTAAAATTCAAACGGAAAGAATAAAATCTAATTGAAAAGTTAAATAATGCTTCTTCTATAATACATTCTAGTTAATTGAAACCTTGGGTTTTTATGAAGCATGAATAATGATTCAATATGATTGGATTGTCCAAGATATACCTAAAGGAGTTTAGAATACTCCATGGAATTTTCATGTTAGTTATGGATGTAATAAAAATTAATTCTTTAATTTTGAAGGGTATGTGATGGGGAATATATATTTTACAGAGTGTTATAAATATAAAAGAGTTTAAAATAAAATTAATAATTGATTGAGCTTTTAGTTTATATTCATGAGATAAAGTAAATAGCTAATACATCGAGGATTGAATGCAAAGGATTTTATCAATCTCAAATGAATCTAAGTAAAATATGTGTATCTTCATCACATTTCTATTATGTGATAAAAGAATATATTTGATTATAAAGAGTTATTGTTAATTACATGATATGATTTATTGTATACAAGTGGTTTATGATTCATTAATTTTCATAACTTGTTTTGAGATGAATATTTGTAAAAAAATTGTTTTATCAAGAATAAAAAATTTATCCATGAATTTTTTAAAATATGTGAAAATGTGTTCCCATTACCCATCGATGGTATATTTTAATAAATTATTCTTTTAAAATGAAAATTATCCTAACACGTAGAATACCATATATAATATAGAAACAATATTTCATTTGTTAAATGTTCATTCTAAAATAAAATAAATATTGTTTCTTAATAAAAAAGGTTTTGTGTATCTTAACAAGATATTATTAATATAATATAATTTCTAAGAGGCTTGTGGAAGTCTTTTGGGACTTAAAGAAGTTAAAATTTAGAAAGTAATCTAATTTTAAATTAAATTTTACTTAATATCCTCATAGAATTAGGATGTATTGGTAAAAAATAATGTAAATAGTGACATTATTTCAAGGAAAAAATTTTATGGAATAGAGTTCCAAGAATTATGGTGATGAACTTAAAAATAGTTCTATGTAGACAACATAAGTTGACATCATGATATTTTATGATGCTAAGTTCAGAAGTTTTAATATGTTCGAGAAGTTGAATAATTAGGAATATGATTCCTAAATCTCACCATTATTCAAACTTAATTATTTCATTGATATTTCTCACTAAAGAGTTTAGTGGGAGGTATCTATCAAATGGTCACACAGAGATGTGACATGGATTACATTTGATGTAATGTGTTGAAAAAACTAAGAAAGTGTAGAAAACATATGGTTGATTTGGAAATTTTACATATATGATATGTTAAATCGTTGATTATGTTGGTTTTGTTAAATATTATTAGATAGTTTAAGAATATTAAAATGTATGATATTAAAGGTAAATTACATATTCTCATTATATCACAATGGGTATCTAAATGTATATATAGATATACATTTCATGAAGTGTAATGATAATTGACCTCTCAAAGTATGACATTGAGTTTATCCCTAACCAATTTTCATCATTGAGTATTATAGGTTGTTATGAACTATTAAGGTTATCATGAGAATGATTATTGTATAGAGATACAGAATATGATCATGAGGAATAAAACAGGGAATAGGATTCTTTGTGTGCACTGAATAGCCTAGTAAGTATACAATATGGAGTGTTATACATATATATTTGTTATACTAGGGAAGTATAGATCATATTTGAGTCTCCATTACCTTAATTTTACATGAAACCTAGCATAATAACATTCATACTTTTATACACTACTTAAAAAAATTCTACATATTGACTTTGCTAATATGAGGGTGGTTGGGTATATTTTTTATCGGGATATTGGTTGGAGCTTAATCAAGATGGGATTTTTTCTCTCATATAATGAGTATTACATTTGGGCCTTTGATTAAAATAGAATGTGGGAGTGTATGGTCATACATATTATATATATATATATATATATCTAGATAATGGACATGTGATTTTCTTATCCAAATGGTTGAATGACATGTGATATATTCATCGATATGTTAATTATACACTCTGAGAATAAAGAACATATGAGTTGTCTGTATGGTATTAACATGATCTATGTCTGATTGTCACTTAATGTCTAAGACAAAGGGAAAATATGAGAATACACATTTTTATATAATTCGGTCTGGTGGGAACAAGTATAGAGATACATGTGTTTGATGGAGATCACATCAGATCCCTTTATATCTTGAGTGACATTAATGATTTACTAGAGGTTTATATTTTCTTACATATATGGATCCAAATATTTGTATCTATTTTCAATGATATAAAGGCTCACGGGGTCACAATTTTTGGTTGACTAAATGGGAATTATGTTTGAATCTAATTGATGATCTAAGAATGTCTTAGAGTTAATCCAAACGTGTTTTGGATGGGAATTCACAAGGTATTATATACGACATCATACAAGGTGAATTTAATGATGGCATTCCAAAAGGATTTTTGAAGGTATCTAAAAGGATATGGTTTTATAATTTATTTCATATGATATAATATAAATTAAAATGGAATAAAGTGTATTAGGATTTAGTGAAAGTGGGATATTGAAGGAGATATACCCTAAATCCATATTTATATATGATATATTTTTGGGTTTTATATCATCTTTTAAGAAAATTATTATTTACATGAATTAGGTATATTATTTTTGTGGGTGCTAGACACATGAACCATTCAACTATATAAGATATCATCAAATGAAATCATTTCATATTTATATGAAAATTATATAGATTAAATTTATATAAATAATTAATTGACCATGAAATTTATACATGTGTTTTAATGCATTAGTAAATAAAAATTCCCAAGGAGTGTCCTTGTGGATTATATAAACACTTCCTTGTGAAAGCAGTGCGGATTGGATTGATTTCCTCATGCTTGTCCAAAACTCCTTGATACTTTTAGCTCTTTTTATCATATTGAGGTACTATAATACTGTGGATAAAATATAGATCACATAAAAACATTGGATGATTCAACACAGCTTGTGGATACACCACAGAGGTGGGATGATTTTTCTACTCAGTGGTATTTATCAAATGCACTTATGGTGGTATTTGAGTGGTTAACACACCCCATAATCTTACATGAAACTCAAGATCAAATCCTGGTGGAAGGATATTTTCAGGTATTGTAGTAGTACAGTAGTAGGTAGTGTAACGGTGTTATATCATCCAGAACTATTCATCTAATTTGGGCCTTTGGGTCGCCTGATTGGTTCTATGGTCCACAAGACCTTTAAGAAACCATAGCCCTTTGGTCCATATGGCCTCTAAAAAACATTATGCCTCTAGGACATGGGATTTCAGGCAATAGTTCCTCTAATCTAAGAATAAATCAAGCCAGACCACATGGAATCAGGCCCTATAAGAGGAATCAAAGAATATGGAATCCACAAAATCTATGCTAACTATATTGGGAATTAATAGAGGGTATTGAAATATCCATTGGTACCATGCACCATGCAGCTCTGCATAAGGAAATTATATCCAATAAACCATGAAAGGTGGAGATCTAAGTTCCATCAATAAAGACTATGTTGGGGAGGGGTAGTTCTAAGTGTAGTTGGGTCTTTGGGCCTTCAGGTCATGTATTATTCCTTTTGCATATGGTCATACGGGTCATTTAAGGGTTCCCTCTCAACCTATTTACACATATAATTATCCATAATAAATAAAAAACTAAGTCCTTTGGATTATTAAAACATTGATCATTATCAAACCATATGATGAAGATGAAGATGTAATAATTTCTCTTTAGTGTAAGGTATTCTAGATTTATAGCGGTTCTTATTTTCTATTTTATATGAAATTTCATATTATCTTGTATAGATATCCTCAGTAAAGGTGTTTAAATTACTTTCACTATTTCTAATAATTTTTACTAGAATCTAACGAAACCCTTCACTTTTCTACTTTTGTGTTCTAAATTTTGATGAAGATTGAAATTAAAAGGCTTAGCATACAGAGACTTGAATTTTTTCCAGGCTACGATTTATGGGTTTTCAACCTAAAAATTCTTTATGTATCTTTCATACATTTTTTATGAGCTATATTTTGGCTATTCCAAGCAATGGGATTATTTTTTAAGAGGAGACTTGACTTTTTACTAGGTATCCCTTTAGTGTAACCCATCAATAATCCCAATCAGGGGTGTGGGGGAAGATCCATCATGGTATATACCTATTTAATTAGGATAAAGTTTTAAATTTCTCTATATATATGTTATGGTGTATCCCTACAAGATGCATCTTGTAACTCTGATGTCATAGTGGATTTTGGATTTCTTTTTCCCTATGGTTTTCTCCCCGATTTGGATTTTCCATATAACTTCCTTGTGTTCTTGTTTTTTTATTTTCTATTTTTTATGGTTTTTCATCAGATTGTCTCATACCACCTTGCATTAAGGAAACTAGTTAGTAGAGGAAATCAGTCGATCCTATACTCTCTTAAAATTATCCCTCTCTTGTGTTGCAATTGGAAACCCTAATTAGATAAAATGTCTTTCTATCATCACCTCCTCTCCTATTCTCCCTGATATTTATTGTTTTTTCACTATTTACCACCTCCACCACCAACACTATGATGCTACCACTCCCACCTTACTGAGCCATGCCTCCTCACTAATCCCTCCCTACTTCCATGTGCAATGTGACGACCCTGTCCTCCCCCTCCCTCCATCTCTATAAATTTCCAAACACTCATCTGATGATAGGTGTGGGTGAGGTGGGGTTGTTTTTTAATTAATTTTTTTTTTTTTAATTTATATGATTGTGAAAATTATTTATTTTTATGAAATATTTCAAAAACTCTTTGATTGATGGACTATTTAGGGTGATCTATCTGAAGGTTTCAGGTGCATTAGAAGCACCAGATGGGGTATACCCAACATGTATTTTGTCATAATCAATGATTAATCTGATATTTACATCAATGATAAATTTAATGACCAATGGAATTGAATTAAAGATTAATTAATGAGAGGATGGAAGAACCAAAATGTTGGATCATCACATAATGATTTATAATTAATTTTTTTAATTAAAGAATTAAATTGCAATAAATTAATTCTTTATTAATGAATCTAACAATTTATCTACATCATATTATCATTGTGTTATAATAATAGATTGTAGATTCTATATAGCGGTGATTCACAAGTGCTCCATGAACCTCTGAACATCATTATAGGAATCTCTAGGTGCTAGAATGGTAGATCCTAATAATTAAGTTGTTAATATTTGATCACCTTAAGAATAATTTCAAGAAAGATTATATTTAATATCTCTATAATCAAGATTGGTGGTGTATTAAGATCACTCTCCTTACTTGAGATCACTCTTGGAGGTTTTGAGAGAATTCTCTTGATGTTGATTTGCAAATAAAAACAAATGGAAACACCTTTAAAAATAATATAATTGGGTTTCAATAGTTTTAGGGTTAGAAAATAATAATTTCATAAGTTCCCTAATTATTTCCTTAATACCTATATAACCCCATGTCTACAATAATAATAATATTTTTTTTAACATGAAAAAACTAAAAAAAATAATTAAATATTATTTATTCAAGTAATATTTAATATATATTATTTTTTGACTAACCATTAAACTCAATTTTTCATTCCTATACAATATTTATAAGGCCTTGAATGAGGAATATTTATTTAATAAATAAATATCATTTCATTATTCACTAATAAATAAATAAATATTACATTCACTAAATATAATATAAATATTTAATAAATATTCTTCTGACAAAATACAATTTGGAGTTACTAGTGACGGAATATATGTGAACAATCAAACATGAATAATTATTAAATCACATATGAGAATAATATTTATTCAACATATTAAATAATATTATTATTTAACTAAGATTACGGATACACTTATGTGTGACCCTCTATGACTCTTTCTTGGTGGCATTAGGTGAAGTAGCCCAAAGTACAAGGTTAGTGTCTAACAATATTACAAGGCACCCATAGATAAATAATTTAATGTTGAAATGATATAAAAACTCATATGTATGATTAATATTTAATATAATCCATTTATCATGGTATCTCTAATCAATCAAGTTGTATGCTAGTTCCATCAACCTATGTTCTTGATGTCTCTTTATGTGACTTTTCTAAAATTGAAATTTCCTACAGAACACCATAGCCATGGATTTATTTAGGTTGTATAATTTCCATCAAAGGGGCTAAGATATCATCTTCCATTAATGAACAGAAGGGAAAATGGGCCAAATTTATCTAATTTTATTTAATCATGTATTTATAGTTGTTATATTTCCATCATCATTACACTTACATGCATCAAATGTACCGATATTTAATAGACTAAATTTCTCTTATTGGAGTGAGAAAATCCAATTTCACATTGGTGTATTGGATCTTGATTTAGCACTTTGAGTAGAGAAACCAGCTACTATAGTGGATTATAGTAGAGATGATGATAGAATATATTATTCAACATTTGGAAGATCTAACAATCTAAGTTTGATGTTCACGTGAATGAGAATAAAAATTAACATCAATTTTGGTCTCCAAAAAAATGAAAGTATGAAAGAATTTATGAAATTTATGGGGGAACAATCTCAAACTACTAATAAATCTCTCGATGGAACATTATTGAGTACATTGACCATCACAAAGTTTAATAGTTCTTGTAATATTCATGAGCATGTCATTGAAATGAAAAATATTTTGACAAGACTTAAGTATTTAGGGATGGAAGTGGATGAAATTTTCCTTGTACAATTTTTCCTAAACTCATTACTATCTGAGTATGGACTATTCCAAATTAACTACAACACCATGAAATATAAATGGAATATTCGTGAATTTCACAGTATTCTAGTTCAAAAGAAAACATGGTTAAATAGTCAAAGAATCCACTATGTTCATTATATACATCATCGGGGAGGAAAGAAGTGTGGTATAAAGAATAATATAAAGGGAAAGGGGCCATTTCAAGTTAATCATTACTCTATCAAGAAATAGAATAAAGAAAATAAATATAAATTACATTTCTATGGGAAAGATGGACATTTATAGAAGGATTTTCTGAAACAAAAGTCTTTGTTTGAAAATAAAGGTAAGAAAAAAAATTATACATGTTTTGAATCAAGCCTAGATGAAGTTCCACATAATAAATAGTGGAATGATTTTAATTATATGACTCATGTTTCTAATCTGATGTAGGAATTCCTTTCAACCCAAATCACAAGACCAACTAAAAAGTTCAATTTCATGAGGAATGGAGTGAAGGATTCAGCAGAAGTCACCAGGACTTACCATTTGATCCTGATAATGGATGTAGTTTGGATTTTTGTGAAACCTTTTATGTACCTAGTATATCTAGTAATTTAGTTTATTTATCAATACTTGATGTTTTTTTATACTCTTTTAATTTTGGGAATTTATATTTTAGTCTTTTAAACATACATTCATGATTGGATCTTCTTTATTGTATGATGGTTTATATAAACCAAATCTTTATAATTTGTATGATGAAACAATTATTAACTTGATTCATAATCTTTCTATTAAAATGGTTTAGTAAATTAAAAGTATGATTATTTGTGACATAAATTTTTAGGGAATATTTCTAAATAAATATTAGAGTAATTGATTAAGATTTAGATTTTATTGACTAAAAACATTTGTTTGGATTGTTTTAAAGTGAAATAAACAAAACACGCAAGGAAAAGTGTCAATAAAAGTGCTTAACTCCTTGAGATCATACATATAAATATATGTGGTCCTTTTGATGTCAATTATTTTAGTAAAGAAAGATATTTTATCACTTATATTTATTATTTTACATGTTATGAGTTTGTCTATTTATTTAATGAGAAATCTCAAGCAATAAATTCCTTGGAAGTTTATATAAATGAATTTGAGATAAAATTAGATAGAAAATAGAATTTCATAAGGTTTGATAGGATTGGTGGATATTATGGAAGATTTTATGGAAGTGGAAAAAATCCTAGTCTGTCACGACCCGTCCTCGGGGCCCGTGCCGTGACTACCCCAAGCCCGCCTTCCATAGGCCAGGGGCTGGCGACTAGCACCAAGGCATAAATTCCCGGTAAACAGGGAAGGCATTGCCTTTATAAGTAACAACCACCACAGAGTCAGCAAGCGGAAAGTAACTACAGAGTGCAGAAAAGTAAAGGGGGCCGGAAATACAAGCCCAACTGTAAAGTACAACTGAAAAGTAAAGTACAGCAACTGAAGAAAAGACGGCGGCCTCGTGTCGTCCACTGGCAATCCCACCTGAAGGGTGGGTACAGATAGCCTCCAGGCTCCTCGGGTCCCACGTCCGCTCCGAGCACGTCCCGCCCAGTGGTCCACCTCCAGGTACCGTCCTGCTCCACGCCCCAACCGCGATCAGCGCTGTCCGTCGTCTGCAACCAACACCACGAAGTGCGGGCATAGCCCGTGCAGGGGTGAGTATAAGCTACTCAGTAAGGACCCCGAGACCCCCGAAGGTCTCCCGAAATCCACAAAGGATATAGCACAAAAGAAAGATGCAATCACGAAGTAACATCTGACTCGACTTAGGTATATGCCCATACATATACCTAAGTCCCCAATTCTAGCTCTGCTCACGAGCTCAAGAACAACTCAATCCACAAAGGAAAGCAAGACTCAAATCCACAAGGAGAGTAAACAGTAAATCCACAAAGGATAGTTCAACACAATCCACAAAGGAGAGTAACATAAGATTCAGCTCAACCAGGATTTTCATTATCGAAACCGTAAATGTTGAAGAGCCCCATCTCTGAAGTGTACAGTGGTCCTGTCACGACTCCGAGGTACTGCTCACTAACCTAAGACTGCTGAAGTACTCCTCCTGTCGAGTACCGCGGGTCTGCTGCCAACTACCGGGCGCTCCGTCCGCTGAGGGTCTGCTGCCAAATACCGGGCGCTCACCCAGATAGCCTACTGAGGTACTCCTCCTGTCGAGTACCGCGGGTTTGCCGCCAACTACCAGGCGCTCCGTCCGCCGTGGGTCTGCTGCCAACTACTGGGCGCTCCGTCCACTGGGCTAGTCGACTCACTCCAAGTCGAGTCGGTCAAGCAGTCGTCGGGTCTCAGTCATCTACACGGTCTCCGTACTCCGCACGCGCGTCTCCACCGTCGCGGGTCTGTCGCTACAACCAAGCGCACACACTCCGTAGAGTATCGCGGGTCCGCCGCTACAACCAAGCGCTCCACCGCCAAGGGTCTGCTGCTGCATCGAAGCGCACCACCACTGTCAAGTACCACGGGTCCGCCGCTACACCCAAGCGCTCCACCGCTCAAGGTAAAAAGAAGATTCAGCTCACACAGGTTCGGTAGCACTGTTCCACGTAGGATCGCTGAGTGCAGTAGTCGACGCAGTCCACTGAGGATCTCTACACAGTCGTCGCCGCAGTCCACGAAGGATCTCTGCTCTGCCGTCGTCGCAGTCCACGGAGGATTCTCTGCTCTGTCGTCGTCGCAGTCCACGGAGGATCTCTGCTCTGTCGTCGAAGCCACAGCCAGCACTAGGGTTCCCGCACATAGCGAGCTCGTTAGGAGGGTCCGCTCCACGAGCCGAGAGGCTGATACATCAACTGACACGTAGTCCGAAGTTGATGTATCCAAAAGTTCCGTATCGACAACAGGATCTCAACGCAACAGACGGCGCGTCAATCGGACGCCCGGTCTGAGAGTTATTGGCATTTTCGTCCCAGGGGCCCGGTTGGTTTTTAGGGCAAAACCAACCCGACCGTACTCCGCCTGTGTCCGATCCCCGGGCGGAGTATGCCAAAAGTTCCGTCTCACTTAGAGGAAACTACCACAGCTGACGGTACGTCGATCGGACATCCGTAGCTCAAGTTATGAGCGTTTCCGCTCCGAGGGCCCGGTTGGTTTCGTGTACGAACCAACCCGGCCGAACCCAAAGTCTTCCGAAACCTTGAGTATAATATACCGAAACGACTGTCTCGATCCAAGGATCGCGTAGCTATTGACGGTTCGTCAATCGGAGGTCCCAGGCCCAAGATATGGGCAAAAGACCGAAGAGGCCCGAAAACGGGGGTTTTGGGCCCGGGGCGACCCGGCCCGAACCCCCCCTGAGTCGGCCGAACCGGGTCGGCCCGAACCGGGTCGGCCCGACCCGGCCCGACCCGGATAGGCCGGGTCCGGTCCGGCCTGGGCGCGGCCCGGCCGACCGGACCGGCCGGCTCGGCTTCGGCCGAGCGGCCGAAGGAGCCGCCGCCGCGGGTTTGACCCGCGGCTTGAAGGAAACGCGGCCCCGCGGGGGGCCGCCTGTCACGCGGACGCGGCCGGGCCGCCGCGTCTCTCCCCGGTTCCGCGCGGCCGCGGAACCGGCCACCGCCGCCGCGGCTTCAGCCGCGGCGGATCTTCTCCACGGCGGCGCGCCGGGCGCCGCCGCCTCCGGTCGCCGGCGCCGCCTTGCCGGCGACCCGCGCCGCCGCCGCCTTCAGCGGGCCGCCAGAGTTGCTCTGGTGGCCCGTTTTGCCTCCCGTCTGCGCCGTTGCTCCTCCCGGTGGTCGATCTTCACTGCGGGATCAACAGATCGCCCCTGCCGCGCGGTTCGTCGTCGACCGCCATATCCGCACAACAAAAGAGATCGGCGGAGGGTTGCCGGGTCTTGTTCGTTAGACCCGCACCCTCCTGCGTTAGTCATAAACCACGGGAGGAATAATCAACAACAATTTTAAATAAATTAAAATTGTCGGAGATCATGTTCTTCACTTTAAAAGAATAAACACGGGGAAATAAGATAAAATATTCCAACATCCCTTACCTTGTCGTCGTCGTCGGACGAGAGGTCGTCGCGGAATCGCTCGTCGCGGATGAAGGAGATCGTCTCGTCGTCGCGGTATCCGGCGTCGCGTCGCCAATCTCCAGATCAAGATCAAACGGATTAATTTAAATCCGTTGATATTGAATTATAAAAAGGGGAGAAATAAACGATTCGTTTCTCACCTTAATTGCCGAATGAGGATCGGCCGCGGAAGAAGAGGTGCCGCCGAAGAACGTCGCGGGTAGGGCTCGTCGACGTCGCAGATCACGGCGTGCGTCGTCGAATTCCGGTCGCCGACGTTTTTCGCGTTCTTCGCGTTCTTCGCGTTCTTCGCGGGGGAGCTGAAGGAACAAAGATCCTCTCAAATCCTTTCAAAGGATTTTTAGGTTGGTCTTATTTTATAAACATGCCAACAAACGCAAAAACGTAAGTAACGACCCATCAGTTCGTTGAATTAATTCAACGAGCGAAACAGCCCATTTAATTCACGAAATAAACCGCCCAATTAAATGGTCTGCTAAGAATTAAAGAAAACGCGTCGGTTGACTTTTCAGTTACTTTGACGGGTTTTCGCGGGTGCGTTACTTAGCGAAAGAAACGGCGGGGCTCGTGCGGGCCCCACCGCACAAATATCCTACCAAGGGGGTAGGATATTTCTGGATAGCATCCTATCCAGTTCAACACAGTTCAAGCCGTCTTTAAGCGGCTTCAAGTGGCTTCCAAGCAGCTTAAGTGAAATAAAATAAAGTTGTCGCACAAACTTTATTTTATTTCTGACTTAAAGCCCCAAAATTTAAAAACCACGTCTGAGCAAACGCAACTCCGGAAGAGGCGTTTCTAAGCAAATACCGGCGCTGCGATTTCATCGGTGCCCTCAGAATTCGATTCCGGGCACCGGTTCAAAAGATAGAAAAACCCGCTCGTCCGTTCACTGAACGTACCCGAGCCAAACTTCGGAAATTGATTCCGGGCACACCGGGCCTCGGAATCAGGTGCCGTCTGAAGCTGCGCTCTTGTAAAATTCCAAAGAAAATTAAGAAAAAAAAATTTCCTTGAAATTTGAGGGTCTTTATATTACTCCCACCTCAGGGCTTTACGTCCCCGTAAAGATACATCAAAAACTAGGGGAACAAATGGGGGTACTGAACACGCATCTGAGCCTCCCGCTCCCAAGTGCTCTCCTGGAGGTTCCCGTGCTGCCATCTGACGCGCACAAGAGGAATCGACCGCCCACGTAGGACCCGCTCCTGTCGATCCTCGATCTCCACTGGGACCTCCGCAAAAGTCGCCCCATCGTCCACGTCCAGCTCCCCAAAGTCGATGATGTGCGTCGGGTCGTGCACGTATCTCCTCAGCTGAGACACGTGGAAGACGTCGTGCACCCGGTGCAACTGAGGTGGTAGAGCCAGGCGATAAGCCACCTCTCCTATCCTGCTGAGGACCTGGAAAGGCCCGATGAAGCATGGAGACAACTTGCCGCCTCGGCCAAATCTCCGTAAACCACGTCGAGGTGAGACACGCAAAAAGACGTGGTCGCCATCCTCGAACTCCAGTGGCCTCCGCCTCCTGTCAGCATATGACTTTTGCCGGCTCTGAGCTGTCCTCATCCTCTCCTGGATGATCTGGACCTTCTCTGTCGTGGCCTGGACCATCACAGGTCCCACAAGAGCTGCAAGATTTCTTCTTTGCCGAAAAGAGAAATCTGGTCTCATCCCCTGGATGAACCACATTCTTTGCCTAAAACAGTCAATCCTAACATGGATGATACTAATCCATACCAAGGATGACGTCGTAAGGCCTCGACGCTACTACTAAGAGATTCAACCGTTACTCTCGCCTCCAAGGGTTGAATCACACTGTCGGCATCAGTGTGTGGTAACTGGGTCTCCTCCAGTAGACGTCTCACAAGTGAGGGTCAAGTCAACAGCCAAAACTGGAATCTCCTAGTAACATCACGAAAGAGGACAGGAACGAAAATATCACAAAGGTATGCATCTTTTATTATTGCAGCTCATATTACAAGACGCTACACAAAAGCAACAAGGAACTAGAAGTACAAAGGATGTATCCACTAGTTCTGCTCCTATCCATCAGCTCCCAGGGCTCCATGATCGAAGGCCTCGGCTGCCTGAAGCTGAGCTCTCCCCTGCGGTCGGGGTGGACCTCCTGGTGGTGGTGGTGGTAGAGCCTCAAAGCGTCGTCCACCACCTGCTGCTCGGCCAGCTCCTCTACCTCGTCCGTCTCCTCCCTGCAGACCGCCACGGTCGAACCTCTGCCTCTGCCTAGGTGGTTCCTCAACCGTCTGCTGCTCCCCCGCATGGCGGGTCGGGCAGTCACGAGCCATGTGACCAATTCCGCCACAGGAGTAACACTGCCCACTCTCGGCATGCCTGGCTCTGACTCCACCCCGGCTTCCCCGCACAACTGAGCCTGAGTTGTGCAGTCGGCCACTGGTAGGTCTGGTCTGCCTGGAACCCTGAGTCATCTGTCGGCTACCTGCTACCGAAGACTCCGCTACGTGCCGCCCTGCGGTGGGTCTCTGTGCTGGTGTAGACTCAGCAAGGAAGCTCTCGATCAGAAGGGCTCGCTCTAGTACTCCTGTCTGAGTCGGTATACTGAGGGAGATCAGCGATGCCCTGATCTCGTGTCTCAAACCCTGCTCGAAGGTCCGGGCCCGGAAGAAGGGGTCCCGTACCATGTCTGTCGAGTACCGAGAAAGGTCGGTGAACCTCGCCGCGTACTGAGCGACCGTCATGCTGCCCTGCCGCAGCTGTAGAAGCTCCTGGATACGCACCGCACGAAGGGTGGCCGGGACGAACTCCGAGCGGAAGAGGCTCTCAAAGTCCGCCCAGAGCAAGGATGCCTCATCGTGAACCTGGAGCATCAAGCTCCACCATCGTCCTGCCGCCGCCTGCAGGAGGCTCGCCGCGAGAATCACCATGAGATCCGCTGGTGTCCTCACTAGCCTAAAGATCCGTACCACCGCCTCTAGCCAGTCCTCGGCGGCCTGGGGGTCCGCCTCACCGCGAAACCTGGGCGGTGGCTGGCTCTGAAACTCATGCAGTGCCCTGAGGCGACGTGCATCGTCAGCGTCTGGTACTGGAAGCATCGGTGGCTCGGCGGGTAAGGCTACCGTCGGTGCCACTGCTGGCAAAGGGCCCTGCACCGAGGCCTCGTCGCTCGGTGGGCTGCCGTCACGCCCTACACTCGGAACCCTAGCTGGCTATCATCGCGGGGCCATCCTGAAAAGGAGAACAAGAGCACCACAGTCAGAACAGTATACCTGGTGAGCTGGCACAAGTAATCACAAGGAAAACTTGAGACTTTCGTGAAGCAGATCAGTATACCCGGTGAGCTGACACAAGTAATCACAAAGAAGACTTGAAACACACACGCAATCAATGTTTTCATGCATTAAGTCGGAAATCAGGAGTCAGGGTCCTGGTGTACGGATACGTCGGCCGCCGCACCAACACTGGGCTCCCTGAACTGATAACAACACTCAATACACTAAACACTATTGCTTCATATAGAAAGAAAAGACGATCAGAGTTTGCGGTAGAACCGACCACCTCTGATACCAATTTGTCACGACCCGTCCTCGGGGCCCGTGCCGTGACTACCCCAAGCCCGCCTTCCATAGGCTAGGGGCTGGCGACTAGCACCAAGGCGTAAATTCCCGGTAAACAGGGAAGGCATTGCCTTTATAAGTAACAACCACCACAGAGTCAGCAAGCGGAAAGTAACTACAGAGTGCAGAAAAGTAAAGGGGGCCGGAAATACAAGCCCAACTGTAAAGTACAACTGAAAAGTAAAGTACAGCAACTGAAGAAAAGACGGCGGCCTCGTGTCGTCCACTGGCAATCCCACCTGAAGGGTGGGTACAGATAGCCTCCAGGCTCCTCGGGTCCCACGTCCGCTCCGAGCACGTCCCGCCCAGTGGTCCACCTCCAGGTACCGTCCTGCTCCACGCCCCAACCGCGATCAGCGCTGTCCGTCGTCTGCAACCAACACCACGAAGTGCGGGCATAGCCCGTGCAGGGGTGAGTATAAGCTACTCAGTAAGGACCCCGAGACCCCCGAAGGTCTCCCGAAATCCACAAAGGATATAGCACAAAAGAAAGATGCAATCACGAAGTAACATCTGACTCGACTTAGGTATATGCCCATACATATACCTAAGTCCCCAATTCTAGCTCTGCTCACGAGCTCAAGAACAACTCAATCCACAAAGGAAAGCAAGACTCAAATCCACAAGGAGAGTAAACAGTAAATCCACAAAGGATAGTTCAACACAATCCACAAAGGAGAGTAACATAAGATTCAGCTCAACCAGGATTTTCATTATCGAAACCGTAAATGTTGAAGAGCCCCATCTCTGAAGTGTACAGTGGTCCTGTCACGACTCCGAGGTACTGCTCACTAACCTAAGACTGCTGAAGTACTCCTCCTGTCGAGTACCGCGGGTCTGCTGCCAACTACCGGGCGCTCCGTCCGCTGAGGGTCTGCTGCCAAATACCGGGCGCTCACCCAGATAGCCTACTGAGGTACTCCTCCTGTCGAGTACCGCGGGTTTGCCGCCAACTACCAGGCGCTCCGTCCGCCGTGGGTCTGCTGCCAACTACTGGGCGCTCCGTCCACTGGGCTAGTCGACTCACTCCAAGTCGAGTCGGTCAAGCAGTCGTCGGGTCTCAGTCATCTACACGGTCTCCGTACTCCGCACGCGCGTCTCCACCGTCGCGGGTCTGTCGCTACAACCAAGCGCACACACTCCGTAGAGTATCACGGGTCCGCCGCTACAACCAAGCGCTCCACCGCCAAGGGTCTGCTGCTGCATCCAAGCGCACCACCACTGTCAAGTACCACGGGTCCGCCGCTACACCCAAGCGCTCCACCGCTCAAGGTAAAAAGAAGATTCAGCTCACACAAGTTCGGTAGCACTGTTCCACGTAGGATCGCTGAGTGCAGTAGTCGACGCAGTCCACTGAGGATCTCTGCACAGTCGTCGCCGCAGTCCACGAAGGATCTCTGCTCTGCCGTCGTCGCAGTCCACGGAGGATTCTCTGCTCTGTCGTCGTCGCAGTCCACGGAGGATCTCTGCTCTGTCGTCGAAGCCACAGCCAGCACTAGGGTTCCCGCACATAGCGAGATCGTTAGGAGGGTCCGATCCACGAGCCGAGAGGCTGATACATCAACTGACACGTAGTCCGAAGTTGATGTATCCAAAAGTTCCGTATCGACAACAGGATCTCAACGCAACAGACGGCGCGTCAATCGGACGCCCGGTCTGAGAGTTATTGGCATTTTCGTCCCAGGGGCCCGGTTGGTTTTTAGGGCAAAACCAACCCGACCGTACTCCGCCTGTGTCCGATCCCCGGGCGGAGTATGCCAAAAGTTCCGTCTCACTTAGAGGAAACTACCACAGCTGACGGTACGTCGATCGGACGTCCGTAGCTCAAGTTATGAGCGTTTCCGATCCGAGGGCCCGGTTGGTTTCGTGTACGAACCAACCCGGCCGAACCCAAAGTCTTCCGAAACCTTGAGTATAATATACCGAAACGACTTTCTCGATCCAAGGATCGCGTAGCCGCTGACGGTTCGTCAATCGGAGGTCCCAGTCCCAAGATATGGGCAAAAGACCGAAGAGGCCCGAAAACGGGGGTTCTGGGCCCGGGGCGACCCGGCCCGAACCCCCCCTGAGTCGGCCGAACCGGGTCGGCCCGAACCGGGTCGGCCCGACCCGGATAGGCCGGGTCCGGTCCGGCCTGGGTGCGGCCCGGCCGACCGGACCGGCCGGCTCGGCTTCGGCCGACCGGACCGGCCGGCTCGGCTTCGGCCGAGCGGCCGAAGGAGCCGCCGCCGCGGGTTTGACCCGCGGCTTGAAGGAAACGCGGCCTCGCGGGGGGCCGCCTGTCACGCGGACGCGGCCGGGCCGCCGCGTCCCTCCCCGGTTCTGCGCGGCCGCGGAACCGGCCGCCGCCGCCGCGGCTTCAGCCGCGGCGGATCTTCTCCACGGCGGCGCGCCGGGCGCCGCCGCCTCCGGTCGCCGGCGCCGCCTTGCCGGCGACCCGCGCCGCCGCCGCCTTCCGCGGGCCGCCAGAGTGGCTCCGGTGGCCCGTTTTGCCTCCCGTCTGCGCCGTTGCTCCTCCCTGTGGTCGATCTTCACTGTGGGATCAACAGATCGCCCCTGCCGCGCGGTTCGTCGTCGACCGCCATATCCGCACAACAAAAGAGATAGGCGGAGGGTTGCTGGGTCTTGTTCGTTAGACCCGCACCCTCCTGCGTTAGTCATAAACCACGGGAGGAATAATCAACAACAATTTTAAATAAATTAAAATTGTCGGAGATCATGTTCTTCACTTTAAAAGAATAAACACGGGGAAATAAGATAAAATATTCCAACATCCCTTACCTTGTCGTCGTCGTCGGACGAGAGGTCGTCGCGGAATCGCTCGTCGCGGATGAAGGAGATCGTCGCGTCGTCGCGGTATCCGGCGTCGCGTCGCCAATCTCCGGATCAAGATCAAACGGATTAATTTAAATCCGTTGATATTGAATTATAAAAAAGGGAGAAATAAACGATTCGTTTCTCACCTTAATTGCCGAACGAGGATCGGCCGCGGAAGAAGAGGTGCCGCCGAAGAACGTCGCGGGTAGGGCTCGTCGACGTCGCAGATCACGGCGTGCGTCGTCGAATTCCGGTCGCCGTCGTTCTTCGCGTTCTTCGCGTTCTTCGCGTTCTTCGCGGGGGAGCTGAAGGAACAAAGATCCTCTCAAATCCTTTCAAAGGATTTTTAGGTTGGTCTTATTTTATAAACATGCCAACAAACGCAAAAACGTAAGTAACGACCCATCAGTTCGTTGAATTAATTCAACGAGCGAAACAGCCCATTTAATTCACGAAATAAACCGCCCAATTAAATGGTCTGCTAAGAATTAAAGAAAACGCGTCGGTTGACTTTTCAGTTACTTTGACGGGTTTTCGCGGGTGCGTTACTTAGCGAAAGAAACGGCGGGGCTCGTGCGGGCCCCACCGCACAAATATCCTACCAAGGGGGTAGGATATTTCTGGATAGCATCCTATCCAGTTCAACACAGTTCAAGCCGTCTTTAAGCGGCTTCAAGTGGCTTCCAAGCAGCTTAAGTGAAATAAAATAAAGTTGTCGCACAAACTTTATTTTATTTCTGACTTAAAGCCCCAAAATTTAAAAACCACGTCTGAGCAAACGCAACTCCGGAAGAGGCGTTTCTAAGCAAATACCGGCGCTGCGATTTCATCGGTGCCCTCAGAATTCGATTCCGGGCACCGGTTCAAAAGATAGAAAAACCCGCTCGTCCGTTCACTGAACGTACCCGAGCCAAACTTCGGAAATTGATTCCGGGCACACCGGGCCTCGGAATCAGGTGCCGTCTGAAGCTGCGCTCTTGTAAAATTCCAAAGAAAATTAAGAAAAAAAAATTTCCTTGAAATTTGCGGGTCTTTATATAGTCCATTTGAAAAGTTCCTAGATAGTCATGGAATATGTTCACAATAAACTATTCTAAGTACACCACAACAAAATGGTGTAGCATAAAGGGGTAATAGAACATTAATGCATATAGTTAGGAGCATATTAAGTACTTCATATTTACCCTTATCATTGTGGATGTATTCTTTAAAAATATGCATGCATTTATTGAATCGGTTTCCTAGTAAATAAGTTACGAAGACTCCTTTTTAACTTTGGACTCGTAGGAAACCTAGTTTGAGACACCTACATGTATGGTATTTTTAGGTAGAAATAAGAGCATATAATCCACAGTAAAAAACTGGATGCGAGAAAAATTAGTGGATATTTAATTAATTGTCCAGAGAAATCAAAGGGGCATAGATTTTATTTACCTAACCATAGTATGAAAAAATTTTAAACTAAAAAATATATTTTTATTGAGAATATTGAATATAGTGGGATTGAAGTTCCAAAAAATATAGAAATTAATGAAGTTAGAATTTAGGTCCCATTTTCTTGTGCTCTAATTTTTTTTCCTCAATTTATTGCATCAAAAATAATCATATAGAACAAAAATGGAGTGTTTCCCAAATTCACAAAAAAATGATTGAATAACCACACGAAATAGTGTTAAGAAGATCCTAAATGGAAATAAGGTCAGTTATTTCAGATGATTATGTGGTATACCTACATGAGATATAAACTGATCTTAGTATTGAATAATTATCCAATTTCATATTATTAATTCATTAATTTTAATAAATATGATAAATGGATAAATGACATGAAATGTGAGTTTAATTATACTAAAAAAGTATGGTACCTTATGGAATTTCCTAAAGGATGCAAGAGAGTTTGATGTAAATGGGTCTTCAAAACCAAACAATACTCTCATAGTAACCTTGAACATTACAAATATAGACTTGTTGCTAAGGGATTTACTCAAAAGGATGGTATATACTATAAGGAAACCTTATCACTAGTTTCTAATAAATATTCTTTCAAAATTATTTTGGAATTGGTAGCTCAATATGATTTAGAGTTACATCAAATGAATGTTAAAACTTACTTTCTAAATAGAAACTTAGAGTAAGGTGTATACATGGATTGACCAATGGTTTTTTTGTTTAAGGAAAGGAAACATGGTTTTTAAATTAAATAAGTCAATATATGGACTTAAACAAGCTTTATGACAATGGTATATTAGGTTTAATGATACCACTATATCTTTTTGTTTTAAGGAAAACATTGTCCATTGGTGTATATACCAGAAGATCAGTGGGAGTAAATTTATATTCTCGATTCTATATATTGATGACATATTTATAACTACAAATGGTCTTGTTCTGCTATATGAGACCATGAAATTAATCTTTAATAATTTTGAAATGAAAGACATGGGAGAAGCCAAGTATGTGATTAGAGAAGAAAAAGCTTTGTTGGTATTATCTCAAAAATCATACATTAATAAAATTTTATAGTGGTTTAGGATGTAAAATTTGTAATGATAGTAACTTTTAAAAATGAAATTCCCTTTTTGAAGGAATAAATGTATTATCATGTAATGATGTTATAAAAAAACATGCAATTCTTTATTTATTTAGAATCGTTATCTGGTCTATCAAATTTAAAATATTATTAAGAATCATAACCATTGATAATACAGTCATTGTATAGTGACCATTAATATTAGTATATTAAGGGTTATTACAAAGTCCATTTGACACAGACAAAGGAAGTGATGGTCTCGACCAATAGGATATACCCTATGAAGCCCATTTATCAAAGCTTCGTAGGGTGGTAGCATCACCAATATTTTCCCATGACAAGTCCCAAGCTGAGATTTAACAACTAAAGGTTAAGGGAAACCATTAATAGGAGAAGTTTAAGCTCATGGAGATCAAAGCTCAAACCATGTTTTTCAAACCACCCCATTAAAATCTTACCTTCGTACACCTTACCCTTAGATAATTCATTGGTTTAATAAAAAGATATTTATCTAGACCCTAATAGTATGAATTTTTATATTTTATTTTTTATTATATTTATCACTTTTTAATATTATTTTTTAAATTATTAATAAATTATTTTGATAAAAATTAGATTTTGATACGATAAAACCCATATTGTCTTTTTGGGAAATATATAGTTTCAATCATGACACTCTTTTTAATGAATTTAAGAATTTTTAAAATAAATATTATTTTAATAAAATGTTATTATTAAATAATATTTATTAAATATAAATGATAATAAAATTTTATGAAGTTAAATTTAATTTTTATAAGGGTTAGAAAACTGTTATTGTCAAAAAAATATTATTTTCTAATAAATTAGGATTTTCAATTTAAAATTGAAAATTATAATATTTAGAGTGTTATTATGATTTAATAAATATTATTTTTGAAATCATAATGTTAAAATTATCCATTGGTTAATTTTTTATAATTTTCTAAAATAGTCAAATTTTTACATAAAAATTAAATATAGTATAAATACATGGTATGTATTATGACACCATAATGACCCGAAATTTATGTAATATATGTCATAAAAATTACCCATGGAAAAAATTATGTTTAAAATTTAATATAATGTGTTTTTGAAGTTATTTTATTAATTTTATAAACACTTAATGAATATTCTAAAACCAATATTATATTTTAAGGTTTTAAAATAAATTATTTATAAACATGACTCACTTCCAAATCACCAAGGGAATTATTTTAATTTTTTTGGTTATTATCCTTATAAAATAATTAAATACACTTATATTTGGTAGAAACCACGGAAAAACCTTGGTAAGGTTTTTGGTTTTTATTACTTTATCATATAAACACCAAAACCTATGTTTGGAAATTAATAAAGAATTATCCTCTCTTTTGCTATATTAACCCACACAAACTTCCATTAATATTCACTAAAGACTTTTGGAGAATAAATTTACTCAAATATTTCTCCTCTATATTCCTCCCAAGGTTCCCTTAGGCTCTTAATAATCTACTCCCAAGATTTTAGAAGTTCCCTCTCAAGGTAAGGATTCCTCTCCTTCTCCTCTTCATTCAACCACCTTCTTTATGTCATGCCTTTTTATTTCTAATTATTCAAGTTGTGATATGTTTTTACACATCCATATTAATTTAGTTATGATTCAAAATTAATTAGATACCCATTTATCTCTCATTTTCCCCTTCTATAAACCTTTATTTACACCTTTAATGCTGTCAAAATTATCCTATGATTTTTCATGCCAAACATTTGTACAGTGAATACTCATCTTCATTTACACTCAAGGGTATTCACCTAGTTGTACCTATACTTAATTTATGTGGTATTTAAATGTATTTAACCCACACTCCTTAATCATGGAGTTAAAATTGATAAAATTCATCCTTATGTTGTATGATCTTTGTGGAACACTTATGCTTGTACATGATATGAAAGTGATGGGTGGGCCCTAAATTATATAGTCCTATAATGCATTGGGTAATGTTTTTATCTCATGATATTCCATTTATTGTGAATGTTAGGTTATCTTAAGAACATTATGTTATTTTTTATTGGTATTTATCCTTGACTTATGTTTATGATTTCATGTTTTATGTTGTTTCCATATTCCTATGTTGCCTTTATGTTATCATGGTATATCATGACCCATTGTTCAAGATTATGATTATCACTTATATTATGTTACATTGATATTCCTATTGTATTACATGTACTATTTTACCTTATGATATACTTTTTTTATTCCCTTAATGTGATTTATAGCTCACCCCTTTCTTTTGTACGTCCCTAGGTTATCCCGTGTAGTTTTAGAAGAACGATGGAGTTTTTGGAGCATGTTAAAGAAGTTTTCAATAATTTAATTGTATTTATATTGAAATTTGTTATTATATATACCTAATTTCCCAAATAAACTAGGCTTTTCTATTTTCTATTATTTTGTAATGTGTTCCTTTATGTAATGAATCATGAATTAACGTGTATTAAAGATATAGGTTATCATAGTTGGTATCAGATGAAATTCTAGTTATTTTTGGGTACTAGGATTATAAACCTCTATTTAAAGCCTTAAAGATCATAATAAACAAAGGAAAAATCCCTAAATTTTGTTAAATTATATAATAATTGGTTTCCACAAAAATAAAACTCTAGCTAGATACTACAAGTGGATGTGGCTCTAGCACAGAGGTACCTTGGGGTAATAACCCCGAAAAGGGTGAATTAAGCTGGACTTGATTGTCACCTGGTATATGACAATAGGAATTGATGCACACCTTATTTGACACTCTCATGGGTTATTATTTGGTAAATTCAAAATCTCTTTATGATCCATTATTAAGGTAATATAAATGTCTTTATGATTTTATGATAGGAAATAGAGCATGGATAACTTATATTGAAACATAGAAATTCATAGGTTAAAGAATATATGTAATTTATGAGTTATCCCTTTAATTATCATGGTTTCCCATTTATTTATTGAATTGTTAAAAAATTATCACCCATAATTTTCCCTATATTTATTATCAATGGATGGAAATAGGAGGAAATTATTCAACAAACAATGTGAGGGGAAATGTGATGACAACCCAAATGAGATGCCCAACCCGATGGGAGAAGGAATTCCAAACTTCATGATATTAATTTTTCAATTGAATTAGATTTTTAACATAAAAATAAATCAGGAGGAATTCCAAAATCTCTCTTAATAAAGATAAAGTTATAATTGAGACCATTATGTGATAAAGGCCTCCATCTCTCAATGGGTATTTTGATCCCTTAATCACGGAGCAATGGATCAAATCCATTGAAAAGATATTATTCATCCTTAAATACTATGAGAAAGAGAAGTTCATGTTGGTTGCTTATTATATGGAAGGATAATATGATTAATGGTGGATTTTATTCAAAAAATATGAATCCTGAGTATGAGATTAAAGTGATGGTGTGGAAGGAATTTTGAAAAAAATTGAAAAATATTTTTCTTGAACTCTATGACTTAAAATGAAGATGGATTTCCTTAACCCCAAGAAAACTTATGATAAATACATTAGAGTGTACATGGAAAACTTCATAAGACTTTCATGATACACCTCTGCCTTTATTATTACCACTGAATGTAAAGTTGACCGCTTATTTGGTATGATAAAGCTGAGTCTATAAAAAGCCTTATCTATTTGAGGCTTTGACAGCTATGAGGAAATTTTCCAATGTTCCCTCAAAGTCAAAATGTAGATCAATGAATCCCAAGGTTATCAATGAGATAAGAAGTGAAAAATTAAGTTTAATCCTGGTGATGTGATGTAGAAATATAAATATAGTAATAAAGTCCATCATCCCACTTGTAGAAAGTATGGGAAGAAGCATCCTAGAAATTTCTTGAAGGGGAAAAGGAAATTATTTAGTTATGGGAATGAAGGGAACCTAGATAGAAATTATAGGCCAAATAAACCCATCAATTTGATGGTATAAAGTAATTATCCAGTAAACCCTCAGCTCATTGTCCAATGTTTTAACTCCAAGTAATAGGGACATAATTTGAATCAATTCCTTAAGCCAAGGGTTGTCAATAATAATTGATGACAACAGCCTCTAAGGCCTAAAGATAAAGGGAAATCATATTCCATCACAACTGTTGAGGTGGATCCTAAAAATGAAGTGGTGACAAGTATGCTAATTATTCATTAAAAGATAGTGAACATGCTATTTGATTCAGTTTCTACAAATTCTTTTATATCATGCAACTTTAGTTGAACTATTCAAACACCACCTCAAAATATGGAATTAAAATCATCCTTGAAGATGGAAATGGGTCAATTATTGCATCCCAAATATATAACTCATCCCCTTTATAAATTTTTAGGTTGAATTTTCCATAACACCTTATGATACTCCTCTTAGTGGAATTAGATGCTATTCTGGGAATGGAATGGATTTCCTTGTATATATCCAATAAAAATTTCTAAGAGAGGGAAGTCACCCTCTGTATCGCAAATCACCCTTTTAATTATATAAAAGTGTAAGGAGGAGGAGGATTCTTCTTTGGCACCAACATATCAAGTATGGATATTATTTCCTTGCGAGAAAGGGTATCTAGATAAAACAATTGAGAATAAATAAAATATCACCCTTGGTGACATTCCCATTTTAATGGAATTTTCATATGTGTTTCTTGAAGAATTTTCTAGTCTTCCTCCTAGTCGTGAGGTTGAGTTATCAATCAATCTCATACTCAGAGCTTTTAAAATATCCAAGACTCTATATATAATGGTCATTGTTAAACATGATGAGATGAAGAAATAATTATAGGATAATATTGATAAAAAGTGTATATGCCTAAGTGCTTCACCTTGGGGTGGACTAGTCTTATTCGTCAAGAAGAATGGTGGATCAATGTGCCTCTGCATTGATTATTGTGAACTCAACAAGATCTTGATAAAGAAAACATATCTTCTTCCATGGATTGATGACTTGTTTGATCAGTTATGTGGATACTATTACTTCTTTATGGTGTATCTTTGGTTGGGATATTATCAAGTAAATCTAAGAAGGAGGATATCCCCAAGACTGCTTTTTATACAAGATATAGTTACTAAGAGTTCATAGTGATTCCATTTAGACCCACTAATGATTTAACAAACTTCATGGACTTAATTAATAGATTCATTTTGGATTACCTCAAAAAAATTGTGTTAGTATTTATAGATGTTATTCTTATTTACTCTAAAATAAAGGAGGAATAATAAGATCACTTAAATACTTTATTGAAGACCTTGCGGAAGGAAAAGTTGTATGAAAAGTATATTAGATGTGAGTATCAGATGGTGAATGTATCTTTATTGGGTAATGTTATCACAAAAAAAGGATATATATGGATCCTTTAAAAATGGAGGAAATTGAAGCATGTCCTAGAATAATAATTGTGATGAAAATCCGTAGTTTCCTTGGATTAGCTAAGTGCTATCAGTGATTTTTTAGAAAGTTCTGATGATTTTCAAGACCACTAACCAAGATTACACAAAAGGGATTCAAGTTTTTTTGGATTGATGAATTTGAAGAAATCTATAAAGAGATAAAGAAAATTCTAATCATTGTACATGTTCTCAGATTACCCACTATTGGGGAAGGATTTTTTATCTATAGTGATGTGTCCAAAAAGGGCTTCAGTTGTGCACTCATGCAAGATGAAAAAGTGATAGTTTATGCCTCTCAAAAATTAAATACCTATGAGTAGAACTATTTAACATGTGATCTATAATTAACAGCAGTGATATTCACATTGAATATTTGGAAAAATTATCTCTATATAGAAAAGTGTAACATACATATAGATCATGAAAGCCTCAAGTATATATTCACAAAAAAGTGCTAAATATGTGCCAAAAATGGTGGTTAGATCTAATCAAGTATTATGACTTTTCAATCCATTACCATCCTAGGAAAGCACACGAAGTGGAATATACTCTAAGTAAAAGAATTTTGAAACCCTATTCATGATGAGTACTGAAAGGGATCCAATATTCTTGGACATGTAAATAATACATGGTAATCATAAAAGGATCTTTATCCTACCTTTCTAAAATAACTTTTCAACTGTCCATTCTTGAGAGGATCAAGGAGGCCCAGAAATATGATGAGTTGATACAGAAAAGGGTAGCGAATATTCTGGAGATCAACTTTATAGAATATGAAGTTATAAGATTTGGAACCTAGATATGTGTCCCATCAAAACAAAAACTAAAGCAAGAAATTTTGGATGATGTGCATATCTCATACTTATCTATTAATCTAGGAAGAACTAAGATGTAGAGAGATTTAAAAGTAAAACTTTTTGTGGGATAACATGAACATGAATATTGTGTATTTTGCATCTCGATGCTTGGTATGAAAAAAATTCAAGGTGGAACAACAAAATTCTACGGGTATGATGAAACCATTTCCTATACCAATATGGAAATTGGAAAACATAACCATGGATTTTTTTTATAGGACTCCTTAGGACACCTAAAGGTAATAACTCCATATGGTTGGTAGTCGATCTCCTTAACAAGTTAGTGCATTTTATTGTAATCAAGGAAGATTTATCACTTGACCAACTCACCAATATATATATAAGGGAAATGGTAAGACTATATGGAGTTATACCCTCTATTTAATATAATCTAGATCCAAGGTTTACCTTGAGGTTCTAGAGAATACTTTTGTAAGGGTTGGATACAGAATTGAGCTTTAGCACAATTTATCACTCTCATATGGATGTTTAGTCTGAATAGACCATTCAAACTCTAGAAGATATGCTAAGATCATTTTCATTGAATTTTCAAGGATGTTGGGATTATCACCTTTCCTTATTAGAGTTCTTATATGATAAATGTTTCCATTAAAACATTTACATGGCACCTTATGAGGCTCTGTATGGGAAGATGTGTCCAACTCTGACATGCAGGGATGATGTTAGAGAAAGGAAGATGATGGGACTTGATATTATCCAAGAGATTATAGAGAAGGTTAAAACCATTCATTGTCATATAAAATTCACACAAAATTGATAGAAAAACTATAAAGACAACCATCGATGGAAGATCAAGTTTGAGGTCAGGGATAATGTGTTCCTTTGAATATCACTATGGAATAAATTCATGAGGTTTAAGAATAAGGGAAATCTTAGACCTATATACATTGGCTCCTTTGAGATCCTTTATCATATCGAAGTGGTGGCCTATCGACTAGCACTCCCACCTAACCTATCTCAATTACATGATGTGTTCCATATATCCCTCTTGAAGAAGTACATAACAACCCCATCACATCTAATAAATATAGATATGGTACCCTTGGATAATGATCTTTAATATGAGGAATAACTGGTTAAGATCTTATATCGTAGAGACAAAGTACTAAAAAACAAAACAAATCGTCTGGTCAAAGTGTTATGGTGGAACCACAAGTTCAAGGAAGTGACCTGGGAACCTGAAGAAGCGATTAAACATAAGTACCCTCATCTCTTTTAGTGAAAATTTTGAGGGAGGGATTTCTGAAGGGGATAATAATATAACAACCCAATTTTTTATAAATTAAATTCCCTTTTTGAATGAATAAATTCATTATCCAGTTATGTAGTTATAGAAAAAAAAATTCACTACTTTGGTTATTTTGGACCGTTATATAGTCTTCCGAATTTAAAATACCTATTAATCATTATAATCATTGATAATATAGACATTGTATAGTTACCATTAAGAGTATTATATTAAGGGTTATGATATTGTCCATTTGATATAGACAAAGGAAGCGATGGCCTCGACCAGTAGGATCATACCTATGAAGCTCATTTATTAGAGATTATGAGGGAGATAACATCATTGGGATTTTCCCTTAACCAATATCAATCTAAGATTCAATAGCTAAATATTTATTGAAACCATTTATGGAAGAAGTTCAAGGTTATCAAGATCACATCCCAAACCATGTTCGTTGAACCACCCCATAAAAATCTCATCATCGCACACCTTACCCTTAGGGAATTCGTTAGTGTAATAAAGGTATATGTATCTTGACATTAATAGTATGAATTTCTGTATTTTATTTTTTATTATATTTATTCTTTTTTAATATTACTTTTTAAATTATTAAATAATGAGTTTGATAAAAAATAGATTTTGATATGATGAAACACAAATTGTATTTTTGGGAAATATATAATTTCAATAAAGATACACTTTTTGATAAATTTAATAATGTTGTAAATAATTTATATTTTAATAAAATTTTATTATTAAAAATATTTATTAAATATAAATGATAATATAATTTTATGAAGTCAAATGTAATTTTTTTAAGGGTTGGAAAACTGTTGTTGTAAAAAAACTAGTATTTTTCAATAAATGGGGATTTTTTATTTAAAAGTGTAAATTATCATATTTTGATAATTATTGTGATTAAAAAAATTGAAATCACGCATCAAAATTATCTAATGGTGAATTTTTCAGAATTTTATGAGATAGTCAAATTTTTGGGTAAAAAATAAATATGGTATAAATGCATATTATGTATTATGACATCATAATGACCCAAAATCGATGTGATATATGCCATAAAAATTATCCACAAAAAAATTATGTTTACCTTTTAAAATAATATTTTTTAAAGAAAAAATTATTAATTTTATAAACCCTTAATGAATCCTACAAAACCTATATTATATTTAATGGTTTTAAAATCAATTATTTGTAAACATGACTCGCTTCCACTTCACCAAAGGAATTATTTTAATTTTTTTAGTTCTTAGCCTTATAAAATAATAAAAACCTATAATATTTGGAATAAACCATGGGAAATCCCATGGGATGGTTTTTAGTTTTTACTACTTTATTATATAGAGACCAAAACCCATGTTTGGAAATTAATAAAGAATTTTATTCTCTTTTTCTATATAAACTTACCCAACATCTCATTCCTCTTCACTCAAAACTCTTGGAGCACGAAGTTACTATAACCATTCCTCTCTAGAGTCGTCCCAATGTGACCCCAAGCACTTGATAATCTCCTCCCAATCTTTTAGAATCTCCCTCTCAAGGTAAGGGATCCTCTCCTTATCATATTTATTCAATCACTTTCTTTATGTCGTGCCTTTTGATTTCCAATAGTTCAATTTGGGATATGTTTTTATACATACTTATTACTGTATTTATGTTCCCCAAGTAATGAGAGACCCATTTCACACTCACTCACCCCTTCTATAAACCTTTATGTACATAAATTATACTGTCAAAATTATCCTGTGATTTTACATGTCAAACATTTGTGTAGTGAATACCCATATCCATTTCCACTAAAGGATATTTACCTATTTGTAAAAATCCTTCATAGATTAGGGATTAATATGTATATAACCCTCACTCCTTAATTATGAGGTTAAAGTTGATGAAATACATCCTTATGTTGTATGATCTATGCGGCACGCTTATGCATGTACATGATATGAAAGTGACGGGTGGGAATGAAATTATATAATCATCCAATACATTGGGTAATGTTTTAACTCGTGAGATGTCATATATGCTGCATGAGAGGTTATCCTAAGCACACTATGTCATGTTGTCTTTATGGTTAACATTGACTTATGTTTATGATGTCATTTTTTATGTTGTTGTCACATTATCATGTTGTATTTATGTTATCATGTTATATCATGCCTCATTGTTAAATATTATGATTCCCACCCCTCTTATGTTACCTTGATATGCCTCTTGGATCACATGTATTGCTTTAACTTATTTTATGCTTTGTTTATTCTCTAACTGGGATTTATAGCTCACCCCTTTCTTACATATGACCCCAAGTTACCTCGTGCAGTTTTAGAAGATCAATGAGATTTTAGGATCATTTTAAGGAACTTTTCAATAATGTCATTGTATTTCTATTGTAAGTTATTATTCTATGTACCTAATTTCACAAATAAACTAGGCTTCATCGACTACTCGGATTTTATATTGTGTACCTTTATGTAATAAATCATGAATTAAGGTGTATTAAAGATATGGATTGTTAAAAAATTGTTCATAATCACCGGTTCCTATTTAGAAAAGAAATAATTTTTAATATCAATCAATGTTCCAAAATTATTTGGAATGAAAACAGATCGAAGTAATTCCTTATGCATCTATTGTTGGAAGATTGATGTATGTTCAAACATATACAGGGCCATATATAAGCTTTATAGTTGGTATGTTGAGAAGATACCAAAGCAATCATAGACTTGATCATTGGAGAACTGCAAAGAAATTTTTGTGATATTTGCAAGGAACAAAGGATCTCATGCTTACTTATAAAAGATCCAATGATCTTGAGGTGATTGGATACTCTGATTCATACTTTTCCAATTGTTTTGATACAAGAAAGTTCACTTTTGGTTATGTGTATCTTCTATAAGAATGAGAAATATCATTTAAAAGTGAAAAGATATCGGTTATAGATACTTTGACCATAGAAACTGAATTTGTAACTTGCTTTGAGGCTATAATTCAGGGTATGTGGTTGCAGAACTTTCAGGACTTGGAATTTTCAACGATATCACTAAGACCATGAAAATTTATTATGGTAATGCTGCAAAAATATTATTTTCAAAGAATTAATGGTATTCCAAAGGTGTTAAATACATGTAATTAAAGTACTTTTTTGTTGAGGATAAAGTTCACAAATGTAAGGTTTCAATTGAACATATTAGCACAAATCTTATGATTATCATCCCTTTAACGAAAGGGTTGCTAACTAAGACATTTATTAGACATGTTGAAAGTATGGGAATTGTTACCAAGTAGGTATCATTGTATGTAATTACTATTATGCTTATTGCAGTTGACACTTGGACTGATAAATTTTTGATCATGTTGCATGTTTTTCATTAAGTATAAATTATTGAATTGAATAATGATAAGAGGTATAGTCTTAAATAAATACATTATCGTTGGACCAATTATATATATCCAATTTTAATTTTGATAAGGAAAGTTTCAATGTCATAGTACATGGAAGGGACTATATTAATAGAGGATGTACAACCACCATGACTCATGTGGACATTATCCTTAATTATAATGAATGTGGTATACATGATAGAATGGATATAAATGCACATAATAACTGATTGAACTTATTAAGCATCATGAAGTAATATCACATGAGTTAAGTTTGATAATGTTGGAATAACTCGTGGATATTTTGTTTAGTAAATATTATAATGGGATAATGAGGGATAATTTTTTAAAATTAATGGACTTTGACAGTTAATTAAAAACTACCCCTGAAAACTATTTTATCTCTATTTCAAGGGTTGTGTCTTTGATAATTAAGTCCCAATTATTATTCTGATACACTCCATCAAATTTGTGTGTAAGAGAGAGTAGTAAAATGATAGAAATCCTTTTAAGTGGGAGAAAATCAAGGAGACTAAAATAAATAAGGTTCAATAAATCAAGATATGTATTATCTTTTTTAGATTTTTTTTCTATGTGATAAATGTAAATTTCAAAGATCTTAAAATAAAGGAAAATAATTTTACAGGAACATCTCAAAGTATAAGGTTAGCATTTAAAAACACATCAAGACACTTATGGAGAAATAAGTTAATGGTGAAACGATATAAAACATCATATGAACATTTAATATATAATATAATCCCTTTATCGTGATATCTCTAATCAAGCAGGTTTCATGCTAACCTATGTGTTCGATGTATCTTTCTGTAACTTTTCTGTAATTAAATTTGCTCATAGAACACCATGGCCATGAATTTATTTAGGTTGTATCATTTTCATCAAAGGGCATGATATATCAAGTTATGGTAAAGAACAGAAGTGACAAATCTTTTCTGACATTATTCATTAATGAAATATTACTTGTGACGAACTTAATGTATCATACTTTGCTATAAACATATGAAATCTCAATTTTCATCAAAAAATAAAAATACACATTCATAATATCAATTAATAATAATCATAAAGTCTAAGAATCAATATACATGTCTGCAGATATGAACATCTAATCACTACAGGAAAAAAATGATTTAGCGGTGGTTTTTTCACAACGGTTTTTAAAACTATCGCTAAATTTTCATTGGAAAAAAAATTAGCGTTGATTTTTTAGCGGTGGTTTTAAAACGCCACAAAATGTTTTTTAAATAATTTTTTTATATTTTTTATTTATTTTTTTCCAAAAAAAAATTGAATTTATTTTTAGCAATAGTTTTTTAAAAAACATCCCTGAAATAACAACGGTTTTTGAAAAACTGTCATGAAATAGCGGTGGTTTTAAAAAAAACGCCGCTAAATTAAAGGAAAAAAATTAAAAAAAAAATTAATTATCATTTATTATTTATTATTTACAATTATATATAATTTATTATTTATTATTTACTATCATATATAATTTATTATTTATTATTTACTATCATATATAATTTATTATTTGTAATTTTTATTAATTATAATGTGCTGATTAATAAATATTAATAATTATTAGTTAATAATAATTTCAAACTTAGAAAAAATCTTCAATAATTTGAAAATCAGACTTTGCTATCAAATGACCATAACTTTTGATCCGAGAATCCATTTTTTCTCTACAACCAGTCATATCGAAGCTGATGAAATGAACTAAAACCAAATTTGATTTAAATCTTTTAATAACTAAAAGAATAAAATTTATTATAGTTTTAAGAAAATTTTGAAATTGAACTTGAACTTCAAATGACCATAACTTTTGATCAGGGTGTCTGTTTGGGCTCTACCATATATCAAATTGAAACATGCGGCGAGATTTATGCAGTAATAATCGGGGGAACCCAGTCACATTTTTTAAGGTTAAAAAAGGCCCATAATGCCTCCAAAACTGAGTTTTTAGTCGGGGTATCCAAATTTTTTAACATTCGATGGAATTTCAGTTTCGTTTAAGGGGGTCTTCTAGTCTTTTTTCAATGGGGAATAAATTTATTCCTAAGACTTACATTCATATTTATATTATGGTTTTGAAGTTTTATCATTTTTTACAATGTAGTTTTATTTATTATTAAATATATGCATATTTTCTTATATTTACTTATAATAAACCACTTCTATAAATACATATTTACATATAAATGTATTTTAAAACATATAAATCATATGAAAATAAATATTTTTTATTCATTTCATTTAAAATAAATAATTATAGATTTTATTTACCATATAAAAGTGCATTAATTTGTATATATATACCTATACAAGTAATGTTTATATATAAACATGTGTGTGTCAATAAAAAATCTATATTTATGTATATATTCTAATATATGTAAATAAATACATATATATGTGTAAATATTTGTGTTTATGTTTGAGAAATATAAATATGCAGTTGTGTGTCTATAATATTGTGTATATACATCATATATAAATGTATTTTTATATAAATATATCATTATCATTAAATATAGTATATAAATTAATTTCCAGTAAAACTATATGAATATATATACACACACATATATTAATAATGTTAATATATACATATGTGTGTGTATTGATAAACAAGTATATATTAATATTTATATTCTAATATATGTAAATAAATATTAATATATAATATATTTAAATAAATTTAAGTGTATATATATATATATATCATACTCATTTGATGCGAGTTCATCTTCGTTTAAGAGTGTCTTCATATGATTTTTATGATGTTTATGATTTTATTTCATTGATTTACATTCTTATTAATTTGATGGTGTTGCAACTATTGTGATTTCCCCTCTCTTGGTAATTTATTATCGATTATATATATCTGTTTATATGAATTTATGGATATTTGTATATATTTATATACATTTGTAAATATTTATACATATTTATGTTTCTATATTTTAATATTACGTATGTTTATATATATATATATATATATATATATATATATTTGTATATTTATTTATATTTATATTTATATTTATTTATTTATTTATTTATTTATTTTTAAATTTGTTTATATATATATTTATATTAATATACAATTACATATATAAGTGTCATTATATATAATTATGCAACATAAATGTGTGTTTATATATATTTATGTAAATTTTGTTATATGTATATATATTTATAGATATTTATATCCATTTATTACTTTATTATTTATTATTTATTCAATTATTATTAATTATTTCTTACTTTAATATTTATTTATTATTGATTTATTATTTATTGATTTATTTTTATTATTAAATTAATATTAAATAACTATTTAATATTTATTTATTATTTATTATTTATTATTTATTATGTATTATTTATTATTTATTCAATTATTTTTATTTATTTATTATTTTAATATCTATTTGTTATTGAATTATTACTTATTGATTTATTTTTATTATTAAATTACTGTTAAATAATAATTTAATATTTATTATTTATTATTTATTATTTATCAATAATTTATTTTTTATTTTTTATTTTTTATTTTTTATTTATTATTTATTATTTGTTTATTATTAATTATTAATTATTTAATAGTTTATTATTTATTTATTTATTATTTATTTATTTATTATTATTTATTATTATTTATTTATTTATTATTTATTATTTATTAGTTATCTAGTATTTATTTATTTTTCATTATTATTTTATTATTTGTGTATTATTTTTTTGTTTGTTTAATTATTTAATTATTTAATTATATAATTATTTACTTATTTATTTATTTATTATTGGTTATTTATTTATTTATTATTTAGTTATTGTGTATACATTAATTATTAGTTTATTTTTAAGTTATTATTAATTTATTGTTACTTTATTATTATTTTATGTAGTTGGGGTTTGACTTAGTGGTAAGTAACCTATAATAATACATCGTGGTTGGAGGTTCAAAACTCATTAGGCGCATATATTATAGCATCTCTGTAGTGGTACTTTGGAAAACTATAGTAGTGGTGACTGTAGCACCAACGTCACTGTAGTAGCGGTGGGCACTGTAGCAGGAATTATACGTAGCGACAACAACACTGTGACAAGTACTGTAACAGCTCAGGTACTGTAGCAACATTATTCACTAGTGGGCCTTTGGGTAAAAATATGAGCCTAAGGGCCATGTAACGGGCTTTCATGCCCCTTGAACCTGTGGGCCATGTAATCAGCTTCATAACCATTGAGCCTATGAGTCGTGTACTAAATAATTAAAGCTTGATGGGTGGGCTATCCCTTGGGGGCTATGGTCTATCTTTCCGGTCTGTGTGTGAGGTGTGTGTGTTTGTGTTTAAATGTAATTGTACCCTTAAGCACCTAATATATATATACTATTATTTTATTATTAATTTATTAATAACGGCTTATTTATTATTTATTAGTTAATTTTATTATTTATTTATTTTTCATTATTATTTTATTAATTATTTCTTATTTATTGGTTTGTTATTTATTTATTTATTATTTTTTTTGTACTTTAATTATTATTAATGTTATTTTATTTTTTAATTTTTTATTATTTTATTATTTTATTATTAATTTTCTATTAAAATATTATCAATTACTTATTTATTATATATTCATTATATGTTTATTTTTTATTTGTTCATAATTTAATATTTAATATTTTTTTTTCTATTATTCATTAATTTGTTATTTATTTATCATATATTAATTTATTTTCTAATTAATTGATTATTTATATATTACTTATATATTATATATTATATATTATGTATTATATATTATGTATTATGTATTATGTATTATGTATTATGTATTATATATTATATATTATATATTATATATTATATATTATATATTATATATGTATTATTTTATTATTTTATTATTTATTATTTAAAATTCATTGTTTATTATTCATTATTTATTATCCATTATATATTATTCATTATTCATTATTTATTATTTACTATTTATCATTTACTATTTATTATTTATTATTCACTATTTATTATTTACTATTTATTATTTACCACTTATTACCATTTTATATATTTATAAGTTTATTATTCATTTATATTTTATTTATTTATTAGTAATTATTAAATATTAATTATTAATTATTTTGTTTTTATCTTTTTGGTATATATTATTTGTTTTTTCAATCAATATATATATTGGTATATTAAATTCTTTTTATTCGCCACATGAAGAACCTGCTAGAGTGGTAATGTCTTTGGAGAATAAGTAAGAAGCAAGGGGTTCAAATTTCACCTACACAAAATTTTTATATATGACATATGCATGCATGTGTGTGTGCATCTACATCTGTATAATAATAAAATAATAAATAAATAATAATATATTAATTATTATAATATTAAAATAATAATAAAATTATTTACGAATATTAAAAAAATTAAAAAAAATTAGAAAAATTGTCGCAAAATAATTTAGCGGCAGTTTAAACCACTGCTAAATGATTACCCCAATTTTAAAAAACCACCGCTAAATGAATATCAACACACAATTTAATAGCAGTTAAAACTGCCGCTAAATGCCAATTTTGGCATAGACACATATAAATATAGATTTTTTACTTGTGGGTCTCGTTCTCATTGTCTCCTACATCAAAAATTACCAAGGACGTTCACCATGAGAATTATCAAAGTCTTACAAGTCTCCATCCCTAATAGTCTATATCATTTGTCTCTCGGATGATTTCATCCGGCTATAAAACATATATTTAAGAATTCTATTAAGACACTTCTTGGTTCTAATCATAGCAGGAAACTGAAATAACCTTTCAGTGTGACTGTTAATCTGAAGACATTACCATAAAATACACAGAAGTTGGTTCTGATACATTAACTCCAACACCCTCCATCTGGTACTTTGTGTTTTCCAATTACATGATCATCCTATGTTTGATTGATAAATTTTCAGTACATGAAATTTTTTGTTTTATATTTTGTGTTTCATTCTATTTGATGATATTACTCAATAAAAACTGAACACAAACTAAAATTAAAATCAATTATATGTTGAGTCTTGAAATGTGTATAATTATGTGAAAGTGAAAATATTTCAATTGGTCAAAAGGATTGGTGGGTTTACATTATATTAAATCACATTATATTGGTTGTAAAAAAATCACATTATATTCCATAACAATCAGATAGGCGTATTAGCTACGTTGAGAGAAGGTTGAAGGCCCTCTTTAATTGACCATGCAATGAGCCAGTGCTGAAGGAAATTGCAAGCTTGGAAAAGGATCTTAATAAAGCTTTAAAGGAAAAGGAGAAATTTTGGCACATGAGGGAGAGAGAATCCCATATCAGATATAGAGATCAAAATACCACCTTCTTTCATATGAGAGCATCTTCCAGGATAATAAAGAACCATATCTTTCGACTTGAAGGCCCAAATGGGGATGTGATACATGATGTGGGAAGTATTTCCTTCATTGTTATGAATTTTTTCAGGAAGCTCTATAAAGCCAAAATTATTGATACCCCCACTAGTCTCACCTACTGCATTCACAATCTCGTTATAGAGGATATGAACCACAAACTGGAAAGGGGTATCTCAGATGATGAAGTCCTAAAAGCATTGCATAGTATCCATTCCACCAAAGCCCCAGGGCCCGACGGGTTTCATGCTCTCTTTTTCAAACGGTTTTGGCATATTGTGTGGCCAGTTGTGACTCAGCTGATTAAAGATATATGGGCAAGAAATTCCCCATTAGAGACAATCAACGAAAGTGTCATCACTTTGATACCAAAAAACCATTCCCCCCATAAAATTACGGAGTTTAGACCTATCAGCTTGTGAAACGTTATCTACAAAATCTACTCTAAGGTTTTTATGACTAGGATGAGAGGGTTCCTTCCCCTTTTTGTGTCTGAAAACCAAAGTTCTTTTGTTCCTATGAGGTCCATCACCGATAACGAGGCTATCTCTTTTGAAATTTTTCACTCTATAAAGACCCGCTCCTCTACTAAGAAGGGTGTCATGGAAATGAAACTTGATATGATGAAGGCTTATGATTGGATTGAATGGACCTTCCTTGAATTGGTTCTTTCCAAAATGGGGTTTGGGGATAAATGGATCTTCAATGTTATGAGATGTGTTACCTCACTTTTTTATAGAATGAACATCAATGGGGTGCGTTCGGAGAACTTCAGACCATCAAGGGGTTTACGTCAAGGGGTTTATGTCAAGGGGATCCACTCTCCCCTTTCCTCTGGTGGCATACATTTTTTCTCACCTTATTCAAAGTTTGGTGGAGCAAGGGATCATTCATGGTGCTGAGGTATGTCATTCTATCCCTTCTATCTCCCACCTATTATTTGCATATGATTGCATGCTTTTCACAAGGGCCACACCACAATAAGGCTCCGCAATCTTGAAGATCATTAATCTTTATGAAAGGGCATCGGGGCAACGACTTAATCTCTTGAAGTTGGAGATATCCTTTAGCAAATGTGTTTTACCATAGAAGAGAGAGGAACTTTAGTGACTTTGCGGGATTCCTATTGTGGAGAAACACCAGAAATATTTGGGCCTCCCAACGCTTGTTGGAAGGTCCAAAAAACAGGTTTTTACAACAATCATGGAGAATGTGGATAATCTGATCAGTCTTTGGTCTAGCAGGAAAATTTCTAAGGTTGGGAAAGAATTCTTTATTAAATCCGTCACCCAAGAAATTCCCTCTTATTCCATGTCACTCTTTAAGTTCCTAGACACTCTGGTTGACCGAATCCACTCGTGCTTGGCTAACTTCTGGTAGGGATCCTATAATGGCAATCATAATACCCATTAGAAATCTTGGGAAAAGCTGTGTGTCTCTATGTTCTGAGGAGGCCTCAGATTTAGGAATCTTAAGTGGTTTAATTATTCCCTCTGGCGAAGCAAGGGTGGCGGTTGCTCTCATGTCCAAATTCCCTTTTTTCGAAGGTCTTTTGTGCTAAGGACTTTCCTCATTCCGATTTCTCCCAAACCCATATGAGGCCAAGGCTAAGATTTTTGGGGCATATCATATGGGGTGCTAAATCCCACCGTGACCAGGGTACCTACTGGAGAATTTCCGATGGAAATATGGTTGGCATTTGGAACAATCTGTGGTTGGATAACGACACCAACTTGAGAGTGTCATCGATTGTGATGCCAGGTTTCGAGGATGAAAAAGTCTGAGATCTTATGAAGGATTCTCTGGAGGAGTGGGACCATGATAGAGTTTGTGAGTGGTTTAATGAGTGTGACCAACGCCTCATCTTTAGCATCCCACTCACGCCTAGGGTGGGCAGCGACCAACTTTGCGGGAATGGAGAAGCATCTAGGAAATACTCTTCCCGCTCGGGCTACATACTTCTAGTCTGATAGTTGGAACAAGATCACTCGACCCCGCTTTAGAAGAATCTCTGGAAGCTGGAAACTCCCCCCAAAGTCAATTTTCTATGGTGGCGGGTTTGTTTGGGGGTTTTTCCTACTCGTGACCTGCTGAAAAGGAGACATTTGGTTGAGGACAATTTGTGTCCTTGGTGTTTTCAAACGACCGAATCCCCGATCCACGCTCTATTTCTTTGCCCTCAGGTGGAGGATATTTGGAAGGAATGCTCACCGGAATTTTTGAAAACCATTGACCCTTTCATGGATCTTTCCCTTACCTTCAACAAGTGGATGTAATCATCCTTGTACCGTAAGGAGGTGGGGCTGATTTGTACAATTTCATGAAAGATTTAGACCATGAGAAATGAATGGATATTCCAGAAGAAATCTACCTCAAACTGTATATGACACTACTAAAAAAACGGCTTATATCAGCACTCAAAACGGGCTTTAACAGCGCTAAAAACCGTTGTAAAGCTCAGTGCTAATATAAGGGGGTCTCTTTTATCAGCGCTCTGAAAAGTGCTGATAAAGGCCCCTTTTATCAGCGCTAAAAAAAAAGCGCTGATAAAAGACCCCTTTATCATCACTTTTAAAAAGCACTGATAGAAGTCAAAAAAAATAATAAATAAATAATAAATAATAAATAATGCAGGTAGAGATTTTAATAGCGTTTGACCCCCCCCCCCATCAGTGCTAGGAGGTCTCCCGCGCGCTGCCCTTCCCGCGCATCCTCACAAGCGTGCACCCCTTTGCTTCCACCCGAACTTGAACCCGCAACCTCCCCCTTTCACGGTTGCACCTTTACCACTAAGCTATTTCATTTTTTCTCTATTTAATGATATATCTATTTATTTATATATATATATATATATATAGTTATATTTATTTTTATATTGATATAGATTCATATTAATATAAATATATTTATTCAAATATTAATATATATATATATATTCATTCGTATATTAATATATATTTATATTTATTTATTCATATATATTTTTTTAGTTATAATTTTTTATCTGTATATTTATTTGTATATTAATATATACTTGTGATATTAGTTTTAAATACACTAGTACATCGCCTGTGCATACGCACGGCGTCATAAATGAAATCTAATTTCTACATACTTGTAATAGGTAACAGTGAAACAGAATTATGGTAAGAGAACTTGAAATTGGAAACAGACATTAGATGTCATTTTCATGTCACCTTTGAAATAGAACTATGGAATGTTATTTAACCATGATAAGAGAACATAAATACACTTTGTAGCAGATACATGTTTGACAACAATTACAGGAACCATGATTTTCAACAACAGTGAAATAGTAAGTGGATAGTAATAATAAAAAGTAGAACATGGGAAAATAATATTACTAGAAAATGATCATCAATTAGGAACTCTCTATAATGGAGCTCCCACGGAAACGAATGAAATGCTGGTTACTACAACTCAGTAAGCAAGAGTACCCTATCCTCCCTAATAATGGACACACCTACAACCACCAATGTAATATACAACATCATAATAATAGTAGGGATAAATATACAGGGCTCTGATTAGTGCAGGGATTACCTCATCATCCAGTGCTCTAATCGGTGAAGGATTTATCTCAATCAGGGCTCTGATAATTGTAGTTTGATGGAAATCATCAGTAGTTCCATCATTCACCATCAACCACATTGATGATTTGAGATCAATAAAACTCAAAATCAATGGTCATATAACATTATGTATTTGAAATCAAACCTGACAGAGTCATTATTCCATAAAATAACAGTTAAAACAAAGCTAAACTGTGTGAAAAAAATTACAAAATGAACAGTGAAATATGGGATGAAGGAAATATCCCACGTAAGGTCCATGCAACCATGTATGTTAATAAAACAAATAAAACAAATTATATTCAATAAACCAGAATGAAAAAAGCTAATTCATTTCATTGCAATCATAATACATGCAGGAGCATATTCAATATAGTGCTTCGATCATTGCATGGAAAACATGCTAAACACGCATGGTGGAAGTCAACATTTTATTCGTAAAACACACATGCCAATTTTGACAGTGATATGCAGTTTTATCTAGTTGGCCCAGCTTGGGAACTCAGGGGCTTGCTTCCTTTGAAGAGACCCCACACGGGTGATATTATCATAATCTTGAAGAACATGGTCTGCCAGGCCAAGGAATAGAAGCCCAAAAACCCTCATAAATATTAGAAGCCTCCCTTCCTTCAAACCTTCACCCCATATGTATTGAGCCAAGAAGCTTCTGATCAGCTCCCAAACTGCACCAACATACATGGGGATCGCTGCCCTCAAAGAGAAGTAGCTCTTGTTGGGTTCAACCTTCACACACTGAAAAAGAAAATAATATTTTTCATTTAGTTTCGTACATACATGGGGATCGCTTCTGGAGGCACAGGGCTTTCATGAAGCCGGTGTGCGCTTTCCCGACGTCGGGGAGCTCATACCAGGAAATTTCAATCAATGGACCAATCGTCAGTGCTGAACGACTGCATGCCCCGGAAGGACACGACAATCATTTTGGGGTCGATGGAGGGGTAGCGCAGGAGGAAGGCTTTTGTGCTGTATTTCCCTTGAATGTCTGCCATTAATGAAGTTAGAAGAATGTTCAACTCTCAAGCTTCCCTATTTTTTATTAGAAATTAATTAACACAATACAATATAAAACAGGTTCTCACCATTCCAAAATTTATATGATCTCAGGAAGTCTTTCTGGAAACAGCAATAGTATTTATCAGTAGGCAGATAACCAAAGTCGGGATTTTTATGATAATGGAGGATACCTCCCAGTGGTCAGTAACCACAGATATGATGAAAGCCCCATTCTCATATGATAACTTGGAGGCTAGTAAGGTGAGTAAATCATTTTATTGCTTGTCTTCTGGCAGAATATGACTCTAAATCCACTCTCCTATCAATCTTCCCAACGACAGACACAAAACTCACCGATTCTTTGTCCAGAATCTCCACCTTCCCTGAATTTGTTCTTGTTAGATGACTTTGGCCCTTATTCACAAATCATCATTGAAGCACCCAACCTTTCAGTAGGTTATGATAAATCCAACCATTTAGATCAATTATGAAGAAGTAATATATACAGTGAAACATTCAAACTGAAATAACAATTTTCTCAGAGTTAATTTTCAATGGAACACATGGAAACAAAAATGGATTGTTTGGACACGTTGTTTATTTAGCAAAGAGTTGGGTGAAAAATATTACAGTAACAAAATACTGCAATAGTATATGGTGTACCCTTTGGAATGAAACTAAATTCAATAAATTATGGTAGTAAAAACCTTGCAAAATTTGGTTCCTGTGGCGCTACAGTAGACAAGTATTGGTGGTTGCTGGTTGGTAGTAATCTGGTACCTGTACATGTTTGTAGAAAGAGGTTACAAATGCGGAAATAATTTTTAGATATCATACATACACAATAGAACCAATTTCTGCCTCTACTATGCTTGAAAAATCACACGACCATGCAAAGAGAGATAGGGAAAATGATCTTGAAAATTAAACAAACCAAACCATTCAGCCATTTGAATCTTACCATAATTTCAATTAGCCTTGTTTCGAACATAACCTGCAAAATCTAAAAGCTAACTAAAGTAGTTCTAATTGTAGGAGCAGTAAAACACCAAGAAAAAAGATGTAATACACAACTCTAGCAATGATTAAAAATGAAGGCAATGACAAACCAGCTTAACCAAAAGTACCCATCCATCCATTAGATATCTTCAATTGCAATCCAGTGGACTCCTGCAATGGACCCACTTACAATAGGAGGGTGACTGTAAAATACCAAGCATGTATTGATACATTCTAAAAAAACAACCATTAATAAATAAAAGCAAAAAAAATGAAAACACAATCAACAGTTGGGTAGAAAATTGAAAATAAATAATATTTTGAATGTGTAATATGAAATATACAATGGGCAGTTATTACGAACATCAAATTAATGGTAGATTAATCTAGATGCATTACCGGTATAAAAAAGAGAGTTGGTCTATCTTCTCTGACTTCATTTTCCTTGAAATGGAGAAAGATGCCCAGCCCCATCCCCCACCAGCCCCTCCCCCCTGCCCAGCCCCATCCCCCACCAGCCCCCTCCCCCCTGCACAGTTCTTCCACTCTCATCCCCCCTGCCCAGCCCCTTCCCCCTACCCAGCCCCTCCCCCCTACCCAGCCCCATCCCCCCTACCCATCCCTATCCCCGACCAGCCCCCTCCCACCTGCCCAGTTCTTCCCCTCTCATCCCCTCCCCCTGCCCAGCCCCTTCCCCCACCATCCCCATCCCCCCTGTCGATCCCCATCCCCCACCAACCCCCTCCCCCCCACCCAGTTCTTCCCCTCTCATCCCCTCCCCCCTGCCCAGCCCCTCCCCTCCCAGCCCCTCCCCCCTGCCCAGCCCCATCCCCCCTGCCCAGCCCCATCCCCCACCAGCCCCCTCCCCCCTGCCCAGTTCTTCCAAATAAAAAAAATTGATGCATGGTAGTAAGCAGTAACAGTAATCACTCTAACAGTAATCACTCATTCTGAGGGATGTATTGATAATTAGATATATAAACACATACCCACCAATAATAGGTTCAACTAATTCATGGAAACAATATCCTGCAACATTAAATTCAATACCATCTAAATAAAGCAACCATTCAAATCATGATGACATTAGATAGAAATATCAAACATACTAATTATGAGGCGTGCACCAATGATCCAAAAATACCTGAAAAAACTATAAACAATACGTTATAAAATGAAAATTGTAATATAATGCCAGGATTAAGAAACTTTATTAATGATATTACCTTCAAAAACAGCATGCTTTACATGTCTTAATGACATTAAACATCTCACCATGGGATATGCCATGGGTGTTTTGAAGCCCAGCCCCTTCCCCCACCAGCCCCTCCCCCATCCCATCCCCATCCCCCCTACCCATCCCCATACCCCACCAGCCCCCTTCCCCTTGCCCAGTTCTTCCCCTCTCATCCCCTCCCCCTACCCAGCCCCTCCCCTCCCAACCCCTCCCCCTTACCCAGCCCCATCCCCCACTAGCCCCCTCCCCCTGCCCAGTTTTTCCCCTCTCATCCCCTCCCCCCTGCCCAGCCCCTTCCCCCATCAGCCCCTCCCCCCTACCCAGCCCCATCCCCCCTGCCCAACCCCATCCCCCACCACCCCCTCCCACCTGCCCAGTTCTTCCCCTCTCATCCCCTCCCCCTGCCCAGCCCCTTCCCCCACCAGCCCCTCCCCCCTGCCCAGCCTCATCCCCCCTGCCCAGCCCCATCCCCCACCAGCCCCCTCCCTCCTGCCCAGTTCTTCCCCGTGTGCTCCCTCCCCCCTGCCCAGCCCCTCCCCTCCCCTACCCCCTAACTAGCTTCAACCATAATCGATTCCACCAGGCTATAGAGTACCCTGCAACCAAACTTAATCAGTTAAAGCTTTATGTCATAATTTTTTGTTACAGGTATTGCAAATATATGATCATCCAACTATAAAATATAAATTTAAACTTTATAAGGATTTCTATGAACTGTAGTCATCAATAAACTAAAACTAGTTCAAAAAATGTATATATTACATGATACACGTGATTGTCAAAAATTACAATAATCAACAGATTTAATGACAAACGTGTTAAACATGTTTGAAAAAAAAATTACATGTTTTGTGAGAAAATGTTAGAAAAATTGTTAGAAAATGATAAAAATGTTAAGAATGTATAGCTTATAGATCACATAAAGAGTTGTCATGCCTTCGAACAATGAGCAGTATCAGTTGTAATAAGATGTGCCAAAAGAGTTAAGTATGTACATAATCTTCCTTCAACTGTCATCTCATTGCTTCCACCTGATGGAACATCCTTGTGTTCTCCTTCCATAAGAGTTGAATCTGTACATAAAGCTTAATAAATAATTTAAAAAACATTAAGAAACTTAATTTAATGACCAATAAAAATGTATTATGTTACCTTTATAGTCATTGTGACTAAATAACACTAATCCATAGATATTGTTTTAATGAAAACCAGTTTATATGTACTGGGGAAAAATGTACCTGCAAATTTCAAAAAACCACCCATTATTTAGTTAATATAGAAGCACTTCATGTAAAATAATGACAAGTTGACAGTGGTTTTTTTTCATTCTAAATAATAGATCAATAAACAAATTAAATTGAAAAGTCAAAACATATCGAATTCCGACAGATAGTTTCTTCAGTTGGTTAACAAAGATAACGACCATGTTTATTTCTTTATTAGAATACATTCAACGGAAAAATAGAGAGTTCATAATAAGGAAAAATATGAATGAATGAAGCATGAAAAGAATATTGTATCGTTATAAATAATTGGAAAATATTAAATAGTTTCCTTTATGAATGGATGAGTCCAGACTGAAGTGTCAACCATGGCATATGAATACTACTAATCCCTATAATACTGAAATATGAAAGCCTAAAGGTAATTGTTTTCATAATTAAAAGGCATAGATGAGTATTGATCATTAAATTTACTATTTATATTAGTCAAAATTAAGAAAACCTAATTCATTATAATTTTCAATTCATGTTAATAAATATAAAAATGAAACTGAACATTCAGTATGCATGAAAACCTAAACTGAGCCTTCGAAGCAGCTCAATAGTGTTGTGTTGTTGGTTTTAAAGCTCGCCTGAATAGATACATGTAATGGGGAAGCAGAAGGTCTGTCATATTTGTTCTGACTAATTGTAGACATTCCCTCATGCCAAGAACCTTCAACATAGAGCTTTCAACCACTTTAGAAGAACTGAGAACATGAAATTGAATTAAAAAATATATTTGAAGACTATTGTTGTAACGTGATAATCAACATCACCATTCAATTCAACTTTGAATCCATATAAATAATAAGTACATGTAAAATATGCAAAGAAACATAAGACCGTGAATGTTTAAATAATGGAATAATTATGCTAATATAACCTCTATTGGAGGGCCTAGTACCAAAACCTACATAAGTACCACCTTTGTATAGACTCACATGCTTTATCAGATCTATTACAAACAACTGGGCTTTGAAAAAACACCAAATCAGTCAAAAATACTTTCCCATGGTGAATCAGTTGACTATCATACTATAGCCATGAAATATACATTGTCGAAGAAAACAATGGAGGTACCATAGATGGTGAAGATAATAAGGATTCCATTGATCTATTCATGTAGAGGGTGAGTCACTTGCAATATATAAATAAAAATAATCAATATTCATCTTAAAAGATGAAGTGTGTAATGAAAACATTATGAGATGAATATCCCATAATGGAGACAAAACTCATTGAATCACAACATACTCATACTAAAATAGTACCTTGTCAATATACATTGAAGTCGATAGTGAAAACATAATCATATTAAAGCATTATAATAATCTGTTTCATATGTTTTTCGTTCACAAAAATCAATAGATTGGAGTGAATAGTGAAAACAGATTACCCGCATTCATACGTTAGATGAAAGAGAGGTTAACTCCATGATTTTATGACCAATAACCTGCATTCACATAGTGTGTACCTCCAAATAAAAAATGATGCATGGTAGTAAGCAGTAACAGTAATCACTCTAACAGTAATCACTCATTCTGAGGGATGTATTGATAATTAGATATATAAACACATACCCACCAATAATAGGTTCAACTAATGCATGAACACAATATCCTGCAACATTAAATTCAATCCCATCTAAATAACACATCCATTCAAATCATCATGACACGAGATAGAAATATCAAACATACTAATTATGAGGCGTGCACCAATGATCCAAAAATACCTGAAAAAACTATAAACAATATGTTATAAAATGAAAATTTTAATATAATTCCAGGATTAAGAAACTTGATTAATGATATTACCTTTAAAAATATCATGCTTTACATGTCTTAATGACATTAAACATCTCCACCATGGGATATGCCATGGGTGTTTTGAAGCCCAGAGAGAACATAAGCATGGTTAGAAATACTTTCATACTTTTGTAATAATCAAATAGATTGGAATATAAATATAACATAATCTATAAATAAAATCAATGTTACCAAGATTTTAAAATCATTTATAGAATTTTATATTCCAATGAACATATATGAATTCGTAGTATAATTTAATATATTGTGTAATTGTAAGTAATAGAAGTAAAGGTGCATTTTCATAGTAATCCAATGTCTAAAAAGTGAAAAGATCCAGATATAGTGTTCGTTTAGATATTATGAATTTTGAAATATTCAAAAGCCAACAACTACACTTGTTTTCAGCATTATATTGTATCTATGAATAATCCTTTCAGGCAATTTAGGACAATAAAACTGAACCATCTCATGTGTCAATAATGAAGCATAAGGGGAAAATGATTTTTAAAAACTATATTTACAGGTTACAACAGTGTAAAAGCAAATTTACCTTAGATACAGGCGACGCAAATCACTATATGAAGTTGTGTTGAAGGAATGGCTTGAAATCATTTGAAATGGATGGATGCTGAAGGTAATCGTTCAGAGTAGACAGTCGGAGCTCGACCACCACTGTGTTATATACAACTGTGTAGGCCAGAGTACTCTTTTCTCCCAAATAATAGAGAAACCTACAACCAGTGTTGTCATATAAAAAATAATAATAAAATTTGGGAAACAACAATAAAACATAGAATCAGTATAGAACCAGATTTACACAAGAGGAACAACCACAATACTTAGAAAACAAATCTATGAACATGGGGGGAGAAGATTAGAAGGAAGAATAAAAAAATGGTATATAAGGATTTGAAAAATCCTGTCTCGAAATAGTCCTATTATAGATCATTGGATATTTATGCTCAATAAATATAGAATGTTCTAAATAATAGTTGACCGAATGAAAGAAGTAGATCCTTAATTCCTAAAACATGAAATAATGTGGAACTGAAACAGAATATGGGAAATTCTATTGAATACAGTGAAATTAAAAAGGTGAATACTGGAGAAAATTTTGACAGCGGAGATAGGGAGACGAAATTACTGTATGAGTGATGCGTCTCGTAATGGGATGAAGCTTTACAATGAGTAAATCCTAACCCATCGTCAATATCAGCAAATGAACACAAAATTGTACTTTCAATATAGGGTTTGTTTGTGGGTGTTGAAGCTTACATCGGTTTGGGTAGGCGATGAAGATTTAATGAAGACTTTCGGGATAGTGGTATCTAGTGGCGAGGAAGTTCGCGCAACTTATTGCGGGAGTAGGAGTCGACGATAGTCATAGGCGAGGAATATCGTCTGATTGTATGTGGGTGAGGATTTCTGGTGGATTCTGTGGAGAGTAGGATACACCGACATCTGGAGGCGAGGCAGCGGCGAGGTATTCCATGGGTGGAGAACAAGGCATGGAAACCCTAATAGGTAGGGAAGAGTGGTGGTAGCCGAAGGCAGAGGAGATGGAGCACGTGGAGGCGGCAGTGGGACTGGAGAGGATGGTCGGGAATGGGAGCGGGATAGGGAAGTCGGGGAATGGAGGGAAATGGGAACCCTAGCAGATCTGGAAGGAATTCCCGATCGGGGGGCGGGATACCACGAATTTTTGTGGATTTGGAGGTGGAATTTGAAGGTTTTCGGTGACGTGGAGCATTAAGAGGGTGACACGTTAGCTGGAAATAAGCTAAGTTTAGTATAGATAATTGTTTTATGAAATATGTTTTTTATGTGTGTTTATAATTAAATAAATAAATACATACATACATATATACAACACACACACACAGACATATATATATATACGAATAAATACATATATATGTGTATTTGAAAAGCCATAGAATGTTAAAACGACCATAACTTATAATCTAGAATCCTGTTTCAACTCCACAACCAGTCAAATCGAAAAAAATGAAACAATATTCAATATAATATGTGGTACAGGCTTAACGGACATCCGGATCAGAAGTTACACTTGTTTGAATGTTAACAAATCGGGGTATCCCGACTAAAAACTCAGTTTTGGAGAACTTATGGACCTTTTTTGCCTCAAAAAATGTGAAAGAGGCTTTTCCTAGGTCACCATCGCGTAGAGCTCGTCGCATGCTTCGATTTGATATGTTGTAGAGCTCAAACGGACACCCGGATCAAAAGTTATGGCCATTTGAAATTTGAGTTACATTTTCAACTTATTTTAGATCTTTTATTAATTGCTTTGATTTTTTGTGTCTTCAAATTGTTATTAAATGATTTTTAATCGATAATAATTAGCAAAATATTAATTAATAATATTTTTTTAAAATATTTTAAAGTCATTTTCATTAAATTTCTTATATATTAAATTTAATAGTCAATTTATACGTATCTAAAACATATTTAAAAAATATATATTATATTTATATCAATATAAATATACATATATAACAATAATTTATTTTTCTTGATTTTTTTTAAACATAAAATTTATCACCGGTAGGAAAAAGCGCTCATAAATCCCTCCTTTATCAGCGCTTTTTTTAGCACTTATAAAGACCCTCTTTATCAGCGTTTTTTTTAGAGTTGATAAAGAGGTAGTGCTTCCCTTGTCCATTTTTGTAGTAGTGTGAGTTAAAAGAGCTACTGAGTGGATGAATTGTTGGAGCTTGAAGGACAACGTTCCACCTCACGATCGCTTGCACAACCCCTCCTCTTCCTGCCCCCCCCCCCCTCTGCCTGAAGGTGTATATGACACTACTAAAATGAATGGATATTCCAGAAGAAATCTACCTCAAACAGTATATGACACTACTAAAAAAACGGCTTATATCAGCACTCAAAACGGGCCTTAACAGCGCTAAAAACTATTGTAAAGCTCAGCGCTAATATAAGGGGGTCCCTTTTATCAGCGCTCCGAAAAGTGCTGATAAAGGCCCCTTTTATCAGCGCTAAAAAAAGCGCTGATAAAAGACTCCTTTATCATCACTTTTAAAAAGCACTGATAAAACTCAAAAAAAATAATAAATAATAAATAATGCAGGGAGAGCTTTTAACAGCTTTTGACCCCCCCTATCAGCGCTAGGAGGTCTCCCGCGCCCTGCCCTTCCCGCGCATCCTCACAAGCGTGCACCCCTTTGCTTCCACCCGAACTTGAACCCGCAACCTCCCCCTTTCACGGTTGCACCTTTACCACTAAGCTATTTCGTTTTTTTCTCTATTTAATGATATATCTATTTATTTATATATATATATATAGTTATATTTATTTTTATATTGATATAGATTCATATTAATATAAATATATTTATTCATATATTAATATATATATATTCATTCGTATATTGATATATATTTATATTTATTTATTCATATATATTTTTTTAGTTATAATTTTTTATCTGTATATTTATTTGTATATTAATATATACTTATGAGATTAGTTTTAAATACACTAGTACATCGCCTGTGCATACGCACGGCGTCATAAATGAAATCTAATTTCTACATACTTGTAATAGGTAACAGTGAAACAGAATTATGGTAAGAGAACTTGAAATTGGAAACAGACATTAGATGTCATTTTCATGTCACCTTTGAAATAGAACTATGGAATGTTATTTAACCATGATAAGAGAACATAAATACACTTTGTAGCAGATACATGTTTGACAACAATTACAGGAACCATAATTTTCAACAACAGTGAAATAGTAAGTGGATAGTAATAATAAAAAGTAGAACATGGGGAAATAATATTACTAGAAAATGATCATCAATTAGGAACTCTCTATAATGGAGCTCCCACGGAAACGAATGAAATGTTGGTTACTACAACTCAGTAAGCAAGAGTACCCTATCCTCCCTAATAATGGACACACCTACAACCACCAATGTAATATACAACATCATAATAATAGTAGGGATAAATATACAGGGTTCTGATCAGTGCAGGGATTACCTCATCATCCAGTGCTCTAATCGGTGAAGGATTTATCTCAATCAGGGCTCTGATAATTATAGTTTTATGGAAATCATCAGTAGTTCCATCATTCACCATCAACCACATTGATGATTTGAGATCAATAAAACTCAAAATCAATGGTCATATAACATTATGTATTTGAAATCAAACCTGACAAAGTCATTATTCCATAAAATAACAGTTAAAACAAAGCTAAACTGCGTGAAAAAAATTACAAAATGAACAACGAAATATGGGATGAAGGAAATATCCCACGTAAGGTCCATGCAACCATGTATGTTAATAAAACAAATAAAACAAATTATATTCAATAAACCAGAATGAAAAAAGCTAATTCATTTCATTGCAATCATAATACATGCAGGAGCATATTCAATATAGTGCTTCGATCATTGCATGGAAAACATGCTAAACACGCAAAGTGGAAGTCAACATTTTATTTGTAAAACACACATGCCAATTTTGACAGTGATATGCAGTTTTATCTAGTTGGCCCAGCTTGGGAACTCAGGGGCTTGCTTCCTTTGAAGAGACCCCACACGGGTGATATTATCATAATCTTGAAGAACATGGTCTGCCAGGCCAAGGAATAGAAGCCCAAAAACCCTCATAAATATTAGAAGCCTCCCTTCCTTCAAACCTTCACCCCATATCTATTGATCCACGAAGCTTCTGATCAGCTCCCAAACTGCACCAACATACATGGGGATCGCTGCCCTCAAAGAGTAGTTCTTGTTGGGTTCAACCTTCACACACTGAAAAATAAAATAATATTTTTCATTTAGTTTCGTACATACATGGGGATCGCTTCTGGAGGCACAGGGCTTTCATGAAGCCAGTGTGCGCTTTCCCGACGTCGGGGAGCTCGTACCAGGAAATTTCAACATCAATGGACCAATCGTCAGTGCTGAACGACTGCATGCCCCGGAAGGACACGACAATCATTTTGGGGTCGGTGGAGGGGTAGCGCAGGAGGAAGGCTTTTGTGTTGTATTTCCCTTGAATGTATGCCGTTAATGAAGTTAGAAGAATGTTCAACTCTCAAGCTTCCCTATTTTTTATTAGAAATTAATTAACACAATATAATATAAAACGGGTTCTCACCGTTCCAAAATTTATATGATCTCAGGAAGTCTTTCTGGAAACAGCAATAGTATTTATCAGTAGGCAGATAACCAAAGTCGGGATTTTTATGATAATGGAAGATACCTCCCAGTGGTCAGTAACCACAGATATGATGAAAGCCCCATTCTCATACGATAACTTGGAGGCTAGCAAGGTGAGTAAAGCATTGTATTGCTTGTCTTCTGGCAGAATATGACTCTAAATCCACTCTCCTGTCAATCTTCCCAACGACAGACACAAAACTCACCGATTCTTTGTCTGGAATCTCCACCTTCCCTGAATTTGTTCTTGTTAGATGACTTTGGCCCTTATTCACAAATCATCATTGAAGAACCCAACCTTTTAGTAGGTTCTGAAAAATCCCACCATTTAGATCAATTATGAAGAAGTAATATATACAGTGAAACATTCAAACTGAAACAACAATTGTTTTAGAGTTAATTTTCAATGGAACACATGGAAACAAAAATGGATTGTTTGGAAACATTGTTTATTTAGCAAAGAGTTGGGTGAAAAATATTACAGTAACAAAATACTGTAATAGTATATGGTGTACCCTTTGGAATGAAACTAAATTCAATAAATTATGGTAGTAAAAACCTTACAAAATTTGGTTCCTGTGGCGCTACAGTAGACAAGTATTGGTGGTTGCTGGTTGGTAGTAATCTGGTACCTGCACATGTTTGTAGAAAGAGGTTACAAATGCGGAAATAATTTTTAGATATCATACATACACAATAGAACCACTTTCTGCCTCTACTATGCTTGAAAAATCACACGATCATGCAAACAGAGATAGGGAAAATGATCTTGAAAACTAAACAAACCAAACCATTCAGCCATTTGAATCTTACCATAATTTCAATTAGCCTCGTTTCGAACATAACCTACAAAATCTAAAAGCTAACTAAAGTAGTTCTAATTGTAGGAGCAGTAAAACACCAAGAAAAAAGATGTAATACACAACTCAAGCAATGATTAAAAATGAAGGCAATGACAAACCAGCTTAACCAAAAGTACCCATCCATCCATTAGATATCTTCAGTTGCAATCCAGTGGACTCCTGCAATGGACCCACTTACAATAGGAGGGTGACTGTAAAATACCAAGCATGTATTGCTACATTCTAAAAAAACAACCATTAATAAATCAAAGCAAAAAAAATGAAAACACAATCAACAGTTGGGTAGAAAATTGAAAATAAATAATATTTTGAATGTGTAATATGAAATATACAATGGGCAGTTATTATGAACATCAAATTAATGGTAGATTAATCTAGATGCATTACCAGTATAAAAAATAGAGTTGGTCTATCTTCTCTGACTTCATTTTCCTTGAAATGGAGGAAGATGCCCAGCCCCATCCCCCACCAGCCCCTCCCCCCTGCCCAGCCCCATCCCCCACCAGCCCCCTCCCCCCTGCCCAGTTCTTCCCCTCTCATCCCCCCCTGCCCAGCCCCTTCCCCCTGCCCAGCCCCTCCCCCCTACCCAGCCCCATCCCCCCTACCCATCCCTATCCCCGACCAGCCCCCTCCCACCTGCCCAGTTCTTCCCCTCTCATCCCCTCCCCCTGCCCAGCCCCTTCCCCCACCAGCCCCATCCCCCCTGTCGAGCCCCATCCCCCACCAACCCCCTCCCCCCCGCCCAGTTCTTCCCCTCTCATCCCCTCCCCCCTGCCCAGCCCCTCCCCTCCCAGCCCCTCCCCCCTGCCCAGCCCCATCCCCCTGCCCAGCCCCATCCCCCACCAGCCCCCTCCCCCTTGCCCAGTTCTTCCAAATAAAAAAAAATTGATGCATGGTAGTAAGCAGTAACAGTAATCACTCTAACAGTAATCACTCATTCTGAGGGATGTATTGATAATTAGATATATAAACACATACCCACCAATAATAGGTTCAACTAATTCATGGACACAATATCCTGCAACATTAAATTCAATACCATCTAAATAAAGCAACCATTCAAATCATGATGACATGAGATAGAAATATCAAACATACTAATTATGAGGCTTGTACCAATGATCCAAAAATACCTGAAAAAACTATAAACAATACGTTATAAAATGAAAATTGTAATATAATTCCAGGATTAAGAAACTTTATTAATGATATTACCTTCAAAAATAGCATGCTTTACATGTCTTAATGACATTAAACATCTCACCATGGGATATGCCATGGGTGTTTTGAAGCCCAGCCCCTTCCCCCACCAGCCCCTCCCCCATCCCATCCCCATCCCCCCTGCCCAAACCCATACCCCACCAGCCCCCTCCCCCTTGCCCAGTTCTTCCCCTCTCATCCCCTCCCCCTACCCAGCCCCTCCCCTCCCAACCCCTCCCCCTTACCCAGCCCCATCCCCCACTAGCCCCCTCCCCCTTCCCAGTTCTTCCCCTCTCATCCCCTCCCCCCTGCCCAGCCCCTTCCCCCATCAGCACCTCCCCCCTGCCCAGCCCCATCCCCCCTACCCAACCTCATCCCCCACCACCCCCTCCCCCCTACCCAGTTATTCCCCTCTCATCCCCTCCCCCTGCCCAGCCCCTTCCCCCACCAGCCCCTCCCCCCTGCCCAGCCTCATCCCCCCTGCCCAGCCCCATCCCCCACTAGCCCCCTCCCTCCTGCCAAGTTCTTCCCCGTGTGCTCCCTCCCCCCCTGCCCAGCCCCTCCCCTCCCCTCCCCCCTAACCAGCTTCAACCATAATCGATTCCACCAGGCTATAGAGTACCCTGAAACCAAACTTAATCAGTTAAAGCTTTATGTCATAATTTTTTTTTACAGGTATTGCAAATATATGATCATCCAACTATAAAATACAAATTTAAAATTTATAATGATTTCTATGAACTGTAGTCATCAATAAACTAAAACTAGTTCAAAAAATGTATAGATTACATGATACACGTGATTGTCAAAAATTACAATAATCAAAAGATTTAATGACAAACGTGTTAAACATGTTTGCAAAAAAAATTACATGTTTTGTGAGAAAATGTTAGAAAAATTGTCAGAAAATGATAAAAATGTTAAGAATGTACAGCTTATAGATCACAGAAAGAGTTGTCATGCCTTCGAACAATGAGCAGTATCATTTGTAATAAGATGTGCCAAAAGAGTTGAATATGTACATAATATTCCTTCAACTGTCATCTCATTGCTTCCACCTGATGGAACATCCTTGTGTTCTCCTTCCATAAGAGTTGAATCTATACATAAAGCTTAATAAATAATTTACAAAACATGAAGAAACTTAATTTAATGACCAATAAAAATGTATTATGTTACCTTCATAGTCATTTCGACTAAATAACACTAATCCATAGATATTGTTTTAATGAAAACCAGTTTATATGTACTGGGGAAAAATGTACCTGCAAATTTCAAAAAACCACCCATTATTTAGTTAATATAGAAGCACTTCATGTAAAATAATGACAAGTTGACAGTGGTGTTTTTTTCATTCTAATTAATAGATCAATAAACAAATTAAATTGAAAAGTCAAAACATATCGAATTCCGACAGATAGTTTCTTCAGTTGGTTAACAAAGATAACGACCATGTTTATTTCTTTATTAGAATACATTCAACGGAAAAATAGAGAGTTCATAATAAGGAAAAAATATGAATGAATGAAGCATGAAAAGAATATTGTATCATTATAAATAATTGGAAAATATTAAATAGTTTCCTTTATGAATGGATGAGTCCGGACTGAAGTGTCAACCATGGCATATGAATACTACTAATCCCTATAATACTGAAATATGAAAGCCTAAAGGTAATTGTTGTCATAATTAAAAGGCATAGATGAGTATTGATCATTAAATTTACTATTTATATTAGTCAAAAATTAAGAAAACCTAATTCATTATAATTTTCAATTCATGTTAATAAATATACAAATGAAACTGAACATTCAGCATGCATGAAAACCTAAACTAAGCCTTCGAAGCAGCTAAATAGTGTTGTGTTGTTGGTTTTAAAGCTCGCCTGAATAGATACATGTAATGGGGAAGCAGAAGGTCTGTCATATTTGTTCTGACTAATTGTAGACATTCCCTCATGCCAAGAACCTTCAACATAGAGCTTTCAACCACTTTAGAAGACCTGAGAACATGAAATTGAATTAAAAAATATATTTGAAGACTATTGTTGTAACGTGATAATCAACATCACCATTCAATTCAACTTTGAATCCATATAAATAATAAGTACATGTAAAATATGCAAAGAAACATAAGACCATGCATGTATAAATAATGGAATAATTATGCTAATATAACCTCTATTGGAGGGCCTAGTACCAAAACCTACATAAGTACCACCTTTGTATAGACTCACATGCTTTATCAGATCAATTACAAACAAATGGGCATTGAAAAAACACCAAATCAGTCAAAAATACTTTCCCATGGTGAATCAGTTGACTATCATACTATAGCCATGAAATATACATTGTCGAAGAAAACAATGGAGGTACCATAGATGGTGAAGATAATAAGGATTCCATTGATCTCTTCATGTGGAGGGTGAGTCACCTGCAATATATAAATAAAAATAATCAATATTCATCTTAAAAGATGAAGTGTGTAATGAAAACATTATGAGATGAATATCCCATAATGGAGACAAAACTCATTGAATCACAACAAAATCATACTAAAATAGTACCTTGTCAATATACATTGAAGTCGATAGTGAAAACATAATCGTATTAAAGCATTATAATAATCTGTTTCATATGTTTTTCGTTCACAAAAATCAATAGAGTGGAGTGAATAGTGAAAACAGATTACCTGCATTCATATGTTAGATGAAAGAGAGGTTAACTCCATGATTTTACGACCAATAACCTACATTCACATAGTGTGTACCTCCAAATAAAAAATGATGCATGGTACTAAGCAGTAACAGTAATCACTCTAACAGTAATCACTCATTCTGAGGGATGTATTGATAATTAGATATATAAACACATACCCACCAATAATAGGTTCAACTAATGCATGAACACAATATCCTGCAACATTAAATTCAATCCCATCTAAATAACACATCCATTCAAATCATCATGACACGAGATAGAAATATCAAACATACTAATTATGAGGTGTGCACCAATGATCCAAAAATACCTGAAAAAACTATAAACAATACGTTATAAAATGAAAATTTTAATATAATGCCAGGATTAAGAAACTTGATTAATGGTATTACCTTTAAAAACATCATGCTTTACATGTCTTAATGACATTAAACATCTCCACCGTGGGATATGCCATGGGTGTTTTGAAGCCCAGAGAGAACATAAGCATGGTTAGAAATACTTTCATACTTTTGTAACAATAAAATAGATTGGAATATAAATATAACATAAGCTATAAATAAAATCAATGTTACCAAGATTTTAAAATCATTTATAGAATTTTATGTTCCAATGAACATACATGAATTCGTAGTATAATTTAATATATTGTGTAATTGTAAGTAAGAGAAGTAAAGGTGTATTTTCATAGTAATCCAATGTCTAAAAAGAGAAAAGATCCAGATATAGTGTTCGTTTAGATATTATGAATTTTGAAATATTCAAAAGCCAACAACTACACTTGTTTTCAGCATTATATTGTATCTATGAATAATCCTTTCAGGCAATTTAGGACAATAAAACTGAACCATCTCATGTGTCAATAATGAAGCATAAGGGGAAAATGATTTTTAAAAACTATATTTACAGGTTACGACAGTGTAAAAGCAAATTTACCTTAGATACAGGCGACGCAAATCACTATATGAAGTTGTGTTGAAGGAATGGCTTGAAATCGTTTGAAATGGATGGATGCTGAAGGTAATCGTTCAGAGTAGACAGTCGGAGCTCAACCCCCACTGTGTCATATACAACTGTGTAGGGCAGAGTACTCTTTTCTCCCAAATAATAGAGAAACCTACAACCAGTGTTGTCATATACAAAATAATGATAAAATTTGGGAAACAACAATAAAACATAGAATCAGTATAGAACCAGATTTACACAAGAGGAACAACCACAATACTTAGAAAACAAATCTATGAACATGGGGGGAGAAGATTAGAAGGAAGAATAAAAAAATGGTATATAAGGATTTGAAAAATCCTGTCTCGAAACAGTCCTATTATAGATCACTGGATATTTATGCTCAATAAATATAGAATGTTCTAAATAATTGTTGACCGAATGAAAGAAGTAGATCCTTAATTCCTAAAACATGAAATAATGTGGAACTGAAACAGAATATGGGAAATTCTATTGAATACAGTGAAAATAAAAAGGTGAATACTGGAGAAAATTTTGACAGCGGAGATAGGGAGATGAAATTATTGTATGAGTGATGCGTCTCGTAATGGGATGAAGCTTTACAATGAGTAAATCCTAACCCATCGTCGATATCAGCAAATGAACACAAAATTGTACTTTCAATATAGGGTTCGTTTGGGGGTGTTGAAGCTTACATCGGTTTGGGTAGGCGATGAAGATTTAATGAAGACTTTCTTTAAGAGAAATGGATAGTGGTATCTAGTGGTGAGGAATTTCGCGCAACTTATTGCGGGAGTAGGAGTCGACGATAGTCATCGACGAGGAAGATCGTCTGATTGTATGTGGGTGAGGATTTCTGGTGGATTCTGTGGAGAGTAGGATACACCGACATCTGGAGGCGAGGCAGCGGCGAGGTATTCCATGGGTGGAGAACAAGGCATGGAAACCCTAATAGGTAGGGAAGAGTGGTGGTAGCCGAAGGCGGAGGAGATGGAGCACGTGGAGGCGGCAGTGGGACTGGAGAGGATGGTCGGGAATGGGAGCGGAATAGGGAAGTCGGGGAATGGAGGGAAATGGGAACCCTAGCAGATCTGGAAGGAATTCCCAATCGGGGGGCGGGATACCATGAATTTTTGTGGATTTGGAGGTGGAATTTGAAGGTTTTCGGTGACGTGGAGCATTAAGAGGGTGACACGTTAGCTGGAAATAAGCTAAGTTTAGTATAGATAATTGATTTATGAAATATGTTTTTTATGTGTGTTTATAATTAAATAAATAAATACATACATACATATATACAACACACACACACATACATATATATATTTACGAATAAATACATATATATGTGTATTTGAAAAGCTATAGAATGTTAAAACGACCATAACTTATAATCTAGAAGCCTGTTTCAACTCCACAACCAGTCAAATCGAAGAAAATGAAACAATATTAAATATGATATGTGGTACAGGCTTAACGGACATCCGGATCAGAAGTTACACTTGTTTGAATGTTAACAAATCGGGGTATCCCGACTAAAAACTCAGTTTTGGAGAACTTATGGACCTTTTTTGACTCAAAAAATGTGAAAGAGGCTTTTCTTAGGTCACCATCGCGTAGAGCTCGTCGCAGGCTTCGATTTGATATGATGTAGAGCTCAAACGGACACCCGGATCGAAAGTTATGGCCGTTTGAAATTTGAGTTACATTTTCAACTTATTTTAGATCTTTTATTAATTGCTTTGATTTTTTGTGTCTTCATATTGTTATTAAATGATTTTTAATCGATAATAATTAGCAAATTATTAATTAATAATATTTTTTAAAAATATTTTAAATTCATTTTCATTAAATTTCTTATATATTAAATTTAATAGTCTATTTATACGTATCTAAAACATATTTAAAAAATATATATTATATTTATATCAATATAAATATACTTATATAAAAATAATTTATTTTTCTTGATTTTTTTTAAACATAAAATTTATCACCGGTAGGAAAAAGCGCTTATAAATCCCTCCTTTATCAACGTTACAAAAAAAACGCTGATAAAGGGGGCCTTTATCAGCGCTTTTTTTTAGCACTTATAAAGACCCTCTTTATCAGCGTTTTTTTTAGAGTTGATAAAGAGGTAGTGCTTCCCTTGTCCGTTTTTGTAGTAGTGTGAGTTAAAAGAGCTACTGAGTGGATGAATTGTTAGAGCTTGAAGGACAATGTTCCACCTCACGATCGCTTGCACAACCCCTCCTCTTCCTGCCCCCCCCCCCCTCTGCCTGAAGGTGTATATGACACTACTAAAATGAATGGATATTCCAGAAGAAATCTACCTCAAACTGTATATGACACTACTAAAAAAATGGCTTATATCAGCACTCAAAACGGGCTTTAACAGCGCTAAAAACCATTGTAAAGCTCAGTGCTAATATAAGGGGGTCCCTTTTATCAGCGCTACGAAAAGTGCTGATAAAGGCCCCTTTTATCAGTGCTAAAAAAAAAGCGCTGATAAAAGACCCCTTTATCATCACTTTTAAAAAGCACTGATAAAATTCAAAAAAAATAATAAATAATAAATAATGCAGGGAGAGCTGTTAACAGCGTTTGACCCCCCCCCCCTTTATCAGTGCTAGGAGGTCTCCCGCGCATTGCCCTTCCCGCGCATCCTCACAAGCGTGCACCCCTTTGCTTCCACCCGAACTTGAACCCGCAACCTCCCCCTTTCACGGTTGCACCTTTACCACTAAGCTATTTCGTTTTTTTCTCTATTTAATGATATATCTATTTATTTATATATATATATATAGTTATATTTATTTTTATATTGATATAGATTCATATTAATATAAATATATTTATTCATATATTAATATATATATATATTCATTCGTATATTTATATATATTTATATTCATTCGTATATTTATATATATTTATATTTATTTATTCATATATATTTTTTTAGTTACAATTTTTTATCTGTATATTTATTTGTATATTAATATATACTTATGAGATTAGTTTTAAATACACTAGTACATCGCCTGTGCATATGCACGGCGTCATAAATGAAATCTAATTTCTACATACTTGTAATAGGTTACAGTGAAACAGAATTATGGTAAGAGAACTTGAAATTGGAAACATACATTAGATGTCATTTTCATGTCACCTTTGAAATAGAACTATGGAATGTTATTTAACAATGATAAGAGAACATAAATACACTTTGTAGCAGATACATGTTTGACAACAATTACAGGAACCATGATTTTCAACAACAGTGAAATAGTAAGTGGATAGTAATAATAAAAAGTAGAACATGGGGAAATAATATTACTAGAAAATGATCATCAATTAGGAACTCTCTATAATGGAGCTCCCACGGAAATGAATGAAATGCTGGTTACTACAACTCAGTAAGCAAGAGTACCCTATCCTCCCTAATAATGGACACACCTACAACCACCAATGTAATATACAACATCATAATAATAGTAGGGATAAATATACAGGGCTCTGATTAGTGCAGGGATTACCTCATCATCCAGTGCTCTAATCGGTGAAGGATTTATCTCAATCAGGGCTCTGATAATTGTAGTTTGATGGAAATCATCAGTATTTCCATCATTCACCATCAACCACATTGATGATTTGAGATCAATAAAACTCAAAATCAATGGTCATATAACATTATGTATTTGAAATCAAACCTGACAGAGTCATTATTCCATAAAATAACAGTTAAAACAAAGCTAAACTGCGTGAAAAAAATTACAAAATGAACAGCGAAATATGGGATGAAGGAAATATCCCACGTAAGGTCCATGCAACCATGTATGTTAATAAAACAAATAAAACAAATTATATTCAATAAACCAGAATGAAAAAAGCTAATTCATTTCATTGAAATCATAATACATGCAGGAGCATATTCAATATAGTGCTTCGATCATTGCATGGAAAACATGCTAAACACGCAAGGTGGAAGTCAACATTTTATTCGTAAAACACACATGCCAATTTTGACAGTGATATGCAGTTTTATCAAGTTGGCCCAGCTTGGGAACTCAGGGGCTTACTTCCTTTGAAGAGACCCCACACGGGTGATATTATCATAATCTTGAAGAACATGGTCTGCCAGGCCAAGGAATAGAAGCCCAAAAACCCTCATAAATATTAGAAGCCTCCCTTCCTTCAAACCTTCACCCCATATGTATTGAGCCACGAAGCTTCTGATCAGCTCCCAAACTGCACCAACATACATGGGGATCGCTGCCCTCAAAGAGAAGTAGTTCTTGTTGGGTTCAACCTTCACACACTGAAAAAGAAAATAATATTTTTCATTTAGTTTCGTACATACATGGGGATCGCTTCTAGAGGCACAGGGCTTTCACGAAGCCAGTGTGCGCTTTCCCGACGTCGGGGAGCTCGAACCAGGAAATTTCAACATCAATGGACCAATCGTCAGTGCTGAACGACTGCATGCCCCGGAAGGACACGACAATCATTTTGAGGTCGGTGGAGGGGTAGCGCAGGGGGAAGGCTTTTGTGCTGTATTTCCCTTGAATGTCTGCCGTTAATGAAGTTAGAAGAATGTTCAACTCTCAAGCTTCCCTATTTTTTATTAGAAATTAATTAACACAATACAATATAAAACAGGTTCTCACCGTTCCAAAATTTATATGATCTCAGGAAGTCTTTCTGGAAACAGCAATAGTATTTATCAGTAGGCAGATAACCAAAGTCGGGATTTTTATGATAATGGAAGATACCTCCCAGTAGTCAGTAACCACAGATATGATGAAACCCCATTCTCATACGATAACTTGGAGGCTAGCAAGGTGAGTAAAGCATTGTATTGCTTGTCTTCTGGCAGAATATGACTCTAAATCCACTCTCCTGTCAATCTTCCCAACGACAGACACAAAACTCACCGATTCTTTGTCCGGAATCTCCACCTTCCCTGAATTTGTTCTTGTTAGATGACTTTGGCCCTTATTCACAAATCATCATCGAAGCACCCAACCTTTCAGTGGGTTCTGAAAAATCCCACCATTTAGATCAATTATGAAGAAGTAATATATACAGTGAAACATTCAAACTGAAACAACAATTATTTCAGAGTTAATTTTCAATGGAACACATGGAAACAAAAACGGATTGTTTGGACACATTGTTTATTTAGCAAAGAGTTGGGTGGAAAATATTATAGTAACAAAATACTGTAATAGTATATGGTGTACCCTTTGGAATGAAACTAAATTCAATAAATTATGGTAGTAAAAACCTTACAAAATTTGGTTCCTGTGGCGCTACAGTAGACAAGTATTGGTGGTTGCTGGTTGGTAGTAATCTGGTACCTGCACATGTTTGTAGATAGAGGTTACAAATGCGGAAATAATTTTTAGATATCATACATACACAATAGAACCACTTTCTGCCTCTACTATGCTTGAAAAATCACACGACCATGCAAACAGAGATAGGGAAAATGATCTTGAAAATTAAACAAACCAAACCATTCAGCCATTTGAATCTTACCATAATTTCAATTAGCCTCGTTTCGAACATAACCTGCAAAATCTAAAAGCAAACTAAAGTAGTTCTAATTGTAGGAGCAGTAAAACACCAAGAAAAAAGTTGTAATACACAACTCTAGCAATGATTAAAAATGAAGGCAATGACAAACCAGCTTAACCAAAAGTACCCATCCATCCATTAGATATCTTCAGTTGTAATCCAGTGGACTCCTGCAATGGACCCACTTACAATAGGAGGGTGACTGTAAAATACCAAGCATGTATTGCTACATTCTAAAAAAGCCATTAATAAATCAAAGCAAAAAAAATGAAAACACAATCAACAGTTGGGTAGAAAATTGAAAATAAATAATATTTTGAATGTGTAATATGAAATATACAATGGGAAGTTATTATGAACATCAAATTAATGGTAGATTAATCTAGATGCATTACCGGTATAAAAAGAGATTTGGTCTATCTTCTCTGACTTCATTTTCCTTGAAATGGAGGAAGATGCCCAGCCCCATCCCCCACCAGCCCCTCCCCCCTGCCCAGCCCCATCCCCCACCAGCCCCCTCCCCCCTGCCCAGTTCTTCCCCTCTCATCCCCCCCTGCCCATCCCCTTCCCCCTGCCCAGCCCCTCCCCCCTACCCAGCCCCATCCCCCCTACCCATCCCTATCCCCGACCAGCCCCCTCCCACCTGCCCAGTTCTTCCCCTCTCATCCCCTCCCCCTGCCCAGCCCCTTCCCCCACCAGCCCCATCCCCCCTGTCGAGCCCCATCCCCCACCAACCCCCCCCCCCCCCCCCGCCCAGTTCTTCCCCTCTCATCCCCTCCCCCTTGCCCAGCCCCTCCCCTCCCAGCCCCTCCCCCCTGCTCAGCCCCATCCCCCCTGCCCAGCCCCATCCCCCACCAGCCCCCTCCCCCCTGCCCAGTTCTTCCAAATAAAAAAAATTGATGCATGGTAGTAAGCAGTAACAGTAATCACTCTAATAGTAATCACTCATTCTGAGGGATGTATTGATAATTAGATATATAAACACATACCCACCAATAATAGGTTCAACTAATTCATGGACACAATATCCTGCAACATTAAATTCAATACCATCTAAATAAATCAACCATTCAAATCATGATGACATGAGATAGAAATATCAAACATACTAATTATGAGGCGTGCACCAATGATCCAAAAATACCTGAAAAAACTATAAACAATACGTTATAAAATGAAAATTGTAATATAATGTCAGGATTAAGAAACTTTATTAATGATATTACCTTCAAAAAAAGCATGTTTTACATGTCTTAATGACATTAAACATCTCACCATGGGATATGCCTTGGGTGTTTTGAAGCCCAGCCCCTTCCCCCACCAGCCCCTCCCCCATCCCATCCCCATCCCCCCTGCCCAACCCCATACCCCACCAGCCCCCTCCCCCTTGCCCAGTTCTTCCCCTCTCATCCCCTCCCCCTACCCAGCCCCTCCCCTCCCAACCCCTCCCCCTTACCCAGCCCCATCCCCCACTAGCCCCCTCCCCCTGCCCAGTTCTTCCCCTCTCATCCCCTCCCCCTTGCCCAGCCCCTTCCCCCATCAGCCCCTCCTCCCTGCCCAGCCCCATCCCCCCTGCCCAACCCCATCCCCCACCACCCCTCCCCCCTGCCCAGTTCTTCCCCTCTCATCCCCTCCCCCTGCCCTGCCCCTTCCCCCACCAGCCCCTCCCCCCTGCCCAGCCTCATCCCCCCTGCCCAGCCCCATCCCCCACCAGCCCCCTCCCTCCTGCCCAGTTCTTCCTCGCGTGCTCCCTCCCCCCCTGCCCAGCCCCTCCCCTCCCCTCCCCCCTAACGAGCTTCAACCATAATCGATTCCACCAGGCTATAGAGTACCCTGCAACCAAACTTAATCAGTTAAATCTTTATGTCATAATTGTTTGTTACAGGTATTTCAAATATATGATCATCCAACAATAAAATATAAATTTAAACTTTATAAGGATTTCTATGAACTGTAGTCATCAATAAACTAAAACTAGTTCAAAAAATGTATAGATTACATGATACACGTGATTGTCAAAAATTACAATAATCAACAGATTTAATGACAAACGTGTTAAACATGTTTGCAAAAAAAATTACATGTTTTGTGAGAAAATGTTAAAAAAATTGTCATAAAATGATAAAAATGTTAAGAATGTACAGCTTATAGATCACAGAAAGAGTTTTCATGCCTTCGAACAATGAGCAGTATCAGTTGTAATAAGATGTGCCAAAAGAGTTGAATATGTACATAATCTTCCTTCAACTGTCATCTCATTGCTTCCACCTGATGGAACATCCTTGTGTTCTCCTTCCATAAGAGTTGAATCTGTACATAAAGCTTAATAAATAATTTACAAAACATGAAGAAACTTAATTTAATGAGCAATAAAAATGTATTATGTTACCTTCATAGTCATTGTGACTAAATAACACTAATCCATAGATATTGTTTTAATGAAAACCAGTTTATATGTACTGGGGAAAAATGTACCTGCAAATTTCAAAAAACCACCCATTATTTAGTTAATATAGAAGCACTTCATGTAAAATAATGAAAAGTTGATAGTGGTGTTTTTTTCATTCTAAATAATAGATCAATAAACAAATTAAATTGAAAAGTCAAAACATATCGAATTCCGACAGATAGTTTCTTCAGTTGGTTAACAAAGATAACGACCATGTTTATTTCTTTATTAGAATACATTCAATGGAAAAATAGAGAGTTCATAATAAGGAAAAAATATGAATGAATGAAGCATGAAAAGAATATTGTATCGTTATAAATAATTGGAAAATATTAAATAGTTTCCTTTATGAATGGATGAGTCCGGACTGAAGTGTCAACCATGGCATATGAATACTACTAATCCCTATAATAATGAAATATGAAAGCCTAAAGGTAATTGTTGTCATAATTAAAAGGCATAGATGAGTATTGATCATTAAATTTACTATTTATATTAGTCAAAATTAAGAAAACCTAATTCATTATAATTTTCAATTCATGTTAATAAATATGCAAATGAAACTGAACATTCAGCAAGCATGAAAACCTAAACTGAGCCTTCGAAGCAGCTAAATAGTGTTGTGTTGTTGGTTTTAATGCTCGCCTGAATAGATACATGTAATGGGGAAGCAGAAGGTCTGTCATATTTGTTCTGACTAATTGTAGACATTCCCTCATGCCAAGAACCTTCAACATAGAGCTTTCAACCACTTTAGAAGACCTGAGAACATGAAATTGAATTAAAAAATATATTTGAAGACTATTGTTGTAACGTGATAATCAACATCACCATTCAATTCAACTTTGAATCCATATAAATAATAAGTACATGTAAAATATGCAAAGAAACATAAGACCATGCATGTATAAATAATGGAATAATTATGCTAATATAACCTCTATTGGAGGGCCTAGTACCAAAACCTACATAAGTACCACCTTTGTATAGACTCACATGCTTTATCAGATCTATTACAAACAACTGGGCATTGAAAAAACACCAAATCAGTCAAAAATACTTTCCCATGGTGAATCAGTTGACTATCATACTATAGCCATAAAATATACATTGTCGAAGAAAACAATGGAGGTACCATAGATGGTGAAGATAATAAGGATTCCATTGATCTCTTCATGTGGAGGGTGAGCACCTGCAATATATAAATAAAAATAATCAATATTCATCTTAAAAGATGAAGTGTGTAATGAAAACATTATGAGATGAATATCTCATAATGGAGACAAAACTCATTGAATCACAACATACTCATACTAAAATAGTACCTTGTCAATATACATTGAAGTCGATAGTGAAAACATAATCGTATTAAAGCATTATAATAATCTGTTTTATATGTTTTTCATTCACAAAAATCAATAGAGTGGAGTGAATAGTGAAAACAGATTACCTGCATTCATATGTCAGATGAAAGAGAGGTTAACTCCATGATTTTACGACCAATAACCTGCATTCACATAGTGTGTACCTCCAAATAAAAAATGATGCATGGTAGTAAGCAGTAACAGTAATCACTCTAACAGTAATCACTCATTCTGAGGGATGTATTGACAATTAGATATATAAACACATACCCACCAATAATAGGTTCAACTAATGCATGAACACAATATTCTGCAACATTAAATTCAATCCCATCTAAATAACACATCCATTCAAATCATCATGACAGGAGATAGAAATATCAAACATACTAATTATGAGGCGTGCACCAATGATCCAAAAATACCTGAAAAAACTATAAACAATACGTTATAAAATGAAAATTTTAATATAATGCCAGGATTAAGAAACTTGATTAATGATATTACCTTTAAAAACATCATGCTTTACATGTCTTAATGACATTAAACATCTCCACCATGGGATATGCCATGGGTGTTTTGAAGCCCAGAGAGAACATAAGCATGGTTAGAAATACTTTCATACTTTTTTAACAATCAAATAGATTGGAATATAAATATAACATAAGCTATAAATAAAATCAATGTTACCAAGATTTTAAAATCATTTATAGAATTTTATGTTCCAATGAACATACATGAATTCGTAGTATAATTTAATATATTGTGTAATTGTAAGTAAGAGAAGTAAAGGTGCATTTTCATAGTAATCCAATGTCTAAAAAGTGAAAAGCTCCAGATATAGTGTTCGTTTAGATATTATGAATTTTGAAATATTCAAAACCCAACAACTACACTTGTTTTCAGCATTATAATGTATCTAGGAATAATCCTTTCAGGCAATGTAGGACAATAAAACTGAACCATCTCATGTGTCAATAATGAAGAATAAGGGGAAAATGATTTTTAAAAACTATATTTACAGGTTACGACAGTGTAAAAGCAAATTTACCTTAGATACAGGCGACGCAAATCACTATATGAAGTTGTGTTGAAGGAATGGCTTGAAATCGTTTGAAATGGATGGATGCTGAAGGTAATCGTTCAGAGTAGACAGTCGGAGCTCGACCACCACTGTGTCATATACAACTGTGTAGGCCAGAGTACTCTTTTCTCCCAAATAATAGAGAAACCTACAACCAGTGTTGTCATATACAAAATAATAATAAAATTTGGGAAACAACAATAAAACATAGAATCAGTATAGAACCAGATTTACACAAGAGGAACAACCACAATACTTAGAAAACAAATCTATGAACATGGGGGGAGAAGATTAGAAGGAAGAATAAAAAAATGGTATATAAGGATTTGAAAAATCCTATCTCGAAACAGTCCTATTATAGATCACTGGATATTTATGCTCAATAAATATAGAATGTTCTAAATAATTGTTGACCGAATGAAAGAAGTAGATCCTTAATTCCTAAAACATGAAATAATGTGGAACTGAAACAGAATATGGGAAATTCTATTGAATACAATGAAAATAAAAAGGTGAATACGGGAGAAAATTTTGACAGCAGAGATAGGGAGACGAAATTACTGTATGAGTGATGCGTCTCGTAATGGGATGAAGCTTTACAATGAGTAAATCCTAACCCATCGTCGATATCAGCAAATGAACACAAAATTGTACTTTCAATATAGGGTTCGTTTGTGGGTGTTGAAGCTTACATCGGTTTGGGTAGGCGATGAAGATTTAATGAATACTTTCTTTAAGAGAAATGGATAGTGGTATCTAGTGGCGAGGAAGTTCGCACAACTTATTGCGGGAGTAGGAGTCGACGATAGTCATAGGCGAGGAAGATCGTCTGATTGTATGTGGGTGAGGATTTCTGGTGGATTCTGTGGAGAGTAGGATACACCGACATCTGGAGGCGAGGCAGCAGCGAGGTATTCCATGGGTGGAGAACAAGGCATGGAAACCCTAATAGGTAGGGAAGAGTGGTGGTAGCCGACGGCGGAGGAGATGGAGCACGTGGAGGCGGCAGTGGGGCTGGAGAGGATGGTCGGGAATGGGAGCGGGATAGGGAAGTCGGGGAATGGAGGGAAATGGGAACCCTAGCAGATCTGGAAGGAATTCCCGATCGGGGGGCGGGATACCACGAATTTTTGTGGATTTGGAGGTGGAATTTGAAGGTTTTCGGTGACGTGGAGCATTAAGAGGGTGACACGTTAGCTAGAAATAAGCTAAGTTTAGTATAGATAATTGATTTATGAAATATGTTTTTTATGTGTGTTTATAATTAAATAAATAAATACATACATACATATATACAACACACACACACATACATATATATATTTACGAATAAATACATATATATGTGTATTTGAAAAGCCATAGAATGTTAAAACGACCATAACTTATAATCTAGAAGCCTGTTTCAACTCCACAACCAGTCAAATCGAAGAAAATGAAACAATATTCAATATGATATGTGGTACAGGCTTAACGGACATCCGGATCAGAAGTTACACTTGTTTGAATGTTAACAAATCGGGGTATCCCGACTAAAAACTCAGTTTTGGAGGACTTATGGACCTTTTTTGCCTCAAAAAATGTGAAAGAGGCTTTGCCTAGGTCACCATCGCGTAGAGCTCGTCGCAGGCTTCGATTTGATATGGTGTAGAGCTCAAACGGACACCCGGATCAAAAGTTATGACCGTTTGAAATTTGAGTTACATTTTCAACTTATTTTAGATCTTTTATTAATTGCTTTGATTTTTTGTGTCTTCAAATTGTTATTAAATGATTTTTAATCGATAATAATTAGCAAAATATTAATTAATAATATTTTTTTAAAATATTTTAAAGTCATTTTCATTAAATTTCTTATATATTAAATTTAATAGTCTATTTATACGTATCTAAAACATATTTAAAATATATATATTATATTTATATCAATATAAATATACTTATATAACAATAATTTATTTTTCTTGATTTTTTTTAAACATAAAATTTATCACCGGTAGGAAAAAGCGCTTATAAATCTCTCCTTTATCAGCGTTACAAAAAAACGCTGATAAAGGGTGCCTTTATCAGCGCTTTTTTTTAGCACTTATAAAGACCTTCTTTATCAGCGTTTTTTTTAGAGTTGATAAAGAGGTAGTGCTTCCCTTGTCCGTTTTTGTAGTAGTGTGAGTTAAAAGAGCTAATGAGTGGATGAATTGTTGGAGCTTGAAGGACAACGTTCCACCTCACGATCGCTTGCACAACCCCTCCTCTTCCTGCCCCCCCCCCCTGCCTGAAGGTGTCATTAAAATTAACTCTAATGTGGCCGTTTCTGGTGGGTTGAAGGTTGGGGTAGGAATCATTGCTCGTCGGCACAATGGTCAAGTCGTGGAAGCACATTGCATGGCCTTTTGATACCTAATGGAGTCCGATTGTGGCTGAAGCTTATGCGATCCTCCAAGATATCATCATTGCACGCTCAAAGGGATGAAAATAGGTTTTGTTCGAATATGATTGTCTTGAAGTTGTCAATGTCTTATCTCGAAGAAGGGAGGACTCACAACAGTTCAGATTTATTCTAAGAAAGATTTGGTCCAGTATTAGATCCTTCTCGTCTTACGATTTCTATTTCATTTTGCGCCAGGCTCATGGTTGTTGGGTGGATTCATTTTGGATTTGTTTGTCTGATTAAATTGACCGGTAATATATATATTTTTTATCTTAAAAACAAAAAGATTCAACATAAAAATAAAATATAAAAAACTTATTTAAATAAGCAATCATGTATTTTACCAAACATGCGTCGTTGAGCCTGAAAGCAGCCGTCCCCTCCCTCCTTTTACGGCTGCGTCCACAATATCTGCCACCCTTCTCGTCTTCTGCTACTACTGTTTTGCCTCAGACCTTGCCCCCCTCCCCCCTGTCTCACTCTCTCTCTCTCTCTCTCCCATTACGTCTATAAATTTCCATCTCTTCCTTTTTCTGCATAACTTCTACATCCGATATTCTCCGCCGGAGATCGCAGAATGCAGGTGGTGCCGGAGCCAGATCCATCTTCCGTCCGGATGACAGACCCCGCTCCCACGCCGTACGAGGCGGTGCGCCGCCTCGCCGCCGCCAGCCCGGTGGTGGTGTTCGCCTCGCCCGGCTGCTGCATGTCCCACGTTGTCAACCACCTCCTCCTCGGCCTCGGCGTCTCTCCCGCCTTCCACGACGTCCACGACGTCCACGAAGGCGCCCGTGGCCGCCGCTGCGCCACCGCCGTCGGGAGCAGCCCGGAGGAGATCCGGGCCGTGCTGTTCAGCCTCGCCGGCGCCGGCCGCCAGCCCCTTCCGGCGGTCTTCGTCGGGGGCAGGTACCTCGGGGGGATCGAGACGGTAATGGCGTGCCACATCAACGGCACCCTCGTCCCGCTCCTCAAGGACGCCGGCGCCCTCTGGCTCTGATCCCTCCGCCGCTCCCCTTGCCGCCGCCGTGGACGGCGGCCGGAATACCATCTAATGATATTTAGGCTACCCTAAAGTTAAAAAACCTCTACGGGACTAACGTGAACACAGCTTACATGTGATTAGTGTTTATTATGCTTTATCTATTAATTAAAGTAAATTATGAATATGTTGAATTTTGTTTACAATACATCACTATAACATGTGTTATGTCATTTTGGTAAATTATATTTTCTTTAATAACTGAAAATCAATTAAATCCAGTTCAAGGACGTTCAAATCATATTTTAATTGGATTTGGGTAAAAAAATCTTTGCCTGTTTAACATTTAGAGAGAATTCACATACCTCACACGGTACTCAAAATCCCAATTTGTGTGTATATATTATTATTATCATTTATTTATAAAAAATAGAAAAAATATTAATAAAATCAAGGAAATTGAAGACAACATTATAAAATTCACCCCAAATCAAAAGGCGGGTCAAAATCAATCAATCATTTAATTTACTAACAAAAAATAAAAAAGGAAAATGGTACCGAAGTACTGTATTTTTTCGTGACAGAAAATGGGGTGTGAGCCGCAGAGGGCGTTGGGACTGATCACATATTATTATTTTTCAAAAAGATAAACTCATATATTATTATTCTTATGATTTTTTCAATATATTATTATACTTTGGAAATTAATTTCACGTGAAATCGCAATTGTATAAAGTATGAAATTTATCGAATAATTTGTTGCAAAAAAAAAAAAAAAAAAGACCCGTCAGGTTGACCGACGCCACGTTGGTTTCTCAGGAATTTTGGACATAAAAAAATTATGAGTCAATATTTAGAAATGCACATTTTCCTTTCATGGTCTCTAAGACCATGCACAAGCCCATGCATCACCTTCCACCTCCAGGTTTTATATTATACAGTTGCCTTGGGCAAACTTTGGACTTTGGGACTTTGTGTTGGATATGCGCTCATATATATATATATTACTCAAACAGTTTTATTATCGATTACAAATCATTATGAATGTTTTACTTTACATTAATTCATTGAAAACGTTCAATGAATTAATCCAACAATATGAATCGCATAAGATTCAAGGAGCCCCCGACTCTACCTATATAAAACAATGATGTCCTCTTCTGTTGGGTGTTGCAAAATCTCTCTTCCTCCCATAATGTTGTTCATCGTTTAAGATGCAGGCACTAATACTTCTTTAGCATTCAGGTGTCCTTGCAATACAATCAACGATCCATTGACCGGTCTCCCCCCTTGGTGGTAGGGTGTTTTTGTACACTATTTCGTGATCTTTATCAAACATTCGCCTTCATCAAAAAAGAAGAAGACTGTTGATGTTGGTGTTTTCCAGACACTTCGTTTTACAATTTTATTTACGCACTGATTCTTGAAGACTGATCTATTTATGTTTGGGATGTTTTCCACTGCATACATAAGATGATCATACAAAACTCATTAATGGTATCAAAGGGTAGGCTTTTTTAATGAATCAACATGCTCGTTATTTTATGAAAGATACGTTTTACAAATTGTAAAATAAGATTTTTCAAGCTTGGAAATAAATATGGAAAGTTCATATTTATTACTCATTTATGAAGATAAATAAAGTATTTATTTTAATCAAGAGAATTCAATCATTAATTGAATTATATTTTTATAAATTGTTTATAGATAATGAAGAAATATTTTTAAATATTTATAAAAATTTATAAAAGTGTTTTACAAATTAATTAACTATAAAAAGTTTGTGGTTAATTGATAAATATTTGTAAAATACCAATTGAAAAATTAAGATGAAATGCTTAATGATATAGAAATAAATAGTTTATTTACAAATCATAAAAGGTGATTTATAAAATGTTTATAAATTACAACATATATGATGTTTAGATTATATAAAAATGTTAATATAATAGATATTGAATAATAAAATGTTTATGATTCGTGAAATATCATATAAATTCCATTTAATATAAAATATGAAAGTGAATGAGGTTGGCTATCTATCGCTCTAGGGTTACTCATGTGTAGTTTGTATCTCATATAACTCTATGACTTTACATTAAGTGTTCATACCTTATGCATATGATGCATTTGGATATGTGTGAGTATACCTGACTTCTTTTTTTGGATGATTAACACATATTTGTGGGTTGTGTAAAGAGTTACACATTAATGTGGTGTGGACACATTAATTTGGTGGTTGAAATATGGATTCCGCAACTAAATTATTATAAGCAAACATACATAAAAGGAAATAAGAAATGAAAAGATAATGATTACATATGATGCAATAGTTTAATATGCATATGATGTGTATTAAATTGATGAGACTAAAATCCCTCAAATACCAAGTGTAAGATTACTTCCAAAACGACACTTGTCAAGACCTAGATCATTCAAGTGGGTCGTTTTTTCCCAAGAAAGGTGCCCCTGAATTATCTTGTGTAAGGAAAGCAAGTGATAGATAACATTGTATCATCCTTAGGTAGTTATACCCAAGCAAGGTGCCATTGGATTCACTTTTGTTAGTTTGTTTTTGACACTTGTTTTGGGTTACACTAAGTTGGAAAACACTTGGGAAGTATACTAGAAAAATATAGTAGCATAAATCCATATGATGGATTTTGATAAGTGGTTATCCTCTCAACTATGGAAGAGTTGAAATTATTTTGATTAGGACGATTCTTTGTCTAAATAACTAAGTAGTGAGATGAACACCCAAAAAAACTCATTACTTACTAAAATACAGATCTTGGCCCACTAAATAGAGACGATGTATTGGTTCATTATTTTTAGTGGGAGCATTTTCTTTTAAATCCCTCAATGAAAAGGTATAATACATGATATTCACCTACTAATATGTATTTATTGTAGATTATGACATACTTCACACTAATCATATTGAGATCATTAATAGGTATAACCTATAAAATAATTAAATATCAATATATTGGATAAAGAAGTGTTCTCAAGGAGAAACATTCTGAGTACCCAAATGTGAATGTTATCAATTTTTCCAACTCTAACTCATGGGTATTAGATACCAAGTGTGTGTCACACATTTGTGCTGAAAAACATAGACTCAATAATAGGAGAGAATTGTAAGGGTTGGTGTCCTGAGAACCAACTGTTTTGTACTTTGATTACATGAATGTTCACTTATTATATATTGTTCATTGTTCTGCATGACTATAATATAATAATGTCCTGGAATATTTGTTGCATTAATAAGGTCATGGAAGATCCCCGCTATGATGAGAATCTTGAAATGCTATAACAATATTCTTAAATAAAGTTCTATGGTTGGATGACATACTATGACAGGACACATAGTATACAGACCGTCATGTGCGAGTACTCGTAAGAAGACGAGACTCTCTCTCATGGAGTTCGTACTTGGTAATCTCCAAGATGGGAGATTATGAGAACAGACCCGTCAATAGAAATTCCACATGTCTTGGTGTCATCAGACATTGCTATCTACGAGCGTGTGTAACGGTGCTTAGACTAGAAGATTATCATTAACTCATGTCATGACTCGCGCACTTAGATTTACTGATGAAAACCGTCACGCAGACAGTTGGCGGGAAGTAGGGTACGTTGGGTGCGTCACGAGTGACACGTTGTTAATGGATAAGTCGAGGAAGGTTTGTCCCTTCCATTTATGGAAATTGATATCTCGACCCTTTGATTGAAATAGAACTGTCACATGAAATTCCATGGCCATGGTGTAAACAACGAGTTTATTTCAGGTAGTCAAAGAATGACGGATCAAGCATACAGGTTTATGACACTGCCATGAAACTTATTTGAGGAGATATTTAGACAAAGGGATTAAATTACACAATAAGCGTTCGTATGTGGTGATACGTCAATGCGGCATCAACTTCTTTCTCTTGGGTGCCTTGACCCGTTGCTAGACAGTTTTCTTGGACTTTAGGCAAGCCCGCCTAATGCCAACGAGAAAGAGGCCTAGAGGGTCGCACACTAAGTGTATTCAAGTATCTCAAGTAGAATAAAGATTATTCTCATATGTGGTTTAATAATTATTCAAGGAATCCTAAATCGTTTTAATGTTGGAGGAAGAATAAAATAAAACAAGTACACGACGTGTATCAATGATTACACGCCGTGTAGTTTTATTTTGAAAGCAAGTATATGCCGTGTATTATTAAATGCACACGCCGTGTAGTTTTCATTTTGGAAAGGAAATGAATAAATGAAAACAAGATATACACGTTGTGTACATTGAATGTACACGTCGTGTAGTTTTGAATGAAAAACAAGTACACATCGTGTATTTATTAATACACACCGTGTAGTTTTTCCAGTTGAGATTTTGAGGAAATATCATTTCATTAAATGATATTTATTATAATCAGCATGAGCGCATGTTAAGAAATTAATGACTCGACATGGGGTTTTCAAAAGGGAGTTAATGAAATAAATAAAATGCGTAACGTGTTTATTTATTGTCATAACTCTACAACCTCAAACCCGATTATAAATATCCTCACAACTCCAACTCTTTTCCTAAGACAATAGAATCATTGTGCACAACAATTCTGGAGAATTCTTTCAAGTCTGAAAGAACCTCTTCCTCCAAGAATGCTCTCAAGACCGAGAGAGATCCTCTTCCATCGGATCAAGACGATCTAAGGCGGACAACGCGAGCAAATGTTTCTCCACGCTAGCACCCGAAGATTCCTTTGACGACGTCTAGAGATACATGGTGCACGTGTGGATCACCGTTAGAGGAAGTCTACACTTGGATTCTGCGACGCAACGACGAATCACATCGGAACGTGATCAAGAACATCAACGAAGAAAGAACACCCAATAAGGTACTTCTTGTCAATTAATTAAATTAATTATAATCAACCTGTAACGATCCTACTTTGTGGTTCTAGGACTTTCCTTTTCTTTGCCTATTTCTATGATTCAATTCGTGGAGACTGGCGTTTATCGTCGTATTGATCCTGGATTGATAATTGTTAATGACAAAAAGCCAAGTGGGCACATCCACCCACGTGCTTCCGCTGTACCCGGAACCTTCAATCGGTATCAGAGGGAGGTTACAACGTTGATTATAGTTATTTAATTTTCATTGATAATTTACGCATTTATATTTGATTCAATTCGAAATTAATCGTTCTATAAATCTGAATAAACAAGATCTGTTCTTCCTCCTTCGTTTCTCGATTCATATCACAGAAACGACCCTTTTAATTTTAATTTTGATTAAAATAAAAACGAGGAACTAATCCGGAGTAGCCGCTCTTTCTGTCTGTACAACATGGGAATACACAGCGTGTAATGAAAACTACACGCCGTGTACTTAGGTTCAACGAACCGGTGATGGTCCGCCAAACCACGCCGTGTGAATTGATTACACCTAAGCATTTAACACCCCGTGTTGACCAGAAATGAATGGCGCGTGGGAACCGGAATACAAAACATGTATGTTGGAGCAATACGCCATGTAGTCCGATCCGACCCAAGTAAAACCGTGTACAAAGGAGAAGTCGCGTACCACGTACACGAGATTGCCAGGCCGGTTACCGCGTAACAAGGAAGTACACGCCGTGTATGATTTATCTACACGCCGTGTACTCCAAAATTTCCAAAGTACAGAAAACACGCCAAAGCCCCAGCGTGTACTTTGAATAAAAGGTGAAAGAAATACACTTTGTGTAAATATAAACTACATGCCGTTTACTTTACAGAAATTTCACCAGGTTTCCTTCAAAAGTACAAATACCTGTACAAGGAATATGGGTGAGAAGAATCTCAAGAAAATTCAGAAATAAATTTAAGATAAAGAATTGATTAATTATAAGATCACAATTAATTGAATTCGAGCACGACTTATCTTAAATGAAAGAACGATTAAAAGAATTCGAATTCTAAATATTCGTAAATGTCGTTGCATGTTATGGATGATCATGAGATAGACCAAAGACCCCTTGTATGTGTGTATGGTTTCAGTTAAATTTGTTTAATTTAAATTCATTGGCCTGCGAGCCTTCTTCTAATAAAATGTAGGGCTTGCATGCCCATGGTTTCTTTAATGTAAACCCCATGTAATGGAGGATCTCCCAAGCCAGAGGAGATGGTTCGAAATCCGAAGCTGAGGCGAAACCAACCCAAGAAGATACAAAGGTGGACAGGTGGGAGCTGCAAAACACGAACCATCAGGTTCAAGGTGTTTTTCCTAGGTCAGGGTTAGTTTATCAAAACCGTTAGATAAGCTAACCAATAGAAGCTCATGATCATGCCATCTTATTTTATTTATGTCTGATTGCATGGTTTATTTATTATGTATGTGTTGTCGCGATCACATAATTAATAAAATGAACAAGCATGCAAAGATGGAATAAAATAAAAACCGGACTATGCGTAAACATTATCCGAACATGGTTAATCACTTAATCAAGCATCACTTAATATTAACAAGCATGTGATAATGAAAAACTACGCATAAAAGATTAAAATCCCTCAATACCATATTAAGTCAGACCAAGCCTTCCGTTACTTGATTAAGGGCAAAAATCAATAAAACTATGTGTTTGACCAACCCTTGTTGGGACACTTACTTTTATAAAGGAAGCCCTTATGAAAGGTTTCGGGTTGACTTAACCGTATTACATCAAGAGAAGTATCCCTTGCTAGACTTGATGTAATATTGGAGGCAAGAGTTGAGGAAATCCAAGTCAGGATTTCAGGATTGGGGAGTCCACTCAACAGATCAAGGAACTGTAAGCTCAGAGTTGGCAAAGACCTACCTACCTAAATACCTTCAAATAGCTTGACCAACCCTTGTTGGGGTTATGCGAAGGGGAATATGGATCCTTGACACTAGAATGTCAAAGAAACTGGACATTCTGAGTTCAATGGTGAGGGCTATTGGGACTCGATAAAATAGTGGGATAATTAATAAATTCATTTATTATTTTTCATAAAATGTAATCAAAAGGTATTGATAAATCTTCTCTTTTAATTTGTAGAATCGAAATGAAAAACTCGTCAAACACATTTTATCTGCAATCAATTCTGGATAAAGAAAATATCCTCACCGGCAGTAACTTTCAGGAATGATTTAGGCGCCTTCAGGTTATCCTACGCCATGAATGAAAGTTTTACGTGCTGGAGTCCTCACTTCATGATCCGCCTGCCTAAGGGGAGAGTGATGAAGATTTCCTAGTCTATGATCAACATTTGAGCGATGCACTCGACGTTCAATGTTTGATGCTATCATCAATGTCTAGTGAGCTCATGAAGTCTCATGAATAAATGGATGCCTACAGCATGCTCGAGCACCTCTGTGATCTATACCAGGAGAGAGAAATACATGAAAGGTTTGAAATATCCAAGGCTCTATTTCAGAGCAAGCTTGGAGAGGGTGCCCCAGCCGGGCCTCATGTAGTCAAGCTCATTGGCTACATTGAGCGCTTGGAGGTTCTAGGGTTTAAACTCCCTGAAGAACTGGGTACCGATCTCATTCTTGCATCACTCCCCCAAATCTTCTCAAACTTTATTGTGAACTTCAAGATGAACAACATCGAGAAGTCTCTTTCTGATCTTCTTATCTTCATTCGCCATGTGGATAATGACATGAAGTTTGAAAAACCTTCTGTCCTTATGGTGAATAAAAGGAAAGGGAAGGCAAAGAGCTTTAAGCCCAAAGCTTCTTCAAGGCCTTCCAAGAAAAGGAAGATCAAAGGGGAGGTAAGGGAATAGGATGTTGTTTGTTTTGCATGTGGCAAGAAGGGCCACTAGAAGAAAAACTACTCCTAGCCAAGGAAGCAAGGGGAAGCTTCAGGTGCGTTTGTTATCAAATGCAATCTATCTGTTTCTACCAATTGGGTATTAGATACTGATTGTGGTGCTCACATCTGTATCCAAATACAGGAACCAAGTAGATTCAGAAAGATTGATCGAGGTAAGGTTGATCTACGAGCAGCCAACAGAGCCAGAATTGCTTCTGTAGCTGTCGGGGGCTACCACCTCACATTGCCAACTGGAATGATCTTGGTGTTAAAGGGTTGTTATTATGTGCCTTCTGTTACTAAAAACATTATTTCAGTATCCAGATTAGATACTGATGGATTCATGTTCAATTTTGGAAATGAATGTTGCTACTTTTATAAAGATATCATTTGTTTTGGTAGGGCACATTTATATAACGACCTTTATGTGTTAGACTACACAAACCAAGTAATGAAAATCGATGACAAAGTCAATTCACATGACTCATACCACACCCAACTTTGGCATCACTGGCTAGGTCATGTCAGTGAGAAACATTTTACAAAATTACAACAAGATGAGTATTTAGATTCTTTCGAACTAAAACCACTTGGTGTATGTCATGCATGTATACAAGGCAAAATGACCAAAGCCCTATTTAGTGGGAAAGGTGAAAGGGCTAAAGTGCTTCTAGAATTAGTTCACACAGATGTGTGTGGACCATTTCCAGTTGAAGCAAGGGGTGGGTTCTCATACTTCATAACTTTTACTGATGATTTTAGTAGATATGGATATATTTACTTAATGAGGTATAAGTCAGATTCTTTTGATCAGTTCAAAGAATACAATAATGAAGTTGAGAACCATCTTGGTAAGAAGATTAAGAAACTCCGCAAATACAGAGGAGGAGAATATCTTAATCAGGACTTCATTGATTTCTTACGGGAGTTTGGGATTCTATCTCAACTCACTCCTTACACACCTCAGTGGAATGGTGTAAGTGAAAGGAGGAACCGCACCCTGTTGGACATAGTGAGATCAATGATGAGTCATGCGAGTCTTCCATTATCCTTTTGGGGATATTCATTACAAATAGCAGCACACATACTAAACCAAGTACCAACTAAATCGATAAATGGTATTCCATACGAGTTATGGAGTGGACGCAAAGCCATGTTATAGAGTTTACATGTGTGGGGTAGTGAAGCATTTGTTAAGGCCTCTTCAGGTAACAAACTTGCACCTCGAGGCACAAAGTGTATCTTTATAGGATATCCCAAGGAAACAAGGGGATATTACCTATACAACTCCTCATAAAAAAAGTTTACAGTGGCAAGACACGACATATTCCTTGAGAGGGAGCACATCTCCAAAAGAGATAGTGGGAGCGAGATAGACTTCGATGAAGTCAAGGCTCAAGATACACAGGAGTTGGTACAAGAATAGATTCCACAAAGCCCCATGGAAGAACAATCTATTCTAGAGACACAAGAACTGCATAGGAGCATGAGAGAGGTGAGAGAACCAGAATGATATGGTTTTCTTGTCACCGAGGATGGTGACTCATTATTGGTTGACAATGATGATCCTCTTACCTACAAGGAATCAGTTTAAGGCACAGACGTTGCCAAGTGGCAAGAAGCCATGAATTCTTAAATGGATTCCATGTACCAAAACCAAGTATGGATTTTGGTAGATCCTCCAGTTGATGTAAATCCTATTGGTAATAAATGTGCATTCAAGAAGAAACTGGACATGGAGGGTAAAGTCAGCACCTATAAGGCATGACTGGTTACAAAAGGTTTTAGACAGTGTCAAGGAATTGACTATGATGAAACCTTTTCACCGGTTGCGATGCTGAAATCCATCAGAATCCTATTGACCATTGCCGCTTATCATGACTATGAAATTTGGAAAATGGATGTCAAAACAACATTCCTTAACGTGAACCTCTAGGAAGATGTCTACATGACACAACCTGAAGGGTTTGTGACTCCAAAGGATGCCAACAAGGTATGTAAGTTGCAGAAATCCATTTATGGATTAAAGCAAGCATCAAGGCCATGGAACATTCATTTTGATGAAGCTGTAACGGAATTTGGCTTTGTTAAGAATGAATGTGAGCCTTGTGTCTACAAAAGGTTTAGTGGAAGTGCAGTCGCTTTCCTAATTGTATATGTTGATGACATATTACTAATTAGAAACGAAGTACCTGTCTTACAGTCAGTTAAGGCATGGTTAGATAAATGCTTCTCCATTAAAGACTTGGGTGAGGCAGCATATATTCTTGGGATCAAGATCCATCGTGATAGATCCAAGAGAATGTTGGGCCTGAGTCAAAGTACATACATTGACAAGATACTGAAGAGATTCAGTATGGAATAGTCCAAGAGGGGATTGTTTCCAATGTCACATGGAATTCATCTTTCCAAGAAAATGTGTCCTCAGACACATGAGGAAAGAAAAATAATGGCAAGGATCCTTTACGCATCTGTAATTAGGTCAGTCATGTATGTTATGCTATGTACGAGGCTAGATGTTGCTTACGCATTAAGTGCGGTAGGAAGATATCAACCTGATCCAGGAGACCGCCATTGGATGGCAGTCAAGACTATCCTTAAGTATTTGAGGCGTAATAAGGATATGTTCCTGGTTTATGGAGGAGATGAGGAACTAGTCATCAGAGGACATGTAGATGCTAGTTTCTAGACTGATCAAGATGACATGAATTCACAGAATGGATACATCTTCAATTTGAATGGAGGTGTAGTGAGATGGAAGAGCTCAAAGCAAAGTGTGGTGGAAGATTCTATAGCGGAGTCTGAGTATATCGCAGCTTCTGAGGCAGCTAAAGAAGCAGTATGGTTGCAAAGCTTCGTCAAAGATCTGGATATAGTACCAAGTAGTAAAGATCCTATCACACTCTATTGTGATAATACTGCAGCGGTGGCACTTGCAAAAGAGCCAAGGTCACATCAGCGGACAAAGCACATACTTCGGAAGTATCATCTCTTGAGGGATTTTTCTCAGAGAGGTGAAGTTGCAGTGAGTAGTATTTCCACGGAAGACAACATGGTAGACCCATTGACTAAAGCCTTGACTTAGCAGAAACAAGATCATCATGTGAGGTATAGCGGAATAAAAGTCATAGGCAGTTGGATCTAGTCCAAGTGGGAGTTTTTAAGGGTTGGTGTCCTGAGAACCAAATATTTTTTACTTTGATTACATGAATGTTCACTTATTATATATTGTTCATTGTTCTGCATGACTATAATATAATAATGTCCCAGAATATTTGTTGCATTAATAAGGTCATGGAAGATCCCCGCTATGATGAGAACCTTGAAATTCTATAACAATATTCTTAAATAAAGTTCTACGGTTGGATGACATACTATGATAGGACACATAGTATACAGATCGTCATGTGCGAGTACTCATAAGAAGATGAGACTCTCTCTCATGTAGTTCGCACTTGGTAATCTCCAAGATGAGAGATTATGAGAATAGACCCGCCAATAGAAATTCCGCATGTCTTGGTGTCATCAGACATTTCTATCTACGAGCGTGTGTAATGGTCCTTAGACTGGAATATTATCATTAACTCATGTCATGACTCGCACACTTAGATTTACTGACGAAAACCATCACACAGATAGTTGGCGGGAAGTAGGGTACGTTAGGTGCATCACGAGGGACACGTTGTTAATGGATAAGTTGAGGAAGGATTTTTCCCTTCCATTTATGGAAGTTGATATCTCGACCCTTTGATTGAAATAGAACTGTCGCATGAAATTACATGGCCATGGTGTAAACAACGAGTTTATTTCAGGTAGTCAAAGAATAACGGATCAAGAATATAGGTTTATGACACTGCCATGAAACCTGCTTGATGAGATATTGAGACAAAAGGATTAAATTACACAGTAAGCGTTCGTATGTGGTGATACGTCAATGCAGCGTCAACTTCTTTCTCTTGGGTGCCTCGACCCATTTCTAGACAGTAATCTTGGACTTTAGGTAAGCCCGCCTAATGCCAATGAGAAAGAGGACTAGAGGGTCACACACTAAGTGTATTCAAGTATCTCAAATAAAATAAATATTATTCCTGTACATGATTTAATAATTATTCAAGGAAGCCTAAATCGTTTTAATGTTGGAGGAAGAATGAAATAAAACAAGTACACGCCGTGTATCAATGATTACACGCCGTGTAGTTTTATTTTGAAAACAAGTACACGCTATGTATTATTAAATGTACATGCTGTGTAGTTTTCATTTTGGAAAGGAAATGAATAAATGAAAATAAGATATACACACCGTGTACATTTAATGTACACGCCATGTAGTTTTCAATGAAAAACAAGTACACATCGTGTATTTATTAATACACGCAGTGTAGTTTTTCTAGTCGGGATTTTGAGGAAATATCATCTCATTAAATGATATTTATTATAATCAGTGTGGGATTATGTCAAGGAATTAATGACTCAACATGGGGTTTTCAAAAGCGATTTAATGAAATAAATAAAACACGTAACACATTTATTTATTGTCATAACTCTACAACCTCAAACCTGATTATAAATATCATCACAACCCCAACTCTTTTCCTAAGACAAGAGAATCGTTGTGAACAACAATTTTGGAGAATTCTTTCAAGGCTGAAAGAACCACTTCCTCCAAGAACGCTCTCAAGACCGAGAGATATCCTCTTCCATTGAATCAAGACGATATAAGGCGGACAACGCGAGCAAAGGTTTCTCCACGCTAGCGCCTACAGATTCCTTTAGCGAAGTCCAGAGATATGTGGTGCACGTGTGGATCACCGCTAGAGGAAGTCTACACTTGGATTCTACGACGTAACGATGAATCACATCGGAATGTGATCAAGAACATCAACGAAGAAAGAACACCCCAAAAGGTACTTCTTTTCAATTAATTAAATTAATTATAATCAACTTGTAACGATCCTATTTGTGGTTCTGGGACTTCTCTTTTCTTTGTCTATTTCTATGATTCGATCGATGGAGACTGGCGTTTATCGTCGTATTGATCCCGGATTGATCATTATTAATGAAAAAAAGCCAAGTGGGCACATCCACCCATGCGCTTCCACTGCACCCGGAACCTTCAAGAATTGATGAAGGGTGAAGTTGATCTTTATGTTGGTAATGGAGAAAAAGTTGATGCATTAGATGTAAGAGTTGGTGTCCTAGAACCAACCGGTAGTACTTTGATTACATAGACATTTAATGTATTTAAATATTAAACATATTATTACATACTGTTCATTGTTCCACATGAATATGATGTAATAATATCCTAGAGTATTTTTTGTATTGATAAGGTCATGGAAATTCCCCACTATGATGAGAACCTTAAAATGCTATAACAATATTATTAAATATATTTATACAGTTGGATGACATACTATGATGATACACATAGCATGCAGACCATTGGGTGTGATTACTCGTAAGGAAATGAGACTTCCTCTCATGAAGTTCGCATTTGATAATCTCCAAGACTTAAGATTATGAGAACAGACCCTCCAGTAGGAATTCTGCATGTTTTGGTGTTATCAGATATTTCTATCTGCGAGCATGTGTAATGATCCTTAGACATTAAGATTATCATTAACATGTGTCACGACTCATGCACTTTTATTTACTGATGAAAACCATCACGCAGACAGTTGGTGGGAAGTAGGGTATGTTGGGTGCATCATGAGTGACATGTTATTAATGGATAAGTCGAGGAAGGATGTGTCCCTTCCATTTATGGAAGTATATCTCGACCCTTTGATTGAAATAGAATCATCGTGCGAAATTCCATGGTCATGGTGTAACAATGAGTTTATTTCAGGTAGTCAAAGAACGATGTATCGAGCATAAAAGTTGATGACACAATCATGAAACCTGCTTGATGAGATATTGTGACAAAGAGATTATATTACACAATGAGCGTTCATATGTGGATGTTGTTGTTGTGACTTTAAGTTCTTTCTCTTGGGTGCCTTGACCCATTGCTAGACAGCACTCTTGGACTTTAGGCAAACCTGCCTAATGCCAATGAGAAATAATACTAGAGGGTCACACACTAAATGTTTCTGGTAGTCTCGGTTAAATTATATTTGAATTTAATTAATAAATATTATTCTCAAGAAAATGGAATAATTTTATTCAAGTTAAAATGACTGTATAAAATAAATAAATATTTATTCATCGGATTGTGGGTAAAATATATATTTATAAATTTTATTGAACATTTAATAAATATTTATTTACTAGTTTGTAAATAAAATATTTATTTAATAGAATAATTTTTTTATTTTTTTATTTGGGTGTTCAATAAATGGAAGTGGAGTTCGAGAGGACCAAGGTCGGTCCGATAGTAAAATAATTATTTGCAAGATGATAAATAATTATTTAACTAGTTGACACAAATTAAAATAACGCTCCTATTATTTTGTGACGTGGAATTTTATTTATAATTCCGTTTTGCGCAAGTTGGCACACCATAAATAATGTCATGATATTATTATTAATATCACGATTTTTATCTAAGGTTGTGAATGTATTTAATTGATGTTACACAATTAAATATTGTAACTGAAGCCCCATGTTAATAAATAGACACATACGTCTATTGTACCATATACCAAACCGCACACCCGATGAATTGAGAATTGTTGAGCTAAACAATTTCTCTCTCAAATCCCCTTCTTGTCCCTCTCAAGAATGAGAGACGTTATTTAAGGCCAAAGAACAAGCGATCAAGAATGACTGACACAAGACACTTGTTTCACCGTGCTAGCACCCGGAGAACGAGCGATGTCGATCAAAGGCCATTAGAGCACGTGTGGATCACTGCTAAATGGATTCTAGTTTGGATCCTTGAAATCACAAAAAGATAATCTGGAAGGGTCATTCCGAATGATCAACATCATCAACAAAGAAAATACCAAAGATCCAGGTATTATTTTATTTATTAAATTAATTAAATTAATTATAAACAAGACGTGCAAGATCCTCACTAAAGGTTTTGGGTCTCTTCATTCTTTATCTAAATCTTTGATTCTATTCTGTGGAGACCGGTTTTCATTATTGTATTGATCCTCGAATAATCATTGACCATGGTAAAAATCAAAGATGAGTTCCGTCCCAACCACACTTTCACTGCGCCTGAAACCTTCAAGTGGTATCAGAGCGGTTACATCATAGTTTATAATTATTTAATTATTTCATTGATGATTTATTCATTTAATAATTTAGTTGTTTCAATTCAAATTAATTGTTCTGCAAATTTGAATCTTAAGATATGTTCCTCCTCTTTTGTTTCTCGTTCACTTTACAGAAACAATATTTTCTTTTAATTTTGATTAAAATAAAAAAGTGGATCTCATCTAGAGGTACCAAAGGTTCCTAGTCGTACAACACAAGAAAACACGACGTGTATTCGGTAGTACACGCCGTGTAACCAAGGTTCAATAAACCAGGTCTATTTCTCCAAACCAAGCCGTGTCATTGGAGTTTTTCTAAGACTTAAGGACTTTGTGTGTTGACCAGGAACGGGTGGCATGCAGTTTCCAGATTATACGCCATGTGGCCCATTGGACATGATGTGTAGTCCCTTTGGGTTAGGTTTGGACCATGTACCTCGTACATGGCTTGCCTGACTGGAGACTGTGTAATGAGGAACTACATGGCGTGTGACCTACTAGACACGCCGTGTACTCTGAATATTTTCCAAGTACACTCACATGCCGTTTCCCCAGACGTGTACTTCAGATGGACGGTTAAAAATAGTACACGCCATGTACTCATCCAAATTACACAGATTTATTAAAATTTATTATTATATTATACAAACCCTTGAGACATGTACCATCATGTTGGCGTAAAGCTGAGGCACAACATGTGATAGGTGTTATATATATATATGTTTAATTCAACATCTCCATAATGTTCAATTCTACTCATTGGGTAGTTATGAATAAGAATTCATTGGTTTTCCTCTAAGATACAAGTTACGTAAAAAGATAATTTTAAATGAATTTATTTGTTTAAAATTATGATGGATGATAATCTCAAGGAAATTCAAAAAAAGGTTTAATATAAAAGGATTGATTAATTAAATATGATAATTAATTTATTCAAGTGTGATTTATCATAAACAATAACGATTAAAGAATTGAATGATAGTTTTATTTATGCGTAAATATCATTGCATGTATGGATGATCATGAGATAGAACAAGACCTTTGTATATGGATGATTTATTTTAATTTATTTATTTAAATTAAATTTGTTGGTATGTGAGCCTTCTCGTTATTAATATATAGGGACTGCATGCCCAAGGTTTCTTTTATATAAAACCCCTTTTTACCCATCACCTGCATGTGAATTAAAAAAAGGCATATGTAATGGATGGAACTCCCAAGCTAGTGGAGGCGGTTCAAGCTGGAACCGAGATGAAACCAATCCCAGGAGATACATAGGTGGATAGGTGGAAAGCTGTAAACACGAACCCAAAAGGTTCAAGATGTTTCTCCCCTAGGTCAGGGTTAGTTTATCAACTGCTAGTTAAACCAACCATTAGAAAATATCATGATCATTCTCTTTATTTTATTTTTTTTAGTCGCATGGTTTATCATTATGGATGTGTTGTCACGATCACATAATTAATGAATTAAAAAATTATTCAAGATAGAACTAAAATAAACCAGACTTATGCGTAAATATTATCAAGACATGGTTAATCACATAAGTAAGTTCCACTTAATATTAACAAGCATGTGATAATGATAATAAACAATTCACACATAAAAGATAAAAATCCCTCAAATAAAATATTAAGACAAACCAAGCCTTCTGTTATTTGATTAAGGGGAAAACTCAATAAAACTATGTGTTTGACCAACCCTTGTTGGGACACTTACTTTTATACAGGAATCCCTTATGAAAGGTTTTGGGTTGACTTAACCATATTATATCAAGAAGAGTATCCCTTGATAGAATTGGTGTAATATTAGAGGCAAGAGTTAAGAAAATCCAAAGTCATGATTTTAGGATTGGGGAGTCCACTCAACAGATCAAGGAGCTGCAAGCCTGTAGTTGACAAAGACCTTCCTACCTAAATACCTTCTAATAGATTGACCAACCCTTGTTGGGGTTATGCAAAGGGGAATATGGATCCTTGCCACTAGAATTTCATGGAAACTATACATTCCTAGTTCAATTATGAGGGCCATTGAGACTTTATAAAATAGTGGGAGACTTAATAAAAATTTATTATTTCTCATAAAATGTAATCAATAAAGTACTAATGATCTCCTCTTTTAATTGTAGAATAAAAATTACAAGCTCTTCAACCACACTATCCCTAAGATCAATTCTGGATAAAGACAACATCCTCACCAACAGTAACTTCCAAGAATGGTTTAGACACCTTTGGGTTATCCTATGCCATGAATGGAAGTATTATGTGCTGGAGTCAGCATTACCAGATCCTCCTACCAAAGAGGAGAGTGATGAGGATTTCTTGGTCTATGAGAAACATATGAACGACGCAGTCAGCGTTCAATGTTTAATGCTATAATCAATGTCTAGTGAGCTCATGAAGTCTCATGAAAACATGGATTCTTATATCATGCTCGAGAACCTCCACGGTCTTTACCAGGAGAGAAAAAGACAAGAAATGTTTGAGATCTCTAAGGCACTCTTTCAGAGTAAGCTTGGAGAAGGTTCCCTAGTTGGGTCTCATGTAGTCAAGCTCATTGGCTACTTTGAGCGCCTAGAGGTTCTAGGGTTTAAACTCCCAGAAGAGTCTCAACTATTGTGATTAGGATGATTTTTTGTATAAATAACTAAGTAGTGAGATGAACACCCAAGAAAACTCATTACTTACTGAAATACAGATCTTGGCTCACTAAATGTATATGATGTATTGGGTCATTATTTTTAGTGGGAGAATTTTCTTTTAAATCCCTCAATGAAAAGGTATAATACACGATACTCAACTACTGATATGTATTTATTATAGATTATGACACACTTCACACTAATAATATTGAGATCATTAATAGCTATGACCTATAAAATAATTAAATATTAGCATATTGGATTAAGAAGTGTTCTCAAGGAGAAACATTCGGAGTACCCAAATGTGAATGTTATAAAAATCAAATTTTCTTACTCTAACTCATGGGTATTAGATACCGAGTGTGTGTCACACATTTGTGCTGAAAAATATAGAGTCAATGATAAGAGGGAATTGATAAAGGGTGAAGTTGATCTTTATGTCGGTAACGGAGAAAACGTTTATGCATTAGAGTTTGAAACTTGTGATCTAATTTTACCAAGTGGATTGATCTTAGAATTGAAAAACTATTATTATGTTCCCACCATTAACAAGAATTTGATTTCTGTATCTTATTTTGAAAGGATGGGCTATTTATTCATTATTAAGAACAAGATTTTTTCTATATATAAGAATGAAATGTTTTATGGAATTGGGAATATAATAAATGGTTTATATATTCTTGATATAGATAATCTTGTATATAACATTCAGAATAATAGTGTTAGGGTTGATTCTAATCCCACCCACCATTGACATTATTTGCTCTGGACACATAAATGAGAAATGCATTCAAAGGTTCCATAGAGACGGATTGGTGAAATCATTCAATTATGAATCATTTGATACATGGGAATCTTGTTTATTGGGTAAAATTAAAAATACATCTTTTGGGAGAAAAAGTGAGAGGGCTAGTGGACTATTGGATTTATATATGGTGATATATGTGGACTAATGAGTACACAAGAAAATGGTGGTTATAAGCACTTCACTACTTTTACCGATCAATTTAGTCGATATGGGTATGTGTTTCTGATGAAACACAAGTATGAAACTTTTGTAAAGTTCAAAGAGTTTCATAATGAAGTATAGAATCAATTGGGAAAGTATTAAAGTCCTCCATTCAGACCGGGGTGGTGAATACTTAAGATAGGAATTCATAGCTCATACTAGAGATTGTCGAATTGTTTCAAAACTTACTCTTCCTGAAACACCACAATGGAATGGTGTATCTGAAATGATAGATCATACGTTTTTAGAAATGGTTTGACAGATGATGAGTTTATGTGACCCTCCAATATGATTTTAGAGTTATGCTCTAGAGACTGCTGTATTCTTACTTAATCACGTTCCATTTAAAGAAGTCATAAAGACACCATATGAGATATGGTTTGGGAAACATCACAGTATGTATTTTATGAGGACTTGGGGTTGTGAAGAATTCGTACGATGATTGGATTCACAAAAACTTAACCTAGAACCTGAAAAATTCTTATTTGTTGGTCATCCCCAGGAAACAATGGGATATTATTTCTATAATCCTACCAATCACAAAGTGTTTGTGGCCCGATTTTCTACATTCCTTGAGAAGAAACATATAAATCAAGGAGTTAGTGGGAGGAAATTTGAACTTATAGAAGTTACAGAACAACCAATAGGAAATTTTCTTGTGATAAAAGTTGGGCTAGTTCTGAAAAAAGACGTTGATGAAAAACTAACTCAAGTTACACAAGAAACTTGAAGATCTCGTAGAATTCATCAGATTCCCAAGAGACATGAACATATCATGGAAAATGATGATGAAATAATGTTCATAGAATATGAACCTACTTCCCACTGAGAGGAAATTTAAAGTTCAAATTCCTAGAAATGGTTAAAATCCATGGAATCTGAGATGAACTCAATATACACTAACCAATTTTGTAACTTGGTTGATGCACATGAAGGGATGATTCACATAGGGTGCAAGTGGGTTTTCTATAATAAAAATAACATGGATGGTAGAGTTTCTACCTATAAAGCATACCCAGTGTCAAAGGGTTACGAGCAAATTCATGGTATTGACTATTAAGAGACATTTTCACTTGTTATGATGATATAGTTCATTTGGATTTTGATAGCTATAATTGCTCATTATGATTATGAGAACACTTCTTAATCTAAGATACCAATATTTAATTTTTTTATAGGTCATACCTATTAATGATCTCAATATGATTAGTGTGAAGTATGTCATAACACCACCACAAAAATAAGTTTTCACAATGCCGCCCTTTAACAATGCTAAAAAAAGCACTCATAAAAGGTACTTTTAACAGTGCTAAAAAGAGCATTGTTAAAAGTACCCCTTTATCAATGATTTTTTAGCACTGTTAAAGGGGCCTCCTTTATCTGTGCTTTTTTTATTAGCACTGATAAAAGAGGTTATTTATCAGTGCTTTTTTTACTATCACTGTTAAAAGGTATATTTCAAAAAAACATTAAAAATTATATAAATATATAAATATATAAATATATTTATATTGACATAAATATAATATATATATTTTTAAACATTTTATAGATAAGTATAAATAGACATTTACATTTAATATAAAATAAATTTAGTGAAAGTGGATTAATTTTTTTAAAAAGATTATCAATTAATAATTTGATAATTATAATAAATTAATAATCATTTAATAACAATTTGAAGACACAAAAAATCGAAAAATTAATAAAAGATCTAAAATAAGTTGAAAATGTAATTCAAATTTCAAATGACCATAACTTTTGATTCGAGTGTCTGTTTGAGCTCTACAACATATCAAATTGAAGCTTGGGGCGGTCTCTACACGCTAGTGACAAAAGGTAACTTTTTTTTTTGCATTTTTTGAGGCCAAAAAGGTCCAGAAGACCTCCAAAACTGAATTTTTAGTCTGAATACCTAATTTTTTTAACATTCGATGGAATTTCATCCTCGTTTAAGGAGTTTTTTTTGCCTTTATTCAATCGGGAATGAATTTATTCCAAGAGATTACATTCATATTGATATTATGGATTTGAAATTTTATCATTTTTCACAATTTAATGTTATTTATAATCAAATATATAAGAATATATACATATTTTTTATATATTCACACATAAAAATTTTAATTTTATAAATAAATAATTAAATATATTTACATATAAAGTATATATCTAAATATATAAACCTTATAATATCCATTTTATTTAAAATACAAATATATGTATATTTATATACCTATATAATGTGTGTGTGTGTGTATATATTAGAGTGTGTCTGTATTAACAAACTGATATATATTATCTATATATTCTAATATATAAATATATAATATATGTAAATATATATAAATATGTATAATTATACTTATAGATACACACACATATATAATATGTACAAGTGTATATATGTTGTATATATATATGTATGTATTTATTTGTAAACACACATACAAAAATATATTTTATAAATGTATTTAAAACTAATATTATAAATACATATTAATATACAAATAAATATATGGATAAAAAAATATAACTATATAAATATATATTAATATACGAATAAATAAATAAATAAATAAATTAATTAATTAATATAACTATATATATATATATTAATATAAATCTATATTAGTATATGAATAAATATAACTAAATAAATAAATATATCACTACTGGAAAAATACCCTATACCAACGGTTTGGAACCGTTGGTGTAGGCCTCCAAACCGTTGGTATAGCCTATACCAACGATTTGGAGAACCGTTGCTAGGTAAGCCGTGGGGATAGGTCTATACCAAAGGTTTTGAAAACCGTTGGTATAATTAATATGAAAATCTATACCAACAGTTCCATAAAACAGTTGGTATATGTAATTCAAAAAATAATCATTCAGTTGGTTTTAATCCCAGCACCTCTCATTTGTGATTGAATGACCTAACCACTAACCTAACTTGATTTTGTGAACATAATTTCATAAATATATATGTGTATTATCATAAGTATTTTAATTTTTTATTTATTTAATGTCCTCTGTAAGAATATTCCATTAAAAATACATGTACGTATACCGACGGTTCTCAAAACCGTTGGTATAGACCTATACCGACGGTTTTGAGAACCGTTGGTATAGGTTCTTTGATTTTGGGACCTATACCAACAGTTTTGGACAAAACGTTGGTATAGGTCCATATAAGTGACCTATACCAACGGTTTTGGCCAAACCGTTCGTATAGGTCCAAATTAGTGAACTATACCAACAGTTTTCCCAAAACCATTGGTATAGATCATATTTCCAGTAGTGTATATAAATAAATAGATATATCATTAAATTGAGAACAGAGAAACATAGGGTAGTGGTAAAGGGTCCAGGCGCGCAAAGGATAGGTCCTGAGTTCAAATCCCAGGGGAGGAAGAGGTGCGTAGGTGGGTGGAGGGTTGGGTGGATAACGCTGTTAAAGGAGGGTGGCAGGGGCGCAGGCTGGTGCAAGTGGGGGCTAGCAGTGTTAAAGGGGGTCAAGCACTGTTAAGAGTGGGGGCTCTGATTTAAAGATTTTTTTGAGTTTTATAAGCGCTAAAAAAACAATGATAAATGAACCTCTTATCAGCGCTTTTTTTAGCGCTCGTAAAAGGGGCATTTATCAGCGCTTTTTTGAGCACTACCACAAATGCGGTCAAGGGTTGGGTTTTATCAGCGCTATTCAGAAAGCGTTGATAAAAGGAGGATTTTTATCAGTGCAAGAAAAAATCATTGATAAATCTATCTTTTATCAGTGCTAATATTAGCACTGATAAAAGTTTTAATAGAAAATATTATTAATTTATATAAAAATATTTTAATTATATTCAAAGATAATGTTTATATGTATACATTAAATAAAAAATGCATGTTTATTATGTTTATTGTGTTTATGTTTTATTTATGATTATTATGTTTATTAGTTTTAGTTATATATTTATTATATATTTATTATACTTATGTTTATAATATTATATATAAATAATTTTTAATATATATATATACAAATACTTATTATATATATATAAATAAATTTATGTTTCTAAATGAACATGTCAATTGATGCGTACATTCATATTCTCATGAATATATTCATATATTATTTACCCTAATATTGGTCATATATACTATAATACTATACTTGGTGTATTAATTCATTTCCTATATATATAAATCTTTATCTTCTCATAAATACTTAAAATCACGATAAATATATTTAAATAAACAATAAATTTATTTATTATATTTAAAAATATAAATATGTAGTTATATATAACTATATAATTTTTAAATATATTATATATAATTTTAATTATATATAACTAATTAAATATAAATATGTTTAACTAATTATAAAATTACAAAATATTTTTTTAAATAATAAATATATATTTATGAATACCTTTTGAATATATTTATTTATAAATATATGTCTTTAATGAATATATACGCAGACACAGACAGATATATATATATATATTTAAATACTTGTGAAATTAAAATTAAAATTAATATATCAATTTATATTTATATATTTATATATATATATATTTAATTATAATTTAAATGATAAAATTACATATATATTTAATTATAATTTATACACAAACACAAACATATATATATATATATATTCATATATTTAATTATAACATAAATTATTAAATTATAATAAATATATTAATTATATATATTTATAAAATTATAAATGTAATAAATATATTGGTTATAATTTTATAATTATGAATAAATGGTATGTTTTATCAGTGCTAATTAAAAAGCGTTGATAAAACATACATTTATCAGCGCTTTTTTAGCACTGATAAAGATGAGCCTTTATCAGTGCTAAAAAGGAGCTGATAAAAGCATGATTTATCAACGCTTTCAATTGTAGCACTACTAAAACATACTTTTATTAGTGCTTTTTATCAAGCGCTGATAAAAGTATCGCCGAGTTTTATAAATAAACTCTAACTTTCTCCTCCTTCCTCACACCCCTCAACCTCTCGCAGAAGCCGATCCCTACCACAACGGCCGCCTCCTCTCCTCCCTCCTCTCCCCCCTCCTCTCCTGCCTCCTCCTCCTCCTCCTCTGTCATCGACTCCTCTGCCGCTGTGAACCGAGCCTCGCCACGCGACTCTCCTCCGCTGCGCCTCTCCTCCATATGCAACACCTCAAGTTTTTCTAAAAATGAATAGAAATGAATGGAACTTTGTTTTAAGTAGATATTTATAACCTTCCTTTAAAACATAATTTTTCCACTTCTATGTTTTGAATTTCAAGAAACTATTATCTACAATTGTGTCCAATATGTTATTTGGAGCATATTGGAACCAACATGTTTTTTGGTGAATAGTAACATACCCTTATGAATAGTAATATGACCCTAATGAATAGTAAATTTTATTATTATTTTATTTTCTTAAGGCTTTAAGATAATAACATCTTGGTTAATTTTTCATCGTGATATATAAGTAGTTATAGAATTAGAATTGTTAATTTTTGAATTAAGTATGATTTTATTTAAAAATTAAATTAATAATATTTAGAAAATTATTTTAAAAAAAATGGAATTCATTTTTTAATTCTACACGTCGGAAAATGGTTAGGGTAAATTTTTGGTATTTTTATGAAATTCTTGAATTTTCAATGAATAGTAAAATCTGATAAAATACCGTATAATCAAATTATCAGTAAAAAACACTATTTATGACATCATAAGTGATGTAAGGCCACTTGGTTCAAACTCACATGCCATTATTACTATTTTATGTCACATGAACAAAGACTATTCATAATCTTGGGAAAAAATATTATAATAATGATTAAAATAATGAAAAATAATCCCTCTCCTTCACTATAAATACCACCCTCACTCACGTCTTCTTCCCACACATCTAAAGCCTTGATCCATGACTATGTTCTGCCCAATACTCCTCCCAAGACTCTTCCACATGTCCTAGAGCTACTGGTCTCACCAAAAGACCAAAACCAAAGCCCTTAAGAAGGATCTCAAGGAGAAGAGATCAACAGGTAAACATCCTCTTTTATTTTCATTATTTTCTTTCATTTTATGTCATTCTCTTCCTTTACATTTGGATTATGTTGGGATATTTAATTTCATATCCACCCTTAAAATCCATATTATTTAATAGTGATTATATATCCCCCTTCTCCCATCAAACTATTTTTATGAAATTTTAAGAGACGTCGTTAGGCTGCCGATTTTTCGTGAGAAATTTCTCTAGTTTTCTTTTATTTCAATATTCATTTCTTTTCTTCTTCTTTCCTCACCTACTATTAACCAAGAGGCATGAAATCTACATGAATCATATATATTCTGGATGTTCTCATGTTCATGGAAAATTTATCACCATTCTTCTTCTCCTCTCCCACTTATCGAAGGAATTAAAAACATTGTCCATGATGTGTCGAATTACCGACATCATGGACGATGCGATTTCATTTTTCTTTAAATTCTTCAAGTATGGTCATGAAACCATTTTTATGGTATAACCAGGTTATAATATATGTATTATTTCTCATCCATGGTTCTGTAATTCTTTTGTACACATGGTTTTAATTTATAAAACAAAATGAGGTTGTTATTATCAAAGAACCACTAAAATGATCTAAACGAACATCATTAATGTTTTAACTTATGAATCATCCTCATGTAATAATCCAAAATAATAAAAGGTATAAATTATGGTAATATAAATATGTAAATACCTTTAAATTCTAATTCTAGAGTTTCACTTCCAATCGACAAGAACATCCATCATGAACCAATCTTGGAAATCATGTAAAGAACTCACCCAAAAACAGTGCAAGGAGAAAAATACTAACAATTAAAGGGTGAAATGATGTTATGAAATGATCATATAAGATTTTATAAACATGAAAATGTTTATAAAATACTAATAAAACTCTTTTAACCATTATACAGAAAGTTTAAACAAGTTTGAAGTAAGAAAAACCCGAGGTAAGGGAATTCTTAACCCGATTTTCATTCTCTGGGTTAACCTTATACTTTGTTATTTATGTGCTATTAAAATTGTTTGTGTAATTATTTTTGTTTATATTATGTTTAATTATGTGTAATTACAGTGAATATACATATTCTATCCACTCTATTAAGTTTCACTTCAATTATATGATATTTATAATGGATTTTTCTTTTTAAAATCCCCTTTTAAAATTCTATTTTATAGAATTCAAAAGCAATGTTTTTATGTAATTATTAATGTTGTGTGATTATGTTCTAGTTATTGGTCATTGTTTATGATGAAGGGTGGGACCTATATATCCCTCCAATGCATTGGTTATGTGTAAGTTGGAGGTCATATGTATGGTTACACCAAGTGTAACTGTGATGGTTACACAAATAGTAAGGTAGCTGTGAGGGTTACAAATTATAAGGTAGCCGAGAGAGTTACAAGATTATGTAAGTAATGCCCAAATATGCCATTATGGTTCTAATTATGTTCATATGTATTGTGGAAATATCATTTTTTATAAAGTATGTATATATGGGTGATAAGCATGTCTTTTGAAATTGATTTCATACGTTACAAGTATTCTTGGACTGATGTATTTTTTTATATACCTTACTGAGATTTTTGTGCTCATCCAAAGTTTTTAAATGATTTTCACAGGTTATAAGGATGTGTAATAAATTGAAGGAATCCAAGTTAAATGTTTGAAGATCTATCAAATAAATCATGTTTTATTTGGAATGTTCTAAATTTTGGAAAGAATGAGTACTGTTTTTATGGTATCCACTCTGTAATAATGTGTAATGTTATGAATGTATTGTCCTAATTCTCTAAATATATAAACTTGAAAATATCCTAAATGTAAAAAGGAAGTGAATTCTTGAATAAATTCAAGATTATGTAATGTAATAAGGTCAGGTCCTTATACCATTAGTGGCTCTCCTCCGTCGTGCCTCTCCTTCACCGCGTCTCTCCTCCGCCATTACCTCTCCTCTGCCGCGCCTCTCCTACACCACGAACACACCTCCACCGCGTGCTGAACCACACCTCCGTGGTTAGTTTTCTCCTATTTTTCATTGAGTTAAATTATTACATTTTGATATTTATGGTGATGTTGTGAATTGTATGGGATAAACACCCGCATTGAAAATTATGGTCATTGGTGGTCCTTGTTTGCACACTAAATGACAATATGATATATTATATCATTAATTAATTTTGCATTCATATTATTGTATGTTATGTTTCATGACTATTCTTCTTTAAGAGTTTTGATTTATATATTTTATGACCCATAAGGATTTATTTTCAACATCATTTCAAAAAGTGAGACCTCTCAAATGTGATGTTCAATATGGGGAATTAGAATACTCTTTAATTCTAAATACTCTAGAATTATCTTCTCCTCTAGTTATATTTGTGAAAATTAAAATTTTCTATACCATATTTTGAATTTTTTGATTTAAAAATCTTCAATGAAATGTGGGTTTTCATCATGGTTATTTCAAAAAATTCAAAATGTTTTTCCAAACATTCAAAAATAAAATTTTTATCATCCAATCCTATTTTTTTATTACTATTATGTATTTTCATGATTATATTAGTAAATTTTTATTTGAAAATTAAATTTCTTAAAAGTGTTTCCACTTATTTTATAGAAAACATTATGTATTTTTTATGTTTCTATTATAAAAATTATTTTTAAAAGTAAAAGTCTTCAAAGTATTTCAATTTCATTTACTAAAAACGTTATACATTTCTCAAGTTCCCATTATTGATGAATGTTTTTAAATGTAAAATTTATCAATGTATTTTTACTTCATTTATTTAATACATTATGTCTTTTTCAAGTTTGAATTATTAAGGATTCTATTAAAAGTAAACATTTTTAAAGTATTTTTACTTATCATTTTTAAAACCTTTGTGTATATTTAATAACTTTTTAATAGGAACTATTTATAATAATGTTTTCAATAGTAATCTATTTCAATTCAAAAAAATTAAATATAATATTCACTTCAATGTTTTAAAAAAAATTTGTGAAAAGGTTTATATTTTCACTTATATTTATCGTCATAGGATTGTTTTCCATGTAGTGATATTTTAGTCACAATTTATATGTTATTATGGTATGATTTATTTTTAAAAATGAGAATTATAATATTCTATGATTTCTTAAGTTCGTGTTATGTGGTTTTTTTGAATTATTTAAGAAAACAATTATATTTCCATTTCAAACATTCTTCCCACTCTTTCTCCTTTATCTCCCCAACATCCCTCTTCTCTTATCTATTTCCCATAGGTTTCTCCTTCTCCCAGGAACTGAAATTCATTTTTCATGAGGATTTAGGGCTTTAGGTTTTTTGAGTGTTTTCCATGGAAGGTGACATGTTGTGTATTGGTTACCATTAGGTTTAAAGTAGGTGTTTATTTTCTCTTACTTTATTTTATAATTCATGGAATGTGTATACTTTATAAATTCATTTTCAATTAATGTATATTAATGTATGGGTTCTCAGGTGAAATTATAAATTTCTTTCTTTAATTATAGGCTTGGAATAAGGGAGTTTTCATAAGAATTTCATGTAATATTTTTAAATTAGATTAATTCTCATGAAAATCATATTTGAAAAGGTTCATAGGGTCATTTAAATATTTTTAATAGTAAATTTAGGACTTATGCCTTTTTTGGGGTTTTAAAGGAATTTTCCATGTGCTTAGAGAATGTTTTGGAAAGAAAAAGGGATTTTTTTTCAAGTTCTTCCAAAATCATTGAAATTATGAGACTTTAAAAAAGGGGAGTGAGACTCTACATACTAAGTTGGTTTTCATGTGAAGACCCATTTTCACTTTAAAAAGTAAATGGTTTATTTCTCATGTGACCCTTAATGATTTCCCCTATACTTGTTTCACCAATTATGGGTTATTGTTTATTTATATGATAGATGTATTATGTGAAAAGAGGATGTTATATGTGATGGTGTTAGAGGTGAGGTGCGAGACATTTTTTTGGTAATTATCTTGATTTCTTTCTCACCTCCATGGTTTTTTATTTATGGTAACTTGGGTATCTAGGTGGGAGGTCTTGATTCATGCTACCCTAGTTGGTATACACACTTCTATGGTACCCCTAGTTGTGTTTAAGACAAGGATAGTGGGAAGGTTCCATTGTGATGAGTTAAGTATGGTTTAATTGGGTGGATCATGTTATTGATGGATGAAACATATATCAGATGTTGGTCCATGTAGTTATAGCGATGTTTTGGATCATCACACACTAGTACCTAGGGTATATTCATGACATTTTGTTCCTTGATCGGTGGTTCTATATAGAGGATTAAATTATTATATTGATTATATCCCCTTATGTTTGTTTTATTAGTGTAACTATTAATATTGGTTTTCTTTACTATTATATTGTTCCTTGATCACATGGTTCCCTTATTAATTGTGAATTTATTTTCTCCAGTTGATACGGGTTCTTTATGAGATAATGAATGCTTGATTTTCAAGTGGCAAACAAATTTATGCATTATGAGATGAGTAGTACCTATATTTCCCACTAATTCATTGGGTAAAAGATTATATATCATGATATATAAATGTTATGTGAATAGGTTAGTAAGTCTATAGGTTAAAAAAGGGTGAGTGTGATTGTGTTAAGCTCTAATCATAATAATACATGCGAATAGGTTAGCAAGTTACTATGTTCACGGGTGAGTGTGACGGTGTTAATCTATAATCATAAATTTAAGTGTGAATATGATTTTGAGTAGCCAGTGGGGGTCAGAACAATAGAAAAGGAGTTCACCCACCAGTGATGGGTTGGCTAGTCCATAAGGTTGATGGGAGGAACACTGAAAACTAGTGATCAGAGCTAGATAGGGGGTGTCATGATACATATAAGGTGTGCGGCCATCAATGATTTTCATTGGTTAGATAGAGGGAAGTGACAATGGTATCTAGTGATTTTTTTAGGGGTTTAGTTTTAAAATGATTCAAGTGTTTTGAAATGTTTCTTAAAAAACTATATGTGTTCAACATACCCTTTTTGGTTTTAAATTGCTTTAAAATAGTTTAAAAAAGAATTGGGGTTTTGTGAAAGGATGTTTGGAACTAATTGGTTTATTTTAAAAATGGTTTGTTATTTCAAAGAAGAATCTGTGTAAATGGTTTTTTTAATGGGATTTCAACTATGATTTTATAAATAGTTTTAAAAGGATATTTAAAGTCCATAACTTTTTTAGACTTGGTTAATTTTTATATCAATGTTTTGTGTATTTATTTTGTTAAATATTAATATCACCAAATCAAATAGGATGGATATGAATAAATAATGGACGTATGTCAATTTTCTGACAAAAGAGTATGGAGATGGAGTGAAAGAGTTCATCAAATTTTCAAAAGATCATGCATATGATTCATCTCAAATTTTTTGTCTGTATTTACACTGTTGTTATTCAAGACAAGTTAGTCTAGAGGAGTTGGAAGAACACTTGATCTATCACAGAATAGATTAAAGTTATAAATGTTGGAATAAACATGGGGGGAAAGAGAATGTAGCTAGTGACTGAGACAACACTGTGTTTTATGGATCATTTTATTTGATTACAAGTGTGGACAATAAATAAGACCGTATCGAGGAAGTTATTACAGATGTAAATGATGATGAATATCGTATTAAAGAAATGACAAGGAAAATTGAAGATGAAATTTTTGATTGCCCAAAATTGTTTGAGTAGTTAAAGATTTGTGCAAAGACATCATTGTATGATGGTTGCACTAAATATACAACATTATCATCCATTCTAAAGATATATAATTTGAAATCAGGCAACAGATGGAGTGACATCAGTTTTATAGAATTACTTTCTCTCATGAATGACATGCTCCCAGAAGATAATGAGCTCTCGATCCAAACATATGATGCTAAAAAAATGCTACGCTCGATGGGTATGATCTCTGAAAGAATACACGCCTACCCAAATGACTGTATACTATTTCTCAAGGACCAAAAATCACTTAGAGAATGTCCAAAGTGTGGTTTTTCCTGATATAATAAAGATGAATACGGTCCTATGAAAGTTTCATGGTACTTTCCAATAATTCCATGGTTTAAGCGCCTATATGTAAGTGAGGAGATTGTAGGGAAATTGACGTGGTATGCCAATAGAAGAAATAAATATGGAAAACTATGGCACCTGGAAGACTCTCCTCAATGGAAGATAATTGATCATGAGTATCCTAACTTTGGAAATGAGCTGAGAATCCTCCATCTTGCATTATCTACAGATGAAGTGAATCTTTTTGGTTTTCAAAGCAGCACTCACAGTACATGGCTAGTTATGTTGGTAAATTATAACTTGTCACTGTGGTTATGCATGAAATAAAAACACATCATGTTATCTAGGATTATATCAGAACCAAAATAACCAGGTAATGATATTGATGTTTATTTGGATCCATTAATCGAGGATTTGAAATTATTGTGGGATTTAGGTGTTATGATATATGATGCTTACATAAATGAATATTTCACATTGAGAGCCATGTTGTATGGAACGATAAATGACTTTCCTGCTTTTGAAATTTTTTCAGGATATAGTATTAAAGGGACTCTTGGGTGTCCTGTCTGTGAACAAGGTACACAATCAATTAGGTTGAAACATTCATTGAAAATTGTGTTTCTAGGACATCACAGATTTCACCCCTGATGACATAAGTACCGATCTTGGACAATGTCATTAGATGGAAGTTCAAAAGAATGTACAACACCGTCTCCACTAATAGGTGATTAACTATTTGAGAAAGTTAAAGATGTGGACACTGCTTTTGGTAAACTGTTTTAAAAAAACTTTACAAAAACCAGTTGGAAAATGAAATCAGTTTTTTTAATTACCATACTATAATTTTCTGTACGTCAGAAATTTTCTTGATGTTATGCATGTTGAAAAAAAAATGTATGTGATAGTGTCATTGGCACGTTTCTAAATGCACCAGGAAAAACAAAGGATGGAATTAAGTCTAGGTTGTACATGGTTGACATGGGAATATGAGAAGAGTTGTCACCAGTGAAGGGTGAAAAACAAACATTTCTTCCTCCTACTACTTACACTCTTTCCAAGCAGGAGAGATATTTGTTTTTCAACTTCTTGAATGAAGTAAAGGTTCCATAGGGGTATTCATCTAATATCAAGAATATCATATTAATGCACGATTTAAAGCTAAAAGGTCTGAAATCAGATGACTTCCATGTTTTGATGCAAGATTTAATTCATATACCTTTGCATTTCATTTTCCCCAAGAATGTTTATTATACATTAACAAAGCTCTATTTATTCTTAAAAGCTATATTTATCAAAGTTATAGACCCGATGAAATTGCTGACTATAGAAAGAGAAATTGTCATCATATTATGTGAATTGTAAATGTTTTTCCCGCTGACATTTTTTGATATGATGGATCATTTGATGGTTCATTTGGTGAGTTAGATATGACTATGTGGTCCTATGCACTATAGATGGATATACCCCATTAAACGGTATATGAAGATTTTGAAAGGGTATGTTAAAAATCAAAGTCGGCCAGAGGGTTGTATTTAGGAGCGATATATTGTTGAGGAAGCTGTTGAATTCTGTACCGAATACCTATCTAGTGTGAAAAGCATTGGTCTAATGAAATATCATCACACTGGGAAACTTGTGAGTGAATACATTTCTGGAAATAAAGTTGTCACAATCAATATTACAGATAGGTAGAAGGACCACCTTTACGTTTTTCATAACAGTTTGGACGTTGACCCATATGTTGAAACCCACAAATAAATTATTAGGCATTCAAATCTATCAGGGGATGAAAATGGATATAAAATAAACATAATCAATAGTTTATAAGATGGTTTCAAGATCATATTTTTAAGGATTCAGATGAAAATCCAAACTCAATTTCAGAACGACTTCAATGGATTGATGGAGGACCAAGTGTGTACGTATTATCTTACAATGATTATGTAATTAATGGTTACACATTCTATAATAATGAACATGATGAAGAAAATACCAGACAGAATAGTGGAGTTACACTTGTGGCTGAAGCGATGCATGTTTTTGGTCCTAAGGAAAAAAAATCCAATTTATGAGAATATGTCAGGCATCATCAAAAAAATATGGGATTTGAATTATACGATATTTTGAGTTCCAATTTTTCAATGAAAGTGGGTTGATAATAGAAGTGATGTTAAAATAGATGAGTTGGGATTTTTGAAAGTTGATTTCAGTAAGGAAGGGTACAAAGGTGAACTGTTTATAATGGAATCATAGGTAGTACAAGTATTTTATGTTCCAGATCCCATAAACCAAAACTAATCAATTTTTTTATTATCGACCAAAGCCACTGAAGAGTCAGATAAAATTCAACGGCGGATGACCCTTTCATTGGGATGTTGTAATCATTTCGCAGCAGTCCTAGTGTAGATGACATTTTTTATGTTAGAGGATACCATAATGAAGAGATTTGGATAGTTGATAGAGGGGTAAAATCCCTTCAACCTTTAAAAAAGAGTTCAATAATTAGGTTATATTTTTTTCTAATATACATCATGTTACTTTGTGTTAATATCTATTCATTACTGCTTTTATGTTATCTAAATTAAATGTTAAACCAATTTTTCAGATAATGACTTCTGCACGTGATGATGTTCCCAATTCCCAGGCACAACAGGTTTCTCAACGTGCTACTGCTCGTAATGCAGACGAACAACAGATTTCTCAACCTATTTCCTTATGTTCATATATGTTCGCTACTGATTTTATGTTATCTAAATTAAATGTTAAACCACTTTTGCAGATAATGACTTCTGTATGTGATGATTCTCTCAATCCCCAGGCACAACAGGTTTCTCAATCTGATGCTGCTCACAGTACAGACAAACAATAGGTTTCTCAACTTGTTTTTGCTCCTAGTGAAGAGGTACAACCACCATCTGCACATGCCGATGCCATCCCTCCAGAGCCAGATGGACATATTGATGATGGTGGATCCGAGGAAATGAAAGGTGACGAAACATCGACAACACATAAAAAATTGGAGGACCATAGTTTGACGGTATTAGAAAAAATCATTAAGGCTAAAGAGAAAGACATCAAATACAAGATTGTATGGAATAATCAGGGCTAACATGTCAACCCCAACAAGGCCATGTTCAGTAGTTACATTGGAATCATCACTCAGAAACACGTGATGATTGATGTAACTTCATGGCACTATGTTGTGGTTGAGATTAAGAAACTAATGTGGAGAGATATTATGGTAACATTATAATATCATTTTTTTTAATTTAATAAAAATTAAACAATGAAACATTGACTTACAATTCATCATCTCTTGAAAAGTGTATTTATAGTTGATGACTCGCATAATGACTATGTATTAAGGGTTTCTAGAAGTATTCATAGGGGTTTTCTCACACTTTTAACGAAATATCATCTTAAAGATGTTTAAGGGAAAATAAAACATCACCCACCTCTTATTTATGTACACTTAATAACCTAAGCATTATGGGATGAAATTACTGGTCGTCATGCGAAGTAGTCATTTCAGGTACATTGTGTCTGGTAATATGTTGTTTGATGGTACGTGTATTCATCACTTTTATTGATAGTATTTTATTTATAAAATAGTAATTGAATGCTGAAAATAAACAACAGGCATCAAAACCAGTGTACCCCCTACTATAAAGCAAGGATGGGGTAAGAATCACTTGAAAAAAATTGGTACATATTTTAAATCTACCATAATACTTTTATGTGACATGAAACAACACAATAAATATGTTCTTTTGTTTATAAGCATCTTGAAGAGTCCAAATCCAAATCTGCTTCCTTCACACTCCATGTAATATGGAAGGAGGCACGTGTAACTAAAGATGGGAAATTAATAGAAGAAAACACACAAAAAGTGTGGAAAACATGTGTAAGTATGACATAATAAAAAAATTGCTTTAAATCACTATTACATAATAATGATCAATTATTTTCCTATATTTTCTATCTGACATAGTCACAAGAATCAATAATACCCACACCGGATGCAGACATACTTTCAGTGGCCTTGAAACAACCAGGAAAGTATGGATGTGTCAGAGGTGCGTGTTTTGGGTGACACCCTGAACATATTTTCAGAAAAAAACCAGCGGAGGATCAAACTGAGGAAATAAAAAATACGAGAGAAATATTAGCTATTTTTTAAGAAGAATTAAAATACCAAAGAGAGATAATAAAAAGTTTTATGGGGGGAGTAAAAGAGAAGAAACAACTCAAGAAAAACCCGTGCGTGAAGATCCCGCCCCACCCCACCAGTTTTGAGGTGAGCCATTCCCCTTAAAAACAATTATTAACTGAGGTAGTCAATTTTCTAATAATTGTTTCTATGAAACGTGAATCAGATAGACACTAGACACAGATACCTTTCTTGTATTGATATTCTACAGGGTGAAAATGACTGTGATTTATATCTATCAACACTCACTCATCGCCTTGTAGTGAGGTCTATAGTGTTCAATATCCAGAATGACAAGCTACACAACAGACCACTTCCGACAGGTCATGTCAGAATTTCAATTACTATAGCCATAGAGATGAGCGTTGAGCTACCTATTCCGATTGATTATGCAAATATTCATACGGTCAAACAAGCTCTTGGAACAATCATTGCATGGCCATCACATATTGTAAAAAAACATGCCGAAAATGAGGTATTTATTTCCAAATTATCTTTCAAGATAAAATTTAAAAATTTAATGAAAAAAGGTATGAACAGATGCATGTTATTACAGATGGACAAAGGGAAGGGGATGAAATAAAAGACTGGTTCAAAACCATCTCAAGGATCAACCGACTGATCAAAATGATCTACCAGAATCACCTTAACCCCCGTTCTATATCCACATTTATTATCATTGAAGGATCTTGTGGATACGAATTTAAAAGATGGTGGTACTCACATAATTTATTTTGAAGCAAATATGTACGTAGGGGAAGATCCAAAGTTCATTGGTGCTGAGAGTGCAACTGAAATCCTCGACTATGAATGGTTAGGCGGCTCAGTTGTAACTGTATACATGAGATATGTTTGCATGATTTTATTTTCCAAAATATGATATAGTGTGTTAATTATGAATAAATACGTTTCATATTTTTCATAGGCATATATAAAAAAACAATTGAATGGATTTTCCCATGAATATAAATTTTCACTCGTTAGTCCTCACATCACCTCTACAGAACAAGAAGACACAACTTATAAGAAAGAGGGTGAAATAGTGGCAGGAATGCTTAAATCATTTAACAACAAAATTACGGATGACAAACTCTTCTTAATACCAATGATGAAGGGGTAAAACTCTACAATTTAATCATATCAAATATATTTTAATTTCTTTCATTACTTATTCTTTTTTGTGTTCTTAGGCAGCATTGGATGCTCATTGTGGTCAATTTGGATACTCTAAAGATTTATTTTATAGATTCAATGCATGGATATCCAACAAACTGACTACACATGATGGAATTTTTCAATTTGTAATACACTACATACAACATTTTAGAACTAAAAATCCAATTATTTAATTCATATTATCTTTTAATGAGGATTCTATAATGATAGGGTGGTGCGTGAATATCATCTACATCATGGAATGAGGAAAGGGGAAAAGGACAAGAAACCTGACAAGTACTACGACTGGATAAGTATTAGGGTATATATAATAATATTTCACTATCCACACACATATAAAAAATAATTATTTTTCTCAATGTTTCTGCAGTGCACGAAATAAAAAAACGGTAAAGACTGTGGATATTATGTTTTTAAATTTATGAAAGTGATCATATTCCATGAACAAACCAACATCCTTAAAGAGGTATTATCAAAGATAATTGCTATTTTATTTAAAATACTTATTAATTCTTTGTGTATTTATATTTTTTAGTACTACCATGAATGCCTAAAACACTCATATTCACAATATGATATAGATATGCTTAGAAACAAATGGGAAACATACCTGATGAAATAATGTATAAATATAGAATGAAGATGGTAAACTTCTCAAATAATTTTGACTTCAATAATATTGTTTGCATTATATTTATATTTGTTTGATGGTAATGTTGTGATTTGTACGGGCTAAACGCCCCACTAAAAATCATGGTCATTGGTGGTCCTTGTTTGCGCACTAAATGAATTTCACGTTGATTGGTTTTTTAAAAGAAATTAGTGGTCCTAATTTACATGGTATGTGTGTTGTTGATAGAACACAAAATATAACGAGTATCCAGAAGGTGTTTACCCATACCTTGAGTTTTTTGAGACGTCTTGAGACATAAAGGGCACAAGAGCTTACTCCACTCTTCTCGTTTTCAACAACATGAAGGGGTTTTATCCAGAAAACATTGATTCAATCTACAACATTGGCAGTTTCTCTCTTTAGTCGACCTAGTGAAGAACCAATTGTTATATATTAATTCAGAGGTCCAAAATATATGAAATTTGGTTCTTCATTGGGTTGAAAAAAGCTATGTTGTAGAAGGATAATGTTATTCCATGTCAACTGTAGAGGGATCGAACTGATGCACGATGCGACCAGTATGACTCAAATTGCATGTTTTCGGTTTGAAATGAGATTTTAGTAAAAAAACACAACTGACATACTGAAAACTGAGGAAATGAATTATGATTGTTTTGATATTTTAGGAAAATGATATATCCATAATTTTTGACGTGTAGGAATCAACCACACATCAATCTGACACACGGTGTCACCGGTATGACTCCAAATGTGTCTTGTTATTTAAAATTGACACTAATTCAAGTAAAGAAACAGAACTGACACACTGAAAACCAAGAAAACACATTTTTATTATTTTTATACTTTAGGAAAATGATCCATGAGTCAATTTTGATATGTAGGAATCAACCCCACCTCAATCCGATGAACAGTGTGACCGGTATGACTAAAAGTGTCCACTATTAGTTTAAAATTGACATTTTAGCTCGAAACGCGTCACTCATTGAAAACCAAGAAAACACACTCTGATTGTCTTCAAAATTAAGGACAGAGATTCATCAGTCTTTTGTGACATGTATAAAGTAGTCTCACATAAAACCGATACACGATGCGACCAGTATGACTCAAATTGCATGTTTTCAGTTTGAAATGACATTTTAGTAAAAAAAACACAACCAACATACTGAAAACTAAGGAAATGCATTCTGATTGTTTTGATACTTTAGTAAACTGATCTATCAGTCATTTTTGATTTGTATGAATCAACCACACCTCAATCCGACACACGGTGTCACCGGTATGACTCCAAATGTGTCTAGTTATAGAAAATTGACATTAATTCAAGTATAAAAACACAACTAACATACTGAAAACTGATAAAATGCATTCATATTGTTTTGATACTTTTAGACAATTATCCATGAGTCAGTTGTGATGTGTAGAAATCAACCCCACCTTAATCCGACGAACAGTGTGACCTTTATGACTAAAAGTATCATCTATCAGTTTAAAATTGATATTTTAGCTCAAAACATGTACCTCACTGAAAACCAAGAAAACACACTCTGATTGTCTTCAAAAGTAAGGACATCAATTTTTAAGTCCTTTGTGAAGTGTATGAAGCAGTCTCCTATCAAACAGACGCACGATGCAACCTGTATGACTCAAATTGCATGTTTTCGGTTTGAAATGATATTTTAGTAAAAAAACCCAACTAACATACTGAAAACTGTGAAAAAACATTCAAATTGTTTTGATAATTTAGGACAATGGTCCATTATTCATTTTTGAAATGTATGAATCTAACCCCATGTCAATACGATGCACGGTGTGACTGGTATAACTCCAAATGTGTCATTTTTATTAAAAATTGACATTTTTAATGTATTCATCATATTAATGTTTAATTTATTTCTTTATAGTATTACTAAAGTAATATTTGTCTTCTTATATAGGTGGAACCTTTTTCTCAAGTTGGGATGATTTTTTCTGTGACTATTACCATCAGAGGACATTTTTTAGAGGGGACCACATACGTCAAAAAGAAAACATCAATGTTTTTAACTATTTGTTGGATAATTGTACATGTAATTTTATAAAACATTGTTCAAAATGTATATAGAAGTGTTTTTTTGGTATATACCATGAGTGAATATTTTTGTATTCATGATGTCAATTAAATATATTTAGCATTTTTTTCCAAACCTTTGTGTGAACTGCTTGTTTTTTCATCCTTTGCATCGTGTATGTGGTTCTTTTGTATATATTATGGGTGGTTATTTTTAGCAGGTTTTTGCTGGTTTATGCAGGTTATTTTTGTTGGTTTAGTTATTTTGGTCTGCTGTTTAGGCGGTGTTTATTTTTTACCAGTTGGCTGGGTGTGCTTTTATATTTACAGCACACCCAGGCAGGGAAGTCTTTATCAATGCTGATAAATGGGGACTTTATCAGTTCTTCGAATAATGCTGATGGAGGTGAACCTTTATCAGTGCTTTTCAGAGCGCTGATAAAGGGGACCCCCTTTAATAGTGGCTCTATTATCACAACTTTTTTAGCGCTGATAAAGGCCTTTTTTAGCACTGATAAAATCCTATTTTTTGGTAGTGGAGCACTGATAAAAGGGACACTCTTATCTTCGATGCGATTAACAGCGCTGTTTAGCACTGTAAATGCCCTTTTATAGCGCTATTAAAGGCCTATTTGCAGTAGTGTACTCTATAATAAATACATATTAGTAGGTGAGTATCATGTATTATACCTTTTCATTAGGGGATTTAAAAGAAACACATACACATACCAATATTTAATTGTTTTATAGGTCATACCTATTATTAATTTATTGTTACTTTACTATTATTTTATATAGTTGGGGTTTAACTTAGTCATAAGTACCTTGTAATGCTACATCATGGTTGGAGGTTCAAAACCCATTGGGTGCATATACTATAGCATCTCTGTAGTAGTACTGTAGCAGCGGAAGAACTGTATCACCGACGACACTGTAGCGGTGGTGGGCACTGTAGCAGCAACTGTAGCGGCGATGGCACTATAAAGTCCGAGTACTGTAGAAACATTATTCATTAGTGGGCCTTTGGGTAAAAAATATGAGCCTACGGGCCATGTAAAGAGCTTTCATGCCCCTTGAGCCTACGGTCCATGTAATGAGCTTCATGTTCACTGGGTATATGGGTCATATACTGAATAATTAAGACTTGATGAGTGGACTATCCCCTTGGGGGGCTATGGTCTATCTTTCCGGCATGTGTGCGAGGTGTGTGTGTGTTTAAATGTAATTGTACCATCAAACACCTAATATATATATACTATTATTTTATTATTAATTTATTAATAATAAATTATTTATTATTTTATTATTTACTATTTACTATTTATTTACTATTTATTTAATTTTTATTATTATTTTATTACTTATTTCTTATTTATTTGTTATTTATTTATTTATTTATTATTTGTTTATTGTTCATACATTAATTATTAATTTTTTTAATTTTTTTATTATTTTTTGTTAATTTTTTATTAACATATTATCAATTACTTATTTATTATATATTTATTATATATTTATTTTTTATTTGTTCATAATTTAATATGTAATATTTAGTATTTATTATATATTATTTATTAATTTGTTATTTATTTATCATATATTAATTTATATATTAATTAATTTATTATTTATATATTACTTATATATTATATATTATATATGTATTATTTTATTATTTTATTATTTTTTATTTTTTATTTATTATTCATTATTTATTACTCATTATTTATTATTCATTATATATTATATATTATTTACTATTTATTATTTATTATTCACTATTTATTATTTACTATTTATTATTTACCATTTATTACCATATTATATATATATATATATATATTTATTATTCATTTATATTTTATTTATTAATTATTAATTATTAATTATTTTGTTTGTATCTATTTGTTATGTATTATTTGTTTTTTAATCAATATATATATCAGTATATTAAATTATATTTATTTACCACATGATGAACCTACTGGAGTGGTAATGTCTTTGGAGAATAAGCAAGAAGTAAGCAGTTCAAATCTCACCCAACATAGAATTTTTATATATGGAATATGCATGTTTGTGTGTGTGCATTTGCATGTGCATAATAATTAATTAAATAAATAAAAATATATTAATTATTATAATTATAAAATATTAAAATAATAAAAAATTATTTACGAATATTAAAAAAATAAATAAATTTAAAAAACTGCCGTGAAATGATTTAGCGTTGGTTTAAACCATTGCTAAATGATTACCCCAATTTTAAAAAACCGTCGCTAAATGAATGCCGATTCACGATTTAGCAGGGGTTTAAACCACCGCTAAACACCTTTTTTGGCATAGACACATATAAATATTGATTTTTTTACTAGTGGCTTTCATTCTCATAGTCTCCTACATCAGAAATTACCAAGAGCGTCAACCATGAAAAGTTGTCTCAAAGTCTTAGGAGACTCCACCTCTGATAATCTATATCATTTGTCTCTCGAATGATTTCACCCGGATACAAAACATATATTTAAAAATTCTATCGTGACACTCTTGGTTCTCATCATAGCAGGAAATTGCAATGACCTTTCCGTACGACTATTAATCTTAAGACATTACCATAAAGTACATAGAAGTTGGTTGTGATACATTAACTCTAACACCCTTCATCCTATACTTTGTGTTTTTCAATTACATGAAATTTTTTGTTTCATTTTTTTGGTTGACATCACCCAATAAAAATTAAACACAAACTAAAATTAAAATCAATTATATGTTGAGTCTTGAAATGTGTATAATTATGTGAAAGGGAAAATATTTCAATTGGGCAAAAGGATTAGTGGGTTTACATTATATTAAATCACATTTTGTTGGTTGTAAAAAAAATCACATTATATTCCATAACAATCAATTTAAAAAAACATGTGCATCGTGATAAAACAAAATGGTTCAACATAAAAATAAAATATAAAAAACTTATTTAAATAAGCAATCATGTATTTTACCAAACATGCGTCGTTGATCCTGAAAGCATCAATCCCCTCCCTCCTTTTACGTCTGCCTTTGACAATATCTGCAACCCTTCTCATCTTTATCTATCTCTTCCTCTCTCCCATTACCTCTATAAATTTCCATCTCTTATTTTCTCTGCACACCTTCCGCATCCGATATTCTCCGCGAGAGACTGCAGAATGCAGGTGGTGTAGGCGCCACTTCCATCTTCGCTCCGAATGGCAGAGCCGGCTCCGACGCCGTACGAGGCGGTACGTCGCCTCGTCAATTGCCAGACTGATGGTGGTGTTCACCTCACCCTGTTGTTGCATGTACCACATTGTCAAGCACCTCCTCGTCCTGGGTGTCTCTCCAGCCTTCCACGACTTGGATGAAGGCGCCAGTGCCCGCTGTTACACCCCCGCCGTCAGGAACGGCGGCCAGAACACCATCTATTGACATTTAGGGTACCTTATAATTTTAGGAAACCTATTATAAAACCTCTAAGAAACTAACGTGAACCCCAACTTACTATTGGGGCGGAGCCTGGCGCCACAGTGGAAACTGTTGCAGAAACACACAAGAGAAGATTCGTTGAAGGCCTTTTATACCTAAATACATTTTATCACCTGAAGGAATTTTACACAACACTCAAGGATTTTTAACAACACACCCAAAGTCCTTTTACAACACACCCGAAGGATTTCTATCGCGAAACACGACACCCATGAACGTACCATTTTTTTTGTACCACCGATCATCACAATCGGAACACGCCGTTTGATCTCTGCAACCAAGAGGAATTTCGATACATGACACTGTCATTATCTACGCACACACACTTTCATTTGCTTTCATTAACATGCCATCATCGCTGTCATCATTGCCTCTGCTTCATTCGTCTTCATCATCTCTTCGCATGAGTTACTGCAAACACGACAACGCCTTCTCAGTTCTCTCTTGGCGACTACATATTTGCCAACCCACATTCCAAAACATGCTACCGCCTCCTCTTATATAGAAATCATGTACATATCTCCATTAATGCGGTTAACATTCATTATTCCATCAATTAATATTGAGAATAATTCTCCATTAATGTTGGGATAAAACTCTCTATTAATGTTGAAATAATTCTCTCCATTGATAATTTTCTCTCTCCTCAATATTTAAATTTTAAATAAAAAAATCCCAACAATCTCCACCTTGATTTAAAATTCAAATACTCCACATTCATTTAAACCATTTAGGCTTTTCGGATCGTCGACTCCACCAAGATACAAATGTCACCAAATGAATGGAACACGCCTCATGACTCCAACAAGTCAATCGGACTTTCAATATCTCAAAAACACTTCAAGTACCGTCGTTGTCTTCCGGTGACATCTGAGTCCTTGATAAGATGCTTTACTAGATGACTGTCACCATTTTCTCCAACCGGGCACTTCAACCAATCCCTTTTATACCACTGTTGGGGCGGAGCCCTGCACTGCAACAGAAGCCGTTGGAGAAACACACAAGAGAAGATTCACCCAAAGGCCTTTTATCACCTGAATGAATTTTACACAAAACCCAAAGGATTTTTAACAACACATCCAAAGGCCTTTTACAACCCACCTAAAGGATTTCTATCTCGACACATGACACCCATGAACGTAATATTTTTGTTGTACCACCGATCATCAAAATCAGAACACGCCAGTTGATCTCCGCAACCAATAGGACTTTCGATACATGGCACCGTCATCATCTATGCACACGCTTTCATTTTCCATTATTGACATGCCATCATCGCCATCATCATCACCTCTATTTCATTCACCTTCATCATCTCTTCACATGAGTTACCACAAACATGGAAACCCCTTACCGGTTCTCTCTTGGCAGCTACATCTTTGCCAAACCACATTCCAAAACATGCTATCGCATCCTCTTTGTCACGAATCGTCCCCCTGGGGCCCGTGTCGTGACTACCCCAAGCCCACCTTCCATAATCCAAGGGTTGGAGACTAGCACCCAAAAGTAATATCCCTAAAATGGGAAAACATATCCTTTAAACCTAAAAACACATAGACTAGGTACACAATAAGAGCAAACCACATAGTATAACTGCTGAAAGTAGATGTGTGAAATGAAGAAGAATGGGCCAGTATACAAACCCAACTAAAAGAAAGTAAATAAAAAAGGAAAAATATATCTTGAGGTTGTTGGACAAGGATCCTACTTGAAAGGTAGGTACAAATCATCACTACGACTCTCCATGTCAACCGATCACCTCCGTGCACCGTCTAGTCCTGACTCCTAAATCTCGGTCAAACCTTTCCGTATTCTGCACAAGACACAACAAGGTGTGGGTGAAGCACATGAAAGGGTGAGTATAACAATACCCAATAGGGACCCCGAGACCCCTGAATGTCTCTCAGAATTATAAAAATGAAAAACCACAAAGCACGATCTCAATCACAAAGAACAAGTAAAAGACATCTCACACTAGGTATATAACTTAAAGAATAAGAATAATGATGATTAGTCGTAAAACTAAATCAAATTATTTCATTGAGAAGTTCCACTGCTGAACCATGAAGAATTTTTTCTATTGTCGATCCACATAGGGTTGTAAGTCGTCGATCTACACAGGGTCGTAAGTCATCGATCCACACAGAGTCGTAAGTCGTTGATCCACATAGGGTCATAAGTCGTCGATCCACATAGGGTCGTAAGTCATCGATCCACACAAGGTCGTAAGTCTCTGATACACAACAAGCTGCTCTAAGGCTGGTCCTTGTCGGGTCGCGCTACTGCTGATCCACACAGGGTCACTCTGATGTCGATCTACAAAGGGCCGCTCTTCACTTGACAACCAGCCATAGGATTCCCACACTTGGTGTGCTTGAGTTACGAAGATTCTGATCCTCAAGCCATTTTTCATACCTATAATGCCACGAATTCCCACAAAGAAGTAACCCACAGAACCATCATGTTATAAGGGATCCAACACAATAGACGACGCATCAATCAGACGCCCTCTCTTTAAGTTATAGGCATTTTAGTACCGAGGTCTTGGTTGGATTCGAGTTTGGTCCAACCCAGCTATACTCCAACTTTATACAAAAACAAAGTAGAGTATTTAAAAAGAACCATCTCATACTAAGGGTTCTATCTCCATAGGTGGTTCGTCAAACAAACATCCAATTTAGAAGTTATGGCCCTTTAATCGAAATTGGGCCAAATTGGGTCTGGGTCTGGTCCGACCCGACCAGAACTGGTCTGGGCTGACCCGACCCGACCCATCCTGAGTCCAACCTGTCCGGTCCCGGCCCACCATCTGGGTGGGTCCACCACCGCCGCAGCTGGATCCGCGGAACCTCCTCCGCGGCGCGGTGCCCACCATCAATGTGGCCAGCGATGGTTGGCCGCCTTCATGTCCGCTGCGATGCCTACGGGAACCTCCACTTCCTCATGACCGCCAGTCACCGGTGCCACCACTCTGGTGGTGTCGCACTGACGATACTTCCATGGGCCACTGGTGAAGCTCCAGTGGCCGAATTTCCTTCCTCTCTGTGCTTACAGGCCACTCGGGATGCCTCCTTCACTGCGTGGCTATAAAGACCCAGAATTTTCAGGAATTTTTTTTTCTTATTTCTTTGGAGTTTCATAAGTCTATGGCTTCTGACAACACTTGATTCTGAGGCCCGGTGTGCCCGGAATCAATTCCCGAAGTTTTGTTTGGGTACGTTCAGTAAACGTACGTGCAAGTTTTTCTATCTTTTGAACCGGTGCTCAGAATTGAAATCCGAGGACACCGATGAACTCACAGTGCCGACATTCGCTTAAGGGGGACCTTTACCGCAGTTTTGTTTTATGTGGGTTGAAAGTTAAAAATTAGGGCTTAATTAAAAAGTTAAATAAAATTGTTTGGAACAATTTTATTCACCTTGGTAGTTTAATCCTACATGGGGAAGTTATTGGTGGGGCCCGCACCCACATAACTTCCCATGTGTGGATATTTGTGAGGTGGGGCCCACACGAGCCCCAACCATTCATCTCCCCACAACTCTCTTAAACCCCCAATTAACTCCCCTTCTTTTATTATGACAACTCCCCCTTATTGAATGAGAACTCTTCCTCTCCCTCTCTCCCTCTTTAATATTTTCCAACACATGTTAATTAATGAATTCAAACTCTTCAATTAATTAATTAAAGGCTTTGAATTTTGAATTACATGGGTGAATAAAAATAATAGCCTTAGCTATTATTTTTACTTTGGGGGCATTCGTGGTGTGGGGAGGACTTGGGAGAGCTCTTGAGTTTTTGAAGAACACCGACCCTCCGACGAAGAACGACCTTCTCCCTCGACGAAGAACGCTCTGTGATTCGAAGAATGCGAAGTCGCCAACAACGCTTCTTCTTCGGGTGCACTCCGACGTTGACGGAATCGACACTGTTCTTCCGTGACTCTTGACTACCGCAAACCTTATTTCAAGGTAGGGGTTTGTTCATTTTGAAGTGATTATTTTCATACCCCATTCTTCGTTGGAAATCGTAGTTTATTTTCGGCCAAATGATATCACCTAACGCGAAGGGCGCGGGCCGAACGCACACGGCCCGACGACCCTCCGTAGTCTATTTTTGATTGCGATGAAAACCGTGATAGGAAGGTGGCGACGAACGGAAGTGGCAGCCATGTGCTGGCCGCGTGCGGAAGAACCGCGGCCCGCGACCGGGGAAGAACCGGACGGCTAAAGCCGGCCGGGCCGAAGGAAGGAACCGCGGCGCCTCACGGCGCCATACTGTGGAAAACCGCGGCCCGCATAGGGCGGGCCACTTCGACAGGAGAACCAGCCGGCCCGTCGGCCGGCCTAGCGGAGGAAGGCCGCGGTGCCAGGAGGGCGCCGCGCTGGAGAACCGGCGGCCCGCCCAAGCGGCCCGCTTGTGCCGAGAAGGCCGGTCGGCTTCTGCCGGCTGGTTAGGGAGGGCGATGCCGCTTGGGGCCATCGGTTCGGGCAGTTGGGGAGTCGTGCCCCCCACCTCGGACCACTCGGCCCCCTTCGGGCCGAGCAGCGCGGCCAGCCGGCAGCGCCGCGGCCGGCCGGGCTGCGCCTTGTTGTGCGGGGATGTGCCGCGCCGGGACGGGACACGTGTTTTATCAGGCTGGTCCGACCCCCCTACCAGGTCGGACCCGCCAAAATTGGGTTGACCCGACCAGCCAGCCCACTAGGCTTAACGGACCGGGCCCGTTTTCACTTAAAGGTGAATAACTTGAAGACCGCACGTCCAATCGACGCGCCGTCTGTAGCACTGGGACCCTCATGACGTGGCAGTCCTTTTGAGATACTCTATGTGAGTTCTGGACTGTAACAACCCAAAGTTTCATTAATGGAAAATCCCTCTTGATCCAGTTAAATGTTTCTTTATGAAAAATGTTTTTATAAGATGTCAACTTCTTTAAGTTTTACGTTAAGATTTGTGACCGTTACTTTTATAGCCGTTGAACAGTGATCATCTGGGTAGTTTAAATATAAGGCTTTAACGAACCAATTTTCTACTCAGACAAAGGAAGCGATGGCCTCATCCAGTAGAATTGCCCCTTACGAAGCCCATTTGTCGGAGCTCGGAAAGGAGGTGGCGTCTTTGGGCTTTGCCCTTGACCAAGCCCAAGCTGAGCTTCATCAAGTCAAGCTCGAGCGTGATCGTCTACGAGAAAAATGGAAGTTGATAGAGATTACCACTCGAGCAATGTTATCCGAGCAACCCCAAGAGTCTGTCACCATCGCACACCTTACCCTTAGGTCTTATGCGGCTATTTTAAGGGGTTATGTAACAAATAAGTAGCACCATGTTCATGTACATTATTTTTTGTATATAATAATGAATATAATTTCTAGTCATTTTTGATGCATTGTAATTAGTTTTTAAAGTACAAATGATGTTTTTAGTTATTATTTAATTAAGAATTATATTTTATTAAATTAAAGGATTTTTGAATTAAATAATATTTTAATAAAATATTATTATTAATATTAAATTAATTTTTATTAAATATAAATGATCTTATAATTTTATGAATGCAATTAAAATTTTTATTAAGGTTTGAAAGCCATTTCTGTCAAAACCCGTGAATTTTTTTATAAATGTCGGTTTTTTATTTTAAAAGTGAAAATTCACATATTTAGAAAATTATTTAGATAAAATAAATATTATTTTTGGAATCAGGACGTCGAAATTATCCAACAGTGAATTTTTCATAATTTTCTGAGACAGTCAAATTTTTGGGTAAAAATTAAATACCATTTAAATATATAATGTGTTTTATGACATCATAATGACCCAATGGTGATGTAATAAAATACCATAATCCTTATGTTCGGCCAATATGTGTTTTATCATTAAAATATTGAGGTTTTGGGTTTGTTTGACTCACTTTTCAAAGCATTAATGGAGCCCTCAAGACTTATTCAACACTTTGCCTTTTTAAATTAATTTCCATGGGAGTGTGACTCACCTCCACATAAGCAACCCTAATTTTTTAATAAGTTCGGACCTTGGCCTTGTAAAATATTGTTTTCCTCTTTCCTTTTCCAGAAACCATGGGCTAATACCATGTGATGGTTTGTGGTTTGGATTATTTTAATATAAGGGGTCCCAAACCTAAATAATAAAGAATTCTCTCACCTTTCCTATATAAACCCACCCAAGATCCCACTTCCTCCTCACTCAAAGCCCTTGAAGTTCGTCCAACCTCTGCCCTACTCTCTCTAGAATCCTCTCAAGGTGCCCCAAGCTCCCAAGAAGCCTCTCACAAGCCTCTCTCTAGCCTTTGGAAGCACACTTCCAAGTAAGGGGTTTTCTTCCTTTCTCTTTTTTTGTCAATTTTCTTTAAGTTGTATTGCCCTTTTTATTTCAATTATGAATGTTGGGGTATGGTTTCGCACCTCCCCCATACTGCCCTCTTATTGTTTGAATGATGGGATAACCCTTTCTCTCTCATAAAATGCCTCCCATGTACACCCGTTACTATGCCGAAATTCCGAAAGGAACTTCTCTCTCTTCTTTTACATTCAAGCAATACTTTTGTATCATGAATCTAAATTCCATTTCTATTGTTGGGACATGTATATATATGATCCCCTTACTGTCCATTACATGTAAATATGATGAGGAACCCCTTTCTCTCTCATCAACCTTTTTTATGAATTCTTATGTCACGCCGTTACGCTGCCGAAATCGCACCGATTTTCTAAGCCAATGTCTTTGTGTAGTGAATACCATGCCCATTTCTCCATCAAGGGTATTCACCTTTATGCACATTTACATATTGATTATAAAGTTTCATGTATGAATTCCACATTCCTTTATCGTGGAATAAATGATTATGTTTTATGAATCCATGTTTTATGATCCATGTGGCACACTTATGCATGAAATGAAATGTTTAAGAAGGGTGCGCCCTGATAGCGCTCCAATGCATTGGGTAAAGTATAGTATCATGATACGTCATGTGCAATGAGTGTTGACTCATGCTAATTCAAGTGCAACGAGGGTTTACTCGTGCTTCAAGTGCAATGAGGGTTTACTCATGCTCCATGTGCAATGAGCCTTGGCTCATGCTAATTCAATGTTAAGTGTTGTTGCCACATTTCCATGTTATGATTATCATGCTTTATCATGCCTTTATGTTCATGTCTCTCTTATGCTCTATTGATATGCCTATTGCCTAACATGTATTGTACTCCTCATGTTATTCATTATGTACTCCCTTACTGGGCTTTATAGCTCACCCTTTTCTTATGCATGTCCTCAGGTTATCCCATGCAATGCTAAGTACGAAGGAATGTAGTGGTCATGTAAAGGAAGTTTTCAATAAGGATGTTGTATTTCAAGTTTAAAGTTTTTATGTAATGATCCTAAGCCCCAAAGACACTAAACCTCTCGATCTTCTTTGTTGTATCAAGTGAAGTTTTATTTAATAAAGCATGTTTAAGTTGTAATAAAAGCAGGGTTGTCATAGTTGGTATCAGAGGATAGGTTTAGTTATTTTTGGGATTAGGAAACCCTAGTAAAGCCTTAGATACAAGACTAAGCATAATAAAAACATCCCTAAATTTTGGTAAATACTAAGTAAGTGTTTTATCAAACAAATACATCCCTGTCTGGATACGAGCAGGTAGAGGCGGCTCTGGCACAGATGTATCCTAGGGGTAAAACCCGAAAACACCGCTTTGAGCTAGACTCGAACGGGAACTGGTGCACGACAACGGGCCTTGCTGCACTCTTGGTTACGACACTCCCGGGGGATATGTTTTGATAAATTCACAATCTTAGTATGAACCCTTATTAAGGGAAAAATGCCCCTAAGAATATATGTTAGAAGGAAGATCATGAAAATCCTGGATTGAATCCTATAGACTCATTAGTTAAAGAGATTAAAGTTTATTTATAAGTCATCAACTTTTGTCTTTGGATTACCCTCTATGTGTTACCCCTAGCTTTCCTTTTATTCCAGCCAATGGCCGGTAATAGGAGAACTCGGGCTAACAACCGTTGTGAAGATCAGTGTGATGATTGTACCAATGAGATGCCCAATCCAATGGGAGCGGGAATCACGAACTTTGTCACGCTTCTCTCTCAGCTAACTCAAGTTTTGAATAGAAACACTGGTCAAGAGGAACGTTCAACCCCCCCTAAGAAAGAACAAGTCGCTATTGAAAGCTTCATGAGACAAAGGCCTCCTACTTTTAGTGGATCATCCGATCCCACGATTGCTGAATAATGGATCAACTCCATTGAAAAGATATTCTCCATCCTCCAATGCTCTGAAAAAGAGAAGGTTCTCCTGGCAGCTTATCGTATGGAGGGTGAAGCTGATCAATGGTGGACGTTGATCAAAAATACGAAGCCTGAGGAGGAGATCGAGGCTTTGGAATGGAAGGTATTCCGGAAGATGTTTTTCGATAAATATTTTCCACGCACCCTCCGTCTTAAGATGGAAAGGGACTTCCTTTCCCTCAAGCAGAAAGATGAGGAATCTGTGGGAGCGTACGAGGCAAACTTCACAAGGCTTGCACGATACGCTTCCGGCTTTGTCGTTACCCCCGAATGCAAGGTTGACCGCTTCTTTGGTGGGCTGAAGCCTAGCTTGCAGAAAGCATTAGCGATCCGTGACTTCGACAGCTATGAGGAAATTGTCCGATGTGCCCTCAAGGTTGAAATGGAGATCGGAGAATCACAGGGGTATCATGGGGACAAGAAGCGGAAGGTGGACTTCAATGATGGTGGTCCGATGGATAAATCCAACGGCGCTAAGAAATTCCAGCACCCCACTTGCCAAAAGTGTGGAAAGAAGCACCCTGGAAATTGCCTTAGGGGGACAAGAAAATGCTTCAAGTGTGGAAGAGAAGGGCACCTAGCTGTTAACTGTCAGCAAGAAGGACCCGCGGCTGCGACGGAGGAGAGGAACGCTCCGTTCGAACCTCAACGCGTTGTTCAATGCTTCAAATGCAAAGAACCGGGTCATTTTGCGAATCAGTGCCCTAATCCAAGGGTTATCGGAGGCAATCAACAACCTCCAAGACAGCAAGGAAGAGCTTTTGCCATCACTTCTGTCGAAGTGAACCCCGACAACGAAGTGGTGACAGGTACGCTAGTTATTCATTCAAGAATAGCGAACGTACTTTTTGATTCAGGTTCTACGCATTCTTTTATATCTCAAAAGTTTAGTAGAATAATCCCTGCACCACCACAAATCATGGAAGTAAAGATGTCGGTGAGTACGGCAAATGAGGCAATCATTGCATCCCATGAGTATAAGTCCTCCCCTGTTATAATCTGTGGATTGAATTTCCCGGCGAACCTCGTCATACTCCCTTTGGTGTAATTTGATGCAATTCTTGGCATGGATTGGCTTTCCTTATATAGAGCCAACATAAATTGTCGGGAGAGGGAAATCACACTCCATATGGAGAATCGACCCCCGATTCTTTACAAGTGTCAGGAGGAAGATGAATCTCCTTTAGCTCCATCATCTCAAGCATGGATATTACTGCCTTATGAGCACGCATATCTGGCTCAGATGATTGAGTCCAAGGAAGAAACCACCCTTGAAGAAATGCCTATTGTGAGGGAATTCGCTGAAGTATTTCCCGAGGAACTTCCTGGTCTTCCTCCAAGAAGAGATGTTGAGTTCTCAATTGAACTTATACCTGGGGCGCTACCAATATCCAAGACTCCATATAGGATGGCTGTGGTTGAGCTTGAAGAACTGAAGAAACAACTACAGGAGAATCTGGATAAAGGGTTTATACGCCCAAGTGCATCACCATGGGGTGCACCAGTCCTCTTCGTCAAGAAGAAGGATGGGTCAATGCGGCTTTGCATCGATTATCGTGAACTTAACAAAATCACGATAAAGAACAAGTATCCTCTCCCAAGAATCGATGACTTGTTTGATCAGCTGCGTGGAGCACAATACTTCTCCAAGGTTGACTTGCGGTCGGGATATTATCAAGTAAGGGTGAAGAAGGAAGATATCCCCAAGACTGCTTTTCGTACAAGGTACGGGCACTATGAATTCATAGTAATGCCTTTTGGACTCACCAATGCTCCAACAATATTCATGGACTTGATGAATAGAGTCTTTAGAGATTACCTATATAAATTTGTGGTAGTCTTTATAGATGATATTCTAATATACTCCAAAACCAAGGAGGACCATGAGGAGCATTTAAGAACTGTACTGGAGACTTTGCGCAAGGAGAAGCTCTATGCCAAGTACAGCAAGTGTGAGTTCTGGTTGAAGGAGGTCTCATTCTTGGGCCATATCATCACAAGCAATGGGATATCTGTGGACCCCTCCAAAACAGATGCAATTGAGGGATGGCCGAGGCCAACATCGGTAACTGATATCCGTAGCTTCTTGGGGTTAGCTGGATATTATCGACGATTTGTGAGAAACTTCTCACGATTGTCCAACCCTCTTACCAAGCTAACTCGAAAGGGAGTAAAGTTTGCTTGGAGTGATGAATGCGAAGAAAGCTTCAAGGAGTTGAAAAGGAGGCTTATCACTGCACCTGTGCTCACTTTACCCACAAGTGGGGAGCTTTTTGTGGTATTCAGTGATGCTTCGAAGAAGGGCTTAGGATGTGTGCTAATGCAGAATGATAAAGTGATATCCTATGCCTCAAGACAGTTGAAAATCCATGAGAGAAACTATCCAACGCATGATCTGGAGTTGGCGGCGGTGATCTTTGCCTTGAAAATCTGGCGGCATTATCTCTATGGAGAGAAATGTGAGATATATACTGACCACAAGAGTCTTAAATATATATTCACACAGAAAGAGCTTAATATGCGCCAGAGAAGATGGATAGAGCTCATAAAGGATTATGACTGTTCAATACATTACCACCTTGGGAAGGCGAACAAAGTGGCGGATGCCCTAAGTAGAAAGGATCCAGCAATTCTATCAATGATGAGAATTGAGAAGGATCCAATCTTCTTAGACTTGATGAAGATGGATGTGGGAATCATAAAGAAGGGAACATCATCAATCCTTTCACAAATGATTGCTCAACCATATCTTTTGGAAAGGTTAAAGGATGCTCAAAAGGATGATGCAAGAATCCAAGAAAAAGTGGAAGCTATCAAAAAGGGAAAATCCTCAGAGTTTAATGTTAATAAAGAAGGAATTGTGCGGTTTGGGAAAAGACTATGTGTCCCATCAAGTTCGGAGCTGAAGAAGGAACTTTTGGATGATGCACATAGTTCAAATTTCTCTATTCACCCAGGGAGCACAAAGATGTATCGAGATCTCCGAGAAAACTTTTGGTGGGATAATATGAAGAAGGAGATCGCCGAATATACATCAAAGTGCCTGGTGTGTCAGCAAGTGAAGGCAGAGAGGCAGAAGTCTAAGGGGATGATGCAACCATTACCCATACCAGAATGGAAATGGGAGAACATCACCATGGACTTCGTCACTGGACTTCCAAGGACATCCAAAAGCAACAATGCAATCTGGGTTATTGTGGATCGTCTTACAAAGACTGCACACTTCATTGCTATTCGAGAGGATTTCTCTTTGGATCAACTGGCACGGATATATATCAGGGAAGTGGTACAGTTGCATGGAGTACCACTATCTATTGTGTCGGACCGAGATCCAAGATTTACCTCTAAGTTTTGGAAGAGTCTTCAACATGCTCTGAATACTGAACTGAACTTCAGTACGACCTATCATCCTCAAACTGATGGCCAATCCGAGCGGACTATCCAAACACTTGAGGATATGTTGAGAGCGTGCTCAATGGACTTTAAAGGAGGATGGGATCAACATCTTCCTCTAGTTGAGTTCTCTTATAATAATAGTTTCCACTCGAGCATCCAAATGGCACCATATGAAGCCCTATATGGGAAAAGGTGCAGAACACCGGCATGTTGGGATGAGGTCGGTGAACGTAAGCTGCTTGGACCAGAAATGGTCGAAGAAATGGTGGAGAAGGTGAAAACCATTCAGCAGCATATCAAGGCAGCCCAAAGTCGACAGAAGAGTTATGCAGATAATCGTCGACGAGACCTTGAGTTTAAAGTCGGAGACATGGTGTTTTTACGCATATCTCCGTGGAAGAAGGTCATGAGGTTTGGAAAGAAAGGGAAGTTAAGTCCAAGGTACATCGGCCCCTTCGAGATTCTTGATCGTGTTGGGGCTGTGGCCTATCGACTAGCACTTCCACCTACTATGGCCAAGGTGCATGATGTCTTCCATGTATCCCTCTTAAGGAAGTACATACCAGACCCTTCACATGTACTCTCTTCTGAGGTGGTACAATTAGAAGACGATCTTTCTTATGAGGAGCAACCAGTGAAGATCTTAGATCGTAGGGAAAAAGTTCTACGAAATAAGACAATGCCCCTCGTCAAGGTGTTGTGGAGAAACCACAAGTTTGAAGAAGCAACTTGGGAGTCGGAGGATATGATGAAGCTAAGTTACCCACATTTGTTTTAGTGTGGGAAAAGGAAAATTTCGAGGGCGAAATTTCTTAAGGGGGGAATGTTGTAACGACCCAAAGTTTCATTAATGGAAAATCCCTCTTGATCCATTTAAATGTTTCTTTATGAAAAATGTTTTTATAAGATGTCAACTTCTTTAAGTTTTACGTTAAGATTTGTGACCGTTACTTTTATAGCCGTTGAACAGTGATCATCTGGGTAGTTTAAATATAAGGCTTTAACGAACCAATTTTCTACTCAGACAAAGGAAGCGATGGCCTCATCCAGTAGAATTGCCCCTTACGAAGCCCATTTGTCGGAGCTCGGAAAGGAGGTGGCGTCTTTGGGCTTTGCCCTTGACCAAGCCCAAGCTGAGCTTCATCAAGTCAAGCTCGAGCGTGATCGTCTACGGGAAAAATGGAAGTTGATAGAGATTACCACTCGAGCAATGTTATCCGAGCAACCCCAAGAGTCTGTCACCATCGCACACCTTACCCTTAGGTCTTATGCGGCTATTTTAAGGGGTTATGTAACAAATAAGTAGCACCATGTTCATGTACATTATTTTTTGTATATAATAATGAATATAATTTCTAGTCATTTTTGATGCATTGTAATTAGTTTTTAAAGTACAAATGATGTTTTTAGTTATTATTTAATTAAGAATTATATTTTATTAAATTAAAGGATTTTTGAATTAAATAATATTTTAATAAAATATTATTATTAATATTAAATTAATTTTTATTAAATATAAATGATCTTATAATTTTATGAATGCAATTAAATTTTTTATTAAGGTTTGAAAGCCATTTCTGTCAAAACCCGTGATTTTTTTTATAAATGTCGGTTTTTTTATTTTAAAAGTGAAAATTCACATATTTAGAAAATTATTTAGATAAAATAAATATTATTTCTGGAATCAGGACGTCGAAATTATCCAACGGTGAATTTTTCATAATTTTCTGAGACAGTCAAATTTTTGGGTAAAAATTAAATACCATTTAAATATATAATGTGTTTTATGACATCATAATGACCCAATGGTGATGTAATAAAATACCATAATCCTTATGTTCGGCCAATATGTGTTTTATCATTAAAATAATGAGGTTTTGGGTTTGTTTGACTCACTTTTCAAAGCATTAATGGAGCCCTCAAGACTTATTCAACACTTTGCCTTTTTAAATTAATTTCCATGGGAGTGTGACTCACCTCCACATAAGCAACCCTAATTTTTTAATAAGTTCGGACCTTGGCCTTGTAAAATATTGTTTTCCTCTTTCCTTTTCCAGAAACCATGGGCTAATACCATGGGATGGTTTGTGGTTTGGATTATTTTAATATAAGGGGTCCCAAACCTAAATAATAAAGAATTCTCTCACCTTTCCTATATAAACCCACCCAAGCTCCCACTTCCTCCTCACTCAAAGCCCTTTAAGTTCGTCCAACCTCTGCCCTACTCTCTCTAGAATCCTCTCAAGGTGCCCCAAGCTCCCAAGAAGCCTCTCACAAGCCTCTCTCTAGCCTTTCGAAGCACACTTCCAAGTAAGGGGTTTTCTTCCTTTCTCTTTTTTTTGTCAATTTTCTTTAAGTTGTATTTCCCTTTTTATTTCAATTATGAATGTTGGGGTATGGTTTCGCACCTCCCCCATACTGCCCTCTTATTGTTTTAATGATGGGAGAACCCTTTCTCTCTCATAAAATGCCTCCCATGTACACCCGTTACTATGCCGAAATTCCGAAAGGAACTTCTCTCTCTTCTTTTACATTCAAGCAATACTTTTGTATCATGAATCTAAATTCCATTTCTATTGTTGGGACATGTATATATATGATCCCCTTACTTTCCATTACATGTAAATATGATGAGGAACCCCTTTCTCTCTCATCAACCTTTTTTATGAATTCTTATGTCACGCCGTTACGCTGCTGAAATCGCACCGATTTTCTAAGCCAGTGTCTTTGTGTAGTGAATACCATGCCCATTTCTCCATCAAGGGTATTCACCTTTATGCACATTTACATATTGATTATAAAGTTTCATGTATGAATTCCACATTCCTTTATCGTGGAAGAAATGATTATGTTTTATGAATCCATGTTTTATGATCCATGTGGCACACTTATGCATGAAATGAAATGTTTAAGAAGGGTGCGCCCTGATAGCGCTCCAATGCATTGGGTAAAGTATAGTATCATGATACGTCATGTGCAATGAGTGTTGACTCATGCTAATTCAATTGCAACGAGGGTTTACTCGTGCTTCAAGTGCAATGAGGGTTTACTCATGCTCTATGTGCAATGAGCCTTGGCTCATGCTAATTCAATGTTAAGTGTTGTTGCCACATTTCCATGTTATGATTATCATGCTTTATCATGCCTTTATGTTCATGTGTCTCTTATGCTCTATTGATATGCCTATTGCCTAACATGTATTGTACTCCTCATGTTATTCATTATGTACTCCCTTACTGGGCTTTATAGCTCACCCTTTTCTTATGCATGTCCTCAGGTTATCCCATGCAATGCTAAGTATGAAGGAATGTAGTGGTCATGTAAAGGAAGTTTTCAATAAGGATGTTGTATTTCAAGTTTAAAGTTTTTATGTAATGATCCTAAGCCCCAAAGACACTAAACCTCTCGATCTTCTTTGTTGTATCAAGTGAAGTTTTATTTAATAAAGCATGTTTAAGTTGTAATAAAAGCAGGGTTGTCATATGGACAACTTTGGAAAATGGCCGGGTTTGGAATGAACGTATTTCCAACCGGGACCCGGAGCAAAAATGCTAATAACTCTCAGACCGGGCGTCCGATTGACGCGCCGTCTGTCACGTTGGGTTCCTTTTGAAGAGACGGAACTTCAGGATACATCAAATCTAGAATTCATGATAGTTGATGTATAGAACCTTGGCTCAAGGAGCGGACCCTCTCGAAATCAAGTGTGATGTGTGCGGGAACCCTAGAGCTGGCTGCGACTACAACGACTACCGTACTGGAATCCTCCGTGGGTTCAGCAACAACGAATACCATACTGGAATCATCCGTGGGTTCGGCGACGACGACTAACATACTGGAAATCCTCTGTGGGTTTGACGATGATGACTACTGTTCTTGTATCCTACGTGGGTCCGACAGTTTGACTTCTATTCTAGTATCCTACGTGGGTCCGACAGTGTAGCTGGTCTAGTATCCTATGTGGGTCCGACAACTTAGCTGGACTAGTATCCTACATGGGTCCACCGACTTAGATGAATCAGTGACTACATCTGATCATCTTTATCACTTTACGAAAGATGTATACCTGTGTGAGCTGAGTCTTGACTTTCAATCATTACCATCAGAGTGATTGACTTCTTTCCTATGTGGACTGGGTGGTGCTTGGGCTCAGGAGTTGGAGCCGAACTAAGATTGATGACTTAGGTATATGTATGAGAATATACCTAAGTAGAGTTGGTTGATACTTCGTGATTGTATCTTTCCTTTTTAGTTTATCCTTCGTGGATTCTGGAAGACCTTCGGGGGTCTCGGGGTCCCTACTGAGTATCGTTATACTCACCCCTGCATGAGAAATGCCCGCACTATGTTGTGTGGGTTGCAGACGATGGAAATCACTGATCGTGGTTGAGCCTTGTGGAGCTGGACGATACCCGGAGGTGGACCACCTAGCAGGACGTACACGGAGCGGACAGACGTACCTGAGGTTCTGAGGAGACTATCTGTACTCACCCTTCAGGTGGGATTTCCGGAGGACGACTCGGTGGTTGCTACTTTATTTACTGTTGTTTTACTAGACTTTCAGTTGTACTGTACTTTTCAGTTGGGTTTGTATTCTGGCCCATTTACCTTTCAACACTTACTTTGTGTTCAGTATTACTTTGTGCTTACTTCATCTTGCATACTCTGTTGTGATTGTTTACTTTTATAAAGGCAATGCCTTCCCTTTTAATCAGGATTTACGCCTTTGGTGCTAGTCGCCAGCCCCTGACCTATGGAAGGCAGGCTTGGGGTAGTCATGGCACGGGCCCCGAGGATGGGTCGTGACAAATTGGTATCAGAGGAGTCAGTTCTACCACAGAACTCAGGACTCTGATCTTTCCTTTCTATGAAGCAATAGTGTTAAGTGTATTGAGTGTGGTTTTTAGTCCAGGGAGTCCAGTGTTGGTGCGACGGTCGACGTATCCATACACCAGGACCCTGACCTCTGATTTCCGACTCGGTGCACGAAAACACTGATTGCAAGTATATTTCAAAAGTTTTATTTGTGATTAGTTTGTGTCAGCTCAACAGGTATATTGTTTGACCGTGACACTCCTATTTCTTTTCAGGATGGCCCCATGAAGGCAGCCAACTAGGGTTCTGAGTTGTAAAGACCCGTAAAATTCAAGGGAAATTTTTTCTTAATTTTCTTTAGAATTTTACAAGAGCGCGGTTTCAGACGGCACCTGATTCCGAGGCCCGGAGTGCCCGGAATTATTTTCCGAAGTTTGGCTCGGGTACGTTCAGTGAACGAACGAGCGGGAATTCCTAACTTTTGATCCGGTGCTCGGAATTGAAATCCGAGGGCACCGATGAACTCGCAGCGCCGATATTCGCTTAAAGAGACCTTTTCGGGAGTTGCGTTTGTTGCGGGTTGAAAGTTAATTTTGGGGTTTTTAGTTGAGTTAAATAAAATTTGTGTAGAACAAATTTTATTATAACTTCTTAAAACCTATCAAAGGAGGTTGGAAGTGGGACCCACACCCACTTAACCTCCCTTGGGAGGATTAAGTGTGGTGGGGCCCACACGAACCCCTATTTCTTTTCAAATTCCCTAACCCCTCTAAACCCCCTCTTATTTATGTAACTCTCCCCTACTTTAATTCTTGCCAACCTATCTCTTCACTTAATTTTGTCAACTCTAGATTTAATTAATGTATTGAATTCAACTTTTGAATTTTGAAAGGTTGGCAAGGTGAAAATAAAATAAGGTGTAGCTTATTTTATTTTAGGTTATTTGTTTGTCTTCTTGAGAGGTGGAGAGCTCTTCTTCTTCTTCAAACTCAACGAAGAACGCGAAGAACGTCATTCTTCAACGAAGAACTTCTCCGCCGAAGAACACGGTCCATCCGCGACGCCGTATCCGCGACGCGACGTACTTCTTCCGCGTCATCTCTTCCGCGACGGTTTTCCGCGACGAACGCCATCGACAACGACTCTTCCTCCGACGTCAAAGGAATCGACTCCGATATTCCACGACTACGTCAACGTGCGACTATCGAGGTAGAGGTTCTTGAGTTCGTTGTTTTCTTTATTATTTGACTTTCCTCAAGACTTGACGAGGAACGCTCAATTTCCGACGAAGAACGCCGCTCCGCTCTTCTTCGTTTACCGTGTCAACTAAAGGGGACGCCGCTTCCTCCTCGGACCTTCTTCGTCGACATACGAAGATTCGCCAACGACGTAACTCTTCGGGCATATCTCTTCGTCAACGGATTGACGAACGACGACCGCGACGCCCGACCACCGCGACGTTGTCTTCCGCGGGACGTTGTCAAATCTTCGATCTTATACCCGAGGTAGGGGTTGTTGATTCAATATTTATTTATTCCATTTCTTGAACGTGGATCTCGCATGTCTAACTTGAGGCTTGAATGTTTAAGTTGAGTTATTTATTTAACGTGATGTCACGACCCGACCTCGGGGCCAGTGCCGTGACTACCCCAAGCCCGCCTTCCATAGGCCAGGGGCTGGCGACTAGCACCAAGGCGTAAAATCCCAGTAAACAGGGAAGGCATTGCCTTTATAAGTAACAACCACACAGAGTCAGCAAGCGGAAAGTAAAGTGCAGAAAAGTAAAGGGGGCCGGAAATACAAGCCCAACTGTAAAGTACAACTGAAAAGTAAAGTACAGCAACTGAAGAAAAGACGGCGGCCTCGTGTCGTCCACTGGAAATCCCACCTGAAGGGTGGGTACAGATAGCTTCCAGGCTCCTCGGGTCCCACGTCCGCTCCGAGCACGTCCCGCCCAGTGGTCCACCTCCCGGTACCGTCCTGCTCCACGCGCCTCCTCCACGATCAGCGCTGTCCGTCGTCTGCAACCAACACCACGAAGTGCGGGCATAGCCCGTGCAGGGGTGAGTATAAGCTACTCAGTAAGGACCCCGAGACCCCCGAAGGTCTCCCGAAATCCACAAAGGATATAGCACAAAAGAAAGATGCAATCACGAAGTAACATCTGACTCGACTTAGGTATATGCCCATACATATACCTAAGTCCCCAATTCTAGCTCTGCTCACGAGCTCAAGAACAACTCAATCCACGAAGGAAAGCAAGACTCAAATCCACAAGGAGAGTAAACAGTAAATCCACATAGGATAGTTCAACACAATCCACAAAGGAGAGTAACATACGATTCAGCTCAACCAGGTATACTTTTTCAGATGACGTCAAAGATGATCACTGATCCATCTAAGTCGTCGGACCCACGAAGGATCGATAGGTACTAACCCCCGCAAAAGACCCACGTAGGATCGGGCTCACACAGAACCTGTAGGCAGTGGCTCACACAGAACCGGTAGTAAGGACCCACATAGGATCGGGCTCACACAGAACCTGTAGCACTGATCCACGTAGGATCGCTGAGTGCAGTAGTCGACGCAGTCCACTGAGGATCTCTGCTCTGTCGTCGCCGCAGTCCACGAAGGATCTCTGCTCTGCCGTCGTCGCAGTCCACGGAGGATCTCTGCTCTGCCGTCGTCGCAGTCCACGGAGGATCTCTGCTCTGTCGTCGAAGTCACAGCCAACGCTAGGGTTCCCGCACATAGCGAGCTCGTTTAGGAGGGTCCGCTCCACGAGCCGAGAGGCTGATACATCAACTGACACGTAGTCCGAAGTTGATGTATCCAAAAGTTCCGTATCGACAACAGGATCTCAACGCAACAGACGGCGCGTCAATCGGACGCCCGGTCTGAGAGTTATTGGCATTTTCGTCCCAGGGGCCCGGTTGGTTTTTAGGGCAAAACCAACCCGACCGTACTCCGCCTGTGTTCGATCCTCGGGCGGAGTATGCCAAAAGTTCCGTCTCACTTAGAGGAAACTACCACAGCTGACGGTACGTCGATCGGACGTCCGTAGCTCAAGTTATGAGCGTTTCCGCTCCGAGGGCCCGGTTGGTTTCGTGTACGAACCAACCCGGCCGAACCCAAAGTCTTCCGAAACCTTGAGTATAATATACCGAAACGACCGTCTCGATCCAAGGATCACGTAGCCGCTGACGGTTCGTCAATCGGAGGTCCCAGGCCCAAGATATGGGCGAAAGACCAAAGAGGGCCCGAAACGGGGGTTCTGGGCCCGGGGCGACCCGGCCCGAACCCCCCCCTGGGGTCGGCCGAACCGGGTCGGCCCGACCCGGCCCGACCCGGCTAGGCCGGGTCCGGTCCGGCCTGGGCGCGGCCCGGCCGACCGGACCGGCCGGCTCGGCTTCGGCCGAGCGGCCGAAGGAGGGCACCGCGGGCTTGACCCGCGGCTCAAGCGAAACGCGGCCCCGCGGGGGGGGCCGCCTGTCACGCGGACGCGGCCGGGCCGCCGCGTCCGTTTCCGGTTCCGCGCAGCCGCGGAACCGGCCGCCGCCGCCGCGGCTTCAGCCGCGGCGGACTTCCACCACGGCGGCGCGCCGGGCGCCGCCGCCTCCGGTCGCCGGCGCCGCCGCGCCGGCGACCCGCGCCGCCGCTGCCTTCCGCGGGCCGCCGGAGATGCTCCGGTGGCCCGATTCCTTTCCCGTCTGCGCCGTTGCTCCTCCCGGGGGACGATCTTCACTGCGGAATCAACAGATCGCCCCTGCCGCGCGGTTCGTCGTCGTCCGCCAAATCCGCACAACAAAAGAGATCGGCGGAGGGTTGCCGGGTCTTGTTCGTTAGACCCGCACCCTCCGCGTTAGTCATAAACCACGGGAGGAATGATCAACAACAATTTTAAATAAATTAAAATTGTCGGAGATCATGTTCTTTATTTTAAAAGAATAAACACGGGGAAAACACAATATTTCAAATCAACCCTTACCTTGTCATCGTCGTCGGACGAGAGGTCGTCGCGGAAGAAGGGGGATCGTCGCGTCGTCGCGGTATCCGGCGTCGCGTCGCCAATCTCCGGATCAAGAACAAACGGATTTAATTAATTAAATCCGTTGCCATGAATTTTTAACAAAAAGGGAGAATTTAAACGATCCGATTCTCACCTTAGTTGCCGAACGAGGATCGGCCGCGGAAGAAGAGGCGTCGCCGAAGAACGTCGCGGGTAAAGCTCGTCGACGTCGCAGATCTCGGTGTGCGTCGTCGAATTTCGGTCGCCGGCGTTCTTCGCGTTCTTCGCGTTCTTCGCGTTCTTCGCGTTCTTCGCGGAGTGATGAAGAACCAAAGATTCTCTCAAATCCTTTCAAAGGATTTTTAGGTTGGTCTTATTTTATAAACATGCCAACAAACGCAAAAGCGTAAGTAACGACCCATCAGTTCGTTGAATTAATTCAACGAGCGAAACAGCCCATTTAATTCACGAAATAAACCGCCCAATTAAATGGTCTGTTAAGAATTAAAGAAAACGCGTCGGTTTACTTTTCAGTTACTTTGACGGGTTTTCGCGGGTGCGTTACTTAGCGAAAGAAACGGCGGGGCTCGTGCGGGCCCCACCTCACAAATATCCTACCAAGGGGGTAGGATATTTCTGGATTGAATCCTATCCACTTTAACTCAGTTCAAGTGGCTTCCAAGTGACTTCCAAGCAGCTTAAGTGAAATAAAATAAAGTTGTCGCACAAACTTTATTTTATTTCTGACTTAAAGCCGCAAAATTTAAAAACCACGTCTGAGCAAACGCAACTCCGGAAGAGGCGTTTCTGAGCAAATACCGGCGCTGCGATTTCATCGGTGCCCTCAGAATTTGATTCCGGGCACCGGTTCAAAAGATAGAAAACCCCGCTCGTCCGTTCACTGAACGTACCCGAGCCAAACTTCGGAAATTGATTCCGGGCACACCGGGCCTCGGAATCAGGTGCCGTCTGAAGCTGCGCTCTTGTAAAATTCCAAAGAAAATTAAGAAAAAAATTTCCTTGAAATTTGCGGGTCTTTACATTACTCCCACCTCAGGGCTTTACGTCCCCGTAAAGTTACATCAAAAACTAGGGGAACAAATGGGGGTACTGAGCACGCATCTGAGCCTCCCGCTCCCAAGTGCTCTCCTGGAGGTTCCTGTGCTGCCATCTGAAGCGCACAAGAGGAATCGACCGCCCACATAGGACCCACTCCTGTCGATCCTCGATCTCCACTGGGACCTCCGCAAAAGTCGCCCCATCGTCCACGTCCAGCTCCCCAAAGTCGATGATGTGCGTCGGGTCGTGCACGTATCTCCTCAGCTGAGACACGTGGAAGACGTCGTGCACCCGGTGCAACTGAGGTGGTAGAGCCAGGCGATAAGCCACCTCTCCTATCCTGCTGAGGACCTGGAAAGGCCCGATGAAGCATGGAGACAACTTGCCGCCTCGGCCAAATCTCCGTAAACCACGTCGAGGTGAGACACGCAAAAAGACGTGGTCGCCATCCTCGAACTCCAGTGGCCTCCGCCTCCTGTCAGCATATGACTTCTGCCGGCTCTGAGCTGTCCTCATCCTCTCCTGGATGATCTGGACCTTCTCTGTCGTGGCTCGGACCATCTCTGGTCCCACGAGTGCTGACTCCCCAGGGTCTGTCCAGCACAACGGTGATCTGCAGGGTCTGCCGTACAATGCCTCGTATGGTGCCATCCCGATGGTGGAGTGGTAGCTGTTGTTGTACGCGAACTCCACCAAGGGTAGGTGGTCCTCCCAGCTGCGACCAAAGTCGAGAACACATGCACGAAGCATGTCCTCGAGTGTCTGTATGGTCCTCTCAGTCTGACCATCCGTCTGAGGGTGGAAGGTTGTGCTCAGATGGAGCCGCGTCCCGAACGCCTCCTGCAACCCCTTCCAAAGCCGGGAAGTGAAACGAGCATCTCGATCGGAGACGATAGACGATGGCACACCGTGAAGCCGTACGATCTCCTGGACGTAAAGACGTCCCAAGCTCTCCACTAAGCCCTGCTCTCTGATGGGTAAGAAGTGTGCCGACTTGGTGAGTCGGTCGACAATCACCCAAATAGAGTCGTGACCTCTGGAAGTGCGTGGAAGTCCAGTCACGAAGTCCATAGATATGCCATCCCACTTCCACTCCGGGACATCCAAGGGCTGTACCAAGCCTGCTGGTACCTGATGCTCTGCCTTCACCTGCTGGTAGGTGAGGCATCGTGAAACGAACTCCGCCACAGCTTTCTTCATGCCCGGCCACCAGTGCTGTCGTCTGAGATCCTGGTACATCTTCGCCACTCCGGGATGTACCGCCAAGGGAGAAGTGTGAAACTCTCTCAGCACCTCCTCTCGTAAAGCGACTGGTACGAAGGTACGTCCTCTAAAAAGGATGTCGTGCTCTGCTCCAAGGGAGAAGCCATCAGGCGCCTGACCTGAGGATATCAGTGCACGCCGGGTCTCACAGTCAGCGTCCCTACGCTGAGCCTCTCTGACCCGCTGTAGAAGTGGAGGAGAGACTGTGAGAGACTGAAGAAAGGCTGCTCCGTCCCTATCCACGAAGGATATCTGTAAGGAGGCTAGCTGCTCCGTCGCCTCCTCAAGTAGCTGAATGCCCGTCCTCCTGCTGAGGGCATCGGCTACCACGTTCCCCTTCCCAGGAGTATAGACTATCTCAAAGTCATAGTCCTGGAGGAACTCAAGCCATATCCGCTGTCTCAGGTTCAGGTCCTTCTGAGAGAAGATATACCTGAGACTCTGGTGGTCAGAAAAGACTGTGAAGCGCTCGCCCATCAGATAGTGCCGCCAAGTCTTCAGAGCGAAGACCACTGCTGCTAACTCCAGGTCATGAGTGGCGTAGTTCTGCTCGTGCGGCCTCAACTGTCGTGATCCGTAGGCGATCACGGCCCGCTCCTGCATCAGGACGCACCCGAGTCCAGTCCCTGATGCATCGCAGTAAACTACGTACCCAACTCCCTCCTCAGGCAACCTCAAGATAGGTGCGCTGGTCAATCTCGGTCTCAGCTCCTGGAAGCTCTGCTGACATCTGTCTGACCACACGAAGGGTTTCCCCTTCTTCGTCAACGCTGAGAGTGGTGCCAAAACTCTGGAGAAGTCTGGCACGAATCTCCGATAGTATCCGGCTAGGCCCAAGAAGCTCCGCACCTCTGTCACGCTCCTGGGTGGCTCCCAAGCTAGCACTGCCTCGACCTTCGCGGGATCCACTGCAACTCCCGCCTCAGAAATGACGTGCCCCAAGAAATGGACCTCACGTAACCAGAACTGGAATTTTGAGAGCTTTCCATAAAGCTGGTGCTCTCGGAGCGTGTCTAGCACAACTCGCAGGTGGTAGGCATGCTCCTCCTCAGTCGTCGAGTATACCAAAATGTCGTCAATGAAGACCACGACAAATCGGTTGAGGTATGGCTGGAAGATCCTGTTCATGAGGCTCATGAACACTGCTGGAGCATTGGTTATGCCGAACGGCATAACCAAGAACTCATAATGGCCATACCGACACCTGAAGGCCGTCTTCTGCACGTCCTCGTCTCGAACTCTGAGCTGATGATAGCCTGACCGGAGGTCTATCTTCGAGAACCACCGCGCTCCCTTGAGCTGATCGAAGAGGTCATCAATCCGTGGCAGCGGATACTTGTTCCTCACTGTCACCTGGTTCAGGCGACGATAGTCGACACACAGTCGCAAGCTCCCGTCCGCCTTCTTGGCGAACAAAATCGTGGAAGCCCAGGGTGAAACACTGGGTCGGATAAACCCCTTGCTCTGCAAGTCCTCCAACTGTACCCGCAGCTCCCGAAGCTCGGCGGGGGCCATCCGATATGCTGGAGAAGATATCGGGGCTGTCCCCGGGTACAAGTCGATGTAAAAGTCTACCTCTCTACGAGGAGGTAGCCTTGGAACGTCGTCGGGAAAGACGTCCACGTACTGGTCCACCACTGCAGGAAAAGCTGGACTCCGCACGTCCACTGCTCCTAGGATGAGGCTAGCCAACTGATGAGAGATGGGCTGCACTCTCCTCCGCGGAAGTCCATCCTGTGCTGCAAAGGTTCCCTTCTCGCCGGTGAAGGTAAACCTGCTCCCGTCGGTGCGAACACATCGCACCTTGCGCCTAAAACAGTCGATCTGGGCATGAACCGTGGATAGCCAATCCATGCCCAAGATGACGTCGTAAGGCCTCGACGCCGCTACAAGGAGATCCCAGCCGAAGCTCTCGCCTCCTAGAGTAAGCTCACACTGCCGGCACCAGTGCGTAATCGTCGAGTCTGCTCCCGTAGGAGTCTCTAGCCGTAAGGATCGAGCCAACGGCTCAGTCGGAATCTCCGAGCTCCGAACAAGGGCAGAGGCTATGAAAGAGTGACTCGCTCCTGTGTCTATAAGTACTGCAGCAAGGGTGGAATAGACACAGATCGTACCTCGAATCATCTCTGGCATGTCGGGGTCGTAGGCCTCCACTGCCTGGAGCTGGGCCTGTCTCTGCCCGCCAGCTCCCTGTGGTCGAGGTGGCCCTCCTGGTGGTGGTGGGGGTAGAGCCTGGAAGCGTCGCCCACCACCCGCTGCTCGGCCAGCTCCTCTGCCTCGTCCGCCTCCTCCCTGCGGACCGCCACGGTCGACCCTCTGCCTCTGCCTGGGTGGCCCCTCCACCGTCTGCTGCTCCTCTGATCGGCGAGTCGGGCAGTCACGAGCCATGTGACCCTGCCCGCCGCAGGAGTAGCACAGCCTGCCTCTCGGAAGGCTGGCACTCCGCTGTGTGCCCTGCACTGCTGAGCCGGTGTCCTGAGGCCGTCTGCGTGGGGGTCTGGTCTGCCTGGACCCGAGAGTCATCCGTCGGCTACCTGCTGCCGAAGACTCAGCTACCTGCCGCCCTGCGCTAGGTCTCGCCGCTGGAGAAGGCTCTGCCAGGAAGCTCTCGATCAGGAGGGCTCGCTCCAGTACTCCCGCCTGGGTCGGAATGCTGAGGGAGATCAGCGACGCCCGAATCTCCTGTCGCAAGCCCTGCTCGAAGGTCCGGGCCCGGAAGAAGGGGTCCCGTACCATGTCGGTCGAGTAGCGAGATAGGTCAGTGAACCTCGCCGCGTACTGAGCGACCGTCATGCTGCCCTGGCGCAGCTGGAGAAGCTCCTGGATGCGCACCGCTCAGAGGGTGGCCGGGACGAACTCAGAGCGGAAGAGGCTCTCGAAGTCCGCCCAGAGCAAGGATGCCTCATCGTGAACCTGGAGCATCAAGCTCCACCATCGTCCTGCCGCTGCCTGCAGGAGGCTCACTGCGAGAATCACCATGAGATCCGCTGGTGTCCTCACTAGCCTAAAGATCCGTACCACCGCCTCTAGCCAGTCCTCGGCGGCCTGGGGGTCCGCCTCACCGCGAAACCTGGGCGGTCGCTGGCTCTGAAACTCATGCAGTGCCCTGAGGCGACGTGCATCGTCAGCGTCTGGTATTGGCAGCATCGGTGGCTCGGCGGGTAAAGCTACCGCCGGTGCCACTGCTGGCAAAGGGCCCTGCACCGAGGCCTCGTCGCTCGGTGGGCTGCCGTCGCGCCCTACACTCGGAACCCTAGCTGGCTGTCGTCGCGGGGCCATCCTGAAAAGGAGAACAAGAGCACCACAGTCAGAATAGTATACCTGGTGAGCTGGCACAAGTAATCACAAGGAAAACTTGAGACTTTCATGAAGCAGATCAGTATACCCGGTGAGCTGACACAAGTAATCACAAAGAAAACTCGAAACACACACGCAATCAATGTTTTCATGCATTAAGTCGGAAATCAGGAGTCAGGGTCCTGGTGTACGGATACGTCGGCCGCCGCACCAACACTGGGCTCCCTGAACTGATAACCACACTCAATACACTAAACACTATTGCTTCACATAGAAAGGAAAGACGATCAGAGTCTGTGGTAGAACCGACCACCTCTGATACCAATTTGTCACGACCCGACCTCGGGGCCAGTGCCGTGACTACCCCAAGCCCGCCTTCCATAGGCCAGGGGCTGGCGACTAGCACCAAGGCGTAAAATCCCAGTAAACAGGGAAGGCATTTCCTTTATAAGTAACAACCACACAGAGTCAGCAAGCGGAAAGTAAAGTGCAGAAAAGTAAAGGGGGCCGGAAATACAAGCCCAACTGTAAAGTACAACTGAAAAGTAAAGTACAACAACTGAAGAAAAGACGGAGGCCTCGTGTCGTCCACTGGAAATCCCACCTGAAGGGTGGGTACAGATAGCTTCCAGGCTCCTCGGGTCCCACGTCCGCTCCGAGCACGTCCCGCCCAGTGGTCCACCTCCCGGTACCGTCCTGCTCCACGCGCCTCCTCCACGATCAGCGCTGTCCGTCGTCTGCAACCAACACCACGAAGTGCGGGCATAGCCGGTGCAGGGGTGAGTATAAGCTACTCAGTAAGGACCCCGAGACCCCCGAAGGTCTCCCGAAATCCACAAAGGATATAGCACAAAAGAAAGATGCAATCACGAAGTAACATCTGACTCGACTTAGGTATATGCCCATACATATACCTAAGTCCCCAATTCTAGCTCTGCTCACGAGCTCAAGAACAACTCAATCCACGAAGGAAAGCAAGACTCAAATCCACAAGGAGAGTAAACAGTAAATCCACATAGGATAGTTCAACACAATCCACAAAGGAGAGTAACATACGATTCAGCTCAACCAGGTATACTTTTTCAGATGACGTCAAAGATGATCACTGATCAATCTAAGTCGTCGGACCCACGAAGGATCGATAGGTACTAACCCCCGCAAAAGACCCACGTAGGATCGGGCTCACACAGAACCTGTAGGCAGTGGCTCACACAGAACCGGTAGTAAGGACCCACATAGGATCGGGCTCACACAGAACCTGTAGCACTGATCCACGTAGGATCGCTGAGTGCAGTAGTCGACGCAGTCCACTGAGGATCTCTGCTCTGTCGTCGCCGCAGTCCACGAAGGATCTCTGCTCTGCCGTCGTCGCAGTCCACGGAGGATCTCTGCTCTGCCGTCGTCGCAGTCCACGGAGGATCTCTGCTCTGTCGTCGAAGTCACAGCCAGCGCTAGGGTTCCGGCACATAGCGAGCTCGTTTAGGAGGGTCCGCTCCACGAGCCGAGAGGCTGATACATCAACTGACACGTAGTCCGAAGTTGATGTATCCAAAAGTTCCGTATCGAAAACAGGATCTCAACGCAACAGACGGCGCGTCAATCGGACGCCCGGTCTGAGAGTTATTGGCATTTTCATCCCAGGGGCCCGGTTGGTTTTTAGGGCAAAACCAACCCGACCGTACTCCGCCTGTGTCCGATCCTCGGGCGGAGTATGCCAAAAGTTCCGTCTCACTTAGAGGAAACTACCACAGCTGACGGTACGTCGATCGGACGTCCGTAGCTCAAGTTATGAGCGTTTCCGCTCCGAGGGCCCGGTTGGTTTCGTGTACGAACCAACCCGGCCGAAACCAAAGTCTTCCGAAACCTTGAGTATAATATACCGAAACGACCGTCTCGATCCAAGGATCGCGTAGCCACTGACGGTTCGTCAATCGGAGGTCCCAGGCCCAAGATATGGGTGAAAGACCAAAGAGGGCCCGAAACGGGGGATCTGGGCCCGGGGCGACCCGGCCCGAACCCCCCCCTGGGGTCGGCCGAACCGGGTCGGCCCGACCCGGCCCGACCCGGCGAGGCCGGGTCCGGTCCGGCCTGGGCGCGGCCCGGCCGACCGGTCCGGCCTGGGCGCGGCCCGGCCGACCGGATCGGCCGGCTCGGCTTCGGCCGAGCGGCCGAAGGAGGGCGCCGCGGGCTTGACCCGCGGCTCAAGCGAAACGCGGCCCCGCGGGGGGGGCCGCCTGTCACGCGGACGCGGCCGGGCCGCCGCGTCCGTTTCCGGTTCCACGCGGCCGCGGAACCGGCCGCCGCCGCCGCGGCTTCAGCCGCGGCGGACTTCCACCACGGCGGCGCGCCGGGCGCCGCCGCCTCCGGTCGCCGGCGCCGCCGCGCCGGCGACCTGCGCCGCCGTTGCCTTCCGCGGGCCGCCGGAGATGCTCCGGTGGCCCGATTCCTTTCCCGTCTGCGCCGTTGCTCCTCCCGGGGGACGATCTTCACTGCGGAATCAACAGATCGCCCCTGCCGCGCGGTTCGTCGTCGTCCGCCAAATCCGCACAACAAAAGAGATCGACGGAGGGTTGCCGGGTCTTGTTCGTTAGACCCGCACCCTCCGCGTTAGTCATAAACCACGGGAGGAATGATCAACAACAATTTTAAATAAATTAAAATTGTCGGAGATCATGTTCTTTATTTTAAAAGAATAAACACGGGGAAAACACAATATTTCAAATCAACCCTTACCTTGCCGTCGTCGTCGGACGAGAGGTCGTCGCGGAAGAAGGGGGATCGTCGCGTCGTCGCGGTATCCGGCGTCGCGTCGCCAATCTCCGGATCAAGAACAAACGGATTTAATTAATTAAATCCGTTGCCATGAATTTTTAACAAAAAAGGAGAATTTAAACGATCCGATTCTCACCTTAGTTGCCGAACGAGGATCGGCCGCGGAAGAAGAGGCGTCGCCGAAGAACGTCGCGGGTAAAGCTCGTCGACGTCGCAGATCTCGGTGTGCGTCGTCGAATTTCGGTCGCCGGCGTTCTTCGCGTTCTTCGCGTTCTTCGCGTTCTTCGCGGAGTGATGAAGAACCAAAGATTCTCTCAAATCCTTTCAAAGGATTTTTAGGTTGGTCTTATTTTATAAACATGCCAACAAACGCAAAAGCGTAAGTAACGACCCATCAGTTCGTTGAATTAATTCAACGAGCGAAACAGCCCATTTAATTCACGAAATAAACCGCCCAATTAAATGGTCTGTTAAGAATTAAAGAAAACGCATCGGTTGACTTTTCAGTTACTTTGACGGGTTTTCGCGGGTGCGTTACTTAGCGAAAGAAACGGCGGGGCTCGTGCGGGCCCCACCTCACAAATATCCTACCAAGGGGGTAGGATATTTCTGGATAGCATCCTATCCGCTTTAACTCAGTTCAAGTGGCTTCCAAGTGACTTCCAAGCAGCTTAAGTGAAATAAAATAAAGTTGTCGCACAAACTTTATTTTATTTCTGACTTAAAGCCGCAAAATTTAAAAACCACGTCTAAGCAAACGCAACTCCGGAAGAGGCGTTTCTGAGCAAATACCGGCGCTGCGATTTCATCGGTGCCCTCAGAATTTGATTCCGGGCACCGGTTCAAAAGATCGAAAAACCCGCTCGTCCGTTCACTGAACGTACCCGAGCCAAACTTCGGAAATTGATTCCGGGCACACCGGGCCTCGGAATCAGGTGCCGTCTGAAGCTGCGCTCTTGTAAAATTCCAAAGAAAATTAAGAAAAAAATTTCCTTGAAATTTGCGGGTCTTTACACGTGAGGGGGGCCGGACCGCATGAACACGGCCGAACCCCCCTCCATCGTTCATGTTGATTATTCTTGCGGGCGGAAGCAAGGTGGCGTGGTGCCGTCGCACCACGCGGATAATTGTACGTTTAACTTACGCGATGCCGTCGCGCGCACCATGGAAGAAACAACAAGAGCGCGACGCCGTCGCGCCGCGTTGAAAGGAATCAAGGTACGGCGAAGGGGCGCGGTGCCGTCGCACCGCGCCGGATGACGAACGCCGCGGCCGGTTCCGGGCCGCGGCGGGACGAGGAGACCGCGACCGGTTCCGGGCCGCGGCGGAAGAGAAGACCGGCGGCCGGGCCGCCGGCGTCGGAAGCCGAAGAGGGGACCTGAATTTCCGGTCCCGTTGGAGAAAACCGGCCGGCCAGCTGGCCGGCCGGATGCCGTTAAAACCGGGGGAATTAATCCCCTGGCCACCTCATAAAAACCCCCCTCATTATGAGGGGGGCGGTTCTTTGAAGGAGGGGGGCAGCCGGCCCCCCAGTTCCGCTCAAATCAGGCCCCCCACGTGGGGGGGGGGGGGGGGCGTGTTTAAAAAAAAAACGGCGCGGCACAAAGGCCGCGCCGCCCCTCAAAAACCGCGGGGCTTAGCCCCCGCGTGCGTCCCCTCGCGGCGCCAGGCCGCCGCGGCCCGCGGCGCCGCCGCGCCGCCCAGGGGGGGGGGGGGGTCGGGCCGGGTCGGCCCGGACCCGGACCCCCCGTTTCGAACCAGAATCGGTTTTTGGCCCATAACTTGAGCCTCGGACCTCCGATCGATGAACCGTCAGCGGCAACGCGATCCTTGGATCGAGACAGTCGTTTCGGTATATCGCACTCAAGGTTTCGGATTACTTTGAGTTCGGCCGGGTTGGTTCGTTCACGAAACCAACCGGGCTTTCGGAGCGGAAACGCTCATATCTTGAGCTACGAACGTCCGATTGACGCGTCGTCAGTCGCGTTGTGTTCCTCTTAGTGAGACGGATCTTTTGGCTTGCCCGCCCGAGGTTTGGACGTAGGTGGAGTATGGTCGGGTTGGTTTAGCCTTAAAAACCAACCGGGCCCCGGAGACAAAAATGCCAATAACTCTCAGACCGGGCGTCCGATCGACGCGCCGTCTGTTGCGTTGAGTTCCTGTTGGCGATACGGAACTTTTGGATGCATCAACTCTGGTCTTCGTGACAGTTGATGTATCAGCCTCTCGGCTCGTGGAGCGGACCCTCCGAACGAGCTTGCTGTGTGCGGGAACCCTAGTGCTGGCTGCGACTGTTACTGCTACTACTACTGCTACGACTGCTACTGTGACTTCGACGACGACAGTACAGAGATCCTGTGTGGATTCGACGACGACGACTACAGCACTCAGCGATCCTACGTGGATCAGTGCTACAGGTCCTGTGTGGGCCCGATCCTGTGTGGGTCCTTGCGCTCAGTGGTTCTGTGTGAGCCAGCGCCTACAGGTTCTGTGTGAGCCCGATCCTGTGTGGGTCTTTGCGGGGGTTAGTTACCTATCGATCCTTCGTGGGTCCGACGACTTAGATGGATCAGTGATCATCTTTATCGTCCTTGAATAAGTATACCTGTGTGAGCTGAATCATGTTGCTTTCCTGTGTGGATTGTGTTGTGCAATCCTGTGTGGATTATGTTTTGCTTTCCTATGTGGAATACGTATACTTTCCTGCGTGGACTGAGTTGTACTTGGGCTCGGAGGTTGGAGCGTATTTTAATTGATGAATTAGGTATATGTATGGGCATATACCTAAGCAGTGTCGGTTGTTACTTCGTGATTGTACTTTTCTTCGTGGTTTATCCTTTGTGGATTTGAGAGACCTTCAGGGGTCTCGGGGTCCCTACTGAGTAGCTTATACTCACCCCTGCACGGGCTACGCCCGCACTACGTTGTGTTGGTTGCAGACGACGGACAGCGTTGACCTTAGCTGAGGCTTGTAGAGCGGGACAGTACCCGGAGGTGGACCACTGGGCGGGACGTGCACGGAGCAGACGGCGGGACCCGTGGAGTAGAGGAGCTATCTGTACCCACCCTTCAGGTGGGATTTCCAGTGGACAGCTCGGAGTAGCGACTTTTACTTTTCAGTTGCTGTTTTCCCTTTCGAGTTGTACTTTACTTTCAGTTTGGGTTTGTATACTGGCCCATTTACTTTTCCGCACTTTCAGTAGTACTCTGCTTTTGTTTAGTGTTTACTTTCTGCTTGCTTACTCTGTGGTGTTTGTTTACTTTTCAAAGGCAATGCCTTCCCTTTTTACCGGGATTTACGCCTTGGTGCTAGTCGCCAGCCCCTGGCCTATGGAAGGCGGGTTTGGGGTAGTCACGGCACGGACCCCGAGGGCGGGTCGTGACAAATTGGTATCAGAGGAGTTCGGTTCTACCGCGAACTCTGATCTTTTCTATGTGAAGCAATAATGTTTAGCGTATTGAGTGTAGATATCAGTCCAGGGAGTCCAGTGTTGGTGCGGCGGCCGACGTATCCGTACACCAGGACCCTGACTTCTGATTTCCGACTTAATGCACGAAAACATTGATTGCGTGTGTGTTTCAAATTTTTCTTTGTGATTACTTATAACAGCTCACCAGGTATACTGTTCTAACCGTGGCGCACCTGTTTCCTTTTCAGGATGGCCCCACGACGGCAGCCAGCTAGGGTTCCGAGAGTCGAGCGAGACGACAGCCCACCGAGCGACGAGGCCTCGGTGCAGGGCCCTTTTCCAGTAGTGGCACCGGCGGTAGCTTTACCCGCCGATTCCCCGATGCTTCCAGCAGCAGCCGCTGACGATGCACGTCGCCTCAGCGCACTGCATGAGTTTCAGCGCCAGCGACCGCCCAGGTTTCGCGGGGAGACGGATCCCCAGGCAGCAGAGGACTGGCTGGAGGCAGTAGTTCGAGTGTTTAGGCTAGTGAGGACACCAGCAGACCTCATGGTGATCCTCGCTGCGAGCCTACTACACGCAGCAGCAGGACGATGGTGGAGCTTGATGCTCCAGGTGCACGATGAGGCATCTCTACTTTGGACGGACTTTGAGAGCCTCTTCCGCTCGGAGTTCGTCCCAGCCACCCTTCGTGCAGTGCGTATCCAGGAGCTTCTACAGCTGCGGCAGGGCAACATGACGGTCGCTCAGTACTCGGCGAGATTTACCGATCTCTCGCGCTACTCGACCGACATGGTACGGGACCCATTCTTCCGGGCCCGGACCTTCGAGCAGGGTTTGAGACACGAGATCAGGGCATCGCTGATCTCCCTCAGCATACCGACTCAGACAGGAGTACTGGAGCGGGCCCTTCTGATCGAGAGCTTCCTTGCTGATTCTACACCAGCACAGCGACCCACCGCAGGGCGGCACGTGGCAGAGTCATCCGCAGCAGGCAGTCGACGGATGACTCAGGGGTCCAGACAGACCAGACCTTCGGGCAGACGATCTCAGGGCACTGGCTCAGCAGTGCGGGGCACACAGCGCGGGGCCAGTCTTCTGAGAGGCAGACAGTGCTACTCGTGCGGCGGGCAGGGCCACATGGCTCGTGACTGCCCGACCCGCCGTGCCGAGGAGCAGCAGACGGTTGAGGGACCACCGAGGCAGAGGCAGAGGGTCGACCGTGGCGGTCCGCAGGGAGGAGGCGGACGAGGCAGAGGAGCTGGACGAGTAGCTGGTGGTGGCCGACGCTTTGAGGCTCTACCACCACCACCACCAGGAGGTCCACCCCGACCACAGGGAGCTGGCGGGCAGCGACAGGCACAACTCCAGGCAGCAGAGGTCTACGACCACGGCGCACCCGAGATGATTCGAGGTACTATCTGTGTCTATTCCACCCTTGCTGCAGTTCTTATAGACACAGGAGCGAGTCATTCTTTCATAGCCGCTACCCTTGTTCGGAGCTCGGAGATTCCGACAGAGCCGTTGACTCGATCCTTACAGCTAGAGACTCCTACGGGAGCAGACTCGATGATCACGCACTGGTGCCGGCAGTGTGAGCTTACTCTAGGAGGCGAGAGCTTCGGCTGAGATCTTCTTGTAGCAGCGTCGAGGCCTTACGACGTCATCTTGGGCATGGATTGGCTATCGACAGTCCATGCACAGATTGACTGTTTTAGGCGCAAGGTGCGATGTGTACGCACCGACGGGAGCAGGTTCACCTTCACCGGAGAGAAGGGAGCCTTAGCAGCACAGGATGGACTTCCGCGGAGGAGAGGACAACCCATCACTCATCAGTTGGCTAGCCTTATCCTTGGAGCAGTTGACGTGCGGAGTCCTGGTTTTCCTGCAGTGGTGGATCAGTTTGCGGACGTTTTTCCCGACGATGTTCCAGGGCTACCTCCTCGCAGAGAGGTAGACTTTTATATTGACTTGTACCCCGGGATAGCCCCGATATCCACTCCAGCATATCGGATGGCCCCCGCCGAGCTTCGAGAGCTACGGGTGCAGTTGGAGGACTTGCAGGGCAAGGGGTTCATCCGACCCAGTGTTTCACCCTGGGCTTCCCCGATATTGTTCGCCAAGAAGGCGGACGGGAGCTTGCGACTTTGTGTTGACTATCGTCGCCTGAACCAGGTGACAGTGAGGAACAAGTATCCGCTACCGAGGATTGATGACCTCTTTGATCAACTCAAGGGAGCACGGTGGTTCTCGAAGATAGACCTCAGGTCAGGCTATCATCAGCTCAGAGTCAGAGACGAGGATGTGCAGAAGACAGCCTTCAGATGTCGGTATGGCCACTATGAGTTCTTGGTTATGCCTTTCGGTGTAACCAATGCCCCAGCAGTGTTCATGGCTCTCATGAACAGGATCTTTCAGCCATACCTCGATCGGTTTGTCGTAGTCTTCATCGACGACATTCTGATTTACTCTACGACAGAGGAGGAGCACGCCTATCACTTGCGAGTTGTTCTTGACACACTCCGAGAGCACCAGCTTTATGGTAAGCTCTCGAAGTGCCAGTTCTGGATACGTGAGGTCCACTTTTTGGGACATGTTATCTCTGAGGCGGGAGTTGCAGTGGATCCCACGAAGATTGAGGCTGTGTTAGCATGGGAGCCACCCAGGAGCGTGACTGAGGTTCAGAGTTTCTTGGGACTAGCTGGATACTATCGGAGATTCGTACCAGACTTCTCTAGAGTTGCAGCATCACTCACAGCTTTGACGAAGAAGGGGAAACCCTTCGTGTGGTCAGACAGATGTCAGCAGAGCTTCCAGGAGCTGAGACAGAGATTGACTAGCGCACCTATCTTGAGGTTGCCTGAGGAGGGAGTAGGGTACGTAGTCTACTGCGATGCATCAGGGACCGGACTCGGATGTGTTCTGATGCAGGAGCGGGCAGTGATCGCCTATGGATCACGTCAGTTGAGGCCGCATGAGCAGAACTACGCTACCCATGACCTGGAGTTAGCAGCAGTGGTCTTCGCTCTGAAGACATGGCGACACTATCTGATGGGCGAGCGCTTTACAGTCTTTTCCGATCATCAGAGTCTCAGGTATATCTTCTCGCAGAAGGACCTGAACCTGAGACAGCGGCGATGGCTCGAGTTCCTCCAGGACTATGACTTTGAGATAGTCTATACTCCTGGTAAGGGGAACGTAGTAGCCGATGCCCTCAGCAGGAGGACGGGCATTCAACTACTTGAGGAGGCGACGAAGCAGCTAGCCTCTTTGCAGATATCCTTCGTGGATAGAGATGGAGCAGCCTTTCTTCAGTCTCTCACAGTCACTCCTCCACTACTGCAGCGAGTCAGGGAGGCATAGCATGGGGACGCTGACTGTGAGACACGGCGTGCACAGATATCCTCAGGACAGGCACCTGATGGTTTCTCCCTTGGAGCAGAGCACAGCATCCTTTTCAGAGGACGTACCATGGTACCAGTCACTTTGCGAGAGGAAGTGCTGAGGGAGTTTCACACTTCTCCTTTAGCGGTACATCCTGGAGTGGCGAAGATGTACCAGGACCTCAGACGACAGCATTGGTGGCCGGGTATGAAGAAGGCTGTAGCAGAGTTCGTTTCTCGATGCCTCACCTGTCAGCAGGTGAAGGCAGAGCATCAGGTACCAGCAGGCTTGGTACAGCCCTTGGAGGTTCCGGAGTGGAAGTGGGACGGCATATCTATGGACTTCGTGACTGGACTTCCACGCACTTCCAGAGGTCACGACTCCATTTGGGTGATTGTTGACCGACTCACCAAGTCGGCACACTTCTTACCCATCAGAGAGCAGGGCTCAGTGGAGAGCTTGGGACGTCTCTACGTTCAGGAGATTGTGCGGCTCCACGGCGTGCCATCATCTATCGTTTCCGATCGAGATGCCCGCTTTACTTCCCGGCTTTGGAAGGGGTTACAGGAGGCGTTCGGTACGCAGCTACGTCTTAGCACAGCTTTTCACCCTCAGACGGATGGTCAGACGGAGAGGACCATTCAGACTCTCGAGGACATGCTCCGCGCATGTGTCCTCGACTTTGGTCATAGCTGGGAGGACCACCTACCCTTGGTGGAATTCGCGTACAACAACAGCTACCACTCCACCATCGGGATGGCACCGTACGAGGCGTTGTACGGCCGACCATGTAGATCTCCTTTGTGCTGGACAGACCCTGGGGAGTCAGCACTGGTGGGACCGGAGATGGTCCAGGCCACGACAGAGAAGGTCCAGGTCATCCAGGAGCGGATGAGGACAGCTCAGAGCCGGCAGAAGACATACGCTGACAGGAGGCGGAGGCCACTGGAGTTCGAGGATGGCGACCACGTCTTCTTGCGGGTCTCACCTCGACGTGGTATTCGGAGATTTGGCCGAGGCGGCAAGTTATCTCCGCGCTTCATCGGACCCTTCCAGATTCTCAGCAGGATTGGTGAGGTGGCTTATCGCCTGGCTCTACCACCTCAGTTGCACCGGGTGCACGACGTCTTCCACATATCCCAGCTGAGGAGATACGTGCACGACCCGACGCACATCATTGACCATGGGGAGCTTGACGTTGACGATGGGGCGACTTTTACGGAGGTCCCGGTGGAGATAGAGGATCGACAGGAGCGGGTCCTACGTGGGCGATCGATTCCTCTTATGCGCATCAGATGGCAGCACGGGAATCTCCAGGAGAGCACATGGGAGCGGGAGGCTCAGATGCGTGCTCAGTACCCTCATTTGTTTCCCTAGTTTTGATGTATCTTTACGGGGACGTAAAGCCCTGAGGTGGGAGTAATGTAAAGACCCGTAAAATTCAAGGGAAATTTTTTCTTAATTTTCTTTAGAATTTTACAAGAGCGCGGTTTCAGACGGCACCTGATTCCGAGGCCCGGAGTGCCCGGAATTATTTTCCGAAGTTTGGCTCGGGTACGTTCAGTGAACGAACGAGCGGGAATTCCTAACTTTTGATCCGGTGCTCGGAATTGAAATCCGAGGGCACCGATGAACTCGCAGCGCCGATATTCGCTTAAAGAGACCTTTTCGGGAGTTGCGTTTGTTGCGGGTTGAAAGTTAATTTTGGGGTTTTTAGTTGAGTTAAATAAAATTTGTGTAGAACAAATTTTATTATAACTTCTTAAAACCTATCAAAGGAGGTTGGAAGTGGGACCCACACCCACTTAACCTCACTTGGGAGGATTAAGTGTGGTGGGGCCCACACGAACCCCTATTTCTTTTCAAATTCCCTAACCCCTCTAAACCCCCTCTTATTTATGTAACTCTCCCCTACTTTAATTCTTGCCAACCTATCTCTTCACTTAATTTTGTCAACTCTAGATTTAATTAATGTATTGAATTCAACTTTTGAATTTTGAAAGGTTGGCAAGGTGAAAATAAAATAAGGTGTAGCTTATTTTATTTTAGGTTATTTGTTTGTCTTCTTGAGAGGTGGAGAGCTCTTCTTCTTCTTCAAACTCAACGAAGAACGCGAAGAACGTCGTTCTTCAACGAAGAACTTCTCCGCCGAAGAACACGGTCCATCCGCGACGCCGTATCCGCGACGCGACGTACTTCTTCCGCGTCATCTCTTCCGCGACGGTTTTCCGCGACGAACGCCATCGACAACGACTCTTCCTCCGACGTCAAAGGAATCGACTCCGATATTCCACGACTACGTCAACGTGCGACTATCGAGGTAGAGGTTCTTGAGTTCGTTGTTTTCTTTATTATTTGACTTTCCTCAAGACTTGACGAGGAACGCTCAATTTCCGACGAAGAATGCCGCTCCGCTCTTCTTCGTTTACCGTGTCAACGAAAGGGGACGCCGCTTCCTCCTCGGACCTTCTTCGTCGACATACGAAGATTCGCCAACGACGTAACTCTTCGGGCATATCTCTTCGTCAACGGATTGACGAATGACGACCGCGACGCCCGACCACCGCGACGTTGTCTTCCGCGGGACGTTGTCAAATCTTCGATCTTATACCCGAGGTAGGGGTTGTTGATTCAATATTTATTTATTCCATTTCTTGAACGTGGATCTCGCATGTCTAACTTGAGGCTTGAATGTTTAAGTTGAGTTATTTATTTAACGTGAGGGGGGCCGGACCGCATGAACACAGCCGAACCCCCCTCCATCGTTCATGTTGATTATTCTTGCGGGCGGAAGCAAGGTGGCGTGGTGCCGTCGCACCACGCGGATAATTGTACGTTTAACTTACGCGATGCCGTCGCGCGCACCATGGAAGAAACAACAAGAACGCGACGCCGTCGCGCCGCGTTGAAAGGAATCAAGGTACGGCGAAGGGGCGCGGTGCCGTCGCACCACGCCGGATGACGAACGCCGCGGCCGGTTCCGGGCCGCGGCGGGACGAGGAGACCGCGGCCGGTTCCGGGCCGCGGTGGAAGAGAAGACCGGCGGCCGGGCCGCCGGCGTCGAAAGCCGAAGAGGGGACCGGAATTTCCGGTCCCGTTGGAGAAAACCGGCCGGCCAGCTGGCCGGCCGGATGCCGTTAAAACTGGGGGAATTAATCCCCCGACCACCTCATAAAAACCCCCCTCATTATGAGGGGGGCGGTTCTTTGAAGGAGGGGGGCAGCCGGCCCCCCGGTTCCGCTCAAATCAGGCCCCCCACGTGGGGGGGGGGGGGGGGCGTGTTTAAAAAAAAAAACGGAGCGGCACAAAGGCCGCGCCGCCCCTCAAAAACTGTGGGGCTTAGCCCCCGCGTGCGGCCCCTCGCGGCGCCAGGCCGCCGCGGCCCGCTGCGCCGCCGCGCCGCCGGCCAGGGGGGGGGGGGGGGGTCGGGCCGGGTCGGCCCGGACCCGGACCCCCCGTTTCGAACCAGAATCGGTTTTTGGCCCATAACTTGAGCCTCGGACCTCCGATCGACGAACCGTCAGCGGCAACGCGATCCTTGGATCGAGACGGTCGTTTCGGTATATCGCACTCAAGGTTTCGGATTACTTTGAGTTCGGCCGGGTTGGTTCGTTCACGAAACCAACCGGGCTTTCGGAGCGGAAACGCTCATATCTTGAGCTACGAACGTCCGATTGACGCGCCGTCAGTCGCGTTGTGTTCCTCTTAGTGAGACGGATCTTTTGGCATGCTCCGCCCGAGGTTTGGACGCAGGTGGAGTACGGTCGGGTTGGTTTAGCCTTAAAAACCAACCGGGCCCCGGAGACAAAAATGCCAATAACTCTCAGACCGGGCGTCCGATCGACGCGCCGTCTGTTGCGTTGAGTTCCTGTTGGCGATACGGAACTTTTGGATACATCAACTCTGGTCTTCGTGACAGTTGATGTATCAGCCTCTCGGCTCGTGGAGCGGACCCTCCGAACGAGCTTGCTGTGTGCGGGAACCCTAGTGCTGGCTGCGACTGTTACTGCTACTACTACTGCTACGACTGCTACTGTGACTTCGACGACGACAGTACAGAGATCCTGTGTGGATTCGACGACGACGACTACAGCACTCAGCGATCCTACGTGGATCAGTGCTACAGGTCCTGTGTGGGCCCGATCCTGTGTGGGTCCTTGCGCTCAGCGGTTCTGTGTGAGCCAGCGCCTACAGGTTCTGTGTGAGCCCGATCCTGTGTGGGTCTTTGCGGGGGTTAGTTACCTATCGATCCTTCGTGGGTCCGACGACTTAGATGGATCAGTGATCATCTTTATCGTCCTTGAAGAAGTATACCTGTGTGAGCTGAATCCTGTTGCTTTCCTGTGTGGATTGTGTTGTGCAATCCTGTGTGGATTATGTTTTGCTTTCCTATGTGGAATACGTATACTTTCCTGCGTGGACTGAGTTGTACTTGGGCTCGGAGGTTGGAGCGTATTTTAATTGATGACTTAGGTATATGTATGGGCATATACCTAAGCAGTGTCGGTTGTTACTTCGTGATTGTACTTTTCTTCGTGGTTTATCCTTTGTGGATTTGAGAGACCTTCAGGGGTCTCGGGGTCCCTACTGAGTAGCTTATACTCACCCCTGCACGGGCTACGCCCGCACTACGTTGTGTTGGTTGCAGACGACGGACAACGTTGACCTTAGCTGAGGCTTGTAGAGCGGGACGGTACCCGGAGGTGGACCACTGGGCGGGACGTGCACGGAGCAGACGGCGGGACCCGTGGAGCAGAGGAGCTATCTGTACCCACCCTTCAGGTGGGATTTCCAGTGGACAGCTCGGAGTAGCGGCTTTTACTTTTCAGTTGCTGTTTTCCCTTTCGAGTTGTACTTTACTTTCAGTTTGGGTTTGTATACTGGCCCATTTACTTTTCCGCACTTTCAGTTGTACTCTGCTTTTGTTTAGTGTTTACTTTCTGCTTGCTTACTCTGTGGTGTTTGTTTACTTTTCAAAGGCAATGCCTTCCCTTTTTACCGGGATTTACGCCTTGGTGCTAGTCGCCAGCCCCTGGCCTATGGAAGGCGGGCTTGGGGTAGTCACGGCACGGACCCTGAGGGCGGGTCGTGACATGAGTCGCGTACGAGATGACAGCCCACCGAGCGAGGAGGCCTTGGTGTAGGGCCCCATCACAGCGGAGGCACCAGCGGTACCACTACCCGCTGAGCCACCAATACTACCAGCCCCAACAGCAGAGAGTACACACCACCTGAGTGCGTTGCAAGAGTTTCAGCGACAGAGGTCGCCCAGGTTCTGCGGAGAGACGGACCCTCAGGCAGCCGAGGATTGGCTGGAGGCTGTCGTCAGAGTCTTCAGATTGGTAGGGACACCAGCCGACCTTATGGTGATCATTGCTGCGAGTCTCCTACACGCAGAAGCAGGTATATGGTGGAGCTTGATGCTCCAGGTGCACGATGAGACATCTTTACTCTGGTCAGACTTCAAGAGTCTCTTCCTCTCAGAGTTTGTTCCAACCACCCTTCATGCGGTGCAGATCCAGGAGTTACTTCATCTGTGACAAGACAACATGACAGTATCCCAGTACTCAGCGAGGTTTACCGACCTTTTGCGCTACTCCACGGACATGGTATGGGACCCATTCTTTAGGGCCCAGACCTTTGAGCAGGAACTAAGACACGAGATCAGGGCTTCGAGGATCTCTCTGAGCATCCCGACATAGGCAGGAGTATTGGGGCGAGCCCTTCCTGTGGATAGCTTCCTCACTGAGCTGACACCAGCATCGAGACCTTGCACTGGGGGACACGTAGCAGAGTCTTCTGCAACCGGCAGTAGAAAGATGTCAAAGAGGTCAAATCGGACCAGACCATTAGGAGAGTGACCTTAGGATTCAGGTTTTGTTGTGCGGGACACACAGAAAAGATCCAGCTATACAAGGAGCAGGCAGTGATATGCATGTGGCGGGCAGGGTCACATGGCTTGAGACTGCCTGACTGACCATACAGATGAGAAGAAGACAGTGGAGGGACCTCCCAGGCAGAGGCAAAGGTTTGACCGTGGCGGTCCGCAGGGAGGAGGCGGACAAGAAAGAGGAGATGTCTGGGCAGTAGGTGGTGGACGATGCTTTGAGGCTCTACCACCACCACCACGAGGAGGTCCACCCCGACCACAGGGAGCTGGCGGGCAGAGGTAGGCTCAGCTCTAGGCAATGGAGGCTTACGACCACGGCGCCCCTGAGATGATTCGAGGTACTATCTGTGTCTACTCCACCATTGTTGTAGTACTTATAGACACAAGAGTGAGTCATTCTTTTTTTGCCGCTGCCATTGTTCGGAGCTCGGAGATTCCGACGGAGCCGTTGGCTCGATCCTTACGGCTAGAGACTTCTACGGGAGCAGACTCGATGATTACACACTGGTGCCGGCAGTGTGAGCTTACTCTAGGAGGTGAGAGCTTCGGCTGGGATCTTCTTGTAGTGACATCGAGGCCTTATGATGTCATCTTGGGTATGGACTGGTTGTCTACAGTCCATGCTCAAATCGACTGTATTAGGCACAAAGTGCGTTGTATCCACACGGATGGGAGAATGTTCACCTTCATCGTCGAGAAGAGATCCTTAACAGCGCCGGATGAACTTATGCAGAGGAGAGGGTAGCCGATCAAACACCAATTGGCTAGTCTCATCCTTAGAGCAGTTGATGTACGGAGTCCGAGTTTTCCTATTGTGGTGGATTAGTATGTGGGCGTTTTTCCTGGCGACGTTCCAGGACTACCTCCTCGCAGATAGGTAGACTTTTACATAGACCTGTACCCTGGGATAGCACCGATATCTACTCCAGCATATCTGATGGCTCCCGCTGAGCTTCGTGAGATGCGAGTCTAGATGGAGGACTTGCAGGGAAATGGATTCATCCAACCCAGTGTTTTACCCTAGGATTCTCCGATTCTATTCTCCAAGAAGGAGAATGTGACCTTACGGCTGTGTGTTGACTACCGTCGCTTGAATCAGGTGACCGTGAAGAAAAATTATCCACTCCCGAGGATTGAAGACCTCTTTGATTAGCTCAAGGGAGCAATATGGTTCTCGAAGATAGACCTCAGGTCAGGCTATCACCAGCTCAGAGTTCGAGATGACGATGTGCAGAAGATGACCTTCAGGTGTCGGTATGGCCACTACGAGTTCTTGGTTATTCCCTTTGGCGTAACCAATGCTCCAGTAGTGTTCATGAGTCTCATGAACAAGATCTTCCAGCCTTACCTCGATCATTTTGTCATAGTATTCATCGACAATATACTGATATACTCGACTACTGAGGAGGAGCACGCCTACCACTTGCGGGTTGTACTGGATACACTCCGAGAGCACCAGCTTTATGGTAAGCTCTCGAAGTGCCAGTTCTGGATACAAGAGGTACACTTCTTGGGACACTTCATCTCAGAGGCGGGAGTTGTAGTGGATCCTACAAAGATCTAGGTAGTGCTAGCTTGGGAGCCACCCAGGAGCGTGACGGAGGTGTAGAGTTTCCTGGGTCTGGCTGGATACTATCAGAGATTTATTCCAGACTTCTCCAGAGTTGCAGCACCACTTTCAGCCTTGGAAAAGAAGGGGAAACCCTTTGTGTGGTCAGATAGATGTCAGCATAGCTTTCAAAAGTTGAGGCAAAGGTTGATCAGTGTGCCCATCTTGAGGTTACCGGAGGAGGGAGTTGGTTACTTAGTTTACTGTGATGCATCAGGAACCAGACTCGGGTGTGTCTTGATGCAGGAGCGAGCAGTTATTGCCTATGGTTCACGGAATTTGAGATAGCACGAGCAGAACTACGCTACCCATAACCTGGAGTTAGCAGCCGTGGTCTTCGCCTTGAAGATGTGGCGACGCTATCTGATGGGCGAGCGCTTTACAGTCTACTCTAACCACCAGAGTCTTAGGTACATCTTCTCGCAGAGGGACTTGAAGCTGAGACAGTGGTGATGGCTCGAGTTCCTCCTTGAATATGAATTTGAGATAGTCTATACTCCTGGGAAGGGGAGCGTTGTAGCTGATAATCTCAGTAGGAGATCGGGCATTCAGCTACTAGGAGAGGCGACGGAGCAGCTAGTCACCTTGTAGATATCCTTTGTGGATAGAGATAGAGTAGCCTTTATACAGTCTCTCACAGTCACTCCTCCACTCCTTCAGCGAGTCAGAGAGGCACAACATGGGGACGCTGATTGCGAGACACGACGTGCTCAGATATCCTCAGGGCAGGCACCTGATGGATTTTCTGAAGGAGGGGAGCACGTCATCCTCTTCAAGGGACGTACTATGGTACCAGTTTCACTACAGGAGGAGGTGCTGAGGGTGTTCCACACTTCCCCTCTAGCGGTACATCTAGGATTGGCGAAGATGTATCAAGACCTTAGACGATAGCACTGGTGGCCTGGTATGAAGAAGGCTGTAGCAGAGTTCGTTTCATGATGCCTCACTTGTCAGCAAGTGAAGGTAGAGCACCAGGTACCAGCAGGCTTAGTACAACCCTTAGAGGTTCCAAAGTGGAAGTGGAAGGGGATATCCATGGATTTCGTGACGGGGCTTCCACGTACATCCATAGGACACGACTCTATCTGGGTGATCATAGACTGACTCACCAAGTCGGCCCACTTCCTACCGATCAGAGAGCGGGGCTTAGTAGAGAGCTTGGGACGCCTCTACATTCAGGATATCGTACAGCTTCACGGTGTGCTATTGACTATCATTTTCTATCAAGATGATCATTTCACTTCTCGGCTATGGAAGGGGTTACATGAGGCTTTTGTGATGCAACTACGTCTGAGCACCGCCTTCCATCCTTAGACGGATGGACAGACTGAGAGGACCATACAAACACTTGAGGACATGCTCCGTGCATGTGTCCCTGACTTTGGTCACATCTAGGAGGATCACCTACCCTTGGTGGAGTTTTCATACAACAACAGATACCACTCCACCATCGGGATGGAACCATACGAGGCGCTGTACGTCCGAACTTGAAGATCACCTCTGTGCTGGACTGACCCTGGGTAGTCAGCACTTGTAGGACCAGAGATGGTTCAGGCTACGACAAAGAAGGTGCAGATCATCCAGGAGCGGATGAAGACTACACAGAGCAGATAGAAGTCCTATTCTGATAGGAGGCGGAGACCACTAGAGTTCGAGGATGGTGACCACGTCTTCTTATGGGTCTCACCTAGACGGGGTCTACGGAGATTTGGCTGGGGCGGCAAGTTATCTCCTAATTTCATCAGACTATTCCAGATCCTCAGTAGAGTAGGCAAGGTGGCTTACCGCCTGGCCCTTCCACCTCAGTTGCACCAGGTGCATGACATCTTTCACGTATCTTAGCTGAGGAGATACGTGCACGACCTGGCCCACATCATCGATCACAGGGAGCTGGACATCGATGACGGGGCGAATTTTGTGGAGGTCCCGGTGGAGATTGAGGATCGACAGGAGTGGATCCTACGTGGACAGTCAATTCCTATGGTGCGCATTCGTTGGCAGCATGATAACCTCCAGGAGAGCACTTGGTAGTGGGAGGCATAGATGCGAGCTCAGTATCCCCATTTGTTTTTCTAGTGTGTGTTGTAGCTTTACGGGGATGTAAATCCATGAGGTGGGAGTAATGTAAAGACCCAGAGTTTTCAGGGAATTTTTTTTATTAATTATTTGGAATTTTATGAGTCTGCGGATTCTGACGACACTTGATTCCGAGGCCCGTTGTGCCCGGAATCAATTCCCAAATTTTTGTTTGGGTGCGTTCAGTAAACGTACGTGTGAGTTTTTCTATCTTTTGAAGTGGTGCTCGGAATTAAAATCCGTGGACACTGATGAACTCACAGTGCTAGTATTCGCTTAAGGGGACCTTTACCACAGTTGCGTTTTATGTGGGTTGAAAGTTAAAAATTGGGGCTTAATTAAAAAGTTAAATAAAATTTTTTGAAATAATTTTATTCACCCTGGTAGTTTAATCCTACATGGGGAAGTTATTGGAGGGGCCCGTACCCACATTTATGAAATAGTGGGTTCCCTAGACCCAACTATTATGTGCTTTTGATTACCATATCGTGTATAGAGTAAACTATGCATGATGTCATCTTACCATTATAGTGTAGACTTTTCTACGTCCACTATAGAAATGGTAATGTCAAAAGATTAATTGTCGTATCGAAAGGTTATAGCAGTTCCCAGGCTATAATGAGAACCTCTAGATACTATGACATTAATATTAAATATATATGTTCTATGGTCTAGATGCATATTACTAATTGGACATAGTAGATGTCTAACCATCAAGTGGTGGGGGATCATAAGCATTGAGACTTCTTCTCATGAAGTTCACACTTGGTGATCTCAAGTAGTGAGATCATGAGGATTGACCCGCCAATAGGAACACCACATGTTTCGGGTGTCATTGGATGTTCCTATCTATGATCATGTGTAATGGTCTCCTGACTTGAGATCATTACCAATGTATGTCACTTGATTACATACTTTGATGCAAGACGAAAACCATGGCGATGAAGTCGTGGCGAGGTAGTTTGTGTCGGGTGCATTGTTGGTGGCATGACATTGGTTGAATGTTCAAGAAAGGATTTGTCTCTTCTGGGTTATGGAAGTAATATATCTCAGGCCATGTTGATATGGATGGCAGTACCTTTTTAAGACCATGTCCATGGAAGTCAAGGGTAAATCCATCCAGTTAAATCAACAAACTATAAAGCAAGAAAAGGGCGATGACACCTGAGTGCGTCCTACTTTATGAGATATTACAGACAAAGAGATTATATTACATAGTGCATGTTCGTAGGTTATTTGTTGCTGCTGTGACAATCCTTATTTCTTCAAGGGCCATGATGGGTTGCTAGATCCCTCTCTTGGTCTCTGAATACTATTCACGACTGTCAAAATAAGGGCCTAGAGGGTCACACACAATAGCGTATTCAAGAATCTGCCCTATTCAGTTGAATAGGAGTTTTGGACATGGCGGGCCCTGCCATAGGGGTTTGGGATTTGTTCAAAGATAAACGATCACCAATGAAATAAATAAATTCATATTATTTGAGTTTAGAATAATGAGTATTGAATTTATTTATTAAATGTATTTATGAGTTTTAAGTAAATACATGAAAATATTAATTGATGAATATTAAATTATTCTAGGTTCAATTAATATTTATGGGAGAGATGAGTCGAGTTAATGACTCAATTATTATCACGTAATATATTTTAATATATTACAAGTAAATGATAATAATATTTATGACTCAGTTTAGTAGTCATAGATGTCGTTGATAGTGCGTTAAGTATTCGGGGTCGGCGAGGCGATACCGGGAATTTTAATTGTGAACTATAAATAGAAGAGGAGGGGAATTTTCCAAACACTATTCATGGAGCTTATCTCTCCTCTCCTCTCTCCCATATTCTAGAGAGAGATTCTCTAGATCTAAGGAGCTTGGATGGAGCTCTCTCTCAAGAATCGCGACCGATGCGATGCGGTGTTCATTGGAGCGTCGAAGGTATCGTCACAAAAAAAATAAAAAGTAAAATAATAAAATAATGGGTTTTGCATGGGGGCCGAGCGACCCCCCTGTTCATGCGCGACGGCCACAAGTCCGCCTCCTCCCTCCCTCGACCGGTTGTGGCCGACTCCCCACACAGGGCCAACGACCCGCTCAGCGCCCCACTGCCGGCCGTGGACCACCCCTCCGGGCTGCCTCCTGCCACAACAAGTAGGCGCGACTGCCTCCTCTTACACCAACAACGGAGATGTCAGACCCTCCTGCACCTGGCGCACCAGCCTGAGCGGTTGTTCCCCTTCCGCCGGTCCTCCCTCCCGCTGAAGCAGCAGCGGACAACTCCAGGTCGGCGACCCGCACTGCGCCCAGTCCCTCCCGGCCAGCCATCTCATGCGGCAACCCCACGGAGATTTGCCGCACCAAGCTGGTAAACCAGCATGCCGACCAACCTCCTCTCAGACGCCCAATAGGCAGGCCACCCCGGTACCCAGCGGAGCACGCTGTGTTCGGCCTATCAACTGCCGGACTCCTCTCTTGCAGAGAAAGCGCCCTCACCCGTGGCCCGCCAGTACAAAGGCTATCAGCTGCGACCTTCCGCACCACCTTCGGGGCTGCACGGTTCCCAGGACGCAGCACCAGCCTCTCCACCCTCGGCCTTTGGCCTCCGCCCTGCAGGAGCCAGCAGCGGCCCTGCCGGCCAGCTTCCCTCCGCTCCCAACTGGCTGCTTTCGGCCGGTGCCCAAATCCCGGTGCGAGCAGAACCCCACCGAGGTCGGGATCTCCTTTGGTGAGGTACTCCCTTGGTGCTCCACCTAAACTAGAATAGCCTAGAAACAAGCATTGGCTGGTGTACCCATCCCGGAACGAGCTTGGGCGGAACTGCCCAGCCCAGAATGCTCCTGCATGAGGTTGGTACTGCCCAGACTGGGCCTGCGTAGGTTCGCCCCAACCTGCACAGGCCCTGCCCAAAGTATTAAGGGTCCGGGTGTTTTTAATTTAATCAAAATTAATTAAATTAATTAATTTAATTTCAGTTGAGAATCAAATTAATTAAACATTAATTTTGGTTATTAAAATTTTAATGTGGCATGATTAATTTAATTGGGCGATTAATTATATAAAATAATTAATTTAATTTTAGTTTTAAAATTAAATTAATTAAATGGGACCAAACGACGCATTAATATTGAATTAAAATTAGAGTGAAATTTTAATTCAATAAAAATAATGCCCTCAAGTTTATGTTAATGCATGTTTAATTTTTATTCTGCGTTTAGTTTAATATACGCGAGTTTAATGTGTATATGCTGGTCATGAGCCGTTGACTGACAAATGTATGTCTGGTGTTTATTTATTTTAATTAATTTATTTAATTATTGCATGGTTTGTAATAATTGTTTTAATTAAATAAAAGACGATCTGCATGTCGTCTCAAGGGGAATTATATGTATAAGGGCCTGCACGCCCATTCGTAGAGTTGTATATTTATACCCCGAGACCCCCTCTCCTGCGTGCGAGTACAATTTTATAATGACGAGACGACCAGTGACGCATTTCGCGCCAAGTGACGGCGACACACCAGACATGAATTGGATGCATTGGATGAGCATACATTATTATTCAAGTTGCAAGCCATGCGACTAAAGGTACTTACCCCTAGGGTTTTAGGTTGGTCCGTTATTCACTCAACGGATCAACCAATAGTATCGGCTCATGATCAGGTGTTTGTTTTATTTCTGCATGGTTTATTATTTTGTGCATGTGTAATTTATTATGTGATCACATAGTATAATAATAAACAAGCATGCAAGATAAAATGAACATGTGATGCAATGAAATTTCTATTTCTTGCACGGTTAGTTGTGAGTGCAATCACATAGTACGTGCTTATAAAAATAGAAAAGGATTTCTTTCTTCACACTAAAAATAATAAAACCCTCAAAGATATATTAAGTCTAAACAACCTTCTGTCATTCAAATTTGGACAAAACCAGCTGTTTGAGGTGCCAGTCATGCCTTAGCTGAGGGTGACTCTTACTATTGGGGAGTCCTTATAAGAATGATGGGTAAACTTAACTAAAGTTCTAGTAAGGATTAGCCATAGCTAACTTGCTATCATTTTAGAGGCAAGTGTTGAGTAAATCAAATTTTGATTTTAAGAAGCTGGGACTTCACTCAATAGATCAAGGAACCGCAAGTTAAAGCGGTCGGCCATCCAAAAGCCTACCTAGAACCCTCCAAGTAGTGGCGTAGCCTTAGCTTGTAGACTATGAGGGGTGGTTATGGGATCCTTGCCACTAGAATACTCAAGCGACGGTGTTTTACGATTCTAGCACAGAGGGTTCCTAGAATCCGATAAAATAGTGAGAGACATTAAATGATTTATGTAATTAATCAAAATGCCTAAACCGGTAATCCATATAAAAAGCACTCGTCTGCTAAAAATTATTTTTGTAGAAAAATGGAAAGTTATACCACAAGATTAAAACCGCGATATTAAAATGGACAAAGTAAATGTCCATACTAACACGAGTGTCCATGAATAGTACAGGTCCGTGCGCATAGTACTATGATATAGGAAACTCAAGGTGTCAGTGTCCCCAACACTGTTAAACTACCTCTTGAAGTGAGAGTGAAAATTTCTTACAGGAGACTAATGTACAAAGCATATGATAGTTATATCATTATTCTTTCATCAACGTCTGGTGTTAGTTGCGGTCGCTACACCAGGACATAGATGATATAACATAAAGTCTCATCTCTGAGAAGTTTTCAAGGAGAAAGCGAAGTAATGATATGAATAAGGCGATGTACACCGGCATGTGTAAATTGAAAGATCGATCATGATCTTTAAATATCATTTTCACCACATTACTTAAGTCTTGTTTTAAGTTACAAAACTAACATGTATTGAGTAAACGCTTCATTACCTATCTAGGTATGGCTCGCCAAGTGAATAAGAATAAAAGACAATTAAACTTTAATTCTTATGGCAGATAAATTGAAAGACAATGTGAAAAGGTCAAAGGCATTTAATGCCAATGACATATTCGCGACGTCCTTCAATTAATGAGGTATTAACAGAGGTTATTTGCATTGCATATTATAAAATAATACTACGGAAGTTTAAAAGTAATAAATTGATTTAAAGAAGCAAGTTTCTGCTTCTACATCAGGCATATTCATCAATGTAATGATTCCTTTTACTACTTGGGTATTAAATACAATATGCTCGTAACATATGTGTATTCTAATACAATAAACAAGTTAGTATAGAAACCTTACTAGAAGTCAGGTGTATTCTCCAAATAGGCTGTGAAAGGGTGATACCTAGGCCAGTGGTGAGGAGAACATGACTTCTTAATTGCCAAGAGAAAGATTTGTGTTGAAATATTGTTGAGTATAACCACAAACATTAATCTCACGTGTCCTTGGATACAAGGAGACATTCTTTCAGTTTCTGGAATGAATGTTGTTTTTGGTAAACTCAATCACTAGTTCAGTAATACATGAATCATAGGCAATTAGTGATGAATATAAATGTAAGACTTATACCCAATTGTGAAAGGATAATTCTTTTTCAAGTAATACTAAAAATGGACGTCATGAATATACCAAGTATAGTATTTAGGCTCAGCACGGCTAAATACTTTTGGTATTATTGATGTCTTTAGTTTGGAAAAAGGATCCTTTAGAAATAAAGGTACGTCACAAAGCTTTTGGAAATAGTTCAACACGAGAGTGTGAACTATTCCAAGTATAAGCTAGAGGTATATATACTTCATAAGGTTATTTTAAGTAATTAAGGAATATAAAAGTTAAGTATTTTCATGGTCAGGAGATATGAGTTGCTTTGGGTTGGGATACCGAAGAATATATCGACCAAGCATTCATCAATCATGATAATGTAGCGTGGAGCAATTCCTAAACACACATTACCTTATCTACATCACAAAATTGATGTTAATGGGTAGGATTGATGATGAAGTCTTACATATCAAAATTGATCAACAAAATGTAGCGTGGAGTAATTCCTAAACGCACATTTTATACATCAAAATTTTGATGTAAGTAATATCAATGTTTGAACAAGTAGAAACTTCCATTATATTTCATGAAATTATTTGCAAATAACAGTGATATCTCACAACCATATGGAAACTTTAATGACAAATGGATATCATATGAGTCATAGTATGATGTAAACCTATTATGTCATAAGAACATGTGTTTAGATGCAAAGAGTTTGTTAGGACATAAACAAACTAGCGTCAAGACAAACACATTGTGCATTTAGTGTAATAATCCTAACCGTTGTTTAGGATGTTACATAAATCCCTAAGATAGAAGAGTAGGTAGTCAAGCAATAGACTACACTTCTATATAAGGGTTCACATCTCTATTAGAGATTGTGAGATCTATATTGACTTGTGTTTAGTCAATGCTCAAAATGCACAAGTAGTTGGCATAGGAACTAGTTCCACAAGCGCATGTGGAACAAAGTATGTTCTAGAGACACATACTGCGTAGGAAGGATAAAACCATGATGATGGTTTTTATATTCACCGCGGTCAGTGATCTATTATTCAATGTTAATAAAATTTCCTACAAGTAAGCGATGTATGGCAATTAGCTAAAATTGATAAGACCAACTAAAATTCAATTAATGGATTCCATGTATCAAAGTGAAAAAAGGGGCTATTATTTTGAATACTGCAGTGGGTATTAAAGTGAGTTGATACATGGATGGTACGATCTTAGTACCAACAAGGATCAATTGGTTTCACCAAGTTGTTATTCCTAAACCCGTTAGAATTTTACTTATCATAGCTAATATCTATGATCAATTTATTTAGCATTGGATGTCATGACCAACAATTGTGGATGGTGTCTATATGACATGACCAAAAAGGAATGGTCACATCACAGAATGCTAATAAAGGTTGCAAGTTACTGAAATCCAGTTTAGGATTAAAGTAATCAACATGATCATAGTATATACATTTAAAAAAATGTTTTCCATGTGTCTACCAGAGGTTAGTGGGAGTGCTAAGGTTTTTCAATAAGAAATATGTTCGGTAACATATAGAAAACAGACATTGGTCTGATAGTTAGTTAAGACCAAAATGCAAATTTACACTCCAATGATTCACTTAAAGTAGCAATATATGTTCTAGGGAACATGATCTACTAAGGTAGATCTATAGGTTTCTTGGTCCTAGTCAATAGTACATATAGTGACATTGTATTGAAAAATACATGTTGGAACAATTCAAGAGATGAATTGTTGACTATGTCATAAGGCATAATCTCTCTATGTTGACTTGTCCGTGACATGGGAAGAGATAAATGCGGTGAGTTGAAATCCATACGTCGGAGTGATGGATCAATAACGTATGCCATGATATGTACAGGAACTGATATTTCCAAGGTATATTTTACAATAAGAAAATATCAGTTATATCTAGGAGCACTGTAAGGGATGCAGTCAGAACAATCTAATTGAACTTCGGAAAGTACAAAAGATATGTACCTGGTAAGTGGAGAAGAAAGGATACTAGTTTTTGGGGATATGAACTAGTCTTCCATTGATCAATGTGATCTAGTATTGCAGTTAGGCTAAAGGTGATGAGCGAGTCAAGCTCATATCATCCAGTGGTGGCCATACCTACAAGAGCGAGTACGTTGCAGCTTCTAAGGCAGCTAGGAAGCAGATATGCAACACTTTGTTCTAGTTCTTGGAATCACACCTGGTGAGAAAAGTATCATCATAATCTATATTATGATATTATTACTAGCCAAGATGTCATGTTATGACAGTGGAAAAAAGGGGTATACTCGGGATACCATCTCTTGAGAAGTTTTAATCAAAGAGATAAGGCCACTATAGCAGAATAACCGCGTGGTGGAACCGTGGAAGACCCAGTATCTAAGGCCTTTACTTAGCAGAAACATGATTCTTATCATGTGAGTAGCTAACAAGTTTGGTTAGAAAGTTGGCTCTAGTGCAAGTGGGAGTGTTGAAATAGTGGGTGCCCTAGACCCAACTATTATGTGCTTTTGATTACCATATCATGTATAGAGTAAAATATGCATGATGTCATCTTACCATTATAGTGTAGAATTTTCTGCGTCCACTATTGAAATGGTAATGTACAAAGATTAATTATCGTATAGAAAGGTTATATCAGTTCCCAGGCTATAATGAGAACCTCTAGATACTATGACAATAATCTTAAATATATATGTTCTATGGTCTAGATACATCTTACTAATTGGACATAGTAGATGTCTGAAGTTCACACTTGGTGATCTCTAGTAGTGAGATAATGAGGACTGACCTTCCAATAGGAACACCACATGTTTCGGGTGTCATTGGATGTTCCTATCTATGATCATGTGTAATGGTCTCATGACTTGAGATCATTAACAATGTATGTCACTTGATTACGTACTTTGATGCAAGACGAAAACCATGGTGATGAAGTCATGGCGAGGTAGTTTGTGTTGGGTGCGTCATTGGTGGCATGACGTTGGTTGAATGGTTAAGAAAGTATTTGTCACTTCCGGGTTATAGAAGTAATATATCTAATGCCATGTTGATATGGATGGTAGTACCTTTTTATGACCATGGCCATGGAAGTCAAGGGTAAATCCGTCCAGTTAAATCAACAAACTATAAAGCAAGAAAAGGGTGATGACATGTGAGTGCGTCTTGCTTTATGAGATATTATAGACAAAGAGATTATATTACACAGTGCGTGTTCGTAGGTTGGTTGTCGCTGCTGTGACAATCCTTATTTCTTCAGGGGCCATGATGGGTTTCTAGATCCCTCTCTTGGTCTGTGAATACTATTCATGGCTGTCGAAATAAGGGCCTAGAGGGTCACACACAATAGCGTATTCAAGAATCTGCCCTATTCAGTTGAATAAGAGTTTTGGACATGGAGGGCCCTGCCATAGGGGTCTGGGATTTGTCCAAAGTTAAACGATCACCAATGCAATAAATAAATTCATATTATTAGAGTTTATAATAATGAGTATTGAATTTATTTATTAAATTTATTTACGAGTTTTAAGTAAATACATGAAAATATTAATTGATGAATATTAAATTATTCTAGGTTAAATTAATATTTATGGGAGCGACGAGTCGAGTTAATGAATCAATTATTATCATGTAATATATTTTAATATATTACAAGTAAATGATAATAATATTTATGACTCAGTTTAGTAGTCATAAATGTCGTTGATAGTGCGTTAAGTATTCGGGGCCAGTGAGGCGATACTGGGTATTTTAATTGTGCACTATAAATAGAAGAGGAGGGGCATTTTCCAAACACTATTCATGGAGCTTATCTCTCCTCTCCCCTCTCCCACATTCTAGAGAGAGATTCTCTGGATCCAAGGAGATCAGATGGAGCTCTCTCTCGGGCATCGCTAGCGATGTGACATGGTGGTTGTTGGAGCGTCGAAGGCATCGCCGCAAATCCGCGCTAGCACCTAGATTATGACGAATGGCACTCTCGCAGATTCCTTGAAGCGTGTGTGGATGATCTAGAGGAATTCAACTTAGGATTCTTCGAGCAGCGATCACCAACGACGAGCAGACGTCGTGCGCGGATTCAGATTTAAACCAGGTATTTTACGGTTTAATTTTCGTGCTTAAAATCCTCCACGCGTGGTCCTCAGCTAAGACTGGGCTACTCTTCTCCAACATCGACGTGTTTACGTCGACCGTCGGTGGAAAATTTTTAAAACCCACCTGTTTGGGGCTTCTGCTGCATGACCGGTTCCAACACACATAACTTCCCATGTGTAGATATTTTTGAGGTGGGGCCCACATGAGCCCCAACCTTTCATCTCCCCACAACTCTCTTAAACCCCCAATTAACTCCCCTTCTTTTATTATGACAAATCCCACTTATTGAATGAGAAATCTTCCTCTCCCTCTCCCCCTTTTTAATATTTTCCAACACATGTTAATTAATGAATTCAAACTCTTCAATTAATTAATTAAAGGGTTTGAATTTTGAATTACATGGCTGAATAAAAATAATAGCCTTAGCTATTATTTTTAATTTGGGGGCATTTGTGGTGTGGGGAGTATTTGAGAGAGATCTTGAGTTTTTGAAGAACACCGACCCTCCGACGAAGAATGACCTTCTCCCTCGACGAAGAACACTCTGTGATTCGAAGAAGGCGAAGTCGCCAACGATGCTTCTGCTTCGGGTGCACTCCAACGTCGATGGAATCGACACCGTTCTTCCGCGATGCTCAACCACCGCAAACCTTATTTCAAGGTAGGGGTTTGTTCATTTTGAAGTGGTTATTTTCACACCCCGTTCTTTGTTGGAAATCGTAGTTTATTTTCGGCCAACTTCTATCACCTAACGCGGAGGGTGCAGGCTGAACGCACACAGCCCGATGACCCTCTGTAGTCTATTTTTGATTGTGATGGAAACCGTGATAGGAAGGTGGCGATGAACGGAAATGGAGGCCGTGCGCCGGCCATGTGCGGAAGAACTACGGCCCGCGACCGTGGGCTGCTCGACTGAGGAAGAACCGGTCGGCTAAAACCGGCCGGGCCGAAGGAAGGAACCGCGACACCCCACATCGCCGCGCTGTGGAGAACCGCGGCCCGCATATGGTGGGCCGCTTCGGCAGGAGAACCAGCCGGCCCGTCGGCCGACCGGGCGGAGGTAGGCCGTGACGCTAGGAGGGTGCCGTTTTGGAGAACCCGCAGTCCGCCCGAGCGGGCCGCTTGCGCCGAGAAGGCCGGCCGGTTAGGGAGGGCGGCGCCACTTGGCGCCGCCGGTTCGGGCAGCCGGGGGGCCGCGTCCCCCGCCTCGGACCTCTCGGCCCCCTTCAGGCCGAGCCCCACCGGGCCGGGCTGTGGCCCCTCGGGTTGGGCCGCGCCTTTCGGGCCGGGCTGCGCCCCTTAGGTCGGGCCGCGCGTTTCATCGGGCCGGTCTGACCCCCCTGCCGGGTCGGACCCGCCACAACTGGGTTGACCCGACCCGCCAGCCCACTGGGCTTAACAGGTCGGGCCCGTTTTCACTTAAAGGTGAATAACTTGAAGAACGCGCCGTCTGTGGCACTAGGACCCTCATGATGTGGCGCTCCTTTTGCGATACTCTATGTGAGTTCTGGACAACTTTGGAAAATGGCCGGGTTTGGAATGAGTGTATTTCCAACCGGTCCCTCGGAGCAAAAATGCTAATAACTCTCAGACTGGGCGTCCGATTGACGTGCCGTATGTCACGTTGGGTTCCTTTTGACGAGATAAAACTTTGGGATACATCAAATATGGACTTCGTGATAGTTGATGTATCGACCCTTGGATCGAGGAGCGGACCCTCCCAGAATCGAGCGTGCTATGTGCGGGAACCCTATAGCTGGCTGCGACTGCAACGACTACCATACTGGAATCCTCCGTGGGTTCGGTGATGACGACTACCATACTAGAATCCTCCGTGGGTTCGGTGATGATGACTTCCGTACTGGAAACCCTCCATGGGTTTGACGGCTATGACTACTCTTCTTGTATCCTATGTGGGTCTGACAGTTTGACTTCTGTTCTAGTATCCTACGTGGGTCTGACAGAGTAGTTGGTCTAGTATCCTATGTGGGTCCGATAGCTTAGCTGGACTAGTATCCTAACTGGGTCTACTAGCTTAGATGAATCAGTGACTGCATATGATCATCTTTATCACTTTACGAAAGATGTATACTTGTGTGAGCTGAGTCTTGACTTTCAATCATTACTATCAGAGTGATTTACTTCTTTCCTATGTGGACCGGGTTGTGCTTGGGCTCGGGAGTTGGATCCAAACTAAGATTGATGACTTATGTATATGTATGGGAATATACCTATGTAGAGTTGGTTGATACTTATTTATTGTATATTTCCTTTGTGGTTTATCCTTCGTGGATTCTGGGAGACCTTCGGGGATCTCGGGGTCCCTACTGAGTATCGTTATACTCACCCCTGCATGGGCAATGACCGTACTACGCTGTGTTCGATATAGATGACGAACAACACTGATTGTGGGGTAGTGAGCATGAATCTGATCCTCCCACTCCCATGTGCTCTCCTGGAGGTTCCCATGCTTCCACTGAACGCACACCAGAAGAATCGTCCATCCACGAAGGACCCGATCCGGTCAATCCTTTATCTCCATTGGGAACTCCAAAAACGTCGCACCATCGTCAATTTCTAGCTCACCCCAGTCGATGATGTTTGGTGGATCATGCATGTATCTCCTCACCACGACACGTGGAAAATGTCATGCACCCTATGCATCTGTGGGGGAAGAGCTAGGCAGTACACCACCGCGCCAACTCTGCTGAGAATCTGGAAAGGTTCGATGAACCTCAGAGATAGCTTGTTTCCCTGGCCAAATCTCCACAAACCTCATCAAGGTTAGACCCATAGGAAGACATGGTATCCCTAATAAAACTCCAAGGGTCTCTACCTTCTGTCAGCATACGAATTTTTCCTGCTCTGTGCAGTCTTCATCTACTTCTGGATGATCTGCACCTTCTCAGTGGTATCTCGTACAAACTCTGGACCCATAAGTACAGACTCCCCTGATCCTATTGATGAAGACAAAATTTTCAAATATTTTATACTATAATTCATTTTTTTAAATCTCACCATAGTTTTATTTTATGGTAAATTGTCACATTGCTAGTTTTTAGATGAATTTTGATCATAATTGCTAAATGGCTTAATTTTGGGATTTAATTATTTTATTTGTATTCTGTAATTCGGCCATATCTTTTTCTAAACTAAATTAAATTTAAAAATTCCTTTTTTTTAGGTTTCCATATATCATGGGTCCCATTTCATCCTTCTAGAGTCAATGCTCAATCATTTATTTGTAGGCTCAAATATATCTCACATTTCGAACCTTAAAAACTGTGTACAAATCTGAATACTTTTACTATTGAGATTATATCTACATGTGGGCCAGTCCAATGAAGCTAAAATATGTCATAGAGATATAAAAGAAGATGGGGATCAACTTTTATAGAGTATTCTACACAGTATTCCACTTTATTAAAGGTCATAATGGCGTGGTAATTTGGAAAGGTGGAATATGGAAAGTCAACTAACCCGATTAAATGTGTCAGACTCAATCAGTAATAACTTTTGACAAACATATCCATTGAATTTGAAGTTTTGAGGGTTGACGCGGAACAAAAAAATTGAACAACCTTTATGAAGGAAACTTTCCAATATTCATCCATTTAAATAGGATAAAGTGCGTATCAATCAAGTGTATAGATTGGGAGCCAAATTTTCTCACCCATTTTCTTTATATATTGTCATCTCTTCTACCTCTTACAACATAGCCATTTTTAAGGGGGCATGGTGGAGTTTGGTATCTATAATAGTTTTTTATATTTTAATTATATTTTATCTTAGTTATTTTTCTTCTTATGTTCATTTATATTCTCTTTCATTTTCTATTTTGTGTTCCCCCACAATGATCCTTCTAATCTCCATGCAAATGGAGAACTAACTCTTGTTGTTGTTCAAGGGGGGAGTAGTAGTCCTTGAGTTCATTGTGCTTAAATGTTTCTATTTATTTTATTCTGGAAATTTAAATAGTACTGAAATGGTTTTGGTGTAGTTTTCACTCCACATTCATTATTATTGATTTCTTCTTCCTGTTTTAAAATTTTCCTCTCCATCATCATAATATTGTATCTAGGGTGGAGTAGCATTGTGGTGATGATGTGAGTGAGTATTATCTTGCATGTAGAGAATAGGTGTAGGATAATAACAATTAATGGGAAGGTTTTGAGTGATAGGTTTGATCTCAACATTCAGTAGAGTATTGAGAATAAATATTTTTAAAGAACAATGATTTTATCACCACGATCTCCCAAGAACTACAATGATTCTTCACTAACTTCTTTGTGTCTTCTTTCTTTCGTTTGTTTTTTTTAATTTTAATATCAATATATATTATATTTTATGTATTTTTAGAATCAAACCCCCATTTATATTATTATATAAGCAGTTTTATATTAGTTAGGTTATAAACAGTGACAATAGAAATTTGATGTGTTGCGAGCGGCCTCTTCGAGATCGACCCTAGGTTTTGCCACTATGGTAAACTCTTAGGTAATAATATTTTATTGGTAAGGGATCTATGAAAAACCCCTCTCATAAATTTGGAACCTTTTATAGGGAGGACAAGTGCTTACTCGCACTTTTTTAAAAAAAAAACCAAAAAAACCATAAAATTCAGAAACCAAAAAAACTAAACTTCATGGAATATCTTTATTTTCTTGGTTCAATGATGGAATTTCAAGGTAAATTTTCATTTGATTTTCATGATAAAAATATTTTTTAGGTTATCAAACAAGTATCACTAAAGAGTCAGTTGGAAGAGAATGAAAAAATGATAGAAGAGTTGAGGAATCAAATGACATTTATTTCATCTTCCTTGAAGGAATTGGCACCTCAAAAGGAGGCTCAAGAAAAAGAGGAATCAAAGATTATTTTTCCAACATTTTCAATTGAATATCCATATGAGGATGAAATTATGAAGGAACTAGCCTCAAACCTATCCACACCATTTTCAGAGGAGGTTGAAGAAGAAGATTTTCTAGATGATGCACATGTGGGAGATCAAGCACCATTCTACGTCTCTCTTTATTTGGAAGATAATACAAAAGATATACCTATTGAGATGAAGTTACTAATGGAATTTTCTGAAGAGATCAATTTCCCATATTAATTACTTGAAAGGGAATATTTATTTATTGATTTTTCATGTTTTAATCTTAATCAAGATGAACTATTTTCAAACTTGTCCCTTACTAAATTTTTTGACATAGCACAAATGTAGAAGACCTTAGATGTTAAGGAAGGAAACACCCAAGTGGCAGTGGTCAAAGAAGAAGAAGATATAGAGAATCATTTGGTTATACTACATCATATTCAACAAATTTCATACTATATGGAGGAGGACATCACGAAAGTCATCAGGGAGTACCCCTATCTTCTTTTCCATCTCACACTGGACCTTAATTTATCTCTTTATTCGTTCTTAGGGGTTGGGAATTTTCTTATCTTCTTCAGGGTTTTCTATTATTGGTATCTACTCATGGACACTAATAAAAGTAACATGTGGTGGTTTATCTCAATAAAACCACACCGACCATCTGTTTGGGTTTAAACCGCTGTAACTGCCTAATTAGGGGCAATACAATACTATCACCCACATGGGGGTCTAAACCATGTTCTATCCTATTTTCCCTACCTTTTTATTTTAATTTATTTTTCTTATACATTTCTTTATTTCTCGATTTCTAGGAATAAGTGGTATAACCTAAGAGATTATCTCAAAGCTACCACTGGAAAATAATTTCAGGTTGTATCTTTCCATTCCTTTTTTTCTACCCTCACATTTATTTTTATTATGCTAAAATGAGGGGTAGTTAAATATAAGCATGGGAGTAGCATCAAACTTATTATTTATTCATGTGTGATTTTCCTTTTTGTTTTTCATATTTTTAGGATTATTTAGTTTCAATGTAAGTTCTGATCATTTTTCACACATAAATTCATTTTAAGAAAATAGAAATGATTTTTGAAAAAATGGATTTTAAATGATTTTTGATGTGAAAACTTTCTCCTTGAATTGGATTTTCAAGAATTTTTATGAGTTTGACCAATTTTTGAAATCCATGACCATGAAACACTAACTCAAATCATTTTGCAGTCCTGTGAGGTATTATGAACCACTTTGAAATATTTTTCCTAATACCCACACATTCTTGAGGGAAACTTGGATTTTGGGTGAGAACCAAAATTTGTGAATTTTCTATTTCGAATCATTGGATTTCATGGAATTTTTTTGATGTGATTGAGGAATATATTTGGATAGAAACATTTTTATCTTGAGACACACCCCTACATATATCTTTAATTATCCCTTAGATTCCATGAATTTCCTTATAAGTTTAAGTCACATTAAAAGCTGATTTTTCCTTACCCGCACTCTTGGTAATTTTGCATGGATATTTCAAGTATGAGTGTGGGGGAAGGGCCTTTTGTGTGTGTTTTTTTGGGATTTATTTCACTTGTTATAGGTGTGAGGTTTTTTTCAATATTATTGGTAGTGGATAATGAGATAATTGAGCTTGAGTCAATATTTCATTATGCTTTATTTCAATCATTGGATTCTCCTTAAAAAAAATGAAAAAAATGATGAAAAAATGGTGGTGAGCGTGAATATTTCATTGAACATAATTTTATGACTAATTTTCCTCTTTTAAATAATAGTAATTATTGTCATCCATTCATTGTATTCAATTTTCATCTCATTCTCTAAGAAAAAAAGAAAGAAAATAAAGCTATGCCTTTCTGAAGCTTTAAAAAATGAGAAAAAAGGGAGAGAATTTGGATGATATAATTAATTATAATCACTGATTTTCTCATATACCATTTCATAAAATGGGCTTTGGAGTTGTTTTTCACAATTTCAATGGGATCTGAGTGAGGTTAATCTTGTGTTTTTACTTGAATATTCATACATTGTACTTAAGAGTCAAAACTTCATCTTTTCAGCCTTAAATTTTCAATCATTTTCTCACCAACCCTAAGCCATATAATTCACCTAGAAAATACCTCATGATTGAAAATATTTTCATGTTTTACACTATGGAGAAACTATAATTGTCACAAGTATATGGTGATACATGCAATTTCCAAGTATGAGCATAACTCTAGATTTAATTTCTCTTGAGTGAAGAGTGACATAAAATTCAATGTGAGGTAGGTTGCGATTGGGACATGGATGGATTTATGAGGTTGAAAAAATTTAAATGTAAGGAATGAATACGAGAGTGAATTTTTTTTCATAGAGGATACAAGATGTAATTTTACTTTGGAAATTACCATTGATGTTTTCTCGTGGTTGATTGTTGTGTGGATTATGATTTGAATATATGATGATTGCCCGAGAGTGCAATGGTTATGTGTGGGGGAGTGATGAAGACAAAATTTTCACATATTTTATACTTTAATTCAATGTTTTAAATCCCGAAATAGTGTTATTTTATGGGAAATTGTCACATTGTTAGTTTTTAGATGAATTTTGAGCATAATTGCTAGATGGCCTAATTTTGGAATTTAATTATTTTATTTGTATTCTGTAATTCGTCCATAACTTTTTCTAAAAAAAATAAAATTGTGAAATTACTTTTTTTTAGTTTTTAATATATCATGGGTCCCATTTCATAATTCTGGATTCAATGCTCAATCATTCATTTGGAGGCTCAAATATAGCTCACAAATCGGGCCTTGAAAACTGTGTACAAATATGGACACTTTTACTATTGAGATTATATATCCATGTGGGACGGTCCAATGAAGCTTAAATTTGGAATGGAGATATAAAAGAAGATGGGGATAAATTTTTATAGAGGATTATATGAGGTATTCAGCTTTATTAAAGTTCATAATGGTGTGGAAAGTTGGAAATATGGAATATGTAAAGTCAACTGACCAGATTAAATGTGTTGGACTCAAACAATAACAACTTTTTAAACATGTCTCCATTGAATGGGAAATTTTGAGGGTTGACATGGAACAAAAAATGGAACAACCTTTATGAAGTAAACTTTATCAGATTCAACCATTTAATTAGGATAAAGTGTGGATCAATCAGGTGGACAGATTGGGGGCGAAATTTTCTCACCCATTTTCTGTATAAATTGTCATCTCTTCTATCTCTTACAACATAGACATTTTCAAGGGGGAATGGTGGAGATTGGTATCTGTAATAATTTTTTATATTTTAACTATATTTTATCTTAGTTATTCTTCTTCTTCTATTCATTTATATTCTCTTTCATTTTCTATTTTGTGTTCCCCCACAATGATCCTTCTAATCTTCATGCAAATGGAGAACCAACTCTCGTTTTTGTTTGAGGGGGGAGTGGTGGTCCTTGAGTTAATTGTGCTTAAATGTTTCTCTTTATTTTATTTTGGAAATTTCAATAATACTGAAATGGTTTTTGTGTAGGTTTCACCCCAAATTTCTCTAAAACTCAATTGGAGTATTTCAAAAGGGCCGCCTCATCCTAAGGGTTCCAGCGCCGTAGACGGTTCGTCAAACGGACGTTCGGTATAGAAGTTATGTCTCTTTAAAATTTTTTTGGTCAAATTGGGTCTGAGTCTGGTCTGACCTAGGTCTGACCTGACTTGGATGGGCCCGAACTAGTCCGGATGGGCTGTGGGCTCAGCCCGATGGGTGACGAGTCCGACCCATCCCACCCGGCAGGGCACGACCTGCCAGCTGGGCGGGGTCCATTTCACCCCGAATGAACAGAGTTCGTTCGAGTAGTATGATCATACCTATGAAGCTCATTTATTAGAGTTTATAAGGGAGATAAAATCACTGAGATTTTCTCTTAAATAATACCAATCTATGATTCAACAACTAAATATTGATTGAAACCATTTACGAGATAATTTCAAGCTCATCAAGATCACATCACAAACCATGTTCACTGAATCACCCCATGAAAATCTCACCATCGCACACCTTAACCTTAGAGGGAATTCATTAGTTTAATAAAGATCTATGTATCTTGACACTAACAGTATGAATTTTTGCATTTTATTTTTTATTATATTTATCCCTTTTTAATATTACTTTTTAAATTATTAAATAATGAGTTTGATAAAAAATAGATTTTTATATGATAAAACAGAAATTGTATTTTTGGGAAATATATAATTTCTATCAAGACATGTTTTTTGATTAATCTAATAATTTTTTAAATAATTTATATTTTAATAAAAAAAAATTATAAAAAAAATGTATTAAATATAAATGATAATATAATTTTATGAAGTCAAATGTAATTTTTATAAGGGTTGGAAAACTGTTGTTGTAAAAAAAACAGTATTTTTCAATAAATGGATATTTTTTATTTAAAAGTGTAAATTATAATATTTGGGAATTATTTCAATTAAAGATTTTTATTTTGAAATCACACATCAAAATTATCTAATGGTGATTTTTTGATAATTTTACGAGATAGTCAAATTTTTGAGTAAAAATTAAATATGGTATAAATGCATAGTATGTATCCGGACATCATGATGACCCAAAATTGATGTGATATATGCCATAAAAATTATCCACAACCAAAATTATGTCTACCCTTTAAAATAATATTTTTTTAAATTTATTTTATTAATTTTATAAACCCTTAATTAATACTCAAAAACCTATATTATATTTAAAGGTTTTGAAATCAATTCTTTGTAAACATGACTCACTTCCACTTCACTAAGGGAATTATTTTAATTTTTTCAGTTCTTAGCCTTATAAAATAATGAAAACCTCTCATATTTGGAATAAACCATGGGAGAAAACAATGGGATGGTTTGTAGTTTTTACTACTTTATCATAAAGAGACCAAAACCCAAGTTTGGAAATTAATAAATAATTCTCCTCTCTTTTTCTATGTAAACTCACCCAACCTCTCATTCCTCTTCACTCAAAACTCTTGGGGCATGGAGTTAAAATGACCATGCCTCTATAGAGTTTTCCCCATTTTACCCTAAGAACTTAATAATCTCCTCCCAATATTTTAGAATCACCCTCTCAAGGTAAGGGATCCTCTCATATTTATTCAAGCACTTTCTTTATGTCATGCCTTTTGATTTCCAATTTTTTAATTTGAGATATGTTTTTACACATCCTTATTACTATATTTATGATCCCCAAGTAATGAGAAACCCATTTCACACTTATTAACCCCTTCTATAAACCTTTATATACACCTATTATGCTTTTGAAATTATCCTTTGATTTTACATGTCAAACATTTGTGTAATGAATACCCATCTACATTTACACTCAAGGATATTCACCTATTTGTACATATCCTTCATATATTAGGGATTCATATATATGTAACCCTCACTCTTTAATCATGAGTTTAAAATTGATAAAATACATTATTATGTTGTATGATTTATGTGGCACACTTATGCATGTACATGATATGAAAGTGATATGTGGACATGAAATTATATAATCGTCCAATACACTGGGTAATGTTTTTAACTTGTGAGATGTCATATATGGTCCACAAGAGGTTATACTAAGCACACTATGTTATGCTGTCTTTACAGTTATCCTTGACTTAAGTTTATGATGGCATGTTTTATGTTGTTTTCACATTCTTATGTTTTCTTTATGTCATCATGTTATATCAGGCTTCATTGTTCAATATTATGATTCTCACCCCTCTTATGTTACCTTGATATGACTCTTGAATCACATGTACTGATTTAACTTATGTTATGATTTGTTTATTCTCTAACTGGGATTTATAGCTCACACCTTTCTTACATATGACCCCTGGTTAGATCATGCAGTTTTAGAAGAACGATGGGATTTTAGGAGAATGTTAAAGAAGTTTTCAATAATGTAATTGTATTTCTATTGTAAGTTAATATGATATCTACCTAATTTCACAAGGAAACTAGGATTCATGGACTCCTGGGATTGTATTTTGTATACATTTACATAATAAATCACGAATTAAGGTGTATTAAAGATATGGTTTGTTATAAAATTGTTCAGCATCACCAGTTCCTATTTAGAAAATAGATAAATTTAATATCAATCAATGTCCCAAAAATGATTTGGAATAAAAAAAATCGAAGTAGTTCCTTATGCATCTATTTTTGGAAGCTTGATGTATTCTAAAACATGTACAAGGCCATATATAAGTTTTTCAGTTGGTATGTTGGGAAGATACCAAAGCAATCCTAGAATTGATCATTGGAGAACTGTAAAGAAAGTTTTGAGATATTTTCAAGGAACAAAGGATCCCATGCTTACTTATAAAAGATCCAATGATCTTGAGGTGATTAGATATTTTGATTTATACTTTTACAATTGTGTTGATACAAGAAAGTTTATTTTTGGTTAGGTGTATCTTCTAACTGAAGGAGAAATATCATTGAAAAGTGAGAAGATATCAGTTATAGGTAATTTGACCATAGAAACTAAATTTGTAGCTTGCTTCGAGGATATAATTCAGGGTATGTGTTTGCATAACTTTTAGGACTTGGAATTATCGATGATATCGCCAAGCCCTTGAAAATTTATTATGGTAATGCCATAAAAATATTCTTTTCAAATAATGACCGGTATTCCAAAGGTGTTAAACACATGGAATTAAAGTACTTTGTAATTGAGGATAATGGTCACAAATATAAGGTTTCAATTGAACACATTATCACAAATCTTATGATTATCAACCCTTTGATGAAAGGGCTACTGACTAAGACATTTATTGGACATGTTGAAAGTATGGGAATTGTTACCAAGTAGGTTTCATTGTATATAATTACTATTATACTTATTACATTTGACACTTGGACTTATAAATGTTTGATTATGTTGCGTATTTTTTCATTAAGTATACATGATTGAATTGAATAATGATAATAGGTATAGTCTTAAATAAAGATATTATAGTTGTACCAATTATATATATCCAATTTTAATTATGATAAGGAAAATTTAAATGTTGTATTACATGGAATGGACTATATTAATAGAGGATGTACAACCACCATGACTCATGCAGACATTATCCTTAATTATGATAAATGTGGTATACATGATAGAATGGATATAAATTCACATAATAACCGATTGAATTCATTAAGAATCATGAAGTAATATCACATGAGTTAAGTGAGATAATGTTGGAATAACTCATGGATATTTTGTTTAGTAAATATTATAATGGGATAATGAGGGATAATTTTTTCAAATTAATGGACTTTGGCAGTTAATTAAAAACTACCCATGAAAACTTTTTTATCTCTATTTCAAGGGTCGTGTCCTTGACAATTAAGTCCCAATTATTATTCTGATACACTTTATAAAAATTGTATGGAATAGAGAGTAGGAAAATGATAGAAATCTTTTTAAGTGATATAAAATCAAGGAGAATCAAATAAAGAAGGTTCAATGAATCAAGATATGTCTTATTTTTTTTAATTTTATTTATCTACGTGATAAATGTAGATTTCAAAGATCTTAAAATAAAGTTAAACAATTTTATAGGAACATCTCAAAGTCCAAGGTTAGAATTTAGAAACACGCCATGACACTCATAGAGAAATAAGTTAATGTTTCAATGACATAAAACATCATACAAACACTTACTATATATTATAATACCTTTATCGTGATATCTCTAATCAAGCAGGTTTCATGCTAAGACTTTGTGCCCGATTTCTCTTTCTATGAATTTTCTGGAATTATATTTTCCCATAGAAAACCATGTCCATGAATTTATTTAGGTTGTATCATTTTCATCAAAGGGCATGATATATCAAATTATTCTAAAGAACCGAAGTGAAAAATATTTTCTCATATTATTCATTAATGAAATATTACTTGTGATGAACTCAATGTATCATACTTCGCTGCAAACATATGACATCACAATTTTCATTGATACATCAAAATACGCGACTCATAATATCCATTAATAATAATCTTAAAGTCTAAGGATCAATATACACGTCTGCAGACAAGAACATCTAATCACTAGAGGAGAAAAAATGATTTAGCGGCGGTTTTTTCACGGCGATTTTTAGCGGTGGTTTTAAAAACTGCCATAAATTAATTTTTAAATATATATTTTTTATTTTTTTATTTTTTTTTTCTAAAAAAATTATTTTTTTCTGTGGTTTTTTAAAAAACTGCCATAAAATAACATCGATTTTTGAAAAACCACCGCTAAATTAAAGAAAAAAATAAAAAAATAAATTTAATTATGTTTAATTATTTATTATTAACTATAATATATAATTTATTGTTTATAATCTTAATTAATTATAATGTGTTAATTATTAAAATATTGATAATTATTAGTTAATAATAATTTCAAACTTAAAAAAAATCTTCAATAATATGAAAATCAGACTTTTCCATCAAATGACCATAACTTTTGATCTGGGAGTCCATTTTTTCTCCACAACTAGTCAAATGGAAGCTTATGAAATTAACTAAAACTAAATTAGATTTAAAATTTTTAATAACTAAAAAATAAAATTTATTATAGTTTTAAGAAAAGCTTTAAATCGAACTTGAACTTCAAATGACCATACCTTTTGTTCCGGGTGTCTATTTGGGATATTCCATATATCAAATCGAAGCATGCGATGACCTCTATGCACTAATAATTGGGGGGAATCCAGTCACATTTTTTTAAATTAAAAAATACCCAAAAGGCCTCCAAAATTGACTTTTTAGTCGGGGTATCGTAATTTTTTAACATTCGATGGCATTTCAGCTTCATTTAAGGGGGCCTTATTTTCTTTTTTCGATGGGGAATAAATCCATTCCTAAGGATTACATTCATATTGATATTATGGTTTTGAAGTTTTATCATTTTTTCACAATGTATTTTTATTTATTATTAAATATATACATATTTTCTTATATTTACTTATAATAAATCACTTGTATGAATACATATTTACAAAGACCATACCTTTTGACCCGGGTGTCTATTTGGGATATACCATATATTAAATCGAAGAATGTGACGACCTCTATGCACTAATAATTGGGGGGAACCTAGTCACATCTTTTTAAATTAAAGACCCAAAAGGCCTCCAAAACTGAGTTTTTAGTCGGGGTATCCTAATTATTTAACATTCGATGGAGTTTCAGCTTTGTTTAAGGGGGTATTATTGTATTGTTTTTGAAGGGTAATAAATTTATTCCTAATTATTACATTCATATTAATATTATGGTTTTGATGTTTTTTCATTTTTTACAATGTAGTTTTATTTATTATTAAATATATGCATATTTTATTATATTTACTTATAATAAATCACTTGTATAAATATATATTTACAATTAAATTTATTTTAAAATGTATAAACCATGTTGATATAAATATTTTTTAATCATTTCATTTATAATAAATAATTATTGATTTTATTTACCTTATAAAAGTGCATTAAACATGTGTCAATAAAAAAATCTATATTTATGAATATATTATAATATATGTAAATAAATAAATACATACATACATATAGATATATATATATAAATATTTGTGTGTGTGTTTGAAAAATATAAATATATAGTTGTGTGTCAATAATATTGTGTGTATACATCATATATAAATGTATTTTTATATAAATATATCATTATCATTAAATATAGTATATAAATGAATTTACAGTAAAACTATATGAATATATACACACACACACACACATATAAATAATGTTAATATATATATGCATGTGTATTGATAAACATATATATATTTATATTTATATTCTAATATATGTAAATAAATATCAACATATAATATATTTAAAAAATTAACTATATATATCATACGCATTTGATGTGAGATCATCTTCGTTTAAGAGTGTATTCATATTATTTTTATGTAATTTATGATTTTATTTGATTGATTTACATTTCTATTAATTTGATGGTTTTGAAATTGTTGCGATTTCCCCTCTTTTGGTAATTTATTATCAATTATATGTTTATGTTTATATGAATTTATGAATATTTTTGTATATTTATATACATTTGTAAATATTTATACATATTTATGTTCCTATATTTTTATATTAGGTTGATTACATCCGCCAACGTGGAACACAATGAATGGAGGAAAACTACAGTAAATCACAGGCCTAGGGACTTGACCCCGTGACCTGCCCCTCACCCCACCCAAAACCTTACCACCCCACCACCAACGGTGGAGAAATTTCTATATTTTTATATTACATATGTGTCTATATATATATATATATTTATATTTACTTATATATATATATATATTTATATTAATATACAATTATATATATGCGTGTGATTATATATAATTATGCAACATAATTGTGTGTTTATATATATTTATGTAAATTTTGTTATATGTATATATATTTATAGATATTTATACCCATTTATTATTTTATTATTTATTATTTATTCAATTATTTATTACATTAAAATTTATTTATTATTGATTTATTTTTATAATTACATTATTATTAAATAACTATTTAATTTTTATTTACAATTTATTTCTTTATTATTTATTATTTATTTATTTTTCATTATTATTTTATTATTTATATATTATTTATTTGTTTATTATTTATTTATTTGTTTGTTTAATTAATTATTATTATTTATTTGCTATTTATTTATTTATTATTTTGTTATTATGTATACATTAATTATTAGTTTATTTTTAATTTATTATTAATTTATTGTTACTTTGCAATTATTTTATGTTATTGGGGTTTGGCTTAGTGGTAAGTACCCCGTAATACTACACGTGGTTGGAAGTTCAAAACTCATTGGGTGCATATACTGAACATGTCTATTGTGGTACTGTAACAGACTATAATAGTGATAGAACTATTTCACCAGTGGCACTGTAGTGGTAGTGGGAACTGTATCAGTGGAAACACTGTAATAGGCCAAGTACTGTACCAAAATTATTCACCCATGGGCCTTTGGGTGAAAAATACAGGTCGACGTGCCATGTAATGGGTTTTCATGCCCCTTGTGTCATGACCCACCTTCACCAAGATGAGAGAAGGGACAACAGGTTTCCAGACCCTTCCTTCTTCAAGTTGAAGGAGAGACAATGACCCCCTGAGACCCATCTTCAATAGGTCCCGGATTGGCGACTAGAACCAAGGGTATAGAATCACACACAAGATGGAAGGCAATACCCTTTTTATTTAATAGGATTGGGAGATAAGATAGTAAATCCCAACAACACCAAAGGTGGAAGTACAGGTAAAGACAAAACAAACCATTCCCACATGCATGTTCCAAATGTAAATGATACAAAAGTAAAAGAAAACCCCAAAAAGAAGTACCAAAATAAAGAAAAACAACAACAACAACTGTCCCAATGTCTGAACTTGTACGACCCTGTGTGATCCCTGAAGTCCTTCTGGAAACCTGAAAACAGTTTTATATACATAGGGTGAGCATAAAAGTATACTCAGTAGGGAAAACCAAAAGCTCTCGTGCACAAGTGGGGAGACATTCTAATGACCCGTGAGAAAATAGATAACCAAAAAACCTAGTAATAAAAGCTTCCCACCCAAGCCTTACCAAGGCACGCTCCCCAAATAGCGCAAGTCAAGAAATATAATAGTAACAACACATCGATGTTTGGGTACCCCGTGCCACTTCCCTACTGGTTATTGAAGACATTCTACGCATCAAATCTCTCCTGCCATTCTCACCACAGTCCCACTACCACACCCTGCCCACACACACCTGGGCCACAACCACACATCCCGCCCGCAAACACTTGGGCCACAACAACCACACGTAACCAGGCCTGCAAACACCTGGGCCAGAACAACTGCTTCCACGCCCGAAGACACCTGGGCCTCATCCTGAAGAAACTTGGGAAACAACCTGCCCACACACACTTTGGCAACCACCACAACTACCCAACCTGAAGAATCTTGGGCTATAATGGACCTTAGGACGTCACAGCCTACCCGATGAGCCTTGGGCTATTCGGGAAAGGGAGCAGAAAAGGGGCTAATAACCAGCCACTCATAGGAGTGTTTGGAAAAACACCCTACCCCATGAAATGGGGGTGTTCGGCACTAGGTGCTCAACTTGGGTGGGGTTCGAATAAGAAACATAAGAACTAAAATTATATAATATGTATAACAAACACTCATCCCAACCTAGGAGTTCCAAAACCAACTTAAGCACAACACCCTCATTACTATTCATTCACAAGAAACACTAAACCCACGACCATGTCAGCACTCATCTCGGAAAGCGATTCCCCATTGAGCCCATTCTTGTTTTCATGTTCAAGTGATCCCATTTAAGTAAATTCTACACTACTGGGCAACTAACAGGCATAACCACAAGCCAGAGAAAGAGAAACACCCAAAAAACAATTTAAGCATTCACACATGGTTCTCTTGTAAAGTCAAAACAACAAAGGGATCCGTGAGATCCCTCCAAGTACTGGAACCAAACCAACCCTCGAGATACAGCCCCACACAAATTCAGATTCACAACCAACAATCTTTCCACAATAGGGGATCCCATCCCCATCCACATCACCCCATAAGCATCAAACAGAACAACACACCTACTACCAAAACAGAGTTGGGAAACTTATAGGTTCAATAACATCATTCTTTAGGTTATTCTTTCTGTTGGTTAACCGGGATGACCACACAAGGATTTATGTTCACTAGGTATTCATTTAACAAACCGAGTTTAGGCGATTAACCAATTTCCATGTTACAGCCATTTAATCATCATAGAAGACAAGGTTTCATTAGTGCGCAAGGAAAGACCACCAACGACCATGATTTTATGTGAGAGTAATCCCATACAGTTCATAACATATAGAAATTACAAAAGAGTATAGTATAATTGTCAAATTCACCCCATAATTCTTTAATAGTCTTTTTATTATCTTTGTTAAGGTTTGGTTTCACCCATTCCCACAGAAACAGTGGAGTACCCACCCCGTATGATACACAGTACCGAGAGACAAAGGAAAAATCCCTACCTAGTTAATCAAGGATCGAAGTTCATCTCCACATGCCAAGAACTGGGGATGCGTGACTTTTTGGGGAGGAACATAAGGGACTCCAAGGGTGAGCATAAATGCTCCAACACAGGCGCGCCACTTGCCTCGGGAAGGGGAACTCCAAACGCACAAAGAAGAAAAGGAGACTAGCCAAGAGGAAGAAGAAGGGATTTATAGCATGATATAATGATGAGATACCATTGTTACGGGATATGTAATTTTGAACGACTATAAAGTTGGATCATGGTTTCACCACGTGGTTGGGTGGTTACGCAAAATGGAATTAATTGTCATTTAACAATTCTCCTCTAAGAGGGGGTCATAATGGCTATGCGTTAAATAGTTTTCTTTAACCATAGGGAAACACGTAACATGGGTGGATATCAAAGGTACAGGGAAGGGCATGACACCGAGGAAAAACCACACGTTTTGGTAAGTTAAGGGTTGCCCAACTCTTGGGGGATTTTAGATATTATTTATGGGATTTAAATGGATTTGAAAGGGGAATTAAATCATCTTTACGTCAAAAGATATGTTGTGGGAGCGGAAAATTCAGGAACTGGGAAAGAACGAAGACCGCTCGGTGAGGACATGGTGCCACCGTCACGGTGCCACCCTCACGGTGCCACCGTCACGGTGCCATCGTCATGGTGCCACCCTCACGGTGCCACCGTCACTCTGCCACCGTCACGGTGCCACCGTCAGGGTGCCACCTTGACCGGTACCACCGTCATTGTGCCACCCTCACGGTGCCACCCTCACAGTGGAGCCGTGTTTTGGCAAAGTAATGGACCAGGTGGGTCCGGGACACTACATTAGATACCTCTCAAACTATTCTTTCCCTCAAGAATCAAAACTAGACCCGAAGAAAAGAGGGGTTTTGAACAACCACCTCGAAAGATACCTCTCAGGAGTGAACCTCATCGAAATCTAGGAACACCTCTCCCTCAAGTAATCAGGCAACACTCGAGGGTCAAACTGTCCAGTCATATGGGTTAGGGAGTTTCTTCATCTATGTCAAGATACTATCTGTTTTGGGTGGCACTGACTCGCTTGCACGAGTTTAATCGCATCCAACTTAATGCGTCTTGATTGGGGATCGGGTCCTCCCCTCCCCATAGTCAGGACTCTTCACACAATCCACAAAATAAGGGAAATCGCACATTCCATAATTAAAAAGGTAAAGCATTCCATCACAAACAAGTACAAATAAAACAAAACAAAACTCAAAACAGCTATGGGTACTAGGTGCCGTGTCTCCCATTCCTAGGTACTTTCCTCGAGCCCGCCATGCCTCCACAACACACGAACCAAAGGAATGTTCCATCCACGGAGCACCTTCTCCTCACGACACTCGATCCTCACTGGTCTTTCCACAAAAGTCACGTCATCCTCGATATCCGGATTTCCCAAGCTACAGATGTGTGAATCATCGTGTAGATTTCATCAGAGCTGAGACTCATGGAAGACATTGTGTAGTCCCAGTAGCGGTGGTGGTAGCGCTAGCTGATAAGCCACTTCACCGACCCGCTGCAACACTTCGAATGGTCCGACGAACCTGGGAGAAAGCTTACTATTCCTGCCAAACCTCTATTGCCCACGCCGAGGGGAGACCTTCAAGAACACGTGGTCCCCAACCCCAAACTCCAAGGGTCTCCTCTTTTTATCGGCATATGACTTTTTCCGATCCTGTGCCTCCTTAATCCTCTCCCGTATAAGCTGAAACTTCTCCGTCGTGCTCTGCACCACCTCCGGGCCAAGAACACTTGCCTCCCCGACCTCTGTCCAACACACGGGTGAGCGAAACAGACTTCCATACAAATCTTTGAATGGATCCATGACAGTGTTAGAGTGATAACTATTGTTGTAGGCAAACTCCACCAAAGGCAAGTGTCGTTCCCATGATCCCCTATAGTCCAGAATACATGCTCATAGCATATCCTCCAATATCTGGATGGTGCACTCTGTCTGTCCATCTGTCGTGGGTTGGAAAGCAGTGCTAAGATGTAGCTGGGTGCCAAAATCATGCTGCAATCCTCTCCAGACCCGTGAGGTAAACCATGAATCCCTATCCGAGACTATGGATCTAGGGACTCCGTGCAACCGCACCACCTCATCCATGTACCTCTGTGCTAGGGAATCCACCGTACTTGACTCCTTGATTGCCAGGAAGTGGGCCGATTTTGTCAGTCGGTCCACCACTACCCAGATAGCATCGTAACCCCCTTGAACTCTAGGTAGTCCCATGATGAAATCCATCGAGACGTCATCCCACTTCCACTCGGGGACGTCTAAAGGCTACAACAAACCCCCTGGGATGTAGTGTTCATCCTTCAACTGCTGACACACGAGGCACTTTGCTATGAACTATGCCACCGTCCGCTTCACCCCGGGCCACCAGAACCGACCTCTCAAGCCCCAGTACATTTTGGAAGCTCTCGGGTGTACTTCCAGGGGTGAGTTTTGGAACTCACTAAGAACTCTCTCACGCATCATCTTCGGAACAAACAACTTCCCTCTGAAAAGCATCCGATTCTGACCATCCCCTTCCACCCTTCCGGAGCATCGCCATGGTTAACCTGGTCATGAATTAATTCACTCTCTATGTCTCCCCACTGAGACTCCTCCACCAGCCATAAGAGAGAAGATTGCACTGTCATCTGAAATAGACAACCTATACCATCATCCTCCCTTACATCCAGGTGTAGGGCAGCTAACTCCTACATCACCTTCCTAGCATCTGCCGACTCTCGAACCACACCCTTTTGCGACTTCCTTCTCAAGAAATCAGCCACCACATTCCCTTTTCCTGAGGTGTAGGAAATATAGAAGTCATAGTCCTGAAGGAACTCCATCCACCTTTGCTACCGTAAGTTCAGGTCCCACTGGGAGAAGATATACTTCAAGATTTTGTGATCCATGAAGACCACGAAGTGCTCCCCGATGAGGTAATGTCGCCACAAATTTAGTGAAAACATGACCGACACAAGCTTCAGATCGTGGGTGGCATAATTACGATCATGGGGACGTAACTGTCTAGACCCATAAGATATCACCCCTTGTCATTGCATCAACACACACCCGAGGCCTTATCTCGAAGCATCACAAAAAACCTCATACGCTGACCCTTATTCTAGAAACCTCAGCACTAGGGCACACACCAACTTCTCCTTTAGATAGCTAAAGGCTGCCTCACACTACCCATCCCATACAAAAGCCTGGTCCTTCTTGGTCAAAGCTGTCAAAGGTGCTGCAACTCGGGAGAAGTTGGGTACGAACCTCTGGTAGTAACCTACCAGTCCAAGGAAACTAAGAACCTCTGCCACATTCTTGGGTGCTGCCCAAGAAATAACCACCTCGACCTTCGATGGGTCCACCGCTATTCCCTGATCAGACACCACATTCCCATGGAAGTTTACTTCTCGAGTCCAGAGCTTGAACTTGGACAATTCCCATAAAGTTAGTGCTGTCGAAGGACCTCTAAAATCGTTCTCAGGTGCTCAGTATGATCTTTCTCTGACCTTGAGTAGATCAGGATGTATTCAATAAACATGACTACAAACCGGTCCAGATATTCTCGGAAGAAGGAGTTCATGAGCCCCATGAACACAACTGGAGCGTTCGTAATGCCGAACGACATGACCAAAAACTCAAAGTTCCCATATCTGCACCTGAAGGCAGTCTTCGAGATGTCACCCTCCTTTACCCTTACCTGGTGATATCCAGACTACAGATCGATCTTAGAGAACCAACCTGCTCCACTCAACTAGTCAAAGAGATCATCTATCATCAGAAGAGGGTAGCGATTCTTGACCGTCACTTGATTCAGTCTCCTGTAGTCTATGCACAGCCTTAGACAACCATCTGCCTTCCTTGAAAATAAGACAGGAGCACCCCATGGTGATGCACTTGGTCAAACAAAACCCTTCTTCATCAGATCATCAATCTTAATCCGCAACTCCCTCAACTCAGAAGGTGCCATCCGGTAGGGAGCCATCAAAATCGGATGGTCACCAGGTTTCAAGTCTATCCCGAACTCAACATCACATCGAGGGGGTAGAGTCACCACTTCCTTAGGGAAGACGTCCATAAACTCACTGACGATCCCTGGGACTTCTACCATTTCTGCATCCGCTGACTCCACTGATAGTTCATCTAACAAGGAAACGAGGGGCTCCACACGCTGGTTACCTTCCTGGTAACCCCACTCACCGATGAAAGTCACAAGTCGGCCTCCCAAGTCTGAAAACACGATCCTTCCTCGGAAGCATTCAATAACAGAACATATAGAGAATAACCAGTCAATGCCTAGGATGACATTGTATGGATGTATCTGCAATAGTAGAAGATCCCTGATTGAATGATGTGGCCCTATCATCATTCTACACCCTCGACAAACATAAAACAAGTTGGTCTAACCTCCGACAGGTATACTCAACACCAGGGGAACTGGAAGTCTCTCAGCATCTATACGCAGAGTACGAGATAGACTGGGCGCAACAAAGTAGTTCAAAGCTCCTGTATCGAACAAGGCATAGGCAAGAGTACTAAACAATATGATCGTACCTCGAATGACTTCCGGCCCTACTGGAGCTGCTGCCTTCACGACGTGTAACTGCCCACGCCCATATCCCCTGCCCCTCAGTTTTCGGACGCCTCCCCAACCGCACCCTGGTCGAGGTCCCTGAGGAGCACCCTAAGGTCGGCCTCCTCCTGCGATGTCTGCCCTTGGAAGAGCGGGAGCTCGCTTCCCCTACTGCTGCTGCTGAAAGGGATTTGCTGGAAACTGCTGCGGCTGGGGCGGGTACTGTACTGGCCCACCCCCATTGTACTGTACTTGGTCCGGTCACTAATTTCGAAGTTTCCCATGGCTGCCACAGATGAAGTATCTCAGTTCTGGGCCCGAAAGAAAAGGTCGAGGACCAGAAGATCGGAACTGGAACTGCTGGGGCCTGATCCCTACTGGTCAAAACCTAGAGGGCCCTGATGCTGGAGGCCTACTACTGACGACCTTCCCCTTCGACGAGCCCAACTGGATTCCCTATCATGATAAACCTCCCAACGTGTGCATCCTCTCCACTACTTCAGCTTTATTCTAGACCTCCAAGTATGTCGTTAAGGTGAATGGAGGAACAACATACTGAAGAGAAGGTCAAAGTGCCTCCTCCAAATGTATCACCTGAGACTCCTCATCTAGAAAGAGGTTCGAAGAAAAGTGGAGGAGAACCTTGAACTTGATCCTTAACTCTCTCACTGACATACCCCCTGTTGGAGGGAGAGCAGTTCCTACCTCTTCTCAGCCTTCATTATGGAAGAGAGTAATTCCGCCCATAACTCAGTCTCAAAGTCAGTCCATGTCACCTTAGCATCCCTCTTCTCCCCAAGATAAAGCGTCCACCACTGACGCGCTGCTCCCCGCATCTGGCTTACAACCAGAGGAACCCAGTATTCTTTCGGAGCTTGGATTAAGCTGAAAGCTATCACCAGATCCTCTAGCCATCTCTCTATATCTATATCTGAGATGCTACCTTTGTACTTCCCGAGGGTCTATCGCTAAAAGGCATGAAGTGTCCTTTTCCACTGATCATCCTCCTCCTCTCGGTCAGTCCTCTGCCGATCGGCCAAGTCAACCTCCTTGGCCTCGATTGCCCACACTACTCGTGGTCGTCTCCTAGGTGCCATAGCTGCAAGGTAAACAAGGAATGCCTAAGACCGATTAGTGTAGAATATTGTTCTTAAATTTTCTTAGACTTCTTATTCATTTTAAATCCCAAAAATACCCATGAAACACAAGAACACAAGTCATTATGGTACATGTACCTTCCCTAGGGTCTCTACCCTGGAATCAGTGTAGCCTCACTTGGTCGTTTGGTAGGCCCAGAGTACTTGCATCAGATCACAGGGGGCCCTAAAATCCTGTGTCCTAGCTGGTCTTCCCTGGCCTATTTCATGCACCAAGATTGTCCAACACTTTTTCCCTACCATACCATGCAATCCTCACTGTGCCTAACTCCAAACTCCATCCTATCTCTCAACCCTACCATCTGATACCATTCTTTCATGACCCACAATCACCAAGATGAGAGAAGGGACAACAGGTTGCCAAACCCTTCCTTCTTCAAGTTGAAGGAGAGATAATGACCCCCTGAGACCCGCCTTCAATAGGTCCCAGAGTGGAGACTAGAACCAAGGGTATAGAATCACACACAAGATGGAAGACATTACCCTTTTTATTTAATAGGATCGGGAGATAATATAGTAAATCCCAACAACACCAACAGTGGGAGTGCAAGTAAATCCAAAAAAAACCATTCCCACATGAATGTTCCCAAAGTAAATGATACAAAAGTAAAAGAAAACCCCAAAAATAAGTACCAAAATAAAGAAAAACAGTAACAAAAACTGTCCCAACGTCTGAACTAGTACAACCCTGCACGATCCCTGAAGACCTCCTGGAAACCTAAAAATAATTTTATATACGTAGGGTGAGCATACAAGTATACTCAGTAGGGAAAACCAAAAGCTCTTGTGCACAAGTGGTGAGGCATTCTAATGCCCTGTGAGAAAATAGATAACCGAAACACCTAGCAAGGAAAACTGCCCACCCAAGCCTTACCAAGGCACGCTCCTCAAATAATGCAAGTCAAGAAATATAATAGTAATAACGCATCGATGTTTGGGTATCCCGTGCCACTTCCCCACTGGTTATTGAAGACATTCTACGCATTGAACCTCTCCCGCCATTCTCACTGCAGTCCCACTGACACACCCCGACCACACACACCTGGGCCACAACCACACATCCCACCTGCAAACACCTGGGCCATAACAACCACGCGTAATCACGCCCGCAAACAACTGGTCCAGAACAATTACTGCCACGCCCGAAGACACCTGGGCCTCATCCTGAAGACACATGGGAAACAACCTGCCCGCACACACCTGGGAAACCACCACAACTACACTACCCGAAGAATCTTGGGCTATAATGGACCTTAGGCCGTCACAGCCTGCCTGATGAGTCTTGGGCTATTCGGGAAAGGGAGCAGAAAAGGAGCTAATAACCAACCACTCATAGGAGTGTTTGGGAAAAAACCCTCCCCCATAAAATGGGGGTGTTCAGTACTAGGTGCTCAACTTGGGTGGGGCGCAAATAAGAAACATAAGAACTACAATTATATAATATGTATAACAAGAACTCATCCCAACCTAGGAGTTCCAAAACCAACTTAAGCACAACACCCTCATTACTATTCATTCAGAAGAAACAACGAACCCACGACCATGTCACCACTCATCCCGGAAAGTGATTCCCCATTGATCCCATTCTTGTTTTCATGTTCAAGTGATCCCATTTAAGTAAATTCTGCACTACTGGGAAACTAACAGGCATAACCACAAGCCAGAGAAAGAGAAACACCCAAACAACAATTTAAGCATTCACACTCGGTTCTCTTGTAAAGTCACAACAACAAAGGGATCCGTGAGATTCCTCTAAGTACTAGAACCAAACCAGGCCTCGAAATATAACCCCACACAGCTTCAGATTCACAACCAAAAACCCTACCACAATAGGAGATCCCATACCCATCCACATAACCCCATAATCATCAAATAGAACAACACGCCTACTACCAAAAAAAAGTTGGGAAACTTCCAGGTTCAAGCACCTCATTCTTTAGTTCTTCTTTCTGTTGGTTAACCGGGATGACCACACAAGGATTCATGTTCACTGGGCATCCATTTAACCAACCGAGTTTAGGTGATTAACCAATTTCCATGTTACAGTCATTTAATCATCACAGAAGACAAGGGTTCATTAGTGCACAAGGAAAGACCACCAATGACCATGATTTTCAGTGAGCATAAGCCCATACAGTTCACAACATATAGCAATTACAAAAGAGTACAGTAGATTTTTCAAATGCACCCCATCATTCTTTAATTGTCTGTTTATTATCTTTGTTAAGGTTTGGTTTCATCCATTCCCACAGAAATAGTAACATACCCACCCCGTTTGATACACAGTAAGGAGAGACGAAGGAAAAATCCCTACCTGGTTGATCAAGGATTGAAGTTCTTCTCCATGCGCCAAGAACTGGGGATGTGTGACTTGCAGGGGAGGAATGTCGGGGACTCCAAGGGTGAGAAAAAAATATCCAGCACAGGTGAACCACTTGCCTCGAGAAGGGGAACTCCAAACGCACATAGAAGAAAAGGAGACTAACCAAGAGGAAGAAGAATGAATTTCTAGCGTGATATAAAGATGAGATCCTGTTGTTACGAGATATGGAATTTTGAACGACTATAAAGTCAGATCGTGGTTTTACCATGCGGTTGGGTAGTTACGCACGATGGAATTAATTTTCATTTAACAATTCTCCTCAGAGAGGGGTTCATAACAGCCATGTGTTAAACAATTTTCTTTAACCATAAGGAAACGCGTAACATGGGCGGATCTGGAAGGTACGGGGAAGGGCGTGACACTGAGGAAAAACCACACGTTTTGGTAAGTTAAGGGTTGCCTGACTCTTGGAGGATTTTAGATATTATTTATGGGATTTAAATGGCTTTGAAAGGGGGAATTAAATCATCTTTATGTCAAAAGATATGTTGCAGGACTAAAAAAGTCGAGAATTGGGAAAGAACGAAGACCACTCGGTGAGGACACGGTGCCACCGTCACAGTTCCACCCTCACGGTGCCACCGTCACGGTGCCACCCACAAGGGGCCACCCTCACGGTGCCACCATCACGGTGCCACCATGACAGGCACCACCGTCACTGTGCCACCCTCACGGTGCCACCATCATAGTGGAGCCATGTTTTGGCAAAGTAATGGACCAGGTGGGTTCAAGACATTACACCTTGAGTCCACGAGCCATGTAATGGGGTTCATGCCCAGTGGGCCTATAGGCCATATACTAAATAACTAAGGCCCGATGGGTGAGCTATCCCCTTGAGGGCACTATGGTCTATCTTTCTGATCAGTGTGTGAGGTGTGTGTGTTTTTAAATGTAATTGTACCTCCAAGCACCTAATATATATATATATACTATTATTTTATTATTATTTTTTTAATAATGGCTTATTTATTATTTATTATTTATTATTTATTATTTATTATTTATTTATTTATTTCCCATTATTATTTTATTACTTCTTGTTTATTTATTATTTATTTATTTATTTACTATTTGTTTATTATTTATACATTAATTATTAATTTTTTCAATTTTTTATTGTTTTATTATTTTATTATTTTATTATTGATGTATTATTAATTAATTATTTATTATATATTAATTATAGATTTATTTTTTATTTTTTTTATAATTTAATATGTAATATGTAATATTTAATATTTAATATTTATTAATTTTTTATTTATTTATTATAGATTAATTTATTTTTTAATTAATTTATTATTTATACATTACTTATTTATTATATATTATATATTATGTATTATATATTATATATTATATATTATGTATTATGTATTATATATTATATATTGTGTATTATATATTATATATGTATTATTTTATTATTCATTATAATTATTCATTATTTATTATTTATTATTTACTATTTATCATTTATTATTTACTATTTATTATTTACCACTTATTACCATATTATATATTTATTTATTATATATTTATTTATCATTCATTTATATTTTATTTATTTATTAGTAATTGTTAATTATTAATTATTAATTATTAATTATTTTGTTTGTATCTTTTTGTTATGTTTTATTTGTTTTTTCAATCAATATATATATCATTATATTAAATTCTATTTATTCACCACATGAAGAACTTGCTTGAGTGGTAAAGTCTTTTGATAATAAGAAAGAAGAGATTCAAATCTCACCAAACACATAATTTCTATATATGACATTTGCATGCATGTATGTGTGCATCTGCATTTCCATAATAATAAATATAAATATAAATATAAATATAAATATAAATATATTAGTTACTAAAATTATTAAAATATAAATATATTAGTTACTAAAATTATTAAATATTTAAATATTAAAAAATTAAAAAAAAATTATTTACGAATATCAAAAAATAAAAAAATAAAAAAAATAAAATAAAAAACTTTTGTGAAATGATTTAGTGGAGGTTTAAACCACTGCTAAATGATTACCTCGATTTTAAAAAACTGTCATTAAATGAATGCCGACACATGATTTAGCAGCAGTTTAAACCGCCGCTAAACATCTATTTTGGCATAAACACATATAAATGTAGATTTTTTACCGATGGGTCTCGTTCTCATAGTCTCGTATATTAGAAATTACCAAGGGCGTCCACCATGAGAAGTTGTCTCAAAGTCTTAGGAGTCCACCTATGATAATCTATATCATTTGTTTCTCGGATGATTTCACCCGACTATAAAACATATATTTAAGAATTCTATCATGACACTTCTTGGTTCTAATCATAGCAGGAAACTGAAATAACCTTTCAGTATGATTTTTAATATTAATACATTACCATAAAGTACATAGAAGTTCGTTATGATACATTAACTACAACACACTCCATCCTGTACTTTGTGTTTTTCAATTACATGATCATCCTATGTTTGATTGATCAATTTTAAGTACATGAAATTTTTTGTTTTATATTTCATGTTTCATTTTGTTGGATGATATTACCCAATAAAAATTGAACAAAAACTAAAATTAAAATCAATTATATGTTGAGTCTTGAAATGTGTATAATTATGTGAAAGTGTAAATATTTCAATTGGGAAAAAGGATTGCTGGGTTTACAGTATATTAAATCACACTATATTGGTTTCAAAAAAAATCACATTATATTCCATAACAATCGAATTAAAAAAAACATGTGCATCGTGATAAAACAAAACGATTCAACAAAAAAATAAAATATAAAAAACTTATTTAAATAAGCAATCATTTATTTTACCAAACATGTGTCATTGAGCCAGAAATCAGCCATCCCCTCCCTCCTTTTACATCTTCCTTCACAATATCTTCAACCCTTCTCGTCTTCTACTACTTCTCTGCCTCAGACCTTGCCCCCCGTCGCCTGTTACGGTCATGGTGTGCCATATCAATGACACCCTCGTCCTACTCTTCAAGGATGTTGGCGCCCTCTGGCTCTGATCCATCCACTGCTCCCCTTGCCGCCGCTGTGAACGGTGGCTGGAACACCATCTAATGACATTTTGGATACCTTATAGTTTTTGGACACCTATTATAAAACCTCTATGGGACTAACGTGTACCCAGGTTAAATGTGATTAGTGTTTGTTATGATTTATCTATTAATTAAAGAAAATTATGGAGATGTTCAATTTTGTATATAATACATCACTGGTATAATCTTTTTATGCCATTTTTGTAAATTAAAAACTGAAAAATCAATTAAATCTAGTTCAAGTACCTTCAAATAAGATTTTATTTGGATTTGGGTAATAATTTTTTTACCTATTTAACATTTAGATGGAATTTAGATACCTCTAAAGGTACTCAAAATCCCAATTTGTTTGTAAAAATTAATATTATCATTTATTTATAAAAAAATTAAAAAAATATTAATAAAATCATGGAAATTGAAGATTACATTACAAAACTCACCCCCAAATCAAAATGCAGGTCAAAATCAATCAATCATTTAATTTAGTAACAAAAAATTAAAAAGTAAAATAAGACCTATGTATTGTGTTTTTCATGACAAAAAATGGGTGTGAGGTGTAGTAGGAATTAGGGATGATCATATATAATTATTTTTCAAAAAAAAAACTCATATATTATTATTATTATGTTTTTTTCAATATATTATTATACTTTTGGACATAAATTTCACGTGAAATTGCTATTGTAAAATATATGAAATTTATCGAATAATTTGTTGCAAAAAAAAAGAAAACAAAACAAAAGAAAAATAATAGTGGAAAAAAATGTATTTATTTTTTTAAACATACTTGCAGCACATATTTTTCCAATAGAAACCTCCCCACCACTATGACCAACCCATCAGGTTGACTAATGCCACGTTGGTTTCTCAGGAATTTTGGACATAAAAAACATTCTGAGTCGATATTTAGAAATTCCCATTTTTCTTTCATGGTCTCTAAGACCATGCACAAGCTCATGCATCACCCTCTACCTCTAAGTTTTATATTATACAGTTGCCCAAAAACTTTGGGATGTGTGTTGGATATGCACTAATATATATATATATATATATGATATTATATATAAGTTCATATTTAATACATGTATTTGATTCAGATATTTTTATACATGTTTCAAATATACATACAATAATATATATATGATATATATATTTATTTCTCCAGAACAGTTTTGTTATCAGTTACAAACCATGACGAATGCTTTAATGACTTTGTATTAATTCATTGAAAACGTTCAATTAATTAACCCAACAATATGAAATTCATAATATACAAGGAGCCTTGGGCTCTACCTATATAAAAGGATGGGGTCCTATTATATTGGGTGTTGCAAAATCTCTCTTCCTTCCATAATGTTATTCATCATTTAAGATGAAACTGCTGTCACTCCTTTAGCATTTGGATGTCCTCGCAATAAGATCGCTAATCCATTAGGTAGTCCCCCATGAAGGTTGAGTGTTTTTTTACTGCTTTACGATCTTTAGCAAACATTATCCTTCACCAAGAAATAAGAAGACTCTTGTTGGTGTTTTCCAGATACTCTCTTTTATAGTTTTATTTACGCATTGATTCTTGAAAATCAATCTATCAGTTTTTGGGTTGTCTTCCACTGCATATGGTCATATGATGATCATACAAAACCTATCAATGGAGGGTAGGCTTCTTTGATCAATCAATGTGTTTAATATTTTATAAAAGTCACATTTTACAAATTTTAAAACAAGATTTTTCAATCTTGAAAATAAATATGGAAAGTTCATATTTATTACTCTTATTTACGAAGATAAATAAATTATTTACATTAATCAAGATAATTCAATTATTAATTGAATTATATTATTTATAAATTGTTTATAAATAATGAAAAATATATTTCTAAATATTTATAAAAATTTATAAGTGTTTTATAAATTAATTAACTATAAAATGATTACGGTTAATTGATATATTTTTTCAAATACCTTTTAACAAGTTAAATGACATGATTAATAATATAGAAATAAATTGTCTATTTACAAATCATAAAAAGGTGATTTGTAAAGTGTTTATAAATTATAACATATATGATTTTTTGTAACGACCTAATGTTTTATAAATAGAAATTCCTTTCTTATAAATATGTCATGAAATTACAACATAAGGAACTACAAAGTGCTATGTGACCTTTAAACATATTTTTTTTCACTTATATGTTTGTAATTTTGAAAATCTGACATACACGGTTACGATCAATTAGTTATTTGATGTCTGATAAGAAAAACTTAATTTTTGGTGAATAGTAACCAACCCTTATGAATAGTAACATACCCTTATGAATAGTGATATACCCTAATGAATAGTAACCTTAATCATGATAATATAAAAATAATATTCAAGTGAAAGTATGTTGTACCTATATTTTAGAATAAGTTAATGAATGTTTTAAGACTGGTTTTTTAATAATAAATTACGAGTTTAATTAAATATTAAAATAATCATATCTAGAATTTTTTTCTGAAAAATGGATTTCATTTTTGGATTCTACACATCGAAAAATGGTTAGGGTGATTTTTTGGGATTTTTCTAAAATACTTGAATTTCTATGAATAGTAAAATACGACAATTTACGATAAATGCTAAATAATGGATTTATTGAGTCATTGATGATGACCTGCTGATGTAAGCCCAATTGGTTTGAACTCACATGCATTTATTACTATTATTGGTCATGAAATCATCACTATTTATGGTATTAAGGTAAATTAATAAACTAATGATTAAAAAATTATGAAAACCCTCTTCTCCTCCCCTATAAAAACCATCCCTCACTCCCTCTTCTCTTCACTCCTCTCAAGCCTTGTGCCTTGCCAATATTCTGCCCAAATCTCTCCCCAAGATCCTTCCCCACATCCAAAATCCCCTAGTCTCTTAAAAATACCTAAAACTATCTCTTTAAGAGGTTCTCAAAGGAGATAAACTGAAGAGGTCATTAATAACAAGTGGAGAACACCACGAGACTTAAGGTAAGAGATCCTACCCATTTCTCTCTTAATCAAGATTTTCCTCTATGATATGACTTTTTATGGGTAATCCTAAATTATGGTGTATGTTTTATCACCTCCCCCATAATGACCTCATGTTTTATAAGTGATTATAAACCCCTTATCTCTCTTATCAAGCCCTCTTAGGTACACCCAACACCATGCCAATAAACCGTAATGAATTCCACCCGAACCTCCTTTGTTCTTTCGAGTTACCATATCTTTATTTTTTTTTATCAAAATGGAATTATCTTATCTATTTATGTACATATTATAAATGATGTTTAGTTTAACAAAATTCATTTATGAATACCCTTTCATCACTCTCTTTTGAGGATATACATGTTTTTGAAAGATTACCTCCTTAGAACTTTCCGATAAGCAAACCTGTTTTAAGGGAACTTCCTGAATTTTTACCCAATTTCAAGTGCACTATATCCTCTGTTTTAAGCCACCATTGTCTTTATAAAATCAGTATTTTTATTATGAAAAACTTCTTGGTTCAACTCTAATTTTATATAAGAGATTTTCATCTTTTCTCTTTTAAAATATCTATATTATTTACCATAAAATTTCACAAAAATGTTTTAATGCTAATGTTTCTAAAATACATTTATTATATGTGGTCACTTCTCTTTGACATCAATTACCATTTAATATTACTATTTTACCTTATTAACATCCATGTATGTTCTAATCCCTTTCTTTCATGGACACTTTCATGATATGCCCATTGGTTATGCTTTATGTCATGATCATGGTACCCATTTCTTTCCATGGATACCCTTATGTTTATGTATGGTTGATTATGTATGATTATTTATGTGGAATGTATATTCTTGAAAATGTTGAGATGTGTGTGCCCAAATAGCGCTATAATTTATTGGGTAAATTTAAGTCTCATGAGACGTGATGTGAAATGAGATTGGCGGTTATCCTTGACCCATACAAAAATGGGAATCTGGATTGGCGGTTAGCCTTGACCCATAATAAAATGGGAATTGGTATTGAAGATTAGCCTTAACCCATACTAAAATGGGAAATGGGATTGGCGGTTATCCATGAACCTTACCAAAGACAAGTTTTACAATTCTGCCACATTTATATGATTCCATGTTTATATGATCCCATGCTTATATGATATGATTTCATTTGTTCCATGCTATGGATATCATTATGTCATGCCTCATAACTCATGTGATTAAGATGTATCCTTAAGTTCATTCCCTTACTAGGCTTTTTAGCTCATCCCTTTGTTCATGTGTTCCCCAGGGTACCGTAGGAAGATGTAAGGGCTTAATGGAATTTAGGAGCTCTTTATAGATATTAAATAAAGAAGTGTTTTTTGTAGCCTCATGTTTTATGTTATATGTACCTAGTCTTACAAGACACTAGAGTTAAAAATCCTTATCTTGTACTCTAATATATAATTATGCTTAAAATCATATAATGTTATATGTAAAAGTCTAGGGTCACTATAGTTGGTATTAGAGGATTGTCTAGTTGTTTTTGGAGATTAGGAATAGAGCACCATAGTGAGAACTTTAAGGACGAGACTAAGTATAAGAAAACATTCCTAAATTTTAGTGAGTATTGATTAAGTGGTTTATCAAGAAAATACATCCCTGTCTGGATACGAGCAGGTAGAGGCAGATCTGGCACAAATGTATATAGGGGTAAAACCTGAAAACACCATTTTGATCTAGACTCGAATGAGAACTGGTGCAAAACAACGGGCATTACTGCACTCTTGGTTACAAAAATCCTATGGGATATACTTTGGTAGATTCATGAGCTTAGTACAAACCATTATTAAGGGACAAAAAAATCCCATAGAATATAAGTTAAGAAATAAGTTGAGTATAACCTAGATTTAAACCTAAGGAATCAAAATTTAGGATATACTTATTATTTATAAGCTTATACTTTTATATTCAAAGTTTCCTTTTTATACTCAATAGCAAAGTATTCAAGACCTCTAATTATACATTCTTTTTCTTAGTTAATGGCTGTAAATAGAAGAACACATTCTAACAACCATTTTTATAGGCAATGTGAAAATTTCCCTAATTATATGCCTGATATGATGAGAATGGGTGCTCAAAACTTCATGAAAACACTTTCTTAGTTGGATTGAGTGATGAATAATAACTTGAATCCTATGGAACACCCTCCTACTTCAAGGAAAGAGCAATTTGCCGTAGAAGCCTTCATGAAGAAAAGGCCTCCCATGTTTAGAGGATATTTTGATCCCCTCCTTGTGGAATAGTGGATTAAATCCATTTAAAAGATATTATCTATCCTACAGTGATCGAAAAAAGAGAAATTTGTACCGGAGGTCTATCGTTTTGATGGGGAAGCTGACTAGTGGTGGAAACTGATCAAGAATACAAAGTCACAAAAGGAAATTGATTCCATGGATTGGGAGGAATTCAAGAGGATGTTTTTCAACAAATATTTCTCTCTAACCCCCTGTATCAAGATGGAAAGAGAGTTCCTCAGACTCAAGGAGAAGGAAGATGAGTCTATTAGGCCATATGAAGCAAACTTTACAAGGATTTCAAGGTACACCTCTGGCTTTGTCATGAACACCGAAAGTAAGGTGGATCACTTCTTTAATAGACTAAAGCTGAGTCTACAAAAAATCATTGGTGATTAGAGACTTTGAAATTTATTTGGATATTGTCAATCATTCCATTAAGGTTGAAATAGAGATTGGAGACTCTCAGTGGTCTTGTGGGCCCAGTGATAAGAAGTGGAAAATGGAGAACAACATGGGTGGTTCATCAAACAAATCCCATGATGGAAAGAAGCTTGACTTTTCCCCTTATAAAACTTGTGGGAAGAATCATCCTAGGAACTATTTGAAGAGAACCAAGAATTGCTTCAAATGTGGAAAGTTTGGTCATTTGGCCAAAAACTGCCGAAGGATTATGAAAAATCCAGCTAACGTGGTAGAAGAAAGGAAGGTTCAGACAAACACTCAGCCAGTAGTGCAGTGCTAAAAATTTAAGGAGTATAGGCATTATGCGAACTATTCCCCTAAGCTGAGGGTTGTCAGAGGAAATCAACAACAACCTCTAAGGCAACAAGGAAGGGCATTTGCTATCACTACTACTGAGGTGGATCCGAACAACAATGTGATGATAGGTACACTAGTTATTCATTCAAGAATATAAAATATACTATTTGATTCTATGCATTCTTTCATATATTTCAAGTTTAGTAGAACTATTAAAACACCATCTCAAAATTTGGTGGAAAAGTTATCTGTGAGAACAGTGATTGGGGAAATCGTTGCGTCCATGGTTTATAACTCCTCACCGGTTAACGTTTGTGGACCGAACCTCCCCGAAAATCTCATCATACTTCCTTTAGTGGAGTTTGATTCTATCTTGGGTATGGATTGACTATCTTTATACAAACCCAACATCAATTTCTAGGAAATGGAGATCACTCTTTACATCCCAAAGTATCCTCCGATTCTTTACAAGTGTAAGGAGGAAGATGATTAAATGACTGAGTTCTTCACCATGGGGTGCACCAGTCCTCTTCATCAAGAAGATATATGGATCAATGAGCCTTTCATTGATTATCATGAACTCAATAAAATCATGATAAAGAACAAGTATCCCCTTCCATAGATAGATGACCTGTTCAATCAGCTTCGTGGGGGCATCTATTTCTCTAAGGTGGACCTTCGGTCAGGATATCAACAAATAAAGGTGAGGAAGGAAGATATTCCCAAGACTGCCTTTAGAACAAGGTATGAAAACTATGAGTTCATAGTGATTCCTTTCTAACTCACTAATTCTCCAACAATTTTCATGGATTTAATGAATAGAGTCTTTAGAGATTACCTCGAAATTTTTTTGGTAGTCTTTATTGATGATATTCTGATATATTCCAAGAGCAAGGAGGAACACGAGGAGCATTTGAATACTGCGTGAATGAATTTGATAAGGGAGAAGTTGTATGAAAATTATAGTAAATGTGAGTAATGGATAGAGGAAGTATCATTCTTGGGGCATGTTATCACCAGCAAAGAGATATCTGTAGACCCTTCTAAGATAAAGGAAATTAAATAGTGTCCTAGACCAACGTCTGTAATAGAGATCTATAGATTTTTGGGTCTAGCTGGGTATTATTGAAGATTTTTGAAGAAATTTTCATGATTGTCAAACCCAATGAACAAGATGACATAGAAGGTAGTAATGTTTGTCTGGACTCAGTAATGTGAAGACTATTTCAAGGAGTTGAAAAAGAGGATTATTACTGCACCAGTACTCACACTCCCAACAAGTGGAGAACTCTTTGTGGTGTAAAGTGATGCTTCAAAGAAGGGATTGGGCTTTGTGATGATGCAAAATGATAAAGTGATAGAATATGCCTCAAGTTAGCTAAAAATCCATGAGCAAAACTATCCCACACATGATCTGGAGTTGGAGGCTATGATCTTTGCATTGAAAATATGGTGGCATTATCTCTATGGGGAGAAGTGTGAGATATATACTGACCACAAGAGTCTCAAAGATATATATTCACACAAAAATATCTTAATTTGTTCCAATGAATATGGATAGAGCTCATAAAGGATTATGACTACTAAATTCACTACCATCCCGATAAGACAAATAAGGTGGAAGATGCTCTAAGTAAAAAGGGTCCCACATCTTTATCAATGATGAGAATTGAAAAGGATTCAATCTTCTTAGATTTGAAAAGGATAGACATGGGAATCATTAAGTGAGGAACATCATCAATCCTTTCTCAAATGATTACTAAACCATCTATCTTGGAGAAAATAAAGGATGCTCAATGAAAAGATGTGGAAATTCTAAAAAGGGTGGAAGCTATCAAAAAATGGGAAATCCTTAGTGTTTAAGGTGGATGAGGAAGGAGTTGTAATATTTGGGTCATGATTATGTGTACCATCTGATCTAGAGATAAAGAATGAGCTTTTTAATGACACAAATAGCTCGAACTTCTCTATCCACCAAGGGAGCCCAAAGATGTATCAAGATCTCTGAGAACAATTTTGGTGGTACAATATAAAAAGGGAGATTACTGAATATACATCAAAGTTCTTTGTATGTCAACAAGTGAAGGATTTGAGGAAAAAGTCTAAGGGGATGATGAAACCACTACCCATACCAATGTGGAAGTTTGAGAACATTACCATGGACTTTGTCACTGGACTTCCAAGTACATCCAGAGGAAACAATGCTATATGGGTTATTGTGGATCGTCTTACAAAGACAACTCACTTTATCACAATTTGAGAGGAATTATCATTGGTTTAACGTGTATGGATTTACATCAAATAAGTGGTAAGGATGCATAGAGTACCACTATCTATTGTATCCGATCATGTTCTAATATTCACCTCGATGTTCTGGAAAAGTATACAACATACTCTAAGCACTGAACTGAACTTCAGTACGGCTTACCATCCTCAAACTGATGGCCAATCTAAGTGAACTATTCTTACACTAGAAGATATGTTGAGAGCATGTTCTATGGAATTCAAAGGAGTATGGAACCAACATCTACCACTAGTTGAATTCTCCTCCAACAACAGTTTCCACTTGAGCATTTGAGTGACACCATATAAATCCCTTTATGGAAAAAGGTGTAGAACACCAGCATGTTGGGATGAAGTCAGTGAGCGTAAGATGCTAGGACCTGAAATAGTCGAAGAAATGGTGGATAAGGTGAAAACCATTCAACATCATATCAAGATAGCCCAAATTCGATAGAAGAGTTATGTAGATAACCATCGACGAGACATTGAGTTCAAATTTGGAGACATGGTATTTCTACGCATATCTCTATGGAAGAAGGTCATGAGATTTGGGAAGAAAGGAAATCTAAGTCCCAGATATATCTGCCTCTTCGAGATAATTGATCGAGTCGGAGCTGTGGCCTATCGACTGAAACTTCCACCTACCATGTCGAAAGTACATTATGTCTTTCATGCATCCATCTGAAGGAAGTATATACCATACCCTTCACATATACTCTCTTCAAAGGTGGTACAGTTGGACGACGATCTTTCCTTTGAGGAGAAGCCAGTGAAGATCTTGGATCATAGAGATAAATTTCTACGTAACAAGACTACTCACCTGGTCAAGGTACTATGGCAGAACCATAAGTACGAAGAGGCAACATGGGAACTATAGGAAGCAATGAAGGAAAAGTACCCGCACTTTTTTATGTCTTATAATGTAAAACGAAATTTCGAGGGCAAAATTTCATAAGGGGGGAAGAATGTAATGACCTAATGATTTATAAATGGAAATTACTTTCTTATAAATATGTCATGAAATTACAACGTATTGAACTAATAAGTTCTATGTGACCTTTAAACATATGTTTGTAACATATGTGTTTGGAATTTCAAAAATCTGACATACACATTTGTGATTAGTTAATTATTTGTAGTCTGATAAGAAAAACTTAATTTTTGGTGAATAGTAACCTAAACTTATGAATAGTAACATACCCTTATGAATAGTGATATACCCTAATGAATAGTAACCTTACTTATGATAGTATAAAAATAATATTAAAGTAAAAGTATGATGTACCTATATTTTAGAATAAGTAAATAAATGTTTTAAGACTGGTTTTTTAATAACAAATTATGATTTTAATTAAATATTAAAATAATCCTATTTATAAAATTATTTTTGAAAAATGGATTTTATTTTTGGATTCTACACGTCGAAAAATGGTTAGGGTATTTTTTTGGGATTTTTATAAAATAATCGAATTTTTGATGAATAGTAAAATATGACAATTTACAATAAATGCTAAATAATGGATTTATTGAGTCATTATTGATGATATGATGATGTAAGCCCAATTGGTTCGAAGTAACATGCATTTATTACAATTCTTGGTCATGGAATCATCACTATTGCAGGTATTGAGGTAAATTAATAAACTAATGATTAAAAAATTAAGAAAACCCTCCTCCCCTCCACTATAACCCCCCTCACTCCCTCTTCTCTCCACTCCTCTCAAGCCTTGTGCCTTGCCAATATTCTACCCAAATATCTCCCCAAGCTCCTCCCCCACATCCAACAGCCCCTAGGATCTTAAAAATACCAAAACCTCTCCCTTTAAGAGGTTATCAAAGGAGATAAACTCAAGAGGTCATTAATAACAAGTGGAGAACACCACCAGACTTAAGGTAAGGGATCCTCTCCATTTCTCTCTTAATAAAGATTTTCCTCTATGATATGAATTTTTATTGGTAATACTAAATGATAGGGTATGTTTTTTCACATCACCCATACTTCTATGATGTTTTATAAGTGATTAGAAACCTCGTATCTCTCTCATCAAGCCATATTAGGTACACCCGAAACCATGCCGATACACTGTAATGAATTCCACCCGAACCTCCTTTGTTCTTTCAATTTTCCATATATTTCTTTTTATCAAAATGGAATTATATTATATATTTATTTAAATATTCTAAATTCTATTTAGTTTTACAAAATTCATTTATTAAGACCCTTTCATTACTCTCTTTCGGGGATATACATGTTTTTAAAATATTCCCTCCTTAGAACTTTCCGATAAGCAAACCTATTTTAAGGGAACTTCCTAAATTTTTACTCAATTTTAAGTGAACTATATCCTATATTTTAAGCTACCATTGTATTTATAAAATTACTCTTTTTGTTATGAAAACCTTCTTAGTTCAACTCTAATTTTATATAAGAGATTTTCCTCTTTTCTATTTTAAAAGCTCTGTTGTATTTTCCTTAAAACCGCACAAAAATGTTTTAATGATAATGTTTCTCAAATATGTTTCTTATATTTTTTCACTTCTATTTGACATAAATTAATATTTAATATGACTATTTTACCTTAATAAAATCCATATATGTTCTAATATATTTCTTTCATGGACACTTCCACGATACGCCCATTGGTTATGCTTTATGTCATGATTGTGGTACCAAATTCAATCCATGGGTACCCTTATGTTTATGTATGGTTGATTATGTATGATTATTTATGTGGAAAGTATATTCTTAAAATTTTTTATATGGATGTGCCCAGATAGCGCTTCAATGCATTGGGTAAAGTTAAGTCTCATGAGATTTGATGTGAAACGAGATTGGCGGTTAGCCTTGACTCGTACTAAAATGGGAATCAGGATTGGCAGTTATCCTTGACCCATACTAAAATGGGAATTAGGATTGGCAGTTAGCCTTGAACCATACTAAATACATGATTTATGATTATGCCACATTTATATGATTATATGTTTATATGATCCCATGCTTATATGATATGATTTCATATGTTCCATGCTTTGGATATCATTATATAATGCCTTCTAACTCATGTTCTTAAGATGTATCCTTATGTTCATTCTCTTACTGGTCGTTTTAGCTTATCCCTTTGTTCATGTGTTCCACAGGGTACCCTATAAAGATTTAAGGGCTCAAAGAAGTTAGGATCTCTTTATAAAGATTAAATAAAGAAGAGTCTTTTTGTAGCCCCATGTTTTATGTTCTATGTACCTAGTATTCCAAAACACTTGACTTAACGATCCTTGAATTTTATTATGATGTATAATTATGCTTAAAATCATATAATGTTATATGTAAAAGGCTAGGGTCACTACATGTTTCGATTATATAAATTTTTTTATATAATAGATATTGTGTTATAAAATGTTTATGATTCATGAAATATCATATAAATATAATTTAATATAATATATGAAAGATTTTGTATTGAAATGAATATAAAATGTTTCTATTCTTTATAATTTAATTTTTTTTTATAATTTTCTTTTATTTATGAATAGTCCATAAATGTCTCATGTTTCGAAAAATAAATAAATTATTTATTTATTTATTACATTTAATTGATATTCATGTTTAGTTTATTGTTTATGAAATATGAATGTTGTGTATGTGAATTTATATGATAAATTTTCTTAGGATATAGCCTTGCATATCATGTTAGGTTTGATATCATAAAATATAAGTTTTCATCTACCTTGACCTCAGTTTATAATTAGAGTTATGAGATTTAAAATAGCTATTGGGCAGTGTTTGTGCATATCAGGTTTTAAAGTTTTCATGAATTGAAATATCACTTGAGTAAAGTCTCCTAAGATAGAGGGACATGGGGTCGGACAACCTAATTTCTTGGAGGCTTGTCTTATCTTGGAAATAGAATGAGGTTGACTATCTGTTTCTCTAAGCTTACTCAAATTGAGTTTTTCAATCTCATATAACACTATGACTTTACATGAAGTATTAATATACCTTATGCATATGACGAATTTGGATATATGTGAATATACTTGACTTCTGTTTTGGGGTGATTAATACAAAATTGGGGGTTGTGTAAAGAGTTACACATTAAGGTGGTGTGAACAATTTAATTTGGTGGTTGGAATAGAGATTCAAAAACTAAATTATCATAAACATGCATGTAAACAAGGAAATAATACATGAAAATATAATGATTACATATTTTATGATAGTTTAATATGCATATGATGTATATTAAATTGATGTGACTAAAATCCCTGAAATAATAAGTGTGTGATTCCTTCCAAAATGAAACTTATCACGACCTCGATCATTCAACCGTGTAGTTCTTCCCAAGCAGTGTGCCCTAGAATTATTTTGTGTAAGATAAGAAAGTGATAGATAACACTGTATCATCATTTGATAGTTTCTTCCCAAGTAGGATGCCCTTGGATTGAATTTTTATAGTTTTTTCTTGGCACTTGTTTTGGGTTACACTTAGTTTGAAAACCCTTTGGAAGGATACCATAGGTATATAGTTGAGTGAATCCATATGATGGATTTAGATAAGTGGTTATCCACTCAAACATCCAAGAGTCACAACTGTTTTGATTGAGATGATTCCATACCTAAATAACTAAGTAGTGAGATGAACACCCAAGAAAACTCATTACTTAGTGAAAAACACATATTGGTTCACTAAATGGAGATGATGTATTGGGTCATCATTTTTAGTGGGAGCACTTTCTTTTAAATCCCTAAATGCAAATATATAATACAAGATACTCATCTAATGATATGTATGTACTGTATATTATGGTGTAATTTATACTAATCATATTGAGATCATTAATTGGCATGACACATAAAACAATTAAATATTGGTATCTAGGATTGAAAAGTGTTCTCAAGGAGAAACATTCCAAGTACCCAAATGTGAATATTATAGAAATAAATTTCTCCAAATCTAAATCATGGTATTAGATATTAGGTGTGCGCCCCATATTTATGCTAACAAATATAGAATCCGAGATATGGGGGAATTGATGAAGGGTGAAGTAGATATTCATGTCAGTAGTGGAGAAAAAGTTGCTACATTAGAGGTTGACACTTATGATCTAATTTTACCAGGTAGATTGAACCTAGAATCGAAAAACTGTTATTATGTTCCCACCACAAAAAATAATTTGATTTATGTATATTGTTTGGAAAATATGGGTTATTAATTCATTATTAATAACAAGAGTTCTATATATAATAATGAAATGTTTTATGGCATTGAGAATATAATAAATAGTTTATATATTCTTGATATGGATAAACTCACCCAACCTCCCGTTCCTCTTCACTAAAAACTCTTGGAGCATGAAATTACTATGAAAATTACTCTCTATAGTCATCCCAATGTTCACCCAATCACTTAATAATCTCCTCCCAATATTTTAGAAGCACCATCTCAAGGTAAGGGATCCTCTTCTTATCATATTTATTCAAGAACATTATTTATTTCATGCATTTTTATTTCTAATTGTTCAATTTGGGATATGTTTTTACACATACTTATTACTGTCTTTATGATCCCCAAGTAACAAGAGAACCATTTCACACTCATTAAACCCTTCTATAAACCTTTATGTAAACTTATTATGCTATCGAAATTATCCTGTGATTTTACATGTCAAACATTTCTGTAGTGAATACCCATCTCCATTTCCACTCAAGGATATTCACCTTTTTTTAAAAGCAAGGACTAGGGATTCATACAACTAAAAAAGAAACCAGGGTTATAATATTCTGAAGAAAGGAAGTTTACATTTATCTCTGTAAAGGATAGGGAACATCTCACGAGGAATGCTGGAATTATAGGTGCAAGTGTCTCTAGAGGATCCCATGTTTTCAAGGGAATCATCAAGTTAGTTGGATTTACAACAGACGTGTGTAATGAAATAATGAATTGAAGCAAGTATGTCAAGGCACTTAATCCATTTCTATGTAAGCTTCCAAGCAAGGTGAATCTGACCTATTATAACTGCTTGGACAATGGTGAATGAATCACTTTCAATCCATATTTTCCTCCAATTCCTTCGATGAGAAAATTCAACTACTTTGATGAGAGCCATAATATCTAATTCAAGAGTAGTGACCTGTCCACACGTACCATGAACCCCATCAAGGAAGTCACCATCATGATTTTTGAAGAAAATTCCATATCCAGTAGTTCCTGTATTACCTCTCAAGGATCTATACGAGTTACATTTAATCCAGCCTGAAAAAGGAGGTAACTAGAAGACTTCATGGTTCCAATAGGTTGAGGATAGTTACCTTGCGGTTGCAGTTTTTTCAGAACAGTGAAATCTCTAACTGAGTTGTCACATTTTTCATCATGTAAACTATTTTCTTGTTGAGCCGCAAAAAAAATTTCAGAGAGAACCACATTGTAGTTGATGCCAGTATTTTTATGGAGATCCCTGTTTCTGCTCTTCCAAATAATGTGAATTACTTCAGCACATGCAACAATAATGATTATTCGAACCTGCTTCGATAATTGAATCGTTGGATGTAAAAGAAGTAGGTCCACAATGTTGTTTACATGCAGAGGATGAATCTCAAACCAAATTAAGATCGCATTCCATAGTGAAGAAGTAGTCTTACAAGACATTAAAAAATTATTTAAATCATCATAGTGATGATGACATAAGTCACATATGGAGAAGAGGGAGATCCCAACTCACTGCAGGTTATTGTTCACTGAAAGTTTGTTGAGATGGAGGCTCTAAAGGAGTGTAGATCTAGATGGTGGAAACCATTTTCTATTGTAATTAACATTTCCATTACCACTTCCTTGAAGAAGATTATTATAGAAGATTTTGGAGTTTATAATTCCATTTGTGCTCAGTTCCCAAATTAGAATGTCTTCTGTGCTTAAAAAATCATAGGAGGATACCATAAGGGAAATATGAGGTGAAAGATAATAATACTTCTCAAGATGGTTTTTAATAGTGGCATTGTAGTCTATAAATAGATCCTGAATATCCACACTATCAATCAAGGGGGTACCTGTCCACTTATCCCTCTAGAATTGGAGGGAGGAGTGTGCACTGACCAACTAGTGAGTGTGAATTTTTACTTTCTGGAAAATATTTTTTAGACCTGGCCAAACTGAGGATTGAATATAGTTCATCTTCCCTGAAATCAGCCTTCTAAGTAGTTTAGTTTTGAGGAAATCAAGAGATTCTAATTTTTCATTGATAAGTTTCCAAAGGAAATTTTCTTGAAGAGATTGATTGAAGAGCTCAAAATTTTTAATACCTAGGCCTCCCATGGTATGTGGTATGCAGAAAATATTCCATGGAGATATTATAATTTTCCTTTCAAGTATACTTCCACTCCACACAAAGTTCCTCATGAGGGAGTTGATATTTTTAATGGCAGAAGCTAGCAAAGAGTACACCATGAAGGAGTAAACCATCTTTGAGACAATCACATGTTTAACCAGGCAGATTATTCCTACCATTGAGAGTGACTTACCCTTCAAGGTGGATAGAGATCTTCTAACTTGGCTCACAACATCAGCAAAGTAAGAAGTCCTAGGTTTTATAAGGAACATTGGGACCCAAAGGTAGATAAAAGGAAGGTACCCCTCCCCTATGACTAGCTCATGAATCATGCATTTCTTCTTTGAGGTCGAGATGTTTTTCCCAAATAAAATGAAAGACTTTCTCCAATTGACCTCCTGTCTAGATTCTTTTTCATAGTTAAGAAGAGTTCTATTGATATTTTTTATGTTCCACCTATCCCCCTGATTAAACAAAATGATGTCGTCAGCAAAAAATAGATAATATGGGGCAGTGATACCTTAGACAGCACAAATTGCTTTGATTTCTCCTTTGTTGACCCTGTTGAGGATAAGCCTACTGAGATAATCTTCAAAAATTATAAAAATAATAGCAGAGAGGGGGTACCCCTACCTCACTTCTCTAGAGAATTTAAAGTATCCCTTTGGAGATCCATAAACTAGAATAAAAATATGAGCAGTGCTGATCAGAGCATTAGCCCAATGAATAAAATGGCTGTGGAAGCCAAACTCATGCAGGATACATCCAATAAAACCCCAGTCAATGGTGTTAAAGGCATTACTTATATCAATATTAAGAGAAATGTTTCCACCCTGTGTGCTCTTCTGAAGGAGCTTTATACATTCAGAGGAATTTATAAGGCAATCATGAATATTTCTTCCTTTGATATAACCAAACTGGTTCCATGAGACAATTCCCTCAAAAATATGAGTGAGGTGAATGTCTAGGATTTTGGTGATGATCTTGTGGATAGTGTTGATAAGAGCTATAGGCTAGAACTGACCAATATCACTTTCATTCTCAACCTTAGGAATTAAGGAAATGAACTGAGCATTAATACCTTGAGTGTGAGAACCCTCTGTGAAAAAATGCCTTACCGTTTTACACACATCATCCTGTATGACCTCCCAATAAAAATAAAAGAAATGATTAGTGAAACCATCTGTCCCTGGGGAGCTTTCTTTTTTTAGACCAAATACCACTTCCCTGATCTCAATATCTATTGGAGTCGAGGTGAGAAGAGTTTTATCTGCATCAGTGACCAAATTTGAGAGAATGCCATCAATCAAGTCTTCATTTATTCTGGAGTTGTTGAAAATATTCATATATAAGTAGAAAATATGGGTTTAGAGACTCTGTCTATTATCAAGGATAGAGTCTCTATCCTTTATAAGGTATAGAGGCCTGTTGAGTTTTTAGCTCTTTGAAGTGCATTAAAAAATTTGGTATTCTTGTCTCCATCAATAAGCCACTTAACTTTGAACAAATATTTGTGAATTTTTTCCTTGAGCACAATGAGTTTCTAGAGTTTAGAGGAAACCTTTTTCTCTTGGTCATAATTTCTAGGGAAGTTGTTAAGAGTAATAGATTCTTGAATCTCATGAAGTCTTCTTTCCAAAGAATCTATTTCTTGGTCAAGTAAGCTGAACTTATTCCTACTCCATTACTTTATTTTATTCTTAATATCCCGAAGATTGAGTACACAAGAAAGTGGATTGTGGTTGTAGTCCTACATAGACCAAGTGTCTCTAAAAATCTGGGAACATTCTGTGAGGGTAGTCCAGTCATTGTTAAACCTAAAGGGAAGAGGTAGCTTTTCACCCTTATCAATGAAATTAACCAAAATTGGATGATGGTATGAATTATGTCTTGCAAGAGTAACACATGAAATGGTTTTCCAATCCTCAAGCATATGCACATTAACAAATTCATGGTCAATTTTTCTTTCCCTCATTCTATTAAAATTTCTCCTATATCAAGTTTACTTAGCTCCCAAAAAATTGATTTCAGTCAGATTAGATTATTCAATACAGAATCTGAATTCTATGATGGGAGTGGGACTAGAAACATAACTGATCTTTTCATCTTCATGTAGAATGAAATTGAAGTATCCCATGATAATCCATGGTTCTGAGATAGAACTAGACAAATTTTTAATATGACCCCATAAATCTCTTCTAGTAATATAGTTGTTGGATGCATAAACCATAAAGCATATAATGTTTCAGCCATAGTTAGTAAACCTGCATGTAATGGCCTACTCATTCACAGAGATCAAAAGATGGTTAACAACATTGTTGTGAGAAAACAACCATATTCTGTCATGACAAGAATCCTATATAGAACCAAGCATTGACTATACCTTTCCTTGAAGAAAGAAAACATTGATATTTTTCTTGGTCTTCGGCTCAGATACCCCAAGAATGTCAGGTTTATATTTACTTATAATCAGCCTAAGGGAACATAGAGTGTCAGGGTTGGCCAATCCCTAGAAGTTTCGGAATAATATCCTCATTTTGACTTAAGTTTGGGGTTAATACCCCCTTTTCTCCTATCTCGAATGTTTTATATCGTCCAGATCTTATCAGGTCTTCTTTCTTGTAAACAGTAGTGGGAGGAGTTCTTGACGACATGGATTCAGTGAAATCCCTGCGATCATATCTAGTTTTAATGACCACCTCTTCCTTTTAGGGGGTGGCTTTATATCTAGTTTTAATGCCAACCTCTACCTTTGAGGAAGTGGTCTCATTCAGATGTTGAGTTGGGTTTGGAGGAAGGGTGTTCTATAGCATCTGATTAGAAGGGAGAATGCTGTCAATAGTGTCTGTATAATCAGATCCAAAGCAAGTTTCTCCTATTTCATACCAAGAACAAGATTAAAGATCTCATCTACTAATGTTTGAGGATCCTTATTCTCAACCTTCTCATCCACTGATGGATCCACTATTTGATTGTGTACAACCTTTTTATTTTGGAGAGAATTCTGCTCTTATTCTTTAGCAAGATCCACCCAAGTCTTGCTTGTTCCCACCATTTGATTGCATGCAACCTAGTTTGAAGAACTGTTATCACTTTTTTTAACATACTGCATTATGACAACAACCCTTCTTCGAGGAACCTCTTTCCATGAGCCATTATTTGATGTCAGATGTACTATTTTTTGTACAATATGGAAGTTTTTCAATCATTTTCCCAACCATTCTACAATGCTCACAATATTTAGGAAGGTTTTCAAATTCAAATCTAACTTTAATAAGGCGATCATTGGAATCCAGTGATACACAATCAGGAGGTGATGTCTCCATATCAATTTCGATGAGAACTCTAGCATATAGTCCAAGATCTCCATTTATTGTTTGCTGATCTATCTTCAAAGGTGTTCTGATACCAAAGGAAAGATCATTGAGAATTTTAGGATTCCAATAAATCCATAGAAATCCACGAATTATTTTCCATACCTAAGAAATGGATTGTTTCTTCCTGAAGGTATTGAAGTTCACATCCCATCCTGAGAGGCGGAAAATCCATGGCTTCAAGTTGAGGGTTCCAAGCTTCCAGATTGCATTCAATTCCTCTTGCTTCTGTAGGATTATATGGAAGTAACCCTTTTCAAGAGGAATAAATCTCCATTTAAAAAAATCCAACAACGTGAAATATACTATTTAAGGTCAGTGAAAGACTAGGGCTTTGCCCCTTTTTCATAGGAGATACATCCAAGCATTGAGAATCTACAAACCTCTAGTCTTTGCTTGATCACCTCGGGGTCAGCTACAACTGTGGTGGATCCTTCGTCAGATCATTTTATTATAGGTGGATTATTATGAGGTGGTAAGATGGATGAGGTTCTTGCAAGATCTTTTTCGAATGACAACGCTTTACGTGGGAGAGATTCTAGATCTGAGCGAGTTTCAGTTTCAAACTAATTAGGTGGGAATGATCTTTCCCATGTTGGATTGAACGAGTCCATTGAGAAGCAAGATTAGGCCAAGACATACATAATGTTATATTGGATTAGGATTCAATCAAGTATATTCACCTATTTATACATATCCTTCATAGATTAGGGATTTATGTATGTATCCCTCACTCCTTAATCATGAGGATATAATTTATAAAAGGCATCCTTATATTGTATGATCTATGTGGCATGATTATGAATGTACATGATATGAAAGTGATAGGTAGGCATGAAATTATATAATCATCCAATACATTGGGTAATGTTTTTAACTTGTGAGATGTCATATATGGTTCATGAGAGGTTATCCAAAGCACACTATGTTATGTTTTCTTTACAGTTAGCCTTGACTTATGTTTATGTTGTCATATTTTATGTTGTTGTCACATTCTTATGTTTTCATTATGTTATCATGTTATATCATGCCTCATTGTTCAATATTATGATTCCCACCCCTCTTCTGTTACCTTGATACGCCTCTTGGATCACATGTACTGATTTAACTTATATTATTCTTTGTTTATTCTCTAACTCAGATTTATAGCTCACCCCTTTCTTATATATGACCCCAGGTTACCTCGTACGGTTTTAGAATAATGATGGGATTTTAAGATCATGTTAAGGAAGTTTTTAATAATCTCATTATATTTCTATTCTAAGTTATTATTTTATATACCTAATTTCACAAGGAAACTAGGATTCATGGATTCATGGGATTGTATATTGTGTAACTTTATGTAATAAATCATGAATTAAGGTGTATTAAGTATATGGGTTGTCATAAAATTGTTCAGCATCACCAGTTCCTATTTATAAAAGAGATAAATTTAATATCAATCAATGTCCCAAAATGATTTGGAATGAAAAAATATCGAAGGAATTCCTTATGCATCTATTGTTGGAAGCTTGATGTATGCTCAAACATGTACAAGGACATATATAATCTTTGAAGTTGTTATATTGGTAAGATACCAAAGCAATCCTAGACTTTATCATTGGAGAACTGCAAAGAAAGTTTTCATATATTTACAAGGAACAAAAGATCTCATGATTACTTATAAAAGATCCAATGATCTTGAGGTGATTGGATACTTTGATTCATACTTTTCCATTTATGTTGATACAATAAAGTTCACTTTTTTTATGTGTATCTTCTAGCTGAAGGATAAATATCATTGAAAAGTGAAAATATATCGGTTATATCTACTTTGACCATAGAAACTGAATTTTTAGCTTTCTTTGAGGCTATAATTCAGGGTATATGTTTACAGAACATTAAGGTATTGTAATTGTCAATGATATTGCCAAACTCTTGAAAATTTATTGTGGTAATTCTGCAAAAATATTCTTTTCAAATAATTACTGGTATTCCAAAGGTGTTAAACACATGGAATTAAAGTACTTTGTCATTGAGAATAAAGTTCACAAATGCCAGGTTTCAATTGAACATATTAGCAAAAATATTATGATTATCAACCATTTGATGAAAGGGTTGCTGACTAAGACATTTATTGGATATGTTGAAAGTATGGGAATTGTTACCAAGTAGGTTTCATTATATTTAATGACTATTATTCTTATTACAATTGACACTTGGACTTATAAATGTTTGATCATGTTTCATGTTTTTTCATTAAGTATACGTGATTGAATTGAATAATGATAATAGGTATAGTCTTAAATAAATACATTATCGTTGGACCAATTATATAAATCCAATTTTAATTATGATAACTAAAATGTAAATGTTGTAGTACATGGAATAGACTATATTAATAGAGGATGTACAACCTCTATGACTCATGTGGACATTATCCTTAATTATGATGAATGTGGTATACATGATAGAATAGATATAAATGAACATAATAACCGATTGAATTTATTAAGCATCATGAAGTAATATCACATGAGTTAAGTGAGATAATGTTTGAAAAACTCATGGATATTTTGTTTAGTAAATACTATAATGGGATAATGAGGGTTAATTTTTTCAAATTAATGGACTTTGATGGTTAATTAAAAACTACCCATGAAAACTATTTTATCTCTATTTCAAGGGTCATTTTCTTGAAAATTAAGTCCCAATTATTATTCTGATACACTACATCAAAATTTTGTGGAAGATAAAGTAGGAAAATGATATAAATCCTTTTAAGTGGGAGAAAACTGAGGATACTCAAATTAAGAAGGTTCAAAGAATCAAGATATGTCTTATATTTTTTAATTTTATTTATCTATGTGATAAATGTTGATTTCAAAGATCTTAAAATAAAGGAAAATAATTTTACAAGAACATATCAAAGTTCAAGGTTAGTGTTTAGCATCACGTCAAGACACTCATAGAGAAAAGGATGGGATCCTATTCTATTAGGTGTTGCAAAATATCTCTTCCTTCCATAATGTTATTCATCGTTTAAGATGAATGCACTTCCACTCCTTTAGCATTCATGTGTCCTAGAAATACAATTTATAATCCATTGTCCAGTGCCCCCTAGAGGTTGAGTGTTATTATTTACTGCTTCACTGTCTTTAGAAAACATTCTCCTTTTCCAAGAAAGAAGAAGACTGTTGTTGTTGGCATTTTTCAGATACTCTCTTTTATAGTTTAATTTGTGCTTTGATTCATGAAAATCAATCTAATTGTGTTTGGGTTGTCTTCCACTACATACGGTCATATGATGATCATACAAAACATATCAATGTGGGGGGGGGGGGGTGTAGGATTCTTTGATCAATCAATGTGTTTAATATTTTATAAAAGTCACATTTTACAAATTACAAAACAAGATTTTTCAATCCTAAAAATAAATATGAAATGTTCATATTTATTACTCTTATTTATGAAGATAAATAAAGTATTTATTTTAATCAAGATAATTCAATTATGAATTGAATTATATTATTTATATATTTTTTATAAATAATGAAAAGGTTATTTATAAATATTTATAAATATTTATAAGTGTTTTATAAAATAATTAACTATAAAATGTTTATGGTTAACTGATATTTTTTTTAAAATACCATTTAACAAGTTAAATGACATGATTAATGATATAGAAATACATGGTTTATTTACAAATCATAAAAGGAGATTTATAAAGTGTTTATAAATTATAACATATATGATTTTTCGATTATATAAAAATGTTTATATAATAGATATTTAGTTATAAAATGTTTATGATTCATGAAATATCATATAAATGTTATTTAATATAAAATATGAAAGGGTTCATATTTAAATGAATATAAAATGTTTCTATTCTTTCTAATTTATAATTTTTTTATAATTTTCATTTATTTATGAATAGTTCATAAATGTCTCATGTTTCAATAAATAAATAAATAAATAATTTATTTATTATATTTAATTGATATTCATGTTTAGTTTATTGTTTAGGAAATATGAATATTGTGTATGCCCATTTATACGATAAAATTATTTTAGGATAGATCCTTTCATATCATGTTAGTTTTGATATCATAAAATTTAGTTTTTTATCTACCTTGACCTCGGTTTATAACTAGAGTTATGAGATTTAAAATAGCTATTGGGTAGTGTTTGTGCATATCAGGTTTTAGAGTTTTAATGAATTGAAATATCTCTTGAGTAAAGTCTCCCTAGATAGAGGGACATGGGGTTGAACAACCTAATTTCTTGGAGGCATGTATTGGCTTGGAAAGAGAATGAGGTTGACTATTTGTTGCTATAAGCTTACTCATATGGAGTTTTTCAATATCATATAACTATATGAATTTACATTAAGCATTCATATATCTTGTGCATCTAATGAATTTGGATATGTGTGAGTATACTTGACTTCTGTTTTTGGGTGATTAATATAAACTTGTGGGTTGTGTAAAGAGTTACACATTAATGTGGTGTGAACACATTAATTTGTTGGTTGGAATAGAGATTCAAAAACTAAATTATCAGAAACATGCATATAAAAAATGAAATAATACATGAAAATATAATAATTACATATGATCTGATAGTTTAATATGAATATGATGTATATTAAATTGATGTGGCTAAAATACCTAAAATATTAAGTGTGAGATTCCTTCCAAAATGAAACTTGTCAAGACCTTTATCATTCAACCGTGTATTTCTTCCCAAGTTGGGCTCCCTAGAATTATTTTTTGTAAGAAAAGAAAGTGATAGACAACACTGTATCATCACTGGGTAGTTTCTTCCCAAGCAGGGTTCCCTTGGATTGGCTTTTTTTTAGTTTGTTCTTGGCACTTGTTTTGGGTTACACTTAGCTAAGAAACCCTTGGGAAGAAAACCAGAGGTATATAGTTGAGTGAATCCATATGATGGATTTGGATAAGTGGTTATTAGATCAACTATACAAGAGTCACAAATATTGTGATTGAGATGATTCCCTATCTAAATAACAAAGTAGTGAGATAAACACCCAAGAAAACTCATTACTTTGTGAAATACACATATTGGCTCACTAAATGAAGACGGTGTATTGGGTCATCATTTTTAGTGGGAGAAATTTCTTTTAAATCCCTCAATGAAAAGATATAATACAATATACTCATCTACTGATAAGTATTTATTATATATTATGGCATACTTATCACTAACCATATTGAGGTCATTAATAGGTATGACCTATAAAAGAGTTAAATATTGGTATCTAGGATTGAAAATTGTTCTCAAGGAGAAACATTATGAGCACCCAAATGTGAATATTATAGAAATAAATTTCTCCAACTCTAAACCATGGGTATTAGATACCGGGTGTGAATCACACATTTGTGCTAACAAACATAGAATCATAGATATGGTGGAATTGATTAAGGGTGAAGTAAATATTCATGTTGGCAGTGGAGAAAAAGTTGCTACATTAGAGGCTGACACTTATGATCTAATTTTACTAAGTGAATTGATCCTAGAATTGAAAAACTATTATTATGTTCCCACCATAAACTATAATTTGATTTATGTATCTTATTTGGAAAAGATGTGTTATTAATTCATTATTAATAAGAAGAGTTTTATATATAATAATGAAATGTTATATGGAATTGAGAATATAATAAACAGTTTCTATATTCTTGATATGGATAATCCTACACATAACATTCGGAATAATAAATTCAGGGATGATTCTAATCCCACATACCTTTGAAATTATCACCTAGTACACATAAATGAGAAACATGTTTAAAGACTCCATAGAGATAGATTTTTTGAATCAATCAATTATGAATCATTTGATATATGATAATCTTGTTTATTGGGTAAAATTTCAAATCCAGCTTTTGGGAGAAAAGGTGTGAGGGATAGTGGAATATTAGATCTTATATATAGTGATGTATATATACTAATGAGTACACAAGAAAATGGTGGTTATAAGCATTTCATTAGTTTTACTAATGGATTTAGTCAGTATTGGTATGTGTTTTTGATGAAACACAAGTGTGAAAATTTTGAAAAGTTCATTGAGTTTCAGAACAAATTATATAATCAATTGGGAAAAGTATTAAAGTCATCTGATCAGATTGTGATAGTGAATAATTAATCCATGAATTCATAGATCAAACTAGAGATTGTTGAATTTTTTCACAACTTACTCCTATAACACTAAAATGAAATGGTGTAAAATAGCTTACATAATCTGTATGAGGATTTATAGAGATAAATCTAAGAAGCTACTTATACTGAGTCAGAACACATATATTGGTAAAGTGATAAAGTGGTTTATCATAGAGAACTCTAAAAAAGGGTCTTTACCAGTGTTTCATGACACAAATCCTAGGATGTTTTCGGATCCTTATAAAGAGTTAGATAAGATAGATAGGATTCCTTATGCATCCTCTATAGGATCTATCATGCACACCATGTTATATGCTCAATGTGATGTCTCATATGATTTGATAATAATGAGTAAATAACAATCCAATCTCAAGGAAAGTAACTAGATTACTATGAAGAACATCCTTAAGTACTTGAGAAATACAAATGATATATTCTTGGAATTTAAAGGATAAGATAAGCTATGTGTAAAGGGTTGTAGAGATGATAGTTTACAATCCAATAAAAATGATATGAAATATAAATCAAGTTTTTTATTTTTCCTAAATGGTGGAGTTGTTAGTTTGAAAAGTTCCAAAAAATCCACCATAGAAAATTCAAAAACAGAGGTAGAATACATCGCTATATCAAATTCCATGAAATATTCTATTTGAATCAAGAAGTTCATTTACGAACATGGATTGGTTCCTATCATTGAGAGATAAATTGTACTATATTGTGAAATCAATGTGTTGTTTCTCATGATAAGTAACCATTTATAAATACCATCAAAGGACTAAAAACACCCTTCATAAATACTATCTCATATAAGGGATCATTGAGAAGGGTGATGTAAAGATCAATTGTGTGGATACATAGGAGAATGTTACAGATTTGTTAACAAAACCCTTATTGTAACAACAACATGAGGGTTATTTAGAATCTCCAGGTGTTAAAAACATTATGTATTGGTTTTAATTGTTGTAAATGTATCATATTATTATAATAAAGGCAATCTGTATTTATCATTCAGTCATCTGTGATTCACTTTATTTTACATGAACAGTCGAATGGTAAATATCCCCTCAAAGTAAAAACTTATAGTTGTTCTTAATAGATCATCATCATAGAGTATAATGGTTTGTGATGATATATAAAGGTTATATTGAATATATTATTATATCCATTGAAAAGTTTTGTATATAAGATATTGAAGAATAGATCCTTGAGGTAATAAGTAGAGGCTTATCACTTGGATAGATATGCTAAAGTATATATCATGGAATGTCATAGAAAAAAGGAGTATATAAGATAAATATGATGTATATAATACATATTGTGATGGAAAAGTTCTTATAGAGATATTAGTATGTTTTATGGAGATCACACCATGCCCCTTAGTAGCTTAAGTAGCACTGATGTTTTTCTAGAGGATGATCTTTTCTTACATCTATGAAACTAAGATTTCAAATTTTTTATCAATGCTACTAAGGAATGTAGGGTCACATAGTTAGTCCCTTGGATAAGGATAAAAATTTGGACAATGTGTTTGTTCAAAATGAAGAGAGTTTGATGAAAAACTATATCTAAAAGAGTTTGGATGGATTCACAGAGTCGTGAAGTTATGCAAAAAGTTCTTCTGGGATTTTAGTGAAAGTGGGAGATTGTTGGATATGCACACACACACACGCACACATATAATATGATATTATATATATTTAAGTACATATTTAATAAATTAATTTTATGGAGTTATTTTTATGTATATAGTAAATATACATGAAATAATAAATATATAAATGATATATATTTATTTTTCCTGAATGATTTTTATCAGTTATAAACCATTGTGAATGTTTTAATGGATTTATATTAATTCATTTTAAACATTAAATGAATTAACCCAACTCTATTAAACTCATAAGATACGAGGAGGCTTAGGCTCTACCTATATAAGAGGATGGTGTCCTCTTCTATTGGGTGTATAAAAATCCCTATTCCACCCTTACTGTTATTCATCATTTGAGTCAAAATTTCTATAACTCCTTTAGTATTTGAGTATCCTCACGATACAATGGCAGATCCATTAGCTGGTGTTCCCCCCTTAGAGTTAGGGTGATTTTGTTCACCACGTCATGTTATTTATCAAGCATTATAACTCACCAAGGAAGAAGAAGATTGTTTCTATTGGCATTTTCAAGGGACCCTCTTTTATAGTTTTATTTACACAATGATTTTCGAAGATAGATCTGCACGTTTTTGGGTTTTCTTATACTTTATATGGTCATATGATGGTTATATGAAACCCATCCCCGTGCACTCAGATGTGCATCACTTAAATTTTTTAAATATTCTAAAATTTAATTATTTTCATCTCAAAAATATCATTATAATAAAATATATTTAAAATTGGAAAAAGGAGGTATCATAAAACCACTCACATAAGATTATCTTAAGCACCATGAGAGTCTTGTGTTATTTTATTTTCTACTAATATTTTTTTCTCACACATTGTATGTATACACCTCATTTGTTTATATAGATTTCATATTTAGTGATGTGGGAAATAAAGAAATACCTTTTTAAAAGGGATATGATGTTGCGAGTCATCGAAGAGTTAATTTTATTATCATTTTTCAATTCTATTGGGGGAATGTGTTTTACTTTATCTTTGGGTTTATTCAACTATTTATTTTGATATTTATACTTAGGATTTATTTAAACTTTTTTATATGTATTATATCATTAGGAACTATTAGGATACAATTTTAGGGTTTATTATTAATTATGTTACCATATTTTATGACATGATCCTGATTAATAAACGAGTGACTAGTTTTTTTGTCTACAATGCCTCAAGCATGCCTCCCCATATGCCAGAGGATTCCAACTAGCAACAAAGGTGTATAGTGGTATAGTGGAGAGACTATACCCTCTTTATTAGAGTACAACACAATGGTAAATAAATTAGTATAAGGATAGTATATAAACACAATAAAAATAAAAAAATTGTAAGTAAACCATCCAGATAATAAATAATAGACAAGAAGTAGTAAACAACACTATATAAGGATGATGTGATGACTATAAAAAATATAAAACATGTAGACATATTAGTAGGAATGAAAAAATACCATTATATACAACAAGGAAACAAAAATAAAAAATTCCACTATCCCAATGAGAATCTTGAACATTGGATCAGTCCTCTACTTGAAACCCTAAAAGTGATCAAGAATCCATAGCTGGGTGCTTCCCTTTATCCTCACCTACATCCATGAAATCTACTCAGGTACCAAATGAAGACCGAAGAATATTGTGAGTAAACCTGAGTAGGCTACCACTAACAGTGTCTAATGAAAATTTAGTCTATGAATATAAAATGTATAGTGTGAAGGTATAATAAATGTAAAGCAACAAAGTAAATATACACCATGTTGAGCTTATGATCCTTATGGGATACCTAGCTGACCCTGCCTACTTCTGCCTAAGATAAATTTATCTGATCATATGACCATTATTTGGATAGGGACCTAAGAAACATAGCCAAGGTTTCCATGTATATGAATCATAATGGATCTATGGGATACCCATGGCATCCATGACTTTGAAAAGTTGATCCCACTCGTAATGATCAACCGATATGTTAGGATATGAGGTATAAGTGAAATACAAGGAGTGGTACCTTTGAATTTCACCCTAAAATTTTCTAACCAATCTCGAAGAAAGGTATAGGGTAATATCATGATATAATTTATTAGAGTCCAAGGATATCATCCAAGGTAGTCTATGTCCAAGGAAATCAAGCTGAATCCTAAGATCTCATCCCATGCATTCTAATTTTTCAGTGTTTTCAAATGAATCGTTTGTGTCTAGATGAGGAATTCATGAATCTAAGAAATTGAATGAATACAAGTGTGGTATTCCATTTTTGTAGATGCATCAATGAATTAGTTGACATCTTTTGAGTTCTCCCAAGGCATTCTAGGTTGGAAATCCAATTATCACTCAAGGAAGGTCACACCTTTAAAGTGTCCATGTCTATAAAAATAATCAAGAATAATATAATAAGTGATCAAGGGTCCAAGTGAAGTATCAATGATTTTTTTAATTTAATTAATTAATTATGGCCCTTCCTTTTATATGTTTTGAACCAAACAAACCATAAGGATATGTTGGTTAAGAGTAAGAAAATATTTCAAATGTAATTTATTTGAACACACCCTAAGGGGTGGTTCAAGTTGAGTTCATTAACCTCCAATAGTTTCAAAGGGCCTCATGGAACATTAAGGTCACATATAGATGATTAATTAAATGATTTATATATTTTAGGAGCAACACACTGAAATTATGGCATGTGACACAACAACAGAGGTCATAAATAGTTATACTTTTAGGGAAAAGTAATATATCACCTAACTTGTCCCTATAGAAGACTCCTCATCTAGTATCGGCCTCAGATTTAAGATGGAATGTGATAATCTAAGAAACCAAACAAAATACTGGAAATTAAGGTATATTATATTGCATGGATATAACATCAACAATGATAAATCAAAATAAGGAAAGAAGCAAAAAAAGTGTTAGACATACCAAGGATGTTCCAATGAAATTGATGATAAAGCAATTAGATTTCGGATGAGGTATATCCACCAAAACCATGAAGATGGAGAGGTGAGAGATTCCTACTTCTACTGTGCACATTAATGGGTTGAAGAAATGGGTAATTTTTAGTTAAATGGAAATAAAGGGAAAAAGGTAATTTACAACTATTTAATAGGGTGCATTGTTTGGACAAACAGTCAGCCAAACCACACACCAACCATGCAAAAATACTATCTAGGTACACCACACATCACACAGTTTAGGTTTACAATTAGAAAAACCATGCACAAATCATATGATATGGACCTAAAATAAATTATAGACTTTAAATGGTTTATTGGACCCCTTCACATGATTTATCAAATATTGATCCTCTTTTCAAGGACCGTACGTTTGAGGTGTATGGTTAGAAAAATCATTCTTAAACCATATGACACATCCTTCTTACCCCCAAACCATATATCTGAGCCCCAAAACCCTTAAAAAATCCCCCAAAATCTTTTATATCATTGTGGAAAAATTCATTGAGGTAAAAAGGGTTTTTTACAGGAATATAAATGGATTCGTAATTTGATAAAAAACTGAGATCTTATAATATAATCTCCTTAATAAAACTCGTCCCTGCATTACCCTTCCATGGGTGGTTGAGCTGCATCCAAGAAAAATTATAGCCATTGAGTACGTACATAGGACTTCCATTCCCATGTACCCTTATATATACAGTCGTGATTCCTGAGGGCACATGTGAGTTGGTTAACGGTGGTGGCGTCCTGACCCTGAGGTTTTGGGTTCAATTCCTTGCAAGACAATGCACACTATATGCTAACAAACCTCTCATAGTCCTCTATACCTCATTGGGAACTGGCCTAAGCCCAAGGGTTGGTCACATTGGGCCTCACTAGGGACATGCGGTGCGTAGGTGGGGAGTCCACTCCAATACCTCATTACCCATCAACACGTTTTTCCTGCAAGGCATGGGTGAGTTGGTTAATGGTGGTGGCATCCTAACCCTGAGGTTCCAGGTTCGAGTCCTCACAAGGGAACATAAAATATATGCTAACAAACCTATAGTGAGGCCCTCTACCTATCTCTTGGGAGAATTTTTGCCTCTCATGCTCCACTCACCTTTCTAGGTCACCCAGTGTCTCACCAGGTGGGAAAAAGGGTGAAAAAAACCTATCTAACAGATTTTTGTGTCAAACCATCACTGATCAGACTGTTTCCCTATGGGATGATCTTCTATCTCAGCTGGCAATGGCTTCTTCCCAGCTGGGGCTTCTCCAGATGACCTCTTCGTGGGTAGGGGGTTCCTGGGTGTGAAGGGTTATAAAAAGAAACTCTCGAGAATTAAATTTTAGAAAAGAATAATATATATATAGTCGTGCTGCTATAATGCTCAAACTAGAGGAAATTTCCTACCTTAGAGAGCCTTTGTTCCATGGTTGATGATATGAACTAGATACTCCTCAAAAGAAGCATCAACCTATAAATCAACTTCCTCAAAATAAGATATATGATATGGGTTGGAGTGAAAATAACAGAGATGAGATACTTGGAATACATTGTGAATAGCCTTATACCTATAAGGAATAGCTATCTGATACACTACTGACCCAACTCTCTTCAAGATATTAAAAGGCCCAATGAATCTAGGTGATAGATTACCTTGTCTCTGAATTTTTTATTGACCAAATCTAGGTGAGAATTTCAAGAAGACCTTATCCCCTACCTCAGACTCCATAGTTCAACAATGATGATCAACATATGAAGTTTTCATAAACTGAGTCATATCCATAGATTTACTAATTAGTTGTACCTTCTCTGATGTATCTTGAATGATAGGTGATCTCAGTAGCACTACCTATCCCGAATCTATCTAGAATATAGGTTAATGGAATAGAATACTGTAGAGTGCCTCATAAGGATCCATCTAGACTATTTCTTAGAAATGGTTAGTATAAGAAAACTTAGTAATAAGCATGTGATTTTCCCAAGATCCTCCAAAATTAAGGACACATGCATAGAGAATATCCTCCAATACTTGTATAGTATAATCAGACTAACCATTGGTCTATGAGTGGTTTGCTGTATTCAAAATCACCTATGAACTAAGAGCCTTCTACAACCCCTTCCAGATCTGAAAAGTAATCTGAGCCTGCTTATCCAATACAATGGTATGTGGAATCCCATGTAGGTGTATGATTTATTATACATAGATTCTACCAAGATCATACATTGATAAGGTCTCCCAGATAGGTGATAAGTGAGAGACCTTTGTCATCCTATCCATGATTACCCATATAGAGTCACTACCTCTAGGTGAATTTAATAACCCCATAAAAAATATATGGTTATATCATCCCATTTATATTCCAAAATGGGTAGAGTGTGAAAGGCCAACAGGCCGCTGACATTCCTCTTTCACTTGGTGAAATGTGGAAAACCATGTAACAAATCTTGTAATATACCTTTTCATCCCTTAATACCAATACTGGTGTTGAATTTCATGATAAATATTTGTAATTATGGGACATCCTTCCCATTTAGAAGAATGATATTCTCACACCAATTTCTCTCACATGTCTAAATGAACCCAAAAATTACCATGGATATACATTATCTCATCCTCATTAATAATAAAAACAGGTGGTGTTTCCTCACTAGAAACACTTTCCATCAAGACCAATCCATCATGATTTGAAATTTTCTGCCTCTTCACTCAATACAAAAGTGATGAATCCACTGGTAAAGTGATTAGAAAATGATACTTTTAAAATTACTGTAATTTTAGATTAATTTTAAAAAGAATATCTATCCACTAACATTCACTACTAGCTTCCAAAATAGCTTGAGTATTGAGTCTTAGAGAATGTCTCCAGTAATGTAAGGCATGGACAACAGCTACTAACTCAAGATCATGTGTTGGGTAATTACACTCATGAGGTGTCAACTAATGAGACATGTATGCCCCAAATCATTACCCTTACATCAAAATAGCTCCCAACCACATGCCTGATGCATCATAATAAACTGTGTAGTATCTTCTAATATTAGGTAAAATCTAGATCGACACTGAGGTCAAACTTCCTTTCAACTACTGAAATTTCTTCTCACAAAATTCATACCATATGAACTTTACACCCTTTTTGGTCAAGAAAGTAAGAGGTGATACAAGGTTTGAAAATTTATAGATGAAGTGTAAGAAACTGGTTTTCACTCAGGTATGGATCCTTTAAATTTTGGTCTAATTAATTATTTTGGACCTAATATGGATGCCTAGTGGGTTAGTGAAGGTTATGAGGGTTTCCAGTGCTTGTTATGAGCTTGAAACCCATCTTTTTGGAAAAAATGGCCCTGTTTCATGGTTAGAGTAAACTGTGCGGGACGGACACATGCTTATATTTAATCGTGTAGATGGTTTCCATTTTCGGATAGAGCCATCTCACATTGTTGGTGAACGATTTCCCTAACCGTGTAGCTTAACCATGTAGTACACCCCTTTTTTCCAGGTACCCATGAATGGTTTATGCATGGTTTGGAAAACTGTACAGAAAAACTGTGCACAAGCTAATTTTTGGGTAATTTTACATTTTTACCTTTAATGATCTAATTTAACCTCCTCTTTCTTACCTAATATTATTTACAGCAAGATTAGCCCCATTTTCTCTCATTTTTGAGATTTTTGAAGGTCTAATATAGGGATCAAGAGATATCCTTCATCCAGGATCTGTTCGAGCTTCCTTTCATCACGTTGGATGCACAACGATAAGTACTCGAGTCTGTTTGATTCATTCTTCTTCTCTCTATCCCTCGACTTAGTTATCATGGTTTGAGTGTTTTTATTCTTTTTTCATATCTATGCCATTCCATTCTGAATTAGAGGCTAATATTGGACAAGGAGAGTCACACAAGCCTAAGGTGGGTGGTCTATAACTCATCCCTCAAGTTTATTGAATTTGGAATTGTTGTGTGGGGCCACTGATTTCATCGGGTGCCATTTATTGAATTTATACACCATGCTTATAATAATTATAACTGTATGGTTATGATCTTTCCAAATATGTGATTATTTGTTAGTGGTTATGCCTAAAAATACATCTCTCCCATGTAGTATGTTATGCTATAATTTTCATTTTTGTGTTTTGACATGTTTGATCCACCGTTTGAGTGTGCCTTGTCTTGACCTTCCTAAGGGGAAGATTTTATATATTAAATGGCTTGATTTTTATTGTGAATTTTATAATGTCAACTACCATGAATTCTCACCACTTGACCCTCCTAAGGTAATTGTTTCAATTGATAATTAAATGTAAAATGGAAATTGGAAAGCATACCAAGTATATGAATTGGCCTTATTAAATATAATTGAATAATATGTTTCATGTATGTCGCATCCCTTATCATGTTAATGTAAGGTAGAAGAGTGAACCTTGATTATTGAAAATTCCTTAAATGAATTAAATGAATGGTTTCATGTTACTTGGCCTTATCGCACTAATGAAATGCAATGCTTGAACCGAATGGACTTATTGATTAATTATGACTTGATTAAATGGTTGCATATTTAATTAGCCTTATCACACTAATGAAAGTAATGGATTGAACCTTATGAATTATCTATTTCATATTTATCAAGGCCTTACTTGAGACCACCTTAGATTCTTGAGGGAATTCCTTAAGCACTCGAGGACCCCATTCTGAATTCAAGGTTATAACTTTCTTAGGTTGAGACCCACCTAGAACTCGATCTTTTTATAACTTTGGAGGCCCGATATGATACCATAGGATCACTCATGTAGTAATACAATATTCCTTGGATACACTCCTTGGATCCAACATTTAAAATTAGGTTCCATGGTTAAATCCCATCGGGCCGAGTCATTGCTTAGCCCCATTTTACCTTGGATGAAATCCTTGGACTTGGAAGGTGCCTCATTATGGAAGGAATTGAACTATTATATTTGGATTACACTCTTACCCCTAGAAAGGATATAGTAATTATTGAGTTAGTGACCCTTGATGTTTATGTTACCTTAGTTATTCCCTTGGAACTTTATTATCAAATATCATTACAGGTTTCCTTGTTATATCACAGAACATTCACTATGGCTATCATGCTACTTATTATAATCTGGTAATAATAAAATAATGATCTAGTTATATGTTCAAACACCATCATAGGGATGAAGTTGGTACTTGGGTATTTAGTTTCATTGTACCGCTTTAATTTATATATATGCATGCTTGCAAACATTTATATTTCCATTACATAGGCCAGATGTTATAGACACTTTTGGTGGTGGCCCACTGAGATTTATCTCACACCCTATATGGGAACCATTTGGTACTTGGGGTAGATGAAATGCAAGAAAGAATTTATAAAGGGAAGAATATGACTTCAAACACTTGATTGATTTCTATTTAGGATGGATCTTAAGAGCAGATGGTCGAGCCAGAGCTCGGGATGCTTGGGATAGTCCTTTGTTTTACTTTATACTTTTGTGGAACATGTTATACCTTATATCTTGTAACCATGTTTTCCAGTTTTTTAGAGACATGAAATATTATCATTAGTTATTCTAGTTGGTTCAGTTATTGTTAACCTTGTATATCTATTACTTTTGTATGATTCTGTTGTTTACATATATTTCTTCTGTTATTTATCTCTATTTTAATTTATCCACTCTGCTATGCTCTGGTAATAAGGGAATAGTCTCACCACAAACACACCCTAGGCCCTCACCGCTAATCAGAAGCCTCTGGCATTTGGGGAGATGTGCTTGAGGCTATGTGGCCCACTATGCTCAGGGAACCTATTAAGTGGAATCCAGGTCTGAGATATCAAAAAGTGGTATCATAGGAGTTTTTTTTTAAATTTACTATTTGGAGACAATAAATTGGAGATTTGGAACACTTGGGGTTTGGTCATAAATTGTGTTTGGGCATCACGAACCCAGGTTTAGGGTAAAATCCAAGTTACCCAAAAATATAATAGTTTCTATGTTTTTCCTATTACAGTTAACATTATTTCACCATTGGGTAATGCACATACTGTGTGGAGTTGTTGATTATTACTCTTATTAAGGATTTATTTCATCCTTATTCCGATGATATGAGGGAAAGGATCATTGTTTCATGCATCATATTAGGCACCTAGAATTTTTATTTCATGCATATTTCCATGATATATAGGTGAATTTCACTGATTTTCATTTCTTGATATGCCTGTAATTTTTGAGTGATGCTGTGATAGTTAGCTTATTCTTGTATTACTCTTGGTTGTAATTGAGTTATTTCCTGTCTCAATTCAAGAGGTGTATGGTCCCTCATGGTTTGGGATGAGTAATTTACCAAGTCAATAAATTATGCTATAAATAAATGGGTGTCATTTTCATTGATGAGGTGTATGGGGACTGATTCATTGGGAATAACTATCAATTATAAAGTGAAACATGACTTATAATATGAAATGGTTGCATATACTTATCTAGCCTTGTCATGTTTATGAAAGGTAAAGGAGTGAACCTGGAAATTAAATGTAAAATTAAATAAAACTCATACTCAAGAACTTACCGATGCCCGAATTTCTAAGTGGGTATTTGGGGTAGTATTCCTTGGGTAGTGAGTTTTCTTATATTCCACTTCTGTTAGTGATGATATATATATACTTAAACCTAGTTATGAGGCGTGTTCTTGGAATTTGTAGACCAATGCCACCATGACATCCTCATATCATACGCCAAGAAGGTGGAGATAATCATTCTCCATAGGTGGTGGCCCCTGGGCCACTAGTCTTACCTCTAAGAGTGCCACTTGAGGCACCACCTACTATACCTGATTTGGGGACTGACTCCCAAGTTCATGATATTTTCATATGTTTGATGCAACCTATTCATGGTGCTCCATGGCTTGCACCTATGAAGACTGATCTGACTCACGAGTTCCAGCATCAACATCCTCCCACTTTCTTATGGGATGACAGTCCATAGGCTACTGAGTCTTGGATATCGGCTATCCTATCTATCTATGAGCATCTATAAACACCTCCATATTAGAGGGTCAAGCTTTCTACATACTTGATTTGGTATTTTATCAAGCATTGGTGGGATGTGGTTTCCCAGGATAATCGCCATCAAGACATGATATGGGTTGACTTCAAGACTGTTTTTATGACCATTTCTTTCCTTAGACATTGAGATCTGACAAATCTAGAGAGTTCATGAATCTCAAGTAGGGTTATATATCAGTTATGGAGTATTTATCATGTTTCATAGAGTTATAGTGCTTTGCACCGCTTCTAGCTGGTAACAAGCTTTCACATGCTAGTGCTTCAAGGTTAGGCTTCAGTACTCCATCCATATGCAGGTGAATGTATTTCGCCTACCTATTTTTTTTGAAATATCCAATAATATCTTATCACTGAGAAAAACCCGAGGGACGACAATAGAACTAGGCATAGAGGATCAGTGCCACAACATGCCAATAGTTCTCTCGGTGGTAGGAAATGTTCCCTCAAGGCATCTCATCAGTGAATTGACAAAAAAAGTACCAGTTCTAATAGCTCCATGGCATGTCATCAGTGTGGAAAAAGGGGGAATATGAAGCCTAATTGTGATAGAGACCTAATGGAGTGATGATATTGCGGCCATATGGGGCATCTTTAGCATTTTTGCAAGACCTTTCTACCAACTTCTAGTGGAAAAGGATCTGTGCCAGCTCCACCTTTAAGAGTGGGTTCTTTTGTGCCATTCCAATCATGGAGTTGAAATAACACTGACAGTACTGGTCAAGGAGGAGGTCATGGCCATGGTATCTAGGCCCCTGATAACTAGAAATGCCAACAGATCAGTTATGACTATGGTAGTCCAGCTGTTGCACATGGCTGTGGATCAGACCAGTTGCATGCACTACGACCGATACATAAGGATCAGAACAGTTTCATGCACTACAACCAATACCTGAGGATCAGACTGTATAACCATCTACAACTTGATATACTATTTTATTGGCATTAGCTATAGTATCTGCTTTATTTGATGTAGGTGCTTAGAACTCTTTTATCTCTGTATCTATTGTGGAAAGTATCAGGCTAAAGATATAGTGTTACTATGGTGTAATGACCCTAGATACACCATTGAGGATATGATTATAGGGCATACTCTAGTGTACGGATTTTCCCTTTGAAGTAGCTAGTTACCCTTTCTTATAGAAGCTATTTGTCATCGAAATGACAGGCTTCATTTTTGTTCTCAGGATAGACTAGTTGGTTCAGTATCGTGCTTTTATAGACCTATATCATCAAAGGGTACCGTTTACATCACCATAGGGTATCAATTATCTACATAAGGGTGAGTGGGAGGTCCAGGATAGTAGATCCAGACCAAAGCATCATGGGATAGGTGGATTGACCACCTAGATCTCCAATTTCTTCATAGAAGATTATGGATTACATTAAGATGATTTTCCACCAGTAGTGGATCATTTCATGGATGTCTTTCCCAAATACTTTTCTAGATTACCTCCTTAGAGGAAGGTAGAGTTTAAAATCAATATTATTGTAGGAGTAGCTCCAATATCTATTCCTCTATATAGGGTGACACCTACAGAGATTCAGGATCTCAAGCAGCAGTTATAGGATTTAGAGGAAAAATGGTTTTATACGGCCCGGTACATCCTCTTGGGGTTCACCCATGCTTTTTGCCAAGAAAGAAAATGGAACCTTACATCTATATGTGGATTAAAAATGGTTGAACCAGATTATGGTCAAGAAATGGTATTCACAGACTCAAATAGATGATCTATTTGACCAACTCTGAGGAGAAATAATATTCTCTAAGATCGACCTGAGATCGTGTTATCATCAAGTGCAAGTTGGGCCATTATACATACCAGGTACAAATTTCTGTAGCAGGTATGGTCTGTATGAGTACCTAGTTATGTCATTCAGTATTACTAACATGATTTCTATTTTCATGGATATGATGAATACGTATTTCCACCCCTTTTTGGATTTTTTATCATAGTCTTTGTGGATGAAATCTTGGTGTATTCTCACACTCATAGAGACCATGAAAAACACATTGGGATCATTCTGAGTATGCTAAGAGAGCACCAAATTTATGCCAATCTTTCTAAGTTTCACTTTTGGGTCGACAAAGTTCACTTCTTGGGTTATATCATATCGGAATAAGAATAATATTATGACCCAAAAAAGGTTATTGTTGTAGTTTCCTAGGAGAAGGCCAAGAACATGTCTGATATATAGAGTTTCTTATGGATAGATGGATATTATAGGAATTTCATACAGGACTTCTCACGTGTTGATTCACCTCTCACTAGTCGTACAAAGAAGGGTGTCAAGTTCCTACACTTCAAAGCATGCGAGAAAGCCTTTCAGGAGATGATAGGGAGGATTGTTTGAGAACCTATTCGGATTATGCCAAATCCAGGTAGAGGTTATATCATCTTCTTTGATGCATCAAACATTGGGCTAGGAGAAGTGTTGATGCTGGAGGATAGAGTCATTACATATGGATCTTGATAGTTGAGGCCTCATGAGAGAAACCACTTGATGCATGATTTTGATCTAACAGAAGTTGTCCATGCCTTATGTTGTTTGAGACATTATCTATTGGGTGAGCGCTTTGTGGTGTACACGGACCACAAGAGCCTCAAATATATCTTTTTCATAGCGTGACTTGAACCTTAGACAACAAATATGGTATGAGTATATACAATCCTTTGATTTTGATCTTGTCTATATGCTTGGGAAGGGAAATGTGGTTGCAAATGTACTGAGTGGGAAAACTCAAACATAAGTCGTATGAGAGTCCAGGGATAAATGAAAGTTAATAGCCATATTCTCTAAGATTCATCTAAAGTTTCACAATATTCATGAGAAGTCTTACCACTCATCTTTGATAATTAACTATTCCCTAATTAAGAAGGTGAAGGGTAGAAAACTTTCAAATAATGAGGGCTTGGTTCTTCATGAGAGTATATCAGGAGATAACCCACTTATAGATTGGTCTGTGGTCTAAGACAACATCCTATATATTCATGGACATGTCTGGGTTCCTACAGATATAAGAGAGGAGTTGGTGCATGAGTCCCACACTTCTCATTGGGCAGTTCATCTAGGATTCTCCAAGATGTGTTGAGATATGCGACCCTAATATTGGTGGTTGGGGATGAAACTTCATATTGTAGAATTTATCACTAGATGTTCTACTAGTTAGTAGGTGAAGGTGAATTAACAGATACCTGCAGGATTATTACAACCACTTCAAATCCTAGAATGGAAATGGGATGATATTTCAATGGATTTCGTAGTCAGTTTACCTAGGTCGCTGAGAGGTAGCAATGTTGTGTGGGTTGTTATTTAATGACTAATAAAAGTAGACCATTTAATTCATATTTGTGAGAATTTATCAGCTAATGAGTTGGGAATAATATATGTTCGTGAGATAATATGACTACATAGAGTCCCATGTACTTTTGTTTTAAACAGGGATTCTCATTTCACATCACGGTTCTAGCAGGGATTGTAGAAAGTTATGGAAACAAAGGTGATTCTAAGCATAACTTTTCACCCTCAAACTGATGGAAAATTGAAATAGATGATAAAAGTCCTAGATTACATGCTCCAAGAATGTGTCCTCGATTTTAGTAGTTCTTGGGAGAATCATATCCCTCTCTTCATGTTTTCTTATGATAATAGCTTTCAGGAGACAATTCAGATGGCTCATTTTGAGGCCTTATATGGTAGTCCATTCCATTCACCCATGTACTGGTTAGAGATAGGCGAGGAAACACTACTAGGTCCTTGTCTCATTTAGGAGACTTCAAGGAATGTTCATCTAATCAGAAATTATATGACTAATTTTCAGTATAGACATAAATATTATGCCGATCGATATTGACGACCTCTGGAGTTCGAGGTTGGGGATCATGTTTTCCATTGGGTATCACCCAGGCTAGGTCATAGATGGTTACAAAAGTAATGGAAGATGTCACCTTGTTACGTAGGGCCATTTTAGATTCTAGAGAGAGTCGGGTCGGTAGCCTATCGGTTGCTACTACCTTAGAGGTACCATGCCATGCACAATGTCTTCCATGTTTCACATCTTTTCCAATATCATACCAACCCATCTCATACCTTTGATCCTGAGGAAGTTGAGTATACTGATGATACCTTTGAGGAGTATCTAGTACTCATCATTTACCAGAGCACGAAATCTTTCCAAGGCCAGTCTGTCCCTCTAGTATGGGTGCTATGGTAGCACAAATGTGTATAGGATGAGACTTGGGAGTGAGAGGCCGATGTACATGCCTATTGGCTAGAGTTGTTCTCAGATAGTATTTCCCCACCCTTTGAAGTTGAATTTAAGGATGAGTTATTTTAATGGGGGAGGACTATAAAAACCAAATTTTTCACTGCGGTAAGAATCATTTAAATTTCAGTCTAATTATTTATTTTGGACCTAATATGGATGCCTAGTGGGTTAGTGAAGGTGTCAAGGGTGTTCAAGGATTTTTCCGAGCCCAGAACCCATCATTTTGGAAAAAATGAAATTGTCACAGGGTTAGATTAAACTGTGCTAGAAGGTAGAATGGTTAGATCTAACCATGAGGATGATATTCATTTTTAGGCAAAGCCACCTCAGATGGTTGGTGAATAGTTTCCCTAATAGTGCAGCCTAACCGCGTTGTATTCCCCTTTATCAAGGTACCCATGCATGATTTTTTCAGGGTTTGGTAAACCATGTAGACAAACCATACACAAGATAATTTTGGGTAATTTTAAATTTTACCCTTAAGGATCTAATTTAACCACCTCTTTATTCCCTAGTACAATTTACAGTGGGATTAGCCTCCCTTTCTCCAATTTTGGAGATTTTTGATGGGCTAAGATAAGGATCAAGAGATATCCTTTTTCCACGATCCATTTGAGCTTCTGTTCATCATGTTGGATGTGAAACTGTAAGTACTCGAGTCCGTTTGAGCCGTTCTTCTTTTCTCTTTCCCTTGACCTAGATTGAGGCATGAGTGTTTTTATCCTTTTCCTACACATAATCCATTCCAATCCAAATTATAGGCTAATACTAGACAAGGAGAGTTGTACAAGCCTAAGGTGGGTGGTATATAACTCATCTCTCATGTTCGTTGATTTTGAAATTATCGTGTGGGGTCTACCGATTTCATTAGGTGTTGTTTATTGAATTTATATGACATTATTATAATCATTATAAATTTATTGTAAAGACCTATAAATTTCAAGGATTTTTTTTCTTAATTTATTTGGGATTTTATGAGTACGCAGTTTCTGAAGACACCTGATTCTGAGGCCCGGAGTGCCCGAAATCAATTTCCGAAGTTTAGCTCAGGTACTTTCAGTGAACGAATTAGCGGGTTTTTTTTCTAACTTTTGAACTAGTGCTCGGAATGGAAATCCTAGGGCACCGATGAAACTGCAGTGCCGGTAATTGCTTAAGAAGACCTTTATTGAAGTTTCATTTGCTCAGGAGGAGTTGTTTAAAAAAAAGGTTTAAGTGTCAAGTGAAATATAGTTGTGTCACAACTTTATTTCTCTCTTCTAAGTGGTTTAACTCCCATGTGTGGGAATTGGGGTGGGACCCACTTAATCCTAACTCCTCTTGTTATGATATTAGTGAGGTGGGGCCCACAAGATCCCCCACATTTCCACATTCCCCATAAACCCCTTAAACTCCTTTTAAAACCTCCCTTGTCTTTAATGTTGCCAACTTAACACTCTATTAATTTTGACAACACAAGTTAAATTAATTAAGTGAATTCAACTTTTGAATTTTAAAAAAGTTGGCATGAGTAAATAAAATAAGGAAAGCCTTATTTTATTTTGGGTTGTTTTTTTGTGTGTGGAGAATTGAGAGAGGGAGAGCTCTAAGTCTTGGAGAACTTCATGTTCCTCATTGAAGAACGCGAAGAATGCCGTCACGCCGTTCCATCTTCTCTCTGCGTCAAAGAAAGGGAGAAACCGCTTCCTCCTCGGACGTCCTCCATTGACGTATACGAAGCCTCACCTCGCGATGCCGTTTTCTACGACGCTCATCGTTCGTCAACTCGTTGTTGAGGTAGGGGTTGATTTTACATTCGAGATTATTTTGATGTTCTTCGTTAATTTTTGGCCGCCTGTTATCAATATAACGGGAGGAGGTCAGACCACACGAACATGGCAGAACCTCCTCCCCCTATTTTTGTTGATGGATCACCGTTGTGGTTTGGAACAGAGGCAACACGGTGCCGTTGAACCGCGCGGGAACAAGACAACCGCGGCCGGAGAGGGCCGCGACGAAGGAGCGCGACGCCGTCACACCGCGCCAGTGAACCCGAAGGAAGTCGCGGCTGGGACGGGCCGCGACGGAGGGGTGCTACACCGTCGCGCCACGCCGGAGCACTAAGGTGGTCCGCGGCCGGGGCGGGCCACGGTGGAGGGGCGCGGCGCTATTGCGCTGCGCCAGACGGGCAAGAGCCGCGGCGGTTCGGCAAGGGGGCGACCAGACTCCGCCGGCCCCCAACGCATCAGGAGGCGGGACCCGCGGGGGTCCCGCGGGAACTCGACGGCGGGCCAAAACGGCCTACCATTACCAAGAAGACCGGGGGTTTGAAACCCCTGACGGTCAACTAGGGTGGACCCCACAGGGGTCCGTCGTTTCAAAAATCAGGGGGGGCAGCGCCCCCCCCCTCCGCGTCCAGCTCAGCCTCGAGCTGAGCTGCGGCCCGCGTTGGGCTGGACCGCCCGCGCCGGGCCGGGCCGCCCGCGCCGGGCCGGGCCACGCCAGTCGGGCCAGGCCACGCCCTAGTGGTCCGGACCCAGACCCGGGTCGGGTCAACCCGGTTCGGGCCGACCTAGGGGGTATTGGGCCGGGTTGGACCGGGCCCAAACCCCTTGTTTTCGGATAGATCCGTTCAAATGCCCATAACTTGGGCTACATACCTCCGATCGACACACCATCAGTTGTGTTGGGATCCTTGGATCGATACGTTCGTTTAGGTATATTACACTCAAGGTTTTGGGGAACTTTGGGTACGACCGGGTTGGTTCGAACACGATACCAACCAGGCCTGCGGAGCGGAAACAGTTATAACTTAAGCTTCGAACATCCGATTGACATGCCGTCGATTTTATTGGATTTCTCTTAGTGATAAGGTTCTTTTGGTTTAATACACTCGAGTTTTGGACGCAGATGGTGTATGGTAGGGTTGGTTTTAGCTTAAAAACCAACCGGGCCCCTGGGATGGAAAAACCAATATCTCTCAGACCGGGCGTCCGATTGACGTGCCGTCTATCGCGTTGAGTTCTTATTGACGAGACAGAACTTTGTGATACATCAAATCTGGAATTCATGACAGTTGATGTATCAACCCCCCTTGGCTCATGGAGTGGACCCTCCTGGAATCGAGCGTGCTGTGTGCGGGAACCCTAGAGATGGCTGCGATGAAGATGAAGACTTCTGTACAAGGATCCTCTGTGGGTTCGACAAGGACGACTACTGTACTAGGATCCTCATTGGGTTCAACGAGGATGACTATCTTACTAGGATCCTCAGTGGGTTCGACGAGGATGACTACCATACTAGGATCCTCCGTGGGTTCGACATGGATGACTACCGTACTGGGATCCTCTGTGGGTTCGACGAGGACGACTACCGTACTGGGATCCTTTGTGGGTTCGATGATGACGGCTTCTGTGCTAGGATCCTCCATGGGTTCAGCGACGATGACTTCTATACTTTTATCCTCCGTGGGTTCGGCAGCGATGACATCTGTACTTAGAACCTATGTGGGTTCGGTAGGGGAGATGATTCAGAGGCTACATCTATCATCTCCACCTCTCTTCATGAATAGTATACCTATGTGAGCTGAGTCTTGACTTTCAATCATTATCTTCGATATGATTGAATTGCTTTCCTGTGTGGATTTGGACGTACATTCCTGTGTGGATTGAGTTATACTTTCCTGTGTGGACGGGGTTGTACTTGATCTCGTGAGTTGGAGCAGAACTGGAATTGATGACTTAGGTATATGTACGGGAATATACCTAAGTAGTGTTGGTTAATACTTGTAATCGTAACTTTCCTTTTTTGTTTATCCTTTGTGGATTCTGGGAGACTTTCGGGAGTCTCGGGGTCCCTACTGAGTATCGTATACTCACCCCTGCACGGGCTATGCCCGCACTACGTTGTGTTGGATACAGACGATGGACAGTGCTGATCATGGTTGAGGCTTGAGGAGCAGGACAGTACCCGGAGGTGGTCTATCAGGAGGGACGTACACGGAGAGGACGGCCAGACTCGAGGAGCTGACGAGACTGAAGGTACTCACCCTTGAGGTGGGAGTTCCCAGAGGATGTCCTGGTGGTTGCTTCTTTGTCTTTCATCTGTTGTACTTTACTTTTCAGTTTTACTGCACTTCAGTTGGGTTTGTATACTGGCCCATTTACTTTCCAGCACTTACTTGTGTTTTTAGTTTACTTAGTGTTTACTTTAGTTTGCGTAATCTGTGGTGTTTGTTCTCTTTATAAAGGAAATGCCTTCCCTATTATCGGGATTTACGCCTTTGGTGCTAGTCGCCATCCCCTGGCCTATGGGAGGCAGGCTTGGGGTAGTCATGGCACGAGCCCCGGGGATGGGTCGTGACAAATTGGTATCAGAGGAGTTCAGTTCTACCACATAACTCAGGACTATGATCTTTCTTCTATGTGAAGAAATAGTGTTAAGGGTATTGAGTGTGGTTATCAGTCTAGGGATTCCAGTGTTGGTGCGGTGGCTGACGTATCTATACACCAGGACCCTGACTTCTGATTTCCGAATCAGTGCACGAAAATGTTGATTGCATGTGTGTTTCAAAAGTTTTCTTTGTGATTACTTTGTGATGGCTCACCAGGTATATTTTATTGACCGTGGCGCACCTGTCTCTTTTTAGGATGGCCCCACGATGGCATCCATCTAGGGTTCCGAGCGTTGTACAAGATGGCATCCCACCGAGCGACGAGGCCTCGGTGCAGGGCCCCATTACAGCGGAGGCACCGGCGGTACCTCTACCCGCCGAGCCACCGATGCCACCGGCCCCAACAGCTGAGAGTAAACGTCACCTTAGTGCACTGCACAAGTTTCAGCGTTTGAGACCGCCCAGGTTCCATGGAGAGATAGACCCTCAGGTAGCCGAGGATTGGCTGGAGGCTGTTGTTCGAGTTTTCAGATTGGTAGGGACACTAGCAGATCTCATGGTGATCCTTACGGTGAGTCTCCTGCACGCGGCAGCAGGTAGATGGTGGATCCTGATGCTCCAGGTGCACAATGAGGCATCACTACTTTGGACGGACTTCAGGAGCCTCTTCCGCTCAGAGTTCGTTCTAGCCACCCTCCGTGCGATGTGAATTTAGGAGCTACTACAGCTGCGACAGGGAAGCATGACCATATCCCAGTACTCGGAGAGATTTACCGACCTCTCATGCTACTCGACAGATATGGTACGAGACCCGTTCTTCAGGACCCAGACCTTCGAGCAGGGACTGAGGCATGAGATCAGGGCTTCGATGATCTCCGTCAACATCTCGACGCAGGCGGGGGCGCTGGAGAGAGACCTTATAGTGGACAGTTTTCTCGTTGAGCAGTCATCAGCGGAAAGACCCTCCGCAGGACAACCCATAGTGGAGTCTTCTGCAGCCGGCAGTAGACAGATGATGCAGAGGACCAAGCGGGATAGACCATCAGACGAGAAAACTCAGGAAACATGTTCGGTTGTGTGGGGCACACGAAACAGAGCCAGCCACACGAGGAGCAGACAGTGCTATGCATGCGACGGGTAGGGTCACATGGCTCGAGACTGCCCGAACCACCCTGCAGATAAGCAGCAAGTAGTAGAAGGACCTCCTAGGGAGAGGTTCGACCGTGGTGGTCCGCATGGAACAGGAGGACGAGGAAGAGGAGTTGGCCGAGCAAAGGGTGGTGGGCGACGCTTTGAGGCCCTACCACCACCACAACCAGGAATACCACCCTGACCGCAGGGAACGAGTGGATAGGGGAGAGCTCAGCTTCAGGCAGCTGAGGCGTATGACCATGGAGCTTTGGGAGTAGACGGACAGGAGCAGGACTAGCTCCAGACATGAAGGCCTTTGTTCATATTTCTTCTAGCTTTGTTGATGTTTTGTTTGTGGATGATTTGTGTCTTTGTACCTTATGCTGCAGTAATAAAAGACACTTATTCTTGTGATGTTTTCTTCCCTGTCCTTTTTATATAGTTGATACTGAGAGGTTCCGGTTAAAACCGTTGACTTGACCCTCACTTTTGAGATTCCTACTGGAGGAGACCTAGTGACTACACACTACTGCCGAAAGTGTGACTCGACCCTTGGAGGTGAGAGTAACGATTGGATCTCTTGGTAGTAGCGTTGAGGGCTTACGACGTCGTCCGTGGCATGAAATAGTACCATTCATGTCAGGATTGACTATATTAGGCAAAGGACATGGTACATCCAGGGGATGAGACCAGATTTCTATTTTCATCAGAGGAGGAATCTCAGCAGCTCTTGTAGATCGTAGACGAAGAAGGGTGGAGTTGAGTTCTTAAAAATGGCTAGTCTCACCCATTGTTCGCTGAGCGAATGGTTCACGATTCTCACCAACTCAATAGTCTCAGGTGTATTTTTTCTCATAAGGATATGAACCTGAGATAGCGGCGATGACTTGAGTTCCTCCAGGACTATGACATTGAGACAATTTATACTCCTGAGAAGGGTAACGTTGTAGGAGATGCTCTTAGCAGGAGATCGGGCATTCAGCTGTTAGGAGTGGCGAGACAACAGCTGGACGCGTTTACAGATATCCTTTATGGATAGTGTTGGAGTGAGTATGTGTAGAACCAGATATGGTTCAGGATATGACGGAGAAGGTTCAGATCATCCAGGAATGGATGAGGACTGCTCAGAAGTCCTATGATGATAGGAGGCAAAGACCACTAGAGTTTGAGGATGGCGACCACGTTTTCTTACGGGTCTCACCTCGACGTGGATTATGGAGATTTGGCCGAGGTGGAAAGTTATCTCCGCACTTCATCAGACCATTTCAGGTTCTCAATAGGATAGGCGAGGTGGCCTATCGCCTGGCTCTTCCACCTCAGTTGCACCGGGTGCACGACGTCTTCCACGTATCTCAGCTGAGGAGATACGTGCACGACCCGACACATATCATCGACCATGGGGAGATGGACATCGATGACGGGGTGACTTTTGCGGAGGTTCCGGTGGAGATCGAGGATCAACAGGAGCAGGTCCTATGTGGACGGTCGATACCTCTAGTGCGTCTCAGGTGGCAGCATGGGAACCTCCAGGAGAGCACTTGGGAGCGGGAGGCTCAGATGCGTGCTCAGTACCCTCATTTGTTTCCCTAGTTTGTGATGTATCTTTACGGGGACATAAATCTCTGAAGTGGGAGTAATGTAAGGACCCATAAATTTCAAGGAAAAGTTATTTTTCTTAATTTCTTTGGGATTTTACGAGTACACAGTTTCTGATGGAACCTGATTCTGAGACCCGGAGTGCCCGAAATCAATTTCCGAAGTTTAGATCGTGTTTGTTCAATGAACGAATGAGAGTGTTTTTCTAACTTTTAAACTGGTGCTCAGAATAGAAATCTGAGTGCATCGATGAAACCGCAATGCTGGTAATTACTTAATAAGACCTTTATTGGAGTTCCGTTTGCTCGGGAGGAGTTGTTTAAAAAAATGGTTTAAGTGTTAAGTGAAATAAAGTTGTGTCACAACTTTATTTATCTCTTCTAAGTGGTTTAACTCCCATGTGTGGGAATTGGGGTGGGACCCACTTAATCCTAACTCCTCTTGTTAGGATATTAGTGAGGTGGGGCCCACAAGAGCCCCCGCCTTTCTACATTCCCCATAACCCCATTAAACTCATTTTAAAACCTCCATTGTCTTTAATGTTTCCAACTTAACACTCCATTAATTTTGAAAACACAAGTTAAATTAATTAAGTGAATTCAACTTTTGAATTTTTAAAAAGTTGGCATGAGTAAATAAAATAAGGAAAGCCTTATTTTATTTTGTGTTGTTTTGTTGTGTGTGGAGAATTGAGAGAGGGAGAGCTCTAAGTCTTGGAGAACTTCATCTTCCTCGTTGAAGAACGTGAAGAATGTCGTCACGCCGTTCCATCTTCTCTCCGCGTCAAAGAAAGGGAGACGCCGCTTCCTCCTTGGACGTCCTCCATCGACGTATATGGAGCCTCACCCCGCGATTCCATTTTCCGTGACACTCGTCGTTCGTCAACTCGTTGTTGAGGTAGGGGTTGATTTTACATTCGAGATTATTTTGACGTTCTTCGTTAATTTTTGGCCGCCTGTTATCAATATAACGGGAGGAGGTCGGACCACACGAACACGGCCGAACCTCCTCCCCCTATTTTTTTTGATGGATCATCGTTGTGGTTTGGAATGGAGGCGACGCAGTGCCATTGCACCACGCGGGAACGAGAGAACCACGACTGGAGCAGGCCACGGTGAAGGAGCGCGACGTCGTCGCACCACGCCAGTGAAACCAAAGGAAGCCGCGGCCGGGATGGGCCACGGTGCCGTCGCGCCGTGCCAGATAGGCAAGAGCCACGACCCTTGGCCGTGGTGGTTCGGAAAGGGGGCGGCCGGACTCCGCCGGCCGCCGGCGCATCGGGAGGCGGGACCTGCGAAAGCTCACAGACCGGCCAAAACGGCCGACCATTAACAAGAGGACCAGGGGTTTGAAACCCCCGGTGGTCAGCTAGGGCGGACCCCACAGGGGTCTGTCGTTTCAAAAATCAGGGGGGGGGGCAGTTCCCCTCCCCCCCTCTGCGTCCAGCTCGGCCTCGAGCCGAGCCGCGGCCCGCGCCGGGCCTGACCGCTCCTGCCGGGCCGGGCCGCCCGCGCCGGGCCAGGCTGTGCCAGCCTGGCTGGGCCGAGCCCTAATGGGCCGAACCCGAACCCAGTTCAAGTCGACCCGGTTTGGGCCGAGCCAGGGGGTATTGGGTCGGGTCGGACCGGGCCCAAACCCCCTGTTTTCAGACAGATCTGTTCAAACGCCCATAACATGGGCTACGGACCTCTGATTGACACACCATCAATTGTGTTGGGATCCTTGGATCGAGACGGATAGTTCAGTATATTACACTAAAGGTTTTGGAGAACTTTGGGTATGGATAGGTCGGTTCGAACACGAAACCAACCGGGCCCACGGAGCGGAAACTGTTATAACTTAAGCTCCGGACGTCCGATTGACGTGCCATCGATTTTATTGGATTCATTTTAGTGAGAAGGTTCTTTTGGATTACTCCGCTCGAGGTTTGGATGCAGATGGAGTATGGTCAAGTTGGTTTTATCTTAAAAACCAACCGGGCCCCTGGGACGGAAAAGCCAATATCTCTGAGACAGGGCGTCCGATTGACGCGCCGTCTGTCGCGTTGAGTTCCTATTGATGAGACGGAACTTTGTGATACATCGACTCTGGACTTCGTGATAGTTGATGTATCGAACCCCCTTGGCTCGTGGAGCAGACCCTCCTGGAATCGAGCGTGCTGTGTGTGGGAACCCTAGAGCTGGCTGCGACGAAGATCACGACTTCCGTACAAGGATCCTCTGTGGGTTCGACGAGGACGACTACCATACTAGGATCCTTAGTGGGTTCGACAAGGATGAATATCATACTAGTATCATCAGTGGGTTCGACGAGGAATACTACTGTACTGGAATCCTTCGTGGGTTCGACATGGACGACTACCGTACTAGGATCCTCCGTGGGTTTGACGAGGATGACTGCCATACTGGGATGCTCCGTGGGTTCGACAACTATGACTTCTGTGCTGGGATCCTCCATGGGTTCGATGAGGATGACTTCTATACTTGGATCCTCCGTGGGTTCGGTAGCGAAGACATATGTACTTGGAACCTATATGGGTTCAGTAGGGGAGATGATTCAGAGGCTACATATATCATCTCCACCTCTCTTCATGAATAGTGTACCTATGTGAGATGAGTCTTGACTTTCAATCATTATCTTCGATATGATTGAATTCCTTTCCTGTGTGGATTTGGACGTACTTTGCTGTGTGGATTGAGTTATAATTTCCTGTGTGGATTGGGTTGTACTTGAGCTCGTGAGTTGGAGCAGAACTGGAATTGATGACTTAGGTATATGTATGGGCATATACCTAAGTAGTGTTGGTTAATACTTTTAATCATAACTTTCATTTGTGGTTTATCCTTTGTGTATTCTGGGAGACTTTCGGGAGTCTCGGGGTCCCTACTGAGTATCGTATACTCACCCCTGAATGGGCTATGCCCACACTACGTTGTGTTGGATGCGAACGACGGACAATGCTGATCGTGGTTCAGGATTGAGAAGCAGGACGGTACCCAGAGGTGGTCTATCAGGTGGAACGTACATGGAGAGGATGGACGGACTCGAGGATCCGATGAGACTGACGGTACTCACCCTTGAGGTGGGAGTTCCTAGAGGACGTCCTGGTGGTTGCTGCTTTGTCTTTTAGTTGTTGTACTTTACTTTTCAGTTGTACTGCAGTTTAGTTGGGTTTGTATACTGGCCCATTTACTTTCCATCACTTACTTGTGTTTTTAGTTTACTTAGTGTTTACTTCAGTTTGCGTACTCTGTGGTGTTTGTTCTCTTTATAAAGGCAATTCCTTCCCTATTATTGGGATTTACGCCTTTGGTGCTAGTCGCCAGCCCCTGGCCTATGGGAGGCGGGCTTGGGGTAGTCACAACACGGGCACCGAGGACGGTTTGTGACATGTATGGTTATGATATTTCCAAATATGTGATAAGTTTTTATTGTTTATTCCAAAAACTCCATCCATCCCATGTAGGATGTTATTTCACAATTTTAATTTTAATGTTTTGGCATGTTTGAGACACCGTTCGGGTGTGCCTTGGATTTACCTTCCTAAGGGTAAGATTTTCTATATTAAATGGATTGATTTATATTTTTAATTGCATAATGCAAAGTACCATGCACGCTCACCACTTAACCCTTCTAAGGTAACTACATCAATTGATAATTAAATATTAAATGGAAATTGGAAAAAATACTAAGTATATGACTTTTCCTTATTAAATATGATTTAATAATAGGTTTGATATCTGTATCACCCCTTACCATGTTAATGGAAGTTAGTGGAGTGAACCTTGATTATTGAAAATTCCTTTAATATATTAAATGAATGGTTTCATGCGACATGACCTTATCACACTAATGAAAGGGAAGGCTTGAACCAAATGGACTTATTGATCAATTATGACTTGACTAAATGGTTTCATTCTTAATTAGTTTTTTCACACTAATGAAATATAATGTCTTAAACCTTATGAAATATATATGGAATATTTATTAAAATAGGAGTGTCCTGACTCGAGACTACCTTGTATCCCTGAGGGAATGCCTTAAGCACTTGAGGACCCCATTCCGAATTCAAGGATATGACTTTCTTAGGTGAGACCCACCTAGAACCTAATCTTTGCCTAACTTTGGATGCCTACTATGATACCATAGGATGCATCATGTATTAATATAGGATTACTTGGATACACTCCTTGGATATAACATTGACAAGTAGGTTCCATGGTTAAATCCCACTTAACCCTATTTTACCTTGGATGAACTCCTTGGACTCAGTGGGGGCCTCATTATGGAATGTCTTAGACTATAATCCTTGGATTATACTCTTAACCCTATCCAGGCTAAAATTATTACTTTGTTGAGTTCTATGTTTCCATGGTTATTACCTTGTATCTTTATTATCAAATATCATTACAGGTTTCCTTGTTATATCTCGGAACCTTCACTATGGCTATCATGTAACTTATAATAAACTAGTAACAATCAAATAATGAACTGGTTACATGTTCAGACACTAGCTAAGGGTTGAAGCAAGTACTTGGGTATTTAGTTACATTGTACTTCTTAATATATATGCATGCTTTCATACATTTACATTTACATTACATAGGATAGATGTTATAGACACCGTTGGGGGTGGCCCATTGAGATTTATTGCACACCCTCTCCAATAACTGTTTGGTACCTATGGCAGATTACATGGATGAAGGTATTAATAAAGGTAAGTATACAACTTCAAACACTTTATTGATTTCTATTTAGGATGGAGATGGATAGCATATGACCGAGATAGAGCTCAAGATTCTTGGGATAGTCTTCTATTTTCCTTTATACTTTTATGAAACATGTTATTCCTACTATCTTGTAACCATGTTTTCTAGTTTTATAATGAAATGAAATATCATAATCAGTTATTATAGTTGATTCAATTATTTTTATCCCTGTCTATATATTACTTTTATTTGCTTCCATTTTTTCTTATATTGATTCTAATATTTACCTCTATTTATATTTATCCTTAGCGATACACTCTGGTAATGAAATAATTGTCTCCCGATGAACACAACCAAGGTCCTCACTGCTAGTCGACATCCTCTACCATTTGGGGATATGTTCTTGAGGCCATGTGGCCTACCAAGATTTGGGAACCTATTAAGTGGCATCTGGGTCTGGGATGTCACATGAAGTTTCAATGATAACCATCCAGTCTTAAGAAGATTTGAATATCAAAAATGTTATTGGGATACTCCCACAAAACAACAAATCTCACCTTTTATAGATCCACAAATACCCCTGGGATGGAGTGGGTTTGGTTTGAAATCCTTAAACAGAGTATGTTTTAAGTAGATAAACTCATTTTTAATTACTTTTCTCTCAAAAATTATCTTTCAAATTTTAGTTTGAAGTGTTTTCATGAAATGTTTTGTCTCTTTATCATAAAAAAAGTTTTTAAATTTAAATTTGATTGATTATGTGAGTGTACTTGTTTGAAGTTTAATGAATTATAAGTAATAAAGGGAGATAATTTCTATTTTACCTAAATGTATGCATGTTTTGGAAAACAAAAATTCATGTTTGTATGAAAGAATTGATATATAAACTTAATTTAATAAAAAAAATTTAAATTATGGAAGGGATTAATAGTTAGAGATAAAGATTTTTAGTTTTGGTCATGAATGGATGATGTTTTCCTTTATTTTTATTTATTTAGTTAAGCACCATTAATGGTAGGATTCCCATATGATAGCTATCTCATGTGTTTGTTAGGTCTTTGGGATTTAACTTACTAAGGTAGAGTTTGTGTTGTAGTGTAATTATTGATTAGATGGTGGTGAGTGTGTTATAGATGAATTCCCATGGGAGTGTTCGATCTTGTGTTTTTATGATTAGGATTGTAATTTGTAGAGTCAATTTTGTGCTTGGTAATGGACCTTCTTTATTTGAGAGGTATTGTAACAGACTCCATCATTATGTGTTAGAATTCTCTAGGGATGTTTGAACCTTATGTTTATTGGATGGTATGTTTTGAGATATATAAAATTAAAATGAGGTTATGAGATTTTTAACCTCCCAATACAGTGTTTTGGGATGGGGTTCAAGGATCGGGCGATGACTCAGGTGTCCATGAGGACACCGAAAGAGTGTTCTAGGACCTAGGATTTCTAAAACATGTAAAAATATCCTATTCACATTATGAATAGGGTATCCATGATGTGATTTGGGTTCATGGGGTGGCCCAAGATGTTGTAATAAGTGAAAATTAGGTTGGTAGGCTATGACCAAGAAATCACAGTGTGACATATAGTGTCATGCCATGACACATGTTAGTCAGGCCCAAAAATGATTCCCCCTTCCCAAATATCACAATATTAATCCATGTTTCACATTATGAAATTATCTGGGGTAGTTCAATGGAATATTTAAAGTGAGAGGATCGATATGTAACCTTCATATTTCATCCCATCAAACCCCTTATGAGAATTGGGGAAAAATGGGAGGTTTTAGACTTTGGGAGCTCGTTTAATATTATTCCTTCACTAATTTAAGTTTCATTCATTGTGATAGATTTATCTTAGTTAGTATTAGTCTTTTCAGTACCAAAATATTCCCAATTATATTTAAATTCCATTTATTTATTGATCATGTATTGATCTCAAATAGTGAAATCAAATGGAAATTCCACTGATGAGACTTTTCATTGGTTGGGCGAGAGGATATCTCATGTTGATGAATGCATGTCATTGAAGGGTAAACCATTAAAGGTACATCATTGGGTTTCTTTCTTCAAAAGGTTCCAATTTAATTTATTAAATTGGTTTTTGTTGTGTTTTTACATGATAGGTCCTTCACCAAATTTTTTTATATGAATGCGATGGACCTTCCATGGGTGGTTGGTCATGGCTATAGCTAATCAGTGATATCTGGTATTTCTATTTGAAAGTATGACTTTCACACTTGTATGTGAGTTTCTTTGAAATAATTTAATTAATTTCAATTAATTGTTTTAAATACTTGAGCTTTAATTGAAACTTGTGGGGGTTTATAGAGGTTTAATGGAGTTGTTTGAATCATACAAAGTCTTTTGGATTTTCTTGGTTTGAGAGTTAGTTCTATTTGAGGTATGTGGTCCCTTGTACTCTACCCTTTGGTATTTATGTATGTTTGTTTTCATGTGGTATGAGGTTATCCACCTTGTATGAACAACCCTGATTATCTTAGTGAGTTATTAATAATAATAATTCTTAATTTATTAATGAGGCTTGAGTCTTAATTAATTAAAGGAACCATGCCTAATGTAATTGGAAAAAGAGCCAAGGGCCTTGATGGACCCTTGTGAACTATATTGATACAATCCATCGAGCATCGGAGTTTGATCACAATATAGTAAATTTATTTACATAGACACCTTGAGGTGTATTGTTGAGCTATATGAGACATAAATCTCATGAAATCATGTTTTATACCTAATTTGTATGTGTGTAGTGTGAATTAACATGTGCGACCATTCATGTTGATTATTCCAAGATAATTATTAGGTATCCTAAGAGATAATGTTATCCTTGATCACTTGTTTAGCTACTATGAATCATAATGATATTCCATGAACTATATATATGTGCACTCATTTTTCTTTATGTGATACTTGTATTGGAGTAACTTGTCGAGCATGCTTGATTATTATCACATGTAGGTGCGTGTGTAGCCCATGATACCCTTTATGACGTTTTATAACATTATTATATCCATGTATCTTATTGTGACATGTTCGATGATGATCAAACATGTATTTATGTTCCTACAAATACTCATGATGTTATTTCATGATTTTTTTCTTTGCATACTCTACCTTGTTATGTATGATACCATGCCATCAGAGGCACAATTATTGATTTTTAGAACTGGTGCACTATCATTCCATGATTATCCCTAATAGGGGGTGTGTTCTGGACTTGTGTTAATGGTGATTATAGATATGAGCATAAGTTTAAAATATGATTAAAACACGAGACATCGTGTTGAGGATGCACTCGATTCATGGAATCTAAGTACTAGGTAGATCAATGCATACTAATTTGTGAGAATCACACTCAATGCCCAGTGATTTGTGATAATATTTCTCTATTACTAGTGATTTATGAGTAGTTCACTTTATGCCTAGTGATTTGTTAGAATAATTTCATACTTGAGTCCTAGGGAAGTCGATTCACATGAACACATGTTGCCATGTGGTTATAGTGAATCTAATTCACTAGTCTTGTGGATAGTTTTAGTTACTTACATCAACTCCCCAATATCCTTTTGATATAGAGATGAAGTAGGTACGATCAAGGTTAATAGAGTCTTGGTAAGTTCAAGATTTCTCATAATATGGTGATTATTTTCTTGTATGTACCTTTGCGATTAAATGATTTTCCTATAAAATTATGTATTATTTATTCACTACTAATGATCTTATCACATGAATATACATTTAATATAACTGGTTGGGTACTATACCACATAATTGGTTTTCCAACATAGTTGTAATCATACCCAACAAGGGTGGACATGAAACTTGGGTGCCCAAGTAGCCCTAAGTTGTTGGAGGTATAGGTTAGGCTAAGGCATGGGTTGATCATCCATTATGATATCTTACTATGAGTCCAAATACTAGGATAAGATGTGTCTTGGAGTAGGAGAAAAACTCATGTACATTGTTCCTTTCTTATTTTTATATATGATTGTACTAGTGGATGATTAGTGCCTTATGATTAATTTTTAGTCTATTTTTTCTCCATACATTCATACAATTGGAATGTTATTAGGTTTAAACTTACTCTATTTATATACTATTTACATGTTGGGTTATTTATTATTATTTTTCACTCTGACTGAGGGTATAGTTACACCATATTTTCACTCAATACCCTTGATGCTAGTCAGCAACCTCTAGAATATGGGGAGTTATGCCTGAGGTCATGTGGAATTCAATATTAGACTTGGTGATTTGGGTTCAGATGTTAAAAAATGGTATCAGAGGGATGGATATCTTATTTTTCTCTTTGGTGGAGTCATTATATAGGTGAAATAGGAATGTGTCAGATCTTATGATGAAACTCAAACTTGTGAATCCTGAAAACCATTTCCCCGGGAAGTCTGGGTTACCAGGGCATAGGATTGATGTTCTTAGTTTGAGAAGTTATCATATGTTTTTACCTCATGTAATTCATATGGTTTTTGAGTTTGTGATTTCATATGGATTTTAATCTTATCTTTATTGTAAAGAGGTGTCTCATGCATCGTATTTAGGATATAGGTTTCTCATGATATATATACTGTTTGTATGTGATTGTATTAATGCCTATGCGTGTCTAATTCTGATAGTAGGTTATATGAGAATATGATGTGGTGTACCTAGGTTATGAGGATTATATAAATGATGAAAATGATGAAAATGATGATGATGTGGTTCCTCTATGTACAAATTATTCCATGTACTTATTTTTTCATTGTCAATAAATTATTTCCTTAACGAAGAAACTTTTGAAATTAGCTCTTTGATAGATTTGGTTAATTAATGTTCCAACTATTATCTATGTTAATTTTTCCACATATCATCTATTATCATGTTGTTTAACTGAACATAGAATATATGTCTCTCAATTAAGTTAGTATAAGAGAAAATCCATCATATAATGTCTTAGGAGATGTTCCTAGATAATGTTCCATGGGTGGTGACCCCTAGTGAAACCTTTCTTGGGTTTTTGTGAAAGACTAGTGTCCTATGAATGTGAAAATGTTTTCTAGTGATAAAGTGACTTGTTCTATGTAAAGGTAAACTGAGTGAGTATATTACTTGTTAAGGACTAGTTATGGCTAGTTCCTTATGAGTGGGTTTCCTTGAATAAATTTCCTTATGCATGTGAGTAACCATTAGAAGGATAAAGGTAAAGTATTTCATGTTTTCTTATGATCCAAAAATATAAATAAACTCGAGTTCTAGTACTCATGATACATGGTTGAGTTCATGAGTGTTTGAAAGATTTTTTAATTGAGGGTAATATTTAGAGTTTCATGGATTGTTAGTTCAGAATGAAACTCTCATCGAATGTCGGGTGAGGATCCTAGGTGGTGGGACCTAGGAGGGTTAGAGCATGGATGGACACTCAATAGAAAGAAATGAAACCTATGTGTTGGGTGAAAAAAATTAAAATCTTGGTACCCAGAAAATTTTATTTATAAATAGGATCACTAAGTGTGATTAGGTTTAGAGGAAAGGAATCTTGTGGTGTGGATAGCTAAAGTCATGTGAGTTCGGCTCGAAGGTTTATGACTCATGAGAAAATCACTCTATTAGAGTAACAAGTGGTGTTTTAATTCATCACTATAAAATCATTGATACATTAACATTCATTAAACGGTTGTTCATGAAGTCGGTTGTACTGATGAAGTGAAGTAGTGATTTGACCAATGTGAATGATCCATGTTTTTTGGAAAAACCTAGATAAGTTAGTGGTGGTAGACCACTGATTTTTTTAGTTCAAGGAAACCCTTACTAATTACAACTAGTGAGTTTTTCATGAAGATCCTAGGGAATAGAAAAATTTAGGTTTCTATTAGTAGATACTTCTATGTGGTAGAAGATGGAATAAATGGTAGATCAGGGTACTGTTGTTCGGTCGAATCGAAGTGGTCGTCTATGGAAATGCCATGATTTTTTTATTGGATTTCTTGAGAGGAAATAACCAACTGGTTAGAGGTTGTAAACTAAAAATAGGAAACTGTGGAATGTTATTCATGTAAATAATGGGTTATTTAATACAATATATTACATTTTGGGAAATCCATGTTATAAAATTCTAGGTAATTTCCTAAAAATCAGGTATGGATAGATGATCTTGTTTAGTCACTATGTTCAATGATGGACTAGTCTGGGGCCAGGTAGAATACGGTGAGAATTGAAGATGTTAATAATGATACTCCAAATTTGGGGAGCATCGATATGTCCATGTGTGTAATGCCCTCTCTTGAGATAATGGTTGAGTTCTATAAAATACTGACCATTAAAATCCCATGGGGACTCCAAAAGATAGATATATAATGAAACTGAGAGTGTAGAGTTTTGTGTTGAATGTATGATGTTTGATTAATATGTATAATTTAATGGTGTCCAAATCAGTAATTAATACTTGGGAAAAATAATTTCATATCAAGAGTGATTCAAATAACTTGTGCATTGACGATGGTTGAGAGCCTTATGGCTAGTGCAAGCAGTTGTTAAATCAACCGAAGAAATTATTTTTGAGTCATTTTAGACTTCAGTAAGTATGTTAATAATTTTTAACAATGCCTAAAAGGATTAAGGAATTATTATCAGTGGATTCATGGAGTGTTAGTTTCTTGGGCTGAAAAAATTTATAAGATGAAAACAGGTGATGGAATGGAGTTCCGACATAAACCTAAATGTGGTGGGTTGGAACCACATTGAGCTCATAATATTAGATATGACTAAGGTTCTTGTAATCACATCGTTTTTTTGTAAAATGTTAGCGTTTTGGGTTTATTTAGTTAGTAGAGGATCTTTGTATTTTTTTGGAATATAGAGAGCGGTGTTGGTACTAACTTCCTACCCATGTCTTGTATTGATCGATTGAGATGAACTTATGGGGAATGTCATTGGAATGTTATAGATCTTAAACTATATGAAAATTACTATAGTTATGAGTATCCTTATTCAATAAGAGTAATTTTTTGAGGACATTGTGGTGTTTTAGGTTCAACGGAAGAGGTAATCACAATGTTTATGTTTAAATAAAATGAGCTTTTGGATTAGCTTTTGGTGTTTGTCCTTAGAGTCATGCAGTAGTGCCATGATGATTATTCAAGATTGAGAGAATCTTTGAGTAAACATTTATCATTCAAATATGGAACATAATATAAATACTTATGGAAGACAATTATGGTAGATCAAGAGGTGTGTTTCATGTTCTACCATAACATTTCAAGGATGAGAAGCTCTATGGTGATGATATTGAAACATCCAGCATCATTACATGTTGTTAATTATTAGGAACGTTTGATCCTTTTATTTTCTAGATGGTATGTTTTGATAAATGGAAAATTAAAATGAGGTTTTTAGAGTTTTAATGTCCCAAGAAGATGTTTTGGGATGGGGTACAAGGCTTGGGTGATGAGATAGGGGTCTAGAAGGCCACCAAAGGAATGGCTGGGGGACCATGACTACTAAAAGATATATAAATATCCTATTAACATCATAAATTTGGTATTCATGATTTTATGTGGGTTTATGAGGTGAAACTAGATGTTTTAAGATGTCAAAATGGGTCTGGGAGGCTATGCCCAAGAAATAATGGTGTGACCATGATGCATGTTAGTCAAGCCCAGAAAATGCATTCCCCATAAAATCTATTAACATGAAACCATATTTAATGACTTGAAATTATAATGGGAAGTTTTAAAAGGATTTAAAGTGAAGATATATATACTTAACCATCATATTACATTCCTTATAATTCCTTATAAGAACTAGTATGGGAATGGGAGGTTTTGGCCTCCAGGACCTCCTATGATCTTATTCCTTCACTGTTTTAAGTTTCATTCACTATAATAGATTAATCTTGGTAAGTTTTATCCTTTTTTATCCCCATATGTTCCAAATTAAATTTTAAATCACCTACGTCCATTGATCATGGATTGATCCTGATTAGAGAAATTAGATAGAGATTCCACCAGATCTTGAAGGATTTGTCTAAGTATGATGAGACTTTAGATAAGTAGGTGAGGGGATATTCCATGTTTATAGAAACATGTTGTTGAAGGGTGATATGTTGAAGGTATTTTATTGGGTTTCTTTCTCAAAAAATTTACAAGTCAATATATTAAATTGGTTGTTGTTGTGTTGCCGTGCGATAGGTCTTTCTTAATGTTTGGTGTCCGATGAACATAATAGACCTTCAGTGGTTGGTTGGTCATGGTTCTGGCAAGGTGGTGATATCCGATATGACTTTACACAATTATGAATTTTTCATTTTTATTAAAGCTTCTTTGAAATCATTTAATTAATTATAATTTAGTTACAATTAATTACTTTAAATGCTTGTGTATGAATAGAAACTCATGGTAATTGATGGAGGTTGAATGGTCATGGGTGACTTGGAAAAAGCTGTTGAACTTCATTATTTTGGGAGTTGCATCCATTTGAGGTTGGTGGTATTATGTACTATACCCTTTGGAATTTATGAATGTTTATTGGCATATGGTATAAGGTTCTCCGTTTTGGATGAACAAACCAAATTATCAAAATGAGTAATGAATAATAATAATGATTAGCTAATTAATGAGGGTTGAGTATTAATTAATTAAAGGTACCATGCCTAATGTAGTTGGAAAAAGTTCTAAGGCCCCTGATGGACAATTTTGAACTATCTTGATATTGACCATTGAGGGATAAGGCTTGATCACTATAGAGTACCTTTATTTACATGGATACCTTAGGTGTGTTGTTGTGATACATGAGACCTAAATCCTATGAGACCATGTTTGATTCCTATATCACATGTGTGTGATGTGTGTATACATATGAGACCATTTATATTGATTATTCAATGATAATTATTAGGTACACTGATAGAAAATGTAATACTTGATCACTTATGTAGCTACTATGACTTATGAATAAATTCCATGATTTATTTATATGTGAAATCGTTTTTTCTTGATGTGATACCTATATTGGCATAACTTGTTGACCATGATTTATTGTGATTGTATGTGGGTGGGTGTGTACCCCATGAGACCCTTTACGATTATTTATTCCATGACTATTCCATTTTATCTTAGTATTCCATGCTTGGTGATGATCAATTGTGTTTTTATGTTTCTACTAATACTCATGATGTTGTGACATTATATGCTTTCTTGGTATTCTCTATCTTGTTATGTATGTTACCTTGCCTTCATAGGAATCCTTCTTAGTTCTTAGAAAAGGTGTACTATCCTGAAATTGTTGTACCTTAAAGGGAGTGTGCATATTACTTGTGAAGATGGTGATGACAAAGCTGCGCACAATGTGGAGATAAGATGATACCACAAGACACCATGTTGAGGGTGCACTTTATTCTAGGAATCCAAGTATTGGGTTTCTCAATGCCCATTGATTTGAGAGTAGCACATTATATTCCTAGTTATTTAGAGCAGAATGATCTCTGCCAAGTGATTTTCATATAGCACACTTGATGCGGTGCACTCGATGCCTAGAAGCCAAGAACTAGGTTTCTTGATGCCTAAAAATAAATTAGTAGCACATTAAATTCCTAGTGATTTTATAGAGACATTCTTGATGCCTAATGATCTTCATGTAACACACTCGATGCTTGGTGAATTTAAAGTATCATACCCAACTTGAGTAATATGGAAGCTGAGTCACATGTACACATGATTCCATGAGGTTTTCAAGCAACTAATTCACTTTTCCCATGGTTGATTTTGGTTAATCCTTCATCTTCACATTATCCTTCTAGAATGGAGATAAAATAGGTATATAAAGGGTTTTTGGTAGCTTGGTAAGCTCACAACCTCTCGATACATGGTAATAATTTTCTTGTATATGCCTTAACAATTATATGATTTTCACGTGTACTTATATATTGTATTTTCTTACTTACTACCAAGATTATGACATGAACATACACTAAATATATTTGGTTGGTTATAGGATCAAATTAGTGGTGTACTATTGAGTTGTACTCACACCATGCTTGGGAATCCTTAACACTTGAGTAACTGAATAACTCTCACTTGTTGTAGGTATATTTTTGGCCGAGGCTCGGGTTGATCATCCAGTGGGAGAGCTTACTAGGAGTTTCTAGACTGCGGTGAGATGTGGATTAAAGGGGGAGAAGATACTATCATTCCCCATTATTTTCTTATTTTTATATATGGTTATCCCAAAGTGTTATAAATTACTTAGCCTTAGGTTTGAGTTTTTTTTCTTCGACATACATTCATAAAATTGGTATGTTATTTGTTTTTAGTTTACTTTTATTATATATTGTTTACATATTGGTTTATTTTTTATTATTGTGAACTCTAATTGAGAGTATAGTCTACCCTAGTTCCAATTGATACCCTCACTAATAGTTGATAGCCTCTGGTATATGGGAATCATTTCCCATGGTCATTTGACATTCCGACTCAGACCCTGTGATTTGGGTTGGGATGTTAGAATATTTTCCAGGGAATTTTGGGTTTTGTGGTTATTGTTTACCATTTTAGGATGTTTTTTTTATCAAGTAATATAATCATTTGATATGTATCTAAAATAATAGATAGGAACTTTTTTTTACTATTAGTTTGGGTGTTTTTGGTGTTAGTAGTGTTATTTGGGAGGTTTGAGGAAGACAGTTAGAGCCAAAGTAAAAATATTAAACATGAGAAAGTAAGTCATAGTGTGACCCTTGGTATCATGAAATAAGAGTAAACTAGTAGGAAATGGTGGGTGTTGTAGTCTGGTAGGTCACAACATGTAAGGAAGATTCATGGTGGGAAGGTGACTTGGGAATATTTGTTTGATTTTTCACGAATGAATTTTGTGGCACAACCAAGGACATCACGACATAAATCTTAACTGATTCACAAACTTATTATTTGTGTATTATGTGGAACTATCATGATTTTAATATATTTGGGTGGATGGTAAAAATTATATTGTTTAATATAATGTATTATACCTAAATAAATTGAATGGGATGGGGTGAATCACATGTGGTTAAATGTTTTTTATGAAATTACTTTGAGATTGAGGAATGATTGTTTCTATTTTTTAAAATCATTGTTATTGCTAAGTATTATGTGTTTATGTTGGGATTTATCTATTATAATCACCTTTTTAAAAATGATAAATAAAATAACTATGGTGATAAATTGGATGTGTGGAAGAAAAGAAGTGACTTGAAAGAATTTTATGATTAATGAAGGATTTTGAACTACTTGATGCTAAATAAATATTTGGGTGCTGCTAAAATGTCTATAGTTGTGGATATGAATGTGTGGTTAATGTGGGGTTTTTAATTTGTTAATTCTATGGCTAGGTTAAAATTCAAGGTGTGTTGGGTGGTGGGGATGTTATGGGAAACATGTGTTAGCTAGCATGGATGCAATGGGTAGAATGTGTTAGGTAACAAGGTTATAATGGTTAGTATGAGTTGTGAAGTGGGGATGTGATGGTTAGTAAATTTTTATAAGCAAGGACACAATATTTATAATTTTTGGGGAATCAGGGATCTAATATTTATTATATGTTGGGTAGTGGGTCTATGATTGGATGAAATTGTTATGAATGTTGTGGTTGTTAGTTGAGATGAGTGTGGGGCTATTTTGTAGCCACTAAGTAGAAAGAGAGTGGAAATGGGAATTATAAACTTAGTAAAGGTAGTGGGGATAGAATTAAAGGAACTATGGGTTTTGATTTATAAGTTAATGGGTGAAATAATATGAGAAATGGTTAGAGATAAATTTGGGTACTGGATGAGGATTAATTATAATTAAATATAGAATTGAACGAAATAATGAAAATCACATGGATGATAATTATATATCTAAAAATAATGTAATAACATGATTAAATAGGTATTCATGAATTATTTGTGTGTAAGTTTTTCCTGGGAAGTGGGGTTGATTTGGTGGTTTAGTGAACTAAAACCATGGTTGGTGTGTGATCATAGTTATTAGTGGAAAGTGGTGGATTGTGGTGATGTTCATGGGTGGTGATATGAATTATTTGGTGTAAACTTTCTAGGTTTAGCTTATGTGTCCTCATTATAATTTTATTTTCTTATGATTTCATATATACCCTACCTGATTTTGATAACCTTATTGATGAAAAAATGTTTTTTGTTATGGGTTTTTTCACCAACATCCATGTTGGAAAGTGAATAGATGGATGAATTCCCCATATTCCCCACTCTTTCTTTTAGATTTGGTATATTGTGTGGTGACTATGATATGATGATGTGATATGTATAGTGGGGGTCATTCATGGTAAGAGTAGGGAATGGGTTTTACATCCATTATTCTCATGATAACTTACTATTCTAGATAGAGAAGTATGGTTTTGATGTGGTTATACAATTGTAGTGGAGGACCAGTTCCAATACGAGTTGTTTTACTTGACAGACATTGAGATAGGTATGGTTGTAGTTTAACCCACATTGGGAGATACATGAGTATTTGAACTAATTTCAACATGAAATATTGGTACCTATGGGAGGTTGTTATAGTTAGTGTTGTGGTCTGACCCACATCAAATGTGGATTGATATTATGATGATATGGAAGGGATTGAATCACATGAAATTTGATGTTGGGGCATGAGAGAGACAAAATAGTGGGGAAGTGGTTTAGGGGAACCCTTTTGTTATACTCTTGATATTACTTTATTATACTTGGATTAATTACTTGGTGAGTGATCCTAGGTGAGGTTGGGTGATATATTCCCTATTAGGTACTTGTTTGTTCTACTATTTATTCACTAAAGCATCATAAATCTAATTCCACATTGTCTTGAGAGAATATGAGTGTGATCCTACCAAGTATACAAATTATGCTCACACCTATCTATGTAAACTATTTTTTTAGTTTTCCAAGGTGATTTTGATGACTGAGATGGATAGTACTAGCATAGATTATGGGATTAGCTATGGAGTTGCTGCCTAAGTCTTTTATTTGGTATTTTTTTTGGAGAATTATATTTATATAACATTACATAATTTATGAATTACTGTGGGATTTGGTTTATTTTATATTATCGTGTTGATTTATAGATTTACTATTATGTTACTTGGATATAGGAGGGTAATGCATATGCTTTTCATGTTATATACCCTCAGTGAAAGTCGCTAACCTATGAACTGTTAGAGGAGGTCCTTGGGGGGGACTTTCATCTTCACTACAGGCCCATGATGGGTTCTCAATTAGGATAAGTCATGAAAAATGATCCATTTGAGGGTATAATCTACAAGATATACTCATAAACCCACAACACTAGTTTCTAGCCTCTGATAATCATGGAGGACACTTGGGGCCATGTTTTATTTCATCTCGGTGGCATGATCATGCTAGAGTTGGATGTTACAAATCTCATTCCAATTTTAAAGTTATCAAATGTCTATATAACTATAGTTAGATAGTATATTTAGTGATGAACTAATTATTCCGGTGTATTCACTTCACATTATTAGTAAATATTTTTGAATTATTTTAGAAAGGGTTATTAAGAGTTTTATATAAAATATTCTTGGATGTTTAAATATTTTAAAGAAAGTTTCGATTCTTTTAAAATGGATTTTTTTTAATATAATGCATTTTTAGTTAATTTTTTACTTAAATGTTTAACTTTGATAAAAATTTTGATTTCAAACAAAATAATAAAGTTTAAATGATAATTTTATAAAAAGATATATTTTTAGGATTTTAAATAAGACAATTTCCCTATTTGAAAAGATATTTTTTAGTTAAAATATGTGAAAGTTTTATCTGGGTTTCAAAAGAAATTGAATGTATTATTTTAATTTATGTTCAAAAATGATTTTTTGGGTTTGTTTTATATTTGTGAATAATAATATGGTTTCACATGATTGAGTTGTGACTCTATCGAATTTTATTAAATATAGGGGAAGGTAATGGGTTTTTATAACACCACACTTGTATAAAAATAGCATAAATATAAAACTCAAACCCAAAATAATATAAAATAATGATAGAGGGAATAATGATGAACATATAATGTATATACCACATATTCAATAACTATTCAAATTTTATGGTTAATGATTGATCACACAATAACAACTAGTATGATCTTTCCTCCAAAGGTAATCCAACAGATGGGAAATCATTAATTTTTTTAAGGAATCAAATTTTCCCCACAATAGTCTAGTACCTCCTCATAATTAAGGAATAAATAATGGAAGAGTAAACCTTGGATAACTTGTGTCTGTTCTGAGATTTTATGTTTTTTTTATTTTGTTAAATTAAAATCTTGTTAGTTAAAAATCATATAATTTTAAATATTATTTTTATTGATATTTGTAAATAGATTAAAAAATACTCTATATCCATAATAATTTCTAAATTTCTAAATTTACTATTTTTTTAAATATAATCATTGAATTAATATTTTATCTCTTATATAAAATATATCCATTTATATTTTTTTATCATAATAATTTTAGTTTTCTTTAATTAGTATTATAATTTTAAAATTCATATTTTATATATTGTTAAGTTTAAAATTTTAAAATACATATTTTATATTATGATTATTTGTTTTACATATAAATATATACCTATGTATATATATATATATATCAACTCATAAATAAAAAATATTTATTATACATATATTTAAACTCACTGTTTATATTTTTCTTTATGAGATCTCCTTGATAGTTTCAACTCCATGGTGGAAACACCCTAGTTTTAGTTAACTAGTAGTATCTTTATGCTTCTTTATGTATCTAGTTCCATGGAAGAACCGCATATTAACCTTATATCTACAAATATCTAACTGACCTTGCACACACCCTTCCCCGCTTCTTCTACACTATAGCAATGTGACACCATCGACATAGCGTTAACCAGCTTTAACCACATCCAATTGCATGCATTTTTATGTGGCTTGTTAATGAAATGTAATAGTTATCTAGTTTATCCTCACATACTCCTCATCTATGTTCACATCAAAAGAATAACTTGTCATGAAGTGATCTAAAAAGCAACTGAATGTATTTTAAGTAGTTGTAAAGTGTTCAGATGAGTTACCATGAAATGACAATAAAAATATTTGTACAACCTACCATGAGCTCATCTAAAGCTACCATGAAAGGATATGCAAGTGACCATGTGAAACACTTATGAATTTACCATGAGTATATTCAAGTTACCATGAATCCTCTTAAATCAACCCACCATTAAATTATTATACCCACCACATGAGTAATATCAACATACCACATAAAGTAGATTAAAGCTACCATGAGTTTACAAGTTATTGTGAAGTGGGTATCCAAGTCACAACAAAGCTAAAATTAAGCTACCATGAAGATTATTTCAAAGTGAGAACAAGTCAGGTATTTTTTTAGGTGACCGCATGGAATTATTTTTTAGGTGACCGTAAGACAAATTTGTTCCCACAGTCAGTATACCGACCACATGATAAAGTTATTTTCATGTTTAGTATACTGACCGCAGGATTTCTTTTTCATAGTCAGTATACTGACCACATGAAAAATTTGTTCACACATTCAGTATACCTACCATAATACTATTGTCTAACAATCACTTTGAAAACACAATCTATTATTTACATTGTCTATTTTTGAGAAAAACTATATTTTCTAGTATGCTATGTTTTAGCGATATTTTGATATATTAATTAACTTTAAGTTTAATCACTTAGTTTTAAATGGTATATTACTATATAAAATAAATATATTTTATAAAAATTATGTTTTAAAGTATTTTCTATGAAAATATCACGAAAATAATTATGGTAATAATAATTTTTATAATAATTTTTTATACTATTTTTATATAGATTTTGAATTATTAAATTACTATAAGTTATTGAGAGAAGTTTTAATTGTTTTCATTAATTTTGAATCTATAATTTATCATAATGATCATATTTTATGTGTTTCAAATCTATTTTATATAGGGAAATAAGAGCATGGGAACTCTCTAATTATTAGCATTATAGTTGAAATTACAGGTAATGCCACGACCCATCCCCCGGGGCTCATGATGTGACATACCCCAAGCCAGCCTCCCGAAGGCCAGGGGTTGGCGACTAGCACCTAATGCGTCAACCTTCTAGTGGGAGGCATTTTCCTGAGTACCTGTACGCATACACACACAACCACATCTCAATGCTAAAAAAGTAAACAAGCTTGCCACTAAACAATCACTGTGTAAAGACCCATATATTTATAAAACAATAATTTTTGATTTCTATTAATACTTATGAATAAGATATTATTTTTTAGTTAAAGGGGAAGCTTTTTTTGATAGCATAATCGATAAAAAACAACAAGCTTCTCCGAAATCTTATATTGCACACAACATTGAGTTATACTGAAAAATAATGCAATAATATTACTATTATTTTAAATGGTAGTTAGCGCCTAGCCATTAGAATGACGGGAATGAATAGTATCAACTGAATTTTGAAATATGGTTTACAAATGTTTAAATGATGATTCATTGATTACCAAATTTTTTATAAATGGAAATAAAAACTGCTTGAATATAACAGATGTGTTTTTATGAAAACCTATTTAAAAGAGAATAATTGTGTTTTCATATCACTCTTTATGGATTTTTATTTAATAAAAAATATATGATATATATTCAATTTAATGTTTTAAATTCATCTTATATGTTTTCTAGATATCATATAAGAATAAATTCTTTTTTCAGATAAAAGAAGTATTTTTCTAAAAATGCAGTTTTACCCCCTTTTGACGGAGAACCTTTTTTAAATATTGTTTTGACACCTTTAAATGTTTTATTTGAAAAAATAAAATTATTTTTTATAAGCGTAACATAAAAATTTACTTTTAATTAAATTTTGGTATTTTTTTTCTAAAGTTCATTTTTTAATGAATAGTGAAAAATGCTTTATTTTAATTCAAAACTGCCTTTTAATATAATTTATTTATATAGTTATATTTTAATTTTAATTGGTTTTAAAGTGTAATTGGATTATATTTTTATCATTTAATACAATTTTGTTCATTGAGAGTAATTTTACTTTGAATTTGGACAAAAATGCATGTTAATCTTTTGGTAGTTTTTACTTCTTAAAAACACGTTTTTTGGTTTTGACGATGGGAATTAATTTTAAATTAATTTATTAAAATTCTCTGTTTTGAATTTGGAAAAATGGATTCTATATTTGGAATCAGGATATTCAAATTGTATAAATAGGTAAATTTTATTTTTTAGACATTTTGAATAGTGACTTGAGTAAATATTTTATTTACCATGGTTAAAGGGTAAATCTAGTAAGTAAGGGTAAAAAATATTATTATAATGATATTAAATTACCCTAAACCATGTCCTAATCCTATTAGATGAGATATGTACGACCATGGGAATCTTTGGGTCGATTTTAGGACCCCATGTAGCAACTTGTGTGTGAAAATGACAATTAATTACTTTTAATTTAATGTTAAGGAAAATATAACCTAAACATGTATCTTTTAGTAAAAAAATTTTTATATGGGGTTATATTATAGATCTTTTCGACTATAAATATTTATTAAAAAGATAAAAATATTTCCTACATAATGGTATTTTCTCTATAATTTTTATACATCAAATAAATAAATTTATTTATGACACAATGATGATATAATGATTACCTAATTAATGAATGATTTAAATAAATGAGATTATAAATATTAAAATAAATTTATTTTGAAACTTTTTATGCTATAAATGAATTTTAAGGATGATTATGAATTTTTATATTTGGATTAATGATATTTTTTTTAAATAATTAAATTTATTTGGATTTTCAAAAAATCATGATATGAATAGTATAAAAATTGATATAAATGAGTTTTTAAAACAAATACTATTTTATGAAATGACATAATAGTCTGAAAAATATAATATTCATCCAAATGACTTAGATAATTTTTTAAATTTCATTAAATTACCACTTTAGGTTCTATTATAATTTTATATAAACTATATTAACCATATAGTATGAATATACAGAAGACATGGTAAGAGTTAAATTAGTTAACTAAGGGTTAAAGCTAAATGATATGGTTAAATTTGAAACAAAAAATTATCTAAAACCTATTTGTTGAGAGGATTTAGAAAAATACTCATCTTATATTCTAATTAAATTAGTTTTGGACCTTTTTAAATTTAAATTTTGTTTATAATAAAATAATCTTTCAATACATTCCTAAAGTACCCCTCCTCCCTCTTATAAAAGGCCACCACCTCTAATCAGTTACCCACACCTCTATAGCCCCTTGTATTTTCCAAACTATACTCCAATAATTTTCCATAATCCCTATATTCCTCATATAAGCCTTACCTTGGGAATAAGGCAATTCAAGAAATCCTTTTAGCTTAAATCAAAAGGACTTACCTGATTTGAGGTAATGTCTTCTCTCAAGCTTCTTTCATTTATTTTCCTTATCCAACCCCCTAAACTCTCTTTATTACATTATTTTATAACAAAAAAATCATATTAAATATACTAGGATTTTGTTATGAGATGTATTCAAAATACACTGATACAAACCTCCATCTAATGGATACGACATACTGTTTCTATGTACAGTGAACTACTACCTCACAAAACGACGATTGTTTGATTTTCCCCTACCACCTATCATGGAGGCCATTAGGATGACAATATATTTATATATGATATATATTATATTTATATCATATTTATGATTTATGATTTTTTATTTTTTTATGTCCACTAGGCTAGATACCCTGGGGGGGGGGGGTGAATTAGGGTATGACAAATTAAAACAATTTCCCCTTTTGATCTTGTTTTGTTAGACAAAACCCTATTCTATATCTCCTTACCATTCCAAATGAATGAATCTTAAAGACAGAAAAGGCCACATCAATTTTACTTGGTTCACCCTCACTAGGTTATGTCTAAGGAGTATACACTGGCGATGTGCCGATGTACCAAATCCACTATAAGTGCACTGCTGTTTACAAGTTTGAAGTGGACTCACTATCCCTCCTAGTTTACAACCATTCACAATTTGAGAACACACTGCTCTCTCAACTGAAGTGAGCTCACTGCTTCTTCAGAAGATCCACCCATAGTTTATAGACCTGTAGGTCTCTTCATTATCACTAATGAATGCATCCTCCATTGCATGTAGATTCTCTATTGATGTCCAAAATTCATCCACTAATGAATACCCCTTTTCCATTGAACACTGAGCAATAACCTTTAAAAACAAAACCTTTGAAAATCACCATACTTCATGAAGCTCCCATTTTTGTGAAGGGCAAACAAGACTTCGCGAAGTAACTACCTTTTTGAGAAGCACACACCTTCGTAGAGCTCATACCTTCACAAAGCTTAGGCCATCATGGAGCTCAAGTCATCACAGAGAAACTTCCTTCATGAAGCTCACTGATCCAATGTGGAACACATCTGTTTCACGAAGAAAGATTATCCACCACAAAGCTCCTTCCTTTCACGAAGCAAACTACCTTCGCGAACCACCTTCATGATTTGAGAGAAAAATATTTTATTCGAAAACTCTCTACTTCACTTGAGGGGGTATAGGTATATTTATAAGCAATTTCACTGACCCTCGAACCTTCCACATGAAGTCAGTGCCATATCATCTCAAATCGTGAAGCTCCGAAATTTATGATGAAATTATCTCTATATCACAAAGCACCATTACATTTTTCAAATCATATATCTTGTCATAATCATGGAGTTTTCTGTAAATTCCTTCATGAATTTTCCACGAAGCTCCACTCACAATGCCCTTTTTCGCCCCAATGCTCTTCAATGATTCTGTTCGTGAATCTTGTCGTAATCACTAAGAACACTATTAAATTTCTTCATGTCTTCATGAAATCCACATAAAGAATCCCATATTCATGAAACTCATGACTTTCCATATTTTTATGAGATATTCAAGGAAATCCATATTTTGCGATGCTCACCAAACTCCAAATTTTGGAACCCAAAAATTAGGCAAACACTAGAAAAAGGCGCCACCTTGTATCTGTTCTTTTATACCACCTCCAAATCATCCATTCCCTTTTCATTTTTCTTTGTCAACATGGATTGTCAACAAAATCTCTAGACCTTGAAAATTAACCATAAAAAACTGCTTTGTCAACAAACAAAATCAACCCAAAAATGCTGAAATGTTACCTTGAAGGATTTTTTCCCAACAATACCCCCCTTTGGGTTTGTTGAAAACTCTTCTCAGAATGATTTTCTACACTTTGATACCTCACTAAGACTCTATCCATCATCAACCACCATTCGACTCTTTAAATTTAGATAGCGACCAAAGATTCACTCACCACATACTCTAAGCCCACATTAGTAGTGCTCGACATGAGAAACAAGAGTAAATGAAAAGCTCATCAATGAATCACTTCATTTCTAATACCCACCATTAACACTAAACTGATACCAATTGCCAAACTGATACCAATTTTTAATCAATGGAAACCTTCAAACACCATTCCAGCATCACTCTTTTTCTTTTACCATGATCCTCAGCTATCGTGATATTTATGCTTTGATCGATCACTTCTAGAATCTTCAGATTTAATACTCCTCTTTATCTTCAACTCCCCCTATCTCGCTACTCCACCAAACAGCTTCACCCCACATCATTCATGATTTCTAAAATTTCCAAACTATCTCCCCCTTGAACAATCACTGTTTTCTCTCCCTTTGTCAACGAACCCAAAGGGCAGTCCTTTGCAGTATGTAATAGGGTAAAAATAGATTTTAGTACATCAGAGAAAAACACATCATACCTCAGGAAGAGGGGGGGGGTCCCATATCTACACCTGTTCAAGTATGGGGAGTCGACTGAACTACCAGATCTAATTGATGCCTCTCAAAAGCTTCCTTGGGTAAGGCCTTTGTCAGAATGTATACAACCTATAGTTCTGTAGGCACATACTCCAACTTTATAATTCCCAGAGCAACCTTCTCCATAATAAAATGATACTTTATGTCAATTTTCTTTGTCCTTGAGTGATGGATGAGATTTTTGTAGAGATTTATAGCACTTGAGTTATCGCATTGGATTTCGATCAGAGACTTCACTACAACACCCATATCATCAAGATGCTACTTTATCCACAATAACTGTGTGCAAGCTTGAGTGGCGACAATATACTCATCTTCTACGGTGCTCAATGAAATGCAATATTGCTTCTTGATTAGCCAAAAAACACACAATATTACAAGATAGAAAGAACCTCCTGACATTGATTTCCCGTCATCTGATGAACTAGCCTAATCGGCATCTGTATATCCCAATAATTCTGACTGAGACTTGTTACTATATATCAAGCCGAAATTCACCGTGCCCTTGATATACCAAAGTATTCTTTTCACTGAAAGCATGTGCCTTTCCTTGGGATTACTCTGATATCTCACTGCTTGGCATGTGGAGAATACAATTTCAGGCCTTGTCGTAGTCAAGTACAACAAACTTCCAATGATTTTTCCTGTATTCTGGGATATTAACTGCCTTGTCATCCTCAACTTTGGATAGTTTCATCATGGTAACAACTAGATTCTTCATCTCCTTGGAATTTTCCATTCTAAATCTTCTCAAAACCTCCTTGGCATATTTGTATTGAGAAATGAATGTTGCATTCCTTCTTTTTGTCACCTGTAGAGCAAGGAAAAATGTTAGCTCTCTAATCATTGACATCTCGAACTCACTTTTCATGAATTCAGATAACTGTTTACACTGAGATTCATTTGATCCAAAAAAAAATTATGTCATCGACATAAACCAGGAATATCATCCTTTGATTACTATTGATGTTGAAATAGAGATTGTAATATACTCCCCCACGCTAGAAACAAAGATTCATCAAGTACTGATCAAGCCTTGAGTACCATGTTCTTGGTGCTTGTTTTGGCCCATATAATGACTTATTTAGTCTACAAACCTTGTTATCATCCTCATGAATGAGAAAACCATCTGGTTACTTGATGTACACTTCTTCCTCTAGAACCCCATTCAAAAATGAAGATTTGACGTCCATCTGGAAAACTTTGAACTTCCGTTGCACTGCAATGTCTAGGAATAATCTCATTATCTCTAGTCTCACAACTGGTGAAAATGTCTCACCAACATCTATTCCCTCTATCTGGGAGTATCATTTTCACACTAGTCATGATTTGTTATGAATAAATATTCCATCTTCATTCATCTTGTGGAGATAGAACCATTTAGTCCCAATGACATTCTTATCTGCTGGTCTCGAAACAATCTCCCACGTCTAATTTTTCGCAATCTGATCAAGCTCTTCATTCATTTTCTGAAGCCAATTTTCATCTTCAGCTGCATCAGCGAACAATTTCGGCTCAACCTGTGATAGGAAAGATGTTTTCTGTAGTGATTTCATTCTTCTTGTCTGAACTGGATCTGACTAATCACCAATGATATTCAACCTTCCAATTTCAGCTCAACTCCTTTGCTTTTGTGCAGATATAGATTTTACTTCCTCATGTTCATCATCAGTATCTTCTTCTAAATTAACATCATCCACTTATGCCCCCCCTGTGTTGCTTTCGTCCTCATCAATTTCATCAGGAAATTATTCAATGCGCTGTTGAATGATCTCCTAATTCTCCACTACAGTGACATCATTTCTCTCAAGTACTTTTCCCAGCCTTTTGTTAAATCATTTATATGATTTTCTTTTTCCTGAGTAGCCAAGGAATATCCCCTCATCTCCTTGCGACTCATATTTCCTATTTTTTTCTTTATTGAGGATAAATCACTTACTTCCAAATATTTTAAAGTATTTCACTGTTGGATTCTTTCCATACCACATATCATACATAGTCTTTCCTTCCATCAGACATAAAAGAGCCCTGTTAGAAATGTATACCGATGTCAAATCTGCTTCCTTCCAAAATTTCTCTGGTAGGTCTTTTTCTATGAGAATCATTCTGGACATGATTTTGATGATCTGATTTCTACTTTCAACCGCTCCATTCTATTGGGGAGTTCTCACTGAGAAAACTTGATGCCTTACCCCGTGTTTCTCGAGATAGTCTTCCACCTGACTGTTTAGGAATTCCGTACCATTATTAGTATGAAACTTCAGAATTTTCTATCCAAGCATCCTTTTTCACTCCCTCCATTACTGTTTTAAGTAGATGAACAAATCAGACTTATATGAAATAATAAATACCCATGCCATTTTGATATAGTCATCAATGAAAAGAATATAGTACCTCTTTTCGTCAATTGATCTTGGTGTGATAGGCCCAGAAACATCAGAATGAACCAATTAGAGCACTCTTGTTGAGTTCTTTTCCTTTGCCTGATATGTATTTGTGATGAGATTCCCTTATTGGAATGCATAACACATGTGAGTACGATTATGTGATAGCTTAGGGAGGTATCTTGCTGCATCACACTTTACCAGATCTTCCAGAGATGGTTGGCATAGATGACCAAGTCATTTATGCCACAACTTGTTTTCTTCCTCTTTGGACAGAAAGCACATATCTTCTTCTCCACTTACCATGAAGAGATTCCCCTTTTTTCATTTTCTAGGTAGAACTATTGCCTTGTCTCTTCCTTTGATGATACACATTATCTTAGCAAACCTTATCGAATGTCCTGAGTCACAGAGCCGACTGATGCTGAGCAAGTTGTCAATGAGGCCTTCTACTACTAAGACATCAACACGTCTCATCTCTTTTCCCCCAAACCGGGCCTTTCTTGAGCTAATAATCTTCAGGCCTTCATTGTTTCCAAACTTGAAAACTACTTTTCTGTCATATTTTATGCCTGTAATGATATCCTTGTTACCTGTCATGTGAGATGTGCAACCATTTTCAAGGATCCACACACCAGAATAGTTTGATGATTTAAGGCCAATTTCTTCCACCAATTCCTTATAATCCTTTTTCTTCTTGGTATATATTTTTATCTTCACACCTGGCATAGATTGATACTTATGATATTTATCAGAGTATTATGGAACAACTTCATCTTTCAAAGCTTCAATATGTTTGTCATTTTCAACTCACATGTTGGTTTATTGATCTACTACATGAGAACATTTTGATTTTTCTTTGGAACAACCATTTGTATGGTCGATGTACAGTATCTAGCCATATGCTCAAATACTCTGCACCAAAAATAGTGTCCTTCGAAACATGTTCTAGAGAACCGTTCTCTGTTTGGCTGTCACCTCTGTTCTTGTTCCCTTCTATATCTATTTTCTATGGAACACACATATTGTGAATACCCCATCTTTCCAAAACTATAACACCTAATATAAGGTTCATTCCTTCGTGTCACTTCTGCATTGCTAGTTTCTCTTTGGGATCTTTGAATATTCTAATTATGCTTTGTTCCCAAATCAACCTTCAATATCAGATTGGGTTCTTTCCATCTTACTTCAATTTTCACAGCCTCTTGTTTTCGACCAAGACCCAATAGGCCTTGGCATCTAAACATAATTGATTCTGCCTTTCTGATGAACCACTATGCTCCACTTTTAGCTTCTCGATTTTCAGAGTGATTTGAATTCCTGATATCCCAACAGGAGTCAAGAGTTTATCTTGATCCTTAACCTTTTTCTGCAAACCGAAAACTTCTCCTTCAAGTTATTCAATATTCTTGATTTTATATTTCCTTATGTTATTCAAGACATCGATCTCCCTTTTCTGTTCTTCAATATTGATTTTATACTCCCTAACTGATTTTGAGTCCTCTGGTGTTGATAACTTGAGTTTCTCTATTTCTTCCATCAACTTAGACTTCTCTTCTTCCAGCTGCTGCATATAGAGTTTGGCAACATGAACTAATTTTTTGAATTTCTTTGTTTTGGATCTCCAAACACCCATCTCCTCAAGAACAACCTATAATTCAGATTTCATATCAAATCTTCCTTCAACTTATTCTTCTTCATCAATGTCAGTTTCTTCCTTTTTCTGAGTACTTTTGACAACTACCACCATAGAATTTTTCCATGATCTTTGCAGTTCTTTATCTCTTCAACCTCCTCAACCTCAGACTCATATGAACTGACACATTCTTGTGAAAGAATATTCTTATTCTTAAAGAAATTTCTTTTGAACTATTTCTTGCCTTTCACATAGGCTGAAGCCTTCTTCTTGGAAATATCAACTTCATCCTCATCGTCTTCTTGTAGATTCTTGTGTCACCTTGCTGCAAGGTGTTCAATATTTCCACATAGAAAGTAGGCTAGTGGAAGTTTCCCCCTAAAATTTACTTTTCCTCTCTGAATATTTGAGGAAAGGAATGACATCACCTCATCTTTCACTTCTTCTTCTTTAAAATTTTCAATGGTGAGATTCTTCATGGCCTTTAATTCCACCTCTTTGTACTTCCCCTTTTCCACAACATCGTTATCATTATTTCTCATTTCATATGCAACAATGGTGTTGTGCTGGTTATTCAACGTTAGCACTTTTGGGTCTTTATCTTCCAAAACTGAAACTTTCATTTTGAACTGAGGTGGAAGTTTCCTCAAGATGCACCTCACAATCTTTATGTCTTCAATAACTTCTGAAATACCTCACATGTCTTCCACTACAACATTTCCCTTGTCAAATAATGCATCAACAGACTCATTCAGGTTCATTCTTAGGTCTTCATACTTTTTCCACAACACTTGTAGCTTTACCTCTATGACCTTTGTATCTCATACATATTTATTCAATAGATTTTACCACATGACATGTGATGTTTTTCATGACATCACCTTCGTATAGATAGCATTGGATAGGGATACCTCTAAAGCATTAATTCTGTTGGCATCAACATCCAATTTTCTGCGCTCTGCTTTTGATAATGCACCACTATTAATATCATCTGTTATTCCATGCATTTATGATATGAACACATCCATTTCCAAAGATCAGAAGTAGTGTTTCATATGATTCTTCTATAGATGGAAATTGTTTCCATCGAAGATCAGAATCCCTTTGTGATTGGTGATATCCATTTGAGAGAGAAACGCTGATATCAACCTTTCCCTGTGATACCAATTGTTAGGTCCACTAGGCTAGATACCCTGAGATGGGGGTGAATCAGGGTATGAAAAATTAAAACAACTTCCCCTTTTGATCTTGTTTTGTTGTTAGACAAAACCCTCTTCTCTATCTCTCCTTGCCATTCCAGATGAATGAATCTTAAAGAAAGCACAGGACATAACAATTTTTCTTGGTTCACCCTCACTAGGTTAGGTCAAAGGAGTATACACCAGCGATGTGATGATGTACCAAATCCACTATAAGTGCACTATTGTTTACAAGTTTGAAGTGGACTCACTGTCCCTCCTTATTTACAAACATTCACAATTTGCGAACACACTTCTCTCTCAAATGAAGTGAGAGCACTTCTTCTTTAAAAGATCCACTCACAGTTTATAGACCTGTAGGTCTCTTAATTATCACTATTGAATGCATCCTATACTGTATGTAGATTCTCTGTTGATGTCCAAATTTCATCCACTAATGAATACCCATTTTCCCTTGAACACTGAGCAACAAATTTGAAAAAAAAACCTTTACAAAGCACCCTACTTTGCGAAGCTCCCAATTTTGTGAATATCAAACAATACTTTGCGAAGTCCATACCTTTTTGTGAAGCACACACCTTCACAGATATCATAACTTCGCAAAGCTTAGGACATTGTGGAGCTCAATTCATCGCAGAGAGTCTTCCATCACAAATCTCGCTGAGCCAATGTAGAACACGCATGTTTCGCGAAGGAAGATTAGCTATCACGAAGCTCCTTCCTTTTGAGAAGCACACTGCCTTCGCGAACCACCTTCACAATTCTAGAGAAAAATATTTTCTTCGAAAACTCTCTACTTAACTCACGGGGGTCGAGGTCTATTTATAGGCGATTCCATCGACCCTCGAACCTTCCACATGAAGTCATCACAACACCATCTCAAATCGTGGAGCACTGAAAGTTCTTTTGAAATTATCTCTATATCGTGAAGCACCACGGAAATTTTCATATCGTGGAGCTTATTGTAATCGTAGAGTATTCCATCAATTCCTTCATTCCTTTTCCATGAATCTCCACTCACAATGCCCTTTGTCGCCATAATTCTCTTCAATGATTCTGTTCGCAAATCTCATCATAATCATGAAGAACACTATTAAATTTTTTCATATCTTCGTGAAATCCACAACAAGAAGCCCATCTTCACTAAACTCATGACTTTTCCATATTTTGATGAGATCTTCAAAGAACTCCAGATTTCACGATGCTCAGTAAACTCCAAATTTTGGAACCCAAAAATTAGGTAAACACTAGAAAATGGAACCACCTTATATATATTCTTTTATACCACCTCCAGATTTTCTATTCCTTTATCACGGTTCTTTGGCAACATGGATTGTCAACAACATCTCGAGACATTGACAATTCACCATAGAAACCTGCTTTTTCAACAAATAAAATCAACCAAAAAATGTAGTAATGCTACCTTGAGGGATTTTCCCAACATATTTACAACACATCTTTATGCTTTTCATTATGTGCAAACAAGTTAATTTCATTTGAGGGAGTGCGGACTACCACCCCCTCAAAGTGATATGACTCGTTCATGCCATACATGGAACGTATAAATTATGGAATTAATGTGCTTATGTAATTTATATATCATATGATATTATAATATAATTATAATATACATATTTATCATTCAGTTTTAATTTCTTTAATATTAAAAATAAATGAAAGTTGCGTTCATGCGTACGTTCGGCATATCGTCTCCATGAACAGTGAATTTCATTTCTTATATCCAAAGGTTATGGACTATTATAAATACATATATACTGGATATATATGATATTTAAATCATTAATACTATTAAAGAGATAATGTGCTTTTGACCACATGGATAAATTGTAATTATAACAAGATCATTTTCGACTCAAGTACCCAATATCGACAAAACAACCGATATTAACTTAAATAATTATGTAATTTTTATAATGTGGTAATTAGAGGTATTAAATGAATAATAAACTTGAAAAAGGTTCGGAAGGAAGGATAAATTAACTTAAGTTTATTATTTAGGAAATTGAATAATGAATGAGTCAATTCAGACACGAGGTAAGGGACTTTGTCTCAATCTCCTTTCATTGAGGCATGTTTTTATAATATACATCTTCTTATTTTATATAGTGTATAATAAAACCCTTTGACTTTTACATTCATTCAAAGGGAATCTTTTATCTACGAGGTGTTTTACTAAATGAAAAAAGGAATGTTTTTAACATTTGCGATGACAATGACCTCTCCACCATTGTAATCATTATTTGATATTTGGATTCCTCTATAAGTCTGAATGTTTTTAAAAGGAACAGAAATACCTTATTCCATTTTTGATAGTTTTGGTATTGAAAATGTTTTTTCAAATGGATTGATTATTTCAATATCTTGAAATTATTTCTTGTGATTGCAAATGAAATGTTATTAGTTAAATGTTAATATTTGCAATATTTTATGTGTTATGATTATATAATGGTATTTATACATTTTATGGGTGGTTATGTGATAAACCAATGATGGGTGGTTACGTGATAAACCAAATGTTTGGTGGTTCCTTGATAAACCAAGGACGGGTGGTTACGTTATAACCCCCAATGCATTGGGTATGGAAGTCGGTCGTATGACTATTCCATTTTGTGATACGTGTGGAAGTTGACCATATGGTAATTACGTTTAAGTATATTTATGTCCCAAGATACATTTATATGTTATATATTTTTTTTTCTATGGTCTTTAGGGCAATATTTTGGTTATAAAAAGGGTAAACAATGAGCTTATATTCAGTGAAGTGTTTATTTATACTTATTAAAGGTGAAAAGTATTACTTTATGATAAAGTTTTAATGGTTTACATGTTTTTTAAAGACTAAAAATTTTCTTTACTTATTTATCCTATACTGAGCTATTTTTTCTTATCCTATGTTTTGAAATGTTTTTTCATAGGACTTAAAGATGAATAGTATCAACGATGGGATCAAGGAAAATTCATGTTTTCTAAAACATGGAACTAAACATGTTTATTTTTTTAGAGTTTTTGTTTCATGAAGAAAATGGATAGTGAGTAGAATTGTCTACTTATAATATTCAAGTTTTTATGTATAAGTTATGACACAATTTTCTAAAGCTCTAAAACTGAAAAGATCCTCAATGTGAATTATTAAATTAATTGAAAATTATGTAATGTTTAAGGCTGGGGCCTTATACACTGATTACAAGTACAATTGAAAGTAAAATGGTCTAGAATAAAAACCCAATAAAAGACTAACTGGAAAACAACGAAGTACAAAAGAAACTTTGGATAACCATCTCCTGAAAACCCCACCTCATGGGTAAGTACATATTAGCTTCTGGAAGCCGTAGAAGTATGCCCTGCCCACTTGGTCTCATTGGGAACCACCGAGTCCCAGGACACCAAGTTCTCCATCATGGCATCGATCGTCTTCACCGAACACAACACATGCGTGCAAAGCTCGTGTAGTGGTGAGTAACAATATACTCAGTAGGTACCCCAAAACATAAAGGAAATTCCACAAATCAATTCATAGAGAAAACCACGAAACATGATCATGAAGCATGGTCACGACAGAAGACAGCTCACCCCAGGTATATTCTAGAGTAGGAAAGTAAAACCATTAGTCATAACGTCGAAAAACATGGGATACTGGAGAAATCCTCCTCAATGAGTATAGTGGGACATTTGGGTCACACAAAATCCACTTCCCACTAATGTAGGACTGCTGTGGTACTCATCCCTGATGAGTACCATGTGTATGTTGGGTCACAAAGAAGCCGCTCCCCACTGTGGGAATGCCGGGTCAAAGAGAAGCCGCTTCCCACTGTCCATACTGAGTTACTTCTCCTGTCGACTAATGTGGGTCTGCTGGATCACACAAAAACCTCTCCCCACTATGGGCCTACCGGGTCACACAAAAGATGCTTCCCATTGGGCCATAGTATCCAATCCACAAAAGGTCTCTTGTTAGCAATCTTTAGGTCTCAGCCAACTGTAGAGTTTCTGTACATAGTGCACTTGATTCCAAGAGAACCAATCCTCAATCCATTCATTGAATTTAAACATCTATTTAATCCTCCATAGAGTATTCCCAAATATCTACCTCATCTCAAGGGTTCCAACGCTGCAAATGGCTCATCAATATGATGCCCAATTTACAAAATATTGATGTTTTTACAAAAAGGGATCATTTGGGTCTGGGTCTGGTCCGACCCTGACTGGGGTCCAATAACCCAACTCAAACCTGGGCTGACCTGGGTCCAACTTGACCCATTGGATTGGGTCTGGCCTACTGGGGTGGGTCTGGCTCGCACCCTACCCAGTCCACCATAGGCAGACTGATTCCGCTTGGCCGGGATGCGGTTGGAAGCCATGTCCGGCTCCCCTTTCCCCGTGGGTCATCTATGGGGCCGCCCTCTTTGGCCCTATCACGTGACCGCAACCTGCTACTATGTGGCTAGCCAATCTGGCCAGCCGGACTGCCCACACGTGGTCAATCGACCACGTTCTCCTGCGAATCGTAGCCTACGGCTACAGGCCGCTCCACTGATGCAGCCTAGGGGCCGCATCTCTGCCGCTAGCCGCTGACTGCTCCTCCAGCTGTGTCATGTCTTGAGCCAGATACAGAGTCCAACTACAATACGCTATCATGGAGCACTGATGGGTCTTTCTTCAGGCCACCTGGTTCGCACCGGTGGTCCGTTTTTTGCACTGAATGTGCCTCTGGACTCCGTAGAGTGTCACCTTCCCTTTAAAGGACTTGAATTCTCCATGTTGCTGCTTTCAAAATCTCATACATGTAGAACACATAAGTGGAGGGGATTGGTCCTTATTTGTGTCTTCCCACACCCTTTGCGTTAGAGTTTTAAAATAGGTGGAGGTTTGGGGATGATGTTCAATCAACACTAATTTAATCCCGAATAAAAATCCCAAGAAACAACACCCCCCAAAAGAATGGATGATCCATGGATCAACCTGCTCATGGGTTGATCCACTTTCACCATTTTAGAATAAGAATTGGGGAAAACATAAAAAAAATAAACCCCTCCCTCAATCAACGTTCTTCATTGAAGTGTTCCACTCTTGAGGATTCAAGATCCTTTGGTGTTCGTTGCTTCCCAGTGCCATTCTTTGTAAAGTGTCAATGTTGCTAGAGATACTACTATCATTCATCATTCGTCATTAAAGGGATTCCTTTCCATAGGTTCTTAATATAATTTCTATGGTTTAATTCTCATTTCTCTAACGTGTTTTATTATTAAAAGAAAATATGTTGCATCGTTTGTGTTACGCTGCGATGTCACATCGTTGTGCTGTTTCATTTATGGAAAAAAATATCTGTTATGATCCATTTCCGAGCCACTAAGGATCTTCCATTAATGATCCTCATCGTCGCATTACAATTCCATTGTCCACCACTCAGAGATAGATTACTGCCCTAGACAAATCTCCACAATCCCTGGTAGGATGAGACCTGAAGAAACACATGGACTCCCTCCTCGAACTCCAAGGGTCTCCATCTCCTATCAACATACAATTTTTTCCTATTCTATTCAGTCCTAATCTGCTCCTGGATGATCTAAACCTTCTCAGTGGTAGCCCGTACCAACTCGAGACCCACGAGTGCTGACCCATGGGTATGTTTGATATAGAGGTGATCTGCATGGCCACCCGTACAAGGCCTCAAATGGTTCCATGCCAATGGTGGAGTGATATCTATTGTTGTATGAAAACTCCACCAGTGGTAGGTGGTCCTCCTAACTGTGACCAAAATCAAGGAAACAAGAACAAAGCATGTTTTCTAGGGTTTGTATGATCCACTCAGTCTGACTATCTGTTTGTGGATGAAAAGATGTGCTCAAGTGCAGCTGAGTTTCAAACGCCTCCTAGAATCCCTTCCACAATCAGGATGTAAAGCATGGATCACAGTCTAAGACAATATTTGAAGGCACCCCATGAATCTTCACCATCTCCTGGAAATATAGGTTCCCGAATCCCTCTACAGATCCCTACTTCTGGATGGGTAGGAAGTAAGCTGACTTGTCGATTCATTCAACGATCACAAAGATAGAATCGTGGCCCCTAGAAGTGCGTGGTAACCCCATCTTGAAGTCCATGGTGATACTATCCCAATTACATTCCAATTCCTAAAATGGATATGCCTATCCTACTGGTACTTGATGATCTACTTTCACTTGCTAACAAGTGAGGTATCATGAAATGAACTATGCCACTGCTTTCTTTATCCCTGAACACCAGTACTAACGTCGGAGGCCCTGATACATTCTCGCCACACCAGTATATAACGCCAAAGGGGATGGATGGAAATCTATCAAAACATCCCCCCATTACATCACTTTTTTTACAGTGAATCCTTTGAAAATAATTACATGCTCCCCAGCTATCAAAAATCTACCAGGAGCTTGTACTGAGGATAATTGAGCATGTCGGGCCTCGTAGTCAACATCCACAAGCTATGCCTCCCTAACTCAATGTAATATTTGGGGAGTGAAAATAATTAATTGAAAGTAAGATTCTCCATCATCATTCAATAAGGATATCTACATCGTAGTTATTTTCTCCATCACCTCACTCAACAGTTGCAAGCCAAACCTCCTGCTGAGCGCGTATTCCACGACATTCCCCTTCCCAGGAGTATAGACTATCTCAAAGTCATAGTCCTGGAGGAACTCTATCCATCACCGCTCTCTCAAGTTCAAGTCCTAATTTGAGAAGATATATATAAGACTCTTGTGGTCAGAGTATATGGTAAAATATTCACCCATCAAGTAGTGCCGCCACATCTTCAAGGAAAAGACAACCGCTACTAACTCAATGTCATGGGTCACTTAGTTATGATCATGTTGACTAAACTTCTGTGAACTGTAGGCAATCACCACTTGCTCCTACATCTGAAAACAACCCAGTACGGTCCCTGATGTGTCATAGAAAACTAGATACCCAATTCCCTCTTTTGGTAGTCTCAAGATGGGGGTACTCATCAGTCTCTGACTCTGCTCCTAGAAACTCTATTGTCACTTCTCCATCCACACAAAGGGCTGTCCCCTCTATGTCAAGGCTGATAAAGGTGCTGCTACTCTGGAAAAGTCAGGTACAAACCTCCAGTAGTATCCAGACAACCCCAAGAAACTCCACACCTCAGTTTGGCTCCGCAACAAGTACTACCTCTATCTTCACCAGATCTAATGAAACTCAAGCCTATGAGAAGACGTGTCCTAGAATGTTGACCTAACGAATCCAGAATTGGGACTTTGAGAGATTACTGTAAAGCTGGTGATCTTGGAGTGTATCCTGGACTATCCACAGGTTTGAAGCATGATCCTCATCCGTCGTCGAGTACACCAAGATGTCATCAATTAAGACTATGATGAAACGATCGAGGTAAGACTGGAAGACCCTATTCATGAGTCCCATGAACACTGTTGGGGCATTGGTGATGCCGAAAGGCATCACCAAGAACTCATAGTGGACATACCATCATCTAAAGGATGTCTTTGGTACATCCTCATCTCGTACCCAAAGCTGATGATAACCTAATATGATGTCTATCTTCGAGAACCACCTCACTACCTTAAGCTTATTGAAGAGGTAATCAATACTCTACATTTGATACTTGTTCTTCATGATCAAGTTGTTCAGGTGCCGAAAGTCCACACACAACCTCAAACTCCCATTTTCCTTCTTGGGAAATAACACTGGGCCTACCCATGTTGAAATGCTAGGACTTACAAACCCCTTCTCCTACAATTCCTCCAGTTGTAACCTCAATTCACGAAGCTCTGTAAGAGACATACGATATGTTGATGAGGATATTGGTGACGTCCCTAGGTACAGATCAATGAAAAATTATACATCCCTACAAGGAGGTAGTTTTGGAAAATCATCAGGAAAGACATCCTCATACTCATCCACCACTACAGGAAATCTCGGACTCCTCTCATCCACTACACTGAAGGTGAGTCTAGACAACTGGTGAGTGATCCGTTGCACCCTTCTCTGAGAAAGTCCATCTTGTGAAGCAAAGGTTCCCTTATCACCGGTGAAGGAAAACCTAGTCCCATCCTCACAGACACACAACAATTTGCATCTAAAACAGTCGATCTGAGCATGAACTATGGATCACCAGTCGATACCCAAGATGATGTCGTAAGGCCTAAATACCACTACAAGAAGATCCCAACTGAAGCTCTCACCTCCTAGAGTAAGATCACCTTGCCGGTACTACTGTGTAATCATCGATTCCCCTCCCGTAGAAGTCTTTAATCATAAGGATAGAGCCAATAGGTCCACCAGAATCTCTGATCCTCGAACGAGGTCCATGGAAAAGAAAGAGTGACTGGAAACCATGTCTATAAGAACTGCATATAAGGTGGATAATAAACAGATCATACCTCTAATCATATCTAGAGCACTGTAGTCATAGGTCTCCTTCACCTGAAACTGGCATCACCCCTATCTGCTGGCTCCCTCTTCCCATGGGGGACTACTTGGGGGTGGTGGTGGTAGCACCTCAAACTATCATCCTCCACATGCCACTCACCCTGATCCCCTACCACGTCTGCCGCCCTGCGAACCTCCTCACTCGAACCTATGCCTCTGCCTTGGATGTCCCTAGACCATCTACTAATCATTTGTGTGGTAGTTCATGAAGTCATGAGCCATGTATCCCTACCCACTGCACGTGAAGCAAATCCTAGTTCCCTATTGACTCCCTCTGCTCTAGGATCCCCACACTACCAACCCCGAGTTTTGTGGTCCTCCCATGAAATACCTACCCCAAATGGGCCCCCGTGTCTGCTGTCTGCTACTCACCACTGAAGACTCTACCACATGAGGTCTTCTGGTGGATCCGTCTTTCGGTTCCTACTCATCTAGAAATATCTCCACAATAAGGGATCACTCCAACACTTCAGCATGAGTAGGGATGCTGAGAGACACCATGAATGCCCTGATCTCTCATCTGAGTTACTGATCAAAGGTTTGGGACCTAAAGAAATGGTCATGCACCATGTCTGTAGAGTAGAGAGAGAGGTTTGTAAACCACGTAGAGTACTCATCCACTCACATGTTTCCATGCTGCAGGTGAAGCAGCTCTTGTATGCGCACAGAGCACAAAGCCATAAGAACATTTCCTCCAAGAAAAGCCGCTCGAAGTTCTCCCAGGTGAGGTTCCCCTCATCATGAGTTTGAATGGTTAGCCCAACCACATCTCTACTGATCCCTACAGAATTCTTGTGTCCAAGATCTCCATCTGGTCAAACGATTTCCTCACTAAGAAAAATACCCGTGTCACTGCTTCTAACCAGTCCGCAGTGACATGAAGATCTATCTCTCCTTTGAACCTAGGAGGTCTCTATCTCCAAAACTAGTGAAAGGCACTGAGTCTTCCTAAATCCTCTATTAGTAACACTAGCTGTAACTGCTGATCAAAGGGTGGTGGAAACGCCGGTGCACCACCCGACATGGCCATCTCTAGGACCATTCCCTGAACCGATGCCTCATCGTTAGACGGGCTGTCCACACGATCACGTATCGAAAGCCTAGATGGTTGTCTATGTAGAGGCATTCTGAAATAGATCAAGATGTACCACATTCAGAATATTATACCTATTGAGATTATTATTATTCAAGAATATCATAAAGAGACACTTATGTAACCTGTGTTTTCATGTATAGAGTTGACAATCATAATTCAGGGTCCTGGTGTATGGATACGTTGGCCGTTGCACCAATAATGGACTCCCAAAACCTGAAAGTTGAACTTGAAACATTCAACACTGTTTCCAAAAAAACAACAAACTCTAGGTCTTTGAGGTAGAACCAAACCCCTATGATACCACGTTTTCATGACCCATCCCCCATGACCTATGCTGTGACATACCCCAATCCTGCCTCTTGAAGGCCAGGAGTTGGCGACTAGTGCCCAAGGCGTCAACTTGCAAGTGGGAGGCATTTTCCTGAGTACCTATACACATGAACAAAAAACCATGTACCAACGCTGAAAAAGTAAAAGATAATGACACTAAAAAACTATTGGGTTCAAGTAAAAATAAAAGTCAAATGGCATAGAATACAAACCCAACAAAAGGATACCTAGAAAACAAGAAAGTACAAAAGAAATGTTGGATAACCATCCACTGAAAATCCCATCTAATGGGTAAGTACAAAGTAGCTACTGGAAGCCATAGATGTACACCCTGCCCGCCCATTCTCACTAGGAACCACCGAGTCTAGGGCCACCAAGTCCTATATCAAGGAATCAATTATCTACATCAGACACAACACGTTCAGGTGAAGCCCATGTAGGTGTGAGTAAAAATATACTTAGTAGGGACCCCAGAACACAAAGGAAAGAACACAAATAAATACATAGAGAAACCATGAAACATGATCATGAAGCATGATCATGACACAAGAAAACTCACACCATGTATATTATAGAGTAGGAGAGTAAGACCATTAGTCAAAATATTGAACACCATGGGATGCGGGAGAAATCCAAATCAATGAGTACAGTGGGCATGTTAGGTCACATAGAAGCTGCTTATCACTAACCTAGAACTATTTTAGTACTCATCCAAGATGAGTTCCATGGGTATACTAGGTCACACAGAAGCTGCTTCCCACCGTGGGCATTCTAGGTCATAGAGAAGCCGCTTCCCACTGGCCATACTGAGGTACTCCTCCTGTCGAGTACTGTGGGTCTAATGGGTCACACATAAGCCGTTCCAAACCATGGTACTTTTAGGTCACACATAATATGATTCCCACTGGGACATAGTATCTGATTTACACAAGGTATATTTTCAGAAGTCTTTAGGTCTCAACCAACTTCAGGGTTTACGCACGTAGTGTGCTTGATTCTAGGAGAACCAATCCTCAATACATTCATAAAATTTCAACATCCATTAAATCATCCATAGAGTATTCCAGAGTATCCTCATTTCCTTGAGGGTTCCAACACTATAAATGGCTTGTCAATTGGATGCTCGGTTTGCAGGATATTGACGTTTTTCCAAAAAGGGGATGGTAGGGTCCGGGTCTGGTATGACCCGACCCGGCCTGGGGTCCACCGATTCAACTCGGTTTTTCTAACCCAACCCAGAACCATCTCAGACTAGGTCCAACCCTATGGGATAGTTTCAGCCTGCTGGAGCAGGTCTAGCCTGCTGGGGCGGGTTCGGCCCGCGCCTGCCCGGTCCGCCAGGCCGAGACATGGTTGGAAGCCATATCCGGCTCCCCTCACTCTGTGGGTCATTCGTGGGGTGGTCCTCTCCACCATGGTCAAGAGACTGCATCCTGCTGCTATGCAGTCAGCTAATCCAGCTGTCCGAACTCCCTACACGTGATCAATCGACTGCGTCCTCCTATGAACTATAGCCCGAGACTGTGGGCTGCTCCACTGATGCGGCTGAGGGGACATATCTCTTCCACCAACTGCCAACCCAACTGATGCTCATGCTATTGTTACAAGGCCTGAGCCTTCCATGGAATCAAAATATGGTGCACAGACACCCACCCGTGGCCACCGCCATGAGCCACCCCCTGCGCCGGTGCATCGACAGGTGTTTCTACAGGCCACCAGTTCCACACCAGTGGTCCGTTCCTGGCACTGAATACACCTCTAGACTCCATGGGGTGTTTCATTCCCTATGAAGGCCTGAAATTTTATGTTTTTACCCTTTCAAAACCTCATCCAAAAAATAACTCAAAAGTGGAGGGTCATAGGCCTTGTTCGTTTCGGCCCGCACCCTCCGTGTTAGAGATTTAAAATGGGGGGAGGTTTGGGGATGATGTTCAATCAACAATAATTTAATACCACATAGAAATCCCAAGAAACATCACCCTCCTGCAAGAATGGATGATCCGTGGATCACTCGGTTTGTGGGTTGATCCACGTTCTCCATTTTAGAATAGAAATGGGGAAAACGTAAAATAAACAAACCCCTACCTCAATCGATGTTTTCCATTGAAGATTTCCTCCCTCAAGGATTCACGTTCTGTTAGAATTCATTGCTCATCGGTCCTATTATTTTTAAAGCATCAACACTTCCTGTGATCCTCTCAACGTTCATCATTTATCATTAGAGGGAATCCTAGATGTAGGTTCATCAGATAATTTCCACAGATTAATTCTCATTTCTCCAACACGTTAGATTATTAAAAGATAACACGTCACATCATTTATGTTATGCTGCGATGTCACGTCATTACACTATTTCATTTATGAAACAAAATATCTGTTACAGTCCATTTATGAGCCACTAAGGAGATTCCATTAATGAGCCTCGTCATCACATCGCAGCGCCACCATCTGCCACTCAATGGTGATAAAAGGAAACAATATAACTTTTTAAGTTATTTTATTATTTTCAAAAAAGTCTAAAAATTATCTTTTTTGTTCAACCCTTTTCGGTGGAAGTTAAGTCCTTTGCTGGAGAATCCAGACAATGACCTCTAATTTTTGATTCGAGCACCGATTTAAAAGTTAGAAAACCTGCTCACACGTTTACTTAAATGAACTTAAAAAAAGTTTTAAATTCCATTTCAGGAATACCGGGCCTCAAAATCATGTGTTGTCAAAGCTTCTTGTCTCGAAATAATTCCATACAAAAAAATTATATGGAAATTCCAGGACATTACAGGTAGTTATATTATTATATTCTAATGTGTAATTCTATGATTAGTTATTAAGAAAATCCTTAATAACTCAGGAAGATATTGGAAGATTTATGACATAGGATTATCCGTTGGAATTCGATCAACAAATGTGATAAAATAAACCTGAAATAGATTATCCACATATAATGATTACATACAATCACATAGAGAGAGAGAGATAAATAAAAAGTTCATATGATAATTTTGAAGTTATGAATTTTTGCTTTGACTACTATTTCATTAGTGCGATCATGAAGGACTTTATCATTTTGATCACTCACTACCAAAGTAATTGAAGTTATTGGGATGCATCGACATTTATCACCATTATATTATCAACTACTGATATTAAATTATGTATAGTTTTCAGTTTTGTATTTCTTTTATATTCTATTTGTGCTTTAATATATCATTTTACCTTTTCCTTTCCAAAATATTTTTAACTAGGTATTCTTCCTATCCAAAAGGAATGTTGTGTTGTAACTCCTAGAAAAACGTTAGGTGGGCTATGACACCTATAAAAGTAACTTAGGGTTATACCACTAGGTGAGAAAAATGTACATCTTTAACTAGGTTATCAATCCCTATCAAAATTTAAGAATTAGTGAATACGAGTTGATGTGGCCATAATTTTACATATTTTCCACATCTTTTTATTAATATTTTTATAATTTAATTAATTTTTTTTTCACTTTTTACTAATTTTTTGGAATTTTGTGATTTTATAATTAGATTTATTATTCAATAATTTTTATATTAAATTTTATATTAAATTTTATATTTTAAACCTCTAAAATCTTTACTTATTGTTTACTTATTCAATTATCTTTTTACTTTTTGATGTTTTATTTCTGCTTAAATTTTTACAATATTAAGTATTAATTAATTGAGAATTTATCCTTTATTTAGTCATCTGAATCTTTAATTTAATTCAACTCTTCTAAATTTTGTATCTATTTTATAAATTTACAGTAATTTTAAATTTAATAATTAATTTTATTTTATTTATTAAATAATTTTAATTTAACGTCTTAAGTTAATTTATTAATCCAATAACAGAATAATTAACAACCTTGATTTTTATTAATCTTTATGCTTTGAATTTATCTTTTTATTCTTTATTTATTTTTAGATTCCTTTTGTGATCTTTTTAATTTTTCATCTGTATGTCTTATAATTATAAGTTGATTTGTAACATTTAATCAATTTATTTAATTAATTTAATATTTAATTTTATCTTTAAACTTTAACTTTTGTATTTTAGTTTAACTTTAGTCTATTTTATAAATTAATGTGATTGTATTTAATAAGTAAACTCAGTAATGTAAATATTGAATTTCAATACTAAAAAAATATTCTAGTTTCGTTTTAGTTATTTTCTCTATTTAGTTTTTAATTTTAGTTTAAGTTTTTATTTTTATGTTTTTAATTAACTAATTAATTATTTATTTTAATTAATTTAAGGTTTAGTTTATTTTAATTTGTAAAGACCTGGAATTCCCATGGATTTTTTTTAAAATACATGGAAATTTTACGAGTCCGTAGTTTCTGACGACGCTTGATTCTAAGGCCCGGTGTGCCCAGAATCAATTTCTGAAGTTTTGTTCGGGTACGTTTAGTAAACGTACGTGCGGGATTTTATAACATTTTAAGAAATTATGCCATTAGTTCTAGTCACAAGCCCCTGGCCTAAGAAATGCGGGCTTGGTGTAGTCACGATCTAGGCCCTGGCAGATGGGTCGTGACAAATTGGTATCATAGGAGTCGGTTCTACCAATGAACTTAGGAATATGATATTTCATTTCTATGAAGCAATAGTGTTAAGGGTACTAAGTGTGGTTTTCAGTTCAGGGAGTCCAGTGTTGGTGTGGGCGGCCGATATATCCATACACTAGGACCCTGACTTCTGACTTCCGTCTTAGTGCACGAAAACACTGATTGCATGTGTGTTTTCATAAAGTTTTTCATTAAGTTAGCTCAAAACAGTTCAACTCACCATGTATAGTCTTTTGACTATGTCACATCTGTTTCTTTCAGGATGCCTCCCCGCAGACGACCAGTTAGAGCCCCAAGAGTTGTACGTAGTGACAGCCTGCCGAGCAACGAGGCTGCAGTACAAGGCCCTCTTCCAGTTGAGGCACCAACAGAGGCACTAGTGGTACCACCCTCTATTGAGCCACTGATACCACCAGCCCCATCAGCAGGCGATACATGCCTCTTGAGAGTGTTGCACGAGTTCCAGCATAAGAGGCCACCCAGGTTCAGGGGAGAGATGGACCCGCAGGCAGCTGAGGATTGGATGGAGGCCGTGGTGAGAGTCTTCAGACTGATAGGGACACCGACCGACTTCATGGTGATCATTGCTGCCAACCTCCTTCAGGCAGCAGTAGGAAGATGGTGGAGCCTAGTGATCCAGATGCATGACGAGGTGACACTTCTTTGGGCAGACTTTGAGAGCCTGTTCCAGGCGGAATTTGTACCATCCACCCTTCGAGTGGTGCAGATATAGGAGATACTTCATCTGTAGTAGGGCAACATGAGTGCATCTCAGTACTCAGCAAGGTTCACCGACCTCTTGTGCTACTCCACTGATATGGTACGAGACCCATTCTTCAGGGCCCAGACCTTCGAGAAGGGGCTCAGGTGAGAGATCAGAGCTTCAGTTGTCTCCCACAACATCCCGACACTGACGGGGGTGTTAGAGAGAGCCCTCATAGTGGAGAGTTTCCTTGTTAAGTAGTCTCCAACAGTGGGAACCACTTCTAGTCGACATGCAGTGGAGTCTTCTGCAGCTGGCAGTAGAAAGATGTCACATAGGTCTAGGAGGACCAGACTTACAGGTGGTCGACTGCACGGCACAAGATCGGTTGTGCGGGGAACCCAGAGTGGACACAGATCCAGACATACCAGGAGCGGGAAATGTTTCTCATGGGGCAGGATTGGTCACGTGGCTCTTGACTGTCCGACCCGCCGCTCTGATGATCAGTAGACAGTTGAAGAACCTCCCAGGTAGAGGTAGAGGTTTGATCGAGGTGGTCCGCAGGGTGGAGGAAGACGTGGAAGAGGAGCTGGTCGAGCAGCTGGCGGTGGACGACGTTACAAGGTGCTATCGCCACCACCACCAGGAGGTCCACCCCGACCACAGGGAGTGGGTGGACATGGAAGAACACAGCTTCAGGCAGCTGTAGCATACGACCATGGAGCTCCAGAATCAGGTGGACAGGATTGAGACTAGTTCCAGGCATAGAGGCCCTTGTTCATGATGCTTCTAGCTTCATTGATGTCATTGTTTTTGGTTTATTAGTGTCTTTGTACTTTGATATGTAGTAATAAAAGATACTTGTCCTTGTGACATTTTCTTTCCTGCGTTTTTTTGTGTGGTTAATACTAAGAGGTTCCGGTTAAAACCGTTGATTTGAACCTCACTTTTGAGATTCCTACTGGAGGAGATCCATTGACCAAACACTGATGCTGAAAGTGTGACTCGACCCTTGGAGGCGAGAGTAATAGTTGGATCTCTTGGTAGTAGCATCGAGGCCTTACGATGTCGTCCATGGCATGAATTAGTACCGTTCATGTCAGGATTGAATGTATTAGAAAAAGGATGTGGTTCATCCATGGGATGAGACCAGATTTCTCTTATCAGAAAAGGAGAAATCTTAGCAGCTTTTTTATAACGTAGGTGAAGAAGGGTGTAGTCGAGTTCTTTAAAATTGGCTAGTCTCACCCAAAGTTTGTTTGGAAAATGTTTTACCATCTACTCTAATCACAAGAGTCTCAGGTATATCTCTTCTCAGAAGGACCTGAACCTGAGATAACGATGATGGCCTGAGTTCCTCTAGGACTATGACTTCGAGATAGTCTATACTCCTGGGAAGGGGAATGTTGTTGCGGATGTTCTCAACAGGAGGACTGGTATACACCTGCTAGGAGAGGCGATAGAGTAGCTGGCCGCCTTGCAGATATCCTTTGTGGATAGGGATAGAGCAGCCTATCTACAGTCTCTTACAGTCACTCCCCCACTTCTTCAGTGAGTCAGGGAGGCGCAATATGGGGATACTGACTGCGAGACGTGACATGCTCAGATATCCACAGGGCAGGCACCTGATGGATTTTCTGAAGGTGGGGAGCACATCATCCTCTTCAGAGGACGTACCATGGTACCCGTAGCACTTCATGAGGAAGTGTTGAGGGATTTCCACACTTCCCCTCTAGCGGTGAATCCAGGAGTGGCAAAAATGTATCAGGACCTTCGACGATAGCATTGGTGGACAAGTATGAAGAATGCAGTAGTAGAGTTTGTTTTACGGTGCCTCACTTGTCAAAAAGTGAAGGTGGAGAACCAGGTACCAGCAGGCTTGGTTCATACCTTAGATGTCCTAGAGTGTAAGTGGGATGGGATATCCATGGACTTCATGATGGGTCTCCCACATACATCCAAGGGTCACAACTTGATATGAGTGATTGTCGACTGACTCACCAAGTCATCCCACTTCCTACCGATCAGAGAGCAGAGCTCAGTTGAGATCTTGGGACACCTCTATGTGCAGAAGGTAGTGCGTTTTAATGGAGTACCTTCTTCTATTATCTCCGACCATGACACACGCTTTACTTCCCGGCTATGGATGGGGTTGCAGGAAGCTTTTGGGACACAGCTTCGCTTGAGCACTGCCTTCCATCCTCAGACTGATGGTCAGATCGAGAGGACCATCCAGACCCTTGAGAACATGCTTCATGCTGGTGTCTCCGACTTCAGTCGTAGCTGGGAGGACCACTTGCCTTTTTTGGAGTTTATCTACAACAACAGCTATCACTCCACTATAAGGATGACACCTTTTGAGGCCTTGTATGGCTGACCTTTCAGATCGCCACTGTGCTGGACAGACCCTGGGGAGTAAGCACTAGTGGGACCAGAGATGGTATGGTCTACCATGGAGAAGGTGCAGATCATCTAGGAGTTGATGAAGACTGAACAGAGCAGGCATAAGTCGTATGTTGACAGGAGATGAAGACCTCTGGAGTTCGAGGATAACGACCACGTCTTCTTACGGGTCTCACCTTGATGAGGTCTACGGAGATTTGGCTGAGGCGACAAGCTATCTCCGAGGTTCATCAGACCTTTCCAGGTCCTTAGCAGAGTAGGTGAGGTAGATTACCGCTTGGCTCTTCCTCCTTAGATACATCAGGTGCACGACATCTTCCATGTATCTTAGCTGAGGAGATATGTGCATGACCCATCCCACATCATCGACCACGGGGATCTAGACATCAATGATGGGGTGACATCAATGGAGGTTCCAGTGGAGATTGAGGATTAACAGGAGCGGGTCCAACATAGATGGTCGATACCTCTGGTGTGCATTCGTTGGAAGCACGGGAACATCCAGGAGAGAACATGGGAGAGGGTGGCTCAGATGGGTGCTCAGTACCCTCATTTGTTTCCTTAGTGTGAGTTGTAGCTTACAGGAACGTAAAACCATAAGGTGGGGAGAATGTAAAGACCTGGAATTACCGTGGATTTTTCTTAAAATACATGGGAATTTTACTAGTCCACAATTTCTGACGGTGCTTTATTCCGAGGCCTAGTGTGCCCGGAATCAATTTCTGAAGTTTTGTTCGAGAATGTTCAGTAAACGTACGTTCTTAATTTTATAACTTTTGAACCGGTGCTCGGATTTGAAATCCGTGGTCACCGCTGAACTCGTAGCATTGGTAATTGCTTAGTGAGACCTTCACCGCAGTTGCGTTCGGACATGAGTGGAAGATGGTTTTTGGAGGTTTTTTTAAATTAAATTGAATAGAATAAAGTGTAAACATTATTTTATTTTGAGGTGGTTAAAATCACCAAGTGGTGGTTAGTGGTGGGGGATACCACACTCTAACCTCCCATGGGAGGTTATGGTGGTGGGGCCCACCCGCACATAACCTCCCTTGGGAGGATGTTAAAAGGCGGGTCCCACACGAGCCTTAAACTCGACATTTATAGAGCCACCACCCATGAAACCCTTAAACATCTTAACCTCATTGTAACTCTCCACCTTCCCCTTCATTTATTATGCCAACTCTATCACAATTAATTAACTTAACCCTTGCAATTAATTAACTGGCTCCTTTTTGACTTATTTTTAATTCTTGCCAACCATTTTAAAATAATAGTTAGTCTATTATTTTTGTGGTTGGCATAAACTTTGGTAGAGCTTTGCATAATCTTGAGAGAGGAGATTTGGGTGGGACTTGAGGGTGAACTTAGTCCTCTCAACGTAGAACGTGAAGAATGCTCCTACCACCGAAGATCGACGCCGTATTCTTCCTCCTTCAACCGAGGAAAAGAAAGGGAAGATGCCGCCTGCGAAGAACGTCGCCAACGACGACGTCACATCCTCTTGACATCAACGAGAAGATGTCCGCTTTCCGCGACTTCATCAACGAACGACTACCGGTGAATTAAAGGTAGGGGGATTTTTGTTGGTTTTATTCTCATTTTCTGGTATTCTATTTATGGATTGTGAACATCCAATTGTTATCACTATAAACACGGAGAGTTTGGGCCAACCTCACACGGCCCGACACTCTCCGTCGATTTATTTGTGGTGTACTACAAAGCGGCAAAGAGGAGACATCAACAAAGACGGCGAAAAAAGGCCTCGCTACCTGCAGCCTCTGCGAACCGCACCACCGCCAACCGCACTGCCGACCAAGCGGCCCCCTCGGTGCGCTGCCCGGCCGGCGTGGCGCCCCCGGCGCGCTGCCCGACCAGCGCGGTGCCCCCCGGCGCGCTGCCTAGTCAGCCCGACACCCCCCAGCGCGCCGCCCAGCCAGCTCAGCGCCCACGGTGCACTGCCCGACCGGCCCGACACCCCCCCGACACCCCCCGACGCGCTGCCCGGCCAGCCCGACGGACTGCCCGGCCGACCCGACGCCCCCCGGGGCGCTGCCCGGCCGACCCTGTGCCCCCAGTGTGCTGCCTGGCTGGCTCGGTGCCCCCGTCGCGCTGCCCAAAAAGCCCGACGTCCCCCGTCGCGCTGCCGGGCCTGCCCGGCGTGCTGCCTCGCCAGCCCGGCGCCCCCCAGCGCACTGCCCTACCGGCCCGGCGCCCCCGGACGCGCTGCCGTGCCGGCCCGGCGCCCCCTGGCGTGATACTCGGCCGGCCCAGCACCCCCCAACGCGCTTCCTGGCCTGGTCGGCGCCCCCGATGCCGTAGCGCGCTTCCCCGGTGCGTTGCCCGCGCCCCCGGCGGCCTGCCCGGCCCCTACCGGCGGCCTGCCCGGCCCCTACCGGCGGCCTGCCCGACGCCATCGCGGCCTGCCACACCCTGCCCGGTGACCATCCGGCTTGCCTGCGCCCCACGCGGCCTGAAAGCTGGCCTCCTAGCCACCAGCCTTCCGAGCCGACCCGCGACGTCCCCCCGCGGTGATTCTAGATGAACTGGCCCGGTCTCCCGGGCCGAGTCACCGAGCCGCCTACGTGGCGACTATCGGGAAGAACCGCCCTCGCGGTCCGCTGGGCCGGGCCCAGCGGACCAGGTCAAAACTTAGCGGGCTAACCCGCCCAATGGGCCGAGTCAGACCCAGCGAGTCTGACCGGGTCAACCCAGACTGGGTTGGGCCGAGTCGGTCCGACCAGGTCGGATCGAACCCATGCCCACTAATGACCCATTGCTTACTTTAACCATGTCTTTGGCACCGAAAGTCTGTTTGACGAACCATCAGCGACGATAATCTCTTTGAGAAACGGTCCCTTTGAGTATACCCCATGGGAGTTCGGGGTATTGTTGAGATACGGTCGGGTTGGTTCGTATGCGAAACCAACCGGGCCTCTGGGACTAAAAGGTTAATAACTCACAGACCGGGAATCCGATTGATGCGTCATCTGTTGCGTTGAGACCCCTAGGACGTGGCGGTCCTTTGAGATACATCCACGTGAGACTTCATGACACTTGGCGCATTGACCAGTAGCTCGTGGAGCGGAACCTCCTGGAGACGAGCAGACAGAGTGCGGGGAGCTAGTAGCTGCAGACCTGATGACTTCTTGACTGATTCGACTCAGAGTGATTCGACTAGCCGAGTAGATGGAGAACCCAGTTTGGCGGTAGACCCACGGTGGACGGAGCGCCTGGTTTGGCAGTAGACCCATGGTACTCGACAGTAGGAGTACCTTTGTAGGCTACAGGGGGAGCGCCCGATTTGGTGGCAGACCCACAGCGGACGGAGCACCCGGTTTGGAAGTAGACCCGCGGTACTCGACAGAAGGAGTACCTCAGCAGTCTAAGGTTAGTGAGTAGCACCTCAGAGTCGCGACAACAGCCGTGGTTTCGTTAATGAAAATCCTAGTTTGAGCTAAGTCAATGACCATTGTGTTTTCCTTATGATTGAGATGGTTTACTTGATAACTTAGGTATATGTATGGGCATATATCTAAGTAATGGTTATACTTTGAAATAATTCTTTGTGGTTTATTCTCGTTGGATTTTGTGAGACCTTGAGGGTCTCGGGGCCCCTACTGAGTATCGTTATACTCACCCCGGCACAGGCTATGCCCGCACCTCGTTGTGTTGAATGCAGACGACGGACAACGCTGACCGAGGTAGAGTGTACGAGGAATGAATGGTATCCGGAGGTGGACCTCACGACGAGACGATATCTGGAGGAGACAGACGAGCGTGGAGCACTGAGGAGGCTTTCTGTACCTACCCATCAGGTAGGATCAGTGGTGGACGATCTAGGGGTTGCTAGAAACCTTCCAACTGTTTGTCTTTTAGTTGTACATGTTTTTCCATTCCTTGTACTTTACTTTGGGATTGTATTTCTGGCCCCTTTACTTTCATCATTCTTGTTATACAGTTTTAACTTAGTGTTTGCTTTTGATTGTACTCTGGTTGTGTTTTTTTACGATTTGTAAAGGCAATTACTTCCCAGTTTTAGGGAATTACGCCTTTGGTTCTAGTCTCCAGCCCCTGGCCTAAGGAAGGCGGGCTTGGGGTAGTCACAATACGGGCCCTGGGGGATGGGTCATGACATTATTAATTTATTTAAGTATTTTTTTTGTACTTTAAAACTTGAGTCACTGATACAGCTCCAGCTTTGTGTTACCGATAGCCATGACTTACCAATGCACCCCTTCTACTATCTATAGCTCTCAACCTACCGGAAAAAACACTTACCAACACAATCCCATAGTGCCTCATAGTCACTTTCTATCGATGACTCAGTGAGTTACTGACACACTTATTAAGACACCCTCCTCCAAATTGAGTCATTGATGCCCTGTCTCAACCAACCAATGATCACCTCCCCAAACTACCGATACATCCGTCTCCTGATCTACTGATGCTATCTAGATCTACCTCCACATTTCTCCATGAGGAACCTTCAATTTTTCGGTACCTAAAACTCACCATTGCTACGAACCGATCCTTGGAAACACACAATACCTTATATCCATCGATTCACTGTTAGCAAAAAAATAAATTCCTCCACAACGATATTCAACAAAGAAACTAAAAACCTCCAAAATTGTTTAACAGTTAAACAAACCAAATCAAAGAAAAATCTAGGGTTTTTTGAACCCTAATCTACACCGCCACTGATTGAAGCATCCAAATCTAGAGTCATCTCACTGCTGGATCATTTTCCATGATCTTTTGGCAAGTTAGATCATGGAACCAATTCATCAAGATTTAAATTTAGAACTTGAAAAAATTCTCACAAGGTCATTTCTGTAGAAATTTTCCAAATTCTTTGCAGTATTTAGTTCTTGAAGTGGTAAACCTCAAGTACTTAAATATAGTGTGTTAAATCTTCTAACTAAGAATATTAAACCATTTGTTTTTTGACGAGTGAATTTAATTTTCATTTTAAATGAAAAATTCACCCTTTAAAACTAGTGGAGTTGTTTTTCCTGAGAAGTCTTATTATTTGATCATCCCTCAATACTACATTTATCACTGCCTATTATTCATTGCTGTTTCACTTTAGTTCTATAAAAAAATATCCTTTTTTCTTTACTGATTTTAACAAAATAGAAAAAATATATAAAAATAAAGAAAACTAAAAATAAAGTTTTCCTACTTCTGAAAATAGTGGGATTGTTTGAAAATGAATTTGGTCACCAGCCTTTTCTGTGGATTCGACCCTGCTTACCACTTTGATATACTTAGTAGGATGATAAAAATAATTAAACTTTAACCCATTTTCAATGATGTACATATCACGAGTATTCTCACCAAGAGGAGAAGATTGAAGATCAAACTTGGATATTGGTGATCTAAACCACTATTAAAATACCATGTTCATATTTTTTATTTTTACTACATTGTTTCTTTCTCTAATGATTATATTTTGATTGATTTTTTTAAAGGACTATTCACCACCCTCTATATAATATTTTGATATTATTGGGACCTAAAAAATACAACTTCAATCTTATCTCTCTTCAAATAAATCTAGGAGGTATTTTTTATAGATGTATTTCATTGACAAAGCATCCTTATAGGATTTGTGCATTTCATAAATTTCCCAATTTACATCCAATAAAAATTACATGTTATAATATTTATCACAATAATTCTTGTGATTTTTAATTTTTCAACAATTAAAATATATTTTTGTTCATGGAAGAGCCACATATATTAAATGTGATATAATATATTGAAAGAATATAAAATCATTCCATATATATCTCTCAAAGATATATACTCAATATAATTTCATGTGGTAGGGGTTTTTCTGTATATATCTTTCAATATCACATTTCCCTAAAGTCTCATTAACATTATACACATATCAAAAAAAAATTTAAAAATCATATCCATTTTTTGTATAAACTACCATAAAATCTTTATTTTTCTTATTTTTTTGTATTAATATAAAGTCTAATTATACAAACTTATGATTAACATTGTGGGAATTTATAGAATTATAAAGGATTAGAAATTACTAATTTATAGTTATAAGTATAGAAATAATAAAATCATTATAATTTCTTTAGATAATATTTGGTGTGATCTATATAAAATATAAGTATCTTCGTATGATCATATATAAGACATGTATCCTCATACAATGCATGTACACTTATATAATTTTTTTACAAGATACCAAGTAAGTACATGAAATATAGAACATATCATTATCATATAATAAATTACACAGCCACTAAATTATATAAATAAACTTACCAAATTATATGGATACATGACATATCATTAATCTAATTAAATGATCATGTCAAATATCACTCATCTAAGCATGACCAAAAATTATCTTAGTTTTATTAAATCATGTTAACATATGTTATACCTATTATAAAGGATAATAAATTCCATCATGGGGAAGAAAAATTTACCACATGATTAGAAACATACCAAACCACCATATGTTTCACTCAGCCTTAAGGTTGAAAAAATAAAGATATAAAAGTTTTAGGATCCTTATTTAGGGTGCCTTACTAACCTCAGTTAATGTGAATTAATACATAGTATACATCCCTAAGTATATCAAAGATATTATGTATAACATTCCATGTAATACTTTAGTGTATATGTATAGAAAATTCATGTTATTTAAATCTCATGGGTAAATATTGTATCTACATATGATATCTTACTCACACTAATTTTAATATTTTTTCAAATCACATGATTTTCCATGAACAAAATCAATTAGGTAAAACTCATAGATATCCTAAGAGGGTTTAATTATCATTTTACTTTCATATAATAAATGCGTCACCTATGAATGAATGATAAAAGATAAATTTACATTAATAGTAAAACATTGATATATTATTCAATCCCAAAATTTATATCATAAGAACTATATTTGGGATCCATAAAAACAAAATTATATTATATTTAGTCCTTAATATATAAAATACAAAATTATATTAAATCCTAATCCTATTTTTATTGAGTTAATAATTTTCCAATATATTCATTACATTATTATCTATATTCACTCAAAAAATATTTACATCACCCATCTCAATGATTTACCTAATGAGATGGAACTTACAATGAATGTTTTTGGTCCTTTCATGTGACTTGGGATCCTTATAATGAATGATATCACTATTATTGTCACAATAAATATATATTATTTTTTAAATTCTAGGTATTAAACCTATTTAGTTAATTAACATATTGATATATATAGATTCATTTTCATTATCTGATATATTTATATACTTTTCTTTTGTTGTAGAATTATCCACCTTTGGCAATTTAAAACCCCACTAGATAATGGATCCTATATAAAGGAAAAACAAAAATCAATTTTGAGATATTTAATCAAAATTTTAATTTATAAGCTAACAAAATTATAACCCTTAAAAAATATCTACTCCACACCTATACTAATCAGTAAGGCATCTATAGTTATTCTCAAGCACTTAAGAATATTAATTAGTATGATTCATTGAGTTTTATCAGGATTTAATTAGTTTTTACTATTTATGATCAAATCAAAAGAGAAATCGAGTTGATTACACCATATTATATATATGATTGATCCTACTAAAAATACCTAATAAATATCATATATTATTTTTCCTTTCTATTTTTTTAAAATTACATTGATCAATTGTAATGCTCACACCATTTAATACTAATATAAAACCCTTCTTGGGGTTCTTTAGACTAAACTTATTTAACACTTAACCAAATATGTGTATATACCTAGAATAAGAAACCTATTTAATTTATATCTATAGATACATTTTTTAGTTTGTAGTTTTTCTCACCCATTCCATTCATTGAGATGCATTTTCCCAAATAAATCTTTCTAGATTTTAAGTAAGGGATGCCATTTTTAATGAGCACTATACCATCTATGTACAACTCTATAAATACAATAATGTACACACTAAGCTTATTATATACACAATATCCGTCTCTATTATTTATAAAACCATAATATTTGATAATATTATCAAAATTTATGTTCTAACTCAGAGACTTTTTCTTTTAACCATAAATGGAATATTACATCTGACATAACTTAGCTACATCTTTTGGTTCCTAAAAAGATTTAGGTTATATCATACATATATTTTTTTAATACAATTACATTAAAATGGATTTTTTTTAAATTTTTAAAATTTTATAATCATATTATACTAGAATGGAAATAAACATAATTTGTTTGTTTATCATGGATACTGATGAAACTATTTCTTCATTGCAAATACTAGGATTTTTTTCAACCCTTAACCACAAAGAGATCCTTATATGTAAACCCTATACCATCTATGTTAGTTTTATTTTAGAAAAAAAACTTACACTATATGTTTATTATCCCTTCAATAGGGCCTACCAAGTTACAATCTTTATTTGTGTACATATATTCCTTCTTATATCTCATGGCCTATAACCATTTCTCATAATCAAAAAACTCAATTTCATCCTAATAGGAAATACATTTATCTTTTATAAACCTAGTTATATCATAATTATCTATAATAAATATATATTAATAGAACTTATAAAAACTCATATAAAACCACTTAGGTTCTTACAATATATGAGTTGATTTATTTTTCAAAACCTCTTATAGAACTAATTCACTTTTTATCGCATGAATTATTAAATATTTTAGTCTTAAACTATGCTAAATATAATTTCCCATGAAATAATTGTTGATTACTATATATTTTTCATGAAGTATTTTAGTGGAAATAATAAGAACTATGTGTTTAAAAGTATGGTATATATAATATCCCTTTGTTTCATTATTATATAAAATAAACATACATTTATTTTATTTAGTTGTAAAACTATTCTAAATATTTTTATGCTCATATTCTTTATAACCCCAAATACTTATAAAATATATGCTAGGAAGTTTTATTTTTAATATGACATATAATATCTTAAAGATTACCTTATATAAATTATAGTTAATTTGAAACATAACAATATCTTGAGAATAATATAAAAACTATATAGTAATATATGAATATATCATCATTGATTGGTCCATGGATAACAAGGTATGATTTCTATTTTCAAATACACCATTATATTATATAATACGATCATGAGTTATTTATAAAAGGATACTAAAATCTCTCAGGTGATAAGTAAAATCTTTATTCAAGTACTCTCATACTCAATCTGATCAATGTATTTTAATAATTTCACCATTTTTATTATATACCTTATGTTTTAATACATTATAAATTTAAAATCTTTTAAACTTGTATTTCATAAGAAACAAATAACTATTTTGACTAAAATCATTAGTGAAAGTTATAAAAAACTTAAAAATTCTAATTATTTGTGTTCTCATTGAACTATATACCTCTCTTGGAATTAAGTCCAATAGTCCATTAGATTTTTAACCTTTTCTAATAAAATGTTCTTTTGGTCATTTTTTATAATAAATAAGATTCACATGTATCAAATGATTCAAAATCAAATTATAATATTAATAAATTGTTATATATTCTTTAACAGTGTTTTCTATTTATATTTCTAATGAGATATTTCCAATGATAAGTACTATTAGAATCATTGACATTGAACTTCTTATTTTGAATGTTATAATTTTTATTATCCATATGTAGAATATATAAACCATTAATGCTTTTTCCAGTACCATAAAAAATTCATTCTTGTATATATAATAAATTTTATTTTAGGAAATGTAAGAAAATCATTTCTTATATAAAAGTGAAATAGAAAGAAAATTTTATTTATGATTTGATTATTATAAAAGTTTTTAATTATACAGTTAATCCACTAAGAAGATGTAAATCCTATGTGTCTAACTATAATGAAACAACTCTTAATCCTTTTCCAACACATGTATCTACTTATCCCTTAGACAATTATTTTATATTTCTAATCATTTATTGATAAACATAAATTTTTAATGTATAAACAATATCTAATATGTAACACCGAGGATATTAATATGAATTTTATTTCTCACATAATGATTTTTTATTTCCAATATTGATATTATAACTTAGGTATAAAATAAATCATATACAATAGAAAAGGATATGACCATTATTTTATTTCCTAAAAATATATCATTACAAATGAAGGATTAATATATAATGTAAAATTAATACAAATAAAATTGGATAATAAACACATATAAATAAAAATATTGAAATATTGAAATAATTTTCCTCACAACCTCCCTTGAGAATCATACCAATAAGTATAACCACTAAAAGAATGAAAAAAAATAAATATTGGGAAAAAATTTTAAATAATGGAATAAGGTGTATGATTTTTATAAAATTATTAATGGTTAGATATAGAAATGTAAAGGGTAATGTGATCATTATCTCATCATTGGCTATATAGTTTTTGGATTTTATACGTGTAAACATATCATCATTTTTAAATTAATGGAATGATAATGTTATAAATAAAAATTGTGTAGATGTTAAAAATATATATTAATATTATAAAATTATTATTTAGCATATAGTTAATATATGATAAATAATTATGGGGGAATAGATAATAATTCATTGGTAAAAATATGTTTTATTCCAAAAATTTTGTTTTTATATGTTATATATTATTATTTATAAAAATTAGATTTATCTCATTTATAGAATCAATTTAATACATTATTTATTATATATATACATTAATATTAATTTAATGATTATTAATTTCTATAAATAAGAATAAAACCATTAAATGTTTAAAAATATATGTTTCTAAAAAATATTTTTTTATGTTTCATACATTTTAATTTTAATATAAATTATTATATTTTATAAAAATTGATTTAAATTGAATTTATTTCATTTTTGGAATCAATACATCAATATTAGGTATTAGGTTTGATTTTATTTTGTTAGAAAAAAACATACTGAGGAAAACTGTGAAATACATTGGTAAATAGTAAACATGATAAAAATTGTATAAAGATTAATAAATTATTGAAAAAATTATGAAACATTAACGATAAAATGTATGGATGTTTAATTAAAGAATCATTTCAATTTTTTCCACTTTTGGTTTATTTTACCTTCAAACTTTTATTTAAACGCCTCAATTAATGGGTATTTTTATATATACCACTCAAACTCATTTAAAAAAGGAAACATCCTCCACCCATTATTTTTTCACTCTCTAAGATATACCCAAATTCCATAATTATAAGACTTCATCAGATTTGGGGTAATCCGGTTATAAAAAGGTGACCCAAATCCTTTATTACAAAGAATTTCCTTAAGGTAAGAGTCACACCTTCAACATATGAATTATATTTTCCTTAATCATTCTCTCTATATTCTTCTTCAAAATCATATGGAATCAGATTTAGCACTTTAATGACATAGAATTTACATCACTATTCTTTTGGATAATTTATATTTTAATAAAAAAACGTCATATATTTATCATTCATTTGTTATTTTTTGTTCATATTTATATAAGTTTAACCATTTACATGATCAATGCTATAAATTTTTTATCATGTTTGATTATGAAAAGCATAAATATTAGTAATATATAGTATTATTCATGAAATTTAGTAGTGATTATAATTTTATAGTGCTAATATTTGAAGTCCCCAAAGGTGTTTGGTTTTTTTTTTTTTCAATTAAGTATTCAATGTAATAAATTCAAAGAAGATAAATGTTTGGTGATGGATTGAGGATCCAAAAAATGTATGAAGAAGTGATTCTTTCCATACAATATGGGTAAAGAATAATAAAGAGTTGTCTTCCCTTGAGTAATTGGTTAGATATATTCAAGTGGGGAACCCCTAACATCAGACAATTTAAAGAGTTGGTATTCGTGTCCATAATAAGTGATGAAGGTTAAGAAGCATTGTCTTTAATAGTTTTAATGGAACAAATAATTGCTGCTGAAACTATGTCCAAAACCTGATAAGTCTATGAATAGATTTTATTAGATAGGTTTACAGTGTACATGATAACTATTTGAAATTGGAGACCCATACGAGGAGAAAAAACTTTTTAGCTATTGCAATCAGTGTTTATCAGCTTTTAAACTATCCTAAATAATGGTTGAAGTTGATATAGATATATTAAAACTGATTGAATAAGATCCATACCTTAGTTGGAAGAATTATTTAATAAAATACTACAAATTGAGTATTTTATATAACATAACTCCTAAGAAATTCATTATAAGGAGTTTGGAATTGTCCCAATAATTCAAAAAATATTTTAAAGATGTTATATAATGATTTGAAGGTGTTTATGAGTGACTGAGAGTGGATGCAGTTGAATTAGAGAAGGCCTAGTTCAAAAAGGGTAGAGATTTTCAAAAATGGATATACCTGGATTCCATGTACGTGAATTATGACATATGTGAATTCTTACATAGATAAACCCACATAGTCAAAATCCCTATGTATGTAATAAGTTACTTTTGTGAATGTCCACATATGTGAATTTAGCGACAAATCCAAATGATCTACAAATTAAAATTTAGGAAGCAAAAATCTATTTCATAGATAAATTCAATAAATCTATACAAAAAAGGAAGATCTACATAAAAAAATGAAGTAATCCGGAAATATTTCTTACATAAGGGATTTTTGTGGTGTATCCAAACTTCTCGTAGGCAAATTATTCTATGTATCTAAATTCATATGTCTATATGTGAAGGAATACTTGTGTTGGAAAACTGGAACAAGATGACAATGTATCTAAATTTTTATATGTAAAGAACTGTGTAAGTGAATTACTCACATAGATGAATATGTTCACGTGAAATTGAGATTAACATATCCAAATTTACCTTACATATTGGGTAAAAATTATAGAATTCATGATTTTAAGAATTTGAAGAAGAAAACATTTTGAATGACACAAGATCAATTCATTTAGGGTTTAAACATTAAAAACAACAAGAAAGTTCAATCATCCAACCATGATAATAAATAGGAGATAATATTCAACCATAGTAAAGGGAAGAGATAGGTGAGATAAAAAATAAGTTTCTAGAATTTGATACTTGTATAGAAATATAAACAATCACTGCTGAAGATGTTATTTTAAGTTATGAATATCCTAAATCTTAGAGAATATTTTATTTTAGTATTTTTTGAGGAATAATTAATTAGTATAACCATTACATGCATTTCTTAAAGAAAAAATTGAAGTTATTATATTTTCATGCATAATTTAGAGGTTGTTGCATAAAAACATGAGTTTCTATTCATCATAGCCAACATCAGTTTGATCTGAGGCTATTTGAGTATTCACGAGTGACTAATATTGAAGTATAGGAAATTTAAAATGAATTTATTAATAAGAAAGGTACAATATTTCCTCAATCTATAAAATAATATAAATTCCATGACACATCTATTTTTGTTTATTTTATAAAGTGATGGAAATTTGATGTGCATATTTATAGTGGAGATACTTTAAGGAAGATGATGTTGAGACTACTATCAAGATTTTTTATATATATTTTTAGGTAGAGTTTCAAAAGAATCATTAAATGATGGAATTCTAGGAGTTCATTTTGAGTTAAAAAAATCATATGAAAATAAATGAAATCCTAAAGGGGTATTCCATTATTGTGCTCTTCAGATGATTGTTGTTTTATACCCTCATAATTCCATTTATGGGAATATAAAATTAAAGGATCATTTAATATTTCTTCCCATACACGTGATAAGGTGTGAATCTTTAGGGGTAAGAAATAGAAAAATTATATTCATCCCTTGTTGACATGTGAAAAAAAACTAAGAGAATCAAGAGATTCACTACCGTGTGAGATCAAAAAAACTCTTAAAGAAGAGAAAAAGTATATACTAGATACTATAGTGAATAATAAAATAATCTTACCATAAATTTTATAAGAGTTTGAGAGATTATAATTTGATTATAATAGAGGAATCCAACTGAGAAGTTTCTATTGAATAACTATGAATCTGAGTAGTGGTGAAGACTGAGTTTCATAAAATCTATCTAGAAGATCAGAAGGCATTTGAAGAATATGATGTGAGTTAAATAATATATTTATCATTTGTAAATAAGCATCCTATGTAGAATTTAGAATATCTTACAAGAATAAATTCAAATAAATCTCTTACATATATATGGTGGGACTCAATAGAGCCTATATGACTCAGGGTATTTAGGAATAACACATTGTGACTAGGTGAATAAAGTGTGAAGTTTTTGGAGGAAGTCTTATGTGAAATAATAATTTATATGTCCAGTGAGAATCTAGCATTATATGCATGGGAAGAAAAAAACAACTATAATGAAAGATTTATCATTTAGAGGAGAATACATTTTGGGGTTCATTACAAACATGGAATAGAGAATTTACTAGTATCAAAGTTTTTAAAAATATTGTGTGGTTCTTTATTACTTTACCTGCATGTATAAAGTTGATTGATTTCCATGTTCAACATTAATAGATCTAATTTAACTAACCAAAAATTGAGGTTTAATTCTAGTAGAGGTGAAAGTTTTGTTTGGGATTTGTAAAAATGAGTCAAAACCGAATTCCCCCCCCTCCCAAGAGTCTACACCAGTCTAATGGGTACAAAAATTAGTATTAGACCAAGGCTTCATTAGTTAGATCTATGTTTACTTTTATATGTATTTTTATGTGATATGATGAAGTAAATATTTAAAGGGATTTCAAATAAAGTTCCTTAGATGGAAGGATCTCATTCTATTCTAATTACCACACACATTGAAGTATCAAAACCATGGAAACCAGGAGAAAAAAGTCCAAAAAAAGGAAATAGGAATCACTACTAACATAAAGGAATTAGATTGGTTTGTATTCCATAAATCATGGTGATATAAATTCATCAGACAAATCCAGTTCAATCTATGATAAGTATAGAGGGATTTAAATATTGAAATAATTTTACTCTCAGGTTAAGGGTTATCTAAAGAATGTTCTTGATGAATTTATTCACTAGTGCAGAAAACATTATTTACGTTGGTTATTTTTCATTTCTTACGTCGGGTTTTAGCCGATGTTAATACAGAAGATGTTATAAATAAAGTTTTTTACGCCGGTTATTTAAAAAAACGTAACATACATAACATCGCGGTGTTTATCACGTCGGTTAATTAATAACCGACGTGAAAAAACCCGAGGGGCGGGGTTTATAACATCGGTTATTATATAACCTCCGTGATAAACCCAGGGGGGGCTTTATCATGTCGGTTATACAATAACCGACGTCATAAACACGTGCGGGTGACTTTATCACGTCGGTTATTGAATAACCGACGTGATAAACTCATGGGCTATGGTTTATCACGCCAGTTATTAAATAACCGACGTGCTAAACCAGTCCCGGGAGGGGTTTATCACGTCGGTTAATCAATAACCGACATGATAAAAAGCAGGGGAAATGGTTTATCACGTCGGTTATTAAATAACCGATGTGTTAAACCAGTCCCGGGAGGGGTTTATCAGGTCGGTTAATCAATAACCGACGTGATAAAGCATTTCCCGGGTCCTTTATCACGTCAGTTATTACATAACCGACGTGATAAACCTTTCCACAAATGTTTATCAAGTCGGTTATGAAAAAAACTGATGTGATAAATGCTTCTCGATTTCTTTATCACGTCGGTTATTTTATAACCGACGTGAAAGACAATTTTTTTTTAAAAAAATCCACTGCAGTCCTCTGATCTCCCCCAAAATCAACCAGAAACCAAATCAATAAGTCGTACCAAAAAAACAGAAGATCAAAACATGAACTAAAGAAAATTTAAGCATTTACATTGATAACAGATAAAACTTACCCACTTGATAGCCCCCACCCTCATGTATACACCCTGTACAACCCTCCCCCACCCTATTGGAGCTCCCACCACACACCTAGACTGCCCCCGACCCCCTGGACAGCCCCAAACACCCCTCAAAAAACCCCCACCCTTCTGAATAGCACCCCCTCACCCCCTCACCCCACTTGACAGCCCCCACCACACCCTTGGAGTGCCCCCTGACCCCTTGGACATCCCTAAACACCCCTCAACAACACCCCCACCCTTCTGAATAGCACCCCCTCACCCCCTCACCCCACTTGACAGCCCCCACCACACCCCTGGACTTCCCCCTGACCCCCTGGACAGCCCTAAACACCCCTCAACAACACCCACACCCTCCTGAACAACACCCCCTCACCCCCTCACCCCACTTGACAGCCCCCACCACACCCCTGGATTGCCCCCCGACCCCCTGGCCAGCTCCAAACACCCTGGGACAACCCCCCCACCCTCATGTATACCCCCCATACCCTGGACAGCCCTCCCCACCCCATTGTAGCCCCCCACCACACCCCTGGACTGCCCCCTTCTGAACAGCACCCCCTCACCCCCTCACCCCACTTGACAGACCCCACCCCATTGGAGCCCCCACTACTCCCCTGGACTACCCCCGACCCCCTGGACAGCCCCAAACACCCCTCTACAACCCCCCAACCTCCTAAACAGCACCCCCTCACCCCACTTGACAGCCCCCACCACACCCCTGGACTGCCCCTCGACACCCTGAACAACTCGAAACACCCCGGGACAACCCCCCCACCCTCATGTATACCCCCCCACACCCTGGACAGCCCTCCCCCACCCCATTGGAGCCCCCACCACACCCCTGGACTACCCCCAACCCCCCTGGACAGCCACAAACACCCCTTGACAACCCCCCACCCCACCGGACAGCCCTCCCAGACCCCTGGACACCGCCAACCCCACTGAACACCCCCACACCCTTGAAACCCCTCCCCCCAGACCAGAATCCATACCAGAAGAACCATCATAAGTAGACCAAAATAAGAAGTAGAGCAGAATTAAACATTCACATATATAACATTCAAAACTTACACTGTCAACTTCAAAAAAAAAACTAAATCCAACCTAAACGACTACCAAATACACAATTACGTTGACAATATTCAAAATTACATTTTACATTACAAACAACTATAATTTAATCAAACATGTAAAATAATTTGACCACTCCACTTGTAGTTGTTTGATGTCTTTAGCATTATAGGGTTGAGGGTCATCAAAAAGCTACAAATGAAAAGGATAGTAGTTAACGTGTATAATGAGTAAATCAAATTGAAATAATATGGCAAAGTTTAATAGGAAATCTTACCAGGTCAAAATTCACAACTGTCCCAGTTGTTATTATTTCATACGTAAATCTTAACGTATAATATCCGCATTCGATGAAACCTTGTTGTTCATAAAAATTCTGTTTGAATGAGTGTAAATTCAATATATTATTTTAATGTAATAAATCAAAAAGTACAAATTATAAATGGATATTTACCTTCGCATTTACATATTTGATATTTTCATTCCTTTTCTTTGCGTTTTTTCGAAAGTAGACCCATGCCCTGTTAGAAAATAATACTAATGGGGTAAATTTAAAATTCATTATAATATATAAAACTATTGAGAAATTGAAACTTACTTTTCTAATATATTCTTAAAACTTTCCCGCACATCATCATGGACAGAGCATATCCAATAAAGTGCTTTCTCCCTTGGGCAAAAAACCCGTAACATCCAATGATCAATGATAAAAGGAAATTTAACGTTAGTGGTTTTTTATGTTAAAATATAATTAACTATTTGAGAGAGATGTGTTTCATACCTCTCACAAAAAGGCATCATCCAACATTGTGTGACTATATTCTTTTCAAATCTTTCAGCAATATAAATCATTCTTTGTTCCTCATCCAATGCACATGCATCAGGGGAAATCAATTGCGGGTCCATGAATCCATATACATCTATCAGCTCATTCATCTCACAAATTTTATAAAGATACCTAATACAAAACAGACATAAGTATACATTTTTAATAAATATAATGCAGGGAAAAGGTGTTAAGACTTACATGGAAAACATTTACACCACATTGATGCCCAACTTATCTCCAGTAAGAAGCTCCATGATATCAGTTTTCATAATCCCCACATTTATTTCACGTCCACAAACGTGATATTCCATTGGAAACTCATAATAATCCACCAACAAATATGAATATCTTGACAATCTTTCAAGACTACTGGATTCTGTATCTGATGTCATATGGATTTGTCTTTGTTGTTGTCTATACAGTATTTCTTTACCATTGAAGTATTCCTGTAAAAATAAATTGAAAAATATATTAGTTTTCAAAGGATAAAACAACTTTAATAAAAAAAATAAAAGATATAACATTCATACCTCTATGGTAATGAGTCGAAGAAGTCTGGCTGGCTAAATTAAAAAATGGACGATACTATGTCCAACTGTCGCCACCTCATCTGTAGGTAATGTTACCCAAGATGATCTATCTATAATATCCTCTACAATGACCCTCTAATTCTCTACCTCTAATTATTGATGATGAAATGTATCTCCTATACAATATACCAACCCATATGCTACTATATGCTATTGAGAATCATCAACATACAACTCTAAAAGAGTAGGAAGCTGCGGCAGAGGAGTATGATAAAAAATTGGTTCAGCAGGTTGAGGTGGGGGAGTGAGAGATACTGGCAGAGGTGGAGGATAAATAATTGGGTCTGCAGGGGGACGTGGAGGAGTGGGAGCTACAGTCTGAAATTTTCTTTGCATGTCTGCAAATATAGACTGCCCCAAATCTCTAATCTTGTCCTCCATCGTCACATTAATATTATGAATTTCAGACACCAAGGAATCAATTTTTTTCCTATAAACCCCCTCAATGTTTGAAGTTGAAGAACGTGGCAACACTTTTCTTACCGATACACCTGCCGGATATCCTCTTACACGACCAGGATGTTCGGGCCTTCCCAATGCTACAGAAAAAATATCTTCCCTCCTAGTAGTTGTAAATGTCCCCTGTGAACTCTGCTCCTCAAGAGAGTCCTATATTAATTAATTTAACATTTCTTTAATGATTGAAATTATATGAAGAAAATTGTTAACTTAAATAAAAAAAATATATATCTTACAATCCTCTCAGCTATGATTCTCGATTCATTCGAAAGATATTGCCCTTTTTTTCCCTTCTGATCTTTCTTCCATTTTTCATGTCTAGATAGAGGGGATGGAGGGGCCACCTCTCTAGAGCTTGAAGACTCAGCTCTTAGTTGTTGATATGTTTCCGCCATTATTTGTTCTTCCAATAATGCATACCCTCCCCGAGATAAAATATGAGGGTATACATTTTTAGATTGGATCTTCTGATGAGATTTCCTTGTTTGATGTAAATTAAGAATAAGAAATCATTAAAAAAACGTTAATAAGATCATTTATATAAGAAATCTTATAAAAGTTTACACTGCCCTTACCAAAAATGACTCTTTTCTTTTAATTTCAAAAAACTGTCTCCACGTGTCTTCATCTATAAAGGGATATAAATGACATGGATTGTCATGACTCCTATGACCATAAATGAAATCAGATGAGAGGGTTGATTTGAAATCCCTCCATCTCTTGGAAGCCAACGATAAGCATTTCTTCCTGACTCCTCCAGTGTCAGGAATATCAAATGTCATCTTATAAAGAAGAGGTTAAACATATTATATATACTAGAAACATTTAAAGAATATTAAAACAATAGAAAATGTCATCTGATAAAGAAGAGGTTAAACATATTATATATACTAGAAACATTTAAAGAATATTCAAAAAATAGCAAAATATCTTACCAAAATCGTCTCCCATAACTGAGAGATTATCTCTTTATCCACACTTATCCAGTCACCATACAGAATGCTTACTTTTCTCTTAGCTTGAGTTGCTACAAAACTCTTAAAATCTTTTGCATTTGGACCTCTAGGAATATCATCATCATTAAACTCAACGACTATCCTCTGATACTGCGTACGGGCAACTGATAATTTTGGTAAACGTGTGCACCCACGTTTAACATCCTTTGAACTCTTTGTTCTAATAGGAGCATGTGAATGTTCCTCCCCAGAGGTATGACCAATATTCTCATCTCCAGAATCATGTGGTTGATCAACTGAATGATCTGTCATTATCCTTCAAATCAAAAAAACAAACGTTAGTTCAAAAATATACAAATTCAAATATTTTAATACTACTGTAATCAGAAAATAGAAAAGTGTACTAAGTTACGTAATAGTAAACATTGGTAATATGGTAAGCATGTTAAACAATGGTAAAGATAGTAAAGATGGTAAAGATGGTAAACATGGTAAACATGGTAAACCTGGTAAACATGGTAAAGTAATTTTCACTGAACAAAAATAATAGATATATAATTCATGTAATGGTAAACATGATAAAGTAAACTAAACAAACTTAAAACAAACAAAAAATTATACTTGTTTTGTTTTAAAACATGTTTTAATAAATCAAAAAACTTACAACATCTAACATTTATGAAAAAAATAAATGTAAAAAAGAAATAAACATATGTTACCTGTAATTTTAGGAATGTAAAAATGGATTGTTTTCCCAAATTCCTTCGTCGTGATCGTTCCTTATGGCACAAACCATGTCTTCAACATGCTCATCATTATTTTCTGTTAATCTTTCCATGGAAGAAGGGATCTCGCATAAATCAGCATCTTCATCAACTTCATCCTCACCAACATATTGTTTTTTCCCTTGTAAAACAACATCCCACTGCGTATCTGATTGATCTACTACATAGAAAATTTGTTTTTCATGTGTTTCCATTATAAAAGGATCAGCGGTGTCTTCCAATCTATTCACATTAACAAGTGTCATTCCAAATTCATCGTGTCTGACACTGTTGTTACCGATAAACCATTTACAGTTAAAAACAGGAACTTTAATTTTAAAGTAATCAACCTCCCATATGTCTTCAATCACTCCATAATATGCACTTGATGCAGAAATTGGGTTTTTGTCCTTAGCACTCGAAAAATGCATTGCTTCTTCAAACACCAATACACCACTATTCGGAACTGCACTTATATTGTCCTGAGCTTTCGTATGAAATGTATAGCCATTAATGTCATAACCAGACCATGTTATCACATTTAAACATGGACCACCCACTATCCATTTTAATGTCTCTGATACATCTGATCTACCAAGCAAAGTCTTTTTAATCAATGACAAAAAAGTTTTGTTGTGCTCATTCAAAATCCACATTTCTTTCTTCTTTGGATGACATTGTTTCAACTCATTAATATGCAATGTGATATACGGTTGAGCATCGGCTATGTTATCCAAGATTTATGATTCTAACTTCTTCATCTATTCAGCTGACAATGATTTGACTTTCAAGCCACGAATCCCCTTTCCCACATTATTAACTCGTTAATGGCGAGATGGAGGCAAACCTATGTGTTGCGCTGCATCCAAGTAGCTCATACAAAACTCTAATACCTCCTCAGAAATATACTTTTCAATAATGGAGGATTCAAAAAAGGATACAACCAACGAAGATATACAGGTCCACAAAGCTTTATTTCTCGAACCAGATGAATCATTAAATGCACCATTATATCAAAAAAGTAGGAGGAAAATACATTTCTAATTGAAAAAGTATAAAAATTGCATCCTTTTCCAAAATGTTCAAAGCATTCACATTAATCTCCTTGTTACAAATTGAATTGAAAAAATAACACAACTTCATCATAGTCTTTCTGACACGAATGGGAAATATTCCACACAATGCAACTGGTAGAATTTGTTTCATCATGACGCGACAATCATGTGATTTCATACCTATCAACTTCAAGTCCTTCAATGAGACAAAATTTTTTACATTTGAAGAATAACCTTGAGGCACTTTGATATCATGAAGACACTGACAAAAGATAATTTTCTCCCTCTTCGATAATGTATGACAAGCCGGGGGAATAAATGTTCGTCTTCCTTTAAGAGTGGGAGCTAACTCCAAACGTATTCCCATTTACAATAAGTCTAATCTTGCATTCAATCCATCTTTAGTCTTTCCTTTAATATCTAACAATGTTCCAATCAAACAATCACATATATTCTTCTCCCCGTGCATGACATCAATATTATGTTTAACTTCATGGTACCTCCAATATGGTAGCTTAAAAAATATTGACCTTTTCTTCCAAATATGTCTATCATTACCAGATTTCTGTGTCTTTCCCAATGTCACATCAAGGTTTTTCACCCTCTCAAAATACAGATCCGGTGATAAAGGTTTTGGAGCATTATCAAATTCTTGTGAGCCATTAAATGCCTTTTTAGTCTTCTATAAGGGTGATCCATAGGCAAAAACTTTCGATGACCCATGTACACTATTTCCTCCCATGATGCAATTGACAATATGATGTCTGTTGTTCGCAAATTGGACATGATTTATGCCCTTTAACACTGTATCCAGAAAAATTTCCATACGCTGGGAAGTCATTTATAGTGAACAACACTACATGCAGTTGAAAATATTCCATTTTATAAGAATCATACACCCTAATACCATCAGCCCTTAACAGTTTCAAATCATCAATCAACAGTGACAAGTAAACATCAATATCATTTCTGGATTGCTTTGGACAAGAGATCATTATACTCAACATGACATATTTGTGCTTCATACAAACTTCAGGAGAGAGGTTGTAAATTACCAAAAAACAGGTCATGAACTATGTGTTCTACTGAGGGTTCGGTATGGATTCATTCCATATGTGCACAACCCTAATATGAGATTTCTTATTTCATTTCCAAATGTAGAGTACTGCGCATCAATTTTCTTCCATTGTGGACAATCAGCTGGATGACGTATTTTTCTATCACATACCCGCTCATCAGCATGCCATCTTATCCTTTTTGTATCATGTGAATTAGCAAATAAAGCTTTGAAACGATGAATTATAGGAAGATACCAAAATACATTTGCAGGGAGCTTTATAATCTCTACATCAGCCTGTGATTTCTCTTTCACCTTATACCATGATGTCCCACATTTAGGAAACTCTGACAGAAATTCATATTCCTTCCTATATATAATGCAGTCATTCGGACAATAATGTATTTTCTTGTATCCCAATCCCATTGGGCATAATATTTTCTTGGCCTTGTAATGTGAATCTGGAAGATCAGTATCTTTTGGAAGATTGTCTTTCATCAATTGTAGCAGCTCTGTAAAACTTCTGTCACTCCATCCATGTTTCACCTTCTGGTTAATCAATCTTAACAATGCTGACAAAACTGTAAAATCTATACAACCAGGATATAATGGTTTTTCAGAATCACCATATAGATGCGCAACTGTCGGTTCAATCTCAATTTGTTCTCCTACAATATCGCAAATCATTTCTTCAATTCCATCGGAGTTACCATCTTGTGAATCATCATCATTAGTGAAATTTCTTCCAGTTTCACCAGGCCAAATCCAAGGGCTGTAAATCGGATTAAAACCATGACATGTGATATGATCTTTTATCTCTCTACTTTTCAAATTCTTCATATTCAAAAATTTCAGACATGGACAGAAAAAAATTTCACTACTTGGAACATTTCGTTTAGCAAATTCCAAAAAGGCATCAACACCTTCCTCATATTCATTGCTTATTCGATGTGCCATAATCCAACTTCGACTCATTATTACCAATAACAAATATAAAAAATATATATATTTTTAAGATAAGACAAATATAAGTTTATATGAAAAAAATCATAATTTGAATGTAAAACAATTTTGAAATATAAAACAAATCTATGCGTATTTTAAAAAATATGCTTGAATATTATTATTAAAAGAAAATATAGTTAGATATAACAGTTTTAAATTCCATTGAATAAAATATAACCATGGAACCTACACGGTTGATAGAAAATTGGAGATAATGGAGTAAACCTGAGAATCAAATCATATTTAAAATAAAAACACAGATGGAGAAAATCACAATGTAAATCCAAACACCCATGGATACCCCCAACCCTCTGGACAGCCCCCACCCCCCGGACAACCCCCAAAACCCTCTGGACAGGCCTCCACCCCCTTGGACAGCCCCCCACACCCACCCACCCCCAGGACACCCCCAACCCTCTGGACAGCCCCCAACCCCCTAGACATCCCCCACCCCTCTAGACAACACCCCCCCCTCCTGGACACCACCCCCACCCCCTACCCCCTTGGACACCCCGCTGGACACCCCCAACCCTTTGGACAACCCCCCACCCCTTGGACAGCACCCCACCCCTCCAAACAGCACCCCCACCCCTCCTGGACACCACCCCCACCCCCGACCCCCTTGGACACCCCCCAAACCTCTGGACATCCCCCCACCCACCGGACAACCCCCAAAACCCTCTGGGCAGGCCTCCACCCCCTTGGACAGCCCCCTACACCCACCCACCCCCTTGGACACCCCCCAGACACCCCAACCCTCTGGACAACCCCCACCCCTCGGACAACCCCCCAAACAATGGTTTACATATAAAAATAGGGATGGTGAACAATGAAAAACCCATGCATTTAATATATACTACAACATGAAATATATGGAATTAAATATTATTAAATATGGCTACTTAAATGATCATATGATAATTAAAAACAATCATTGATATTAAACTAGTCAAATGATCACAAGTTTCTCGATAACTAATATCATAATTTATTTTATCAAAAATGTCACACAAAATAGTCCACAAACATGTTTCGCACCAACATCACAATTTAATAAAATAATTCCTCAATTTATAAAACATTCTGAAAATTTTTGACATCTTAAATCACCTCTTTACCTTTCAAAAACCCTTATTAGGTTAATAACATTTCCAAAATATTTCATTTACACCATTTTATCACTTTTTTTAACTCACTAAATCATTTTAAATTTTCACAAAACAATCCCAAGAGGAAAAACCATGGTTTGCACACAAAAGAAATTCCAAAACCCCCATTCAAGAAAAAAATCATACCAATACAAATCCAAAATATAAATTTCAGCTCAATACACATTTATTAAACCACCCCTATATTTTAATAATTTACCTCAAATAATGTCACAAACAATACACATAAAAAACAAACTTTTCTATAAAACACCTTCAAGAATTGTGACAAGGGTTTACACATAACACCCATTCAAAACCCCCCTTTTGAGGCCCACATGACAACAAAGAATTAAAAAACCATAATTGGATTCCCCTTTCAAAATTATTGAATCACTTTCATAGTTTCTAAAATACACCCAAATATTAACCTAAGAGTCACACATTAAAAGCACCCAATTTCAAGATAAAATGAATATATAAAATTAAAGACATATCCAAATACATCAAAAAAAATTTAGGACCACAAAAAATATATGATGTAGGAAAAACGAATGAAAAAAGCACACAAAAATATAGTTTTGCGAGTTTAAGGCTTACATGAAATGGGGGTTTTGGAATGCCTTTTGTGTTGCGAGTTGAAAGCACACAAAACGAGTTGAGATGATAGATCCGGGAAAAAAAGCACACAAAAACCGAACGAGTTGAAAGCACACAAAACGAATGAAAAAAAGCACACAAAAATCGCAAAACATAAATATAGACTATCCGAAAAAAAATGAATGAAATAAATTCATGGAAGGCTTACTTGAGTGTTGCGAGTTGAGATGATAGATCTGAGGAGTGTAAAGATGATAAACGTTGTAGGCAAAATGAGTTTAACGCAACAAGATCGACGAGCCGATTAGGGTTTATCGCGTGAGAGAGACGAGCCGCCGGACTATCGAACTAAAATTCGTAAATGAAAATCCTCGGGGGTTGTTAATTTTTTAAATGTTTTATAACGTCGGTTATTTGTTAACCGATGTTATAAACTGTTTTTTTACATTTATAACGTCGGTTATTATATTAAACGACGTTATAAATGTATCAGATACGGATTTTTTACGCCGGTTATTTTATAACCGAATTAAAAACGACATAAAAAATCCCAGTATTTTACGTCGGTTATAACATAACTGACGTAAAAAACATGTAGATATCTCATTTTTACGTCGGTTATAAAATAACTGATGACCCCCCCCCCCCGCTCTTTGGTTTTTTACATCGGTTATTTGATAACCAACGTAAAAACCGAACACGAGCGATTTTTAACGTCGATTGTTAAAATAACCGACGTTAAAAATCAACTCACCGCATTTGTTACGTCGGTTATTTTATAACCGACGTAAAAACCCATGTTTCACAGATTATCATGTCGGTTATATATAACTGACGTAAAAAATGGTGACGCAAATAACCTTTTTTTGTACTAGTGATTGTATACATACTTGGTTTCTACAATAAACTATTTGAAGAAAAAATTATATCTATTAGAAGAGGTTGATTCAATAAAAAGGGAATTGGATAAGAATGTTATAAGTTGTAACACCCTCTTAAAACTTATTATTGTTAATATTTAAACATTATCAATTTTCAATGAGAACATGTCTCTAATTGATGAAAAATTGAAAAGAATAGTTGTTGAGAAGGAGGTGTTTGAGGCTTCTATAATAGAGGTACTCTATAAACTTGAGAACATACATACAATCATAGTGAATATAGAGGATATACGGTTGGTGTTGAATTCTAAGAAGGTAAAAGACTTTGATAGTTCAATTTATGAAATAAATAATATTCAAGACGAATAAACCGAGAAGATAAAGACTGATTAGGTCATTAGGATGAGATCTGTAAAAGATGAGAATATCAATCTCAACATGAAGTTTATAGAGATGTAAGTAAAACTGAATGATCATAATCAAAACAAGATATAACTCCCCAAATTATCGAGAATAAAGTTTCTACCACACATACCTTTAAAGTGAATACTACATCAAAGGAGGTTGAAAGTTGCGGCTCAAAGATATTGAGATCACTTGGAGAAGGATCTACATGTAGCTCATCGAAAAAGGTAAACCATAGTGTAGATAAAGTGAATTTCACTAAATATGAAAATTTTGGAAGTAATGGAAAAATTTATAATATGTAAATGAAAGGATAAATTTTTTGTGAAAACCACTAATGTATCAATGTTGGAAGTAAGTAAATCTCAGAGGAGAAGCTCCCAAATACAACCTCAAAAGTTTGGTGAAAAATTAAAAAAATAGAAAGATTATGAATTTTATAACACCGTAATATTTTAAAATAATGAAATTGTTTTTATAGTGTGTATGACACAAAACACCAAGCTTATAATAAATGATAATGCATGAAACTTTATGAAATATTTCCTGTAAAATAAATTTGATCACTTCGATAGCTTGAAAAACATGCAACCTCAAGTCAAAATGAACCATAATATAGTATACCATCATAACATATATTTTATGTTGATAGGTATGAATAAAAATAACTAAATTTTGAAAATTATAGTTATTTATTGATTATAAATAAAATAATAATCATTTAAAAGAAAAAGAAATGTTTTTTTGATAAATTGTATTTTTTTTTTCTAAAAGTTGGTTTAGTCGTGATTTGAATACATAATTTAAAATTAATTTTTACCAAATTCATATATTTATTTGAAAAAATAAAATTCATTTTTGAAATCGTAATATCAAAATTATCAGAGGGTGAATTTTTGTGTTTTTTATAAAATGTTTTATTTTTTAATGAATAGTGAAAATACTGAATTTTAATTGAAAACTACCTTTTCATTTAACATATTTAAAAAGTTTAATTGTATTTTGAATTGATTTTAAAGTAACATTAGTTCAATTATATATCTATTAATATATTTCAGGTCAATAGAATCATTTTCATATTGAATTTTAACATAAAAATTATGTAAACTTTTGAATATTTTCTCTTTGAAAACCCACTTTATCATCACATTTGTGGGATTAATTTAAAATTTAATTTTTCCACTTCTATGAATGGAATTTGGAAAAATGGTTTTAATATCTTTAAAAATAATAATTTTTATTTTATAATAATTTAAATTTATTTTTTGACAAAAAATAATTGTGAGAATAATAAAAATTAATTACCGTGGTTATGGTAAATATGGATACATCGGGGTGTTAAACTAAAAAGATAAGGGTTAAATTGACTTAAAAACTTGTCTAAAATCTATTTCATGGAACTATTTAGACCCTATATTGTATATTTATTGTTAATTATACATTTTATACCCTTTTAGACTATGAAAAATGTGGTTACACCTTTGTTTCCAAAAATTACAAGTGTACCACTCATCTCATTTATAAAAGGAAACCCACTCTCCACTATTATTCACTCATTAAAACCAATTTAGTTCAGTGAAAACCTACCTAAATAACTTAAAATCCCCCTTATCCTATAATCCTTATTTTTGGTATAAAACCAATGTAGGAAGGCTTTTATGAAAAACTAAGGAGGTTACCCAAAGAAGAGGTAACGTTCTTCAATGAATATTCTAATTTTATTTATTTCTAAAACTATTTAAATTTTTATTAAACCATAATTATATGAAAAAATTAGTATAATATATATAATTATATTTTTTTTATAATAAGGTAATTACCTACAACCATACTCACTTCCATCAAATGGGTTACAAAATCATTATTCATGTGTAGGGCGGACTACCGCCTCACGAATTGATGCCATTTGTTTTTCTATCACCACCTACCATAGTTGGGTATAATGATGGATATAAAGTAAATATATTATATTTATAAAATAATTATAATTATTTATTCATTATATAATATATAAATTTTTACTTTCCAATTTGTAGGCGATACGATAACATTGCTCGTGTGTACAGTGGACTACCGGCTCACAAAGCGATGTGATTCGTCTTTCACTAAAAATTTACATGGAAGGTGATAAGGAAATTATTAATTAATATATCTGATATAAATTAAATAATTATTATATTAATGATATATTATATCATTATTAAATGATAATATATCATATTATTTTTACACTGAAAAAGGATAAACATCGTTCGTGTTTGTGTGAATTACTACCTTCACGAAGAGTTTTGACTCTCTTTCATCACCACACCATGTGGATGATATATATAAGTATATTCAAAGAAATAATATTTTATATAAGATATTATTATCATTATATAATGATGAAAAATTACTTAACTTATTTTGATAATGATCATTAAAAAATGGAAACATTATTCATGCATACATACAGCATACCATCTCCATGATTATAACATAGTTCATTTTTCATAACCACATTTTTATGATTGGTTTTAAAATTATAATTGATTTATAAATATGATATTTATGTCATTATTATAAATTTTTATATCATGGAACTATATAATATGTTAAAGAATCATATCTTTCATGATAAAACATGCATGATAAAATAAGACAATTAAACAATGAAATAATGAGAATAATGAAATATTATTAACAAACGTGTGATGAGATGTTATAAAAATATAATATATGAAATTATAAATATTATTATGGTTCTATAATAAGTTAATAAATTTTTTAAAACCACAATAAATGATGTTAAATTACATTCAATTAATAGGAAGCATGAGGTAAGAGTTTCTCATCTCAATTTTACTTCCATTAGATATACACCATATTCATCGGTTATTTCTTTTTCATGGTGTATATACTTACAATTTATATATGTTATATCATGAATTAATTTATAATAATTTTATTTAAAGTTTCATTTAAAATTATTTATTTCTTTGGGATTATGATTTAAAAGTTACCAAAGTGGTAAGTGTTTATTTCACAATCTCATAATTATTTGGGATTATTTATTTTAAGTTTCCCTTGGGTTAATTGCATGATATTTAAATTTTAAAATCAATACATTTTCTTATAATATAGTTATTAAATAATTTTTTCAAGTAATATTACATTTTTCTGCTCTTCAGTTCTTAAAATTATTAAAAAATTATTTTTAAGATAATCTAACTTTATTTCTCTCTTCGCTTGAAAATCCTTTCTCTTTGAAAACCATGTTTTCATAAAATGTTTTAAAAATTGTTTTTCCATTCTAAAAAATTATATTAAAAAACTTTTTATCCATTTTTAATCTTTAAAAAATATTTTGAAAGCAATATTCCTTTTGTTTTCTGGAGGAGGTACTTTTCTAACCTTTTTTATATTGAAAAATGAATGTTATTTTGAACTTATACAACATGTAAAATATTTCTCACTATTATGACCACCATTTATTTGAATATTCATTTGAAATTTTAGAATTTTATTTTTATTTCCCCCCTAATATATTAGAAATTATTAGTTTTTAAAAGTTATTTTCAAATTATTTTTTACAATATTATATGCATTTTATAGTTTTAAATAAAAATGGTGATTTTCAAAGATAGGTAATTATCCTCAAGAAATGTTCCAAGTGATCTTTAAAAATCATTTTCCATCTAAGAAGAAATTATTTTATGTTACTAATGATTTAATAGAGATATAATCCAATTATTCAATCCATATTATTTCTTTGGATGGGTTATGATTAGTTTGACTAGGGATACACTATGTTGATACCATTTATTTTAATTTAGATGGTTTATGATTATGTTTATTTATTAGGGAAAGTATTTATATTTCACATGGTAGTTTAAATATGAATTTTTATATTTATTATGTTTCACCCCTTTCATATGAGTAATGCATTGGACTTTGTAAGTGATGGGCGGGCGCCACTATATCTCCTCGATGCATCATTAGGTCTCATGAGACAAACTAGATATCATATTGGATGATGTATTGCCCATTTATATAGAAGTATTATCATAAACCCAGATGGTATTATATGCATTATAATAAGCCTCAATGATAATAGAAGTATTGGCACAATTCTAGATGGTATGTTTTAGATGTCTAGTATTATGAATTCCATCATTATGAATTCAGTTATTGATATTCCATGGGATTATTCAATTAGTTAGAATATCCATGGTCAAGTTTGAAGCTCATGTGATTATTTATGTGGAATTATTTTATCATCTTTTATTCTAATCAAAGTATTCTTAAGTTGTTGATTAAATGGATTTTGTTTCAGCTATTTACCTTTCCATATTGATTTTTCCTTATTTATTCATAACTTCCGCTATACACTAACCCCAACCGAGCATCTAAGATATACTATTTATTATGTTTTATTTTACCTTGGATACTAGGAATTATTTTGTGATTGATATGTAAGGAAATGATAAGGGGAATAATGTCATTTTTAAATAAAATTCTTTGTGTATTTTATTTTTTAAAAATGTATTGTGAATTTCAAGTTTGTAGTTTTCCAAGACTACTAAGCTATTTTATCCTTTGGGATGTGATTCCATTCATATTATTACAATGTAATAAAGTAGACACTAGCTTCGAGCTATTGGGTTCAGCATCACTATAGTTGGTATGCAATAAAGTTTAGTAGAAACCTTGGTAAATAGATTTAGGGAAAAATAGATTAGGTAACATAAACCTATAATATACTTTAAAGACATGTACATGAGAATATCATAATTTTTTATTAGGGAAGATATTATGTTGTTTTTATTAGAAAATACATCCCTATCTAGATACTATAAGTTTACGTGGTTCTGGAACAGATGTACCTAGGGGTAATAACTATAAAAAGTATGCATTGGGATTAACTCAATCGTCACATGGTTCATAAAAACGAGACTTACTATGCACCTGGTTTTACACTCCTGGGGGATATTATTAGGATATTTCACATATTATTTAAAAAAAATTATTAAGGATTTAAAAATAAACATATCCCCAAAGAAACCATGTTTATGATTATAAGTTTAGATTTTCATTTAATTTTTATTTTATCTTATGTGTTTCACTAGTTTTGGGATTATAAATTTTGTTTTATAATTTTATGATCCAATATAGTGTATAAAATTACTTAAAAATGGAACATAATAGAAGAAATTAGAACCATATCAATGCATGTACTCCATATAAGGATTGGCCTCCCGAGAAAAATAATGAAGCTGGAGCTGAAGCTATAGATAGGAATGATCAAATTATAACCATATTGACACAACTAACTCAGGTAATGATTAATAACAGTTCCCTTATGAATAAACCTACTGATCCACTATACGGTGTAAAAATATTAAAATTCCTCATGAATCAACAAACTCCATCATTAAATGGGTTTAAAAATTCATTTTTAGTTGATAAATAGATAATTTTTTAGATAAGATATTTTTTACTTTGGAAAGTAGTGAAAGGAAAAAATTTGTCCTAAAAGTTTATCATATATTAGGAGATGCAGATCAATAGTGGTCATTGATTCAAAATGCTAAGGATGAGGAGGAAATAATAATAAAGGGGTGGAAGGATTTGAAGGTAATATTATTGGAAAATTATTTTAAACATAAGCAATGGGAATATATGGAAAAATAGTTTTTATGTCTAAGATAGAGAGAGGGAGAGGCCTCTGAGCGGCATGCTCTCCCAAACCATGGCAACTAGGGTTTCTCCAATTTTCAGTCCCCCCCATTCCCCCTTCTCCATGGAGTTTCTCGTGGATTATGCTCCTAGTTTTGGTTTGGAGAGGGAATATTCGCGTGGTGTGAATTCGGCTCGGCGTGGTTCGCTCCCTGTCTCGTCTGGAATGACCTTCTCGATGATGCGGTGGTGTTGCTCGGCGTCGCTTGGTGTGGCTAGTTCTCGTCTGGCGTGACCATCTCAGTGATGCAATGGCGTTTCTCAGTATGGATCATCATTGAAAGCAAGGATCAGTGTGCGGTTAGATTAGAGGCTCGGCCGTCCAATTATGTTGGGTGGCTAGGGTTTCTCAGATGTTCAGTGGGCGCCCTCCAGTTTCATCGGGTGGCCTGGGTTTCCCGACTCATGCGGCGTGATTAGGTGTGGGTCTCCATCCAGATTTGTAGTGCATTGAAGGGGGAGGTATTGGGTTGTATTTTTGCTGGGTTTTGCAGGTTATCTCTTTGGTATATTGTGATTTGGTTTTCTGTGATTTGTTTGGCTGGATCTAGTATTGTTGTTCTGGTTCAATCTTGTTGTCTCTTCTTTGCCGTTCTTGCTGCCATTCATTGTTGTGAGGTTTTGGACCCTAGTAAGGCCTCTTCTGTGGTTATGATCGGAGAAGACTCATTCCCATAGCGGCACTTCTGTTTCAGGAAAACCCTGATCCCCTCTTCAGTGGCGCCCTCTTGGTGCGGGGTTGGGCCACCCAGTCCCAGGTGATGATGGACTGATATTGTGCCTCTTGGGATGTCTTCCGGGCTTATGTGACTACGGTGGCTGTAGTGTTTGAGGTGGTAAGCAGTTTCGGTCTAGGATGACATTTGATGGTGGCCCTATGAATAGTCATTTCAGAAGGGAGAATGGGTTTTTCTTGCGAGGTATGTTGTTAAGGTGATTCTCCCGGACTCGACCCATGGATCAGGCCCCATAGGAGGTTTCTGAGCTTCTCTTCATCATTGCAGTGTTTTTCTTGATTTGGATGTTGAGAGGGTATGGAGTTAGTCATCAGATCGGACCTATGATTTGACATAGAAAACTTTCTTACTGTTGAGCCTTGCAATGGTGGAGTTCTTTTCCATGTTCATATGCTGTGGAGGGGTAGCTTCATGTGTCAGTTTGGTTTGTCTCACCAGACCTTCGGGTTATGAATTATTTTAAGTCAATGATATCTCTATTTCCCCATTTCTTCCCTTAAAAGTGGGTTTATGTTTATATTTATATTGAAATAATAAAAAATTTAAAGGCCTTTGGGCCATTGGATGGATGGATGTATAAGATATAAATAAGAGGAAAATGTTTCTAGGTATAAAGCTAACTTTATAAGTTTATCAAGGCATGATACAGTCTACATTTGTAATCTAAAGAGAAAGATTAACCATTTATTTTATGGGAATAAGAAAATCCTCTAAAGGGTACTAGTCTCCTAAAAATTATCATCATACAATGGCATAATATCATGTGCTATTGAGACATAGAAATAATTATCCAAGTATTTTGGATTCTAGGGAAAGTAACAGAAGAAGTGGATGATAGAGAAAATAAAGGATTAAGGGAAGAATAGAAATAAGGATATTCCAACATGAAATACTTGTGGAAGGAAATAACTGGGTACATGATGAAAAGGTAAAGGATTTTTCTTCAAGTGTAGAGAAAAAGGCAACTAAAATTGTCATTTCATGGGAAATAAATAATTTTCCAATGTGTAATGCTTCCACTATAAGGAGATCAGTCACTATAAAAATGAATGCCCCGAGTGTTAAGGGAAAATACCTCAAAAGGAGATAATGGGTAAAGGTCAAGTTTATTATATTTTTATAGATAAAGTGAAATGATTATTGTGAATTTGTGTTTAGATCCATGAAATATGTTGTAAAGTTACTTTGTTAATGACATTATCAAAATGTATAAGGATTAACTATAGTAATTTTTTATTAAGGATTTGAAATTGTATGTTGAATGCTACCGATGACCAAGAAAAATGATTTATCAGGAAGTTTAACTTTATGGAAGACACATGATTGAGGGAAACATAAATGTTAATATGTTCTTAATGTTTAGATAATGATGTTGGGATAAAGAGATGATTAATTTGGATAAATTAAAGTGGATAGTACTAACTACCTTATAAATGATCAATGATAAGTTCATTTTAGAAATTTAGTGACCTTATTTATAAAGTTATAGATATTAATCTTTTGGAAGGTCCATAATTTTAACCATTTATGAAATGGTTTAAGATAAACATTAGAATTTGTTTTAAAGATTAATGTATTACTTCACCATATGAAGATTCATGCATACTAGATAACCTGTGCTAACCAATTTTCCATACTAATATCTAGATATTGAAGGAACGACTTATCAATATATTATGGATATTATGATATATTAAAAGATAATTTAAGTACTTAAAGAATATAAACTAAATTTTTGGATATTCATTTATTAAATTAAGTGATGAACTAGAAATTGATCTAATCATATCCAAATGATTAAATCATGCTTGTTAAATAGAAACGCATCAAGTAAATATATTTCCTTATAATCATAGACAGTAAAATATTTCATCAAATTTAGGAATTGAATATTGAAAAAAAACTATCCTTTTACTATAATATATAAAGAATTAGATGGTCTTTTAAATCATCATAGATTTAAGGTTTTTAGGCCCTTAACTTTCCATTCATCATTCACTTTATTGTGATCAATAACCTCTATAACTCTCTATAATTATTTACGCTTTTCTTTCATGTTCATGTTTTCATTTATAAGCTATGTTCTCTTATGTGGAAACCAAGTTATGTGTCATTCTATATTATCTTCATAATTAATTTTCTATCTTATTGATAGGGTGTTTTATTAACCTCTTTAAATTTCATGTTTTTTAATAATGATATTTCTAAATATCAAACTCTTTATTACCGAGATCAAGTTTAAATCGAGAGGAAAAAATTTATTTAAGGTGGGGATAATGTAACCCCATGATATTTTAATATAATAAAATTGTTTTTGATAGTTTGTATGAAATTAAACACCAATATTAGAGTAAAATATAACACCTGAGACTTTATGAAATATTTCGTTTTAAATTAATTTAATCTATTTGATAGCTTACAGAACACGCAACTCCGAGTCAAAATGGACCATAATATAGTATAAAATTATAACCTAGTCATTATGTTAGAGGGTATGAATATTTATATCTAAATTATGATAATTTTTTTTATATATTTATTATAAATAAAATAAGAATCAATTAAAAGAAAAAGTAATGTTTTCTGAAAAATTGTGTTTTTTTTCTAAAAGAGAGATTTTTTCGCGCTTTACGTACATAAATTAAAATTAATTTTTACCACATTGATAAATTTTATTTTTAAAAATATTTTCTTTAAATCATAATATAAAAATTATTTTAATTTTAATTTTTGGGATTTTTCTGAAATGTTTCATTTTTCAATGAATAGTGAAAACACTAAATTTTAATAAAAAAATGGATTTTTTTAATTATTTAAAATGATAAATAATATTTTTAATTGATTTTAAAGTAAAATTAGTTCCATTATATATCTATTAATCCTATTTTGGTTATTGGAATCATTTTATTATTTAATTTTTATATAAAAACTTTGTAAATTTTTGAACATTTTCTCTTTAAAAACCCGCTATCTCGTCACGTCTGTGGGATTAATTTTTTAATTTAAAATTTCCAGTTATGTGAATTGAATTTATAAAAATAGATTAAATATTTGGAATCAGAATAATTTATATTTTATAATATGTTCAATTTAATTTTTTACCAAAATTAATAGTGAAATAGTACAAATTAATTATCGTGGTAATGGTAAAAATGGATTTATCAGTAGGTTAAAATTAAAAGATATGGGGGGAAATGACCTAAAATATTATATAAAATATATTTTATGCTAATATATAGACTCTATAATGTATAATTATTTAGAATATTTCATTTTTTACCCTTGTAGCATGCAAAAGATTAGGGTGAACATTTTTCTTTCAAAAAACTACAAGTATGCCACTCACCTGACTTATAAATGACCACCTCATCTATACTATTTTTATCACATTAAAAATACTTTTTATCATCCAATTACTAACAAAATACCATCCAAAAATCACTCTATTTATACTATATTCCTTGTTTTGGGTAGAAATCCAACCTTGGAAATATTTGGTTCAATCCTAAGGAGGTTACCTGAAGAAGAGGAAACATTTTTCAACGAGCATTTTAACATTATTTCATTATAAACCTCATTAAATTTTGATTAAACCATGATTTTATAATAAAATAATCATCTTAAATATATTTAGATGTTTTAATAATAAGTAAATTGCCTACAAACATCCCCACTTCCATCGAATGGGTTATGAAATCATCATTCGTGCGTACGGCGGACTACCGCCATGCGAACCGATGTCATTCATATTTCCATTACCACCTCTCATGGTTGGGTATGATGAAGGATATAAAGTATATATATATGTTATATTTATTACATATTTATAAATATGGATTAATTATATCATATATACCTTTTTTACTTTCCATTTTTAAGGGATATGATAATGTCTCTTGTGTGTATGGTAGACTACCACCTCGTGAAATGATGTGATTCATCTTTCACTAACGATTTACATGGAAGGTGATAAGGGAAATGTTAATGAATTTATGAAATATAAATGAAATAATTATGATATACATGACATATTTATCATTATGAAAGGATAATATATATTTTTATTTTTTTCACTGACAAAGGATAACATCCTTCGTGTATGTGTGGACTACCACCTTCATGAAGTGATGCAAATATCTTACATCACTACACCACATGGATGATATATATAAGTATATTCAAAGAATTAATATGGTGAATATAATATTAGTATCATTTTTAAAGATAAAATATTACCTAACTTCTTTCTATAATGATCATTGAAAAATGGAAACGTTACTCATGTGTACGTACAACCTTCCATCTCCATGATTGTATCGTTGTTATTTTTTCATAACCATATTTTTTGATTGGTTTAAAAATTATAATTAATTTATAAATATTATAATTAATTTATTATTATCATTGTGTAGATCATGAAACTATATAATACTTACAAGAACCAGATCTTTCATAACAAAACACACATGAGAAAACTTGACAATTAACACCTGAAACAACGAGAATAATGAATAATTATTAATTGAAGGATGTTAAATTGTTATAAAAGGATAATATATGATATTAAAAATATTAATATTATTCTTAAATAATTTATTATTTTTTCTAAAACTACTATATATAAGGTTAAATTATGTTCAACCAAAAGGAAGTTTGAGGTAAGGGTTTCTTGTCTCACTTTCACTTTCATGAGACATACGCCATATTCCCCACATATTTATTTTTCTTGGTGTATATAATTCCCCATTTTTTATTTTATATAATTAAATAATTTATCTTTATGGTATCTAAAGTATCATTTAAATTTTTTTCGTTCATGGGGCTTATGATTCAAAAGTTACCCAAGTGGTAAGTGTTTATTTCACAATCTTATCATTATTTGTGATTGTTTTTGTTTAAGTCTTTTTTGGATTAGTTACATGATTTTTATATTTTAAAATAAATATAATTTCTTATATAAAGGATAATCATGAACTCTTTCAAGTAATGGTTCCATTTTTCTCTTATTTTTACTAAAAATTATTACGAACACATTTTTAAGACAATTCGACTTTATTTCTCTCTTCCATAGAAAATAATTTTTCTTCCAAAACCATGTTTTAAAAAAGTATTTTCATAAATGTTTTAGAATTATAAAAATGATTTAATTAAGACAGTTTTACCCATTTTTTACATTTTACAAAATAGTTTGAAAGGAATCTCCTTATAATTTTCTGAACGAGGTAATTTTCTAACCTTTTTACAGCACAAAAAGAATTTTTATTGAACTTATATAGTATGCATGGAATTAACTACCATAATGACCATTTTTTATTTGAATAATACTTCACAATATTAAAAGTTTATTTTTTTTAAAAAAAATCCTAAAATTCTATAAATTCATATTTTTTAAAAGTGATTTTCAAAGAAAATGATTTTTGATAATATTTTATGAATTTTCTAGTTTAAAAATAAAAAGTTTGATTTTAGAAGAAAGTTTATTCTCGTCAATAAATGTTCAAAGTGCTATTTCAAAATCATTTTCCATATAAGAAGACATTATTTATTGTTACTTATGCTTTAATTGGAATATAATCCAAAGATACTATCCTTATTATTTCATTGGATGGTTTATAATTAGTTTAAGTGGGGATGCACTATATCAATACTATTAATTTTACTCTGGATGATTTTTAATTACGTTTATTGATTGGTGATGTTATTTAAATTTCATAATCCAGTTTAAATATGATTGTTTTTATTGATTATGTTTCAACCCTTTTATATGATGAATGCATTGGACTTTGTAAGTGACGGGTGTGACATGTTGTAGCCCCTCGATGCATTGGTATGTCTCAAAAGAAAAACAAGATATGGTTTTCTCCGAGTCCTTACCCATTTATATAGATTATTAGCACAAGAATTTATGGAATTAGATTTCTTTACATAATACTCGATGTTATTAGAAGTCTTTCCACAAGCCTTGATGGAATATTTTAGATGTATAACATTATGGATTTCATAATTATGAATTCAATTATTGATATTTGATGTGATTATTCGATTAGTGATAATATCCATAGTAAAATTCAAAGATTATGTGATTATTTATTTATAATTTTTTGATTATATTTTATTACTTCCATATTTTTCTCATGTTATTTATTAAATGGTATACGTTTAAGCTATTTTCCTTTCTATACTTATTATGCCTTATTTATTAATTGATTTTTCTATATGATTACCCCTACCAAGCATCTGAGATCAACCCTTTATTATGATTTATTTTCCTCAAGATAGTAGGAAGTATTTTGTGATTGATATGTAGAGATACACTAAGGGAAATAATTACATTCTAAAATAAAATTCATTATGTATTTTATATTATAAATGAAATGTTAATTTCAAGTATGTATCTAGTTTACTAAGACTAATAAAATATTTGATACTTTAGGATGATATTATTTGTATTTTATATGAATGTAATAATGCAGACACCAGCTCTATGCTCTTGGGGTTGGGGTTGCAACTAATTTGGTCATATTGTGACTAAAAAAAATATTTATGTTCTAATGCTGTTAATATTGGAGGTTCAAACATATAACCATATATTAATGGAATAACATGTAAACATATGAAAGATAAATATTCTCTACCAGAAAGGGGAGAAAATATAAAAAAAACAAACTTTTTACACATAAGTATAAAAATTTTTCATTGAAAAAAATTCAAATATATGGACAATTTATATGACTTAAGTAACTCATGTGGCCATACTGATGATAAGTTCTAGTATGTTCCAACTAGCCACACTATTCATGGAAATGAAATAAATAGGCACATCATCAGATGAAAAAGAAAAATATAAAGAAGGTAATGAAAGTATTGTGAAATAATATAGCTCCTAAGATGTCAAAGAAGGTTAAGAAGGAAGTTCAATCATCTAGGAGAGAAGAAAAAAAGGGTTTTTTAAAAATCATAATAAGAAGGTTAACTATAATTTTTGACCAATAAGAAGAATATTATTCTTCTATAGAAATACAGTCTATACGATGGATTATTGTTAATAAGCCACGGAATGAAAAAGTTGGTGGGGCAATGTGAATGTAAACAAGAATTAAATCAAATAGATACACAAAAATATAATCATGTTAGTGTACATCAATGACAATGATATTGAAAATATACCTAAAATGGGTAATAAAGATCAATTGAGGATGTGTGTAGATGGTGAAACCAGGTAGGATACAAGACTATCTATATGACTATTTTACTTGGGAATATGAAACAAAAGAGAAAATAACCAATGTTCTAAAATCAATTTTTTTTAAAAGAAGAAGTCTAAAAAACATTAAGGAGGTTTATATGAAAAATTAAATTTTAATCATATCGTCTGAATAACTATACGAAGAAAAAAGGTTGGAGAAAGCATAAATGAGTGAAAATGTTAAGATGGATTAAGAAAATAAGAATAATATTGCTAGGAAATCATATTTGAATGAAAATAATTCAATGATTCCCAAAGGAAAAAAAATAAGAAATCATGAAGTGGATACAAGTATGAAGAAATTGGGGATTTATATAGATTTAAAGAAGCATTTCACTAGGTTGAGGGAGAAGTCCCCAAATGAGTGCTATAACCAAATCACACTAAAATATCCATCATCCCCCACATACATTTGATGTATCTTAAATGATTTAAGTTGAATATGGTTAAATATGAAAAGAATACACTTTAGTGGAGCTCTAAAATGAATGAAGTTTCCAAAATCTATCTATGAAGCCTGAATCTAGAAATTTGGATAGCCCCTTCAAATATAAAGGATAAGGAATGATTTTTATTATCACATTAATAAATTAATATATATATTATGTTTATCAAGGGTTTTTTTGTATAACCAATGGGGAAGAAATTTAACTTGAAATATTTTGATGTATTTTTTCAAATGTGTGTAGGTTCCATAATTATTCTTGAAAATCGGTATATATTTTCCCCAAAATGTGAGAAAGAAAAAAACTAGTATCACATGTGAAAATGTGGAAAACATTGTTTTCTAAACTTATCACTCCTATTTTCTATAAAGGGTTATCCTAAATAGACTTAGAGTAGATTAATTGTGGAACATTTCTATGAAAAATGTGAATCCAAGACAATTCAGATGATGCTTTTCTGATCTTTAATTCTTATAATCACTTTCAATGCTATATAATGATCCATGATAAATTACTTCTCTCATGAAATTTATGGTAATATTGGAGAGATAATGAGATTTAGATCTATTAGAATATTAAGTGGTATAATAATTTCTAAAATAGGGGGAGAATGTCTTGATGATGTCTCCTGGATGAGAATCATAATAAAAAAGAAGAATTTCATGAAGAGCCTCTCAATGAGTTATAATAAGTGGTATTAGTTTCCATCTCTATTGTAATTTCAAATGGTTCCATATTTCAATTGATATCTTATATCTTGTGTAATAAAATATTGTTTAGGGAGAATAATTTCAAATTGAATAAGTCATCCTATATAATTATCTTGATAATTAAGGGGAAAGTAAATTGACCCTTATATTTTATGGGATAAGAATTAACTTCCCTTTAAATTTATTTTCAATCAAGGAGAGATAAATTTCATTGACTGATGAGTGTCATTTATAAGTGATTTGAATTTATAATAAGTATAAAGGGAGATATTGATGTTCCCAAAGTTGTTTGTTTCTATTTTTTATCAATTTAGTTATCAATGTAATCAATGAAAAGAAGAGCAGTGTTGGGTGATGGATTAGGGATCCACACAATGTAAAAAGAATAGATATTACCAATACACTATTGGTAATGAATAATAAAGAGTTTGATAACCTTGAGTATGTGGATAGAATGATGCATGTGGGTTTCCCATAACATCATATGATTAAAAGGGATGGTCATCATGTTTATGAAAAGTGATGAAGGCGTAAATCCTTATCTCTAACTTGTTTAATAGAAGAGATGCAAGATACTAAACCTACGACTAGAAATCAGGTATGGATATGAATAACATGTTTAAATAATATTAAAATCATGTAGGATATTTAGTTGAAATAGGAGACCAATATGATAGTATAAAGCCTTTTGATTGCTGTAATAATTGTTTATTAGTGTTTACACTCTCTTGGACGAAGGTTGAAGTGGATGAAGATGGACTAAGATTGATTGAAGAAGAGTTACAACTATTTCAATAAAGGTATACAAGAAAATACTCTAACTTTAGTATTTTAAATGCTAAAAGCCTTCATAAATTCATTATAAGGATTTTGAAAATGCTCTATTACTATGAAAAATAATTTGAAGAAGTTTCTGGATGATTTGAAGGTGTTTATGAGTGGCTGAGAATGGATAGAGTCAAAGTGGAGAAAGACCAATTAAAAAATGACAGAAATATGAAAAAATAGATAAGCCTAGATTCAAAATATGAGAATTCTAGTTTATTCTAATTTCTATTTAGCTGAATCCACATAGCTGAAGTTACCATGTACACAATAATTTTATTATATGATGATGAAAATATGTTAATGATGTGATGTTGCTGAATAATCTATGTATGTAAATTCTCACATCTGAATTCAAGAACCATATATATTAATGAAGCTCCATGTATCCAAATGAATCAACTAGTTAAATTCACTATGTAAAGTATTTTTGTGGTGTATAAAAACTTCATATGGCTAAATAATACTTAATATCTAAATTCAGATTCATGTACGTGAATGAAGACTTGCTAAGTGAATTGGAACAGAAGAACCTTGTATCCAAATTATGATACGTGGAGTATCAAATAGATAAATTCTTCACATATATGATTATTAATATTTGAAATTGAAATTTTCAAATCGAAATTTTCTTTATATACTATATGAAAATTATATAATTCTATATTTTGAGAATCTGAAGGGAAATGTATTTGAGATGATGTGAGAGATGTTTGTTAATGGTTTAAGCATCCAAAACACTATGAAGGTTGCATGATCTGGGAATGATAAGAAAGAGGATTCAATATTCAAACATGGTAAAGCTAATATTGAGGTGAGACAAATAGCGGAGGTTCCATAATTAGATAATTATAAGGAAATATAAACCATTAAATGATGAAACAATACTTTTGAGTTTTGAATACCTTGAATCTTAGAGAAGCCATCATTTGAGTGTGTTTTGAAGAATAATGAATAATTATAACCACTATATGTATTAATTAAAGAATAAATTAATATTACTAGATTTTTAAGAATAATATAGATGATATTACATCAAACCTCAAGTTGTTGTTCATCATATTCTATATCATTTTGTTTTAAGGTTGCTCGAGTATTTGTGAGTAACTAATATTAAAGACTAAATTTTTTACCAGGACTTGATAAATGATAAAGTCTTCAATATTTCATCAATATATAAATGAATATGACTTCCATGATATATCTATTTTCCTTGTATTTTATATTGTTATGGAAATTTTATTTTTAGATTTTTAGTAGAGGTATTTAGAGGAAGATGAAGTTGAGCCTACTATAGATATTTTGTGTATATATTTTCAGTCTAAGTTTAAAAAGTATATGAATTAATTTAGTGTATTCTTGGAATACCTTTTGAGATAAAAAGGTGGCGCATGAGAATTTATGGAAACCCAAAAGGGGTATTCCATTATTGTGGTTTTGATATGACTACTACTTTTTCCCCTCAATATACCATTTATGGGAATGGAAAATTTAAAGAGAATTTAATATTTTCACACATGTGTATGAGAAGGTATAAAGATGAAGGAGGAATAAATAGAAATAAAAAAGGTGAAACATTAGTTTCTGTCTGCAAAAAACATGATAGAATATAGAGTTTTGATACTATAGGAGATCATAAAACCTTTGAATGCGATAATAAGTATCCACTACATGTTATAAATAAGAAGAAGAGGAACTGACCATCAATCTTAGAGATGTTTGAGAGAGCCTAAGTTGATGATAAGAGAGTAATTCAGGTGATTAGTTTCCATCGAATAACTATGAAGATGTGTAGTGTTGGATACTGAGTTGGATACTATCTATCTAGAAGATTAGAAGGAATTAAAATACTATACAATGAGTTGAAAAAGATCTATCTCATTGGAGCAGATTAATACTATATTGAACTGAATATCTCCTCCAAGAAAACTTCAATGGAATATTTTTCATATATATAGTAGGACTCCATAAAACCTATGTGATAAAGGGTTTTCAAGAAGAGTATTTCTTGACTTGGTGAATATAATATGAAGCCATTAGAGGAATTATTATATAAAACATGCATTTATAAGTCCAATGTGATTATGAAATTGTAGGTGTGGGAAACTCCAAACCACTATAATCAGAGATTGATCATTATAGCAGAGAATCCATGTTGGGGTTCATAACCAACATGAAAAGACTATGTGTTTGTATCAAACCTTGTAAAAATATTACATTTTTCTTTACCACTTTACTTGTAAGCATACAGTTGATTGGTTTTTGGGTTAATCATTGCACTAATCAGAAACAGAGGTTGAATTCCAAATGGGGTAAAAGGATTGTTTAGTATTGTTAAAAATTACTCAATACTTGATTCGGCCCCCTCTAAGGTGTCTTCACCATTCCAATAGGCACAAAAATATATATAAATTTATTCATTATTAAAATATCACCTTTTCATTGATAAAATAATTAAAAATTAATGAATCATAAAATATTCTTTAGAAATAATAATTATAATATCTATTAAATAAGCATGTGACTCTAGAAAACCATAGAAAAACGTATTATTTCCATGGAGTTTTTGATTATTATGAACACATGATAATTTATAAAGGATTTAGACCCATATATATAGATATAAAAAGGAAAATTTGTATCTATTAACATAAAATTTTTTATATGTTTTTTAAAATATTAATAAATTATATATAAATAAATATAATTGATTAATGAAAATTTCATGGAGTACAAATATAGTTTTGATATATACCAATAAAAAAACTAAGTAGATTATACAAGGAGTTATACTGCATTTGAGGAATCAAGAATCCATGGTAAGTTGTTTTCTTAACTAAATCTCCTTTAATTGAGTTATAAACATTATTGTTTAACATTATTATTATAAGTTAGATATATTTTACCCCTTTGAGTATATCACATTATATTTCCACTTATTTTTTTTGTTAATTAACACTCCCTTCTCTAAATTTTCTATGTGATTGATTCATACCTTGTAAAACATGACACTATAAGGGCAAACTTCCACTCTTTGTTTTGGTTATTCTCTTATATGTCCATATTATTTATTTTAAGAAATATTTATTTCACTTACTTTGATGGTGAAATATTTATTTTCTTCTAAACCTCTCATATTTATATTTTATTTTATTAAAAATATAAATTATTATTCCATTCATCTATTTGGGTTTCTTCAAACCATTTAAAAATGATAAAAGATATTTTTTCTCAATATAATTAATATTTTCTATATTTATATCCGCATTTCATATACTTTAACATTATTTCATTTAAAAGTTTCATCATTGGTACATTTTATTATTAAATTACTAATTTAAATTTCTTATTTTTATTTTTTAAAAAATTTACATATATCTTTATTTTTAAAATAATTTTACTAAAACATTAAGAAAACTCTTCTTATGAATTAATCTTCCATTTTTATATCCTTCTTATCAAGTTTCCTCTTGAAATATATTATTATATGTTTAATAAATATCATTTTTTCAAAATATTATTATCTTTATGTCATTTCATGAAAATGATGTTTTAAGAATTCTTTTCCTTTTTTTAAAATTATTTAAATATTTCATAAAAACTCAGGAATTATTTTCTTAAATATTCTATAATTTATTATCTTACTATTAAATATTTCTCTTTATTATCAATATCCTTTTAAATAACATAATTTGAAATTTACATATGTTAAATTATCTCTTATTATACCTTTTTATATGTTTTGACTATGAAGAAACAATTTCTTTATTAATTATCCAAATTCTTATTTATAAATCATATTATTGAAGTTATCTCCCTATAAGTTTATTGAACCACCAATTCCTTTGTATTGACTTATTATTAACTATATATATTGATAACCTTTCTTCTAATACCTTTACTTTGTGAATACCCTATACTTCCATCTTTTTAATGAAGGGTATTTTCCAAGATAGCCATACAATTTTATTGACTAGGGAAAACTATTGATATAACCATATATATTTTTATTCTATAGAAAAATCCCTTTAAATATAATCATCGATTTATTAAGTCATGTATTGATAATTTTATTTACATTTAGGGTATCATTCACTATCTTTCCATGGAAGATTTATTTTTATACATCATGAAATTTTATTAATTCATCCATAGGATATTGTTAAATCCTATAAAAATTTAAAATTTAAAATTTATATTGGTCCTAAACTGAACTAATTACAAAGGAATATAATAGTATTAGTATGGGGTTAATCCCATGAAGAGAAGGGAATGTAGTGACAACTATCCCTATGGTTGGGTCACTACAATTTTGATTTATTAATTGTAATATTTAAAGACTTTCAATTAAATAACTATGATGCAGACTAGTAGACTAGAAATGTAGAAGAGGGAGACTCCAATTTCAAAGGATGGTTTTACTAAAATTTATTTAACTCCACTCATAGGAAAATCACATAAAATAAATGTGAAATAATAAAAATATTCAATATAAAATTTGTTTTTTTATTAAAAATATCATATCCTATCAATTATCATGGATAGATGGTTTAAAATAACTAGAATGCATTAAGTCCCGATTTAAAACATAGAAGTGGAATACAACTAAATGATCATGATTTAATTATATTAATAATACTAGGGATAATTTATCATTAAACACACTTGGTATGTGTCTTAATAGAGATTGTGATAAGTAATTAAATGTCAACATGATATTATAGAATAGAACCATTCTGCAAGCAAATAAAAATCAAGACATACTAGTACTCACCCTTTTCTAATGAACTCTCTCCCTTATATTAAATTATCCAATCACTGGAAAGTGTTCATCAATGATGAATAAGTTGAGAACAATAAATGTGATAATATAAAATATAAATATAGGGATAAGATAAGAGAAGTGATGAGAATAAATTGAAAAAAGAGAATAAAAGATATTTATAATTTATAAGATAAAAGAAAACTTAGAGAAAAAACAACAAAGAAATAAAAACTATCTATGAATTGATCCTATATAGTGGTTGAGACATCATTATCACTAAATTATGACCAATCTCTACTCTAGGTCTTTTGATCATAAATTATCTTTTATGTTTATCATTTAGTGCATGGAAAACACCTATTCAAAGAATTCAAGATCCCTCAAATATATTAATTTTTAATTATGTGAATCCACTTCTTTATGTATGCTTCATGATTTACTTACAATGTAAATATGATTTATGACATAATTAGGGTTTATGATGTAAGCTAATAGCTTGAATCAATCAGTCCTTTAGTGGGATTTCTTAACAATATCACATTATAAATGATGTTTTCAATGTATGTTTCTATTTTCTAGTTTTAAACAAAGCATAAATTCCCCTCCTCGCAAATATACATTCTTTATAGTGGATAAATGGATCTCCTTATGTGCATGGAATTCTCTTCCATGAAAATAGTTTTAAAAAACATCACCCATGATTAAAAATATTAACCATGAAGATCATGGCCTATAGAGTGGCCTTCGATAGTGACACAAGGCTTGAGACAAAGTTTCCCAGGTTTTGTCCATGGAATTTAATGGTGATTTAGAGGTTGGACCAAGAACTATGAGCATGTTAGATGGATTTGAGGGTGTAAATGGTGTATCTGAGCATAGGTGACATGAATCTAGCCTAGGACGACGTCGTGATGCTTTAGTTCCAAGTACTGTGGCATGGGACACATTCCACAATGAATATTCAAAAGTTTTTTCTTCTCTATTTAAGTAAAAATGAAATGAAATATTGAATATATTGACATAATAGGGTCGGAGGACCCCTACCACCACCGCGTACAACCCCATACTGAAAAGTCTCTCCTCCCACCATTGTGTAGACCTGAACACCATGTGATGGTGCTCACTCCAGCATTCATGCCCCTCTTCCCCTACATTGATCAGTTTAGGGTCTCGTGCCAACCACATGGAATTCTTGAGATGGGATTGGCCGACATGACCTTCTTAGTCCTACTATGTTTCTTTCCCAATTTTGTTGAGGGATGGACAATTGGGATCCTCTTTTTTACTAAGTCCCACCCACATCATTCCATTGTAAATTTGTCTCATTTTCCACCAAATGTTATATCATTTCATAGAAATATTTAAATAATAAATTATGAATTAATCTCATATAAAATAAATTAAAACACAATTTAAACTCATATAAAACCCATGATTTTTTTATGAAATTTAGATATTTGAAATTATCCCACACTCAAATCATTTATCTTCCGTGAGAAAAATATCAACATATAAATACCATGTATCTATACATTAAAAAGGGAATTTTTAAATTATGATGCTTATAAAAGAAAGTTGTTACCAAAGATTATAAAATCAAAAAACATACCTAATAAATAATTTAGAGATTATTCCTTATTTTCACTTTAAAATTAAATTTATTTCCCTTTTCACATAGACATTTCAAACTCCTGTCAACACCCATTCCATTTATGATTTACCTCACTAGTATTTGTTTTCTCTCATCACTCATGGTGGAAATGTAATGGATTTATGATCATACATAAAGTACATGATCCTAACTATAGGATTTCCATGAATCTACTTTATCAAACTTGTAAAGAAAAATATCACAATTAATCATAAGGAATTTTTAATTGGGATGAAATGACTTAGAGGCTATTGGTTGGTGGGTAAAAATGTTGAAAATAAAATAATTCTCAATGAAGAGGACAAAATCTATAGTATAATACATAATATTCAAAAAGAAGATCAATGAAATTCTCCCCACTAAAATATAATTTCATCTTTCACACCCCCTAGATAAACAAATCTCAAAAAGTATGATAGAATAGTGAATAAATATCCTCTATTATTATGTGTTTTCATTTTTAATTATTATTGTTTTTTGTTGATTTTTTTGAAAGATATACCTTGGATAAATATCACATCCACCACATAAACCCATATGATTTTGAAATCATTAGTTAGGTAATAGTGATTTAGGACATACTTGAGAAACAACCATTTTTATATTTCATTTTAATTTCTATTTTTTTAACAACAAGAGTGATAAATAATGAAATAAAATTATTTTAATGTAGCGAGCCGACCCCAGAAGCATAGATCAGGTGTCAGCTATCAATTACATTAGCATGATTAGAAGGAATCAAATCCCAAAGGACTGAAGAGTTTAGTAGTTTTGGTAAACCATAGACATTCATGAATCCTATATTACAAATGAATACACTAATTACAACATAATCATTCTTTCATTTGAGGATAATAACTTTATTTATCTAGAGTATCCTTTTATGTATTTCTTAGTAAACTTCTTGGATTCTTGAGGAAAGAAACAAAATAAAGGAGGGATCAAATTAGTAGTAAGGGAAAGTAAAGTATGAAGAAATCAATAATGAATAAATAAAAATAATAAATATGGAAAGGTAATAACTGAACACACATGCTATATAATCGATAAACTGAACGGAAAACCAATATGGAAAGGTAATAACTGAAAACAAACTCTATTAAGATAACTATATGAGGAATAATCTATATAGAAAAGAAAAAACTAAAACACAATCCATTTAATCAATGAATTGAGAATGAAATTCATCCATAGATATGTCAATAAAAAATATCATGGATAGATAATAATTGAATCTAAATGAGATAAATGCTTAATTATTAGATGCCTTGTTTCCTTGGTACATGGAGCCAATACCATCAAGGAGTTTTATAAGACAATTTATAAAATGGAGTAAACAACCATATAAGACTAGCCAAAAATTTCATACCATGAGACTATCGATGCATCGATGGACTATATATAACCGGGACCCACCTATATTGTTACAATCCAAATTATTACTCGTAGATCAAATAATCAATTTAATAATGTGACTTATCAAATATCAATATTGAATAAAGATTAAAAATTATTAATATTTCCCTAGATAATCAAATAACTATAAAATTAGAAACCATATGTAAAAATTTACATGATTTATGAAATAGTAATATACAAGATAAATGATATAGATAATTATTGGAAATTCAATGATCGTAGGAAACTGAATATTTCAAGGAGAATTGAAAAATGGATCAAGGAAGTGAATATCAATAATATCCTTGAAAAAATAAAAAAAAATTATCCATAGGAAGAATAAGTATGGTATTAATACCAAATATCCCAATTGTAGTACAAATAAAGGGTAGTTTTTATCGATGAAGTAAAAGAATGACTTAAAAAAATACTTTTGAGGATAATATCATTTATTTTGAATAAAATTTTGAAAAACCTTTTGAAAAAAAATTTCTTTAAAAATCCCATTTAAAGAAATTTTCTTTTAAAATAAACCGTTTGAACTTGAAAAGTATGATTCAAGGAAACTATAGTGGGTAAACGCATACATGCCATATAAGGTAAAAAGAAACATTCCTGTTTCAAAGTAAAAAGGGTTCAAAAAAATGACTTCTTAGGAATGTGATAAAAAGATTCATTTAAAAAAATCTATATAAGATAATAAGGGTAAAAATGTATTTAATAAATAATTTTTTAAAGTTTAAATACATTTTTTAAAACATTTTCATATAAAAAATTGTTTTTAGAAGAAAAGAGGTTCTCCGATTGAAAATATAAATGTAGTTGGGTTTTATTAAAAACATTTTCTAAAATATTTTGAGTTCCAAAGAGTAGAAAAATGGTAATATTACATGTAAAATAACATGTATAACTAGAGTAGAATAAAAATTAAAGGGTTTATTAGACAATGATCAAATAATTTTTTCTGAAATAAATTCAAGTGTAAATAATCCTAAACAAAATTTGATTATGAAGTAAACCCTTGAAAAGACCATAATGTTGAAATGATAATATGTTAATGAATAGATTATGTCTATCAACTATAAATACAAATTATGGAAGTGTAAATACATCAATAAATTGTAAAAATTGATTACACACATTATCTTATAATATTATCAACAATAAGGAAGTAATATAACCCAATGAAAAGGAATCAGGTTCTGAAATTCTATACCACTTGGTAATTTTACATTAAAACTCACTTATATTAAATAATTAAAATTTAAAATAAAAATACCATGAATATATAAGTATTCATGATATTAAATTTTATTTTTGGAAATATGGGAATTGTATATAAGAAATTAGGTTCACAACAATTAAGTTTGCCTCATGGAAATAAAATGAGACAAGAATCCATTACCTTGTGTTTCTATTCAGGTGAACATTATTTAAACACTTGTATAATGGTTTTAAAAAATTGAATAACTTATTATAGAACCTTATTAATTTTTATTATATAATATATAATCCTATTATAATATCTTATTACCCATTTGTTAGTAATCTTTCATTATTTTAACTATTTTGTTTGTGGACTGGAAATAAACTTTTTATTGATTTTAAACAGCCACCGAATACATTAAAACCACACTGCAAGATCACGATGGTCTAAAGTAGTGCAGAACCATAGAATCATTAGTAACAAATTTCATCCCCTAGATAGGAAAAGATCCCAAGTTAAATAAGGAAACCATACTTCGATTCATGGGTGCCATCAATTCCAGAAAGTCATCCACCATATTCCCTTCCCTCCATGTATGAGAGATCTCCATCTGGTTCCCCATTAGAATCTTGAACCTCCGGAGAGTATAAAAAATATTCCAAGGAAAACTACCTTGGACAAACAATGCTTTGTACAAGATCATAGAGTCTATCTCCGCCATCTTCAGAATGATCTGCCTTTGTTTTCAAACCTCCAGTCCCGAAACCAAGGCCAAAGACTCTGCCTACAGCACATCTCCTCTACCATAGGATGCCGTGAAAGCCATAAGAACCGAACCCTCCTCATCTCTGACAACGCCACCCCCGTACATCTCCCCAACAAGTAGCGAACCATCTGCATTAAGCTTGAGCCCCTGGCTGGGAGCTCGCTAGTGAACCCATCAACCCTACTCCAACCTACCGACCTGGTTATCGCAGCACCGGTTCAGCACATCAGCGCTCACAGACGAAGCAAATTAGCAATCCGGACTCAGCCTGATCAGATCCAGAAGAATATTTTTCACTTTGAATATATAATGGTATCATTATCTAAAGAATTTAAACCATGATTTTAATATCATATATATACATTATATATGTATCTAGAATAATATATTATGTTTAGAGATATGAAATTAAATGAACCGTTCATAGAGAAAATAGTTAGTACCTATGCATGAACGCTACTTTTATTTCATTGTCGTATTTTAAAAGAATGAGAGGTAAATGATATATATATTCATGTATATAATAATTATAGTAAAATATTTGCGTAATATATATAATTTATGTATTTTTAAATTTTTTTTATTATATTCCATGTATAGCATGAACGAATCACATCACATTGAGGTGGTGGTAGTCCACACTTCGACAAAAGATGTTATTATATTCCCAAAAAATGGAAATTATAAAGGTATGTATTATATAATAATTAAAGAATAAAAATAAAATTAAAAATATCATATATATATTATATAAATACATTTTCCATCATAATTTCCAAACATGAAATCTGGAAAGGAAAAACGAACAATCATCATTTCATGAGGCAGTAGTTCACCGTACACGAACAGTAAGTTAATTACCCATTAGATGGAAGTGTGTGTGAGTGTAATTATAAAACTTAATATAAAAATTTCTCAGTATATATAGGATATTTTTTTATTATATACACATGGAATAAAAATATTTTAGGTGGTTTTGAAGTAAATAAAAGAAAGTGGTCGTTGGAAAGCATTACCTTTTAATTAGGTAACTCAATTTGGTTTATACCAAAGGGATTCATTGTAATGATTTATATCCAAATGGGGTATTAAAAGTCAAGGTTAAGGATGTTGGGAAGTTAATTGGGTAGATATTGGCTAAACCTAAGTGGTTTGAGTAATGTGAGGAATGTGGAGAATTGGTGGCCTTTTATAGTGGAGAAGGAGTGTCACTATTGTAATATTTTGAAAAAGGAATTAAATAATGTTTTTCAGATGGAAATTGGACAAAATAATGTACCCAATTAGATAAAAGATAGTATTTATTTTATTTGTTTCTATAAAATGGATTTTTGACAAGTTTATAGGTCATTTTGGGTCTTAAGGTTAAGGTTTAGTCCCTTATTAAGCTTAATTTAACCTTAATCAATGTAATTAATTTTAATTACTTTCACAAATATTTTTGGTAAAAACTAATTAGGTATTATAAGACATAATAAATTATTATTATTCTAAATATGGAATCTATTTCTCAAAATTCCAATCATAGAAGTGGCAGTAATTAATTTAAAATTCATCCCATAAGTGGGATGGAAATTGGGGTTTTTAAAGTAAAAACGTCCAAAAGTTTGATAAGTTTTTATATTCAATTTCAAAGTGAAATTGAATCCAATGACCTAAATTAGATTAATTATTTTATATATTTTATAATGTAACTTTAAATCAAATTCCAAATATAATTTAACAATATTTATAAATTATATGAAAAAGCATTTTGAATTAAAATTCAGTATTTTTAACAATTCATTAAAAAAGAAAATATTTCAGAAAAATTTGAAAAATTAAACCTAAAATAATTTTTGTGTCTATATTTAAATTATATAGTTTATTTTTTCACATTAAATCAATAAAATTGTCAAAATATAGATTTAAAATGGGTTTTCCCTTAAAAGGCTGTAAAATTGCCTTTTTAAAAATATAGGTTTTTATGTATGAAATAGTGTTTTTTATCTTATGCCTATAAAATATAATTAATGAATATAAAAAATATTTTATTGAATATAAAAAATATATATTTAAATAAAATCACTCAAAAATTGAAATTAATTATGTTTATAAAGGCAAATTTTTTTTGGAATCATAATAATTTTTCTTATTTATATCCAATTGATTCTTATTTTTGTTTCTAATTTAATGGTAACTAATGAATTAATTTTTTATTTATAGAAACCATATATTTTCACAAATTAGTTAATAATATTCATAACTAATAATTTAATGGTTTGGTTATATCTTATTATATTAAATAATATTTGAATAATATATTGATGTTCTGTAAAAATCGGTCTTATGTGTAACACATGCCATCGAGGAAGGATGATATTGTGTGTAACACAAGCTATAGAGGAGTGTATCACTTATGTGTAACTCAAACTAACTCAGTGTTGTGTTCATTTCAAGATATATCATTTATTTAATTTTTTTAAAATATTAAATATATTGTAATGTATCAGGATATAATATTCCCTTCTATATAGGGTGTTGCGTGTCATACAAAATATTGAATAAAAAGTTATAATTTAGAATTTTGTGGTGTTAAATTATCTTCACCTTAATTAAATTTCATCCTTTAAATTTAATCTTTATTTTTATAATATATTTTTTGATACTTCCTATGTTGAAATCCCACAATAGGAGAGGGGTTCCTAAAATTTCCTCTAGAAAAGAGAGAATGAGAAGTACGAAGGTCACACAGACTAATGTATAACTTGGTCTCTAAGTAGGAGAACATTAGTGGAAAGTAAAAATATGGGTTTGATAGAAAAGTGTAAGTATTTATCAATGAGGTCATAAATCTCAAAAAGTTGAACGATCAAGGGAAATTTGTGGGCCTCAAAGTCATAAATATTTAATGATATAAAAGACCATCGGTTCAACCCAAATTAAAGTATTAGGACAAATTTTTTTTCTAATTCATTTCCAAATGTTGGGTAATTATTTTACTGATAAAGAATATAATAACATATTCATACATGATAGGTTTTAATTTCATATGAAAAATTTTAACTTTTGGTTGTGCTTTGATCAAATTATTATTCATCCTTAATCTATGAAATGGATGTCATAAAATTAAATTAAATTTCTAAAGCAACAAAATTTACATTTTATGGATCATAATATCCATAAACCAAGTCTTTATGTACTTGTCTAACTATTTTCCATAACTTACATGGTCAATACCTTAATCTATATTCCTAAAAGTGATACTACTAGATCATCATTAACATTTATTCATAAAATTATTTAACTAAAAAAATAACATATTAACTAGGAAATTGCATGGGTTAGTGGTTGATGTGAAACCCTTATTATCCTTCGATCAGAGGTTTAAGACCCGTTCCATTTGTATACTTGATAGAATGTCACCCGATATATAGGTTGTACTTTTCTACGACCATATTAATATAATTTTCAAAATAAATATAATGGACATCATTAAAATTATATCATTAAAAATCCTTTTAATTAAGGGTTTTCAATAAAAATTATATACATAAATACTTCCTCAATTTATTTACTATGTATGTCCTTCCTTGGTCTAGGGTTTATACTTTAAAATTGGGAATTGACTCTAGTAATGCCCAGTTTCCACACATTTAAGGTAATAAACCATAAATGTGTCCTTAGGTTGAGTTTCATTTCATTCCATAATACTCTTCATTTTTCCTTGTTAATCCTTTTATTTTATGTTCTTCTTTCCCACACATAATTCATTTACCAATTCCAATGATAAAATTTTTTATGTGCATTATTCTATATTCCTTTCATGATGGAAATCAAGTCTTCTTTTTCTCTATGGTCCCCACCTCTCGAGCTGTAAGAAACCTCTATCCTTTTCTTATTTGGTGGGTTCAGATATTGATAAAGGCTTATGTTGCCAATTTTATTTAAAAAAACTAATTATAAAAAAAAAACGATATCCTTCACTCTTATCGACACCTCATTTGGTTTCTCATTTTCACAACCTTATCCTTCATGCTCAATGTTAACTTGAATCCTTCGGTTTGCAGCCATTAACTAAAACTTGAAAGAATAATGTGAGTAATAATAGTCATAGTGAGATAAATGTATAATAATTTATAGTATATATAAATCATAACCCATTATTTTCTGTATAAGATACCTTAGGTTTATACTAGGTCATTCATCGTCATTATCTATTCAAATCATTCACAATGTTTTATAAATAAAATGTGAATTATCTTAAGCATTTCCCCCAGGAGTGTAAAACCAAGTACGTAGTATGGCCCATTGCCATGTACTAGGTTATTATAACTTAGGCCCAACACACATTGTCAAAGTTGTTAATCCTAGGTACATCTGTTCTAGAACTATGTCCACTTTTAGTATCCATACAGGGACATATTTATTAGAAGACCCACATAATATTTATCTTACCAATATTCTAAGATGTTCTTATATACTTATACCCAAATTCTACATTAGCGTTATGTTCTGTAATATATGTTTTCCTAAATCTAGTTCCTAGTGTTTCTACTAAACTTCCTTTGATACTAACTATAGCAACCCAACCCTAGTATTCCAAATATGGTGTCAAATATCAATTACATTGTCATGATTACAAGGAATAAAATTACAAAGGATCGAAGAGTTTAGTAGTCTTGGTAAACTAGACTCATACATGAATTCTACATTAAAAATGAATACATTAATTACAACATAATATTTTTTTTTTGTTTCAAGGATAAAAACTTTATTCATCTAGAGTATTCTTGAATGTCTTTCTTAGTAAATTTCTTAGATTCCCGAGTAATGAAACAAAATAATGGTGATCTCGCATGCTTAGTAAGAGAAAGTAAAGTACAAAAGAAGCAATAATGAATCAATTAGAATAATGAATATTAAAAGGTAATAAATGAACACACATTCCATAAAATTAATAAACTTAATAGATAAAAAATATGGGAAGGTAATAATTGAAAACACACACCATTAAAATAACTAGATAAGGATTAATCAATAAAGAAAGGAAAACAACTAAAACACATTCCATTTAATCAATGAACTGATAATGAAATAAATACATAGATATGTTGATGAAAAATATTAGGGAAAAAAAATAACTAAATCTAAATGAGGTAAATGCTTAATTACTAGATGCCATGTTTCCTAGGTACATGGAACTGTTACCGTCAAGACCTTTCACAAGAAGGTTTAGTATTTCAGGTAAAAACCCATCTAAGGATATCCAACTATTTTGTCCCATGAGACTACCAATGCATCAAGGGGATATCTATAATTGGTCCCCACTTGTTTCATACCAATATAAAGCATTCCTCATAGATTGAATAATTTATTTAACAATGTGCCTTGTCAAATATCTACATTGAATAAATGATACATAATTATCAATATTTACCCAGATAATCAAATAACTAACAAATTATACACCGTATGTAAAATGGTATACAATTTAGGCAATATTAATATCCAAGATAAAAAATATGGATAATTAGGAGAAATTAAATGATTATAGGAAAGTGGATATTTCAAGGAGACTTCAAAAATGGATCAAGGAAGTGAATATCAATACTATCCTTGGTAAAATGAATCAAAAACCATCTAGGGGAAAAATAAGGATGATATTAGTACCAAATATCCCAAGTAGAGTAAAAATAAAGGGTTTTTTTCATTGATAAAGTAAAAGAATAACATAAAAAGCAATATTTATGAAAATTTCGTTTGTTATAAATAACATTTTAAAAAAACTATTGAAAATAATTCTATATGAAAATACATTTTGAGAACATTTTATATAAAATAAACCTTTTAAACTTGAAAAGAAAGATTCAAGGAAACAACTGTAGGTAAATCCATATATACCATATGAGGTAAAAAGAAACATTCCTTTCTCAAGGGAAAAAAGTTATAAAAATTAAATTTTAGAAAAGAAATGAGAATATTCCTTTGAAAAAATTCATAAAGGGCAAAATGGGTAAAAATTTCTTTAATAAATCATTTTTTAAAGGTTAAATACATTTTTGAAAACCATTTAATAAAAAATGGTATTTAGAAGAAAATAAGTTCTTTAATAAAGAGTGATTTGTATTCAAGTTTTTTTAAAAACATTTTATAAAATATTTTGAGGACCAAAGAGTGAAAAACGGTACTATTAAATGAAAAATAATATGTATAACCATAGGATAATAAAAAATAAAGGGTTTATTATACAATGATAAAATAATTTCATCTGATGGAAATTCAAGTGTAAACAATCCTGAATAAAATGAGACTGTAAAGTAAACCCTTGACAATACCATAATTTTAAAATTATAATCAATAAATGAATATATTATGTGTATCAATTGTAAATCTATATAAAGAAGTGTTGTGTAAACAATCTCAAACAAAATGAGATTGTGAAGTAAACTCTTGAAAAGACCATAATGTAGAAATGATAACCAGTCAACAAATAGATTATGCATATCAACTTTAAATCCACATAAGGGAAGTGTAAATACAGCAATAGATAGTAAAAATTTATTACACAAATAATCTTAGAATATTAACTATAACTAGGAAGTAATATAACCCAATGAAAAGGAATTGAGTTATGAAATTCTATACCACTTTGTAATTTTACATTCAAATACACTTAGATGAAATAATTAAAATGGAAAATAAAAATACAATGAATATATAATTATTCATGATATTACATTTCATTGTGGAATTATTTACACCATATATAATAAATTTGGTGCATAACAACTAAGTATGCCTCACAGAAAGAAAATGAGACAAGAATCCCCTACCTTGTGTTTCCTTTCGAGTGAACATACTAAAATCCTTTATAATGTTTTAAATGCGTTAATAAATTATTAAATAACTATATTAACATTTATTATATCATATATTATCCACTTATAATATCTTATTGTGAATTTTTTAGTAATCTTTCATTATTTTAACTATTTTTGGTGTTAATTGCCTAGTTTCCCGAGTAAGTATTAACTTGTTATTTGTTATTCCTTTTAAATATATCATTGTTTAATAATATACATAATTTAAACATTTATGTTGATATCATATATATCTATTATATATGTATCCATAATAATCTGTAATTTTTGGAGATAAAAAGTCAAATGCACCGTTTATGGAGACTATAGTCCGTACATACTCTTAAAGGCTACTTTCATTTCATTATTGTATTTTAGAAGAATGAGAAGTAAATTATATATATATACATTTATATTATAATTATAGTACCATATTTATGTAATATATGTCATATATTTTTATTAAAATTATCCTGAATACTTTTTATATATAGCGTTAAAGAAATCACGTCGCATTGAGGGGGCAGTAGTCCACACTTCCATAAATGATGTTATTATATTCCCACAAAATGGAAAGTATAAAGGTATATATTATATAATAATTAAAAAAGAATAAGGTAATTATAGATATCATAAATATATTATATAAATAGAGTTTCTATCATAATTTCCAACCATGTATGCTGCCAAGGAAACGTAAACAATCGTCATTTCGTGAGGCGGTAGTTCTCCCTACACTGACGATAAGTTCATTACCCATTAGATGGAAGTGTGTGTGAGTTTAGGTAGAAAATTTAATATGAAAAAATTTCATTATATTTAGGATAATAGTGTTATTATAATAACATTTAAGGATAATATTTTATGTGTTGGAGAAGTAAATGAAAGAAAAGTGATCGTTGGAAAGAATTTCCTTTTAATCAGGTGACTCCTTTTGGTTTATACTAAAGGGATTCCTTAGAAAGATTTATGAACAAAGGGAGGATTCAAGTTCAAGGTGATGGATTTTTTAAAGTTAATTGGGAATATCCTGGTAGAACTTTAGTGGTTTGAGAGGTGTGAGGAATGAGGAGAATTGGGGACCTTTTATTGTGGAGGAGGATTGACACTCTTGTAATATTTTGACAAAGGAACTCCATACAATTTTTCACATTGAAATTGGATCCATTGATATTTCTAATTCTAGATAGTGGAGGATATGATATATATATGTATATATATATATATCTACATAAAATGGATTTTTGACAAGTTTATAGGTCGTTTTGGCCCTTAAAATTAAGGTTTAGTCCCTTGTTAAGCTTAATTTAACCTTAATCATTTTAATTAATTTTAATTACTTTCACTAATATTTTTTGTCAAATAATAACTTGTTATTATTATATATTATAAATTATGTTTATTTTAAATATTTAATACATTTTGAAAAATTATAATCATATAAGTGGCATGAATTAATTTAAAATTCGTCCCACAAGCGGGACAACAATGCTGATTTTTAAAGTAAAAACGTCCAAAAGTTAGATAAGTTTTTATATTCAATTTCAAAGTGAAATTGAATACAATGACCTAAATTGGATTAATTTTTGTATATTTGTTATAATGTTACATTAAAACCAATTCCAAAAGCCTCGTTATTCCCTAAAATTTCATATATTATCGATGGTTTCCTTAACCTCTAAATCTGGACCTCTAAGTTCACAGAAACCTCCACACTCCTGAATCTCACCTTGGTTGCTAGATTTAAATAGTGGTGACCCACAATATATTCCTTTGATAGATTTGTCTTCAATTTCTGGGATTTTCAAGAGAGGGTGATAGTGGGCCTTCTCAACAACCATAACATTATGGTTTGATTTGTGTTGAAGGAGGACCTCATCAACGTCTGGTCGACTGCTCCCCATAACGTCAATAGACTTCATTTTTTCATATTCCAATGGTCGTTCAAGTTCCACATGAAGAATTATTATCCTTATGTCTTGGTATGGGTTAGTTTTCTTAACCTTCCTCTACCATTTCAAAATCCCTCAGTTATAATTATGCTTGAAAATCTCATCGATAGATTTTTACGTTCGAATAGTCGCACAGAGTCAGTGTTCCACCCAGTCAATCCTCATGTTTTCATAGAAATGGATGTGTCTAGAACTACTTTTTTAAATGTTTGGATCAAAATCTGGGAGGAGTACAGGTGAAAGCAGCGAGTGATTTACGATAATTGGATGGACTTCTATTCTACCTGCATGCGGCTAGGGCACACCTCAGATGTTTATAATCGGGGGTATGCAATGCTGGTGGGAAGGGGAATCAGAAAAGACTATTGTTCTATATTCAATATGTCAGGTCACTCGAGGTAGGACAATCATTGGAGACCTCGGGTTACACTGAGGATGGAAGACATCGTCAGTGGTGAGGATTCATAGGTACATGATGAGGTTGGATTGGAAAAAATGGAAATGGGTAGGGAGAGTAGAGGTTGGGGACCTCAATTGTTGTAGTTGGTGGAGGAGGAACGACCTGACTGTGTGGATGTGGGTGTGGAAATCATTACTGATGCTGATATGGGGAAGAATGTCACGGTTCCTCAGGTAAACCTGTTGGTGTATAAGGTGCCTAGCAGGCTAAGGAAAGACTTGGTTGGGCCTTCAAAGTGTGGTGTGTGGGAAGGTGATGGAGTGGTCTAGAAGGAGGTGGATCAAGTGGAAAACTAGATGAATGGGGGTAAATATGGTATGGAATAGAATATGGATGTGGAGAAGGTAATTTTGGCTACTTCGTTTGCTGGGGTGTTAGGGTTAGGTAGTGGTGGTGGGTGTAAAGGGAAGTAGGGGTCTACTATGGAGGCAGCCAACCCTATTAGAGTTGGAAGAGTAGGGGGTCTATATTCTGTTATTTAGACCACAATACACTTGAGTAATAGGTTTTAAGACCTTGGAGATGTTGGTTTGGGACCTTTTCTAGATAACTTGGGTGATGGAGAAGGGCTCTGTGGGAAGGTACTTAATGGAAGTAATACTAGCCACTCAGCGGATGAATTCTCAAGCACGAAGAACAACCAGAGTTTGAGGAGGAGGAAGGGAAGGAAGGACTACTCTTCTTTACCTCTTCCTTTGGATACCCTCTCTACAAACAAGGTTAATGATAAGAAGATAGTCATGGGGAACTTGATCCATTTGGGACCTGGGGACCAGAGTGATCTACCCTTGGATTTGATTTTATGTTCTAATGATGAAGTGATTGAGAAGGTATCGTTGCTCAATGCAACTGAGGAGGAGGCATCTAAAATGATGGGGAGGCCTCTAAGAGTGACTCTTAATGAAGAGAAATACTCATGGATTGAAAATCAAGACATAATTCTGGTAGGGGGCCTTAATAAAGGGTTGATTAGAATTGAGGAGTACATATAGTCCTGTGATCAACTGGCATCTGAGTTTGAAAATCTAATGATAGAGGTATCAACCACAAAAAATTCCTCTCTATCCAGAATTTTTTTTAGGGAAGTGGATTCTGGGAATCTCAAGTTACTTTTCAACGTCTCTGTTCAAGTTGGTGGTCTGCGTTTGTTCAGTTATTTATTTGGTTTTGATGAGATTTTGGTGATATGCAACCAAAACTCTACTTGGATCCACTTTAGATGGGGTTCATATCATGAAGTCTTCATCAAAGCTTTCCATTTGTATTTGGATACTAAGAGGGTATGTCTTTTCCATCAGTTCTGTGCCCGTGTACTTCTGCATAGGACTGCTAGCTGAATGGTCATGCTTTGGTGAGGGCTTTTCGTCATGGTACAACTGATGGGGTGGAGCTTATCTTGTTGTTTGTTTTAGGTTAATTTATATTTTGGTGGGTTTTTATTGTTTTATGGACATGTTAGTTTCTCACCTTTTTTTAAAAGTGTTTTGATAATAAAAAAGTTAATTTTTAGTTAGTATTTTTATCTATTCATTAAATAATGAAATTTTTTAGAAAAATATAAAAAATTCACCATAAACTAATTTTTATGTTTTTTATTTCGAATATGAAGTTTAGTTTTACATAATAAATAAATTAAAGTGTTAAAATTGAGATTTAAAATGGGTTCTTTATTAAAAGGCAATAAAATTTCCTTTATAAAAATATAGGTTTTTACGTGTGAAATATGGCTTGTTCTTATCTTATAAAAATAAAACCTAATGAATGAATATAAAAAATATTTTATTGAATATATAACATGTATATTTCATTAAAATCATTCATTAATTGTAATTAATTGATTTTATTAAGAAAAACTCCTTTATAAGTTTTATAATATTTCTTTTTTTATATCCAATTGGTTCCTATTTTTGTTTCTAATTAATTGGTAACTAATGAATTAATTTTGTATTTATATAAACCATATATTTTATTTAGCTAGTTAATAATATTTATAACTAATAATTTTATGGCTAAGTAATATATTATTATATTAAATAATATTTTAGTAATACAAAGATGTTTGGTAAAACTCAGTCTTTCATGTAATGAAAGCCATCGAAGAAGGTTTCTCTTACGTGTAACACAAGATATCTAGGAAGGTATCTATTGTATGTAACTCAATATTACTTAGCATTTCAAGCATTAAAATCTATATCATGTGTTGAATTTATTTGAAATAGTAAATATATTGTAAAGTATCAGGATATTATATTACCTTATAAACTAGGTGTTTCATGTCATACACGCTATTGAATACCAAGTTGTAATTTAGAATTTTGTGTTTCTATATGTAATTCTAGAAGTAAACCCAAAATCCCATGGAAACAACCTAAATTTTATTCTTAAGAAATAACATCCCATCTATACCTTGAACAACCCACCCCCATACTCATTCAATTGATTATCATTAAAAATACAAAAATTTTGGTAGGAAAAGAAAATAATGGGTTGAAATATGGATCAATCATAACAAGTTAAAATATGGATTCTGTTGGCTAATAAAGATAAATATAGGGGAGGGACTTAGGATAAAGAATTTTCAATAAAATTTCATAATCATTTTAAATGTGAATTTGTTCAATCATAGCTTTGACAAGATATCAATGAATGTTATAGTAGGTCGACATGCCTCAAGTATAAATGAAGAAATATAGATTGAAAGATATGAAATATTTGGCTCAAATTTATTTCAAGAATGGAAACATAATATATATCAATCAGGTCTTTGCACGGACATTAATAATTAGATTCCTCAATGAAATATTTTTGGAATTATCTTCAAGAAAAAAAATAATATCAGCAATCATTTTTAAGAAACTCAAAATTGAAGTGAGAATGTGAATTTTGAAATTTCCATTTATATATTATTTCATTTCTGGGAATGATAAATAAATATTTTCAATAGGTCAATATAGTTTTCTTAAGTGATTATGTATCCTAAATTATAAAGTACAATACAATTTTATTTAGTATTTATGGGAGAATATTATTAATTTATTTTCATTCAATAATTCATATTATGATTAAAATAATACGGTGGATAAACTAGGGATTTTAAATTATAAACAATTAAAAACAATACTCCCATTCCATGAAGTTTTCATGTTGTTCTTTATTATTTTTCCCTCTCTTTTTTCTAGCTTTGACTTCATTCCACGATCTTAAAAAATAAAAAACCATACTTGTGATAGTATAGGATCCAAAATCTTTTATGATGAAGAGGATAAAGTAATTGACCATGGGGAGTGATATTAAACTAATTTAATAAATATAATTCATAGAATGAAATTTTAAAATTCAGGATGCCTCTTGGTAGCGCTGATTTAAGGTTGGTAGCTAGAACTTGTTAGTTTTTTTATCAGATAAGAATATGATATAGAGATAACATTATTAGATTTACTCACTTATAACTATTTTTTGAATCTGTGGTAGTTCATTGCTTCCTAATCAATTCATTCTTCTTAATCAGTGCTCATGATGGGATTCATATTAAAGTAAAACTGAAAAATAACAGGAAATCAAAATCTAACTAGAATTTCTTGCTATCCTGCCACACCACTGCTTTATCATCTTCTTCTTAAATTGTTATAGTTTCTTATTCCTTTACTTATTTAAATATGGTTTTCATCACAACAAATAATTTATTCTTCTTATCATATATTTCTTTGATGAGATCATGTGTGGTCTTCTATTAATCTTCCTGTATATTTAGCAGGGAATCCCATTATTCTTCCTTTTCTAGAATATTAGTGAAGAAAAGTGTTTCTAAATGCTATCATCATCCTTTAAATTTTTATCCTTCTTATTCAACTTGATGGATTACACTAACTCAACCACATTTACCTATTTCCCCCTGACCATCCAATCAATAATTTGCATAATATTTTATTCTTCTTCTTATTTATTTCAAAAAATGTATTCTTGTTATTGTTTTTTGTTTACTTTTATGCATATAATGGATTCTTGAGGTTTCAATTCTTCTTCTTTATAAGTCGGAGGTTCATTTTTTTCGATCATATTCAATATGGTCTATGTACTCATCTTTTATATCCTCATTCTTTCCTTATTTTACTACTTTAATAGCATTGAAATCCTCCACATATTTATCTTCCTTTTCTTGAAACCATTTTATCCCTCTATTATTGATCAAAGGTAAATTACTTATAAAGTAATTTAAATTTGAAATAATATGAGAAAGATGAGTTGTCAATTATCCATGTTCTCTGAGTTTGGCCTCATGATCATCCATCTTCTTATCTGAACATAGAATTTACTTTGTGAGAAAATTGATAAGACTGTATTATGAGTATTTCTATTGAGTCTGCTGGAGGTAAGGGTCTTCTTGAACCTATTATGCATCCCAATGGTCTCCTTGATATCATTGATAGATTGTATCCCCTCTTTCGGTCAAAAAATAGGTGTCACTCTACTATTGATGTTGGTATTTACCATATTCATTAGAGTACGAGACATTATATCTTGTTTCTTGATGTAAACAACCATTAAAATTTATTTTATCCCATGTGGTCAAATACTCTTAGTACAAATCAAACTCTAGTGGTGGGGAATAATGTTTTTAATGAAATTTCATCTTGTACTCCACTAGAAACTACCAAAATAATTATATTTAATAATAATAATAATAATAATAAAATTGAAAAAAAATACATAAACTAAAATTAAAAAAATGGGTTAAGAAAAGTATTTGACCTAAGAAATCAGTCTTGATTCATTTGAAACACTTCCCTACTCCCCGACAATAGCACCAAAATTTAATACATCCAAAGGATGTTGTTATATCCTATGTAATTGTGAAATTAGAAATTTTCATTATTCCCAAACTGCACTAACTACAAATTCATATCACAGCGGTAGTGCAAGTTTGATCCCATGAAGAGCAGGGAACACAAAAATAACTCAAAAAATAAGGTTGGGTTGCTCTATTATTGATTGATTAATTTTAATATTTAAATATTTTAAATTAAATAATTAGTATGTATACATGAAGATAATAAAATCATAAGAGAGTGACTATAATTTCCAAGTATGGTTTTACTAAAATTGATTCAACTTTACTCACAAGATAATCACATCCATTAGCTGCACAATTATAAAAATATTCAATATCAACTTGGTGAATTTCATTAAAACTATCCAAAACCTCCAATCCTAATGTATATATTGATTAAAATAACTATAATTAATTAAGTTATGATGGAAGACATAGAAGAGTAATCCAACTAAATGATTATTAAATGATTATCTTAATAAAAATGGGGTTCACTCATAATTAAACACACCCAGTCTATAGTTTAATAGAAAATATGATATGTAATTAAATATCAGAACAATATTATATAATAGAATCATTACAAAAGTGAAGAAAAATCAAGATATAATGGAAATAAATCTCTTCCATTGAACCCAATCCCTCCTAGAGTATTATCCAATAATTTTCGAGTAATAATCTATAAAGAATAAGGTAAAAACCATAAAAGAGAGAATAGAAGAAATAAATTGGGGGAGAATATAAGAGAGTGGATGAGAAATAATTGAATGAAAAAACATAAAAGATATTTTAAATTCAAAACATAAAATAAAACTTATAGTATGAATAATAAAGAAACAAAATCCATCTACGAACTACCCCACTTTAGTGGCCCAACCATCCTACTCCCCTAACTATGTCCAACCACCTCTATATGTCTTTGAATCAACAATCAAATTTTAAGTGCATCGGTCTATTCATAAAAAATACATAGTTATAGAATTCAAGATCAGTCAAATTTAATTTTTTTAATAATGTGAATCTACTTATTCAGATATTCTCCATGAAGAACTTATGATGTAAATCTGATTTAAGATGTAAGATGGGTTTACGATGTAAACCGAAAGCATGAATCGGTCAGGCTTTAGTAAAATGTCTAAAAATGCTCATGTCCGAAATTAATTTAATGATGTAAGTTGTGTTTTTATATCCTTAACCAGGGAATAAACCCCCTATTCACTCCAAGAGACTAGATAGAGATATTTTCATGTATGAAATGTTCTTCCTTTAAAATGGGTTTCACCGACATCGCTCGAGCTTCAAAAGATCATCCGTGGCGATCCTAGACTCGAAAATGTCCTATGATGGTGACATAAGGATCAATAATGAGATTCCCGTGCTTTTTTGCATGGAATTATATAGTTATGTAGAGAGTGGACCAATGACCATGAGTGGTGGCATGTGGTTCTGTGGGTGGAAGGGGTGTGTTCGAGTACATGTTTTGTGGAACTAGCCCAGGATGACATCATCCCACTTAAGTGCACAATAAACTGGTGTGGGAATCATAAAAGATCAAAGATATAGAGGTTTATCCTCCAATATTTACATAAACATGTGGCAGAATATCTATAATCAAGCCAAACTAGGGTTAGATGACCCCAACCCCTATAATACACCAACCCACACTGATGAGGCTTTACTCCTGCTACTGTGTGGACCTGAACACCATGCGCTGGTGCTTACTCCATCATTCAAGCTCCTCTACCCTTGTACTAAATCACACATAGACCTTCCCCAACTGTATAGCCTTCCTAACATGGGCTTGTATGGAGGGCCGTTATTGGGGCTGCTAGGTGATTTTCCCAACTTGGTTGAGGGTTGGTCGGTTGGGGAATCTTTTTTGTGAAGTCCCTCATACATCATTTCCTGCCATATTTTTCTCATTTACCACCAAATATTATATCCTATGATAGTATTATATAAGTGATAAATTAGGCATCAATCATATATAAAATCAATTTAAACCCAATGTAAACCCATAAAAAACCCATGAATATATGATTTCAATTTAGAGATATCAGTTATATGAACCATTTTATTTCTATGGGTTAATTAAGCTAAAATTTATTTTTAATTTCATATGGCATATATATATAGTTATATCATTATATTTTGGGTGGGACCAGAATGATGTATCCCTTTAATACATTGGGTAAGGATTATATCTTATGAGATGACATGTAAGGAACATAGAAGGTTAGCCTTGTATTATAATTTATAGGGAATGAGAGGTTAACACAACCTAATATATTATCAATATAAATAATATGGTTATATTAATCTACCCAGTTGTAATGGTCTTATAAGAGATACTTGAAATATGTTTTTATATTTTATGTTTCTGTATGTTTCAAATTCCTATTTCATATTAGCATGGTTTATTGATTTATGGTTCCATATTCGTATTCAATGGTATATGTTATTATTTCATGATTTTTTATGGTTCTAAATTTCAATTTCATGATATAAGATTATGTAATCATGACTCATGATCATTTTTATGAATTGATGATCTTATTCTATTAGTTAGGATGTTTCTCTTATGATCACTCCACTCACTTTTTTAGGATCTATTGAAAAATCTTCTATAATTCGATAATAATTTTTTTATACATTATGGAGAATTTGAACTCACTATTTTCTTATGTAACCCATTTCCCTATTTTTTATAATACAATGATATGACTAGGATGGATTCATGTGTATATAATTTTTGAGTATGGAATAACACTGTGTTATGAAATAAGATAAATATACAGCTAATCTCAAAATAAACTAAAACATTATATTCTAGGAATGTATTTTGATTATGAGTCTTTGTGTGCAACCATGTAAAATTATATAAAACTCATGAGTTATCATAAGTGATATTAGTGTATGTATGAAAATGATGTATTTTTAGAAATACCAACATAAAATATGATAAATCCAACCTAGAAAAGTTATGAAAATATAGATTATGTTAATTTTCATTCGAATCTACAAAAAAATAAATGTATCTTGTGAGCATCATGTTTTACTAAAGTACCAAATTAGGGATTCATTAAGTATAATTTTAATATATAATAACCACTTAAACCATGTCTTTTATTTGGAAAATATCCATGTTTCTATAGGTTTTTAATTTGACTTTGGAATTTATCTCAGCAGTTTTCAATTGTGGTTAATAATTATATCAATTATATTATATATAACTCCTGTATATTCACATGGATAATGAATTTTCCAAATTCATTAGATTAATTTTTTTAAATAAATTCCCTTGTGAACTTAATACCATTATGGTCACCCATCCATGTGAATAAAAAATTATACAATTTAATTATTGGTAAATAATCCTATTATAGTTATTCATACCCTAAACTTATTACACATGATAATACGTAGTCACCTAACTTTGGAATGACTTATCCATTTGGATGATTAAGGTACTTCCATGCCTTTTCGACGGTAAAAATATCATACTTTAGGTTTTTAAATACGTTCAGGTCGATTTCCCCTTTTATTAGGAAAGAAATACCTTTTTTAAACTAGGTTGAGAGGTAACCCTTACAAGATACAAAGGCTCAGTGTCTTATTGTCTTATTATAAAATGACTCGACAGCCCTACATCCCATAGGCATATACATGGAACAAATACACTGAGTGATTAGTCATTCTAATTATATATTTACAATCAAACATTATACTACCCCCTTCCAGAAATCATTTCACCATGATCTTAGTTTGGATTTTACATCTCCCCCACTACCATGATCCATTTCATCATTCGAGACTAACATATCATGGTATGGACCCCCTTAAATCCATTGTGTGGGAGTAGGTATGGGTGAAATGTGTCTTCACAACCATCTCTTTTTTGAGTCTTCCACTTAGTGATTCCTCTATGGACCTTTCTTGCATCACCTTCTTGATGCTCTGTATCTTCATATTAATCCAAAGAGTATATGTTCACCTAGAAGGGAACCCCTTTATCCCACATCGGTGGTCCATGGGGATGAAAGGCTAGATGAAAAGCATCAGTATGCCTATCTTTCAAATTGAGGCCACCCACCCTATAGTGCCTGCTCACATGGTCTTGCTATTACAATGAGCTATTATCTTAGTCTTGGTCACTTTTCCTTCTTCCCACTAGTGTTAAACAAGATTTACAATGTCCCATGGGAATTTTGTTTTTTAAAACTTATTCCTATACCACTAGAGTCCACTGAAAACTTTTGTTTCACCTGAATCCTTATGTGAAACACCACTGGTGTCGCCCCTATCATCATCCTTGTACACCATCAGCATCTACTTTAACACCCTATATTCTTGAAAAAAAGGAAAACTATGTTTTATAATATATATTACATGGAGCACTGATCCTAAATGAACCATTAAATATTAAAATTTAAATATGATCATTATAATATAAAAATTAAATTTTAAGTAATCAATAGGATTAACTTCTTTATGAAATATATATAAAGGTCTATATAATATCCCTATTGTCCCTTGAAAGACATTGGAATTTATTAAGGAATATTTTTGGAGTCAGGCATGGATACAATGTGAGGTTCAAAGTCCTAGTGATCCTGAATTTGGATACAATAAAAATATTAAATATATTATATAATGCACATAATTATTGAAATAAATTATAAACAAAGTATTGGGTTAGAAATATGATAGGTTTGTTTAATCTCAAATGTGGATTTTACCCTAGGTATGAATTTTTTTTTCATCATTGGTGTTTAGTTAACAATTGGTCATGGAATAAATAGAAAATTAATTAATTAAATTAATTAGTTATTTACCATGACCAAGATCTCTTTATAAAAACATGTTTATATCCATATCATAGGGTTAGACACATGACCTTGGAAATTTAGGAGTTGAGAATGTAGAAGTGATGGTGGGCATTGGTATATTTGATAAGTGATCAAAGTTCCACAAGGATCAAGATTGAAAAAAGAGTTTATGGATATCACTAAAAACAAAAATACAAATCCATATTTTGTTAGTAACCAACCCTAACTCAGGGTAGGGAATTTTATTTTTCAAAGTTTATTTATCTATTTTTTATTCCGTGGCAAACATAAAACTATTATTTTTAAAGTTTGATTCACAGGATGATCATTTTTTTATTGTATGGATTTATCTTCCTAGAAATAGAAATTTGATATTTCTTTTGACAATACTCTCCATTCATTATCTTCATTTATAATGAATTAAGGCATACATGAACATTTTATATGATTTTTTCCTCTTGTTTTTGTTTTAGGTTTTTATCTACCCATTCTAAATGTGATCATCATTGATATTTAATTTGACCAGGGATTTGAAAAATACTCAGTGAATGATTGTTTAAAAATCAGTCTTTGGAATATATGATCATTATGGCGGGTTTGAGGTAGAGATCAATGAAACAGTTGCAGTGCATGATGATGGAGGATTGATCTGGTTTTTATTAGAGATCCCTAGATCATGGGTATTGGAATTTTGACAACAAATAGTGGAAAAAATATTTTACCAAGGGGATTTATGGATAGAATTTGGCCACCAGAGGCATGAAGGTCATAATAAACCATAACTGGGATCTATGGTGGGTTTTATGGTATATTTGACGGTGGTGGCGGTGCGAGAAAATTATATGAGGAACTTGAATGTTTGGGAAAGTTCATTATGAAATGACGTATATTCTAAAGAACACATGTCGTGTGGTCCCCTGCCACGACAATAAGGTTTACATGTATAGAAAAATATCACACACAATGTGACATGCATCACACATTGTGTGACATATTCCTAGAGACTCAATTTGTACTATGAGGTAACATAGGCATAAACATATCTAGGAACACAGATACATCCAAAGTATACAAGTATGACCATGTACTAAAAAATAATAAAGTGCTTGGGTAAAACCAGGTACATAGGCACAACTAGCATATACGGGCATAGGAAGAGGAACACTTTCATAAACACAGTAATGTCTGGGTTTAGGGGTACACACTTTGTACTTTCTATACATGTTTTTACTCTCTCTGATATAGCTTGGAGTCCTTTGTCACTTCAATATATACTAGGTCTAGTTGGGTTAATTTTCTTTGTTTATGATTTCAATGGTATAATGAGGAATTCCATTATGATCATAGGATTGTGAACCCCTATATAGGATGATTATAAAATAGTGTTCTTAGTGTCCCTCTTTGTGACCTAGGTGATATCCTATATCATTTAGTCTTTTAACCTTTGTGGGGTTTATGGTATCATTTTTACCAATATACAAATGATTTCAATCCCCTATCTTTATGTTTAATCTAGTAGGTTTCGTAGTATCATCATGCATATGATCCCTTATTTAGTGGGTTATTTTAGTGGGGTTCATGGTGTCCCCCAGCGACCCTAGGTGTAATCCCTTATCTGAATGTTGAGATCTTCTAAGTTACATCATGTATCTTCTTTGGTGAGTCCTAATGATCATGAAATCTCAGGTGCACTCCATTAGTAACAGAATGGACCATGGAGTGTATTCTCACAAATGAGAATTACCTTAAAGACTTGAGAAGAATCCTATGTTTGGAAGTTGTTGAAATATCTTTGAGACTTAAATTCTATTATGAGTATATCTGGGTTATTAATTATTATTATCACTATGTCTCTTATCCTGATTGACATGCCTTGTATTTATGGATTTACTAATCTATTAATGCTTTATGTTTGGTTATTTTGGGGTGTCATACTGCTTATTGTCATACTCACCCCTACATGGGATCTACATACTTATGTCATCTATTATACATAAGGCACACATTTTTCATGGTGTCCTTGGAAGACTAGGAGTAGGTGGAGTTTAGTGAGATAAAATGAACGTGGTTGCACCAAGTTTTTCATTTCACAATAGTCCCCTCCTTTTAAGAATGTTGGACTCCTTTTGAATTTTGGGTGGGCTTTTATTTTTCCCTTTATTACTTTTTAGTATCTTTTCACACTCTGATGTGAGATAGATTTTATGCATGCATTATGGTATTAGTTTCATTTAAATTTAAACATTGTATGAGTATTTGGGGATGTGTACATATATGAATCAACATTAGGATAATGCCTCCCATGAGTGTGATATACCTACTCAACACTATTCATTAGTCCATGGACTATTAGAGGTGGGATTGGGGTGTCACACTCAGCTTATCACTAGTCAGGAAGCCCTTGGTGGGTCAAGTCATGATAGATTTGTATTAGAGAAGTGTTCATACTAGGACTGATGTTTGGATTTTTTTCTAGCAGTGATATAGGTTTAAGAATGACGGAAACAATTCTAAATTGTTTCGATTTAGGATTTTAAGCCAAGGAATCCAGTGTTGGTGTGGCAGCTGATGTATCCATTCATAGGGACTCTTGTAACATTCTTGTTGAATTGATACATATAAGTAATAGATATTGGAAAAAACGTTGGTGTATGCATCATATTGGAATGTTTTGTTGTTTCTATGTACTAATTAAGAGAACTCCCTAGATATATTCATTTAATTTGGTATGTTTTTTCTTCTTCTAAGATGTTTCCATGATGAAAACTGGTGAGGTTTCTATAGTAGAGTCTATAGTATGACCCAATGGGTGATGGGGACTCCATATAAAGGACTGTTCATGAGGAAGTTTTCCTTCCTGGTGGATAAAAAGTGGAACCTCAACCCATTGATTAGTATGCAGACCTACCTTTATTGGTTCAGGTGGATGCATCATGTCATATTGAGCCATCGATGGATCTATTGATTCTCAATGACTATTCAAAAGGGTTGAGTATATATTATGATTTTTCAAGGCTTAGATCACTTAGAATACTTTGTGATTAGGACTAGTTGAGAATAGGCCTGCGGTTCATTTCCTGACATAAAAGACTACACCATTTATAAATAACTTTGGGGAAAATCAATCCATCTAGACAGATTCATTGTTATGTTTATGATGGACATGGTAACTTGGCATAAGATTTACTTAACCATCATGCTATAGACAAAGATATGACTGATAGACCACAAAAAAGAGTTGTAAATTGGATAAGGGAGGTTCTTATGGTGGAATACATAGAAGATGATTTGGGAGAGTAGTTGTAGGTGGCTAGCATTTTGATATATTTCTACAACCACAACCCCTAGGTGATCCACACTAGGATCGAGGAGCTAGGGAACAAGGATGTGGGTGGATGCAAGTCCAGGAGGCTTAAGACCTAGAGGCTTCATGATTGATTCAAGGTGTGATATGTGTCCTTTATACATTATCTATTGTATTTATATAAATGGGTTCAATCCACTTATTCCTTTCTATATATCTTATTTGAATCATAATTTTTTTGGGTGGTTCCATTAACTCAACCTTTATGATTATAGACTCCCACAAGAGAAGATTAAATGATCAATATTTTATGATGATTTTGTGACCTAAATATTGTAAGAGATAGATTATTATGGGATATTTACATAACCATTAGGAGACGTTACAATGTTTTTCTCAGTGGGGACTACTTTTTCACAGTTCATGCACATATTTGCTACGTTAGATAGAGTATGTGTGGTGTCTGTGGTGATGGGATGATGTTTCCTTCATTGATGAGAAGGAAACCCATAAATATTATGATGGGCTCATATATAATTGGATACATCCATTTAGTCACTAGTTATCCAGTATTACCCTTAGATAAGTATATGCAATGAGTTTTTGGCTTCATAAAGTAGTGGAAGAGTGTGCATATGTCTTTCCTAAGGACACTCTTGCCTTACCTACCCACCAAGATATATAATTTTGCATAGTCATTAATCTAGGTATTGTATAAATATTTACATCATCATATTGAATGGACCCTATAGATATTTGTGATATTATGGTGCATCTGGAGGAGTCACATATGAAGGGATTTATTAGATCTAATGTGTCACCCTGGGCATCCCTAGTTTGGTTTTCCAAGAAGGTAGAATTTTTTTTGAGGTTGTGTGTGTATTGTCATCACTTGAACTAGGTGACCGTAGAGAATAAGTATTCACTACCGATGATTGATGACGTCTTCGACCAAATAAAGGGGGTGAGATGGTTCTTGAATATTTACCACATATTAGGTTATCTCCAACTTAGAGTATAAGATGTGGATATACCAAAGATGATGTTATGATATCTCTATGGTCATTATGAGTACTTGGTGATTCCTTTAGGTATAAAGAATACCCCAACAATGTTCAGGGGAATCTTGATCCGTATACTTCATCATTTCTTAGACTGTTTTGTGGTGTTCTTCAATGATGAGATTCTAGTGTAGTTGACATGTGAGAAGGATCTCATGAGCCTCTAGAGGATAGTTCTGGATATACTCTAAGAGAATCAGCTTTGTAGAAGGGTCTCAAAGTATCCATTTTGGATTCTAGAGGTACATTTTTTGTGTCATGTAATCTTAGATATGAGAGTGGCAGTGGACATAGCGGAGGCTGAGTCTGTGTTATCTTGGGAGCCACCCAAGAGTGTGACTGAGATATGAATCTTCCATAGGTTTTCTAGCTACTATTGTGAACTTATACCCAATTTCTATATTACTTATGAACCATTGACTTCTTTTACTCATAAGGGAATCCTGTTATGTGTATGTAAAGGTTATAGGATAATTTTTAGGAGTTATGGAAGAGGTTGATGAGTGCCCCATCTTCATATATTTAGAGGAGGGTTCTTATTACATAGTGGTCTGTGATGCCTGCAAAACTAGACTTAGTTGTGTTATGATATAGAGGAATACCATGATATTCTATGGTCCTTATAGTTGAGACCACAATAGAAGAACTATGAAACCCATTATTTAGAGATGAAATCATTAGTATTCACCCAAAATATATGGCGACACTATATTATGAGTTATAGGTTTATCATCTTTTACAACTACAAAAGATTCAAGTATATCCTCTTATAGAAGGATATTCACTTGTGATAAAGGTTTTGACTATAGTTCCTCCATGATTATAGCTTCAAGATAGTCTTTACTCTAAGTAATGGGAACATGGTGAAATTTTCTCTTAGTAGGAGATCTTTTGTGCATTTTTTGAGTGATACATTGAATAAATTAGCCCCATTTCTATTTTCCTTAGTGGAATAGGATGGAAAGATCTACCTGAAGTCAGTTCTTATAACCCATCCACTTCTATATTGACTTAAGGAGGCTCAACTTGGATATTATGACTATGAGACCTTGCATGTTCAGATATCCAATATACATGCTTCTGATGGATTTTCTAAAGGTGGGGAGAACATCATGCTTTTTAGGGGATAAATGATGGTAAAATTCACTCTATGAGAAGAAGTGATGATGTGGTGTTATGATTTCCCTTAGAAATACTTATATAAGTAATGACGATGTGATGGGATACATTGGAATTAGTTTTTGAATTCAAGGAAGTTATTGTGGGTTTTCAAGTTAAAATCTTGATGTCTCACCTATCAGTAGATAAAAACTGAAAATTACTAGTGGAGAGTATGGGATGCCTATATAAGAAGTAGGTAGTCTAGATTCATGTAATTACCTCAGTGATTGTTACAAATCATGATTCTCACCATACATCATGATTATGTGGAGGATTACAAGAGGCCCTTTTGAGTTGGTGTCATTTCATCATGGTGTTTTTATCCCATAAATATGGCTTTGTAAGGTATACATTTCAAGTAATAGTGACCATGATTTGGATTTTGTGTCAGATATAGGCCATTTCTTATAGGATCATCCACTAATGGTGGATTTTTCATATCACAATAGTTACCAATATACTATCGTTATAGAACCATTTTAGGCCATTGATGGGAGAAATTGTAGGTTATTATTGTACCAGTCAAATATAGTGGGTGATACCACTTATGATCCTAGAGTTGTTTCTAGGGACTATTATAGAAGGTTCCATTATTTTATGGGAAGACGAGGACTAAACAGATCCACCAAAAGTATTATAAAAACTAATTATAGAGGCCTTTTGAGTACGATGAGGGAGACCACATGTTTCTAATGGTCACACTTCAATGTAGATTACATTTATTTTTCTGAGGTGATATATTATTTATATGATTCATCGGGCCTTTTCAAATACTACATAGGGTTGTTGAGGTGCTGTACCACATAGCCTTACCGGCATAGTTAGACTAGGTACATAACATCTTCTATATGTTGCAACTAAGAAGGTATGTGCATAATCAATCACACATTATTAATTATAATTAGGTAGACATTGAGAATAGAGATACCATTTCATAGTTCTTGGCAGTGATCATGGATTTGTAAGAGAATATTATTTATGGGCTAGAAATTCCCTTGGTGCATTTTTGGTGGAAGAACAAGATTCTGTAAAAGAGAGCCTGGGAGAGGGAGCCCTAGATGTGGGTTCATCACCCTCATCATTTTTTGTAGGATTTTTTATTTTTGGGATGAAAATACCTAATGTTGGGAGAATGAAACATCCCTGTTTTTTCCTTACAAGACTTTAGGATATATTAAGGAATTTTTTTGGAGTTAGGAACTGAGATGACATGAGATTATGAGTCCTGGTGAGAATTATTAATGATATAATAAAAATATTAAATATATTATATCCCACATGAATAGTGTTTCATAAATAATGTAATAAGTCCTGAAAATATTATCAGGACATAAATCTAAGACCTCCATTGAATCCAGAATGTGGGTTTCTCCATAGGCATGACATAACCTTTTTCATCGTTGGGTGTTTGTTTAAAAATTAGTTATGGGGGATATTTTAAATTAATTATTTAAATTAATTTATTATTTTTCAAGACCTATGTACTTATATAAATACATATTTATAGCCAAATAAAAGGGTTAGATACATAACCCTATGTATTTAAGAGGAGGTCATATAGGATTATTGGAAGACATTAGGATCATTGATCAACAATCATAGTTTTGCAAGGATATGAAATGCCGAAAAAGTTTATGGATTTCATCAACAAATAAAAAAATCCATTATTCATTAGATATCAACCCTAACTGGAGGTATATTATTTGATTTTCATGGTTTTTTTCCATTTTTCTTTCATGATAAACACAAATCAATTTTTCTTACACTTTGATTTGCGGTATGATCATGTTGTGTGAGAATGGAATTATCTTCTTATAAATAGGTATTTGATATTGATTTGATATTACATTTGTTTTTAATCTTCATCAATAATGAATTGAGGCCAAGGTAAACATTGGATGAGGCTCATTTCATATGTTTGTGTTTTATTTATTTTCTATGCATATTCTAAATGTGTTCAACATCAGTATTTTATTGTACTTGTTATTTGATAAATAACTAGTGAATGATATTTGAAAAATAAATATTTGGAACAAATTATCATTACCATGGGTTTGGGAGGGATATCGATGAAACAATTGTGGTGCATGATAATATTGGATTGATCAAGTTCAGATTGGTGATCCCCAACTCATGGGTGTTAGAATTTTGATAATTAGAAGTGATAGTGAAGTTTTTACTGATGGTATTTATGGATAGAATATATCCACCTATGGTGAGGATGGAAGAGTCAACCCGAATAAAAATCTACAATAGGTCTTATAGTGGATTCAGAGATGGTGGTGATTTGTGTAAACTATGTGGAGATCCTTATAGTATAATAAAATACCTGATCACATGACATGTATTATGAAGAACACATACAATGTGGTGCCCTACAATGGTTATAGGGTTTACACGTAAAGAAAAATATCATATGCCATGTGACACATGTCACACACTGTGAGAATAATTCATGGAGTCTCGGTGTGTACCCTGAGGGAAAATGTTCACAAACACAATCAGTAACATGGTGATGTATAAATTATGTGGCATGACTATGTAAATTGGAAAGACTAGTGCACACAGGCACTAGCCGAGGAACACGAGAGCATACATGGGAAGGTCTGGGTTTAGAGGTACACACCATGTACTCACTATACATGAAGTGTACTTCTTATGAGGCAGTTTGGAGTATTACTTCTCTTCAATATAGACCATTTCTACTTGAGTTTGTTTCCTTCGTCTATACATTCAAGGGTACAATGATGTATTATGTACTAATAAAAGTATTGTAATCCTCTACACGGGATGGGTCTTAGATAGAGTTTGAAGTATCCCTATCTCTGACTTGGGGTGAGATCCTATATCATTCCTTATTATAACCTAGGTGTTGTTTGTGGAATATTCATAACCAATATACATAGGGTTTCAATACCCTCTATAGTTGGTCAATCCACTAGGGTTTATAGTATCTTCATGCATATGATACCCTACATATTGAGTTATTGTAGTGGAATTCATGGCGTCCCCTAGTGATCCTAGGTGTGATCACTAATATGGGTGTCAAGATCTTTTGAGTTCTAGTGTGTGTCTTACTTGGGGTGGTCCAATGAGGAAAATATCCCAAGTGATCTCCATTACTGACAATATGTCCATTGAATCAGTTCTTCCGGACAAGCATTACCTTGAAGTCTCGATCAGAATCCTATGAATAATAGTGGCCGAGACCTATTTGAGACCGAGAATATGTTATGAGTTTATTAGGGTTATTTATAGTCCTTATCTCTATGTATCATATCTTTTTTCTACATGCCATGTATTTATGAGAGTACTACTCTCTTGATTATTTATGTTTGGTGATTTTGGGGTGTCCTAATGGGTATTGTTATATGCAGCCCTACAAGGTCTCTGCCCACATGTGTCATGTCTTATACAAATGAAAGGAATCTTTTGATGGTGTCCTAGAAAGACCGGTAGTAGGTAGATAATAGTTATCTATATTGACCATGGTTGTACCATGGGTTTTATTTGATAGTATTCCCCTCAATTTGAGCAGGTTGGACTCTTTTTCACTTTTGGATGAGCATGTATTTGTATCTTTATTGGTTTCCATTATTTTTTCAATCTATGATGTGGTATAGATGTTATGTATGAGTTATGTTATTAGTTTTATATACCTTTAATCATTTATGCGTATTTTGGGGCATGTGTGTACTGGTACATTAGGCTAATTCCTTCCATGTGTATGATATGCCTACTCGATGCTTGTTTCCAGTCCTTGGACTATTGGAGGTGGTCTTGGTGTGTCACACTTAGCTTACTGCTATCCAAGAGGGGTATAATGGGTTGGGTTATGAAATCTATACTCAATATAAATTTATTAATATTTTCATTGTAAATAATTTCACAATTTCTAGTAACGTTGTTTTATTCATAAAAAATATATTTTCTCAAAAAATGGATTTTATTTTTTTTCAGGAGAAAATTTTATCATTATTTTATAGAACTTTTAGAAACTTTATTCTATAAAAATAAAATCTTTATGGTAATCATCATATCAAAATTTTCTTATTGTGAAATTTTGAGAGTTTTATAAAAACCTATATTTTTCAATTAATAGTGAAATAATGCCGATTTTTATTCAAAACTATATTTTATTTTTAAGTGTTTATAATTTCATATTCAATATTGTATTAGTTTTAAAATTTCATTAGTTTATGAAAAACCACTTTTAGTTTTGTCTTAATGGTTTAATTTCAAATTAAATTATACCACTTATGTGAATTGAATGTTGGAAAATGAATTAATTTTTTTGGAATAATGAGGTCTAAAATTTTTAAATATTTCCCTTTTATTTTTAGTCACCATGAATAGTAAATATTGTAAATATTTATCACTATAGTAAGGGTAAATCAACTAATTATGGTAAAAAATAATATGATAAGGACTGAAAATTTACCATAACACTTGAATTTGTCCCATTTTATAAACTATGTAATTATCTTTACATAAAATTCATGAATATATGAATACTTGGTTTTATATATCTTAGATTTTTTACCTTTATAATATTTTAGGAAAAGATAAAGACAGAAATATAACTTTCTAAATTTTAATAACTATATTATTTTTTAACGGGGATAAAAATAACTTATGTTTGGTTATAAATATAAACTTTAATAAAAAATTATTTTTTTATCATGGAAATTTATTTCTGTTTTTTAGTATTGAAATAATCACCTTAAATTATTATAAAATGGTGAAAAAATATTTATTACATTAATAGAAAAATAAAATAAATGAATTTAAATGTATTAAAAGTAATTCAAATTAAATGAATCTTTATTTTACTTTAATTTTTTACATAAATATAATATTTTAGTGATGTGTGAAATGATTATATTGAAATTCCATTTTTTTGATGTTGTTTTCAATGTAGAAATAAATGAATAGTTCAAAAAAGAGACATTAATGATATATTATAATAAATAATAATTTATCAAATGATTTAAAATTCATAAAAATCCTATATTCTGAAAATTTATTGGGAAATTGTTTAAAATATTAACCATTCTCCATTTATTGTATTTTTTTTCTTTTATAGTAACAATCCCCACCCCTAAAGTGTAAATTTTTTTATGATGGTAATTCTTGAAAAGGGTTAAGGCGTGTTAAAACAAAGTGATAAGGGTAAAAATAAAATCTAAACATTTCAAAATTTTATTTTGTAATATCATTTCAACCCATCCTTATCCTATATTCTTATTATATCAGTTTTTATCATTTTTTACCTGAATATTAATTTATATTAATTCCTTGTTTTAAGAAATTCCATAATTGCCTCTCTTATCACTTATAAAGGGGCACATCATCTCCCCTTTTATTAATACTTAAAAATCCTTTTGTTTTATCCAATAACTACCCAATACACTTATATAATTCCTTTAACACATCCTAGAGGCTTTGGTTTTATCAAAAAATCAATCTAGGAAATATGTTTCCGTAAACCTAAAGAGGTTATACGAACCAGAGGTATCATTCTTAACTGAGCATTTTTGTATTATTTATTCATTCACCTCCTTAAGTTATTATTAAAAAATGATGATATAATAAAATAAGTATATATAATATAATTATATTTTATTATTTTAATGAAATAACCTATATCCATCCCATATTCCATCAAATGGGAAATGAAATCCTTATTCGTGTGTACGGTAGACTACAACCTCCTAATGTAATTCATTTTCCATAATTTACTCTAACAAATGATTATGATGATAGATTTAATGTATATATATATATGATATTTATGACATATTTATAATTATAGAAAATTATGTTATCATATATTTTCTTACCTTTCAATTTATTAAAATTTGATAACGTCATTCGTGCGTATATGTTGATTAGCACCACCCCAAAGAAATGTGATTATTTTTATCATTATGCATCACATAGATGGTATATAAAAGTTTTTTTAAAAAGTAATATTATATTTATTATATAATTATCAATATTTAATGATAAAATCATACTTATATTTTTTTATAATGATGGTTTAAAAATTTAAACACTACTCAATCATACGTACAACCCACCATCTACATGATTGTAACATAGTTTATTTTTCATAAAAATATTTCATTAGAAGTTTTAAAACTATAATTAAGTCAAAAAAATGATAATTATATCATGAAAATTATTTTATAGATGATGAAATAATGAACTCATTGATCATAGTCAACTTTCAGAAGTTATTTTGGACTTATGAGACGAATATAATCAAAACATCTGTCATGAACTTAAATGATTAAGAAATTGAATTTTACATGAAGACAAATAAAATAATATGTATAATAAAATTAATAAATGTTTTTAATGAATTAATTAATGAACAAAATTTTACTATTTAGGAAGTTAAATAATGTACTTGACGTGTCATACTCTAGGTAAAATACTTTATTTTAAAACAATCCTCATTTGAAATTTACCTTATAACTTTTTTTCATACATGTCCAAATTCTCCTAAATTTTTTAAGAAAATTATTATTTATGAATAAATGGATGATAAATTTAATTTCTGATCATATTTAAAATTCTTTATAATTTTTTAAAATAAATATTTATATGGTTCTATCTAACAGATGTTTTACTTTAAAAACGTCATTTTAAATGTTTTAATGATTTATTTTATAATTCCTTCTCTTCTACGTCCATATTATTAAAATTATTTTATAGATTTAATTATATGTAAATAAATGAATTTTAAATTAAATTTCATGACTATTTTTTACTTTATTTTATATGTTTTGAAAAGGATCCATTTTTACATATTTTATTTAAAATGTTTTTACTTTATTTAAATTTAAAATGAATGTTTTATTTTAATATATATGGGACCAATGACTTTTTCCACCATCACAACCATTATTTGATATTTTTATTTATTTATAATATAACTTATTTTCTTAAAATAAGAATCCCATTTAATTTTTTTCTAAGTATTTTCAAAATGTTTTTTAAATGGAATGGATATTTCAATATCTAAAATTATATTGCTTATGGGTTTAAGGGATCTCTATACCACCATTTTCTTTAGGCTGTGAAATTTCTATCTCTATATATTTTATATCAATATTTAATGTAATTTAATGCTTATAAAATATTTATATAAGTCTCTCACATATATACCTAGCTTATTCTCACTTACTTTGAGAAGGTAATACATGACTTATGATTGTTTCACAAATAAATTATTTAAGAAATATGTTTTGATTAAGATGTGAGAAAATATTAGGCAACCCATTTTCTTTCCATGAGAAATTATTATGTTAATTAATTATTATTTATTTACATTTTTTGGAACACATAATCATGGACATATATGATGGGAGCACCCTCATAGCACCCAATGAATTGGGTAAATATTTTTTGTCCTAAGACATTATGTACGGGACTGAGGAGTAAGACTAATCCACTATGAGACTTTTCCACTAAATTATATTGTCTTGGAATTTACCCTTGACTTATTATTATGTTATGTTTTGTGTTACTTCTAAAATTTACCATGTTTCAATGAACTTATGATACCATTTTTATTGTATTATTTTCTTATGTGATTAACAATGAGCTTATGTTTAAAGGAAAGTATATGCTACATCATAAGGCTAAAATGTACAATGTTTTTTTAAAAAGTTATCATAAGTTTTTCATGATTTCAAAGGAACCATTAAATGTTTTATTTTTTCCTTTAATATTTATAATGAAATGTTTTATGAAAATATTTGGGATGAGAATTTTATTTTTAGGTGATAAATTTTTTAATTTGATCCCAAATTTTAATTTTTAAAAGACAAATATTTTATAAGTATTCCTGAACTAACATGTTTATTTTTTTATATGTTCTTAGTGGGAGTTTTCACCCAGCCCATGTTTTTAAATGTTTTTCATCAGGTTTAAGGATGGGTATAATAAGTGAAGAATTTAAGTTGAAAGTCATGGATATTATTCATAATAATATATCATGTTTCATTTTAAAAGTTTTATATTGTGGGAAAAGTGGTTACTAAGTATAATTTCCCACATTATAATTTATAAATTTTTAATATTATTATTTTTTAATTCTATAAAACACTTAACCTAAAATATTTTTGGTAATGAAAGAAATATAATTTTATTCTAAATTCAATAGATTATGTAATTCTTAAGGATGATTCAATACTATTGGTATCCAAGAGAAAGTTTAAATAACATTGGATATTATGATGTTTTCCTGTGAGGTAAAATTAAGAGTTATGGATACCATCATGGGTTTATAAGTTTGAGGTTCATCATAATTTCAAAGGCTTAAACACCCATTTTGAGGTTTGAGGAGATGGGAGTTCAAGATAAATAAGATTATTTTCGGAGAAATTTTTTACAGTACAACCATTGCCGTTCGTATGTGTTTTTTTAAAACATTAATTTTAGGAATAATTCTTTTATATTCTATGTATGTTAGTTGAAGGTCATCAATAAACTTTATGGTTTATATGATCATTGAAATTGAGATAATTATGGGTTATTACAATTTTGGAACATATGATTTATCATATAGATAACCATGAGATTGGAAAGAGATTTCGTAAATAAGTGATTATTTTTATTTTGGAAGAAGTTCAATATTTTGGGAACTTTATATTATTAAGGTAAACTGAATATTATTAGATACAATTATATTTTATTTATTAACTACAGGTTTAATAATATTTTTGATACATACTTGTTTTTAATGTGGATTTATGGGGATTAAGGTTATTTATGGGAATGATTAGCATATCATGGGGATTATATAATTTGGGCATATATATTTTTGGTATGAGACTTTAAAATTGATTGATGTTATTTTGAGATAAATGTTAAATTAATTTAACAAGAATATGTGATAAAATACTTCCAATTTTTAGGTTTTAATCTTATTTTAGAAAATTTTGAATAATTTTAATGCTAGTTATTTATTTAATGATCTAATTTTACCTTTGTTGTGAGTATTGTGGCATTAAATATTAACTTTATATTTGATCATATGAAGGTTTATTCATTTTTGGAATTATCTAACCCTATGCTAATTTTTTTGGTTTTTGTTAATTTCTAATGATTTTAGGAACACCTTTTTATCCTTTAGTGGATTATGTGTTCCATTAGAAGTTGATTTTAGTGTTTCATAAATCAAAAATTCATCTTGAATACTCACTATTTAGAGAAAAATATGCGATTATAGTAGAAGTTGATTAAAAGAGGAAATTATTTTTATCAAGTAAGTATATTTTCCTTAATTTACTATTATAGATAGAAAAGAAATTAATAAAAATCTATTAAATGTATCATTAAACAAAATTTTTATCATATTACATTCATTTTCGATGAATCTATGGTTTCTTTCATACCTCATCGATTTATGGTTTTTAGGTCATTAACTTTCTTCTCATCATTAACTTTATTATGATTAATTATCTCTATCACACACCATAATTATTTAGGAATTTTGATTTTTCTCTATTTCCATAATTTTACTTACCATTTTTTTTCTATTTTGAAACCAAGTTATATGATGACCTTTATATTTTCTTTTCCCTCTTTCAAGAGGAATTTTTATTAGCACTTTCTATTATGTAATATTCCAAAAAATGTATTTTTAGATGTCAGACCGTTATCTATCGATCCTGAGCTAAAATTGTGTGGATATAATTTATTAAAATGTGGAATAATGTGACACCATGAGATTATTAAAAAAATTAAATTTCGTTCAATAGTATATACAACAAGCAACACCGAGCCTAAATAAACCATGAAATGTTATTATTTACATATAACTATTATAAATTAGCTGATAAACTATAAGGTATTAATAATATTTAATAATTTATGAATTATATATAAAGTTACTACTCAATAAATGTGTGTATATTTTTTTCTAAGTAAATAATTACTCAATTTTGTAGTAAACAAATTTTGTTATTCAAAAATACAATCACATTGGAAAATGCATTTTATTGATTTTCATGAGATAATATTATAATTCGTATCTATAAATTTTCAAATTTTAATTTTATCTAAGTGATATCAATTTTAAAATATTATTATCAAAATTAACATATGGTTAAGTTTTTTTATTTTTCTTAAAAGCTTAATTTTTCAACAAATAATGAAAAATGTTGTTTTTTATTGAAAAATATATTTTATTTTGAAGTGTTTACAAAGTAATATTATATTATTAATTATTTTTAAAATTTATTTATTTCATTTTGATTAAATAAGATCCAATTACATTCATTATAATTAATTTTATAATTGAATTTGGTATAAAATAATTTTTATAATTAAAAAATCATTTTTTCGGAAAACCTTTTTTGTCATGTTTTGCGAGTTTAATTTTAAATAAAATAAATTCAATTATGTGAATTGAATCTTAAAAAATGAATCACATATTCGGAATCAATAGTTACAATTTTTTTAAATAGACCATTTTCTTTCATTATGAATAGTATCTATGGTAAATATTTTTCACCATAGTAATGGTAAATCTAGTAATTAAGGTTAATAATAGTATAATAAAGACTAAAAATTGACACTAATACTTATCATTATCTAAGTGGATGAATGAATTTCATTAATTTCCATCCAAGACTTGAATATATGGCCACTTGGTTCCATATTTTTTTTATTTTCACCATTATAATATTTAAGTAAAAGATAAAGACAAAACTGTCACTTTCTTACTTTTAATAACTATATTATTTTTTGATAGGAATAAAAATGACTAATTTTTAGATATAAAAAATTAATTTTATTATTAAATTATTTTTTATCTAGGTAATTTATTTCTAATTCTTATTAATTAAAAAATTACCTTAAATTTTTATGAAACTCAAACACAATATTTATTTAATTAATAGAAAATTAAAATATCCGATTTTAAAAATATTAAAAGTAATATAAATTAATTTAATTATTGTGTTAAATATTTTTTAGATAAATATAAAAATTTATTGCTGTCTGAAAGTATTATATTGGAATTCCATTATTATCATGTGGTTTTAAAAGTTAAATTAAATTAATAGTACTAAAAATGACATTATTGACTTTTTTAATAAATAATGTTTTATTAAATGATTAAAATTAATAAAAATCACATATTTTAATATTTATCTATATATGATTATTGATATCAACCATGGTCCATTTATTATCCAGTTTTCTTATATAGAAACTAACTTGACCACTAAAGAGTAAAATGTTTGTTATCACGGTAATTGTCTGAAAGGGCTGGCATGGGTTAAAATAAATAGATAAGGGTAAAAACATAATCTAAACACATAAAATTTTTATTGGATAATATTATTTAGACCCATAATAATAATATATTATAAATATATCATTTTAGATATTTTTTTTGAAAATTAATTTATATTAATATAATATTTTAAGAAATTCCAAAGATTCCCCTCCCCTAACTTATAAAAGGTCACCTACTATCCCATTTTCTTAATGATTAAAAAGGCATTTTTAAAGAAACAAAAACCAAAATACATTCATTAATTCCATTAAAATTTCTTATAGGCCTTTATTTTAGTATAATACCATCCTTGGAATTATGTTTTTGTAAACCTAAAGAGGTTTCTCAAAGAAGATGTATCATTATTAACCGAGCTCTTTTGTTATATTTCTTCTTCCACTACCTTAAAATATTATTAAACCAAATTAATATATTAAAATAAAAATATACCATTTAATAATATATTATTATGTTAATTTTATAACCTATATTTATCTCTTATTCCATAAAATGGGAAATGAAACCATCCTTTATGAGCACGATATACTACCACCTCACTAACTGATGTAATTCATTTTCCATAGTTACCCCTAAAATATGTTTAAATTGATGTATTTAATATATATTTATGATATTAATGCTATATTAATCATTTTTAAAAAAATATTTCATATATTTTCTTACCTTTCAATTCATTGAAAAATGATAATGGCCTTCATGTGTACGTATGGATTACCACCTCCACAAAGCGATGTGATTTTTTTCATTACCACATCACATGGTTAACATATATAAGTCTATATAAAAAAATAATATTATATTTATGATATAATTATAAATTTTTAAGGTTAAAATAATACTTTCCTTCTTTCCATAATGATGGTTGAAAAATGGAAAAGTTACTTATTCGTATGTGAAAACTACCATCTCCCCGATTGTAGTGTAGTTTATTTTTCACAAACATATTTCATGGTTGGTATTAAAATTATTATTAATGTTTAAAAATGATACTTATTTCATGATTATTAGTCTTTATATGATGAAATAATTACCTCATTGTCCTTATTTAACCCACCAAAGTCATTTTTTACTTTTAAATGAATATCATCAAAATGTCTGACGTGAATTTAAATGATAAAGTAGTTGAATGTAAAAAGATAATAAATGAAATAAAAGGGATAAAAAAATTGAAAAGGTTTATTAATAAATTTAATAATTAAATTTATTTTATTATTCATAAAGATAAATAAGACAGTGGGTAATTCAAAATCGAGGAAATGGATTTATTTTTTTTAAATACCATTTTATTATTTCGTTTCAATATTTTTTTCTTCCATGTCCATATTCTTCTAAATGTTTCATGAAAATTATTATTTATCAGTAAATGGATTATAAATGATATTTTGAAATTATTTTAATTTATTTAAAATTTTTATAGATGAAATATTTTTAAGATTTTACGTAGGAAACCCTATACTTTCAAACCCTCATTTTAAATGTTTTAATGATTTTTTTAAAATTATTTTTATTCCTTATAATATTATTAAAATTATATTATGGGTGGTTTTATATTAATATAAATAAATTATAAATAAAATATATATCTATTTTTAATTTATTTTAATGGTTTTGAAAACGAATATATTTTACATATTTTTTAAGGAACGTTTTCAATTTTTTTACTAAAGAAAAAATTACTATTTTATTTAAATGTATATAGTGTCAACTGCTTTCCCGATACCAAAACCATTATTTGATATTTTTATTTCTTTATGTTCTTTATTTCTATTTTCTTTAAATAGAAATCCTCTTTTAATTTGTTCTAAATATCTTTATTAATTGTTTTAAATGGAATATATGTTTTGATATCTGGAAATATTTTCCTTATGTTTGTAAGGAATCTCTCTAAACCAAAATTTTTCTTTAGGTTATGAAATTTATATCTTTATCTTAATTTCTATCTCTATTTCTTGTTATTTAATCCTTATAAATTCATTATATATGTCTCTCACATATATACCTAGACTATTATCCCTTTGATGGGGTAATACACTCCTCATGATCATTTTTCAAATGCCTTATTTAAGAAATATCCTTTTGATTATGATTTGATGTAATATTATTCAACCCATTTAATTTCCATGGGTAATTATTATATTTATTACTTATGATTGATTTTTTTTTGTAGACCACATAATAATGAACATTTTCGTATGTGTGCACCTAGATAAGAATCCAATGAATTAGTTAAATTTTTTCTCTCATGAGACATTATTTATAGGATTAGGGATTAAACCTAATCCACTATAGGACATTGTACAAAATGTGATATTTTCTTGGAATTTAGCCTTGAATTATCCTTATGACGTGTTTTTTATTTCTTCCTTATTAACTTTTTTACATGATCTTATGAAACTATGTTCTTTATATTATGATCCTTTGTGATTACTCATGAGTTTTTGATCAAAGGAAAGTAAATGATACTTTGTTTGGGTGAAATGTACAAGTGTTTTGTTATTTTTATTATAAGTTTTAATGATTTCAAAGGAACCTTTATTGGTTTTATTTTTACTTTATGATTTATTATAAAATGTTTTATGAAAATAATTGGATAGAGAAGTTGATTTTTTGGGTTCCAAAATGTTTATTTTGGGCATAAATTTAATTTTAAAAAGGGAAATATTTTATAATTATTTATGAACTAATATGTTTGTTTCATTTTTTATATGTTCCATACTGATATTTGTTTCTCATAATAAATTTTAAATGTTTCTCATAGGGTTTATGGATGGGTAAGAGTGAAGAAGATGTAATTTTTTTAAATTCATGAAGATTACTCATGATAAGATAACATGTCTTTATCTAAAAGTTTTATATTATGGTGAAATGGATACCGAGAAGAAGTGGACACGTTGTAATTTATGAGTTTTTTTATGTAAGTGTTTTCCCTAATTCTTGGAAATTACAAACCTGAAAGATATTTAGGATCTAGGAAATAAGATTCATTCCTAAATATACTAGATTATTAATTTTTAAGGTTTAGCCTTAACACCGACATCACATCGCCATCATGCCATGTGCTTGCGCATGTTTTCTCTATTTTGTGGTCATCTATACATGATCTACAACCACATTGGTACCATTTTACGCCACCAAAACCACTTGAAAAGGTTAGTCAATGTTCTAAATAGAGGCGATGGGTATTTTATAAATATTTAATTTTATTAAATCACTATATATATTCATGTTTCTAATAATTTTATCTATACATATAGTCACCTTAACTAAATTTAAATTTTTTAATTATGTTAATTTATAACTGTTGTATAAATAATTGTTTTTATTATACATATATAATAAAAATTTAATTATAATATTTGAAATCTATCTACAAAACATCTCATAAAAATGGTATATAAATATTTTATATAATTGATTAAAATAAAATAAAATCAAAATTTTATTTATGATTATATATGATATGATAGAAATACAACCCCAAATTTTCTAGAATAGATCTCATTCTCCCAAATTTTTTAGAATTTTAACCCAAAGTCACATTATCCAAACACCATTACTCAAGATCTATCTTAAATTCCAATAAACTTTTAGCACCAAATATGAAATAATAATTATAATAAATTTCACTTTAAAATTATATAAAATAAATCATTAATTTTGGTTAAACTAAACTAAACCTAATGTTATATGAGGAATGTAACTCTTTAAACACATGAACCAATATTTATAAGAAACAATGTCAAAAATTTAAAATAAGGAATATAAATATTCCTAATAAAAAAAATTATGAATATTTAAAGGGGTAATTAAATAAATAAATGAATATTTCATATATTTAAAGGGGGAAAACATTTTTTACACTATATCAAAGATAGTTACATCCCCTATCACGGTTTATGATATAGCATAATATTATAACCTAGAAAAAGTCTTCAATGATATATTATAATTATATACACATAATATAGGTGTTTATATCATATATCATTTTACATGATAAATATATTAATGATATGTTTAAATAAATGGTGCAAAATGTTTTCCATGATTTAATAACAGTGAAAAATATCTCCAAATCATCCTCAATGATGATCCAAAACCCATTCTTTGAACTACAATGTATATAATGATACCACTATAAAATAATAGAAATATGATCCCTAATTTTTTGATGACCATCCTAATTATATCACAAATAATGACATTTAGAATGTTTTTCTGTAGTATCAGGATAAATGGAAATATTACGTCCATCATACTAATAGAAATAACTCAATCCATGATATCATCAGACTATATCCTATGATATCTATATTTTTCGTAAGTACATGTTATTAATGTCATGGAATATACCTTTGTATAATTTTTGAATTAAAAGGGGTATTTATTGAATATGTTCATTAAATTTATGGAATTATTTATTTAATAATAACACAATGACTTTTGTGTATATTATTGTTTTCAAAATGGGTATTTTACCTAGGGGTTCAATTTTGGTGAGAATTTACATTTTTTAAAAGTTATGATAGGCTTGGAAAGGCTACACAGTTTGGATGCATTATAAATTAACAACACATGGTAAAAAATATCTCTGTGGTGTATAATGAATTTTTTATTCAAGCTTGTGATTGATAACTATGCATTCTAGACATTTTTGGTTCCTAAGAAAATAATAGGTGTATATATAAATAAATCATGAAGCCAAACCATATGCATGAATTAAAAATATTTTTTTTGGAATTTTGATCCATTTGAAACCACTATTTAACCATCATAACTACAATTTTGATAGGATCATAGAGTGATATGGTTATTGGTGTGATTGAAAATGGTGATATAGATGGAAGTGCTATAAATAATGGAAGATGAAATTCATTTGAGGTTATCTTGAATTAAATGTTTCTTTAAACTATTTTTTGTGTATAAAATAATAAAAAATAAATGTGTCATTTACCAAGTAAATATCATTCAATTTCAACTAACACAAGATAGGTCGGATGTGGAACATACTAGGTATACTTGTATACTCACCCAAATCTTATATATATATTTTTCCGAATTATATTATTGAGTTGAAGGTGTAAAATAATGTTTGTTTTGGTAAACGTTAATCTTGCTTAGACTAGGAAGATTTGGTTGCCTTATTTTTTTTAGATGCAATTTTGAGTTAGGTGATTATAATTTATAGACCAAGCATGGAATTATGCATGACATATTTATTACAAGTGTTCATTTAATATGTTAGATATGATTTAAGAATATTTAATTGACTTTATTATTATTTTTATTTATTTGATTATTTAAATAAATAAAAATATAATTCATAATATATTAGTGTTTTAATACACTTGGTTCCTATATCCTTCACATAGACTATTATGGGTGGGATTTCATGGTCATTCTTAATATCTTCATTAGCTTAGGATAAGTCCTAGTGAGGTTGAGTCATAATAGAATGGCATCGGGTTAAGGTTATTTGGATGTATTTTTGATTAGGAACTGATGATGATTTCATGGGTTAGAAAGGTTTTAATATTACTTAAACTTAGTTTGTGAAATAGGATGGGGAAACTAATTATGAATTTAAAGGGATATTGGGAATATAATCAAGAAATTATATTTCCTATAGAACATTAATAAGGAGTGGTGTATTTCATGTAGGGTATTTATACACTTTCAGGTGAATGAATAATATAGTATCAGTTTATGATGATTTCTTATTGAATATATTAAATTATCTTCCATGATTCATCTTGAGTATGTATAAATAAAAAATATCTTAATTATCCTTAGGTTGCAATTTCTTGTAAATCAATAATTATTACACATTTATATTGAAACTATGGGGGTAGAATATTAAAGCATCTAAGAGGAACTAACTATAATTTTATAAATAATGGACGAGTAGCTACCTAATTCTAGAGAGTTACCTCCCAATATTTTAAATAAGAAAATTCACCCATGTATACGACATCTATTTCTAGAAAAAATATTGAGTGATGAAAGGAGTAAGTCGATATATCTTTCTATATTATATTAGAAATTGAGGATTAATGGATTCCTTATTCAGTAATATTTTTTAGAGTATAAACTTGGTAGTGGTGGGGTTTATTAATTTTAGATTTTGATGAAATAATGTTTAATTAGAGTAAAATTTGAGTTCAAAAGGATTTATTAGCTAATACTCATCAATATAAACATAAAAATCAGTTTTTAGTGGTTAAATTATTGAATTATGTCAGTTATGAGTATAGAGTAATGTTTATAATCCTATTAAGTTATTCCCTTAACTTCTTATCTTAAAAGGAATTGGTTTCCAACCATTTCAAGAGGATATTATAAAAACATATTCAATAAAAGGTCAACTCCTTTACTTTGAAGACATATATTGAGATGTTTTAGATGAATGAGGCTATTGAAAGGAATTTTATGAGGACTAGTGTATTTTAAGAAGTATAAATATAGATCTTGATACAAGGTAGATCTAAGATAAGTATATCAATTAGTTTATTAGAATAAACCACCATATTTTTTTTATCTTAGGGAGTTTATAGTTAACATTTCATATATGTGAATGATAATGTGTTATTCCAATTATATAGAGAATTATTATATCATCAATTCATTTTAATATCATATATGGGTGACCAATATAGATCAAATCATTCGGTAAGAATTAATAGGTTAACCAACCAACTATAACATCCACTCTGACTATATAAATCACATGATATTAATAACATAAAAAAATCAGTGCAGGGTTGTATTTTAGAGGTTAATGTTTGAATTTATCTCTACTACATGTATTAGTGATTTATCTAAAGTAAGGTGTAGGTTAACAATATGGATATTTTTGGGGGATGTTGATTGTTGAAAAATCCATGTAGTAAAATATGAAAAACAGGGAAAACCTGAGAATTCATGACTATAATACACATATATTATACACCAACTTTACTTTATTATATGTTAAAACTTTTAAACAAATAGAGTTCCTATAACCAAAAGGTTTAGTTCATTTAGTAATTTGATACATAGATTTCTTATTTTATATTTAAATTTCTTTCATAAACCACATTTCCCTTGATTTCCATCTAGATATCCTCTATGTAATATTCTTCATCATTACCTGGGAAATGGATAACATAAGAAATGTGTGAGATAAAATGATATGTAATGGATTAAACATGTGATAATCAATAAAATAAACATATTTGATCATAATAGAAATTGAAAATAAAATAAAATGTCTATATATGTATGAAAACATAATCATAAAATCATCTCCAAATGATTAAGAACCATGGAGGATAACATGATACATAACATAATGATATGGATCAACATAGGTATGTAGAACATTCATAAGAATAGAAAATCAAAACACATGTTAAGGATCTATACCGAGTCTCTCATAATATAATAGAAAAATATAACCACAATATGTCCAACTATCACATAATTTTATGACCATACATATTTATTCTACATGACATAAAAATAATCATAAATTCATAAAAACTTTATCAACCCATGAAAAAATGTGTTACATAATTTTTTTAGAATACATTAAAATAAGAAAAATAAGTGAAATAAAGTGGACGATTCCTTAAAGTATTTACCTAGTAAAATATAATAAATATTAAATTAGTATAGTAAAAAAATTATATTGATATATATATATATATATATATATATATATATATATAACCCTTCATAAGATGATAAAAAAGTGTGTAACACTTAAGGGAAAATTAAATTTTCATTTTAAAAATTTTATTTAAAAAAACAAACTAAAAATAAATTGTTAAAAAAATTAAGGTAAATGGTACTAATATTATTTTAAATATTAATGGAATAAAAACATTTAAATGGAATCCTTATAATGAATATAAAATAAATTTATCAGAGAAAGTGACCTAGTAAGAAACATAAAGGAATAGAGATAAAAAGATTTAATTTACATGTTTTTAATATGTAAAAATCATTGGAAATATACCTTAAGAAATCATATAAAATGCGGGAAGGATATATGAAACATGAATGAAACATCATGAAGTACAGGAACATGTAAAAAAATTGTAACACCCCGAGCTTCCATGATACACTTCTCATTCAATAATGCAATAGCTTGCATTGTACGCAACTTCGAGTTCTAAAACACCGCGACTAATCAAAGTAGCCGTTATGAATAGTAATAACAACTTTTTAAAATTATAGAAATTTTATATTTTAAAATTGACTTCATTTTTGGATTCGGAATATCGAAATTAGCCTATGTTGAATTTTTGGTATTTTTCTGAGAACTTCCATTTTTTATGAATAGTGAAAAATACTTAAAAACAACTTTTTTAATCAAAATAATTTATAGTGATAAATTATACTATTGAGTGGTTTTAGAGTATAATTAGAATATATTTTTACCATTTTATCCAATGGTGGTCATTAGAATTAACTTAACATTGAAATTGGGCATGAACAATTGTCAATCTTTTGATATAAATTGTTTCTTAAAAACACGCTATTTGTTGTGACAACGGGAATTAATTATAAAATTAATTAATGCAACTTATATGTTTGGAATTTTTTAAAATAGACATCATTTTTGAATTCGGAATATCAATTATAGCTTAGGGTGAAATTTTGTCATTGTTCTGAAAAACTTTAATTTTTGATGAATAGTGAAACCCCTAAGTGGTAATTAAATAACTGATTTTTCGTTTAAATGAAATATTACCACCTCTGTGATTTGATTTTCAAAAATCCGACATACATGGTTGTCATTAAGAAGTAAAATGTGGTTCAATGAGATTAAAATAATTTTTGGTGAATAGTAACTTTTAAGTTCTTAATCGCGATTAGAGGTAATTAGTGTAGTTTAAGGTAAAAATAATGTTTCAATAATATGAGATGAGCTTGACACTTGTCCTACTCCTATTTGATGAGTCATGGCCGACCAAGACAACCCATGGGTCAACTTGGGGACCCCATGGTGCCACTTTGGTTGGAAAATGACATTAATATATATTTATTTAATGTTAAAGTAAAAAATGACACAAACATGAAATGTTTTACTAAAACAATTTTTAAATGGGGTTATACAAGTCATATTTTTGACTATAAATAGTAATTGGAAAGATAAAAAGATTTCCTACATCATAGTATTTTTTTTTATAATTTTTAAAAATTAAATTAAATTATTTATGACATCATTATGATGCAGCGATGACCTCATTATTTAACGATTTTAATAAAATGAAAAGATAATGTACAATCCAAGGCTTACACTTGTCCAAAGACTATTGGATGGGTATATTTCGAACCCTTATCACCTTATCCATGAATTATATAAGTGTGGGACCTTTATAATCCGGAAAGCATTGTATAATAATGTAAAATTTCCTTACTTTCCAAGAGTGCCCCTCCTCTCCTCTTCTAAAAGGCCCCCCACCTCTACCACCTCATTCACACTTTCAAGCCATTTGGCTCGGCCAAACTCTGCCCAAATACTCTCCCAAATTCCCCCTCTTACTCCTAGAAGCCTCACTTTGGGTAGAACTCTTCCCAAGGAAGCCTTTGGCTCAAATCAAAAAGAGTTACCCGATTTTGAGGTAATGTCTTCTTTAATGTTGTTTTGTTTTATTTTTCTTCTCCAACCCCCTAAACTCTTTTTATTCATTTCTTTTGTAACAAAAACAGTATCCTAAATATACTAGGATGTTGTTATAAGAAGTATTCGAGCTACACTTACACACACCTACATCTAATGGTTAAAGAACATACGGTTTCTGTGGATGGCGAATTTCTGCCTCACGAAACGATGATTGTTCAACACTCATATAACACCTTCAAAAGTGGCCATTAAGATGCCAATATATTTATATATGATATATAATATATTTATGTTTTACTTATGCTTCTGTATTTCTCATTTATGGCATACTTTATGATTTCCATTATGGGTAAACGCGATAATTTCATTTTAGGAAGTGCGGACTACCGCCCCCTCAAAGTGATTTGAATCGTTGATTCCATATGTGGGATGTATAAAGGATGGAGTAAATGGTATTATACACTATATTATACTGGAATTATATTATACATTTATATCATTATGATTTCATTCCATTAAATATGAAATAGAAATGAAAGTAGCGTTCATGCGTACGTACGACTTACCGTCTGCATGAACGGTGCATTTCATTTCTTACCTCTAAATGTTACGTAATATTATAAATGAATGTATATACTGGATATATATGATATATATGACATATAAATCATGAATATAATTCTGGAGATAATGGATATTCTACCACATAAACAACTTGTAATTATAAGAAGTTTATTGTTGACTCAAGTACCAAAGATCGACAAAATGACCGTTATTAACTTAAATAATTCCATAATGTTCATATCATTGTAATAAGTGATATAAAAAGGATAATGAAATTGAAAATGGTTATTAATAAGGTATATATTAACTCCAGTTTATTATTCAGGAGGTTAAAGAACGGTTGAGTCAAGTCAGACACGAGGTAAGGGAATTTCTTAACCCAACTTCCATTCTTTGGGTTAATCTCCTACATTCAAATTATGTCATGATATTATTATGTCCTATTTTGTATATTTACTTTCTATATGTGTAACTATAGTGAATAAACATAATATATCTCTTTTATTTTTAAAATGATCTTTTTAAGGTCTTCGTCTCAATCTCCTTTCATTGAGGCATATTTGGTTTTATACACAACTTTCTTTTATACGGTGTATAAACCCCTTTGACTTTTATGTTTATTCAAAAGGAATCTTTTTTTATACGAAGCGTTTTACTAAAAGACAAAAAGGGAATGTTTTTCTTTCCGTACATATGTGGTGACAACGACTTCTCCGCCGCCATGACCACTATTTGAGTTTCGGCTTCCTCTACAAGCCATCACTTTTTTTTAATGAAAAATAAATACAATGTTTTGACTTTATTTTATTTTGGTATTGAAAATGGTTTTGAAAGCGTTTTTATTATATCAATGTGTTGTATTGATATCTTGTGATTGAAATGTGGAAATGTTATGTTTCCTTTATGCATGTTTTATGTGATACGATTATGTTATGGTTTATGATATGTTTAAACCTATTCATATGAGGAATGTATTGGACTTAATAAGTGACGGGTGGAGCCCGCTATAGCTCCTCAATGCATCGGTAGGTCTCATGAGACAACTAGACGTGGAATTGGCTGAGGCCCTTTCCCAATTTGATTTATGGTTTTGGCCGAGGCCTTAATCATTTTAGACGTCTTGGCCGAGGCCTTGACAAAATGTTTCAGAATGTCTGGCATTATACATTCCCTCATTATGAAAGTGGTTATTGATATTGCATGTGATTATTCGACCTGTAGAATATCCATGTGAGTAAGTAAATGGCATTATTTAATTTTATTTTTGCCATATTATGTTTAAGTTCATGTTTAAAAGGCTTTTGTTTTAGTTATACATTGCCTTAAATGTTAATGTTTATTTATGAAAGCTTTCGCATTATATTTATCCTTACTGAGCATCTGAGCTCACCCCTTTCAATGTTTTAATATTTTCCAGGATGTGAAGAAGTATTTTATGAATGACCTGCAGGGATAGTCAAAAGAGGATATGAGTGTGGACTATGAAGACTTTGTTATTAGTTTTTCACTTTATGATGTAATGTAACATTTATGAATGTATCTAGTGTTTCCAAGGCTACTAAACTAATCGGTCTTTCAAGACTTGATCTTTTTTGATCATGCCAATGTTACGAAGTAATGCACCGACTCTGGGTAGCTGGGGTCGGGGCGTCATAGTTAGTATCAGAGGCAGTTTAGTACTAACCTTGGAAGCTAGATTTAGATAAACTCTGATTAGAGCACATAGCCCAAAGATAGACTTTGAGGATTAGTATAGAAGAACTTCCTAGAATTTTGGTATTGTAGAGATGTTGTGTGTTTTCTGAGCGATACATCCCTGTCTGGATACGAGCAAGTAGAGGTGGCTCTGGCACAGATGTACCTAGGGGTAAAACCCGAAAACACCGCTTTGAGCTAGACTCGAACGGGAACCGGTGCACGACAACGGGCCTTGCTGCACTCTTGGTTACGACACTCCTGGGGGATATGCTTAGGATAATTCTCATTTTCTTTACAAACCACTATGAAGGGTTATGAGTATATACTTTATCAAAGAAAACATTTCTTTTTATGATTATGGATTATATCCATAAATAGTTCAATTTATGTAAAGTGTTTTACAAATATTGAATTATGTATTTTAATTCATAAACTAATCTAGTTTATGCCATTGTTTAGAAATGGCTCTTAGTGGAAGGAATGGAAACCGTATCAATGCACGCACTCCGTGTAGGGATTTCCCTCCTGCTCAAGATAATTATTGTGGATCTGGAGATACAAATGGTGCTGATCAACTTATTACCATACTGGGACAACTCACTCAAGTTATGAATAATAACCTTACTCGTATGGATCACCCTGATCCACAATGTGGAGGATCAATGTTAGACCGCTTCATGAGGCAACAACCACCAACATTTAATGGGGGTACAAATCCGTTCGTAGCTGAGCAATGGATGAACTCCTTAGAGAAAATATTCCATGCCTTGGGGAGTAGTGAAAGGGAGAAGGTTGTTATGGCAGTTTACCACCTCACTGAAGATGCCGATAAGTGGTGGTCGCTGATTCAAAACACAAAGGAAGATGATGACGTATCGAATATGGAATGGAGGGAGTTCAAAGAGCTTTTCGTAGAAAAATACTTTCCTCATGACCATCGAGCAGATATGGAAAGGCAATTTCTGAGTCTGAGGCAGAAGGAGGATGAGAATGTCGCAAAGTATGATGCTAACTTTACAAGGTTTGCGAGGCATGCTGCCGATTATATACGTAACCCAAGGAGTAAGATTGATCGTTTCTTTGATGGGTTAAAACCATTTCTCTGTTGAGATTTAGCATCACAATCCTTCTCATCATACGAAGATTTTGTCTCGTGTGCTATCAAGAAAGAAAAGGAATTCTCTAAGTCTTATGACAACAAAGTAAAGCAAGAGAAGAAGAGAACGGTGGAACAAGAGACAGATAAAGGGAAAAAGGGAAAGAAGGATTTTACATTATGTGATAATTGTGGGAAGAATCACCCTAGTACTTGCCTAAAAGGAACGGGAGTTTGTTATAAATGTGGAGAAAAGGGTCACCAGGCTCGTGATTGAAAGGGAAAGAAAGAGGCTATCAAAGTTGAATGCTACAATTGTAGAGAAATGGGTCATTATGCAAATGAATGTCCTAAGCGTCAGGGAAACATACCTCAGAAAAGGCCAAGGGATCAAGGCCAATCTTATGCTATGACTACAGTTGAAGCGGAATAATTAATGTATTGGTGCTTTTGGACTCATGAATTATATTCTGGTTATTATAATAATGTGATATATAAGGATTGTACTGCAGTACTTGTTGATTTCAGTAAGGTTTTAATATGATGAAGGTAATCATATTTTTATTATGTGACAAAAGAGAAACTTTAATTTTTTTGGGGAATCTGATGTTACAATTGATTTTGGAATTTAGAGACCTTTTAGAGAAAGTCTAGACCGAGGTATTTTGGATAACTATAAAGGTTGGAATGGATTAAGTTGAACTTTGGATAGTATTGTTTAAGGTTAAAACATTTATGAAGATTATTTTTGGAATAGTATAGTACTATATTTTTAGGAAAAGGAAAACCTGCAGTGTGGGGCATAACCCGTCGCGTCGGACAAAGCTGCAGGAATCGAACCCACAACCATAGTGCGACAGGCCTTTATTTCCTACCACTAGCCTACAGGAAGTCCCTGGTTATTACAAAATAATTTTACTAATCTAAATGGTATGTGTTAAGATTTGGAACCTTATACATTTAGGATAAGTATAATATTTTTGGGTTCTATTATCTTTTTGAGTGAAAGGTGAGTTGAAGGTTGAAACTCTAATTGTCAGGCATAAATATATATATACCTATCTATTATTCAATGAATAAATTAATTCTTAAACTTTAGTAAAGGGATATTAAAACAAAAATATTTGTTATCCTAATACCTTATGTCTTGTTGAACTGATGATATTTTAAATCAACATAGATTGAAGGCTTTGAGGCCCTCAATTTGACAGTTGATTGTGATTGATGACCTCAATCACTCCCTACGAATATTTACGTTTTTCCTCCAATTATATGTCTCTAATTGCCACCAATGTTCTTCTAATCAAGATCATAATTGGGTGGTGACTTTTTCATTTCCCTTTCCCTCTTATTAAGGCTAAATTTTATTAATCTTATTTCCGATGTGGGTTTTCCACAAAGGTATTTTCTCTTTTCAACCTTTTATTTTCAAAGAAAAAAATTTCAAATTGCGAGGACGCAATTTATTGAAGGAGGTGAGAATGTAACACCCCGAGCTTCCATGATACGCTTCTCATTCAATAATGCAATAGCTTGCATTGTACGCAACTTCGAGTTCTAAAACACTGCGACTAATCAAAGTAGCCGTTATGAATAGTAATAACCACTTTTTAAAATTATAGAAATTTTATATTTTAAAATGGACTTCATTTTTGGATTCGGAATATCGAAATTATCCTATGTTGAATTTTTGGTATTTTTCTGAGAACTTCCATTTTTTATGAATAGTGAAAAATACTTAAAAACAACTTTTTTAATCAAAATAATTTATAGTGATAAATTATACTATTGAGTAGTTTTAGAGTATAATTAGAATATATTTTTACCATTTTATCCAATGGTGGTCATTAGAATTAACTTAACATTGAAATTGGGCATGAACAATTGTCAATCTTTTGATATAAGTTGTTTCTTAAAAACACGCTATTTGTTGTGACAGTGGGAATTAATTATAAAATTAATTAATTCAACTTATATGTTTGGAATTTTTTAAAATAGACATCATTTTTGAATTCTAAATATCAATTATAGCTTAGGGTGAAATTTTGGCATTGTTCTGAAAAACTTCAATTTTTGATGAATAGTGAAACCCCTAAGTGGTAGTTAAATAACTGATTTTTCGTTTAAATGAAATATTACCACCTCTGTGATTTGATTTTCAAAAATCCAACATACATGGTTGTCATTAAGAAGTAAAATGTGGTTCAATGAGATTAAAATAATTTTTGGTGAATAGTAACTTTTAAGTTCTTAATAACGATTAGAGGTAATTAGTGTAGTTTAAGGTAAAAATAATGTTTCAATAATATGAGATGAGCATGAAACTTGTCCTACTACTATTGGATGAGTCATGGCCGACCAAGACAACCCATGGGTCAACTTGGGGACCCCATGGAGCCACTTTGGTTGGAAAATGACATTAATATATATTTATTTAATGTTAAAGTAAAAAATGACACAAACATGAAATGTTTTACTAAAACAATTTTTACATGGGGTTATACAAGTCATATTTTTGACTATAAATAGTAATTGGAAAGATAAAATGATTTCCTACATCATAGTATTTTTTTTTATAATTTTTAGAAATTAAATTAAGTTATTTATGACATCATTATGATGCAGCGATGACCTCATTATTTAACGATTTTAATAAAATGAAAAGATAATGTACAATCCAAGGCTTACACTTGTCCAAAGACTATTGTATGGGTATATTTCGAACCCTTATCACCTTATCCACGAATTATATAAGTGTGGGACCTTTAAAATCCGAAAAGCATTGTATAATAATGTAAAATTTCCTTACTTTCCAAGAGTGCCCCTCCTCTCCTCTTATAAAAGGCCCCCACCTCTACCACCTCATTCACACTTTCAAGACATTTGGCTTGGCCAAACTCTGCCAAAATACTCTCCCAACTTCCCCCTATTACTAATAGAAGCCTCACTTTGGGCAGAACTCTTCCCAAGGAAGCCTTTGGCTCAAATAAAAAAGAGTTACCCGATTTTGAGGTAATGTCTTTTTTAATGTTGTTTTGTTTTATTTTTCTTCTGCAACCACCTAAACTCTTTTTATTCATTTCTTTTGTAACAACACCAGTATCCTCAATATACTAGGATGTTTTTATAATAAGGATTCGAGCTACACTTACACACACCTACATCAAATGGTTAAAGAACATACAGTTTCTGTGGATGGCGAATTTCTGCCTCACAAAACGATGATTGTTCAACACTCATATAACACCTTCAAAGGTGGCCATTAAGATGCCACTATATTTATATATGATATATAATATATTTACGTTTTACTTATGCTTCTGTATTTCTCATTTATGGCATACTTTATGATTTCCATTATGGGTAAACGCGATAATTTCATTTTAGGAAGTGCGGACTACCGCCCCCTCAAAGTGATTTGAATCGTTAATGCCATATGTGGGATGTATAAAGGATGGAGTAAATGGTATTATAAACTATATTATACTGGAATTTTATTATACATTTATATCAATATGATTTCATTCCATTAAATACGAAATAGAAATGAAAGTAGCGTTCATGCGTACGTACGGCTTACCGTCTCCATGAATGGTGCATTTCATTTCTTACCTCTAAATGTTATGTAATATTATAAATGAATGTATATACTGGATATATATGATATATATGACATCTAAATCATGAATATAATTCTGGAGATAATGGATATTCTACCACATAAACAACTTGTAATTATAAGAAGTTTATTGTTGACTCAAGTACCAAAGATCGACAAAACGACCGTTTTTAACTTAAATAATTCCATAATGTTCATATCATTGTAATAAGTGATATAAAAAGGATAATGAAATTGAAAATGGTTCTTAATAAGGTATATATTAACTCTAGTTTATTATTCAGGAGGTTAAAGAACGGTTGAGTCAAGTCAGACATGAGGTAAGGGAATTTCTTAACCCAACTTCCATTCTTTGGGTTAATCTCCTACATTCAAATTATGTCATGATATTATTATGTCCTATTTTGTATATTTACTTTATATATGTGTACCTATAGTGAATACACATAATAGATCTCTTTTATTTTAAAAATGATATTTTTAAAGACTTCGTCTCAATCTCCTTTCATTGAGGCATATTTGGTTTTATACACAACTTTCTTTTATACGGTGTATAAACCCCTTTGACTTTTATGTTTATTCAAAAGGAATCTTTTTTTATACGAAGCGTTTTACTAAACGACAAAAAGGGAATGTTTTTCTTTTCGTACATATGCGACGACAACGACTTCTCCACCGCCGTGACCACTATTTGAGTTTCGGCTTCCTCTACAAGCCATCACTTTTTTTTAATGAAAAATAAATACAAAGTTTTGACTTTCTTTTATTTTGGTATTGAAAATGGTTTTGAAAGCGTTTTTATTATATCAATGTGTTGTATTAATATCTTGTGATTGAAATGTGGAAATGTTATGTTTCCTTTATGCATGTTTCATGTGATACGATTATGTTATGGTTTATGATATGTTTAAACCTATTCATATGAGGAATGTATTGGACTTAATAAGTGACGGGTGGAGCCCGCTATAGCTCCTCGATGCATCGGTAGGTCTCATGAGACAACTAGACGTGGAATTGGCCGAGGCCCTTTCCCAATTTGATTTATGGTTTTGGCCGAGGCCTTAATCATTTTAGACGTCTTGGCCTAGGCCTTGACAAAATGTTTCAGAATGTCTGGCATTATACATTCCCTCATTATGAAAGTGGTTATTGATATTGCATGTGATTATTCGACTAGTAGAATATCCATGTGAGTAAGTAAATGGCATTATTTAATTTTATTTTTGCCATATTATGTTGAAGTTCATGTTTAAAAGGATTTTGTTTTAGTTATACATTTCCTTAAATGTTAATGTTTATTTATGAAAGCTTCCGCATTATTGTTATCCTTACTGAGCATCTGAGCTCACCCCTTTCAATGTTTTAATATTTTCCAGGATGTGAAGAAGTATTTTATGAATGACCTGCAGGGATAGTCAAAAGAGGATATGAGTGTGGACTATGAAGACTTTGTTATTAATTTTTCACTTTATGATGTAATGTAACATTTATGAATGTATCTAGTATTTCCAAGGCTACTAAACTAATCGGTCTTTCGAGACTTGATCTTTTGTGATCATGCCAATGTTACGAAGTAATGCACCGACTCTGGGTAGCCGGGGTCGGGGCGTTACAAATATTATTCCAAATAAAAAGAGATAAAGAATCGTCCCCTTATCTTTTGTCTCGATTTTGTCAAACATGATATAACTCCATATATAATTGATATAAAATCATTACCCATGTATTTTAAAATATTATTTATATTTATTAACTTTTAATTGATCAATTATTTTCATTTTTCATTTATATATTAGTTATTAACATTTTATTTTGACAATTCGATGTTAGTTTATTAGATTGTTTCATATGTGTTTAGGATCATAATTATTTTCTAATAAGTTCATAATAATATTAATTTTTATGGTACAATAATCATAATTTAATAATGATTTAAAAATTAATTTTTTAGGAATGTTAGGGGAAGATATTGGAAGAAAATAATTCAAAACATGCTCATTTTAGGTTGTTTTACTAATAATAATGGGTTTATTTACAATGATCATTAATTTGGTTATCTTAATTAAAAAAAATATTTATAATTAATACTATATATAACCGTTATTTATGTTTTTATTCTCATCCATAATCAAAATGAATAAGATAATATACCATCATTCATGTAGGCGGATAAACAAACCAAACCTAGAACATACTATAACGAAAGAATAAGTAAGTACATGAAGTTATTTGATTGTAATATCTTTTTTATCTAAGAATAATGAATTTAATAATACATTATTAGAGTGTTTAATAATACATAATAATTTTTAAGATGAGAATATAATTGAAAAAGATAAAGAATAACTCATTAGATACTTTCATGAAAACCTCAACTTCTCGCAATAAGTTCAAATGTATTGAAGGATTTCAGCATCCTTATTTTGACAAAAAGATAAAAAATGATAGTGGAATTTACATATATATATTTAAAATATATTCAATAGGAAAATGAAAAATATAATAGGTTTTTAGTGGTTAGAGGAGGGGCGATTTTACATATGAGTTTAGGGGATAAATTTACAATTATTCATTCCATAATGGTTAAGGAATGTCATTTTGAGTTTGGAAGTTGCCCATTAGTCAATAAAATAAAATAAAATAAAATAAATGAATATATATATTCCCTTCATTCTAGTGATTTTTTTTAATTTTTATATTTTTATAAATCATTTTTACCATATATAATATTTTACCATTTTTTCTCTTTAAGGAAATAATTGTGTATTTAGCATGGTAAATGTTTTTTGAAAAAAAATAAAATTAACCCTAAGAATTAATTTTTATGCCTTGATAAAAAAATATAACAATATATTAATTAACTTAAATCTCTAAATATGAGAAATTTAACTTTAAAATTAAAGTATATAACACTTTTAAAAACATTATTCCTTGAATAAAACAATTTCTTATGTAATGAAGGATTTTATTTTACTCATTATCATTCATTAGTTGTTTAATAGATATTAAATATTTATTATACATATTAAAAATATGATTTTAAATATATTATTCATTTATAGGAAGGTATTAAATTCATAATTATAATAATTTCAAAACACTCATTGGATATATGTATTATCAAAGTTCATATATATACCCAATAACCATATAAAGGTAATATTAATTTTTTTATTCACACACACACACACATATATATATCCTTATATAAAACTCTATAAAACGGCCACACAACTCCATAAATTATTTATAAAAGCTAATACCATATTTATGATGTTTTTCATGCATTCTACTATCATATAGGTATATATTATTTTCTTGGGAGACCACGAGGATGAATAACTCAATATTATAGTATTTTTTACTCATGTTTAAATTATGCTTGTAAAATTATTATATATGTTTCAATTATATTTATTTTAATATTAAAGTTCATTTTATTTCATGTTATAATATTTTGTCCTAATGAAGTAAAATATTGTTTATTTTAGTTTGGTATTGTGTGAGAAACACATTATTCCTCACATTCAAGGAATATTCATATGAACGGGAGTTATATTTTACCCCCATAAAAATGAAACCCTCAAAATTTCATTTCATAGATGATAATAGATAAGGGTACTTTTGTCTCATTACATTTTCTAGTTCACATATCACTTCCTCAAACTTATAACTTTTACAATGAACTTTAATCAAGTGAAAAGTCTAGTTTTATACTACTTTATCTCTATGATCCAATATATCTAATAGTTTTTCCTCATATAATAAGGCGTGTTCTTGTTGTACAACCTCTATGTTTAGAAAATGTGATGAATTTATTGTGTACATCATCAAAAGTGATATACAAATATATCATGGACTTATGGGAGGTTTAGTGGAAGTGATAAGTGATAAGAGTAAATCCCCACATGATCAGAAATCTAAAATGGGTTAATATATAAAGATCAACTTCCCCATCTTCTTAATTCTCACAAACCTCTTCCATGATGATATTTCAAGGAATAATTTTTCTTTAACCCTAAAATCTATATCTATTTGAAGAATATCAACATGAATCTTTTGTTAATATTGTGTTGCTTCAATATATTTCTAAATGGACTGAGTCTTCTCTGTTATTTATTTAGAAATATATCGCCTTAATAGATTCTACTCTATAACTTCATCCCATCAATTTAGAGTCCTATATCAATTCCCATATAGGGCCACATATGGTTCTATTTTAATATTTGTGTAAAAAGTATTTTTGTATCAGTACTTTACTAGTAGAATATGTTTATCTCATCCCCCATTAAAATCCATAGAGAATGATCTCAACATATATTCTGCATTTTAAAATTTCCTTTCAGATTGACCATCAGTTAGAGGATGATACGAATTACTAAATCTCATTTGTTTATTTATTTATTAATTATCTGAACCAATGATTATGATTATATATAATTTAAAAGGGAACTTCATATATACTTTACAATTCATATATACATATATATATATTGGAAAATTGATCAAGTGATAAATCATCTCAAATAACAATGATGTGATCCAAATTTATAAGTCAGATAACCACAACCTAAAAGGAATTATTTCCTTTATAGGTATTTAGAAAACCAATAATGAAAAACATGATGATGTTATGATTTTTATATATTTTTAAGGATGATGTTTCCATTATCACCATATACATCTAATGTTTATCTTTAACATGCGAACAAACCAAGCATCATCATGTATTATCTTCAATATTTCCCTTCATGTTTTCCAATCAAAAGTTCTCCTTAAGATATATATATATCATTGTTCTTCCTAGGTGAATAAATAATGATGTGTTATATGTATCATACAATAAAAATTTATTTTTTCTATCATGGATGAGTGTAACATCCTTGAAATGGGAGCCACTAATTGGTGCTCTAAGATGAGTGGCCACATGACCTCAATAATGCCTCCACATACACTAGAGGCTATCGACTAGCAGCAATGGTAAAATAATTCACATGGGGAGACTATACCCACTTTACTAGATTAATACACAGTTGATAACATAAGAAATAAATGAAAAAATAATAAATAATTGACAAAATTGAAAAACCAAACATCTCTCAAGGTAGGGTATAAATCATAAACCAATAATAATTATTCGTTGTCATGCTAACAGTGAAAAAAGTGTAGGAAAATCCAAAATGAAGATAAGTAGTTAAATCCCAAATGGTTCTGACTCCAAGTTTAGAACCTCATCTATTCACATCCCAATCCTAACACAACTCCCTAGCATAAGGAATTTTCCCTTTTTCTGACCTACAATAATGAAATCTGCTTGGGTACCCAATAGCGCCCAAGAAGGGTGTGCGTACAACTTATTAGGCCACCACCAACTATGTCTACAAAATATACAATCTAAAAATATAGTATATTCAAGTAATAAATGAATGAAAAATTAAATGATAGGAAACTCAGATTCCATTAGTAAAAACTATTTACTTTAACCATTTCTATCTTTATTACCATTTTCATCATTTCCCCATTTTCTTTACTTCAACCATTTCCATGATGTGTTCCATTGGTTAGGCATTTATATCATTTACACAGTGTTTCAACCAATCCATTATTAGGTATGAGGGAGTAAGTCAAGTAACTATCTTTCTAGGGATAAACACATCATAAAGATTTCACTAAAATTACATTAGAGTGCCAGTCCAGGTAGTCTCATCCAATGCAACTGTTAGGGGAATAGAGCCTCATCCAGACTCCCTAACCCATGAATTCTAGGGGAAGGATTTATAGCCTTATTAAAACCTAACCCCATGGGCATAGAGCCTCAAGTAAATACCCCACACTACCAAGTCAAGTTCACATGCATATTTATCTTTCCACTACGTATATTACATCACAAACCATATCCAAAACAACACACATAATAATCCCAATCCAAAAAAATCATCATGGAAGCAATATTTCACAACACCCCATTTTCACATTTACCATTTATTTTCAATATCCCATTTCCCTTTATCATACCTAAACCTATTAGGTATATTTAATAATTCCATGTATTTACCCACTTAATTAATTCATCAATTATATCATGAAATACCATTTTTTATATTCATAAATTCCCAATCCATTTCCAATTTAGCATATTCATCATCTCATATGAACTAACCCTCTTATGCATTTTAAATATAATTTATAAGTCATATGACACGTTCTACCTTTAACCCAATTAACCCATTTTCATTCCACGCTAAACAACCCCTTATGTCATTATAAAAATCTAGGAACAATAGTTAATATTCCATTTTCAACTCAACCAAACATATTCACATGTTCATCATGGGATCTATGTCATCACACAGCAACTCTACCTTTAACATGACCAATTTCTAGGTTTTATAATATCAGCACACCCATTCGGTGGCCCTAAATTGTTCTAATCATCCTTCGTGCATCCCATATGGATCATGATGGGTTTGATTTACCATTTAATACAACATTTTACCAAATCTATTTCAAGGAATCAAAAATATAGAAGTATTTAACCAGGAATGCATCCAAACATGAAAAAACCAACTCAAAAACTATGTGATATAACTTGTAGACCACCTACATCAAATCTGATGTTGAGCACACTCCTAATCACATTCTTAGATCCATATTAAAACACTCATTGAATCCCCAAACTAGATTCCATACGAAAAAATGATTTTGGTCTTTAGAAGAATATGAGAGAAACTAAAAACCCTAATATGAAAAATAGAAGTATGTGAATCATTTTTAATTACCTGGATCTTCTATTCGCAACTAAAAGCACTCCAAATGACCTTGTAATAATTTATATTGACCTTTGTAATGTTTGGGTTGAGTTAGTTGATCCCTAGTGTTGATAGGGGAAGAAATGAAAAACTAATTGGGTGGGATCTAAAAAACCAAGGGGGGGGGGGATTGGAAAATACCACTTTTCAAAGGATTCATAGTTTAGATGCATAGTTTGACAAATAATTTTCCAACTATGCACCGCCCTCTGGGAAAGAGGATCTAAAGTTTTGTAGTTACCTGGGAATTACACATGGTTTAACTAACCATATGCCAACCATACGAAATGACTTTGTCCAAGGTTTCATGGTTTTCAGGGGGAGGTTACACGATTTCACTATTGTTTTCCAACCGTGCGAAATGGATCTTCCCACATTTTCATGGGTTAGCCTCCCCATTGCACAGTTTCCTTAACCGTGTGTCAACCATGCACCTTTGATTGTTTGGATCATTTTTCTTTCCTTTTGTGTCCCGAACCCCCTAGAACACTCCCGAGTCCCCTCATACTCCTAGGAAACATTTTATTAACTAAAAATACATTTAGAAGAAAATTTAAACAAGGAAAAACCACCACAAATTCTTTGATCTTGCAATATACACACCTTATAATGGATCATCCTAGATCCACACTTCCAAACATCACTAAGCATCCAAATAAAATGGGTTGGTCCATTTAGCCTGTATATATGACTCCCACACCCACACCTCTTTCTAGAAATTACCATGCTACCATAGAACTAAAGCAAGGGCACAACCTTACCTCATAATAATTTCTCACTATGATCCATGATATGTACCGAATGCTCCTCAAGGGATGAATTAGTCTCAAGATCAACATCATCAACATTAATCACATGAGATTAGTTAGGGTGATACTGTCAAAGCTATGACATAGGAAAAATATAGTGCACACCACTATACCAATTTGGAAGAGCGAATCGGTAAGCCAATGGTCTGATCCTCTCCATAATATCAGATAACGCTACATATCTATGAGCCAACATTATATTTTTGGAAATTAGATGGTGACACAACCTTAGTGACACCTGAAGAAACACACTATCACCCACATCAAAATCATGTGGTCTACAACATCGACATTCTTATGACTTCAACCCCTCCATTTCTATATGCTTTGAAATTAAATAAACCTTTTCTGATGTCTCCTTTATGTGACTCGGTCCTAATAACTCAAACTCTCTATCCTTTAACCAACACAACTGATATATACACATTCTCCCATAGAGTGCCTCCAACTATTCCATCTAAATCAGATCCTAGAAATGGTTGTTGTAGGAGAAATAAACAAGTGATAAGTGATTATCTCATGAACCACCAAAATATTAGACAAAATCCCTCAATATTTCCTCTAGTACTTAAATGGTGCACTTCGACTACTTGTCCATATGTGGGAGGAAAACCATACTAAAAAACACCAGGGTACAAAGTGCCTTATGTTATCCCTTCTAGAAGTGTGATGTAAAATAGGAATCCTGATCTGACGCTATAGTTATGACTACTCCATGAATCCACACTATTTACCGAACATATAACTCACCCAAATGGTCACAAGTGATGGTCTATCAGATTAGAAAAAATGAGACACCTTAGTCAACTAATCCACAACGACCCAGATTGCATCATTATTCTAAGGCATACTCAGAAAAACCACCATTAAATCCATCATTACATCATCCCAATTCTATTCAGGAATGGGTAACGGCTATGAAAAACCACCCAAACACTGATTCTAAACCTTCACATGATGACAGGTAAGGAATCACACCACAAAACCTAGAACCACTTTCCTTATTCCTGGCCACCAATACTGTTTATAAATATCACTATAAATTTTGGTCAACCTGGGATGCACTGACCACTTCGACATATGAAATTCACAAATCAAATATTCTCGCACACACGTTGTCAACATAACATGGACATGAAAAAATAAGATATGATCATCACCAACAGTCCCACAAGAATGTGAATCCTCACCTTTAAAGCTTTCCCTCGCAACCAGACACTCCATATCCTCAAACTGAATATGCTTGATTCAACTCAATATTATGCACTCAACTATTATGGATTCAAGGGTTATCTTAACATTACCATACTAAGCCTCTAGATGCATCTCATAAAACAAATCCATCATCCTCTACTCAAAATTATATTCCTATACTGCTTGACCTTGAGTTTTCTGACTCAAGGTTTTCATAATACTATTCCCCTTTTTTGGTGTATAAACAAGCTCAAAATAAAAAGACTGTGTGTACTAAACCCAATATTTGCTTCCAAAGGATTAGTTCACACTTAGAGAATATGTAATTAATACTTTTATGACCAGTATACACTATGAACTTCTCTTCCAACAAGTAGTGCCTCTGATACTTTAAGGCATAAACCAACATGGCCAACTCTAGGTGATGATTAGGGTAATTTATCTTGTGAGGCATCAACTATCGTTACCCATATGATAAAACATGGTCCTCCAGCACCAACGCTTCCCCAATCCCAACACCATATGCATCACAAAACAATATATACTCCTTACCTGGATCGGGTAAGGGTAGGATCAGAGCAATATTAAACAGCTTCTTCAACTCCTGGAAAGCATTATCACATGCACCAAACCATTGAAAATTGATGGCCTTTTTAGTCAAATCTGAAATTGGTTCTTTCAAATGGGAAAATTATTTAATGAACCTTTGGTAGTAAACCGCTAATCCCAAAAAACTTCAAATATCAGAAACATTCCTAGGATACTCATAATATAAAACTACTTGCACTTTCTTCAGATCCAATGAAACACCTTCCTCTGAGATGATGTGACCCCAAAAAGGGTACCTGTAAATCCATAATTGACACATGGATAGCTTAGTGTACAACCTATTCTATCAAAGTATAATCAAGATGATGTTGAGGTGTTTGAAACAATCATCATGAGTCTTAGAGTACACCAAGATGTCATCAACAAAAACAACAATAAACTGATCCCAATAATGGTGAATTATTTGGTTAATCAAGTCCATAAACACTGCTGGTGTATTGGTTAACCCAAAATGTATCACAAAAAAACTCATAAAATACATAAATGATCCTAAAATTAGTCCACAATACATCAGATGGTATCACCCTCAGTTGTAGATACCCTAAACTCAGATCAATCTTGGAGAACACTGAAACACCATGCAGGTGGTAAAAAAGATCATCAATTTGAGGGAGGGGATATCGGTTCTTAACCATAAGCTGATTTAGTTTTCTATAATCGACACATATCTAGAGAAATCAATCATTCTTCTTGGAATACAACACTGGTGGTCCCAAAGGCAACATACAAGGATGAATGATCCCTTTACCCTTCAACTACTCTAACTAGACCTTAGGTTCCTAGAGTTCTTTCGACACCATTTGATATGGTGAAATAGAAATTGGTTCTACCCTATGAAGAAACTCTATCATAAACTCAAAATCTCTCTTAGGCATTATCCCTGAGAATTCCTATGGAAAAACATCTTGAAACTAATCCACTATCGAAGAAAATACAAGCTGCTCCACCTCTCCACCATCAAGCATAAGACAAGCCACTTGGGATATAAGCTAACCCAATTTCCAAAAAACTATCATGTCACGACTTTCTCAAATGTCCCATTCACTAAGATGGACCTAAGTGTCTCCCTTAATAGATTTTAATATTAACCTATGATGGTAAGACTCAATATGGTCTTGGTACAAAACTACCCAATTCATTCCCAAAATAAGATCAAAACCCTACATTTGAATTTAAAAAATCCCATAGAAAATAGTACCCACCAACCTTAAGAGAAAAACCCTTACACTGCATGATATCTTCTTGTTTCACAACTAAGTGTGTATAAATAGACAAGAACCCACTTAAATATTCCATTTCTAGAACCATCACTACCATAAACTAAGAAGATATAAAATAATGGATGACACATGTATCAAATAAATCCCTAGAATGAATAGATGGTATAAGGATTGTACTTAGAACAGTTGATGGTCTAGCCTCACCACCTCCTAGTGTATACGAAACTACATGAAGTTGACCTACCTTTATACCATAAGCTTAGGTCTGACTACCTCATTCTACACTTCCCTTTTGATACAGGTGGTGTTTCTCCAAAGTACCATATCCACCACCTCTACCAGTACAACCAATAGATTTTCAATTGGTTGCATGATATTGGTTAACCAACCCCCTACCTACACTTGATATTGGCCTTGAATCTCCATCTACACCCAACTAATGAGGGTTCCTATATAAAATCTCTATGTTCCCTATTCTTCCACATGCACAGCTCTCAATTGGTGGTCGAGGACATTGACCGTGCATGTATCCTGACCTTCCACACTAATAAAAGAACACCTAATCTCCACCCTGCGAGGCTGATCCACTCCTTGGACTACTCTTCACACTTCCTCCCTAATGGAAAATCTCTAATGACCCTTTCTACCCTCGGAAGTTTCACCACTCTTTCATCCATATGGAAACATAAGTCCACTACCTGAAGCCCCCTTAAGGTTCTATTTTTAGATAAAGGAATGATCCACTACCAATGGAAACCTCTTAAACAATAATATATTTATCTATGAACTTATATCATGTCTAATATATACCAATAAATTCCTGTTCATAGATGGCTAATCCCCTACTAATACTATAATGAAGAGGCGCAAGTCATTGAAATGGATAGAAAACTCCATAACTGACATTGTTCGCTATGCCAAACTCAAAAACTTTGTAGTCTGCTCCTACCTCAAGGTATTTGGATTGAAATGATCCCGAAACATTCCCTTAAAACCCTTATATATAATTTCTTTAACCTATTTAGTCTGAACTAAGATGTCCCATGAACACTTTTACTAACCTATCAACATATATCCCACCAACTTGACTTGCTTCTTGAAATAAGTCTCCAAATGATCAAGAATAGTATGGATATAATCTATCCATAACTCAGATGCCTCCAACCCACCCTCTCGAGTAATGGTCGATGGGTGTTGTTGTTGAAACTCCCTGGTCAGCTCAAACATGTTTGTCCTAACCCTCCCTAGAACCCATTCTATCATCTATATAATATTATAAAAGTTATCATGGAAATTCACCTCTCAATTATGATATATCACCCATGATTCTTACACAAGTATTGGAGGAGTTTTCTCATCCACATAATCTTGATGCCCAACCAAAACACATCCTTATGGTGTCATTTCCATACAATTCCCAAACATGAGTCTTAGAACACATATAATAAGGATTATAAAGTTTACATAAAATAAGTCTCTCCACTAGCCACAATAAACCACTTCATACACACCATCTCAATGAAGATCATCACATCTAAACATTAGCTTCAACCATCCCTACCATGGGTCATGGTCAACATGGGGTAAACCAACATACATATTCACAAGTATTCCCCTAGAAACCTTTTTCAATTCCATACCCACACTCTCAATGTAAACCTTTCCTCTTAGGCATATTCATCATTTCACAAATTTTCACACCCAACATTTTCAACCATTTAAAATCCATTATTAACACCATTATATAACTTCTATATCACATTCTATTATTCATTTTCATCATTTTATTAGACACCCTTTTATTTTAATTTTTCAAGAAAGTATAATTTCTTCAACTCTTAATGTCCCCCACACACCCATCAAATGTGTGCATATCATGATGCTTGACATTTAAAAACTTAGGTTCCTGTAATGATGCATGAATGTACAATATCGTGCCATCACAACCATGAAAAAAGAATCATAATAGGATCAAATAACACAACAAGTGCATCATTGACCCGGGTTCAAAACTGGGTGGAGGCAAATTTCCCTGTACTGTAGCAGTACTGAAGCAGTCACTGTAGCAGTTACTATTCGGTACTGTAGTAGTCGGAACTATTCACTAGATTTGGGCCTTCGGGCCATCGATTTTGGCCTACGGGTCTTCAGGACCTTCAGGTCATCAAAGGCCTTCAGGCCACAAGGTCTTCGGGTCACATAGACCATGGAGTAGCCCAGTTCACATAGAACATGCTCCTGAAGAGGATCAGAGCAATAGGAGTAGCAGCCACCAAATGCAGAGCTAACCAGATTGGATGAATGAGAGGGTATGGCAGCCGCTATCGGGACCAGGCACCGTGCAGCTTTGTACGAGGCAATGCTAGCCGATCAAAAATGCAAGGTGGGGAGCTAGGTGATCAATGACGCAGAAAGCTGGGGATGGGGAGTTGAAGTGGGCTGGGCCTATGGGTTATGTATTCGGCATGGTATGACTTTGGGCCTTCGGGTCATGTATTGCGGGTTTGTCGGGCCTTGTGCCTTGGGCCTACAGGTCATGTACTGGTTCCCCTTCAACTATTAAAAAGGGGGATTATCCATAATAAAATAAAAAATAAGGCCTTCGGGACATTCAAGTACACAACAAGTGCATCATCCAAAGGTGAAATATCATCAAATGTAACAATGATCATAAAGAAGAATAAGTCCCATCCAAGGTAATTGGGTTTTCCCTCATACATGGGTTTGATAATCCCAAGAATGAGGTTATTAGCAAGACCTGACACTACTTAATCTTCTGTCTACCATCCCCAAATTGTAATGAAAAGAAAAAATATCCTATGATACCACTTTGTAACACCCCCAACCCGAAATCCACTAACTAGTGCTCCGAGATGAGTCACCACATGACATCAAGCATGCCTCCCCACATGCTAGAGGCTACCAAATTGCAGTGAGGGTCTAATAATTCATGTAGGGAGACTATAAAAATATAAAAATAATCATCCATAGAATACGACATATGAAATAAAATAAATAGTATGCAATTAATGATAGACATTCATAACCAAACATCTCCCAAGACTGGGTAGAGAGCACAATTCAACAATATTTATTCCATATCATGATAAGAGTTTCAAAAGTGAATAAAAAAATTAAGATAAATGTATAAATCAACAAATGATCCTTACTCTAAGTCAATAACCTCATCTATGCACATCCCAATCCCAAATCAACTCCCTATCATAGTTCCTTTTCCCTTGTTTTGACCTAGAAGCATTAAATCTGCTCAGGTACCCGACGCCTATGCAAGGTGTGAGTACCACTCATTAGGCCACCACCAATGATGTCTATAAAATATCTAGTCTAAATAGATAATTCATAAAAGTAATAAATGAATGAAAAATTAAATAATATAGAACTTTTATTCTATTAGTAAACAATATTTACTTTAACCATTTCTATCATTATTATCATTTTCATCAATTTCCCCATTTTCATTACAAAAACCATTTCCATCATGTGTTTCATGGGTGAGGAATTTACTTCATTTACAAAAATGGTTCAACCAAAAAAATACTATGCATGATTGACTAATTAAATTACCTATCTCAATAGGGATAAAAACATCATAACCATTTCAATACACTTATCTTGGAGTGTCAGTCTAGGTAGTCTCATCCAATATAACCGTTAGGGGCATAGATCCTCAGTCTGGCTTCCCAAATGATGCATTCTAGGGGAATGGTTTATAACCCCAATCCAACCCAACCCCATGGGCGTAGAACCTCAAGTCTATAGAACAAACTAGCATAACATGTGAAAAAGAAAATTTATCTATCCACCTCATATATCACATTACAAACCAAATGCAAAACAATACACATAGAAATCACAATTCATAACAATCAATATATAAGTAATATTATTCCATACCACATCATCACATTTACTATTTACATTCCATAGACCATTTAACTTTCTCATTCCTCAACCAATTAGGAATATTCAATAATTCCATATATGTACACATTTAATATAAGGCTCCAGCCTTAAACATTACTTAATTTTGAGTTACTTCAAGAATAAACGTTGATGATCTTTTCAGGTTTAGAGTTTTATAGAATTAGATCATAAAACATGCATTACATTCCACATTTAGAAAAAGTGGTTACATAAAAGATATTACTCATTTTTCCCATCAACGGAAACATATTTAAAATAAAACATGGATTCTTTCTTGACACTTCCTTGACACTATCATCACATCATGTACCTTTCCCTTGACCTGTGAAAACATTTCAAAAACTTGGGATGAGCATAAAAAGCTCAGAAAAGGATATAAAAATATGGAAAGGAAACATGAGTACATGTATACATAAGAATCAATGAAACCATACTTTACTCATAAAACATTATCATACCTCATCTAATCATGAATAAATCATAGAAATCATAAGACATAAAGGTAACTTGAGGCATTCATAACATTATTACGTAGGGAGTAACCCTCATGGTTACATTTGGAATACCCATCATAGTATATTCTCTAAATCTCTTTGGAGAAACCTTAACGTTTAACTCCTCGCATTACCCAATGTATTGGAGAGCTATATAAGGCTCACCCGCCCTTAGTTTATCACGGAACCACCCATCTTCATAACAATGCCCAAGAACCATAACATAATCGTATCACATAAAACATGTAGAAAGGAAACATAACATTTCCTCCATTCAACCAAAAGATATTAATACCACACATTGATATAATAAAAACATTATGAAAACCATTTTCAATACCAAAATAAAAGAAAAGTAAAACATGTTATTTATTTTTCATTTTAAAAAAAATTATGGCTTGTAGAGGAAGCCGAAACTCAAATAATGGTCACGGTGGCGAAGAAGTCGTTGTTGCCGCATACGTACGACAAAAAACATTCCCTTTTTTCGTTTAGTAAACGCTTCATATAAAAAATATTCCTTTTTAATAAACATAAATGTTAAAGGGGTTTATACACCGTATAAAAGAAAGTTGTGTATAAAACATAATATGCCTCAATGAAAGGATATTGAGACGAAGTCCCTTACATCGGGTCCGACTTGACTCGATCGTTCTTTAATCTCATGAATAATAAACTTGAGTTAATTTATACTTTCTTAAGAACATTTTTCAAGTTCATTATCCCTTTTATATCAGTTATTACCATGTCATGAACACTATGTAATTATTTAAGTTAATAACAGTCGTTTTAACAATCATTAGTACTTGGGTCGAGCATAAACTCTTTATAATTACAAGTTTGTTCATGTGGTAAAATATCCATTTTATCCATAATTATATTCATTATATAGATATCATATATATCATATATATCCATTATATACATGAATTTATAATATTACATAACATTTAGAGGTAAGAAATGAAATGCACCGTTCATGGAGACGATAAGCCGTACGTACGCATGAACGCTACTTCCATTTCTATTTCATATTTAATGGAATTAAAAAATAATGATACATAAGTGTATTATAACTTCAGTATGGTATAATATAGAATATAATTAAATCTATCCTTTATATGTACCACATATGGTATTAACGAATCAAATCACTTTGAGGGGGTGGTAGTCCGCACTTCCTAAAATGAAGATATCACGTTTACCCATAATGGAAACCATAAATGTATGCCATAAATGAAAAATACAGAAGATTAAGGAAAAAATAAACATATTTTATATCATATATAAATATAGTGACATTTTAATGGCCACATTTGAAGGTGTTAAAATAATATTGAACAATCATCGTTTCGTGAGGCAGAAATCCACCATCCACAGAAACTGTATGTTCTTTAACCATTAGATGTAGGTGTGTGTAAGTGTAGCTCAGATCCTTCTTATAATAAAATCCCTGTATATTGAAGATACTGGATTTGTTACAAAAGAAATTAATAAAAAGATTTTAGGGGGTTGGAGAAGCAAAATAAAACAAAAGAACACAAGTGAAGACGTTACCTTAAAATCGGGTAACTCCCTTTGGTTTGAACCAAAAGGGTTTCTTGAAGAGCTTCCTACCTAAGGTAAGGATTCTAGGATGAGGAGAGGGATTTGGAGAGACAAAATGATTAGAGCTTGTCCGAGTCAAAGGCTTGAGAGGTGTGGGTAAAGAGGTAGAGGTGGGGGCCTTTTATAAGAGGAGAGGAGGGGCACTTTTGGAAAGGTATAAAATCTTACTTTATTTTCAACTGAGTTTCGGATTTTAAAGGTCCCAAATTTATGTATTTCTAGGATAAGGTAATAAGGGTTCGAAATATATTCATCCAATAGGTCTTTTACAAGTGTATGTCTTATATTTTACATTATCTTTTCATTTTATTCAAATCGTTCATTAATGAGGTAATCGCTGCATCATCATGATGTCATAAATAATTTAATTTATTTAATTTCTAAAAATTATAAAAAAAAAATATGATGTACTAAATATTTTTATATTTCTAATGAATATTTATAGTAAAAACTCTGACCTGTATAACCCCATGTAAAAATTGTTTTAGTAAAACAATACATGTTTGTTGCATTTTTACTTTTACTTTAAATAAAAGGCATTAATGTCATTATCTTACCCAAGTGGCTCCATGAGGTCCCAAAAATAGACCAATGGGTTGTTCTGGTCTGCCATGACTCATACAATAGGGTTAGGACAAGTGTCAAGGTATTTTCATTTTATTATAATATCATTTTTACCTTAAATCACACTAATTACCTTTAATCGCGATTAATAAAACTTAAAAGTTACTTTTCATCAAAAATTATTTTCATCCCATTGAACCAAATTTTAATTAATAATGAAAATAATTTATATTATATTTTTGAAAGTCAAATCACATAAGTGGTAAAGTTCCATTTAAACAAAAAATCAGTTTTTGTAACTACCACTTTGTGGTTTCACTATTCATCAAAAATTAAGGTTTTTCAGAAAAATACCAAAAATTCACCCTAAGCTATATGTGATATTACAAATTCCAAAATGATGTCTATTTTACCAAATTAATAACATAGAAGTTGCATTAATTAATTTTATAATTAAATCCTGTTGTCAAAACAAATAGCGTGTTTTTAAGAAACAATATCTATCAAAAGATTGACACTCGTTTATGTCCAATATATAAGTGATATTAATTACAATGACCACCATTGGATTAAATGGTAAAAATATATTCTAATTTCACTTTAAAACCAATTAAAAATATAATCTAACTATATAAATAAATTAGATTAAAAAGAGGTTTTGAATTAAAATACAATACTTTTCACTATTCATTAAAAAAATGAACATTATCAGAAAAATACCAGAGATTTATCCTTAGTAAATTTCAATATCCCAATTATAAAGAATAAGTTTATTTTGACATATATAGCTTATAAAATTTTCATAAGTTATATTTAAAAATGGTTCGCCATCAAATGGCGATAAAAAAATCTTTTAAAAATATTAGAGTATTCCATGCTTAAGATTGGATTTATTCTCATTTTAAGCCTCTAAAATACTATCTAATTCATAAATAGACATAGATAAGAATATCTATTATTAATTACTTACTTGGGAAGTTACATCCTTACCCCCTTTAGAAAATTGCGTCCCCGCAATTTATTTACTTATCGAATAAGTGGGGGTATTTATCCCTCATTGCATTTTTAGATTCCCATGTTGCCTCTTCACTCATGTGGTTATTCCACAAAACCTTTACTTGATGAATCACCTTATTACGTAACACTTGCTCCCTGTGATCAAGAATCTGAACTGGTTGTTCCTCATAAGATAGATTCTCTTCCAACTGAACTACCTCTGGACTCAAAACATGAGATGGATCTGGCATGTACTTTCTTAACATTGAAACATGAAAAACATTGTGTACCTGAGATAAACTCGGAGGTAAGGGCACTCGGTATACAACTGATCCAGCTCTCTCAAGAATTTCATATGGTCCAATGAACCTTGGACTCAACTTTACTTTCTTACCAAATCGCATCACACTTTTCCATGGTGATACTTTGAGAAAAACATGATCACCTACCTCAAAAGAGAGATCCTTCTTCCTGTTGTCCGCATAACTTTTCTGCCTGCTCTGAGCCGTTCGCATGTGTCTCTTTATCATCTGAACTTTTTCTGCCAACTCTTCTACCAATTCCGGTCCCATCAAGTTTCTTTCACCCACTTCATCCCATAAATCTGGAGTTCGACACCGCTTCCCATATAATTCCTCAAATGGTGCCATCTGTATACTGGAATGAAAACTGTTATTATAAGAAAAATCAACTAAAGAAAGATGTTGGTCCCAATATCCCTGATAATCCATCGAACAAGAACGTAGAATATACTCCAAAGTCTGAATTGTTCGTTCTGACTTCCCATCTGATTGAGGATGAATAACTGTACTAAAATTTAATTCAGTACCCAACGACTTTTGAAGGCCTTTCCAAAAGTTAGAAGTAAACCTGGGATCACGATCAGATACAATGGAGAGGGGAACTCCATGAAACCTGACTATCTATTTAAGATACAACCGAGAAAGTTTATCTAGAGAGAAAGTATCTCGAATTGGAAGGAAATGAAAATATTTAGTCAAGCGATCAACAATAACCCAGATTGCATTATTACCTCGAGGTGTATTCGGCAATCCCACAACGAAGTCCATGGATATATTTTCCCATTTCCACTCTGGCACTAGTAAAGGCTGAAGCATCCCTTTCGGTAACTGTCGCTCTGCTTTAACCTGTTGACAAGTCAAACACTTCAGAGTAAAATCAGAAATATCTCTTTTCATTCCATCCCACCAGTAATACTCCCGAAGATCTCTATACATCTTAGTACAGCCTGGATGAACTGAAAACGGAGAACTATGAGCTTCACATAACAACTCTCTCTTCAACTGTGAATCACAAGGCACACACAATCTCTTCCCAAATCTCAAAACACAATCATTATCAATGTTGAATTCAGGCAACTTACCCTTCTGAACCAGCTCTACCTTTTTCTGCAACTCATTGTCTTACTTCTGTTGTAGAGACCCGAAGCTTGACGTACATGAACATTACATTACTTTCATGGAATACTTAGTACATAACAAAAACACACACACAAGGATCGTAATAGTTTAGTGTCTTTGGAAACTCGGAATAAAATCTTCTAATCGTGGTGAAAGATCTTCAAAATCTCCCATAAAGATCTTCCTTTTTTTTACCTAAAACCTTTATTTATATCCTGGGGAAAAGAAAACATAAAAGGGTGAGCTCAAATGCTCAGTAAGGGTAAACAAAAGAAATATCAATCACATCGTATTCATAAGAACATAACATTTTGAAAATCATAACCTGAAAAGAGAGCATAATTTCATAACATGGGATAAATCATTACAGTGAAATGTAATCACAATAATCATAACTTAAAACATGAAACTTTGTGGCATTCACACATAATCATAGAGAATCATTTCTTGTTAGTCAAGACTCATTTCCAAGACTATCTTAGTGGACAAAGTCCCTTTCTGAATCGAGTAACCCTCGTTTCAGTCCTGTTTCACTGAACCGGTATAACCTACCGTTCCAGCCCTGTCTATCTCATGAGATATAAAATCTTTACCCAATGCATTGGAGGGAGATATAGGTCCCACCCATCTTATAATGAATCCTTTCTTATGTGTTCCACATAATCATAAATCATACATCATCGCATAACCCATGTAATAAAAATGGGATTCTTAAACAACATGACATCATAAAACAATTCATATAAGATAAAGGAATTCATAAAAATGTTTCCATCACAACATAATCAAATCCATGTAATAATAGGGATAAAAGCAGAACCCTTTTATTATCTTAGATGGAAAATAATTTTGATAAAATACTTGAACATCATTCTTGAGGAAAATATCCTTTCTACTTCAAAAACACTTTTCCATTCTTAACATGTCATACAATTTTAAACTAAAAGAAGTTGATTAAAAATAAACTTGAATAATTGTAAAGGAAGCTTCTTGGAAATAATTTTTTAGAAATCCATTCATGCCGTATAAGTTAAAAAAACATTCTTCGTACTTTTGTCGGAAAAGTCAAAAAGCACCTCGTATGAAAAACGTCAAAAGATTCCTTTCATATATTTTTTTACTAAAAACTCACCGAAGGGTAAAATTGGATTTAAACAATTGTATTTGGATGGAAATAATATTACATATTGAGGAAACATGGATGTGGATGATAAAATACACCCCAGTAAATACTTACGAATAAACAATCTCGGATAAAAATGAGATTGTGATATTTTCCCTTACCTTAGGTCCGATTTGCTTTGTACGTGTCCGAAGCTCCTGTATAATGGTTTAAATAATGTTATTGACTTATTACAGAATCATACATATTGATATCATATCATATATGGTTCACTTATGACATTATATTACCCGTTCTTTTGTAAATTCCATGTTAAAGAAGCGTTTTGGGTAAAATTGTTTCATTTATCGTAGGTGTTTTGACTTGTTGTTCTTGACATAATTATTACTTATATCATGATTTATTTACTTCCAGAATATAAAATATGATTTATATATCATATATATTCAGTATATATATATATAATAGATAGATAAATAAAATGAAAAACACCGTTCATGGAGACGGTAGTCCGTACGTACGCATGAACACTGTTTTCCTTTCCTTATTGTCTTGAAATTGAAGTAAGTAGATGACATACATATATATATATATATATACATAAATCCAGTAGCTTTATAATGTCTTATATTTCATTATTATTTCTTATATATACTTTATAATCATTCTTAAATGGTTAACATGGAGAATGAATCTCATCGCGTCGTGGAGACGGTAGTCCGTACGTACGCACGAGCGATGATATCATTTCCATAAATATTGAATTGAATTGGAGTGGATTATACAATATATCAGAATCAATATGATGTTGTAAAAACTATGTATAGTTATTCTTTACACCATTATACCCATCCATGTAAGGTGGTGGTGGAAAATAGATTACACCACGGCGTGGAGACGGTATTCCGTACGTACGCACGCGCGGTGATTTCTTTTTCCGTAGGATGGATAGATGGTGAAATAGGGTTGTTTCATACTTATAATAACATATCATTATATGAGTGATACTGATGTTATTACTTCATAATGAAACAACCTAAGAAGAAGAAGTGGAAGAAGAAATAAAGATGAAAGAATTGGTAACGGTAATTACCTCTTCTTTGAAGCGCCTCTTTGAGACCTCCTCTTAGGGCACTAAAATTGGTCTTTGAGGAAGACCAGAACCTCTAGGGTGTTTCTAGGGAAGTGGAGAAGATATTTTGGCAGGGTTTGTCCGAGCTTGAGTGCTCAAATTGGTGTGAGGAGGAGGGGTAGGAGGTGTCCTTTTATAAGGGAGGAGAGGGGCACCTTAGGAATATCTCAAAATATTATTTTATATTAAAGTAAAAATCGGTTTATAATAGTTCAAAAGGGTCTTATATCGAAGATAAAGTGGGGAAGGGTCGAAATACTATCAACCAATAGGATTTAGACAAGTTTATGTTATTATTTTAACCTTATCAATTAGATTTAACTCTAAGTTACATAATTTAACTTTTACCGTGTCTTTTTGTTTTCTTTCACTATATGGTTAATAAACTTACTATAACATGCCAAACGAACCCCAAATTGTTTATTATTAATATATATATCCTTATCTAAGTCATTTGGCTGAACCTTATATTTTTAGGAATAAAATAACAATTAATAATATAATATTTGATTTAAAAACTATTTTGTGTCAATTTTGACACTATTTGATATATGATTTTTGTGAAAGTCATAACAGAATTATATGTTCGAACCAAGTTGATTAAATAAACAATAATATATCATAGTAACCTATAAAATTAGTGGAATGCATAAAAAGTCTCAAATTACATTTATTTTGGTGTTTATAACATCAATTATGTCAATATTTCATAAATAAGATAATTACTGCATCATCTTTGTGACATGAATAAATTAAATTATTTGATGTCTAAAAATTACAAATAAAATACCATTATGTAGGAAATCTTTTTATCTTTCTAATGAATATTTACAATAGAATTTATCTTATGTACAACCCTATATTAAAAATGTTTTAGTAAATATACTTTGATTTTAACTCTTTTAACTCTTCTTTGAATTAAATAATAATAAATGTCCTAATCTAATCCAAGTGGGCCTAAATGATAATATTTGACACTTAAGGTTGTTTTTGGTCGAGATACACTTGTCCAATAGAATTAGGACATGTGTTAGGGTAATATTAATATCATTCTTACCCTTAATTACCCTATTTACTTTTAACCGTGGAAAATAAAAGTAAAAAGTTACTATTCACCAAAAATTATTTTCATCTCATTGAACCACATTTTACTTACTGACATCAACAGTGTCTCTAGGATTTTTGAAATTCCATTCACAGAAGCGGTAAAATTAAGTTTTATGAAAAATTCAGTTTTTTAACTACCACTTAGTAGTTTCACTATTCATCAAAAATTGATGTTTTTTCAGAACAATGCCAAAATTTCATCCTAAGCTATATTTCATATTCCGAATTCAAAAATGAAGTCTATTTTACCAAATTCATAACATAGAAGTTTCATTAATTAATTTTATAATTAAATCCCGTTGTTAAAACAAATAGCATGTTTTTAAGAAACAATATCTATCAAAAGATTGACACTTGATTATGTCTAGTTTAAATGTGAAATTACATCTAATGACCAACATTGTATTAAATTGTAAAAATATATTCTAAATATACTCAAATTAATAATTTATCACTATTAATTATTTCGATTAAAAAAGTTGTTTTTAATTATAATTTAGTAATTTTCACTATTTATCAAAATATGAAAGTTATCCGAAAAGTACCAAAATTTCACCTTAGGCTAAATTTGATACTACAAATCCAAAAATGAAGTCCATTTTGAGAGCTAAAATTTCTAAAATTTTAAAAGGTGGTTATTACTATTCATAACGGCTAGTTATAATAATATTTTAATAGCATATCGTTGTTTAGTGAAACTCGGTATTACGTACTACACACGCTATCGAGGAAGGTTGTGATTGCGTGTAATGCAAGGCAAGTCAAGGATGCGTGTTGTGCAAGCTCCTTTTTGTGTTGCGTACAACACAAGACATTAGTGAAATTAAAAAGAATATTTTTCATAAAATCTTGGGTTGTTACATTCTACCGCCCTTAAAATGAATTTCGCCCTCGAAATTCGTCGGGGTTATAAATGGTTTACTATTCGAAAGTTTCTTTAATAGAAACCCACATTGTAAAAAGGAATACCAACACCAATATTTTAAAACAAAAGTATGAAACTTAACGGTTACTCAAATAAACTAATCACTGGGTTTCCACATAGGTGAAAATATGGATATGAAAGAAAAGTCTAACCATCATGTTCTGATGGAGAGTGGTAGAGAACATGGCTATGGAAAAGCCAACAATCACAAATCCATAAATTTGTGACGATCTAAGGTACCATACGATTCATCAGGTATAAGATCACTAGGACAACATTTTTGGTTTTCAAGATCATTTCCCTAAAGTTGATGAATTAAAAGAAATACTTACATGATTTTGGTACAATCTCACTGTTGTTCATGATTTGAACAATTTCCACTTCATATCTTAAATAAATGAAGTTGAATTTGTTATTCGTGAAGTGTTAGCAGATCACGTGATAGAATGACGGGTCATTCCATCTGTCTCAAACAAAAGGTTAGCAAAAATTATATACATAAGTCGATCTATAGTGAGATTAATCATATATGGTTCCTAAAATGGACTTATACTTCATATATCATACTGCTTAATATAATAAAACTAGTTTCTACTAAACAGGGACTTCCTGTAGGCCAGTGGTAGGCAATAAAGGCCAGTCGCACTTCGGTTGTGGGTTCGATTCCAGTAGCCTTGTCCGACACGATGGGCTGTCGCCCGTCCTGCAGGTTGTCCTTTTTCTAAAACTATATTACTATAACATCCCATCAATAATATCGAGAAAACTTCTATCCTTAAACAATACTAACTTATGTCCAACATAATCCATTCCAATCTTTAGGCTTACCCATAATACTGCAGTCCACTCTCATAATATAGTGAAAACAATTACCAGAGATTTAATACCATCGTTGATCCCCATATATCATAAGATATGTCTTGTTGGTCACAGTCTAAACATTAAAAGTCCTTAATCATGTATTCTCTTGAATACCTTAGTGAAAACATGAATGAAGTTTAAAGTTAACACTTTCCACATACCAAAATCCTCAAAATTCTATATACTCAAACCATGATATCACTTTGTCCTTATATCAATCATGAGCTCATGAATACTTTCAAACATTTCATTTTCTCCTTATCCCTTCATTATGCGCATATCATCTACTTTCCAAAAAAATATCTCAATCACTTTGAATACCACATCAATAAATATTGCAATACTCAATGATACAACATTATTTTGGAATCCCATTACATAAACACTTAATCATTCCACCACATCGTTGTCATATTCAACATTGCCAATAGTGATCGCATGTGACTTCCCTTTGTCCTTTGCCTTCAGTGGTTGCTCATGTTGATCATCACTAACCCTTGGATTAGGGCATTTATTAGCATAATTCCCCATTTCCTTGCACTTGAAGCATTGAAGTGTTGGTGGTGCGTTCTCTGCAGTGTTTGCTTTATTCACATCATTAGAAACCCTTTTTCATTACTTCGACACTCAGCTGCTCGATGACCTTCTTTTCCACACTTAAAACATTTTCTAGTCCCTTTAAGACAATCTCCACCATGCTTCTTTCCACAATTTGTGCATAAGGAAACATTCATCTTCTTTTCACCATTATTCTGAGATTTCTCCTTGAACTCCATCTTTCGTTTCTTGTCAAAACCATGAGATGGATATGTAACACCAACTTCCATTTCTACCTTGATAGCACAACGCACAATTTATTCATAGCTACTGAAGTCTCTTATAGATAATTCCCTTCGAAGACTTGGTTTTAAGCCACTGAAAAATCGATCAACTTTACTTTCAGGTTGGATGATAATGCCAGATGCATACCTTGCAAGTCTTGTAAAATTCGCTTCGTATATACCAACAGATTCATCATCCTTTTGCTTCAGTTCAAGAAACTCCTTCTCCATATTTGTTCGAAGAATACGAGGGAAATAATTATTGAAAAATAAGTTCTTGAACTCGTCCCATTCCATGGACTCAATTTCATCCCTTTGCCTCGTATTCTTAATAAGATTCCACCATTGATCAGCTTCACCTTCCAAACGATATACTGCTAAGATGACTTTATCATGCTCAGAACATTGAAGAACTGAAAATATCTTTTCAGTGGTACTGATCCATTGTTCAGCAACAAGTGGATCAGAAGAGCCACTGAAAGAAGGTGGACGTTGCCTCATGAAGGACTCAATAGAATATTGTTCCTTTCTCTGCTCATTTGGAAGTCCAGAATGATTCATAGCTTGTGTAAGTATAGCAATAATATTTTGCACTCCATCTCCCATAACATTTGTTTGTTCAGGAGGACAATCATTGCATTGTCCATTGCATTGATCAACACGGTTCCTTCGGGTTCCAGCCATCGTCTAAAACCCAAAAAGAATAGTGTGAGAGGCAAAAATCATTCTAGGGAAAACAACATAATAAAGGGAAAGTACCTTCAATATATAACATCTTAGGTTTAATTATATGATCATTAGCATAGTTCTAGTACTATAACCTATACGTATACCTAACCTTAGGGACATCCCTAGACATACCGTAGAAATATCTCTAGGGATCTCACTAACGTTTTCGCATCCTAGTTTCCAAAGTTTGACTAAACCTTTCCTCTGATACCAACTGTAGAGACCCGAAGCTTGACGTACATGAACATTACATTACTTTCAAGGAATACTTAGTACATAACAAAAACACACACACAAGGATCGTAATAGTTTAGAGTCTTTGGAAACTCGGAATAAAATCTTCTAATCGTGGTGAAAGATCTTCAACATCTCCCATAAAGATCTTCCTTTTTTTTACCTAAAACCTTTCTTTATATCCCGGGGAAAAGAAAACATAAAAGGTTGAGCTCAAATGCTCAGTAAGGGTAAACAAAAGAAATATCAATCACATCGTATTCATAAGAACATAACATTTTGGAAATCATAACCTAAAAAGAGAGCATAATTTCATAACATGGGATAAATCATGGCAGTGAAATGTAATCACAATAATCATAACTTAAAACATGAAACTTTGTGGCATTCACACATAATCATAGAGAATCATTTCTTGTTAGTCAAGACTCATTGCCAGGACTATCTTAGTGGACAAAGTCCCTTTCTGAATCGAGTAACCCTCGTTTCAGTCCTGTTTCATTGAACCGGTATAACCTACCGTTCCAGCCCTGTCTATCTCATGAGATATAAAATCTTTACCCAATGCATTGGAGGGAGATATAGGTCCCACCCATCTTATAATGAATCCTTTCTTATGTGTGCCACATAATCATAAATCATACATCATCGCATAACCCATGTAATAAAAATGGGATTCTTAAACAACATGACATCATAAAACAATTCATATAAGATAAAGGAATTCATAAAAATGTTTCCATCACAACATAATCAAATCCATGTAATAATAGGGATAAAAACAGAACCCTTTTATTATCTTAGATGGAAAATAATTTTGATAAAATACTTGAACTTCATTCTTGAGGAAAATATCCTTTCTACTTCAAAAACACTTTTCCTTTCTTAACATGTCATACAATTTTAAACTAAAAGAAGTTGATTAAAAATAAACTTGAATACTTGTAAAGGAATCTTCTTGGAAATAATTTTTTAGAAATTCATTCATGTCGTATAAGTTAAAAAAAACATTCTTCGTACTTTTGTCGGAAAAGTCAAAAAGCACCTCGTATGAAAAACGTCAAAAGATTCCTTTCATATATTTTTTTACTAAAAACTCACCGAAGGGTAAAATTGGATTTAAACAATTGTATTTGGATGGAAATAATATTACATATTGAGGAAACATGGATGTGGATGATAAAATACACCCCTGTAAATACTTACGAATAAACAATCTCGGATAAAAATGAGATTGTGATATTTTCCCTTACCTTAGGTCCGATTTGCTTTGTACGTGTCCGAAGCTCCTGTATAATGGTTTAAATAATGTTATTGACTTATTCTAGAATCATAAATATTAATATGATATCATATATGGTTCACTTATGACATTATATTACTCGTTCTTTTGTAAATTCCATGTTAAAGAAGCGTTTTGGGTAAAATTGTTTCATTTATCGTAGGTGTTTTGACTTATTGTTCTTGACATCATTATTACTTATATCATGATTTATTTACTTCCAGAATATAAAATATGATTTATATATCATATATATTCAGTATATATATATATATAATAGATAGATAAATAAAATGAAAAACACCGTTCATGGAGACGGTAGTCCGTACGTACGCATGAACAATGTTTTCCTTTCCTTATTGTCTTGAAATTGAAGTAAGTAGATGACATACATATATATATATATATATATATATATATACATAAATCCAGTAGCTTTATAATGTCATATATTTCATTATTATTTCTTATATATACTTTATAATCATTCTTAAATGGTTAACATGGAGAATGAATCTCATCGCGTCGTGGAGACGGTAGTCCGTACGTACGCACGAGCGATGATATCATTTCCATAAATATTGAATTGAATTGGAGTGGATTATACAATATATCAGAATCAATATGATGTTGTAAAAACTATGTATAGTTATTCTTTACACCATTATACCCATCCATGTAAGGTGGTGGTGGAAAATAGATTACACCACGGCGTGGAGACGGTATTCCGTACGTACGCACGCGCGGTGATTTCTTTTTCCGTAGGATGGATAGATGGTGAAATAGGGTTGTTTCATACTTATAATAACATATAAGTATATGAGTAATACTTATGTTATTACTTCATAATGAAACAACCTAAGAAGAAGAAGTGGAAGAAGAAATAAAGATGAAAGAATTGGTAACGGTAATTACCTCTTCTTTGAAGCGCCTCTTTGAGACCTCCTCTTAGGGCACTAAAATTGGTCTTTGAGGAAGACCAGAACCTCTAAAGTGTTGCTAGGGAAGTGGAGAAGAGATTTTGGCAGGGGTTGGCCGAGCTTGAGTGCTCAAATTGGTGTGAGGAGGAGGGGGATGAGGTGTCCTTTTATAAGGGAGGAGAGGGGCACCTTAGGAATATCTCAAAATATTATTTTATATTAAAGTCAAAATCGGTTTATAATGATTCCAAAGGGTCTTATTTCAAATATAAAGTGGGGAAGGGTCTAAAACCTATCAACCAATAGGATTTAGACAAGTTTAGGTTATTATTTTAACCTTATCAATTAGATTTAACTCTAAGTTAAATAATTTAACTTTTACCGTGTCTTTTTGTTTTCTTTCACTATATGGTTAATAAACTTACTATAACATGCCAAACGAACCCCAAATTGTTTATTATTAATATATATATCCTTATCTAAGTCATTTGTCCGAACCTTAGATTTTTAGGAATAAAATAACAATTAATAATATAATATTTGATTTAAAAACTATTTTGTGTCAATTTTGACACTATTTGATATATGATTTTTGTGAAAGTCATAACAGAATTATATGTTCTAAAAAAGTTGATTAAATAAACACTAATATATCATAGTAACCTAGAAAATTAGTGGAATTCATAAAAAGTCTCAAATTACATTTATTTTGGTTTTTATAACATCAATTATGTCAATATTTCATAAATAAGATAATTACTGCATCATCTTTGTGACATGAATAAATTAAATTATTTGATGTCTAAAAATTACAAATAAAATACCATTATGTAGTAAATCTTTTTATCTTTATAATTAATATTTACAATCGAATTTATCTTATGTAAAACCCTATATTAAAAATGTTTTAGTAAATATACTTTGATTTTAACTCTTTTAACTCTTCTTTGAATTAAATAATAATAAATGTCCTAATCTAATCCAAGTGGGCCTAAATGATAATATTTTACACTTAAGGTTGTTTTTGGTCGAGATACACTTTTCCAATAGAATTAGGACATGTGTTAGGGTAATATTAATATCATTCTTACCCTTAATTACCCTATTTACTTTTAACCGTGGTAAATAAAAGTAAAAAGTTACTATTCACCAAAAAATATTTTCATCTCATTGAACCACATTTTACTTACTGACATCAACAGTGTCTCTAAGATTTTTGAAATTCCATTCACAGAAGCGGTAAAATTAAGTTTTATGAAAAATTCTGTTTTTTAACTACCACTTAGTAGTTTCACTATTCATCAAAAATTGATGTTTTTTCAGAACAATGCCAAAATTTCATCCTAAGCTATATTTCATATTCCGAATTCAAAAATGAAGTCTATTTTACCAAATTCATAACATAGAAGTTGCATTAATTAATTTTATAATTAAATCCCGCTGTTAAAACAAATAGCGTGTTTTTAAGAAACAGTATCTATCAAAAGATTGACACTTGATTATGTCTGGTTTAAATGTGAAATTACATCTAATGACCAACATTGTATTAAATTGTAAAAATATATTCTAAATATACTCAAATTAATAATTTATCACTATTAATTATTTCGATTAAAAAAGTTGTTTTTAATTATAATTTAGTAATTTTCACTATTTATCAAAATATGAAAGTTATCCGAAAAGTACCAAAATTTCACCTTAGGCTAAATTTTATACTACGAATCTAAAAATGAAGTCCATTTTGAGAGCTAAATTTTCTAAAATTTTAAAAGGTGGTTATTACTATTCATAACGGCTAGTTATAATAATATTTTAATAGCATATCGTTGTTTAGTGAAACTCGGTATTGCGTACTACACACGCTATCGAGGAAGGTTGTGATTGCGTATAATGCAAGGCAAGTCAAGGATGCGTGTTGTGCAAGCTCCTTTTTGTGTTGCGTACAACACAAGACATTAGTGAAATTAAAAAGAATATTTTTCATAAAATCTTGGGTTGTTACATCTGTGCTTGCTTAATTTTGTCTGATAGAGATGATCTCACTAATACCTGAAACAAAACAGAAGTACATCCTACACCAATAACTTTTATTCCAAAGTTCATCAAATCCTTAACCAAAGGATCACGTTCCAAATGAAACATTATTAATGAAGCATTACTTTTTCGACTCAAAGCATCAGCCACTTTATTTGATTTTACCAGATGGTAATGAATTGTACAATCATAATAATTGATTAATTATAGCCATCTCCTCTGTCTCATGTTAAATTCTTTCTGAGTGAATATATAATTTAAACTTTTTTGATTGGTATATATTTCACACTTTACTCCATACAAATGATGCCTCCAAATTTTTAAAGCAAAAATAACAGCAGCTAATTCCAAATCATGTGTAGGGTAATTTACCTCATGAGTTTTCAACTAACGTGAAGCATAAGCAATTACCTGATCATTATTCATTAGGATGCAACCAAGTCCTTTCAATGAAGAATCACTGTAGATAACAAACTCCCCATTCCTGGAAGGTAGTTCCAAAACTGGAGCATTCAACAATCTTCTTTTCAGTTCCTGAAAACAATCGTCACATTCTTTTGTCCAGATAAACTTAACACCCTTCCGAGTTAGCTTAGTCATTGGACTAGATAACCGTGGAAAATTTCTAAAAAACCTTCGCTAATAGCCTTCTAAAACAAGGAATCTATGAATCTCAGTTACATTTGTGGGTCTTGGCCATTCCTTAACAGCCTTTGTTTTTGCAGGATCAACAATTATCCCATCTTTAGAAACAATGTGACCAAGGAAAAAAATTTGTTACAACCAGAACTCACACTTACTGAATTTTCCATACAATTTATTTTCTTTCAAGGTTTGAAAAATAACCCTTAAATGTATTTCATGGTCCTCTTTATTTTTAGAAAACCCCAAAATACCATCAATGAAAACCACCACAAACATATCCAAGAACTCATGGAAAATTCTATTCATTAAGTCCATGAATACAGTAGGTGCATTGGTTAGCCCAAAAGGAATTACTACAAATTCATAATGGCCATATCTTGTACGAAACGCTGTCTTAGGAACATCTAATTCCTTTACCTTAAACTATTGGTACCCCGATCTCAGGTCAATCTTTGAAAAAAACTGATTTCCCGAGAGCTGATCAAACAACTCATCGATATGAGGCAAATGATATTTGTTCATAACAGTGATGTTATTCAAGGCTCTATAATCAATGCAAAGTCTCATAGAACCATCTTTATTTTTAACAAATAAAACAGAAGCACCCCATGGTGATGTGATAGGTCGAATGAAACCTTTCTCTAATAAATCTTGCAATTGCTCCTTCAACTCTAAAAGTTCAATTTGATCCATTCGATAAGGGGGTTTTGAAATTGGCTTAGCATCAGGAACTAAGTCAATAGTAAATTCAAATTCCCAATCTGGTATTATTCTAGGAAACTCATTAGAAAAAACATCAGGATACTCATTTACCACTGGCACATCATTAATCTGAATAGTTCCTTTGTTTTCATCAATATGTTCAAGGTAACATCCATTTCCATCTTTTACAAGTTTTTCGGCCTCTTGATATGTTATCAACAGTAAGGGTTCATTCTTGTACACAAAATGGAAGTCTTTCTAAAAAGAAACTTCTTTAGATCTACAGTCAATCTTAACATGGTAAATAGAGAGCCAATCCATACCCAAGATAACATCAAACTCTACTAGACGTAAAACAACAAGGTTTTCAAGTAGGTTCCTTCCACGGATAAGGATAAGAAGATTCTTATAAATTCTTTTTGCCTCAACATTTACCCCAGGTGTTTTTACCACAAGTCCAGGAGTCATTTCTTGAGATGATATTCCCATTTTACTAGAAAAGTTTTTCGAGATGGAGGAATGTGTAGAGCTTGAATCAAAAAACACACTGGCATAATCTTAAAAAAAAAAACAAAGTACCTGATACCACTTCATTTGATGGACCAAAATCTGCTGAAGTAGTTGAAAAGGATTTCACCACCCCTTTCTGCTTGTAGTCTAACTGCTTCCCATCACTCGAGCTCTTTGTCGTACACTTGTTTACATAGTGACCCATCTCATTGCACTTAAAAAATTTCACTAAATTTAAATCAAATTTGGTCTTACCATCACCATGATCTTTTCCACTACAATCACGAGCCTTATGTACCATCTTACCACATCAGTAGCACTTTCCAGAATTCAGAAGAAATTCCCCAGCATTCCTTTTACCACATTTATCACAAACTGGAAACTTAGTTTTCTTACCATCATATTTTTTTGAAAAATTCTTCCCTTTCTCCTACCACCTCAGTCTATTCTTCTATTGGTTGTTATAGAACACTTGATCATTGGAAAACTCCATTTCCAGCTTCTCAACACATCGAACAATCTTTTCATAACTCTTGAACTCGCGAGAAGATAGAGCTCTTCGATATTTTGGCTTTAATCCTGAGTAAAAACAGTTGATTTTACTATCAAGGTCTCAGATAAAATTTGGAGCATACCTTGCAAATCAAATGAACCTTTCTTCATAAGCAGCCACTGAGTCTTCCTCTTGCCTCAATTCCAAGAATTGTTTTTCCATCCTAAGTTGAACAACCTCGGGATAATACTTCTCTAGAAACATACCATTGAATTCATCCCATTCGAGAGTATCAATCTCATCAGCGTCCCTGATATTTTTAACCATTGACCACCACTGATCTGCTTCACCCTCCAAACGATAAATAACAAGACTAACCTTTTGAATGTCTGAACACCCCATGACATTGGAAATCTTCTCCAGTGCTTTAATCCACCCTTCAGCTAGCACATGGTCAAATGATACTCTGAATGATGGGGGATGTTGCCTCATGAAATGTTCCACCACTGACATGTAACTCTGTGGTTGATCTGGCTGATCTTGTGCATGGATACCACCACCATTTATCACTTGAGTCAACTGCGCCATTACTACAACAAACTATTCAGTTCCAATTCCGACCATCTCAGGGTGCTGATTCGGAAGGTCATTTCATTCTGTATGCCTTCCTAGCACTGCTTCCCTGTTTCCTCTGTGGAAAACCATTCTGAACAAACATGTCTTAGATGAAGCAACATGGTAATCTTCAAATTCTATATCATTTCAATTTGACCATAAAAAAAATATTTTTGGATAATCATTTAATAGAATTCTAACTCCTAAAGTTATCTAAACCAACCTCTGATACCAACTATAAGGCCCCAGCCTTAAACATTACTTAATCTTGAGTTAATTCAAGAATACACATTGAGGATCTTTTCAGGCTTAGAGTTTTAGAGAATTAGATCATAAAACATGCATTACATTCCACTTTTAAAAAAAGTGGTTATATAAAAGATAGTACTCATTTTTTCCATCAACAGAATCATATTTAAAATAAAACATGGATTATTTCTTGAGACTTCCTTGACACTTCCTTGACACTATCATCACATCATGTACCATTCCCTTGACCTATGAAAACATTTCAAAAACTTGGGATGAGCATAAAAATCTCAGTAAAGGATATAAAAATATGGAAAGGAAACATGAGTACATGTATATATAAGAATCAATGAAATCATACTTTACACATAAAACATAAGCATACCTCATCAAATCATGAATAAATCATAGAAATCATAAGTCATAAAGGTAACTTTAGGCATTCATAACATTCTTACATAGGGAATAACCCTCATGGTTACGTTTGGAATACCCATCACAGTATATTCCCTAAATATCTTTAGAGAAACCTTAATGTTTAACTCCTTCGCGTTACCCAATGCATTTGAGAGCTATATCGGGATCACCCTCCCTTAGTTTATCACGGAACCACCCGTCTTCATAACAATTCCCAAGAACCATAACATAATCGTATCACATAAAACATGCAGAAAAGAAAACATAACATTTCCACCTTTCAATCACAAGATATCAATACCACACATTGATATAATAAAAACATTATGAAAACCATTTTCAATACCAAAATAAAATAAAAGTAAAACATGGTATTTATTTTTCATTTAAAAAAAAGTTATGTCTTGTAGAGGAAGCCAAAACTCAAATAACGGTCACGACGGAAGAGAAGTCGTTGTCTCCGCATACGTACGACAAAAAAAAATACCTTTTGTCATTTAGTAAATGGTTCATATAAAAAATATTCCTTTTGAATAAAAATAAAAGTCAAATGGGTTTATACACCGTATAAAATAAAGTTGTGTATAAAACATAATATGCCTCAATGAAAGGAGATTGAGACGAAATCCCTTACCTCAGGTCCGACTCGACTCGATCATTCTTTAATCTCTTGAATAATAAACTTGAGTTAATTTCTACTTTCTTAAGAACCTTTTCCAAGTTCATTATCCCTTTTATATCACTTATTACCATGTCATGAACACTATGTAATTATATATGTTAATAACGGTCGTTTTAACGATCATTGGTACTTGAGTCAAAAATAAACTCTTTATAATTACAAGTTTGTTCATTGGGTAAAATATCCATTATATCCAGAATTATATTCATTATGTAGATATCATATATATCATATATATCCATTATATACATGCATTTATAATATTACATAACATTTAGAGGTAAGAATTGAAATGCACCGTTCATGGAGACAGTAAGCCGTACGTACGCATGAACGCTACTTCCATTTCTATTTCATATTTAATGGAATTAAAACATAATGATACATAATTGTATTATAAATTCAGTATGGTATCATATATAATAGCATTAAATCTATCCTTTATATGTACCACATATGGTATTAACGAATCAAATCACTTTGAGGGGGCGGTAGTCCGCACTTCCTAAAATGAAGATATCGCGTTTACCCATAATGGAAACCATAAAGGTATGCCATAAATAAAAAATACATAAGCTTAAGGAAAACATAAACATTTTATATATCATATATAAATATAGTGACATCTTAATGGCCACCATTGAAGGTGTTAAAAGAATATTGAACAATCATCGTTTCGTGAGGCAGAAATTCACCATCCACAGAAACAGTATGTTCTTAAACCATTAGATGTAGGTGTGTGTAATTTTAGCTCGTATCCTTCTTATAAATACATCCTAGTATATTTAAGATACTGGAGTTGTTACAAAAGAAATTAATAAAAAGAGTTTAGGGGATCAGAGAATCAAAATAAAACAAAAGAACACAAGTGAAGATAGTACCTTAAAATCAGGTAACTCCCTTTGGTTTGAACTAAAAGGGTTTCTTGAAGAGCTTCCTGCCTAAGGTAAGGCTTCTAGGATGAGGAGAGGGATTTGGAGAGACAAAATGATCAGATCTTGGCCGAGCCAAAGGCTTGAGAGATGTGGGTAATGTGGTAGAGGTGGGGGCCTTTTATAAGAGGAGAGGAGGGGCACTCTTGGAAAGGTATAAAATGTTACTTTATTTTCAAATGAGTTTCAGATTTTAAAGGTCCCACATTGATGTAGTTCTAGGATAAGGTGATAAGTGTTCTAAATATAATCATCCAATAGGTCTTTGACAAGTGTAAGTCTTATATTTTACATTATCTTTTCATTTTATTTAAATCGTTTATTAATGAGGTAATCACTGCATCATCATGATGTCATAAATAATTTAATTTATTTAATGTCTAAAAATTATAAAAAAATACTATGATGTTGGAAATATTTTTATCTTTACAATTACTATTTATAGTAAAAAATATGACTTTTATAACTCCATCTAAAAATTGTTTCAGTAAAACAATACATGTTTGTGTCATTTTTACTTTTACTTTAAATAAAAGGCATTAATGTCATTATCTTACCCAAGTGGCTCCATGGGATCCAAAAAATCGACCCATGGGTTTTCTTGGTCGGAAATGACTCATCCAATAGTGTTAGGACAAGTGTCAAGATATTTTCGTTTTATTATAATATCATTTTTACCTTAAATCATACTAATTACCTTTAATCGCGATTAATAAAACATAAAAGTTACTTTTCATCAAAAATTATTTTCATCCCATTGAACCACATTTTTCTTAATAATGAAAATCATTTATATTGGATTTTTTAAATTCAAATCACCGAAGTGGTAAAGTTCCATTTAAATGAAAAATCAATTTTTGTAACTACCACTTTGTGGTTTCACTATTCATAAAAAATTATGGTTTTTCAGAAAAATACCAAAAATTCACCCTAATCTATATTTTTTATTCCGAATTCAAAAATGATTAAATTTTACCAAATTCATAACATAGAATTTTCATTAACTAATTTTATAATTAAATCCCACTGTCAAAACAAATAGCGTGTTTTTAAGAAACAATATCTATCAAAAGATTGACACTCGTTTATGTCCAATCTCAAAGTGATGTTAATTACAATGACCACCATTGGATTAAATGTAAAAATATATTCTAATTTCACTTTAAAACCAATTAAGAATATAATCTAACTATATAAATAAATTAGATTAAAAAGTGGTTTTGAATTAAAATACAACACTTTTCACCATTCATTAAAAAAATGAACATTATCAGAAAAATACCAAAAAATTATCCAAAGTAAATTTAAATGTCCAAATCAAAAAGAATAAGCTTATTTTGAAAAATATAGCTTATAAAATTTTCAAAAGTTAGATTTAAAAATGGTTCTCCATCAAAAGGCAGTAAAACAATCTTTTAAAAATATTAGAGTATTCCATGCTTAAGATTGGATTTATTCTCATTTTAAGCCTTTAAAACACTATCTAATTCATAAATAGACATAGATAAGAATATATATTATTCATTACTTACTTGGGATGTTACATTTAATATATTCATCAATTATCTCATGAAAATCCATTTATCATATTTATCAATTCTAATGCCATTTCCAATTTAATGTGTTCATCATCTCTTATTCAGTGACCCTCTTATTCAATTTTAACATAATTCATAATCCATATGACATGTTCTCACTTTAACCCAATTAACCTATATTATTCCAAGCCAAACAACCCCTTATGCCATTATCAAAACCTAGGAACAACTATCAATATTCAACTTCTAACTCAACCCAACACATTTACATGTTCATCCTGGGATATATGTTATCACACATCAAATCTACCTTTAACATTACCAATTTCTAGGTTTGGGAATGTCGGTGCACCTCATGGGTTTCCCTAAATCTTTATAATCATCATCCATGCATCCAACGTGGATCATGAGTGGTTCAATTTACCATTTAATAAATAATTTTACAAAATCAATTTCAAGTAATAAAATTCACAACAAGAGTTAACCAAGAATACACCCAAATGTACACAAATCAACTCAAATATTTTGAAATATATCTTATATACCACCTACCTCAAATTTGACTTGAATAGACTCTAAATTGTAGAATTTGATTCGGATTTAAATATAATTTTAATCCCCAACCTATATTGCCTTGAAAAAAATGGGTTTAGGGATTTAGAAGAATATAGTAGAAACTAAAAAACTAATCCTAAAAAGAGAAGCAAGAGGAGTGTTGGATTTACCAAGATCTTTGATCCACAATCAATAACACTCCAAACATCCAAGAAATAATGGATATCAACCCTTAGGAAGTTTGGGTCAAGTTGTTTTGTCCCTAGTGTTATGATGGGATGAAATGAGGAAGAAATTAGGCGGGGGTCGAAAAATCATGCGGGTGAAAAACAAGAAATTCCCAATTTTTAAAGGGATCATAGTTTAGCTACATGGTTTTACAAACTATACACCAAATGTGTTTTTGCCTATGTCCAAGAGGTTCCAAAGTTACACAGTTACCTAGGAATTCTTCATGGCTTGACTAACTGTGCTCTAAATGTGAAAACACCTCTTTCTATGTTAGGTTCACTAGGTTAAATACCCTGATAGGGTGGTGAATCAGGGTATAACCGATTAAAACAACTTCAACTATTGATCTTGTTTCGTTGTCAGAAAAAACTATGTTCTCTCTCCTTCCCATTATAGAGTATTAAAAAATGTTAAAGCAACCACATGACACAACAATTTTACTTGGTTCACCCTCACTGGGATACGTCTAAAGAGAATACACCGGCAATGTGCCAATGTACCAAATCCACTAAAAGTTCACTGTTGTTTGCATTGTTTAAAGCGGACTCACTGTCTCTCCTGGTTTACAACCACTCACAATTTGAATGCTCACTGTTCTCTAAAATGAAGTGTGCTCACTACTTCTTTAGAAGATCAACTCACAGTTTAAAGACTTGTAGGTCCCTTAATTATCAAAAATGAATTCATATTTCAAAGTATGTAGATTCCCTATTAATGTCCAACTTTCAACCGCATATGAAACTCACTTTTCACCAAATTTAATGAGAAATTATCCAACTTTCGTGCATCCCTAGAGTGATTGGTGCACTTCTTTATTCTTGGCGCACTTCTCTAATGCCCAGCGTGCTTCTCTATGCTATGGCGTGTTTGTTCAAGCTTGGCGTGCAAGTGTCACCTAACCACTTGAGCTACAGTCCCTTATACAATACAAAACTTGGGAGACTCACAACATTTTACACCCAAACCAATATTGGCACACAACTATCAACTTCCATGAAACTTATGAATATCTTTACACCTGCCCGACCAAACCACCACTTGCGTGCCCAAACCACCTGCGCGACTGGAGCTCGAATTTTCTCTAAGTGTAGAGATTCACACCAAATGCAGAGGGGTAGCCCTCTATTTATAGGAATTTTGGGCACCCTAAGTGCCGGCGTGCAAGTCTCCTCCTGACGCACAAGTCCAGCCGCCTTAGTCTCTGTCTCCCTAGTCACCCTGCACACCCAAACCAAAACTTGGGCACCCCTCTTTCCTTTTCCATATTTTGATGTTCTTCTCTTTTTGTACCACCTCTAGATCATTCATTCCTTTTTTGAGGTTCTTCTGCCAATGAAGGGTTGTCAACAACATCTTTTGAACTAAAAAAATCCCCATGTAAACCCCCTTTGTCAAAAAATTGAACATTGTGGTCTGATTAGTCAACAAACACAACATGGAGGCCCAAAGTGTCAACAAACTCAATCACCTAAAAAGTTCTTCAATGATACCTTGAGGGATTTTTGAAAAATAGTCTAAGGTTGTACAGTTTTCATGGGGAGGCTACACAGTTTCACTAACAGAGCGCTAACCATGAAAAATGGCTCTATGAATGTTCACACAGTTTGGCCTCTCCCTTGCACAATTTCCTTAACCGTGTGCCAACTATGTTCCTAGCATTGGTTGGCTCAGTTTTCCTTCCATTAATATGTGAATACCCCCAAAACACCACTGAATCCCCTCATACTTCTGAGAAACATTTCATTCACCAAAAATAAAAGATTTAGACCAAAATTTAAACAAGGAAATTTCTCCATGAAGTCCAAGATTATACAATGAGACACATATTCATTTATTAAATCTTATAACTCAATATTTGATAGGTTTGAAATATAAAATATTTCTAACCTTATTTTTCATCACCATATCAAACTTTTTTCCTCCTTGATCTTAAGATTAATAATGACTAAGAAATCATTTGAGAATAGAATAAATTAAACCCTTCACTTTTAATTTCTATGTCCATCCTTTACATATCCTTTAATAATGGGTGAATTTTTATCCTTATAATGGAAAATTAAGCATTATAATTTCTATCAAGAGCATCAACTACCATGTTCAACTCACTAGGATGGTAATTATGTGAACAATATTAATCCTTGATAAAATTCAACCATCTTCTTTGGAACATATTCAAATTATTATCTCTAAAAATAACTTTAATATTTTATAATATATATATATATCACATTTCTCACTACAGAGATAACACCTCCAAATATTTAATGAAAAAATTATATCTACTAGTTTCAAACCATTTGTTGGTTAATTTTTCTCATAGACCATTAATTAACATGATGTATTATCTACCACCTTATCATTTTGTAAATAAACACATCCAAATAACTTCTTTTAATAATCACTACAAATCAGAAATCCTTATTTACTATAGGGTAGTGTGAGTACAGGTATATTGACCACCCTCTTATTAAGCTCCTAGAAGTTGTCTTCACATTCTTGTATCATGGGACACTTTAATCCCTTCCAAGTTAACTTGGTTAGTGGATTTGATAACCATGAGAAATTTTCCATAAAGCATCAAAGTATCAAGCTAATACAAAATAAATATAAATATCAATTATAGTAGTTGGTTTAGTCCATTTAACAATAAATTTTTATTTTGAAGGATCTATAGATATACCCTCACTTGTGATTATATAACCAAATAATTATAGTTTCTAATGCCAAAATTTATACTTGTTGAATTTGGTGCAGATCCACTCATTATATAATTTTTTTAGAATGATCCTTAAATACACTTCATGTTGTTCCTTTCTATTGTAATATATGAAAATAATACAAAAATTTATTATGATAATTTGAAAAATATTTTACTCATTAAATCCAAGAAGATAGATGAGGATTTTGTAAGTAAAAAGGTATCACTATGAATTCATATTATCCATATGATGTAAGGAAGGTCGCCAAAGGAATTTCATCCCTTTTCACTATTAGTTAACAATATCATCAAAGTAAAAAGATTAATTATCAATGATTTTTAAAGATGATTCTAGTGATTTATGAAAATTGCTTCTAATTTGAAACGATTTGTTAAAAAATCATCATTATTTCGTGACAATTAAAACCATCTCTAAATTTAATTTTTTAATTTTTATTTTAAATTTATTATTGGTTTTTTAAAGACAACCATGAAATTAATAATTAATAAATAATTATTATACTTATTTATTTTTATTAATTAAAATTATAATAAAATTTCAATCATTAATTACTAATGACAAATTATTTAAAAGAGACTCAAAATTTTAATTACATGTTAATTTTTAATTTTTAATTTTCAATTATTAATTATAATTATTTTTTATTTAATATTTAATATTTTAATTAATTATTAATTAATAGTCATCAACTATTATTTAAAAACTAAATTAATTGTTAATTGCTAATGATTAACTATTTAATATTTAATATTTAATATTATTTAGTAATTATTAATTATTTACTATTTTTAATTATTTACAATTTCTTAATTCTAAATTATTAGTAATTATTAATATGTAATTAATAACTGATAATTATTAATTATGAGTTATTAGTTATAAATAATTAATTATAAATTATGAAAAGTAATAATTAATTCAAATTTTATTTAATTATTAAATATTAATTTTTATTCATAATTTTAATAATTATTGATAAATAATAATAATCATTAAATGAAATTTTAATTACAAGTTAATTATTAATTATTAATTATAATTATTTATTATTCTATATTTTAAATTTTTAGTAATTATTAATTATTTATAATTTTTTTGGTTAAGTTATTAAAAATTAAATTAAATATTAAATATTAATAATTTAATAATTTTTATTTTTTAATTATTAGTAATTTTTAATTATTAATTAGTAATAATTAATAATTAATAATTAATAATTAATAATTAATAATTACTAATTAATTAGTATTAATTTATTATTAATTTTTAATTATTAATTATCAATTAATTATAATTGTTAGTTATACGTTATTCAAAATCTTTCTTACAAATTAATGATTAATGATTAATAATTATTAATTAATTATTAACTAATAATTAGTATTTTTATTGAATTTTTCATTAATTAATTACTATTTAATTAATAACTACTAATAATTAAAAAAATAATTCTTATTAATTCATTATAATTTTTTAATTTTATTCATTAATTATTTATATAATATAATTTAATTTTCAAGTAAATTAATTTTTTTTTGATATATTACTACATGTAAATTCATTTTGTGGAGTTATTATAACTTAAAGAGTTAAGTAAGAATGAGTGAGAGTAGTGTAACAATGAATAACCTCATGGGAATTTGTTGTGTAATATAAATAAAATACCAAAACAAGAAGGTTAAATAATATTTATTGACATATTAATACATGGTAATGCATTTGATGAAGTATTTTGTACTTATAAAGTTAATAAATGAAGAGTGAGAGTTACATAATGATGGGCGACTTTGTAGAAAATTTCTCTGCCATGTATAAAAAATATAAAGACAAGTAGAAATTAAATAATAAATGGAAAATTAAAAAAAAAATATTTTTTAACAATTAAAAATTTAATAAATTTAAAAATTGTATTTAAAAAAATTAAAACATTATTTTTAGGTCCTTTAAAAATATTTAAATAAAAAACTACTATGACAAAACTACAACTAAATGATTTGTTGTAGTTTAAAAAAACCTCTATGAAATGATTCCCAATATAGAAATTCTTCACAATTTTTAGAAACCATCATGAAAAAATTAGCGAAGGAATAAAAAGTCACTAAATACCATTTTTTTATAATGTATTCAGATCAATGATACACCTTAGTGAAATATTTATCCCCATGAATTTGATCGAACAAGTCATCAATATTGGTAAAGGATACTTGTTTTTGAACATGATCTTATTAAGGTCATGATAATCAATGCAAAGACGCATTGATCCATCTATTTTCTTAAAAAAGATGATTGGGTCACCCCATGATTATATACTCTAGAAAATAAAACCATTATACAAATTCTCTATAGTTATTTCTTCAATTCTTCCAATTCAATATGATCTATTCTATAAGGACTCTTTGATATCAATATAAAACTAGGTAATAGTTCATTTAAAATCTCAACCTCATGATCTATGGGAAGTCTAGATAAATCTTTGGTAAAGACACCAACATATTCTCACATGATTATCATTCCTTTAATGTTGAGTATTTCTTAAACTATTTGGGACAAATATCCCTCAATATTAGGTATTAATACCTATATTAAGAAATTAGTTTCCATTGATTTTTCATAATGATCCCTGTATTGTTATATGATCAAGGGATGTTTTTTTGATAAAAATGATATTTCTATATATCATAAATTTTTATGAAATCTATATTAATAGATTTAATACATATCCAATATCACATCAAATTAAAATAGAGGGAGAATATGTAGATTTTTCAGAAGTATATTCCCATAAACATCAATTAGAGAAGAGTTATATAATTGAGATGTAATATTCATTCATCTTGGTGTTTTCAATCACAATTGAATATCCAATATTTGTAATGGTGATATAATACTCTTAGAAGAAATTCAATATATTAAGTGGTGTGTATAACTACAATTAAATATTAATTTTTCAGTTATAAAGTGAATATAAATGTACCTTTAACTACACTATTTTCATTACCAACATCGACAATTGTGATCCCATTATCATTAACTTCATCCACTGGTTTTAAAGGTTGTTGATGTTTATTTTACACACTAATACTTGAATTAGTACATTATCTTTCATATTTCACAAACCCATTAAACTAAAAAACATTAAAATATTGGTTTTGAATTATCTTCAACATTTTTCTCCTCCATTTCATTGATTTTATTTTTCTTATCTCTTTAGAGATCATATACCTAATGTCCTTCTTTTCCATATTTGAAGAATTTTACCATTCTTTTGAAGTAATTACTTTTGTTATTCTTACTAAATTTTCATCATATACGAAGATAAATTTATTTACTCATTTATAATTATCATTTGAGCATTCAAAAACCCTATTTTCTTCTTCTTATATCTAAATCCATGATTATAACGTGAGTCACCAATTTAATTTTCATCCTCATGAGAACATCATAAAATTTATTTATATCTACCAAATACCCTTATGGATATTGATTTCTATAGTCATGTTTTAAATATAATAATTAATTGATCTATTTTACTTTCAAGATCAATGATAAAATCAAAGGCATAACACAAAACTCTCAGGAAGTTTTCTTAATACGAACTAATGTATTTTTCCTTATTTTTTTCTTAGTTGAATTATAACTATATTTTAATGTAAATATTTTTGGTAAAATATTTGTGAAATAATGTTTTTTTAAATTTCACCCATTCTATAGAGATAATTGTTTCCTTTTACTTCATGTTATTTATGATATCTTGTTATTGATTCACTTTACCTTCCAAGTGATAAATAGTTAAAAAATATTTTTTTATGCTCTAAGCATTAAAGAAAATGGAATATTTTTTTATTGGGTTGATCTATTTCTTAGTAATTAGTGGATAAAATAATCCAATAAAGGATAATGGTAATTTTTACATGAAGGATTCAATAGTTATTTTTTCCTTCTTTGGTTTATTTGTGAGTTTGGCTTGGATTATATTGTTGTTGATAACTTGAGATGGCATTATGAGAAAATACATAATATTTTTTAATGCATCTCCCATCCCATGTGTTTGTTTGCTGGAACAATTATTGTATTTTCCACCGAATTCATAGTTTACTTGATTACTCTTGGTTCCATCCTTTGAATCAATCCAAATGTTTAATGTGAGTGGTAAGGATCAATGTAAAATAAAATTGGTGAAAAAAATCATATAAATATAAACATAAATACCATGATTCCTTAACCTATGAAACCATCATTTCAACCAATGATAATTAGGGTTTAAAATAGGTTACTTTTTATCCTCTTTATCCTTGATAACCTACTACTAAAAAATAATTAAATCCTCATTTTATAATAATTGATATTAATAAACCATAATATAAATATATAATACACCGATTTTATTTGATTATACATTAAAACTTAAAAATAATTAAAACACCTTGAATCTAAAGGTTTACTGTCTTATGAAACTCATAATTCCACATAATTTATTTTTTTCAATGTTTTAATCCAAAATTTTTTATATTTTGAGGTTAATTGTAACAATTATAAGTTTTATTAATAATTTGAGATTTATTTTTAAGATGTACCAATTTTATAATTTATATATTTTTATATAAAATTGGTATTTTGACCATAAATTCTAATAAACTAAAAAAAATTTTGAAATTAATTTTTTTAAGAGTTAATATTCATTTTGAATCATTTAATCCAATAGGATCTAAAAATCAATCAAACATTTGGAGGCCTAAATCAAGATCACAAGTCAGGGTGTGGAATATATGCCTAGATTTGTAGTAGTCTGAATATGGGCCTATACATCACAAAGTAGTTTTCAAAATGAGATAAAAATTTACATACAGATATAAAACTCATAGAGGAATATTTTTTTAACTGTATACATGTGTGATTATGACACCTCGTAATTCTAATGTATATATTTTTGTTTGATAGTGTGTATGACACACCTCACTAAGAATGTAAGGGAATATAATGTTCCGAGATTCTACTATATATTCCCTATATTAAAAAATTAAATACATGATATATCTTGAAATGAAATCAAAACTGGGTTGTCTTACATCACACAAAATAAAGACCTTCCTCTACAGTTTACATTATACTCAAGAGTTACCTTCCTCGATAGGCTGCGTTACACGCAAGACCGAGTTTCACCAAATAATAATGTATTGTTAAAATATTATTATTTAATATAATATGATATCACCTAACAATAATGTTAGTAGTTATGAATAGTTTTAACTCTATTATGAAAATTTATGGCTTATAAAAATATTAAATGAATTCATTGGTTTCCAATTAACGAGAAACAAAAATAAGAACTAATTGGATATAAAAAGAAATAATATTATTTTTTTGATTCCAAAGGAGTTTTGTCTTAATAAACTTAATTAAGTAAAATTAGTGAATTATTTTAATAAAATATATTTGTTATATATTAAATAAAATATTTTTTTTATGTTTATTCATTTTTTTTGATAAGCATAGGATAATAATACACCCTATTTTACAGATAAAAACCTATATTTTATAAAGCTAATTTTACAACCTTTAAATGGAGAACCAATTTAAAATATGAATTTTGGAAATTTTATTGATTTAATATATAAAAATAAATTTCATATTTTAAATTAAAACATAAAAATTAGGTTAGGGTTAATTTTTGATATTTTTAGGAGACATTTCATTTTTAATAAATAATTAAAAATACTAAATTTAATTTCAAAACTACTTTTTCATATAATTTATTTATAGGGTTAAGTTATATTTGGAATTGGTTTTAAAGAAAAAATATAAGAAATATATATATAAAAATCCAATTTATTTCATTATAATCAATTTAACATTGAAATTGAATATAATAAATTAGGAATCTTTTGGATGTTTTTACTTTAAAAACCCACTTTGTCGTCTCGCCTACATGATGAATTTTAAAATAATTTCTACCAAATCTATGATTTAAATTTATAAAAATAGATTCTATATTTGAAATCATAATTTTTATAATTTGTAATAATTTAAACGTAGTTTTTGACCAAAAATATTAGTGGAAGTGATTAAAATTAATTACAACGATTAAGATTAAATTAGGCTTAACAATGGACTAAACCATAAACTTAAGGGCCAAAACGACCTATACACTTGTAAAAAATCCATTGGATTGAAATATTTAGACCCTATACTATATTATATGTAATTTGGTTTATTTTTGGATCCACTTGAGATATTTAAAATGTGTATGTAATTCCTTTGTCAAAATACTACAAGAGTGTCACTCCTCCTCCACTATAAAAGGCCTCCACTACTCCCCATTCTTCACACCTCTGCAAACACTTATTTTATGAAAATATATAACCAATTAACTTCCCAAAAGAACTCACATAGACCTAGAATCATAAATTTGGGAATAAATCCTTTTATTTAATCCATTTGGTATAAAACAAAATTAGTTACCCGATTTAAGGTAACACTTTCCAATAATCAATTTTCTTCCATTTAATTCTACACCACCTAAACTATTCTTGTTAAATGTTCATGTAAGATCAAAGGTATAAAAAATAAACTGATATTTATTTATATTAATGTTTCTTCCTATTCTCACACATACTTCCATCTAATGGTTAACGAACTTACCATTTGTGTACGGCAGACTACCGCCTCGCAAAACGATAATTGTTTGTTTTTTCTATTTACACCGTTCATGGTTGAAAATTAATATGGAAACTATGTTTATATAATATATATATGATATTTAAAATTTATTTATAATTATTTAATAATTTTATAACACATATATTTAAAACATTCAATTTTACGTTAATAAGATAACATCATTTGGGGAAGTGTGGACTACCTCGCCCTCAAAGCGATGCGAATCGTTCACACTATACATGGAACATATTAAGGATAATTTTAATAAAAATATAGGAAATATATTACATAAATATTTTAATATATTATAATATACATGTTTATACATGTCATTTACCTTTCCTTCTTTTAAAACAAGACAATAAAATGAAGGTAGCGTTCATGCGTACGTATAGACTACCATCTCCATGAATTGTGTGTTTCATTTCTTATCTCCAAACACTATAGATTAATCTAGATACATATATACTAAATATATATGATATTAAAATCATGTTTTACATTCTTTATATTATTAAACCATGATATATATAAAAATATCAACAAATAACAATTCAAAACTTACTCGGGAAAACTAGGAAATTAACACTCGAAATAGTGAAATTAATGAAAATTAATCAAAAAATAGGTAGTAAGATATTACAATAGAACCATATATGATATCATAAATATTAATATTTTTCTTGAATAATTTATTAACATTTTTAAAACTACTATACATGAGGTTAAAGGATGTTCACCCAAAAGGAAACACAAGGTAAGGGATTTTATCTCAATTTCATTTGATTAAGACATTTTGTAAAGATATGCACCCAGTTTATTTTATATGGTGTATATACTACAAATTTTGATATGTAATATAATAAAAATTCCTTCTTCATGTTATTTTTAGTTTCAAATTTAATTATGTCTTTTAATGGGATTTGTGATAAAAGTTACCAAGTTTAATAGAATTTCATATCCCGATTCTTTTTAATTGGGTTATACTACTTACTCAATAATGTTAATAATTCTTTATTATGTGTATAATGAAATTTAAAATCCATTGAGATATTTAAAATTCACTTTTATGGATTTACATTTAATACACATAATATAATCCTTGATTTATTCTTACTTCGTGATTATATACTTTTCAAGGGTTTATTTCCCTATCAAATTTTATTCAAGATTGTTTGTAATTGAAATTCCATTCTAGGAAATTATTTGATATTTTTTATATAAACCCTTCAATTTTTTTCTTATCTGGTTATTCATAACCTTTATCAAGTATTGGTACCATTTTCCCACACATTGGTACCCAAATGTTATAGAAAATGACTTGATGAAAACCTCACTTCATTTCACTATTTAGTCGGAGAAACTATTTTCTTATAAAAACAATGTTTTATAAAAATGTATTAAAAAATGTTTTTAACCATTCAAAAATGATTTATTAAATACATTTTTATGATTTTTTTCTTTTATTAATGTTTTCAAAGTAATATTATTATCGCTATCCGAACAAGGCATTTTCATAACCCTTTTTACTTTGAAAAATGAATTTTTCTTTTTACCGCGTACAATATGTATGGATTTATCCACCGTCATTTCATTGATGCTTCCCTTGCAAGTTTAGGAGGTTTATTTTTTAATTTTTTTATCTCAAAGTTATTTTCAAATAAATATATTTTCAAAAGGTTTTTGAAAAGAAAAGGATATTATCTTTATTAATATTTTTAAAGTTATTCTTATATTTCATCAATAACAGAAACCCTCTATTTTTTCTACACTTGAGATATTTTGTATTAATTCCATACTTATAATTATAATATATGGTTTATGATCTATTTGGACATGGATAGTATTGACATTCACTTGATTTCCTTGTCAGTGCTCTTGGAATATTAAAATTCCTACGATCATTATCTTTCCCATAATTATCCATATCATTTATCATGGATATTACTATTGTCTAAACTATATTTAATTTTACATATGGTGTCTACTTTTATAGTTACTTGATTATCTGGGGAAATATTGAACATTTCTTTCATTTAGATTTATTTTTTATTTATCCATGAGATCTTTCATCGACATATCTATAGATACATTTCATTCTTAGTTTATTGATTAAATGGTATGTGTTTCAGTTATTTAACTTTCTATATTTATTATGAATTTTCTAGTTATTTGAATGGAATGTGTTTTCATTTATTAACTTTCCATATTGTTCATCTATTCAGTTATTGATTATATGGCATGTGTGTTCAATTATTTTTCCTGTCATTTTAATTTATTCTCATTGATTCATTATTACTTCCAATTTGCATTACTTAGCCTTAATGAGAATTTGAGCTCACCCTTATTATGTTTATTTACCAAGGTTATGAAGAATATAACTTTGAATATATTTTCAAGGATGAATTTTATTTCATTTTATTATGTATCATGTTTTATTTTCTATTTCCAAATATAAAATGGGTATCATATATGTAATCGGGATTTCCAAGACTTCTAAATTGATCGATCCATTGGGATTTTATTCCTTTTAATCATTACAATTTAATAAAGTAATGTACCAAATCTAGAATTCTGGGTTTGAGTCATTATAGTGATTCTATATTATTCACGGTAATGGGAATTCTTTATATTATAAATTAATCATTATCTATTATAGAAAATAAATTTATAGTGAAACTAGTATAAAAATAACTACATGTGGCCAAGGGAGATCACATTAATTGGGTGGAGATTGGAAAGATTTAGGAATAAATTAATTTAATTCACCATTATGATATTAAGCCACTAGTTGTGTCTAAAATAATCCTTATTTCCTCGGACATTTTTGGAGTGAAATTTGTCCACACATTTTTCTATAAGTTCTATCTCTACTAATTTCTAAATGGTTGAATATTTTTTTATCCATTTTGATTAGAATTAGGGTCTATGTTGTTGTAATGTAGTTTTACATGTTTATTATATTTTATTCCATCATACTCTTTTATCGTTCATTTTCAATTTTTTTTCATCCACCATTCCCTTCTCAACTCCATGAAAATGGAGAACTAACTTCAATATTTTTTCTTGGGGGGGGGTGATGATTGAGTTCATTCATGAAAATATTTCTCACTATTCTATTTTGAGAATTTATGTAGTGGTGAAACATGTTTTTTATAGGATTCTGCCCACTTTCAATACTATTGTATTCTTCCTCCTGCTCATTTTCATTCCCATCATTCATCGTTATAAATTTTCATATGGGATGAAGTATCATTTTAGTGATGATGCAATATATTCATATCCCTTATACGAAGGGTCAGAATGGGTTATTGAAAATTCAATGGGAAGATGTTGAGTGAAAGGTATAATCTCAATATTGTATAGAATTGTGAGAATATTGTAGAGATCAAGGATTGCATCACTGTGAACTCCCTATGAGGATAACTTTTCTCTCAAAGACATCTTTTTTTACACATCTTTGTGTTTTACATTTTGTTTTCATTTTCATTTATATATTTATATATCACTTTCATTTCTAAATTCACCTATTATATAAACAGGTTATTACATTAGTATATTCTAGTTTTAAATTGTTAAAATATGAGAATAGCATGTGTGAGTGGCCTCCTCAAGATATCGAACCTAGGGTAAAAACTATGAAACATTCTTAGGAAAATTATAAACTATTGACGAGGGATCCATGAAAAATAAATCTCATTAAATTTTAATCATTTTTTGGGAAGATAGTGTTTTATTTAACCCCTTTTAAGATATGATTCAACCATAATTTCCATTGATTTTTTTTTAAAAAATTGTATTCATTTTTTATGAACCTTCCTTGAGTGAAAAAGTTAAAATTCTTGAAAATATAGCAAGTGGGCTTTACAAATTTACTTATATGGGTGATGTGTTTAATGATTTTATTAGATACATAAAAGAAGATCTTTGGTAAAAATTAATTTGAATCCCTAGCTAATGAACTCCTTGAGTTCTCATAATACTTTTATTAATTCTATCAATATGAGGCCAAAGGTTGAAAAGAACTACTTAGATTTGATGAATACATTAAGGATGTGGTAGATACATTGAAAAATACTCTCTCAAAATTCTCAGAGATCCTCTTAATTACCCTACAAGATGAACATGCACATGATTTTAATCAAATAAATTTTGTATACTTAACATTGGATGCACTTGTTTTGTTTTTCATTATTATCAAATACATTTCAATACACATATTTTTCATTTTCAGAATAATATCTTATACTTTCCTTGGAAATTGATGATGTTGAGGAAGGAGTGAACACCATCAGGGAGAGGATGGTCTTGGAATTTGATAATTAATAAGTTCAATGAGTTTTTCAAGATGGATTTAAATCCAAAACCAGTGATGATGATCATGAAAATTTGAATTCTTAATGTTTTATTATTTGTCAAAAGGAATTGTCGAATTATTTCCCCCATGATTTTTCTATAGAATAAAAACTTTTAGAACCAACCTTGGATGTTTTAAAAGAAAACACCCAAGAGGTGGTGACTGGAGAATAAGAAGAATACGAGATCAAGAAGCTTTTGTGATGTGATTTCCTTTTATACATACAGATGAACATCTACTGGAGGAGGAAACTATAAAAGTAAACAGGGATTACCCCATCTTTATTTTCCCTCTCCATAATGCTTACTTATTTAATTTTTATAATATAGGGGTGGGATAATTTTTGTATTTTCGTTAGGGGTATCCACTCTTGGTAACCACTTATGGATATCATAATAAATAACATATGATGTGTCCTTCTATAAAAACATAATATACCATATAATTATAGATGAACAACTATAACTAACTGGATATAGGAAGTATAAAAAAATCACATCTTGGGGCATAAACCATATTTTACTTTAATTTTTCACATTTAATTATTTCTTTAATTTTTATAAATTTTTTCATTTTATTTTTTAGGTTTCAAAGTTTGTAATTAAGAGATTAACTCAGAGCCTCCATTTGAAAAATAAACTCGATTTTTTCTCTCCTTATTATTTGAATCTCTTCTTACACTTGTTTCCCATGCTATAATTTATATGGTAAGTTTATTCTAAGCATGGGGGGGATTCCATTTTGGTTACATTCCTTAGGAATTTTCTTTTTTCACGTTTATTCTTTCAATTATTGTTTTTAAAAAGAATTAAAAATCTAAAAAATGAAAAACAAATAAAAATTCATGTTATATACTCAATAATTACATGGAACCTATTTATAATGCATGTTTTACTTTTCCAAACTCATGTGAAGTATGCTAATATTTTTAAATTTTTCATCATTGGTGAAAATTTTTAGTAAAAATAGAAGTTGGTCGATGATATGTTTGATTATGTCTTTAAAAAGCCTTTGACATTTTTACAACTTTAATTTTATAATTTTTTGAGATTATTTTGTCATTAAATATCACTATAAAACATCACACACAATCATGAATTGACCCAATTGAAGGTATATCTAAGTTAAGTAATCATTTTCATCTTATAACATGGTATTTTCATACATTAGTTTCTCTTACGATCAATTCTAATACTTTACCAGATTGACCAATGCATGTGTTCCCAACATTTTATTTTTTAATCCCAAAAAAATAGGTGAGTGATAAAATGTATAAAATTTGGTGATATTTAGGCCGAGAGCATAAGGTTTAATTTCATAGAATGCATAAATGACTGAGTTTAGGAATTTTATTACAAAGGATGTTGAACATGCGTAGTGGAATATAATTAGGTTGGAATAAAAATTTCACTTGACATGAATATATTGGATAAAGGCTTGAGAGATAAGATTAAAATTGTTTGTACACACACACGTTGGTAATTTTTGGCATAGTTGACTCATAACATGAATCTAAATGATTTATCTCATTAATATCATTATATTTTGTTTTGAAGCAATTTTTTGAGAGAATTAATTCTTGTATTGTTGATATCTACATATTTATGGCGATTCTTTCTTTTCTCATATTTTCATTATTGTCTGAGAAATTCCAACATTGATCATTTTCGGGATCACACAACACATAGTTTTTCCTTAGAGTCAAAAAGTGTATGTGTGGGGGAGTTGATAAAACATATTTTTGTTGAATATTTTGTTTTTAATAATTTATATAATTTTCCAACATTTATCATTATTTGAATATTTAATTAAAATGTATATTTTGATAATGAATTTGTAAATTTCTTGAAGATTCTTTTTTTACAGTTTTAACATCACTTTAGTAATTTTTTAATAACATTTTTATGCATGTAATATTTATTTTAATTTTAATATTAGTATTTCAAAATAATTTTGATACATTTTTTATTAAGATTATTAATAATGTATCAAATATATAGAGGGTTGAAAATGGACATTAATGAAGAGTTAGGATGGATTTTATGGAATGGACCGCGATTCACTCTTTGAATGATAAAGTTTACATATTTCAATTTAATGGGATGAAAATTATAAATTTTTATAGAATTAAATTTTTAACATTTAATTAAACTGGAGAAAAGGAAAAATATTAGGGGAAAACAATCATAAATGTTGATCAACACTGAGTAAAATTTGGATGTAGAATTCTGCATGTACTCTTGTTGATATTTCAATCCATAACTAACACACACTAATTTTAAATGATATTTTTAGTATTTGGGATGATTGGATGAAAATTTTTATAAGTTCATCCAAAATTATGGTTTCAGGAACCATCTATTACCACTTGGAAGAGGTAAGGCTTTGTGAAAATATATCTTTGTAGAAAGAGTTTCTCTGAAGCTTCTACATTTTATTTCTTTGATTTTATACATATAACTTATTTTGTTAAATAAAACATATTTATTCTTATATTTTTATATCTTTATATTTTTTGTTGGTGCTATAATCTATTACAGGGGACAATATTGGGTCATTCTCTTTTTAACTGTTGATTATGAAAATTGTCTCCATGAAAATAATTCCACTCAAGGGGTGTAGTTTTTTATGGGAGATATTTTTCTTACCTACTTAATTTGTTAAATTAAATCTATTTAACCATTCTAATTCATATAATTATTTTTAATTAAATTAGTTTTTAATGTTAATATCACTCAAATGACTAGCACATTGACCGTGTCGCTAGGATTGTGTGAATCGTTTGGGAAACACTTTAATTTTCACATATAGTCAACTTTTAATCAATTCATAAGGATCATATATAATCCTAAAACTAAATAAATCCTCTTTTCTAAGGTAGAGGTGATGTCTTAATTGTACACTAATCATAAGTTATCTTTTGGACCAAAATAAAATCAGGGTGCCGTGATTGGAATTCTAGAATTTAGTTTAGGGTTTGTGGTCATATTTTCTTCCATATGGTTCATGGTTAAGAGATTAGGGAACCATAATTTAATTAATTTCATCTTAAGGGACAATAATTAAAGAAAAATTAAGGGGTAGGTTAGATCCACCAGAATAATTCATATTGGTATTTTCATTGTATGTGTTTTCTAATTTCTTTCTTTTTGTTTGAAAATCACTCAACCGAAACCCCCTCTTTTATGCCAATTTTTTGTTGCAATAGTTGGTTCCCTAGACCTAAGTTGAAAAATATATTTTTTTCCATGTCATGTATATAGTAATGTATACATGATATATTATTACCATTATAGCACAGACATTTCCATGACCATTATTAAATGGTAATGTTCATATACTATTTGTCATATGAAAATATTGTAGCTGATTCTAGGATATAATGAGAACCCTGAGATACTATGACATTAATATTAAATGAAGGTCCAATGTTCTAGATACATCATACTGACTAGACACAATTTATGTGTGACTATCAGGTGATAGGGGCTCATAATCATTGATAATTCTTCCCATGAAGTATGCACTTGGTGATATCTAGTAGTAAGATCATGAGGGCATGCATTTAAATAGGAACACCACATATTTTCGGTGACATTTATAGTTCGTATATATGGACATGTGTATTGGTCCCCTGACATGAGTTCATTATCAATATGTGAATTTTTATTACATACTTTGATGTAAAGAAAACCCATGATAATGAAATTGTGGCGAGGAAGCCTTTGTTGGGTGCTTCATTAGTGGTATGGAATTGTTTTAATGGTTAATAAATGATTTGTTTCTTTTGGTTAGGGAGATAATATATATCGAGGCTTATTGATCAAGATAATATTACTTTTATAATAACTTGGTGAATTTAGTTGAGGGTAAATCCATCCCGTTAGGATAACAAATAATAAAGCAAGAAAATGGTTATGACACAAGAGTGCATCCTACTTTATAAGATATCTAAAGACAAAGAGATTATATTACATGGTGTGTGTTTGTAGGTTGGTTGTAATTGTTTGGATATCCTTATCTCTTTATCGGCCTATATGGATTTCTATAATCTTCTCTTTGTTTGTGTATATTATTCACTACTATCAAGATATGAGACTAGAGGGTCATACACAATAGCATATTCTAGAATCCTCCATATTCGGTTGAATAGGTAAATCAGACATGGTGGGACACACCATGGTGTCCAAGTGTTGTCCAAGTTATTGATCACTGATAAATAAATAAATTAGTTATTATTCAAGAAAATAATAGAGTTGCATTTATTTTTTAAAATTATTTACAAGTTAAGTAAAAATGAGAAAATATTATTCGAAGGAATATTATTTTAATATTATAGGTTCGTTTAATATTTATCAGGGATTATGAGTCAAGTTAATGACTTCAGTTTATCATGTAATATATTATATATATATTACTAGTATGTGAAAAAATAATAATTAATATTTATGACGTATTTTAGTTTGGTCATAATAATTTATTTAGTGGAAGTTTAGTAAACGAGGGCCTGGAACCCAATCTAGGTATTAGAACATCCACTATAAATAGAGGAGAGAGGTTCTTGCTTAAAAACTATTCATTGAGAGATTTTGAAGAGCCTCTCTCTCATCTCCCACTTTTTATAGAGAGACTCTCTATATCTAGGTAATCAAATTGAGTTCATCACCGTGCATAGAAGTTACGTCGATGCAGTGATCATCGACGAATCAAAAGCATCATCGGATCTCGACTCTAGCACCTAGAATTTGATGAACAAAATTGCAGCGGATTTTTTTTAATATAATTTGGATGATTTATAGAGATCTTCCTTTTTATACTTCAAGTAGCAATCACCAATGACAATAATATGTTGAGTGGGAATTCAGAACGAAAAAGGTATGTTTAATTTATGTTTTGGGATCTGTTTAATTTATGGGATCTCCTCAGACCGTACCAGGGCTCAGATTTTCAGAGACAACAAGTATCATCATCGCGAAGATAAAATTTTTTAAAATCCCCATCCCATCGGCTTTCCCTGTGACTCTTATACATTCAATTAGTATTAGACAGAGGGTGCATAAATTATCTAAGCCAAGAAAAATTAATTTTCATTTAAATTAAGTAGAGGGTAAAATTTTAGTTCTAAGGGATCTGAACACACTTAGATCCGATATTGGATGAACAAGTTATGGGCGACCGAAAAATGTTTTACGGATTGTGTGCAGTTTGATTTTGGGTACTAAAATTGATTCCAAAAAAATTTGATTCAATGGAAATTAAAATTTTTCATTTATAATTTCCAGATAGAACACCGATCGGGTTCCTATTGTTAGAACAATATTTTTTGAGCGGAGTTTATTCCATTTTTTTATTGAAATTATTTTATTATAATAATATAATTATCATAATTTTATAATAATAATAATTTGTTTTATTATTATAATATTTATAATATTTTTATTAAAAATATATAGTATTAACCTTGAAAAAATTTGAATAAAACATTAGCATGTGGAAAATTTGCATACCATCAATGAGGTTCTGGATGAATCCAAAAATAAAAAAGGGTGGGGAGACTTTAAAAGGATGGGGAATTGATCGTGGGAAAGTAATAAAAATGGAAATTATGAGGGGACCCACATCTTCTCCTTGTGAAGGAAGTTTCTACAAAGAACCTCCTTGTCGAACCACCACAACAACACCTCCTCCATGCCACCCCATATTTTTTAGAAACCTCCTACGAAGGAACCTGCTGACGTCCCCTCTTCCGCGCTTACTAGGAACCTGCCGGCATCCCCTCTAAGTTCACCTCTCGTTCTGACCACTGACGTCCCCTATTTGTTTACCTCCTACACAATCCACTGACTCTGAAACCGGGGCTTCCCATGACCAGATCTCGAGGGCCAACTATCTCACCACCGGCTCGGCGTGCGTCACCCCCCCGAGATTACATGCCAACTCAATTATTAATTTAACTAGTACACACCCGTGCGTACGCACGACATATCGAATTAATGGTGTTTACTGAAGGCAATTATATTTTTAATAGTTTCCTAATAATAGCAATGTTTATAAATTTCTAATCACAAAGTATTGATACAATATTTTGGTACAATAGTTGATTGATTATGGTCAAACCAATAGAATAATTGAATAATGGAAAGTAATACACAAAGAAAATAATGATATTGGAGGGAGATTTCATTGTATTTACATTATCATTCATGTCTTTCTTGTCAGCCATAGTGGTTATAGATAATAAAGTACTTATTTTATTACATTAACATTCATGTAATACAAAGTAATTCATGAAGTGTAAATAAACCTGAAAGACACAATCACTCTATTAGTCACTACAATAATAAAAAATGTGAATATAATAGAGGATTCATTTTAATATAGAATGATAAAATCCAATCTTCTAATTGAACAATATTTTATGAAGTTCTTATTTAAAGAAGTGTTGCAGCTAACTAAAGTTACTTAGTCTGCAGGAACATATTGTGGTGTCAATATTTCTTGAGCTTATTTATTGCCCATAAAATGCATCCTACAGATGAAAATCCAATTATATACATTAATAAAAAGTAATGAATATTTAAATATGAAAATCCAATGTAACAGGTAAATAGAATATGGTTATAGTAATATAAATGAAAGTTCTAGAAATACAAAGTATTGGGATAATAGGATAGCAATATATTGTGATATAATTCATATGTGAAGAAATTTTTTGTGACCACAAAGTATAAAAATAAAAATAAAAAACATACATTTGGATGTTATTATACTGACTATTCTGTCAATTTGTTACCGTTTAATAAAGAGGGCGTTTTTTGGAAGTAAAGTTACAGTAAACATAATAAATTTTTTTTTCTAACATGGCGTTTTTTATAGTACCTCTAATATAAAGAATGTAAAAATTAGAGTTAGATAGCCTGAAAGAAAAAAATTTACACTATTTTAAGTTTTATGTTACACAATACAGATTTTTGGAATAGATAATAAACACATCATTTCCTACATCTTAATATTTAAATAGAAAAAATGGTCCAATAAATGAAACATGCTAACAATGAAGGAAAAAACTATGTGTATAAAAAAACTGACTGTTAGATAGCATGACAGAAAAAACTATCATCTATTTTACATTTTTTGTTACAAAAAACAGATTTTTGGAGTACATAATACCGACAACATTTCCAACATCTTAACAGTTAAATAGAAAAATGGACCAACAAATGAAACATGCTAACAATGAACAGAAAAACTATGTGTATACAAAAACTATCTATTAGTATTACATACTAATTGTTCCTATATTTATAGGATATGTCACATACAAGACATATTTTAAAGGTATTTTTCATTTAATTTACATCCTTGCTTTTTTGGGGGTTTCCCTAGGTTTTAGGGAGGAATAGATGAGTATTCAGGAATTGGGCCAAATCATGAGCCCAATTTCAGATTAAAAAATAAATTTTGTATCTTTTATAACCTTTTCATTTTTCAATATTTTTCATCCATTCAAATTTCTACTTGACCTCCCCTAACCTATTAACACGAAAAAGGTAATTTGGAGCTTTTAGAAATCCATAACCAGGGCTTATTTGGGTTTTTATCTAAGGGGTTGGGCCTACCCGAAAGCCTAATTCCTTTTTTAACAATAAATTTTGATTATGTTATAACTTATTCATTTTTTGGGATTTTTTGGAGATTCCAAGTGGAGAATAAGACAACTGGATCCAACCACGCGACCATTCTCTCTCCCCCCTATTTGGAGCTATGGTTTATCACCATTTGGTGCCTAACTTCATAGGCTTCCTTAAATCTTCCAGATTTGAAGAGATAAGTTCATTCCTTCATAACTCTCTCAATTTTTACGCTTTTTCCCCCATTCAAATTCCTAAATGATATCCTTATCCTTGTTCGAACCTCCCTTGGAGGTTTGAGTATTTTTAAAATCAGATACTAGTATTTTTGGGGGCAATTTATACAAGATATTTTAAGTAAGTTGTTCTCCTTATTTCTTCTTTCAATTTGTTTAGGGTCAATGTACTTAGGGTTTCTTCCCTTATCAATGAGGTTCCTAATATCTAGAAAATAGGGCTTAAAAATTAGGGTTTTATATTGTGTTTCATGGTCTGAAATTCTGCCTTTAGGTCTGGTTTACCTTCCTTGAGGTGCAATGGTGGTGCGTTTGAGTTTTCGTACAAAGGATTCAAGGGTTTCCTTGGTTTTGGTTGGTGATTCCATTTAGTATGAAATCTTTGTGAACTGGCTACTGTTTTTATGGTATTTTCATGCTTATTTAATTTTATTATTGCTGAAAAAAATAGTTTTAGTGGTGTTTGTTTTTAGAATGAATCCTAAATGCCAATTTCATGTGAAATTGGGGGTTTCTTCATAGAATTGTTTTATTAGTTTAATTGGGGCTACCATATAAGTAATTAGTTGATTTTATTTAACTATAATAGGGATAAAATACTGTTTTTAATGATTATCCCTTGTGTTTGTTGCTGCAAAATCTGGTTTTAATGGTGTTTGTGAACCACATGAAATTCTAAGAGTTGTGTTGTGTAAAAATGGATATTTTGCAATGATGTCGTTTCTTGAACCATATGGGGATGCCCTAAAAAGGATTTTGTGTTTTCACTGAAATGTAGTAGACTGCCCTTTCTGTTTTTCAAACTTAAAAATGTGCACATAGTATGAAAGTGAGGTTTATAAGGAGTTTTGTGTCCGAAACACTATGAGATTTTGAGGAATTGTTTTATGAAAAATCTAAGTGTTTTGTTGCGTGTTTTAAGTGGTATAAAATGTGATAGATAATGTATTGGTTGTGTTTGACCAGTAATGGTGTTTTATATGAAAATTTATTTATGTTTCATGCTGAAATTTGTTGAGCACAAAAGGGGAAGCCCGAGTACCTAGGTGGGGCAGATTTGTACGAGTACGACTAGTGGACCAGATGGCTTTTATCCCTGTTTCACTTAGCATTTGGATAACGACAACTATAACTAAAATATGTGGATGATTATTGGGGAACAATAGGTTATTGGTATGTTCCCTACTAGTGTCTCATGCATGAGAATGAATTTCTCTATGGTTACTTTACACCGAGGTACGAGGTACATAGGGCCCAAGACAACCTAGTGCCTAGGGATGTTCCCAATGTTGTTGCTCATTGGATTTATAGTATTTACCCATGTATTAGGGTGTGTTTGGAAGTAAATTACAGTATCTAACATTTCTATTTTAATGTGTTAATATTCAGAAAATTTTGGATTGAAATCTATTTTCAATTGGAGGTTTCATTTCTTGAAATTTTAACACTACTTTTCCATGCGTTTGAAAACTGCTTGGTTTTTCACATTGTATTTCTTACTAATTGGAATAATTGGGTGTTATACTATTGGGATTAGGCTCACACCCTACTTACACCCCTTGGGTGTAAGTAGACCTGGTTATGTTTGATTCAGGTAAAGTAAAGGCTAAAGGTGATGGCGGTTCAGGGTGTTAGTTCCCATCCTTGGTGCGAAGTTGTGGAGATAGCTTGGGGGCGATGACCCCTAGTCGTGTGGAGTCCTTGGGGCTGTATTGATGCTATAATTATTTTTATTTGGACCACTTGTATTATCTTTAAAACAATGTACTCAGTTTTGGTTTTTACTTAAGTCCTTTTTGGTTCAAAATTTTCAGATTTATATTATGGATTGTTTTTAATGTTTTATGTTTTCAAACTCGGGTAAATATTTCCCAAACCTAAATTAATGATAACTGGTCACTTGTGCCAGCCCGTGGGGATAAGGAACACCATTCGGGTCATGTCTCTGGCTGGGTTTTGTGCCAGTTTTGGTGGCGAACAGATTCGGTTCGTGCAAAATTGTATCAGAGGAGGTTTTCTCCTTGGGCCATGTTATTTGGGGAAGAGTCAGCATAGTCTGGAGTTAGGATTTTTGGGACTTGAAATTTCAGTCATGGGTAGTGTTCCTGGCCAGCACACCTCACGACGGGATTCAAGTCACCATAGGAAGTATGGATTTATCTGAGTCCTTTGGTTTTCTTGGTTTAATGATGACTATGGGAAATGAAAAGAGAGTTGGGCGAATAATCTCAGTGAGCTCGTAGGGCCTGGCAAGCCATGTGAAGCCGTGGATATTTCCCTAGAATACTCACTGTGATGGTGAAGTGATTGGAATATGGTTTCCAACCATATGTACAAGTCAGCCACCAAAACTAGTTTCCTCTCACATTGTCTTGTGTCTCTTTGTTTTGGAATCTTGGAATCTTGGTTTTTTTAAGCAAAAAAATGACTTCACTTTAAGGAGTGTGAATTTTTGTGAAGTTATTTTCTAGTAAAGTGAAAATGGTATTATTTTTTTATTTCCTATAAATGGAATTTCAGAATTATTTCAAAAGGTTAAATTATGTGTTTACACCTCTTTTGAAAGTATGAACTATGTTAATTGGGGTTTTGAAAATATGTTTCTAGTGGAATTTTTTTTAAACCATGGAAAAGTGTTTTGGGATTGAATTAAGTGTTCTAGAATTTTTGTGTGGGGGTTGAAGATGGATCTTGGGTTTGGTGTCTACTGAACAAAAAAAAATTATGAACTTTTAGAACCTTGTCTTGAAATGAGAAGAGTTGAGTTCTTAATTAAATGGAGATTTATGAAATGGTGTTTTTCATGAAATTAGACGTGTTTTGAAAAGGGTTGAAATGTTTTGAAATGATAGTGAAAGGCATGAATATGTGATTTTATTGAATTATGGATTCTTTTCTAACTTGGTTTGTGAGATGAAAAATTGGGTTTTGATATTATGGTTATTGTTTTTGAGAAAGGGAAAGTGTGGTTAAAATATTTGATTTTAAAAAGAGGAAAGGTTTGATTTTTGGTAATTAGTGAACTCAAGGGTGACCACATGCATAGGTTTATTTGGGAATATGGATGTATATGAGGTGGGTTCCCAGTGTGGCATGTAAACATGCGTGTGTGAGGCTCATGAGATACTATTGGTAAATGCGCAACCCAGCAACACTGTTTTTTTAAATAATGTTTTGAAGGAAAGTGTTGTGTTTTGATAATGTATGGTTGGGAGGTATGGATTATGTGTTTTTGGGATTATTATTGTGGGATGTTTCGATTTCAATAACCCCTATTTTTTGAACGATGTTTTGGGTTTGTGTTTCATTGATATGTTGGAATGAAGTGTTGGTCAGTGGTTTCTTTTGAGGAAATGTTTAGGAGGCCAATGTGGTGGCTTCCCTCATGTGTTCGGTTCAGGTTTGTGGTCTGTTGTGACCAAATAACCAGATTGGTTGGGTCCTTGGGTTTTCCTGTAGGCTAGGGTACACCCCCATAATGTGTTAATGTATGATTCATGTTTGGACGATGGTGATTCACCGTTGGATGATCCTCCAGTTGATCTACATAAGGACTTTATTCTTGAGGTTTGGAGATTGTGTTTACCCCTATTTTTTTTCAATTATGTTGATCCCCCTATATTGGGAGAGTGTTTGTGGGAGTTTGAAATAGACCTTAGTTTCTTATGTTTCCTAAGTTGTCTAAGGTCAATGAAGTTTAGGGTTGTCAGTGTAGAATGATGTCTTAAAGGGCCTCTGGGTCTTTCGTCAGTCTCATTGAAGCAAGAGTTCATGTTAGGCCACCAGTGTGCAAGATCTGGACAAGAGTGGCTATTATGGACACTTGCTGGAATCATGTGTTGCTTGGGACTCAATACAAGGTCCCTCTCTTTGTGTTTTCTTTTATCCACAATGGTTATGTTCGGTGATGCCTTGCGATGTCATGTGTTCATTTGACTATAAGGGTGAAGATTGTGCAATCTTATGAGAGTCACTATTTTTTGTTGGATGTGGGTCTCCCTATAGGAAATTCTAAATCCTATGTTCTAGAGGAATGTGTTTCTATATTTCCTTTCATTCCACAATTTATCATCCGAATAAAAAAGGGGTGATGTGTGTGCATCCTCTAATTTCTTGTTTTGGTAAAATGATGGATTGGGGAAAAGCGGGTTTGAAGTGTGTCATGTCTCAATGAGAACATTTGAGATTACAATATATTTTTTTTGGAACTGGAAGAAGATGTTTAGTTTAGGGGTTTCCAAATCCTAACTGCGAGGCTGAAGATGCTTCAATCCATTGAGCTCTAGCCATAGGCCCCAGAGAGAACCCGGTGCGTAGTTAGGAGAAATCCTAGAGTCGTTCAAACTTTTGTTCAAGGTCAGATCCTCAATATGAAATATAGGAATAGTTTAAACCTTTGGTGTCGTCTTCTTTTTCCAATTTCTCACATTTGGTGGAAAGAGGTGTGAGTGACTTGTTCCCATGTCATACCCTGAGTTGATTTTTTCCCCCTCGGGGTCCCTAGGTTTTAGGGAGGAATAGATGAGTATTCATGAATTGGGCCAAACCGTGAGCCCAATTTCAGATTAAAAAATAAATATTGTATCTTTTATAACTTTTTCATTTTTCAACATTGTTCATCCATTAAAATTCCTACTTGAACTCTCCTAACCTATTAACACGAAAAAGGTAATTTAGAGCTTTTAGAAATCCATAAACAGGGTTTATTTGGGTTTTTATCTAAGGGGTTGGGCCTGCCCGAAAGCCTAATTCTTGTTTTAAAAATACTTTTTTATTATGTTATAACTTATTCAATTTTTGGGATTTTTCGGTGATTCCAAGTGGATCCCCAGTCCACTGAATCCAACCGCTAGACCATTCTCCCTTTCCCCTCTTTGGAGCTCTGGTTAATCGTGATTGGGTGCCGAACTTCATAGGCTTCCTCAAATCGTCCAGATTTGAAGAGGTAAGTTCATTCCTTCATTACTCTCTCAATTTTTACTCTTTTTCCCACATTCAAATTCTTAAATGATCTCCTTATCCTCTTTCAAACCTCCCTTGAAGGTTTTAGTATTTTTAAAATCAGATACTGGTATTTTTGGGGGCGATTTCTACAAGATATTTTAAGTAAGTTGTTCTCCTTCTTTCTTCTTTCAATTTGTTTAGGGTTACATCCAATGTACTTAGGGTTTCTTAACTTTTCATTGAGGTTCCTAATGTCCATAAATTAGGGTTTAAAAATTAGGGCTTTATATTGTGTTTCATGGTCTGAAATTCTGGTTTTAGGTCTGGTTTACCTTCCTTGAGGTGCGGCGGTGGTGCGTTTGAGTTTTCGCACAAAGGATTCAAGGGTTTCCTTGGTTTTGGTAGGTGATTCCATTGTGTATGAAATCTTTGTGAATCAGATACTATTTTTATGGTATTTTCATGCTTATTTAATTTTATTATTGCTGAAAAAATAGTTTTAGTGGTGTTTGTATTTAGAATGAATCCTAAATGCCAATTTCATGTGAAATTGGGGGTTTCTTCATAGAAATGTTTTATTAGTATAATTGGGGCTACCCTATAAGTAATTAGTTGATTTTATTTAACCATAATAGGGATAAAAATAATGTTTTTAATGATTATCCCTTGTGTTTGTTGTTGGAAAATCTGGTTTTAATGGTGTTTGTGAACCACATGAAATTCTAAGATTTGTGTTGTGCAAAAATGGAGATTTTGCAATGATGTCGTTTCTTGAACCATATGGGGCTGACCTAAAAATGATTTTGGGTTTTCACTGAAATGTAGTAGGCTGCACTTTCTGTTTTGGAAACTTAGAAATGTACACCTAGTATGCAAGTGAGGTTTATAAGGAGTTTTGTGTCCGAAACACTACGGGATTTTGAGGAATTGTTTTATGAAAAATCTAAGTGTTTTGTTGCGTGTTTTAAGTGGTATAAAATGTGATAGATACTGTATTTGTTGTGTTTGACCAGTAATGGTGTTTTATATGAAAATTTATTTATGTTGCATGCTGAAATTGATTGAGCACAAAAGGGGAAGCCTGGGTACCTAGGTGGGGCGGATTTGTACTAGTACGACTAGTGGACCGGATGAGTTTTGTCCCTATTTCACTTAGCATTTGGATAAAAACAACTATAACTAAACTATGTGGATGATTATTGGGGACCAATAGGTTATGGGTATGTTCCCTACTAGTGGCTCATGCATGAGAATGAATTTTTCTATGGTTACTTTACTCCGAGGTACGAGGTACATAGGGCCCAAGACAACCTAGTGCCTTGGGGTGTTCCCAATGTTGTTGCTCATTGGATTTGTAGTATTTACCCATGTCTTAGGGTGTGTTTGGAATTAAATTACAGTATCTAACATTTCTATTTTAATGTGTTAATATTCTGAAAATTTTGGATTGAAATATATTTTCAATTGGAGGTTTCATTTCTTGAAATTTTAAGACTACTTTTCCATGCGTTTGAAAACTGCTTTCTTTTTCACATTGTATTTCTTACTCCTTGGAATCATTGGGTGGTATCCTATTGGGATTAGGCTCACACCCTACTTAAACCCCTTTTATGTAAGTAGACTTGGTTATGTTTGATTCAGGTAAAGGAAAGGCTAAGGGTGATGGCGGTTCAGGGTGTTAGTTCCCATCCTTGGTGCGGAGTTATGGAGATAGCTTGGGGGCCATGACCCCTAGTCGTGTGGAGTCCTTGGGGATATCTTGATGCTATAATTATTTTTATTTGGACCACTTGTATTATATTTAAACCAATGCAATCAGTTCTGGTTTTTACTTAAGTCTTGTTTGGCTCAAAAATTTCAGATTTATATTATGGATTTTTTTTAATGTTTTATGCTTTCAAACTCGGGTAAATAGTTCCCAAACCTAAATTAATGATACCCGGGCACTTGTGCCAGCCCATGGGGATAGGGAATGCCCTTAGGTCATGTCACGGGATGAGTTTGGTGCCAGTTTTGGCGGTGACTAGATTCGTTTCGTGATAGGATACAAGCAGGAATAAGCAATGCAATTTGGTATCAAATAGTTCATGTTTAATCGACTCACCCGTGCGTACGCACTGCATGTTGAATTAATTCTTTTTATTTGAAAATAGAAAGATTTTAGTAAAAGTTACCCATGAATAGTAATGTTTAATAATTTTTAATCACAAAGTATTGAACATAAAAATGGAATAGGAGTGGATAAATTGTGGACACACCAACAGATTACTTGAAAAATGAAGGGATATATAAAAAGTAACTTATAATTTTTGAGTGAGATTTCAAATCTTTTTAAAATGAATTCAAGTCCTACTTGATGGCTATAGTGGGTGAACAACTGCACTCCACTTCACTACACGTCAACATAGGGTTCAGCCAACCGACACTACAAACATGCTCCATAAAAAGAGTAATCCATGTATTGTAATTCTAACCGAAAGACACATATCTTCTAGAAGTCATTGTAATAAAAAAAATGTGAACTGGGAAGAGGATTAATTTGAATACATAATGAAAAAACCCAATATTTAGTTGCACCAAATATTTATAAAGCTAATGTTTGTGGAACTTTTCCAACTAAATGAAGTTACAAAGTCTTCCACAAAGAAAGTGTTGAACTCTATAGATGAAAAATAATTAAATATGTTAATAAATATTAATGCATATTTAAATTAAAAATACAATCTAGAAATGAAACAAAATATTTTAGTACTAATAAAAATGTATGTTCTCAAATTTAGCAATATACAGAACATATGATTATTATGAATTGTGACCAATTTCATCACTGGACATTATAACAAACTATTAAAAATTCAAACATTACAAAGGTGGCGTGTTTGTAATGTATACAAACAGGAAATAGAAATGAAAACTTATAGAAAAATTTGTGTTTTTGTATAGTATACAAAAAAATGTCAATGTAAAAATAATTGGTAGAAAACTAGAACTATAAATGTCACCTAGTTGATCAAATTTTTCATATGTATTAATATATACTTCGTAAAGGAGACATATTTGATTCAGAATTAGCCAACGGTTCTTCTTGTTTGATTTACCTTAAGTTGATGATCTACTTTGTCGTCGACAGGAAAATAGAATCTGATATGCTGATGACAAGGAACATCAATAAAGTCATGAAAACGTGGAGGAGCATTAATGAAGTAATTCTTAGAAAATTTTAAAATTAGTTTTAGGTTGAATTAAATATAAAAAACATTAGTATAAGATTGATTTCATAATAGGTTCAAATAGATTATAATGGTTCTGGAAAAAAATAAAACTTATCAAGAGAGGACCAAAAATTAGATAGGATGATATTATATGTGTGGTTGAAGACATGAAGGAAGAATGGAAGAGACATGAGTCTATATAATGATTTTCATTAATGATTCCAAAGTAAATGATAGTATAGATAAAGGGATAGAATCAAATAAAAATCAATGGTTGTGCTTAATACAGGGAAGCATCAGCATTTGTATCCAAATTTTAAACTATATTCAAAATGCTTAATTTTAAAAACACCACATTCAGAATTCCAAAAAAGATGGTCAATTTTAGTTAAATTATATAAAACCTAAATTAGCAATAATACATGAATTAATAACTTATGTAATACCAATAAGGAATTGTTGGTCGAGTAGTTAAAAACATAGCTGAAAATAAACATTGACATGAATAAAACTAAAAAACATATAATGCAATAAATAGAAGTGGGAGTGAACTGTTAATTACCACTTATCTGACATAAAGTGGCCATTGATTAGGATTTACATACAGAAATCATCATTTGAGTTATGGTGATTTAATAAGAGGAAATAAGGTAGAAGCTCATTAGCTACAATTGAAATTTCGGATGGAATGTGCACCCGATTCACTCAGCATCCTGTACAACTGTCATGACAATAAGAAATTGCAGTCTACACAGACAAAACAATAGTGAATCCAGAATTTAATGGGTATGTGGAATTAATTTATTATGACCCCATAAATAACATACATATAATAAATAGAAATTACAGCCTGCACAGACAAAACATTAGTGAATCCAGAATTTAATGGTTATGTGGAATTCATATATTATGACCCCATAAAAAACATACATATGATAATGAGCACATGAATATGTAGGCTACCCAGTATAAATTTTTCTTTCTCCAATGGGGTGACAGTTCACATGCTTGTTCAATCAGAAAATATGTAAAATCAGAAATACATTCTAAAACCAGATAAATATACCAATAGAATGTGTTTTCCTTCATTGAAAACCTTTATGGATTCAGTGGTAGCATCATCAACTAGTGATAAACCATTATATCAATGTAGAAAAAAACATTAAGAACCACAATAACACCAGAAACAGTACACCAAATTTAAAATTATCAATGAGCTAACGAAAAATGTAATGAAGATCGATTTTTATAATAAAGAGAAATAGCAAAAAAATGCCTTGAAAATGTCTATAAAACGTTCTTGAAAGGCACAATAATCAGTGTTAGGGTTCAAAAGTCCTCCATCTTGAAAGCATATGGATTTATTCAATGGTGGCTGCAATGAAAACGTAAGACAAATCAAACCATAGAAATCATAAAAACCCAAAAGACATGACAAACGAATCATGAAGTAAATACATACCCATATTACAGAAAATGTGGTTAGGCTAGTACATCATCTCCTTGTAAAATAAATAAATAAATAACTCCTATAATGGGGAAATAAAGATCCCATTAGAAAAACTCCGAACACAAATTGACTGAGAACCGCACAACAGACACACATCGAATGATGACAATGTGCGAATGAAACAACATGAAAGAAAAAGCCTATCCTGGAAAGATATAGACAATGTCCTGAGTGGAAAATAAATTTAGGCCCATACCATTGGAAAATAATGAATCTAGGAGGCTATGCATTGTTATAGATGGTGGCCAAACCGCATGCAGTAATGATCCAAATGTACCTGAAAATACAACAAAGTGTATGTTATAAAATTAAAAATGTAAAATAATGGCAATAATAAAAAACCTAAAATTTACAAAGTAAACAATTTTAATTAAAAAATTAATATACATACAAAATTTATAATCCACATAAAACAAATTGAATATGTTGATTATAGTTTACAGCATACCTGTATTATGTTGTGAAAATGGTGAAGGAAGATGGATGGTATTATGAGTTGGGCGAGCTTACATAATAGATTGAGATATGATTCAGAACAATAATCAAATAAAAAAATAAAACAACATTTAACAATACAAAGGAAAATTAAATTGAATAAGAAAATGGAAATGAATAGGTAGTGGCTAATGTTCCAACCTTATTCTCAATCACATCACTCAATCTGATTTCACAACACTTATCTAGCTACTTCATGTGGAAACGATCAAGCCCAAAATATCCTCCCCTCAATTTTCTATGTTATCTGCTTCTTGGGCATCACCATGTAAAAATCTAGTCATACCACATTTAGAGTTAGAGATATTGTAATGGTTGGTATATATGATTTTGACAACACCTATTTAAATAACTCTTACTATAGTAGTGTGATACGACTATAAAAGAAATGGAGTACACCAACCTGATTACATGGAACTGAAGACTAGGTTGTTCCAGTTATTCCAGGTTCCTTGATCATAAATCACGACATAAAAGTATTTCTCTCATGCTTCATGGAAGCAAAAATATAAATAATAGGACAAGGATACATAATATTAAGAATCACATATCAACATTTGTTATATTCCAACTCAAATAACATAAGAAATTGACATATTTGAAAACAAATATAAAACTAATGAACTACTTCCAAAAACATAAACAATGGAAAATAACAGGTAAAAAATTACATTAGATATGAAGAAATTTCATCATAAAATGTTGTATTAAAAGAGATGATGTTCACAGTAGATTTAAAAAATGATTCAAAACATGCTCACAACACTTTCTAAATGGGTCCAAAAAACAAAAAGAATGCTTGAAAACACGATCATCCATATCCTTCTAAAAGAAATCAATCAAGGAAATGAAAAACAAAATTAATGCTTTCCAATAATTTTTTTTCATACCTTCAAGACTACATAAAATCCTTTATTCACAATATTTACTCACTGTCAATGCCACACCTCCTTAAAAACATAATTACTGCACATCACATACCTGAGTAAGTAGCATTAGTGACAAAAATATAAGATTGAATTAATTGGAAAAAGATATCATGAGAATTACTTTAAATTTGTGTTACCATTACATTCAAAAGATAGAGGTGGTGAAGAATAAACCTAAATTAAAGAAGACATGTAAGCACATTTTGAATTATTACAATGATTACGAAACATGAAAACAATGTAAAAATCATGGATATCATAGAATTTGGTAGAACATGCATCAAAATAAAATGACCAGCTGCTCCAAACTATTATATGAAATTAAGCTCATACCTTTCTCAAGATTCCTAGTTTGGAAAATCCCTTCAATCAAAATGTTGTAGTAATAAACTCATGGGGGGGGGGGGTATTAACTAACTTTTTATTTCTCCAAATACAATAAAAGTATCAGATAGTTCATTTCTGAGACAAATATGATAAATAACTACTACAAAATTTAGTTGTTGTTGAATGGAAGAATAAATTACTGGAGAGTGATAATAAATAGTGTGGATAGATGTATACAATTCATAAAATTTAAAGTATAGACAGGTATGGATGAAAAAATTATTATATCTAGAATGACCCATCACAATTTATTAAAAAATAATAAAAGCATCAGATAGTTCATCTTTGAGACACATACCATAAATAACTACTCCAAAATATAGTTTCTATTCAATGGTAGAATAAATTACAGGAGACTGCTAAAAAATTGTCCGGACAAATGTATAAAATTCATAAAGTTTAATGTATATACAAGTATGGAAGAAAAAATTACTATGTGGAACATCTAGTCATAAGTCATTAGAAAAAAGAGATGGCTACTAAAGATATGGGAGTAGGTCGACTATGAAGAAATTCCCGATTGGGTTGAAGGGTGTGAAGGATACAACAGAAAACATTTAGTGCACACCATAGGAAGACCCGACAGAAATCGTGAGTTGTAGGGGGTTCAATGTGATGGAATGAGGTTACTTGGAAATGAAGGATGGGTTTGCTCGAAGGAGTAAAATGAAGAACAATGCCGGTGTTTCTAGACGAGAACCATTGGACGAGATGAGGAGAATCGATAGGAGGAACTAAAGTCGAAGAGAATCGAAATTTGGAGGAGGATGGTGTAGGTGTTATGTGGGTTGGTAGGAAGTCTGGAGGGGTACCACAACCACGAACCCAGAAAACCTAATTGGAGGAGTCATATCCATATACGGTTGAGGGCGAGAGCAGATAAAGTGGCGGAGGGAAGTTGTTTGGAACCTTAATCGTATTGGAGGAAAATGCCGAGAGTGGGATGGTGTGGATGGTGGGAACAAAGAAATGGCTAGGAATGGTAAGCACGATGATTCTGAGGATGATATGTGGAAGGAGATGAGCTGATTTGACCGGAGGTGTATTGATTGGAGCTCTCTCAAAACCCTAAACACGGCTGGAGTACCAGGTATAGCAAGCTAGGCGAATGGAAGGAGTCGCGTGGGGAGAAATTCGTGAGGAGGTAGGGCGCGACGATGTGGGGGTATATTCAGGAATGGCAGTGTGTTTTGGGTGACATGGTTGATTGTGGAGGTGAAAAGTCAGCTTGGAGGTACCCATGTTTAGTAAATATAGTATATTTTATACAAAAAATTGAAATAAATAATTATTTCAATTTAATACTTAAATTGAATAAATTTCATTTACAAGTATTAAAAAGTATATTTAGACCCAAAAATTAATATTTTAATTAATTTAATTTAATTATATAATTAAATTAATTAATTATATTAATTTAAATTAACATGGACCCCATAATTCAGAAAAAGGACTCTGCGGGTCAGGATGAACTTGCGCAGGCCCATTCTAGGTAGTGTAGAGCCTGTGTAGGGCTATTCTATGCTAGGTAGGTCCTCCTGGTTCCTTATTATGACAATTTTGTTTCCAACCATAGTTTACCTAGTGATGTACCCTACTAACAGGTTCTACCAGACCCAAATCGCCCCGAAAGTGCTCTGGGTGGGTCTTCCCAATCTAAAATGGGTTTGGGCACCAACGCATGCTAGAATACCCCTGTATAGGCTTTTTCTAGCATGTAATGGAACTGCGCATGTTCAACGAAACCCGCACAGTTTCTATGCTTAGTTTCAGTGCCCGAGTAAATTTAAATTTATATATTTAATTAATTTGTTGTTTTAGAATATAGTTTTTAATTCCCAAAAATAAAATTATTTCAATTTAAGTATTAAATTGAATTAATTAATTAATTTAATTTTTGGTATTAAAATTAAATTTATAATTGAACCTAATTTGAATTAAATAAATTATTTAAATTTTTTAATACGTTTAATTTATTTAATAGCCCTAGTACTTAAAATATTGCAATCAAATTTTTATCTAGCATTTAATTTTTACCTGTTGATTAGACTTGGGCATTGACTGACCTAGGTATATCAGCTTTATTTATTTAATTATTTTTTATCCACATGAGATTATTGTAATTAATTAAGATGACTTTCACATCATTGTTTATTTTTCAGTCAATATGTATAAGGGATTTATTATCCAATTTTATCTAATGGACACCCTTATCCCCCTTGCCTGTGCACGAGTACACTTGTTCCTTTGATATAGATTATGTACGTCATGGACCCCGCCAATATGAGGTAGTAATCCATGATTATGACAATGTAATATGTAGAAAATTCCATTTCGAGGTGAAATCCAGATGAGAAGTGAACACACTAGATGAGGAGCAGTTGCATCATAAGTCAAACTCAACTTAGGTATGATACCCTTATGTCATGGTTGATCCATTGAGTTTAAATGACTCGACATGTTTTAGATTCTCAAGATGATTCAGGTAGTTAGTTTCCATTATGCATTTAGTTATTATTTTATTCATTTTATTATAGAGAGAAAATACATAAAATAATAAACCGTAAAATGCATAAATAAGCAATCAATGTTTTTCTATTAATGTCCAATTATGAGTGTGACAACATTGAATGAACCAGATTAATAGAAATGGATTACATTCATTAAAAAAATTATAAAACCCTCAAGGAAATATTAAGTCAATAACACCATCTGTCATTTGAATTTGAACACTACCAGGTGTTCGGGGTGCTCAGTCAACCATTGTTGAGGGTCCCTCTTATTATCAAGGAGTTCTTATGAGAATGATGGGTTGAATTAAACTTTGTTGGTAGTAAGGATTAATCATATCTAACTTTCTATTTATTTAGATTAAATAATTTATGAAGTCAATTTTATGATTTTAGAAGAAGAAACTTCACTCATGAGGCCAAGGAACCATGAGTTAGTGTGGTTGTCCAGTCAATCACCTACCATGAACTCTCCAAGTAGTTTCATAGCTATAGATTGTATACTATGAGGGGAAACTCAAGGATCCTTTAAACTAGAATAATCAAGAAATAAATTATTCTGATTCTAGTGAAAAGGGTTCCTAGAATTCGATAAGATAGTGGGATACATTTAATTATTTAATTAATTAATCAATAATGTATAAATCGGTAATCAAGATTAAAGTACTAATATGATATTTTTTATAGAAAATGGAAATTAATATGACAAAAATACACTACGATAAATATTAGACTAATTAAATGTCTAAACTAGCATGAATTTCTATGTGTAGTGCAAGAACTTTCAGACAATACCACGATACAAAAAATTCAAGGTGTTTGTGTTCCTGTACTAGTTTGGACACCTCAGGAAGCAAGGGTGTAAAATTGATTATAGGATACACATGTATGAACCATATGATGGTTATATTATAATTCCATTACCAAAGTTTTATGTTTGTTATAGTTATAACATCTGAAAAATGATGATTTCAAATTTTTTCTAATCTATGATAACATTATGAGGATAAAGTGAAGAGAAATATGGATGAGTTGTAGTTTCACTAGATTTAAGTAAATATGAAATATATATGAAAATCTTTCAAGATAACCCACTATTCCATATCTTTCACCCGTATACTCCAGTTTCATTTAAGGTTACAAAAAAACTGGATGAAGTAAATTCTTCATTACCTTTTAAGTGAAGTTCTCCAAGTAAATAAAGAACTTAGAGAATGTTTAATCTTTAATTATTATGGAAAAGAATTTGAAAGGAAAGGTGAAAAGGCCAAAGGCAAGAGTAATTGCATATGAACATTCAAAAAATACTTCAATGATTTGAGTTTAGTTATTTAATAGGAGTTTATTTTCTTTATATGTCATGAAATAAATCTATTAAAGTTAAAATGTAATGATCTGAATTAAATAAGCAAGTTATCACTTCTTCTTTAAGTATATTAATTGATAAAAAATTTAATGTTTCAGTCATACTTTTTGGGTATCAAATAAAATATTCCTCTCACACATCTTTATTGAAATATAGTAACAAAGTAAGTAATATAAACATTACAATAAGTAAGGTGTATTCTCCAAGAGACTTGGAAAGGGTGATTCTTATGTCAGTGGTGATAAACACATAACTTCTTATTTCCATGTTATTGATTTAAGTCAAACTATTATCGACTATAACCAAAACAATTTTCTCACAAGTTCTATGGACATAAGGAGACATTATTCTACGTTCAGGAATAAATGATTGTTTTAGTGTATCATACTCAAAATATAGTTTAGTGGTACTTGAATCATAGGTAATACATGATGAATATAATATGTAGGACATTTACCCAGTTGTGGAAAGATAATTATTTTTCAAGAAAAAAAATATGGTGTCAAGGATATACCTAGTTTGGTATCTAGACACAACTGATCTAAACACCTTAGGTACTATCGATGTATATTTTTATTTAGATTCAACAAAGAAACCTTTATAAATAAAGGTATGCCACAAACCATTCAGAATTAGTTCAGAAAGATAGTGTAAACTATTACAAGGGAAAGTTAGTGGTAAATATAATTCATAAGGTTCCATTAAGTAAATAAGGAATGTTATAGTGAAGTATATGCATGGCCAGAATATATAATTTTCTTCTGGATGACATACCAATGGATATATTGACCAAGCATCCATCGATCAATATAATGTAGCGTGGAGTAATGTAAGATCATGGATTTATCTATAAGGTATATTTTACTTACATTTCATTTTAGGCCATTTCTTTTTGTTAATTAAGTGCTTTCCAAAGTCCTTAAGGAGTCTCAGGGGTGTTTCTGGGGTTTGGGACACGAAAAAGGGGGGAAAAAGAGTTTTCTGGGTTAGTCAAACGGTTTGTGCATGGTTAGTGCTAACCATGTGCACGACCCAGGTAAACCATACGGGAGGTGGATTTTTGGACAGTGGCATTCACACGGTTTGCACATGGTTTGGAAAACTGTGTCGGTAAACAGTGCGGCCCAGAAACCTTTAAAAATTACAAAATTTATACTCCAAGATTTTATATCTCACTCGGGATTTTCCTCCTCCTACTCCCTTGAAACCCTAGGCATGAACCAAAGGGACCAAGATCTCCCAATGATCAATATCCTTCGATTCTTGGCTATTTGGAGTGTTGTTGGTTGTGAATCGAAGATCCGGGTGAGTCTAATCTTTTTCCTCTCTCTCTCTCTTCCAGTTTAGGTCTTGTATGTTGGGTGATCTCTATTCAAACCTCTCAAACCTTTATTTTTCGGTGAGATCTAGGTCGAGGCTTAGAATGTGTTTTGAATTAGGATCTAATCCCTTTATTGAGAGGTCATTCATCAATGGATTCTAGGTAGGTGGTCTACAAGTTATATTCCTTAGGTTTTGTGTATATTTGTGTATATAGGGTTTTTATTCTTGCCCTCTTTTGATTAGTTATTAGTTCCTTTGATATGATGTGATGTAGTGGTGTCTAAATGGTTAATTAAACCCCTCTTGATCCCCATGGGATGCATGGAGGATGACTTGACCAAATTTGGGCCACCCGAGGGGTGTGCGGATATTCTCTGTACATAGAGGTAGCTAAGTAAGTGTAGGCTCTTGTGCGAGAACATAGAGCATGTGACGAATATGTTAACATACTGAAGTGATGTGAAATTCATGTTTAGTGAAACACTTAGGTTGGGTAATTACCTAAGAGGTTGTTTGGTTGTCATGAAAATGGGTTAAAAGGATAAATGGGAAAAATCTTGGGATTAGCTTTTTACTAGAATATGCTTAGTGAGATAGGAATGGAAAATGGGAATGGGGATAAAGGAGTTAAGTGAAATGAATATTGAATGTGTTAATTGATTGAGGAAAAATTTAATTTCCCATTTATTGAGATAGTTGTGATGTTGTAAATGATGTTGGATATGTTTTTGAGATATGTTGTTTTATGGTGAATGATAAATAAGAATGTACACATGGCTTGGTATAGTGGGGCATTGACTTGAGGTTCTATGCCCACAGGTTGAGTTGGACCTAGGTTCTAGCTCCTCCCCTAAATGCACGAGTTAGGTAAGGGGAAAGAGTTTGATTCCCCTAATGGTTTCATTCCACCAAGACTGAGGCTTTGAGGTGAGGATATTGGGAATTGTTGTGAAATGATGCCTAGTGTGATGGGACTTGTTAAATTCCCACATGTTGAAAACGTTGATCATGCCTAATCCATTGAACAAATGAAAATGGTGACATGATAAATGAAATATCTTGGTAATAAACATGGGTTAATTGGTAGGTAAACTGAAAGGAACAGAAATAAAGATAGCCTATTGAACTGTTTACCTTAACATGACTTTATTTATCATTTTCATGCACTATCTGCCTTGCTGGATATTTTGTAGACACCGTTTGTGGTGGCCTAATGAGTTATACAAACACCCTACTCGGGCTACCATTGGGTACCCTAGTAGATTTCATGCTTGCATGCCAGGAAAAGGGAAAGGGCCTTATACTAGGGAGATTAGTTGGACATGTGACATGTTTGGGTGAGGTTCTAGACATGGAGTCCATACCATTTTGAGGATAATACTATGTTCTTTCTTCTGGGTTTTGTTCGATTGACACTATAGCATGGAATAACCTATTTATTTTTTTTTATGATTGTACCCAATTTTGAGATTTGGTTATTTATTCATGTTATGAATTTTTATCTTTTTTTCTGCTATTTAAATTATTATCTGTTGTGGATTACACTGGTATTGAAGGTATAGTCTCCCCACGTGACCTATTGGACCCTTGTTGCTAGTCAGAAACCTCTAGCGTATGGGGAGACATGCTTGGGGTCATGTAACTACCTAGCTTGGAGCACTGGTTTAGTGGCTCCCAGGTCGGGGACATTATAAGAAGTTTCTAAATGTACATTAAATTATAAACATCATGAGAATGATGCTAATAAAAAGGATTGATGATCATTATTACTTGTTAACACTGATCAATAAAATTTCATGCAGAGAAGTTCCTAAATGCACAGTTTATACATCATAGTCATGATGTAAGTATTATAAATGTTATAACTTCTAGAAACTTACATTATATTTCAATAAATGATTTTAAAAAAATATAACATCCCATAACCATATGCTAACTATAATGAAAAATTAATATCATATGAGTCATATAATGATGGAAATTTATTATGTCATAAGAAAAGTGTTTGGATGCAAAGTGATTATTGAAGTTATAAAAAAACAGCATCATGAAAAACACATTGTGTATTTAATGTTAGTATCCTAAAAAATTATTAGGATATTAAATAAATCCCTTAAAAATAAAATTGATAGTCAATTTTATTGATTATATTTCTATATAAGGGTGAACATCTCTATTTGAGATAGTGGGGGACATATTGACTTGGGTTTAGTCAATGTTAGTGATGTATAAGTATTTGTAATAGAATCTTGTTCCACAAGTGCTCGTGGAAGAGAAATGTTCAAGTGACACATACTATGTATGAAGGATAAATACATAGGGATAGTTTTATATTCACTATAGCTGATGATTCTTTTTCAATATAAATATTAATTCCCAAAAGTAAGTAGTATATATCAATTAGCTAAGATTTAAAATATCACTTAAAATTTAATAATATATTCCATTTATCAAATTAAAGTGGGGTTTATTATTTAGAATACTACAGTGGGTATTCAAATGACATAATGAATGGATGGTATGAGAAAATTACCAATAAGGATTGATTGGGTATACAAAGTGATTATGCCTAAATCCATTAGAATTTTACTTAACATAGTTAATATCTTCTATCATTTTATGAAGCATTGGATGTCATGAACAATAATCTTGGAAGGTTTCTATATGATGTAACTAGAAAGGGATGATCATGCCACAAAATACTAATAAAGGATTCATGTTACTAAAATCTAGTTTTGGATTTGAGTAAGAAACTAGATCTTAGAATATTCATTTGCAATCAAACATTTAAATGTTTCAACCTAATCTTAGTTGTATCGCTATTGTTTTTCTAGATAAAATATATTCGACAACATATGCAAAATAGATATTGATATTAGAGTTTGTTAAGACCAGAATAAATTAAATTCTCTATAGATATACTTAAAATAAAAACATAATTTCTAAAGAATATGATCTATTGAGTAAGATCTAATGGTTTCTTAGACCTAGTCAATTGAATATATAGTGACATGGTTTTGAAAAATACAAATAGAAACAATCCAAGAGATAATTGTTACCAATTTTACATGGCATAAATCCCTCAAAGTAGACAAAAGAATACATTGGGGGAGATTAAGTGGTGAGTTTAGTTCCATACGCTTCAGGGATAGATCAATCACGTATTCCATGATATGTATAGGAAATGATATGGACAATATAATCTTTATGGTAGGAAAATATCATTTATTTCCAGGATAACTACAAGTTAAGAAGTCACTAATATCTGATTATACTTGGGATAATATGAATGATATGTACCTAGTATGTGGAGAAGAAAGGAATACTAGTCATAGTGGGATCCAAACATGTATTCCTTTGGATCAATTTGATCTAGTATCATAGTTAGGGTAAGTTTTTGAGCGAGACAAGATTATAAAATAAAGTGGTATCCATATATACAAATACTGAGTACATTGTAGCTTCTAAGGTAGATAAGAATAAGTTATTAAATGCAATGATTTGTGATATTTAATGTAATTAAACCTAAAAATTAATGTTCTACAATAATGATAAATATGTTTCTCGTACTAACAAATATGTCAAGTTTTAATAGTGGAAAAATAGATATACTCAGGAATACCATAACTTGAATAGATCTACTCAATGAGGGGAGGTTGTACATAACAAAATAGCCATGAAATTGAAACATGGAAGACCCAACAACTAAAGCCGTGACTGATTCGAAACATGATCTTAATCACGTGAGAGAAAACAAGGATAGTTATCAAGTTGGATCTAGTGAATGTGGGAGTGCTGTAATAGTGGGTTCCCTAGACCCAACTTGAAAAGTACTTTTTATTTCTATATTATGTATACTATTAGATATTCATGATGTATTCTTACCATTATAGTGTATAAAATTCTACATCCACTATTAAATGATAATGTCCATAGATTAATTTTCCTATCAAAATGTTATAATAGATCATAGGCTTTAATGAGAACCTCAATATACCATGACATCAATTTTAGAAAGAGGAAATTTTAAAAAAAGGTCGTGTGGTCTAGATACATCATACCATTTAGACATAGTTGATTTTTGACTATCAGATGTTGGGGGCTCATAAGCATTGAAACTTTTCAAATGAAGTTCACACTTGGTGATCTTTAGTAGTTAGATCATTGGGAAATAATCTCTAATGGGATCACCATATATTTAGGGTGTCAATGGTTGTTCCGATCTATAGACATGTGTCTTGATCCCCTGACTCGATATTATTATTAATGTGTTCCATTTTATCACGTACTTTGATGTAAGAAAGATAACCATGACAAAAAAATTTTGGTGAGGTAACTTGTGTTGGGTGCATCATTGGTGGTATGGCATTGGTTGAATAGTCAAGAAAGGATTTGCCACTTTTGGGTTGAGGAAGTAATATACATCAGGCCTTTTTGATAAGGATGATAGTACCTTCATAATACCATATCCAAGGTAGTAGAGGGTAAATCCATCCAATTAGGTCAACAAATAATAAAGTAAGAAGAGGGTGATGACACAAGTGTGCATCCTAATTTATAACATATCTAAAGACAATGAGATTATATTACACAGTGTATATCCATAGGTTGGTTGTCATTTCCATGATTATACTTATATCTTTAGGGGCCATGATGGGTTTCTAGTCTCTACTATTGGTTTTTGAATATTATTCACTACTATTGAGATGTGGTCCTAGAGGGTCACACACAATATCATATTCAACAATCAAATATATTCTGTTGAATATGTAAATCAGACATTACAGGTCCCACCATAGGGTTTGAGTGTTGTCCATGTTATTGATCAGTGATAAATAAATAAATTTAATATTATTAAAGTAAATAATAATTGGGATAAATTTATCTGTTAAATGTTTTAACATGTTAAGTAAATACGAGAAAATATTATTCTAACAAATATTATTTTAATATTCTAGGTTCGTTTAATATTTTGTGGGAATTATGAGTCGAGTTAATGAATCAGGATTATCACATAATATATTATATATATATTAAAGGTATGTGATAAAATAACAAATAATATATATGATGCATTTTATTTCATCATAATTATTTATTTAGTGTACGTTTAATAATTGAGGGTCGGGGAACCCAATCCAAGTATTTGAATATCCACTATTAATAGAGGAGAGCGGAACTTGCACAATTAATATTCATTGTGAGATTTCAAAAGAATATATCTCATATCCCACTTTATAGATAGAGAAGATCTCAATCTTGGTGATTGGATAATGTTCATATACATGCATTGAAGGAATATCGATGCAATGATTGTCGGGGCATCAAAAACATCAATAGATCTTTGTGCTTGCACCCAAAATTAAATTATTGATGATATAGTGGATTTCTAAAGCATGTGTGGATGATCTAGATGGATCCTTCTTGGGATCCTTCAATAAGTGATCATCGGTGAAAAGAAGATGTCGAGTGTGGCTTCAGATCGAAAAGGTATGTTTTTTATTTACATTTAGTGATCTATTTAATTTACATGAGATCCTGAGACTTTATCGGGGCTCGTATTGTTGAAGACAATAATATTTTTATCTCAATGATGAATTTTTTTAAAATACATGGCCCACCAGCTTCCACTATGACCCCAATACCTTCATTTTTATCTCTTTTATTTTTTTTATTTTTCCTTTTATGGGCGGTTTAATTCACTTACTCCTTTAGAGATATGACATATTCTTCTATTATAACTATTTAAAAGTATAATATGCTACTATATTAGGATAATAATTTAATGGTGGAGGGTGGGGTGGTTTAGAAATTCATGTTATATATAAATATATAAATAAAATTGAAAACAGAAATTGAAAACATAAAGAAGCGAATAAAAAATATTTTTTAGAGAAAAAGGATACAATTCGATAGAGTTCACAATGATGCAATCCATGTTATTTAAAATCTTTTCACTATTATATTGAATGTTGAGATTAACCATATAAATAAAAACTTCACATTGAATTGTTATTATCCGACCCTAAACCTTTTCATATGGGACACTACTCCATCACATCATTACCAAAATTATAGTCCAGCCTATATGCAGTATTATGACAATAAAGGAGAGGAATAAATAAGAGCACAAAAAAGAATACATGATTAGTGATAGAGGGGTGAACCATAAACCAAAAAAAGTTCCATCCCATCTGAAATTATAAAAATAGAATAATGATAAACACTATTGTGTATGTACTCAAGTATCACCTCCCCTCTCTAATAAGAGTTGAAGTTAGTACAATATTTTCATCGAGTCATGAAGGGAATGATAGAATAAAAAAAAGAGATTAAAGGAAGAAGAAATAAAGTATATTAAATATTTAAAACACTATTAAAACAACATAAACCCTGCTTCTAGTCAAAATGAACAAAAAAATAGCCACCCCTAATGAAAGAGTGGAGTTTCATATTTATAGAAAAATGTGTGGCCAAATTTACCTCCAAAATATTTTCTCTAAAGTATGGATTATTTTAGGACGAATTAGTGGTAGGATATCATAATGGTTTATTAATTTATATTATTCCTCCATGTATATTATCTACACCCATAAAATGTTATCATCATTTTCCACATGTAATGTAATTTTTTGACAGTTGTACTCTAAAAATATTTTATGTCCTATAGACTATTAAAATTACAAAGTTCCAAATTATCTAGAATTTATATCCATGAAAGAGGAATAATCATGAATGGAATATTTTAATTTTTTCCCTATATATTTTCTATATCCTTGAAATGTTTCAGATCATATGGTTTGGTATTTTGTGAGATACATGCCCATATTCAAAATTTTATAGATATGGGAATTGATTCCAAGGCATGAATTGTGAGCTTGATTTGGGCATAAAATTTTGGATTTATCATTTCCTCATATTGGATGAAATAAAGAAAAATAAAAATGAAATACTAAAAAAATTATTTCCCAATTTGGATGAGTGTAGATGAATTTATGGTCAAAATTCTATTCTCATATAAAATATTTAATTTAAAAAATTAGGTCATTTTAACAATTAAGATAAAATTATTAATAAAAACTTAGATTATTAAAATTACCCATTAAATATGAAATAAGGACTGTTAAAAAAATTAATTAAATAATAATATATGTAAAATTATGAGTTTTATAAATCCCCCATACTTAAAAATTTCACTCCTGGGAAATTAGAAAATATCTAAATCAAGGTCAGTACAAAAAATCAAAAGTGAGAAAATTTCAATGATATTTTCCATGATGGAATTTAAACATATCTCATCTATGAAAAATAATTCCCTTTCACATTTACCTCTCACATTAAAATTCAGTAAACCTAAAAACCCATTCATGGACCAATAAAACAAACCTCACATTGAAATTCATGTCACTATCCACTGAAGAGAAATTAAATCTAGGGTTATTCACACACTTGGAAATTGAATGTGTCACCATAGGCTTTTGAATATTCTCATCACTCTACCTTGAGATACATAAAACTATTATTAATCATGAGGTCTTTTTCATGGTAAATTCCATGGCGATGAGTTGGTGGGTCAAATCATTTAAAAATTTAATATTATAAATAAGAGGTTTAAATCTTGAAAACCAATACATAAATATTCAATTAAAAACATTGAAAAAAGAAGTCAATAAATTAACATTATAAATATACACCACACACCCTTTAAAATGGTTCATGATTAAAAATGGGAATACAATGAATGCTTTCATCCTAATTCTCTATTTTTCATTTGTTTCCTTTCTCTTATTTTAATTTTTTAGAGAGAATAAGATAATAATAAAATATAATAAAATAAGTAAAATCATGCCCTCAATTTTTTTAAGGTACATGAGTGATAAATTTAATCATATTGAATAATTCAATATCACCTCAATTTTTTATTTTTTATTTTTTTAATTTTTTTGGGTGAAAAAGATTCCATAAATGAAGCATAATGAATAATGGTGACTCATTGCCACTATTAAAATTCCCAAAATAATGAAACATAAATCACACACATAATAATTATCTACATATGAAATAACATAGATGAAAAACCGTTCCTCCACACTCAATCTTAAAATATTCATGAAAAAATATTAAGAATGAATTTATATAAGGAATGATCGATTTGAAAAGTTTCTTAAACCTATAAGAAAATTCAGGTTTTTTATGGGCTAAACAAGGGTAAAGGTAAATTTTGGTCTCAATTAATATATGGATTAATAAAATAAATTCCTTAATAACATAAAAATTATTTTATGAACTGAAAATATTTGAATGATAATAATCACAAGTACTAGGTTGTATAAAAAATTCATGTTGTTCTCAATATTGTGTGGGTATTAGTAAGAATATGTCAGAATGAATAAAAAATTACTCATAGTATGGGAAAAATAATTCTCTCTAGTGTTCATGAGAAAGGATTTAATTTTTTTTCTAAACTCATAAAATAATTTTAAAATAGAAATCCAAGAAAGTGTTTCTACATCAACAATAAGTTAAAATATATTTTTTTAAAATCCAGAAAACCCTATAAAAATAAATTCAAGTGGGAAAATAGAAATGATTATTCATTGAAGTATAAATATACTAAAAAAATTAAGGAAAAAAGGCACAAGGTCTCCTAATAAGGTTTAATCTCCACCTACAATTAAAATTTCACAACCCTTCTTTTGAGCTTAATAAAATAAAAAATAAGGGAAAAATCTAAATATAAGGAAAGATACATCATGAATTTGTTTTCCATTGGAAGAATTGGATAAAGCTCCTAGATGCTTCCACTTAGTCTAAAAATGTAAGAAAATAAATATAATAAAAAGAATGAAAAAAACAATAAGGGTGAAGAAGAGGGATATAAGTTGGTTTAGAACCCCCAAATGGGTAGTAGTTTTTGACCTCCTCTATTTGGTAGTTCTTATGGTCATCTGAGGTCCAATGGTGGATGTTTCTTGTGTGAATTTAACCACCACTTTTTATTCCTTCCAAAGTGAACTCTTTCACATAAGTATTAAAGGACTCCATGGATAGAGTAAAATAATTCCATCACCTTAGAAATATAGTAAAACTTGAATGGTGGGGGAAAGATAAAGAACGAGTCCTCTTCATTTACTACCTCTAATTATGTAGCATCTTAAACTTCCACATCCATGGTTTTATCATGTGATGTTGTTTGATAAAATTATATAAAGGAGAATTGAAAAAAGGATTCAACTTGAGTATTATTAAAACCTAAATAATCAATAAATAAGTCTTCTGCATCATTTTGTTCATCTTTTAAATTTATTTCTTCTGTAAGGACCTCTGGTAACTCAATATCAACAAATGTATCACCTTCTTCTTCAACTAGTAAGTACATCCATAAATTATCCAAATATAAATAATTATAGTAGTGGTAGGTAATACTCAATTTATTTTCAATAAAATCAAAGTAAATTGAGTTCAATAAAAATTTATCTCCCTATGTAAGCTTGAATTTTAAGTCTTCTTCTTTTATCAATGTCTCTTGGATTAGGATTTTTGTGGATAGAGGAAGGTAGTCAATATTCTACAGTTTTTCCTAAAATTCAACTAGTTCAGTGACATATTCTTCAAAAGATAAGGACAGGTTCTGATTTATTTATTTTTTATTGAAAAATATGGGAGATTCACATAACTTTTCTGATTCTATAAAAAAGGAAAATATTCATCAAATTCATTTTGATCTCCCACATGTGAATTATTTAGAAAGTATTCCTATTCAACCTCCTGTTGTAATGGCGTGAACATTTTTGATATTTTTTTATTCATAGTATCATCCTCACATGATTCGACAATTCAAAATGTTTGCAAAATAAGATTTGATTCCGATTTTTCTAGAGCAACTTTCTAATATTTAAATTCCAATAGGTATGTGAAAATAATTTCTGTTGAATCATCAACCCCTTAATAATTATGGAATTATTTTGAAATCCATTCTTCTACAATTCTTCCCTTATACACCCAAAAAAATTTTAACATGTAAATCATATGAAAAATCATCTTGAAATTCCATTTTGATGAATAAAATAATGATGCACAATGAGTTTCAATTTTTTGGATTTTAAAAGTTATGATTTCTTTAGTTATTTTTTAAAAGTAGTGTGAACAAGATATAAGAATTCTTGTAACTGACTCTAACTTGATGAGTGTTTTTTCACACGATCTAAAAATATTTGTGATTTTTTTAGTAAGTGTAGAACATTGTATGACCTAGGTAGTCTCTATTAAATAGTATGTGAATTAGGGATTCCCTAAAAGGAAAAAAATAGATGAAAAATAAGTACAAAAGTTGGTGGTTTTGGTCATGTTATTTCTAAAAAATGAAACAAATGAAAAAAAACTTACTTCAAAAACACCAATAAAAAATATTCTGTTTTATCTAACCTAAACATTTATTTTTCATTTATCATCACACATTAAGATTAAATTGAATAAATTATGGTTCCCTAATTTTTTAATCTCGAACCCTATGGAAGAAAACATGACCACAAACCCTAATCTAACTTGTAGACTTCCAATAATAACACCCTACTTTGATTGTGGTCTAAAATCTAACTTTTGACTAATGAAAAATTAGGAAAACACCTCCACTCTAGAAGTGAGAATGTCTTGAGTTTGATAATTATATTTTAAACCAATGAATCTATCCCATGTTGATTATATTTTACAATTAATGTTCCACACTAACAATTAACACAATCCTAGCCTCACAATCAATGTTTCAATAACTTAAGTGATATTAAAATTTCCAAATAATTTAACTAACCATAATTTAATAAATTAGATTGAGTAAATTGATTAAAAACAATTAATGAAGGAGTTAATAATAATATTGTCTGTAAAAAGAAATACTCTACGATGTGTAGAATTTTCATAATGAATATGATATGCATAAGAAACAATTGAAAAAGGAGTAAACAATACTATAAAATGAATTTTAGTGGGTGCTAAGAGTTGTTGGTAAAGGTCTTTAGGAACCACCACTAGACCAATTTCGGTGGTTGCAGTAGCCCCGTCTCTAAAGTGCAATAGAGACCACCAAAAGAAGTTGCTATAGGGGGCCAAAAAGAAATTGTGTAGCGGTCACTGGGTAAATATTGAGTGAACCTCTATAGCAGTCACTAATACTTGTAGAAAAAATTACTTTAGAGATCCCCATAGGCGGTCACTAAAAATTACACAAAAAATCATATTACCAACTGCTAGAGGCGGTCTCTAACCTATCGGTTAAAAAAACAAGTTATTCTTCTCTTGAAAAGGGAATTCCCATGTGTGGACTTTTTGAACCCTCCACATAAGGAAACACCCCTCCCCACGATGAGGTCACTTCGGAGAGATCCCTAGCCAGGAAGAAGCCATTTCCAGCCGAGATGAAAGAGTGTCCCGGTGGGTGGAAACCTAGTCGGCGGTGGTTCTCAAGTAATCTTTCAGTACAGGTGGGTTGCACCTCATTTTTACCACCCAGTTAGAAACCGAGTGACTCGGAAAGGCGAGTGGATCCTGGGGGAGAGGTTTTACCAGAAAGCAGACTCCCAATATTCCAACCCTATACCTCCCAAAGAACGGCGTTGATGTAGCCCTCTCCTTCACCACTACGCCACCACTAAAGTGGCTAAAAAAGTTATTAATCTGATGTTAACCTGCTGAATAAATACCAAAAAAAGAAAAAATAGAAACCAAATATATAACAAAAGAAAAAAATCACTATAAATATATGCAATATATAATACTGATCACACAAAATAAAGAAGCGGTATCTAGGTGTGTATGCGAAATCCTGGACAATCCTATCATCTAGAGAAGTCACTCCAAATGAGGCTAGCTAAGGTTACAACTCATAATTATTGAAATATATGGAATGGGTTTAATCCAATGCATCTTTCAAAATATATTGTGAAATATAATTCTTAGGATTCATAGTGGAGTGATATTCTCCAAACTTAGCTGAAATAGATCCTCCAGGATCCTTTATACAAGCACCACATTCTTCCAAGTATGGTTTAGGGGGCTTGTTGGTTTCTACAACAGGAACACCGAACCTTATTTCCTCTGAGACCTGGTGACATTCCTTTAGACTGCCCATAGATTTGGCTTCAGCAGAAAAAAATTCAAACAATTTAGAAGTAGCTCTAATAGGTATAGCCTTCATCAAAGAATCAAATGAATCATACTGATGCTCCACCAAGATTCATTCCCACCCATACTGAGCTAGATTTGAGGCTAGTGGGAGAGGTTAGTCAGAGTTAAAAACCTACACACACCGCTTGTGCTTCCTAGAAGTTACCTTCTAGAGTTGGGTCGATGAAAAATATTTTATATCAAATGATTTATTTTCTTTCACAAGTCTATATGCAATCACTATTGGATATGTTCTTCCCCTCATAAACACCTTTATGAATATGTGCTCTGAAGATACCTCAACTCAGTCCACATTGATATTATTCTTCCTAAACAGTCAAATATATTTATTGCATGGGATCCCATGCATGATCTTCATGAAACCCATTCTCTTCACAAAGTTCATGATGTTCCTATCATCCTTCTTGAGTTCCAAAATCAATATAACATATTAATATAATTTCTACGTGCCCCTTTATCAATGAAAGAAGACTTCACTTGAGAATCCAAGCCAATGAAATTCCATATAATATTATAAATAATTCAGAAATAAATTTTATGGGTTTGAGGCCTAGAAAAAAACAATGTTTAGAAGCTAAATGAGAAAATATTGAGTCCTCCCTTGCCTTAAAATGGATGAGTCTACCACCATTTTTATTTTCTAAAGAATCGAGTCTGGACAATGTGATCTCTGCTGCACCCATGGCTGAAAACCGATATGTCCCATATAACAACTAGAGTAGAGAAAAAGGATCCTCTAAAGAAGAGATAGAGTCACCATTCTTACTACCCAGAGGGGAAAGTAGTGGGATATCAGGATCATATACCACATGAATTGAAAAAGTATCAACCTAATCAAGCCTCCCCCAAAATTGAACCCGGCTTCATAGAGAGAAAAATATCCAAAGTATAAGCCCTAGATTATCTGAGTTAGACTGACCATAAGTTCATCCCTCACTTTGGAAGAGGCTCGAGCCTTATCTGAAGATGAACTAATATCATTGGCTAGAATAGGATCAATCAAAATAGGTGACCAATACCTGAGGTCCATAGAAATAGCTGAAACCGTTGGGGATAATGTAACGGAGAGAATAATATCCTTCAAAACAACCCAAAATGCACCAGCAGGCAAATAATACTCACCTAGAGTGATGTTATCCAATGGATTCACCACCTTGACTATAGAATGTCTACGTCTAAAAAATTCCACTAAGTGGCCTTGTGAATAACCACTAGAACCAAACCTGGGAGGTGATTGAAAAAAAGAACTTCCATTAAGAGAAACCATCACCAACCCAAATGATAAGACACAATAGTTTTTAAAAAAAACCACATTATTAATTCCATGTTGAATATAAAAACAAAAAGAATAAAAAAATCACAAAATAGAAAACCAAATATATAACATCACAAATTACCGACCAAAGCATAAAATTTCCATTCTTGATCTTCCTTAAAATACAGGCATCATGATATCATCCCACCAAAATCACAATAACCAAGATAGTAATAAAATGAATGGAGCATGTTATAATGTGGGTTCTTGAAACAAGAACCCATGAAAATATAAGAAGACATACCAGAAGGAAGAATAACTCTTTAATCATAAAAAAAATTAAATCCATTTTTTATCTGATACATAACCTAGTTTGATGAAATCACGTGTATTAGGATATTTAGACTATATTATCAAGAGTTTTAGACTATATAAAATTCTATTTAATACTTGAATCTATAGTAAATCATGGAAAACCTAGCATGTAGTGACACTAGGACACCCACAAAGTGTCTGACCATTTATTCTATCAACAGAATAAAAAAATCACCACTCTACAATTAAAAGTTAACCACATAAGGTTAAATACCATAAGGTTAATTCTTCATAAAAAAAACCTTGAACTTTCACTTTAAGGAAAAGATAAAGCCTATACACATAGAAACATACACCAAATAAGAAATAGAATGTTCAAAGAAAACAACTTTCATCACTAGGGGTAAAAATGAATGGATACATGTATAACCTCACATTAAATGAGTAAGAAACACCTTCATTTAGAACTACGTGATGTGGTGAAAGAATTTTTATCATTTCGAAACAAAAATAGTTTAAATTCATAATGCGTCAAATCAGGATATCATTTCTTACACACCATAACCCAATTGTGAATATAAGAGATACATCATATTTGTTCAAAGAAATTATAGCTAATCAACTCAATAAATCAGAAAATTTCATGATGACCATTTCCAGAAAAAAACAAGTATCATAAACATTAATCCATATCAGATTATAAATACAACAATCAAACTACAAGAATTCATCAATTGTCTATACATCTATATCATAGTGTGAAACTCTCCATTTCAGTTATGTAACTGGATATAAATCACATATTCATTAAAAAAAATCTAAGAAATTATATATGTATTTAATATATATAACCCATTAAATAATATGAGAATAAACAGAATCACGAGTTATTAGAAGCAGTAAGTAACATAGCTTCCTAGTAGTCGTCAAGAATAATATCAACACCCTTGATGTAACAATTGATAATATGAGGGTGACCAATAGGTTAAAATATATGTTTAAATAAACATGTTATTGGAATTGAACTTATTGGGAGGTCGGCTAACATATGTAGAAAAAAGAGAAAGATATGATTGTTTTTAGATTCTATCAAATCCACGTATGCCTTTTTCTTGCAACATGTTCAAGACTAGTGTCACCAAAAATTATTTAAAGAATAAATACACATAGAAATTAAATAATTTATTGAAAAATTAAATAATACCATATAAAATGGTTCAAAAAAATATACTTGCAATCTATTTTGTGCTATTAAATGGACCAAACACCTTAATGATGCAATAATAAGACTTCATATTTTTGGATTCATAACCATCAAGATGTGGAAACCTCTTGAAAATAATCTTTACACATAAAAACACCTTTTAGAATTAAAGGACCAACTGAATGGACCTCTAAACAATCAAATATTCCTTATTCAACAAAACAATCATACATATAAATTAGATATATTGTAGTTACATAATACAAGTTTCACAAATTAAAAATACATAATAAAATTTGATAAATCAATTTCCGACCTTATTAAAAGGATAAGAGAATGTAGATTTAATAAATTTGGTATTCATTAATTATAAAAAATGGTTACAGATTTACCAGATTTTTTGAAATAAGTTATAATGTGGGTTCTTGAAACAAAATCCCAAGGAAGAATAATTCTATAATCATGGTAAAAACATTTGAATCCATTTTTTATCTAATACTTACCTGGTTTAATGAAATCATACGTGTTTGGATATTTATACTATATTATGAGGCTAAAATGTATATGTTATTTCTCTAGCTTCACATGTCAATCAAAAGTTTTACCATTCCCATGTAATATCATGTTTGAAGCACCATAAACAATCCACATAATTTTATTTTATAGTAATCAAAATAAAATAAAAGCATTATTATGTTTGGTATGTCAACACTTCGAAAGAAGAAATAAATAAAAATTTAAAACCACTCACCATCATGTGTTCCAATGTACAACCTAAAAATTAAGGACTTTACAAAATAATCAATGAACATTATAAACCAAAAAATGTTAATAGTTGTATGGAAGGAATTTGGAGACAAACTAAATGTAACCATTACTTAAAAAGAAAAATGGATTAATAAACTACATTTTTTAGGTGGGAAGACAAAAATTATTAGATCATATCAATAATATAAACATATGAATTAGACTAATGGTGAAAATGGTTTATTAATAGTTAATTGGAAGACATATATAGGATGATAAAAAAATATACAGTGATAAAACACAATAGAGGTGAATAGAAACACAAATATATTATTTTAACCAAATTTTAACCGTTTCATGATAGAATTTTTAACACGGTTACGATATTCTAACAATATGTTTAGTAAATTTAGTGAATAAAATAAAAAAACATTGAATTATTATAGATTATTATGTTTTTATCAAGTATTTAGACTGATAATTTTTAAGGAATATTCCTGCATGATTCTATTCATTTATCCCTTTATATATAGGAAGATTGATATGGTGTACATACAACACTCGAAGAGATATAGTATGCATTGTTAATACTCTTTTATGCAAAAAAGTTTGTCGAGAAGCTGAATTTAGAAACACAATATTAGTGATATTTCATGAGAGATTTTAGAAATTATTAATGTGAATCATTAGTCATGGATTAGATGAATTTGAAGAATATATTTCTATTTGATAAGGGATATAATTACCCTAAGTTCTATTCGGAATATAAAGTGGATAGTCTGGGCATTACTGTGGGGTTTTCTATAACCAAGGGAGGGGGAAACTTGGACTTGTACCTATATATAGATCTTACTATTATGGTCGAACTGAGAGCTTGTTTCTGCTTAATTAATTTAGGATTATATTTTAATAATATAACATCATTAACATTAAGGGATAAGCATCTCTAGAGTTATGTGATGTAATAGGAGGGGGATTGAGTTAGTGTATATTATTTTTTTCTTTAGCACAATTTCAGTTTGGTTATTTCATGCCCATATCTTATCTCATCAACCTTATCTTTCAATGAACATTAAACATGAACAATTAGTTTTTAAATTCACAGTTAGTTGCTCTAATCGAAGAGACCATTATATGAATCATAATGACACTGAATAATCTTGGTACTAAATAACATAACTAATTAATAACAAGTATTTGACCAATTGAAAATGAAAATTAATTAGTGAGAGAGGGACATAAGCCCATGGGTTTTCTTATAATCAGCTCCAATGACAATATGGATTAAAAAAATTCTTACTTCGCCCCACTAACCTATAAAATATAAATTACTATATTTGGAATATCATACCACATTGTTCTTCATTATCACTTCAAATTCTAATATCATTTCTCCTGTACCAGAACAATTTGTCATGCATAGAAAAAGGGTGGATGAGCATGTATTCAACCTCTTATTTAGTCACACATTCCCTTATTTACATGGAGTGTGATAATAATGAGATGAACATTAAAACAAACTACATTTACTAATACAATAATTCATATCAATCATAAAGTATAGGGAAACCTATTATGTTAAAGTCAATTAAAACACTACATCATTACCTTATAAGCACAGAACATCCATCTTTCATTCTAATGGCCAAGAAAATCATGCCCATGTGATGCACCTGCCAATGAAAATATCATAAAAACATGTGTTTGAAAATGAAAATATTATTACATGCATAAAAAGTAGTAAATTACAATATAAAATTCCAAAATAAAAAAAAAATACTACCTAGTGATGTATCTGTCACTGCACATAGAGAAAACATTAGTTTGAAAATGTATAAAGTATTACATGCTTAATAGGTGAAAAAATGACTCTAGAATAGAAAAAGGAAAAAAAATAATACATGTGTTTCGATAATCACATGTTATTCATTATGCCATATTTTCTCATAGCCTACATGAAAAAAAATGTTTTTCAAACTTGTATTCTTTTTGAAAATAAAGGAAATGAGATTTTTTTGAACAATTTCATATTTTGAAGTAAATGTAGACATACTATCTGCATAGAAAACAACATGTCAAAAATCTGAGCAAGAAGAATAACTTATATGTGCACTTCGTATGGTTGAACACAAGCACGACCCTGAGTGTGCTTGGAGGCATCATTTTTTCAATAACCCAATTCGATGCATGAGTAAGAAAATCGTTAATACAAGCTACAGAATTGATACAATATTGCCACAATATCCTTGAAAATGGTGTATATATTTTCCTATGGAAGTTAGCGAAATCAAAACACAAAAACCAAAATTATGGATTACACAATAGAAGGTGCAGTGAGGGTGAGGGAGATGATAGGGAAGGGAGAGTGGGTGTGTGAGGGGGGGGGAATAGGAATTGGAAGAAGTCAGTGACAAATTTGGGTGTAGCGGGGGAGGCGAGGCATGTGGTGATTGTGGTCATGAGGGGGTGGGGTGTGTGTGAGGGAAGGGTGGTGGTGAGGGTAGATGGGCGCTGATCGTGGTGCCGGCTGCGACAACGATGACACGCGAGGCAAGAGGGAGAGGGATCTGGGGGGGGGAGAAGGTGGTGGTGGATTTGAGCCGGAAGTAGAGGCAATAAACAACGAGGAAAATAGGGTTTGTTCATGGGTGGGGGTGGGGGGAATGATACTGGGTGATTTTTTTCTTTAATCCTTGCGACCACCTATGGGCGTTTATTTTGATAACCATTAGCGACCGATTCTAGCGGTCTCCAGTGTCAAGGGCCTCAAATACTTATTTTTCTAGTAATGAACCCAATATCATATTAAAACATAGATTTTATACCCAATAATCAATATAAAAATATTAAAAAATAATAATAATGAAGTTTTATTTAATAAAAAGAAACATACAAGCATAAAATAAAAGAAACACAAAGTAGAAGCGGGAGAGTAGTACATTCTTGGGAGTGGTCTTTATATAAAGAATTACTCCATACAAGTGGTTAGTAATGTTTCCTAGAACAACCATTTTTAAAAAAATATTTTAAAAGATTCTAAAAACACTCCGAAAGATAGAAAATATCCTTTAAATAGTGTTTGAGGGTTAGCGTTTGAATTATCCATAAGGGAAAATGTGGAATTCTGCATCTTAAATTTACTCTATATTGAGAAAAAAATTATACTGAGTTACCACATGAAATATAATTTACTATATTTTAATGAAATGATAGGAATTAAAATCTCTAGCATTTTAAAATATTTCAACCCATTCCATTGTATCATGAAGAAGTAATGGAATAAATAATGAAGCATGGTGAAATCTATCGAATCCAACTAAGTTTTACATCAATATCCATTTTTAATAGTCCAAACTTGTGATATAGAATTCATTATCTCAACAAAAAATTTATAAAAATTATTGGAAAATATTAAAATATAATATCAAATAAAAAATCGACACATAGAGAATGTTATCACAAAATTACTAAGGTAATGTTAAAATGATAAAAAATTATTTTCATGAAATTTAAAAATTCAAGCTCAGAACACATATTTGGATTAAATATTCTGATAAGGATCAATGTGGGGAAATTATATCAATTATTATCAAAAAAATATTCAACCAAAAAATTTATTATCATTGTATTTGGTGATAATATACATAATAATTATATTTTATTTCATATGGTGTATTTCTTCCATAAAATATCCCACACTGGATTTCTTTCTCGACAAATCATATGTAATATTATCCTTTCTTACCTAAGGAATTAAAAACATAAGAAATAGGTGAATCTATAATCTCATTAATGGGTAAAACATATGATAATAAATTATATCAATATATATGATTGTAATGAATAACATGAAGGAGTGACCATAAAATGAACAGATAGGTATGAAAGCTTAATCATAAAATCATACCAAAAGGAGTAATGTAACACCCTAATAATTTAAAAATAAATATAGCCTGTAATGAACAAAACATTGAGTCTATATGAAAAAAAAACGTTGTTATTATAACTATTTAGACAAGATAGTTATAACCTAGACATGAAAAATTATTTTTTCACTTCTGTGATTTGAATTTTAAAAAATGGGTATACACCATTATGACCAGAAGGATTTTTAGAGTCTAATTGGATCAAATTATTTTTTTGAATAGTAACTTGAACCTTATGAATAGTAATGTTACCCTTATGAATAGTAACTTGACCCTTATGAATAGTAACCTCACCCATAAAATTATAAATAATATTTAGGGACCATATAAATGAGAGTGAATGTTCTAAATATTAATAATTAAATGTTGGTATTTTTCTAAGTAATAAAAATTTGAATTTAATTTTAAATTAATAAATTTATATAAAATAAAATTAATTTTCACAAAATTTATTCCTAAATAAATATTTTTTTGTCTTATTTTTTTAAGATAATTTTATGAGGCGTGAGTTAATTTTTAAAATTATTATAAAATCACTTTTGAATTTAAAATCTTTATTTTTCAAGTAAATAATGATTTAATTTAAAATTTAAATTTCCCATATTATGAAAATTATTTTGATAAAATTGATCTAATTTTTTAATTATACAAACATAAAAATGGTTAGGGTAAATTTTTGCTATTTTTCTGAGATACTTAAATTTTTGGTGAATAGTGAAACTCGATAGATTACGAAATATGCTAAATAAATGAATTTATGCATCATGCTTGAGTCATGGATGATGTAAATGGAAATTGGTTAGAAATAACATCAACATATTAATTTTTTTAGTCACATTAATCAATATTATTCCTAGTCTTGAGCCAAAATAATAAAATAATGATCAAAATAATTGAAAAACCCTTCTCTCCTCCCATATAAAAACCACCCCTCACTCCGTCTTCACTTCAATCCTACAAGACTTGAATATTATCATATTTCTGACCAAATACTCTTCCCTAGTACCTAACCACTTCCAAATATCCATTTTTTATTTCCAAAATATCAAAACCCTTTCCCTTAAAGTGGTTCTTAAGGAGGTTTTTTCAAGAGGTAAATCCTCTTCATTTTTAATTTAATTTTATTCCAATTTATCTTATTTTCTTATTCACTCCTAACCTACACTATTCAATTGATCATGATAATCCCAATATCATATATATAACGTATTTTTATTATGTTAATTTAATAACCTTTATCAATCTCCTTACTCTTTTGCTTTTATTTTATAATCGAAATCATCATCCGAGAGGTGCCAATTTACAACCTTCGTGGACGACGAAGTCTCGTTCTTCAAATTATTCTTAAAATATATTCATCAAACTATATTAATATTTGATACAGATTTTAAAATTTATAATATAATCATTTTTATGTTCTTCATGTAACATATTTACATAATACTAAAGGATAAACCAAAATGAATTCATTATAGTCAATAACTGCCATAATAATCGAAACAATTTTCTCTAAATGACTTATCTAATGATTCATCCTGATACCATGTAAAAAAATGATATATATAAAAATCTAAAATTATGTATGTTAATTAAAAATATATAAATTCAATTATGTAGAATTATATCCATTCCACATGAACTTCAATACTTATATTCAAGTATACCAATCTCGAAAACCAAAGAAACAAACGCTCCCAAGAAATATATTTGTATCTTATAACTTCTCCAAAAGGTAATGAATGAACTTTATAAAATTATAGTAAATAATATAAATTTAGATAAGGTTATTTATTTATTTATTTATTTAATTTTGTTATACAGGATGTTAAGTTCAAGTGCAGAACACATTTGGACATAAGGTAATGGGTTTCTCATCTCACTCTTATTTCCATAAGATTTCCATTATTTTCTACTAATTTATTATATGTAGTTTATGTATACTAAAATTTGATATATAATATCATTAATATATTTATATTTATGGTATTAAATGATTCATTTGATGATTGTTATTTTTTGGACATACAATTCAATTGATTACAAAGTAGTAAGAGTTTTCTCATCTCACTTCCTTTTTTGTGAGATATTCCTTATTAAATAGTATTTATAGTGTATGGTTTATGTATACTGAATAATTATGTAACATATAATTAATATATTTATTTTCATGGTATTTAATATATCATTTTACGATTATTAATTTTGGTGTATGTGTTTTGGATTGATTTCAAACTAGTAAGGGATTCCACCAGAACCTTCATTTTTCCATCGGGTTATTCTTTCACTATCCTTACCACAATATAATGTTAATTTAATTTTTTACTACATAAATATTCTTTTTATATAGTCCAAAATCATATATTCAGTTCATTTCAACTTTATTTTATGGTAATTTTATGTTTCTAAATGGTTCCCTTATCAATTATTTCCGATAAACAACCCTAATTCGGGGGAACTTCTCGAATTCTTACCCATTTTTAGTGAACTATATAGTATGTTTTAATACATAATTATATTTCTAAAATCAATAATTTTATAATTAAAATTAAAATATTTTTTCATTTTTGGTTTTATGAAATAAAACAAGCCTTTCCATTTTAAAATAACTTTAATATTTTTGTTAAACTGCACTAAAATATTTTATTTTTATTTTTTATTAAAATATATTTTTACAATATCTCACTTCAGTGGGGCATAATTTATGACTAAAATATAATTTTAATTTCACTCCCCTTTATTTATGAGATATAAATGTTTAAAATCTCAATTTATTACAAATATAAATGATTTTTCAAAATAACTCTTCTTTCTAAGGTAAAAGTATTTTTCTCATATCACTTTAACTTTTATAAGATATATGCCTTGTTCACCACTCATTTCTTTCATGTTGTGTATGTAATGACCTTTGATAAATCATATCAAGATTCTCTTTATTCTCCTAATATTATAAGGGATTATGATTTGAATGCATCAAAGTGGTTTGGGACACTTTGGAATGTTTTGAGAATATTTTCGCATGATCATTTCAATGGTCTCATTAAAAATATATTAATATACGTAAAAATAATTTATTTAATATTGTAATTCATTGAGGTATATCTCTTATTATATCATCTACCATATTTTGTTGAAGTTTTGATGATCAGTTTGATTTTGTATGTACTAATTTGATACCATTCATGGGTTATAGTTAAAGTATTCACATTTCGTATGCTAGTTTTTCAATACAAATGTTACTGTTTTTAATTTTTCATGAAATTCATATGATGAATGTATTAGAATTAATATGTGTTTGGTGGAGACTTCTATATCCCCTCGATGCATTGGTAGGTCTAATAAGACAAACTAGTTTGAGTTTTTATCCATTTATGTATTGTCTTGGTACAAGGCCTTGACAGAATAATTATGATGTATCACATTATTCATTCCCTAATTATGAAACTAGAGATTGATAGTCCATGTGATTATTTTAATAGTATAATATCTATGGTCACATTTTATAACATTATTTAATGAGTTTTTATTCCTTCCATGTTATGCTCAAGTTTATTTATAAGGGAATGTGTTTTTAGTTATTCATCATGCCTATTGTTTTGGTTTATGATCACATCCACTATATTATTTACCCTTACTGAGCATTTGATCTCACCCCTTTCTTATGTTTTATATTTCCCCAGGATGGTATGTAGTGTATTATGAATGATTTTTAGGGATAATATAGTAGTTATGGGAGTTACTAATGGATATACTATATTATATTTAATTTCAAGTTGTAATGTTGAACTTATGTATGTATCTGGTTTTCTAAAACTAAAAAACTACCTATTCCTTCAGGATATGATTTTCTTGTAATCATATTAATGTAATAAAATAATACATAGGCTTCAAGAAATTGGGTTGTGGCATTACAAGTTGGAACCATTGAACATAACATGAATCATAAAATATGGATGTGGAATAACATAGGTATTTAGAACATATATAATCATAGGTAATTGTAACTTATCTCACGGATCTTTTCCAAGACTCTCATAGCATATTAGAGAAAGAAAGCCATATCATGTCCACACATAACATATTCATCTCATAAGATATAATTATTTAACCATTGCATTTTCGGTTTATTTAATTCTAGTATTATCCATCACATATTAATATAATCATATATATGTGATCCACATTTAAGAAAAACAATTATAACTTCATTATATAATAGTTAACCCATGAAAATAAAATTGTCCACATTCTAATTTTTCACAAGACATAAAAATAAATCATATATATATATATATAATTTGAATAATTACATGAATGTGTATATATACATTGAATAATTTTAAATATTAAATTATTATATCAGAAAATTATAGTTACAAGTATTAAAAACTGTTCAGAGGATGATAATAAATTGTGTAATAATTGAGAAGAAATATTTATTACATTTTAATATTTTTCATTTAACAAAAAAGATGATTAATAAATAGTTTAAAAAAGATATGTAGTTTAAAATAAATATTATATTAAATAATTGATGAATAATATAATTTATAATGGAAAATTTATAATGAAAATAGAAGAAATTAAAGGAGTAAAGTGATCCAATGAGAAATATAAAGGAATATAAATAAAAAGATTCCTTTACATCCATTAATAGTAAGTCAAAATAAACTGAAAGAAATTATAAGAATTAATAGAAATAAAGGGGAAGATATAAAATAACTAAAAATAATTATAAATAATATGGACATTGAAAATAATTATTTTAATTGAAATGAGTGATAAATAAACCTACCTTTACATTTACTCTCATGTGACACTCTTGAATCAGATCCCCCAAATAACACTGAGTTGGGGGGCGCTATGTGACCTTTAGTATGCCCTCCCATACACTAGAGGTTACTAAATAGTATCAAGAGTCTAAATTGTGATAGTGGAAAGATCACCCTCTCATATATGTGTAATCAAATAGCAATGAAACCGACCTAATAGCTTAAGACACGTGACTAATGGGATATAATTAAATAACCCATATTGCACTAAATTAAATAAATATCAATATTAAAATAGACATATATGTACAAATGATTATTTCAATACATTCCATATGAATTTATTTAAATAAATACCCTCCAATTTATCAATTTGAGTTGAATTTCATCTTTTTTGGTTATTTGGGGATTTTTGAGAAAATTTTTGAAAATTTCTTAATTATGTAATTTTTTACTATTTTTTATCACTTCCTTATTTTGACAATAACATTTTTTATATTTATTGAAATTGATATATTATTTTTTATAATTCTATGGATTGTGAGATTCATTTTTTTCAACTGGACCAAGTGATATTTTGAAATCTAAGAGGCCTAAACAAATCATTTTAAATTGGAAGATGAATAGTTATAATGAACTGAACATCCCTTAATAAATGAATGATATCTTGGGATAAAGACAACCAAATGGGGTGATTCTAGTTATAGTGAATGAGGATTCTAAGGAACTTATAAAAAAAATCATTGAGAAATTATCTCATTAATCTAGATGATGAATATGTCAAATTGGAGGAAGATTAATATGTTGTTCATCCATAAAAATAGGGCTTCAATAATTTTGGAATAATTTTTTTACACATGTACAAAATATATTACTACGGGATAAAGTGGAATCAATTGTTGAATTTAACTTTAATTGGAAAAGTAGAATAAGATTGTATAACTTGGAATTGGGATGACATTTAAATTCAAAAACCTACCCAGACCCCATCACCTGCTCCATCAATCTTGTTTCAACCTCTTATATAATTACTTTCTTTTATTTCCAAAATCAAAAAAATTCCAAAAACCATGCCTTTTCCCTATATTTTAAAGTTAAAAACTTTTTTGTCGTATGCTCCTCTATGGAGACAACAATGGTTGGCTTATATAATTTATTTTAACTTTTAAAATAATTGGTTTCACGACACCCCAATATTGAAACATGTAAAAACATGCAACTATTTCTAAGGAGGTACTTCAATAAATATAATTTTAATACTTTTAAAATATATTTTTTATTTTAGTAAAAAAGAAGAAAATATCTTTTGTTTATGATGTATCCCAATTAAAATTATACTGCATATACTCACCACTCAAAGGTCCAAGAAAAAGAAGTTGACAATGATCTTAAAGCCTAATTTAAAATATTAGTTACATGTTATAGGACATAGAGATAAAAATAGAATGTATAGATGATTATATCCACGTATCTAAATAGAAACAACTATAGAAAGAGTCATAAATAATAGTGGAATAAATTTATCTATTTATTTTTCAAGTTAAAGAAATTGTGGAGGCCTGTAAAGAATTCATTTAAGATCCATTAAAACTTTTTGAACCACTAATAAAGGAGGACTTCGATGAAAAAATTATAGCTAATTCAATTCTAGTAGATCATGATTATTTGGATGAGTATTGGTCATAATTTTTACAAGATTAATTGGTGAGTTATTCTTCCATATATTTCATTTAAAAATCAGAACCTCACTACCTCTACCTTTATTTGAATGATGCAACCACTGGATTTTTTGAATTTGAAGAAAATATTGAGGATCCTAAAATCCTTCTACCATCCAAAATAACCAAACTCGTAGAGGCACTAAGAAAATAAGTAAAACAGGAATCTGAGTCAATTAAGTGAGATAATAATTTCCTAAATACTTTGGATTCTAATTTTATTGAATATCAAATGAGTATTGACTAACCTTATTTTAAACATTCATAATTTTCCTACTCATTTTCTTCATTGAGGATGTTTATGAAAAAGGATATGGACCTATTGAGAGACACATTGATCTCCCAAAAAATTTTGAACACTTATTGAAGGGACCACATGAAGAGATCCAAGTGGATTTTCCTAAGGAGAATGTGTCCTAATATGATTACTTTAAAGAAGAAGATCTTAATATTGAATCTTCATGATTTAATTTCATTATAATAGAATACACTATAAATTTATCTTTGATAATTCTATTTGTGAAACATACCAAAAGGAAGCATTATAAATTGAAGAAGAGGTTGTGAAACTGGAAACAAAGTTTAAGGAGGATCTATTCATTATCCTACACCTACTATGAAAATTTTAAGATGTGGTGGATTTAGTGTATTCTATCCACGTATTCCTCAACAATAATAAAGAATAAGTTAAAGTTATAGAGAAGAAGTTTCAATGGTTAAAATTGAAGAAACTCTCCCCACCATTAGATCGGGGATTACCCACTAGAACTTCCCATTTTCAAGGTAATCAAAACTTGGGGACCACTTAGGGGTTAAACCATTATATATCATTATTTTTAGTCCCTTTATCATTCTATTTATATTTTATTTTTATTCAATAAATTTATTATGTTTTATTTCCTACATTTTATTGTAGGTTTTCAGTGATCATAACTTGGGATATTAGCTTAATGTTTCAATTCCAATATATTAGGTTATACCTTTCTTTAACCCTTACATTATTAAAATGATTTAATTAAATATATTATAATATATTAAATATACTTTTATTCATTGAGGTAACTACATAATTTATGTATGGGGAGGGATCCTTTGTATTTTAGGATTTGAAAATTTCATTTTTTTCAAAATTTTATGTTTTTGTTATTCAATTTTTGTGTGTTTTTGAAACTTATGAGTTCAAATGATTATCATTTCCAATTTATAAACCAATTTAAATGACTAAAAAATTTATCCCATCAAACCTAACATAAATGAATATTAAAAATGAATTTTTTTCAAATTCAAATATTTTATAATATTATGAGAATACCTTTAATTTTTTAATCCCATGCCACATATCACTATCTTTATCTTTAAAATAATTTTCTTATGAGGTGTCTAAACACATTTTGAAATATTTTTTTCATTCACCTAATTTATTGATAGAAACAATACATGATTTATTTAATAATATTTTGATTTAATTCTACTAAAATATGAGGTTTTGAGGTACTTATGTTTTAAATAAATGAAGAATTTATTTGGTTTTAATGACCCCTTTTGAAGAGAATCATTTTTATTCTATCATGCCCTATACATTTAATCCTTGTACCCCTTAGTATCCAAGAACAACCTATTAGTTTAGCCACATTAAAATATAATTTTCTCTATCCAACTTGCTCTAGAAGTAAAAATGCATGATCTAATTGAACTTAAGTGTGGGGGAAGCTATATTTTGATGTGATACATCATTTGGTACTACATTGGTTGGAAAATCAATTGTTTAAGAAGTGTGTTTTCTATTTAAAAAGTTATTCTACTAAGAGTGGTTCTTTATTAAATCTTGTTGAGAAGAAATTTAATTTGTTTTACCTAAAGATACTAGAAAAATCGAATAAAAGTAAACTTTATAAATTTGAAAAGATATATTTCCATTCAATATTTAGTACTGAAAGTCAAACCAAATTATTTAAATTTAAATATTCTTCAATTACTTCCAAAATCAATCTGTGCCGAATTTTAAATATCAATCAAATTATAAATTATTTTTTATGGAGTTTAGTGGATATTATTTTTCTACTAAAATGATAAATGATTTCCACTTAATGTTTTTATGATGATTTTAAATGATCTCGTACTAAGTGGATTGAGGAAAAGACTATACTTGGGTGAATACTAGAATCATACTATTTTGATTCAAAAAGAGAGAAACCCTCTTTAATCTACCACATAATATTTAAAATCTAAAACCTACTAACTTAAATCCACGAAACAACCATTAAAATTATTTATGATAAAAACATTTCCATGACTCAAATTGGGTGTAGATTTAAGAATTTATCAAGCTTATGGTGACTCTTTCATGAATATAGAATAGAAAATCCCTGTTAAAAATTAACAATTGTGTGATGAAAGAACCATTATGTGAGGTAAGTTTTTTGGGTGCATGGGAGGAGAAATGACGTTAAAATGGATTGAATGAGATGAATAGTGATCTTGAAATAATGTGTTTTAAAGAGGCACAATATATTTTTTTTCTTGGTGTAACATTGGTAGATCTTATGGGTGTGTATTTTAAGTTTTCTTTGATTTGATTTAGATTCATAATTTTCTAGGAGTTTGAGTGATAAGTGTGTGGAAATAGACAAATATGAATAATTTATTACTTTTCGTATTAATTTTATTAAATAAAACCCTACCAATTTATTAATTTGATCTAAATTTCTTCATGTTTGTTTTTTTCAGTGAATTTTGAGATAAATTGTAAAAATTAATTAATTATGGAATTTTAACTATTTTTTATCACTTCTATATTTCAATCAAAACATTTTATTTATTGATTAAAATTGAGAAATTTTTTGTTAGGCATTTATTGTTTCTGGGTTTCATTTTATTCAACTATAAAAACCATTCATTTTAACGCTAATTGACCCAAACAAATAATTTTAATTTGAAAGATGAATCGTTAGAAAGAATTGATCATCGCTTATTAAATTTAAAATATATTAGGATATAAGAAACCAGATGAGGTAATTCTAGTTGAATATAAAAGACTACATTAAGAATCATGTACAAAGTAAATTTCAAATAGAAATTGGCTCATTCATATAACCTATGAATGCATTAGTGTGGAAGAAGATAAAGAGTCTGTTCATCCAGAAAAAAAGAAATTCTGAAATTTGGGTATAAATTTTCACAAACATGCACCAAATATTTGAAATTTTGAGGTTATATATTTTAAAAAAATTAAAAAATATTAATAATACATTTTTGGAATATTCACTCTTTTTGTGGGAAAAAATAGTGAAAAGTTTTGACAGACCGATTTGGGAGAAGAAAATTTCTTTTCATAATTTTCTATTATCCTAGTTTTGTAATGCCTTGTTTTCTCCCCTTATTCTCCACCATTCTTATCATTTTACCATCACCTGGAGGGATAAAATTTTGAGTGATTAGGTAATGTTATTTTTTATTTTTATAATGATTCAATTCATATAATTTATTGAATAAAGTAAATTTCTTTATTTTGTTAATTTGGTTTCAAAACTATAATTTTAGTTTTTTGTAATTGGGTTTAGATTCTATTATTTTTTTTAACTTGGTGAATGATCATTATCTCCATCCTATATTTTATGGTTTATATATAATGGAATAGACTAGGGATTAATGGAGAAGTACTTGGTAATTTTTAATATGTGTGGGAGGGGTATTGAACACTATTTATTATTTAGGATTAAAAATAAATTATTGGGTATTTACTAGGTCAATAGAGGTTATTTTATAAAACTATTTCATATAAAGGAATAAAGGTAGAACATGATAATATTTTTTAAGTTTAATTCTCACCATCACCCTTTGTCTAAGGGAGTGATTGTGGTATCTCACTTCAATAGGTTTTGTAGAAGAAAATTTGATAACATGGAACTTTTCTAACATTGAAATTGAAAAACCAACCTTGATCCTAACAATTTCTTCATAAATATTTTTTAAACATTTTATTTAATTTATTTTTTTTATTTTCAAAATCAAACAATTCCAAAAAATATCAATTTTTACTTTTATTTAAAGTGAAAGAATTGATTTTTGTGCACTCCTCTCTAGAAAAAACCTAGAATGACCACTATAGTTATTTTTAACTTAAAAAATAATTGTTTTTTCTATATCCCATATAACATAAAATATTTTTTAATTTGGATTAATAGCATACATCAGACTATAAATAGAAGCATTAGAGACCAGATAACTAGACACCGAGGACCTTCTCAGTTCCATCTCCAATATTAGTTGTGGTACTAGCATGTACCTTAAAACATTACTAACCATTTCTAATTACTTCCTCTAGGACACACCCTATCCTAAAATATAAAATGATCATTTCATGTGGAGTGATATTTCTTTGTTGGGTATGGGTAAAAAATTCAGTAGGCCACCACTAGTGAGCCCGTGAATAGCTCTTACAATATACAACTGAATTGATAACCTGAGATTAAAACTACTGACCATTCATACCAATATCTTGATCATGGGGTACTATACCCTCATCCACATGAATAGGTCTGCCTAATTTTTATAGTTCTAGAGTGGTATTATTTAATCATTATTTGAACCATCCCAATATCTCTCAAAAACCACCACTATGCCATGTCGTGTCATTAAAAACCCCACATAAACACCATAGGTACCATCCCTTTAACATGTCTAGATCAAAGTAAATCAACATCAACAAATAATATCAATCCTAGACTAATATCTATAATTATCCTTGATCTATTCTATTGATAAAAACAACCACCATACAATACAATATCTTTAGAGGATCTCACAAACATTCTGGTGGTACCAATGTCCTGTGTGGACATGACCCAAAGAATTTAGCCTGAAAAGCTTACAGCTAAACTAGTATCCAAGGATAAAAATAACACCAGACTACAATCTTGAAATTATTTGTGGATAATATAACAACATAAAACCATACCATAAAATCACATTTCTACTCCAAGTATCCATGAAAAATAATAATTTCTCCATAACTGATGAATACACCACCCTATAATCAAGTAATCATGACCTATAGGCCCCGGTGATCTCTATGTCAACCCCATGCATAGAATATAAAAATATCCCTTTATTACACTAGTACCTTACACACCTCTTAATGAAAACTCACACCCCACAATCTTAACATCAAATAAATGAAAAAATACCACCTCAGGTAACCCTATCTACCCAACTACCCATTTTATAACCAATTACCACATTATTTCCAATTACACTTCCAATCCCATTAAACCCATGGAAACATATATATGATAGTTTTCATCACCTATTGAAACCTACTAGGAAGCCATTCCATTCCCTTCAACCCTTTCTCAACCTAGAAAATCCATTTGGTATCCAATCCATGCTTTGAACCCATATATTAATGAAAAAAAAAATTGTCGATTGTATTTTCCTAGATACTGAACCAATTTCTTGGGATATATTCTATATAAAAAAACACCTCACGACACCTCAAATTCCCCGGAACCCAATGTTGGATCCATTTTGACATTAGCCACCTAGTTGATTGGCCTCTACAGAACACATAAAATACACACACATATAATGGATGAAAAAATTTCAGGTCCATGAACCTAAAAATCATAGTATTTTTCCTATCTAGTATCCCTGATGTATTTGGATCTAATTAAAATAAATGAAAAATTCATACAAAAACACAATTTATGGAATAATCGATGAAGAACACATAGATGAAAAGAGAAATAGAAAATATAATCAACTCTAGCCTAATACTTTCCCATAGTGATCCTTCGGGATCAATAGATTTAGGATTCATAAAAACATAGTGGATATACACCATTGGAGGAATAAAAAAGAGATGGAGTAAAGGGGGAAAGTGGCTGTCTACAAGAAAATGAGGAAATCCCCACATTTTTTATAAATTTAAATCATTTCAAACCAACAAAAACTGTAAAATAAAAATTTCCCTATGGTTTAATTGTAGCATGATCACATGGATCATGTTTTAATTCCCCAGGATCAAGGTCAAATTGAGGTGTGACCCTTCAATTTATGGTATAATTATCCATTCTTGAGAAGGACTAGGAAACTCAACCAAACTATCCTAAGACCACATTACAGCTTGATTTAATTTATAATGACACAATTCCCTCTATCACTACAGATTCACCACACAACCTCTAACCATTTCTTTATAACAACTCCCCCCATCGACCACCCTTTATAGAGAAACACCAGGGTTGCAACATGATTTTCATCCAACCTAAAAACACAATATCACACATCCCATAACCATGCCAAATTTCCCCATTTATTAGTGTGGTATTATATTTGTAGAATAATTTTAGTCCAAAACTTTGTCTAACTCCTGAAATATCGACCCCAACCTCTACTAATCCTCCAAAATCCTAAAACATTAACATTCACATGATATTACTAATATTAAACTATAATTTTTTACAGAAACACCCTAGGAAATTACAACCTCCCCATAATTACAAAACTTAATACTGAAATTTCTCTAGCCATATCATGAAAAATATACTTGATAACATGCCCTTATTATAAATCCCATTATTTAGAATCTGACTAGAATCCCACTAAGAAAAACAAGAACTATGATTAATATAATCATTAATAATTAAAAAACGAAACCCACAAGCTCAAAATGGATTATTCTGACTTCTGGGGATCCCCACTATAAGAATTTATTACTAATTAAACCACTGGATACTGAATGTAATGAAATTTCCCTAATACACCCATATGCTACTCAGATTCTATTTATTCTCTTAATAAACTATCATCCTAAAACACACAGTCCTCAAATAATGAACATACCAACCACACCTAGTTATCACCGTCAAACACCGATCCAAGTATTCCCCACCCAACCAACTCCTCAAGGAAACTTATTAAATACAAATAATATAATAGATCAACCCTTTTAGGGTTATTTTTACCCCAAAAATCACACACAAATACATAAAAATCCATATTTAAAATACACATCACTTGTGAAACCATCCAGGGGAACTCCACACTATAAGATTTCCCTTATAACTAACTAATGAGAACAAATTCCCATATTATAATATCAAATAAAATCTTTTAGTTAAAAACCTCACTCACTTCCACAAGACTCGCATGCTCTTGCCCATGAATAGTCAATATCTACTGATTTCTTTCCTCTCTTAGTCGAGACACCTCCATCCCACAAGACCAATCACCCTTACTCAAACCTAAATATAATCATCCCTGAATCATGCTTATATCTCATATCATGCACGCAAATAAGTATAAATTCTCAAGAATCACTACAAAAACACTAGATTAATATCACAATGATCCATAATTTTTACATCCTAAGCTAATTAAGGCATCCCACAACTCTACACACCTTTATGAACTATTTTCCTTAAGAATTCTAATATCATATAATCTATAATTCAGGTTCCAAATCAACATGTACATAAGAGACACATAACCATCATTAGGTGATACAAAATACCAAGAATGAATAAATTTCATTTGAGTAAAATACCACCAATAAATTATATATAAAAACACTAATTAAGTTCTTGTTAAACATAAAATTGCATAACCTCCTCGAAGAACCATAATATCAATCTTGGAAAGGCACACACTTTTCATGTGAATCCCATGTGCCTAACATGAAAAATGAGTACACACATCGTTATTCATCATAAAAAATTAAAATGAATTAATCAATAATATCATAACATGATGTTTACCCAAGTCAAATAACTCAATTGTAACCAGAAAAACAAAAAAAACAATCCAAGATTCCCTTGTAACTTGTTCATAATCCCATACTAGTATTATCTAGGAAGATAATATGATATCTATTCCATGTCCTGAACCATCCCTATATCTCCACAAAATATATTGAAAATAATAAAATAAAACCCTTTTTGATACCGGTTTTCAACACTCTCGTCGTGAATTACTCGAATGGCATTGAGTTGGGTGGTGCTATTTGACCTCAAAAATTCCTCCAAAAATTCTAGAATCTTATAAGTATTAGTGAGGGTAATAGTAGGAAGAATATACCCACATATTAGAGTAGTTAAATAATATTAAAAAATATCTAGTTAAAACGATATATAAGACCAATGAGATATTATTAAATAACATATTTCATACTAATTGTAATTCATCTTAAGCATACATTAAGAATACCCTAAAATATTACCCAATGTGGTTCTATCCCAAACATTATACCATAAAAAATAACTAAAAACCACATCTGTAGACACCTATGATCCCCCTATTATCATCTCTAATTATATCCATTCAACCTTCCCATACCAAATCCCATTACTCACCAGCTCCAACTCTTACCTCAGGGCCTAAACCTATCATAGAATACAACATTGGTACCACATGCACACTAATATTCCCAACAAGAGTGTGAGAATGAAACTTATTAGGTCAGAACTATATAGACCAAGGATTAACATACATGGATATTATATCATTTTTGATGAATATTTAGCATATTATAAAAATACATGCTCGAGGACTATAATAGTACAATGTCTTTGGAAACTTGTAACAAAATATTATAACATGGTGAAAAATATTTAATGTCACCAGTATAGATCTTCCCCTTCAGTACTTCTACCTAAATCCTTTCTTCATAACCTATGGAAAGGAAACATAATAAAGGGGTGAACTCTAATGCTTATTAAGGGTAAAAAAGAGATATATAAGTATAACATGATCATAAGAGTATGAGAAGATGATCATAACAATGAAATACCATACCCTACATATCAAAGATCATAAAAATGAATTATGGAATAAATATTGGTAGTTCAAAAGACATGAATTATAAGGGAATAAAGAGTATAAGACAAGATATCATAACATAGGAATAAGACGTAGAATTTGTTTCATACACACAAGCATGTAAAAAAACTTTTTCTAAGGCTACCCACAAAGTCCTTCATAACAAGTTAGGATTTGAATAACATCCCATATACTTTCTTTGGGATTGGTATTCCTATCCATGTACCCTTTTGTTTTGGTCTTGGGATGCCCCCCTTGTACCCTCTGGTTTTATGGTTGGGATGACCTCCACTATACCCTTTGAGATCATAAAACATTTATCATTACCCAATTCATTGGATGTATATATAAGGACCACCCATATCATAATTAAATCATACATATATGTCCCATGAGATCATAAACAACCATACCATAACCCGTGGAATTGAATGGGTCTCATAAAAATTTAATAATATCATGACCTATGAAAAAAGATAGTTTTACTAATCATTTTACAAAATAATAACACCTAAAAGGAAGTTGGTTTCATTAGTATTTATCATGGTATAACCTTTTGAAGAAATTTTTTTTTCATATACATCAAGCCGTCAAAACATATACCTCTCAAAAAATAATATAAATTGTATCCTTGGATTATATCACTTGTAAAGAATAAACTATAACAAAGGATTCCCTCTTAGATGGAGAAGTATTTTTATAGATCACATAAGACATAATTTTTCATTGAAAACCACTTTTTAAAACATATAACATTTTCAAAGTCATTTTCCTTAAAATAACTTTGAAAAATATAAAGGAATCCAGAAAAATCATTTACAAAATTTCTCAAAAAAAATATCCTTTAAAGTTTGAAAAATTATTTGTAAAACATAAAACATTTTGAAAGCCATTTTTTGTGAAAATAAACTTCAATACTTATAAATAATCTTGAAAACCATTTTAAAACCTTTTCCATTGAAAACACATTGAAAATATATGAAAGGATCTTTTGAATCATTGAAATCCTTTTCTTTGAAATAAAAATTTTGAAAATAAAAAAATATCCAGAATATTAGGAAACATATATTTTTAAAAAATAACCTCATAAACTTATAAAAGAATCATCATGTTAATTGGGATCATTATGACTGGTAAGTCTTTATATGAAAAACATTATTTTTGCACCATAAAATTTATAGAAAAGTTACTTGATCAAAAAACAACAAGAATATTCATTTTAAAACAATTTTGTTAAATGGTAAAACATGGGTAAAAATTTCATTTATACATCATTGGATAATATTAATACATATTTGAAAACATTTTAATAAAACATAGTTTTTAAAGAACACATATTTCCAACCAAAAGGATAAATAACGTCAGATTATCGTAAAAACATTTTCTTAATTATCATAAGTAACAAAGAGTGGAAACAAATGCTACTAATACATGAAGATATCATGTATGAAAACATGAAAAGAAAATTTGCTAGAATTATTGGGATATGAATCATGATATTTCATCAATGGAAGCATACACATAAACAATCCTGACAAATGATGTAATTGTTTCAATAAAATCTCATCACTTAGTAACCTTGAATCATACTACCCATGTAAGAAAATTAAATTAAATGAAGATAAAAATATCATTATATGAATTATATTCATGATATAACATTTCAAGGTTCAGTGTATACACTTCTAAGAAGAACATAGGTTTATAACATGAAATATTTCTCAAAGAGGGAAAATTGAGAATTAATTAATTTACTAATTTGGTAACTTTTGAAACATAATCCCCATAAAATAATATAATAAAATTGTAATGTAAAGGCCCATAAATTTATGTATAAGAGTAATATAATTCATTCATGGGTATTATATAGACCACATAGAATAAGAGAGTGGGAAATAAGTTATGTATCTCATGAAAATAAAAAGTGAGATAAAATTCCCTTACATTATGTATTGACTCACGTTGTACTAATTCAAACCTCCGATGTAGTAAATATAAGTTTATTATACATCTATGAAGAAAAAATATTCATATATATACTAACATATATGATTTAATTAATCCTTTATATTACCCATTTATTATTAACCCCATGTTAAAGTTACATTTCTGATAAAATCCACTTTTTTAATCATACATGATTTGACTTATTGTTATTGATTATTTTAATTATATCATGATTTAATTATTTAATGTAAAAATATTTATAAATAAATTATATATTCATTATATAATTATTTATAATAATCTAAAAAATATATAAATATTAAATTAAACACATCGTTCAAGGATATGGAAAGTTGCATGTACACATGAATGATGTTTCCATTTTCTTATCGTATTAAACGAAAGAAAGTAAATAAAGTAAATGAAATATATGAATATATATATATATAAATAAATTAGAATTAATATTTCATATATATATATATATATATTATAATTTCACTAAACCCATCCTTAATAATGTCTATATAAAGTGTGAATGAATCACATCGCTTTGAGGAGGTGGAAGGCCACACATCGACAAATAAAGTTATCATATATCCACAATATAGAAAGTATGAAGGTATATTTTCTATTAAAATTAAATAAGAATAAATTAATCATAAATATAATATATATAATATAATAACTGAGTTTAAATCATAATTTTCACACATGATACTTGGTATAGGATGAATGAACAAACTTCATTTCATGAGGTTGTAATTCACCGTATACAAGAACGGTAAGTTCGTTACCCATTAGATAGAAGTGTGTATACGTGTTGGTTTAAAACCTAATATAAAAATATATATGTATATTTATTATAATTAGGTTAGTATTTAAACTATGAATAATAATAATTCTATTGGTTGAGAATGATAGTAAATGAAAGGTGCTTGAGGAAGGATGTTACCTCTTCTTTGGGTAACTCCATTTGGTTTGAACCAAAGGGATTCCTTGATTGGATTTATGATCAAAGGGAGGACTCAATGATTTAGGGATAGATTTAGGTAGGTAAATTGGGAATATATTTGACGATCCTAAGTGGTTTTAATGTTACAAATAATAGGGATAGGTGGTTGATTTTTACGATGGAGGAGAAGTTTCATTCTTGTAATATTTTGAAAAGAGAATTCCACCCACGTTTTTACAATTAAAAGGGGATAAAATAATGAAAAAATTATAAAAAATGGATTATAGGGTATAAATATGGTCATAAATTTTATTTTGAACATGTTTCTAGGTCATTTTGGGTCTTAAGTTTATAGTTTATTATTTTGTTAAGTTAATTTTTATCTTAATCATTGTAATTAATTTCAATTAATTTCAAAAATAGTTTTGGTAAAAAAAAATTTAACTTATTTTAAATTATAAATTATTATGATTTCAAATAAGAAATCCATTTTTTAAAATTATAGTCACAAAATTGGTAGAAATTAATTTAAAATTAACCCTGCAGACGGGATGACATTGTGGATTTTTAGGGTAAAAATGATCAAAAGTTTGCATAGTTTTTATATCCAATTTCTAAATGAAATTGGTTAAAATTATCTAAATTGGATTAAATTATGTATGGTTGATCTAATTATACTTTAAAACCAGTTTGAAATATAATTTAAGTATATAAATTTGTTAGATAAAAAAGCAGTTTTGAATTAAAATTCAATATTTTTGACTATTCATCCAAAAATAAAAACTCACTCTAAGATAAATTAGACATTATAAATTTTAAAATAAAATTTATTTTATCAAATTAGATTTATAAAATGTGTCTAAAATTAATTTTATTGTTTTCATAGAAGGACATGAAAATTTGTTCATTTTAGAAAATAGTATTTTTAAACATATAAAGGCATTACAAAAATTAAAATTTTCATTATGAATATATTTTATTTATATAAAACCATTATAAAAAATATTTGAAAATTAGTTATATCTATTCATATTACTATTTTTAATATCTAGGTTTGGACAATCTCATTTAAATAGATACAATAATAAAATGATGTTTCGTAGAAACTTGGTGTTGCGTGTAACACATGCCAAGTCGATGTTGCATGTAGTGAAAGAAAAGTTAGTGTTTCATGGAGAAAAATACAAGTCAGTTCCATGTCAAAGGTATTTCCTAATTTTTTATACTCAAAAGATTAATTAAAAGTAATTTATTTGATAAAAAATGGTTCTTAAAAACTCAGGGTGTTGCATTTTAACCCCCTCAAAATGAATTTCAGCCTTGAAATTAATCTAGGTTATCAAATGATTGATACTTGAAAGTTCATTTCTTAGAAACCCACATCATAAAAATTAATACTAAAATTTATTTTTTGAAACTAAAATTTGGAAACATAATAGTCACCTAGAGTAACACATAACTATGTTTCCACATAGGAGAACATTGTTGGAAAGTGAAAATATAGACTTAGTGAAAAAGAATAAGTATTTAAAGGGAGTGATTGAGTTTATAAATCACAAATAAGTGGTTGATTAATGGATATTTGAGAGCCTCAGAGTCATAAATATGTGATTATTCGAAAGTCCATCAGTTCAAAAAATATTAAGGTATTAAGACAACCTTTTTTTTATCATTTTCTTAATGTTGAGTAATTATTTTATTGACATTGAATGTAATGAAGTATACTTATTTGATATATTTATATAAACACAATTTCATACTTTGTTTGTGCTTTAATCAATTTATAATTTATCCATTACTTTAAGAAATGGATATCCAAAAACTAAATTTGATTCCTATAGAATTAAAATAAACATTTAACAGATCTTATGGCCCATAAATTATTGACAAGACTAAATATTTATCTCCAAATATTCCATAAAGTTAATATGGTTAATAAATTAATCTCTAAACATAAAAATTAAAAATAATGGTTCATTATGGATATTTATTCATCAAATTTTATAAATAAAAAAATTACAAATTAGTGAGGAAATAACATAGGCCAGTGGTAGGCATGAAACCCTTAGCATTCTTCGGTCATGGGTTCAAGACCCATAAACTTTTCAGACTTGATGTGTTGTCACTCTACATATATGATGTACTTTTATAAAACACATTAAAATAATTTCCAAAATAAATATGATGGTCATTCTTGAGATAAGGTTAATCACTAAATATCCTTTTAAATAGGTGTTTTTAATAAAACCTCAATACTTAAATACATCATCGAAAGATTAATATAAAATTTCCATTAGTGGTTAACCTGATAACCCTTCCAAAAGTTAAAAAAACCAAAACATTAGAAAGAAATTAACGATACCATATACCACAAAGAATATCTTAGTTGTCCCATTACAAACATGTGAATACCCTCATCATATATTCTCTTTAAATAGAGTAATAAAATTAATTACCGTAAATACTTTTTTAGAAAATGCATGCTTCCTTATTCCAAAGATCACATAATATATCAAACAATTAGAAGAAGTTTTAAACTTCATCCATGATAGCATATAATAATTTTTCAAAAAATCCTTTATACGTTCTGTGGTAAAAAGTACCATCCAACATATCTTTAACCAAACATCATTATCTAAACATTAGAAATAAAATAAGTGCCACATTCACTTAATCAAAATATCACCTTTCCGTGAAATTACTTTTCTACGTCACCATAACCATTCAACATATCCATTAAAATACATAGTGAAAATATTATACTAAAAATAATTATATAATTCATGATTCATATAACATAATATTTTAATTCCAAAACATAAATACTTCATTAGTCTAACTTTATTCTAAAACCATTACTCAGGACTCATCATCTCTTTTTTTGATATGATTTTCCTATAAAATGAATTATAAATCATGTATTAAGGTTCCTAAACCATAATATAATCATTATATATACATTTATAGCAAACAATACTATTAGAACATCCCATTACTTTCTCATGTGATTCACAATCTCTTTATATTCAACAGTATAACCCATACTCTTACAACTATTCTGATACTCTTCATGAGATTTCCACTTAGGAAATTTATTTTCATAATTCTCATACTTTCAACATCTAAAAAATTAAATTTTATACCAATTATTTCTACTTCCCACTATTTATTAAAAGAAAAAAATCAAAGGGTGATAAACTCTTATCATAGAAGAAAACCACATAATCATGAAAAATTACTTATAAAATGTCTAAATCATGAAAACTTATTAAATTTATGAAATATTATGTTTATCATAGGTTATTGAAATCCCAATTCTATTTAAATCCTTTATAATGGTTTATGAAGAGTTTTTAAATTCCCAAAACATATCCATCGTGAGTTTCAAAATAGGAGTGTAGTAGGACTCGTTGTTGTGTACCGGTTTACGATTGAGTCAGGCCTAATGCACCTTTTTAGAGTTGTTAAAATTAGGTACATATATACCAGATCCAGATCCACTTACAGTATCTATACAGGTGTGTATTTCTAGGAATCCACTTAATCTATCCTTTACTAAAATTTCAGGACATTTTCCTATACTTTTCCATTTCCTTAGACTTATCTTTGGAGACATTAATAAAAGTATCCTTAGAAATAACCCTAGGAATCTCACTAATGTTTTCTCATCCTAGTTCTCAAAGGATGAATAAAACTTTCCTTTGATACCAAATATAGTGAACCAAGGTCAACATACATGGATATTACATCATTTTTTATGAATATTCAATATATTACAAAAATACATTCCCAAGGATCATAATAGTTTAATGTATTTTGAAACATGGAATAAAATATTCTAACATGGTGAAAGAAATTAAATGTCTCCAGTAAAGATCATCCCCTTTAGTAATTCTACATAAACCTTTTTTCATAACCTAGGGAAAAGGAACATAGGAATTGGGAGAGCTTAGATGCTTAGTAAGGGTAAAAAAGGAGATACATAAGTATAACATGAGAATAAAGATATGAGAAGATGATCACAATAATAAAAGAGCATAATCCACGTGATCATAATATAGGAATAATACATATAATTTGTGGCATACACCTATGCATATAAAAAAATTATGTCAAGAATTACCACCATGACCTTCGTAACATGTTAGGCTTGGAATAAGCACAAGTGTGACTGATTTGGGATTGGTATTCTCTCATGTGTACCCTCTTATTTCAATCATGGTATTCCCTCCCATGTACCCTCTTTTTTCAAGATTGGAATTCCATCCTATATACCCTTTGATCTCAAAAAACATTTATCATTACACAATGCATTGGAGGGAGATATAGGTCCAACCCATATCATAATGAAATAATACATAGTTATTCCATGAGATCATAAAAAATCATAAAAAAACCATGTAATGAAATATGCCTCATAAACTTTTAATCATATCATAATCTATAGAAAATATATATGTTTCATAATCAATTCATCCTATATTAACCCATGAAAGGAAGTGAGTTAATTAGAATTTATCATGGTATAACTCTTTTAAGAGTAATGGTTTTTATAAATATCCATCCATCAAATCCTAAACCATTCAGACAAATAATATGAATGGTATACTTGGATCATAACCGTAGTAAATCATAAAATATAACTAAATATGTCATCTTAGATAGAGAAGGATTTTGAAAGATCACTTAGAAGAAACATTTTATTTGAAAACCAATTTTTAAAACATATAAAATTTTAAAAATACATTTCCAAAATCACTATTAAAACCTATAAAGTAATCATGGAAAATCATTTAAACCGTTTCTTAAAGAAAATATCTTTTATGATTTGAAAAATGATTTTTAAAACATAAAACATTTGGAAAACCATTTTCATTAAAAATAACCTTGAAAACATATAAAGAATGTTGAAATCATTTTGACAACCATTTTAATTGAAAATAATTTAAAAACTTATAAAATAAGATTTAGAATCAATGAAATTGTTTTCTTTGAAAATAACCTTCTAAATATAAAAACATTTCCATAATATTGAGAATTTTTTTTAAAAAGAATCTCATAAACATAAAAATTAAGCCTCAAGGAAATGGAGGTCATGATGGCGGGTAAGTCTCTACATGCCAAAAATTCCCTTTTAACATTAAAAAATTTAGAAAAGTTCCATAATATATAATTGATAGAAATGTTCCTTTTAAAACCATTTGGTAAAAAGGTATAACATGGGTAAAATTGTCTTTTATACATCATTAGATAATAGTAATACATTTTTAAAATCCTTTTTAGAAAACAAAATTTTAAAGGAAGTCTATTTTCCGAATAAAAGGATAAATCAAGTGATTTTTTGATAAAATTTTTCCTTAATTATCTTAAGTACCAATGTAACAACTTGATATTTCAGTAAATATTTATTTTAAATAATTTTAATTCCTCAATAGATTGCATTGCATGAAATCACGAGTTTAAATAAACCAAAAGATGATATTATTATAAAATTACCATTATAACCTAGGTATTATGTTTTTGAAAATAAATATGAATAACTAACTTATGAAACTATATGGTGAATTTATTAGTTACCAATTATTTAAAACAGAATATATAAACCAATAAAATGTAAAGGAAATATTTCTAATATGTTAATAAATTAAGTTAATTATAATTAATAAATGATTTTAATGAAAAAATATGTTATAAATTCAATAAAATATTTTTTATATTCATCCAATAGATTTTATAGTCATAGGATATGAATAAACCCTATTTTATGCATAAAAATTTATATTTTTCAAAAGAGTAATTTTACCACTTTTTCAAAGCGGCCCTATTTTAAATTAAAATTTTGAAACATTAATAGATTTTATATGACATAATAATATTATTATTTGGAAGAGGGATATAAAAATTGTCTTTGGTTGTTTTTTTGGTATTTTTCACATATGTTTCATATTTTAATGAATAATAAAAAAATAATGAATTTTTAATTGAAAATAAAATTTTCATCTAAACAAATTATGGTGTTAAAATAAAATTTTAATTTGTTTTAATGTATAATTATGTTTTTATCATTTAGGCCTATTTTGGTTATTTTTATTAATTTTAAATTGAATTTATATATAAAAACGCTTCAATATTTTGGATCTTTTAACTTTAATAACCCACTTTCTCACCCTGTCAATTGGATTAACTTTAAATTAATCAAAAAAAAATTTTGTTTTGAATTTTTATAAATATATTTCATATTTGGAATTATTGGGTCCAAATAATGTAAATAAACTTATTCTATTTTTGGGCATTATGAATAGTAACTTCAGTATTTTTTTCTTAATATGGTAAAAATTTAAATCAGGTATTTAGGGGTAAAAATAATATTATAAAATTACCACAAAAACTTTTCATAATATCACTAGATGAGTTATTTTTGACCCAACATCATCCTTGGACCGAAATTATATCCTATGGAATCCATTTGGCTGAGATTATGGATAATATTATATTCTATTTAAAGAAAAGTTAAAGACGTCTTACTCACATTTTTAATAACTATATTATTTTTAATATAAGGTTATTCAGAAGATAAATTCGACTATAAAAAGTAATTTGAAAGCTAAAATGTTTTTATTTATCATGGGAATTTATTTTTAAATTTTAGGAAATAAATAATTACCTTAAAGGATTATACAATGATGATGTATTAATTATTTTATTAATGGAATTATCAATTAATTATTATTAAAAATATTAAAATAAATTTAATTTTAGATAATGAATGAAACCAATGAATTTTATATATGACCTTGACCTATTATGGATATAATATAATATTTTTTCTAAGTTAACTTGTTATATTGATATTTTTAGAAATTCTAGAAATGAATTGTTTCAAAAATTGACACTATTGATATTTTATCAAAATCATGCATTATTATATTATTTAAAAATCATAAAACATTTTTAAAAATACCAAATAATTTTTATAGGGTATAATATGTTCTAAATTATTCATTTATGGTCTAATTGACATTAGATAAGTAAAAATTACACTCCTTTAATATTGAAAAATTTGTTACCTTAGTTAAAGTTAAAATAGGTTAACTAAGGGTCAATTAAAATTATATGGTTTAAATTAGCAACAAAACTTATATAAAATTTATTTTTCGATTATATTTTAACATTATATAATATTATATTCGAATCTGTGGCCTCTTGGAGGTATTTTTATTTGGGTTTATTTTATTATAAATTAATATTTTGGAGATTTCAAAAGTGCCCCTAACCACAATTATAAAAGGGAACCTCCTCCCTCATTTATTAAATTAATTTTTAGCATTCAATATCAGAAATACCCTGATGAATTCCCTTTTAAAAGTCACTAGCCACATTCTATAGGTTTTGGTATTATCAAAATACAAACTATAGTGTACCTAAGAGGATATCTAGAGGGAGGTCAACGAAGAAGATGTAATCTCTTTTACCGACTCTCTCAAGATCATTTCTTCTTCTACTTCTATTACTGTGTTGTTTCCATTATAAATTAACAAATACAATATCACATATATCCTAAGATGTTATTATGACTATGGAAGAACCATATTCCACCTTTTATCCATCATATGAAAAATTAAATCACTATGCATGCGTACATACGACCTACCATCTCCACGTCATGGTGTAATTTGTCTTTCATCACCCCTTTATTAGGATGTGTATAATGTTGAAAATAATAGACATATAAACTTTTTATAATAATATATTGATTATATAACAGAAAATATACCATCCACTTCCAAACGTTTTACTATTAAGTAAATGATACCATCCCTCATGCATAATTACGACCTACCGTATCCACAACATGATGCATTTCATTATCCTTATTAACCATTAAAGAATGATTATATAAATGTAAATAATTAAAAAATGTGATATATACTACATTAAAACCGATATATAAATGATATAATCATAACCTAAGAATAATAACTCAAACTCATACGACAAAACATGCATATGAAAATGAAGCAGTTAATACTCGAAAGACGAGTAATAATGAAATGGTAGGAAATAACAAGTGAAATATGATCATATTTTATATTTTAATGAGTTTTATTTTCTCAAGTTTTATTTTTATAAATTAATTGGGGAAATTATGAGACCGGGTTCTAAGACGATGTGAGATTCTGATGCCCTATGTGTCTGAAACAACTTGTTGAAAAATGTTATGCTTTTAATAAAGCATACGAGTAGTTTATCTTTAAACTGAAATAATTTCTGAACAGGTTCCCCAATCAGAAATCCAAGAGCAACATTGTATTCAAGATAGAAACTTTACCTTATATAGAGACTAACCTCAACTAGTGCGGGTTGAAGGTGAATGATAGTGTTTGGATGAAAACGTCATTAAAATATTTAATAAAAATATTTTATTGTGACATAGTGACTCTTTTGTTTTATAATAGGGTTGGTCATGGTTCCATGGATATCACCATAACCCAGAGTTTCCCTAATACAAAGATAAGGAATCTCTCTCGACAATCTCTGGGGGATTAGAGATTAGATATTGGAATGAAGACTAACAGATCAATGAACGACGATGACTCAGCTTCTCCCTTCATCAATGACCAATCCAAACTCTATGTAGAGAATTGTGTTTCCATTTAATTCATTCTCCACTCTTAATTTCAATGATGAATGTATACCAACCAATAAACGTGTTGACTATTGTTATGATCGCTTGTGGGATGGGTTTATGCTTGTGGGAATTTAAAGGGGAGATAGATCTGTGTGTTGCTTCATTTTTTGTGATCATACTAACAAGAAAGAATCATGGATGATACAAAAAAGGCCAAGATCTGTTCTTCAGGTGTTCATGTGATTTATTTCTCTCCACTCAATATCTTGTGTTCTTCACATGGCCTTTGTTTTCTCCTCACATTTGAAAACCTATATGAATAAGTCGAGATCAGGAATTGACCCTACGATGACACATCAAAGGTGAAAAGATGCACAATGGTGGCTGAAGGTGGAGACCCTGGTCGTTATAAGTAGATAGAGATCTAGAAGGGCAAGGTCAGTGGTTGGTTGGCCGATGGGGCAGCTGGCAGATAAGGGACGTGGAAGGAGGACGCGTAAGATCCGGCATGGTCGGCGGGCACATGTCGCGGTAGGAGGCCACAACATTGACAAGAGGACATGGATAGTGTGGGAAATCATGGCAGACGATGGGTCTCCAGTGGAGAATCTAGTGGTGGCGATAGGAAGCGGTCTATTTAGGACTGTGTGGGAGCCTGCAGTCTAGGAGGAACCGCGTGGGAGCCCGTGATAGGAGTAGGGCTGCGAGCAGTGACTAAGGACGCAGTGGCAAGCCATGTAGGTAGTTGGGGTACCATGTGGAGACCTTAGAGGTAGAGGATATCAGGGAGATGGAAAACATGGTGGAAAATCATGTTCAATGTGGTAGCACCACATTTTCCAGGGGGAACATGGTCTAGAGGACCACATGTAGCACAACAAGACTGACATGTGTGCGCAGGTCCAAGTAAAGGGTTCAGGCCGCTCCAGTGGTCCTGCAGGTAGGACCCAGTAGGCCAGGATGAACAGATCCAACTGGGTCAGGTCAAGTTGGATGGATTGGATTGGGTTATCCGACTGGTTTGGTTGGGGCCGGTAGGATAGATCGGACCCATACCACACCCGGGTCAAACCTTTTCTATAAAACAACTGTAACTTCAAAACCCTATGTCCATTTAACAAGATGTTTACAACGTTGGGTCCCTTGGGATGAGACGATCATTTTGAGATACTCTAAATTGTTTTTTGTGGAATTTAAAATATGACCTAATGGATTTATGAGTAGGTTCTCTCGGTACAGGTGCGCTACAAGTGGAATCATATGGATGGCTATGAATTGTTGACTATATGACTTGGTGACTATGTTAATTAGTGACTACATGACTTGGGGGTCAACATAACATATCAAAACACTGGGTGTTATTGACACTCCATGTGTTATAAACACTCTTTGTGTCATCGACACTCCATGTGTTATTGACACTTCATGTGTTATCGACACTACGTGTGTTATCGACACTGTGTGTGTTCCCAATACTGGGTGTTATGTGAACTACATTTGATAATCCTACTTTTCGTGCTATAGACTTAAACCTATGTGAGTTGATTATACATTTTTGGTTTCCTTTTTGGTATACCATGTATTTCATCATGGTATAATTCAGGTATTTCTTTATGGTATAATTCCTATATACCTTTGTGGCGGACTTCATGTATTTATTAGTGGCATTCCTTTGTGGTTTTAGGGTATCCTAGTGAGTATTTTTTTACCTACCCTTGCATGGTATTTTTCTACATATTTAATGTATTTTTCAGATGATCAATGTTTTAATGGAGTTCTAGGTTGACCAGGACCAGGTGGTGCTTTGAGTGATCACACGGAGGATGTGTGCTCCTACAACTTCAGACCACTATCCTACACCTACCCTTCAGGTATGGTTTTTTTTTGACGTGTTTCAGAAACTTTTTTATTCACTTTGACAGACTTCTTATTTTAGTGGGCTTGTATTTTATCCCTATTTACTTTCCAGTTTCCTACTACCATACTCTGTCGTTGGTATCTTAGTGTATTCATGCATTGTTTTCTTAGTGTTTTTAGATTCCATAATTTTGTGTTTAGAGATGTGTACACACGTATAGATATATAAGAAAATTGCTCCCATTTTGGGATATTCCTAATCGGTGCCTGTTTCCAGCCCTTGGACTATTAGAGGCTGTCTTATGGTAGTCACATGATGGGCCCTTCTACTACGGGTCATGACATATATCATAAATATAAATATAGTTATAGAATAATATAATAACATTATTTAAACCTTTATATAGAAGGTTTAGAAACATATGAGGTAAGCTAGACCTAAGTTGAGGTATAATTTCACAATCTCATTAATATTTGAGGTTTTTTATATCTAAGTATTTAATGGAGTATATTTATCTTCAATTTCCATGTTATATAAAAATGCATTCAAAAATTTTATAACTATTCTTATATAATTTTTTGAATTCATTTTTACCCATTTTTTGTTTTTAGTAAACGGTTTCAAATGAAACTTTTGTCATTTTCCCTAAAAGGTACTTTTTTGACATATCTAGAAAAAGTTTGATAAAAATGTTTTCTTTTAACTTATATGGATTGAATGGATTTTTATGCTTTCATTTCACCTTATTCCATTGAAACCTACCTTACAAGATTACAAGGTTATTTCACAAGAAAATTCTTCCTTTCTACATTGCACATCATTTTAAGAAAAGAAAAAATTTTAAAAGAAGAATGGATATTTTGCTCAAGAATTTTTTTAAGTAATCTCTTTGAATTATGATGGAGTGATATTTATAAAACCCATTTCTTTTACATTGGTTATATAATGATTTAATTATGTTTATGAAACCCATTTTATTTCATGGGTTATAATATGATGAATGAATTATGCTCTTCTAGTATACATATGTATAGTTTTCATTATGTGATTGGTGGGACCTATATCTCTCTCCAATGAATTGGGTAAGTTTTTATATCTCATGAGATATAGAGGGATAGAACCAGAAATAATCTTAGTTCAGTAATACAGGGATGAAATAAGAAGTAAACCCAATTCAATAATACGAGGCTGGAATGTGGAGTGAACTTAGATCAGTAAAGTACTTTGTCCACTATGATGGTCTTGGTAAAAATCCTTGACCAATATGGAATGATTTTATATTCTTATGTGTATCCCAAAAATTCCATGTCTTATGTTATTCTCTCTAGGAATATGTTATTCAATGATTTATCCCATGACATGATATTATGATCTTTGATATGAAAGATTAAATTTTCAATTGTCATGTTTTTGTTCTCATGCCTAATGATTATGATATGATTTAAATCTCACTTGTTGACCCTTACTGAGCATATGAGATCACCATTTCTTATGTTTATTTTCCCTGTGTTATGAGGAAGTTTATTAAGTAAGACGCGTCAAAAGGAGTATAGTTATAAATTAATAATTCAGGGATAATATAGATCTTTGATGAACCTATTGTTTATGTTTCCCAGTTTCAAAATACAATAAACCTATGCAGTCTTTGGGTGTGGTTTCGTTATGTTATGTAATGAATATTATTTAATTTTGAAGTAAAATATATTAATGTAAAGTACTATCCATTATAGTTTGTATTTGTGAAAATTTTTGGTAATCCATTGGAAACTTGGATGAGAGAACCATTGTAAATAACCCCTAAGGATAATTCTATGATACAATCGTAGTGTATTGGTTTCAATCATGAATAGACTAGGAAAAAATATAAGGTCTTATAAATTTAAATTTTCTTCTTGATTATGTGGTTTTCCTATTATGAGAGTTTTCTCTCACACTATAATTCTTGGTTTTAGTCAATGGATGGAAACTGAAGGAACCATGTTAATTCTGAATGTGATGGGAAATGCACTGATTTTCCTTATAAGAAACTCAATATTATGGGAGTTGGAATGAAAAATATTTTTTCTTTATTTTCTCACATAAGGTTATCAAGTTATGAATCATGATATACTTAAAAATGAGAAAATGAGGGAACAACATTATTTTGATTCCTTTATGAGGAAACTTTCACTTTCTTTTAGTTGATCTTCTGATCTACTAGTGGATGAACACTGGATTAGTACAAAAAATATATATTTTCGGTTCTCCATTGTTTAGATAAAGATAAATTTATCTTCGAAGTCTATGGTTTTTGAGGAGAAGATGATAAATGGTGGAGCCTTATCAATAATACAAGGCAAAGAGATAAAATTGACTATATGGAATGGGATTATTTCAGTAAATTATTTTTCAACAAGTAATTTCATCATATTCTTCAAATGAAAATGGAGAAGAACTTACTTGGGATTAAGAAAAAAGATAATTATTTTGAGGGAACATATGAAGATAATTTTATAATACTTGCAAGGTATTATTATGGAATTATTTTAAAACTTGAGAGTAATATTGATAAATCCTTTAGTGGTTTAAACCAACTCTCCAAAGGTCATTATCCATAAGGGACTTTAATAGCTAGGAATAAGTTGTTTAACATGATCTCATGGTTGAAATTGAGATTGGAGTTTCCCATCATTCTTATGGGTTTGATAAGAAGAGAAAAATTTAATTCTTGAAAAATCTAAATCCCATAATGAAAAGAAGATGATATTTTCTTTTATTCTCAAAGTGTGGAAAAAACATGGAGGAAACTATACTTAAAGGACTATAAAATGTTTCAAATGTGGGAAGAAGGTCATTAGGCAATTGACTCCCGAAGTGATATGAAAAATATAGTTAATGTTTTGAATAGTGACAAGGCTACATAGAATTCACCTCCCACACTTCAATGATAGAAGTGAAAGGAAATGGGTAATTATGATAACTAATTTTCCAATACAAGGGTTGTCCATGATGATCAACATTAGTAATCTCTTAAGGACAAAGATAAATGAAAATCACCTTTTATCACTTTTGGGGATGTGAAGTATGATAATGAAGTGGTGAAAGGTATAATTACCATCCACTCTAAAAAAACTAATATTTTATTTGATTCTGGATCCACCCAATATTTTATTTTTGAAGAATTTTCCAAGGTTATCACCGTATTACATCAGAAATTATATATTGAGTCAGATGTGACAAATCCTAATAGCATACCAGTCCTTTCACAAGTTTATAAACATTATCTGGTTGATGTTTTTGGGAAAGTACTTCCTGAAATTATTTTGATCCTTCATTTAGTTTAATCTTATGGGATTTTTGGGATAGATTAGCTTTCTATATATAAAGATCATATAAATTGGAATGTAAGGGAAGAAAAATTTTCATATTTAAAATGGATTTATGATAGTCTACTGATGAAAGAATGAATATGATATTCTTGTGGAAATTACTTCCATATTGTGGGTATTAATCCCTATATTTGAAGGCTAACTATCTCATATGATCGGGGAGAAAGTCACTATTAAGGATAAACCTATTATTTGATATTATTTTGATGTATTTTCAAAATAATTTTCAGGTATTCCACCGGTTCACGAAGTTTATTTTTCAATATAACTCATACCGGATTCTTGGACTATTTCAATGTCTCCTTATAGAATGAACCTAATTGAGTTTCATGAATTAAATAAGAAACTTCAAGAGAATATTTATAAGGGATTCATGTTCCCCAGTGTGTCACCTTGGGGTGCACCTATTCTATTTATTAAGAAGAAATATGGACCAATAATACTCTGTATTGATTATAGAGAACTTATCAATATCACAATCAAGAAGAAATATTTTCTCCCATGTATTGATAAATTATTTGACTAACTATGTGGAGATCAATATTTTTTCAAGATTTATAATCATTATTGATATCATCAATTAAGGGTCAAGAAGGAGGATATTCCAAAGATGAAATTCTGTACAAGGTATGGACACTATGATTTAATAGTGATGCCCTTTGGTCTGACTAATTCTCCCACTATCTTCATGGATTTAATGAATAAAGTCTTTAAGGAATACGTTGACCAATTTTTTTGATATCTTTATAGATGATATTCTTTTTTTCTCAAAGTGAAACGAATAACAAGAAGATCACTTAATAATTTTACTAAAGACCCGTAGAAAGGTTGAGCTTTATGAAAATTTTTCCAAGTGTGAATTTTTGATTCAAAAAGTTTGATTTTTTGGTCACATAATATCATGATTAGAGATATCTATAGATCCACCAAATTTGGAATTTATTTAATGATGTCCTAGAACAACAATGATAATATATATATGAATTTATCATGGTTTGACTGGATATTATCAATGTTTTATCAATTTTTTAACGAATATCGAATCCACTCACTTAGTTTACTCCGAATGGAATTATGTTTGTGTGGATGGAGAAATGTAAAGAGAATTTAAAAGAGGGGAAAAGAAGGTTAGTTAGTGCACCTATACTCACACTACCCGATAGTGGAGAGAGGTTTTTGAACTTCAGTTATGCATACAATATGGGGTTGGAATGTGTTCTCATGAAAAATGATATGGTTATAGCTTATGCCTCAGAAAATTACCCAACTCGTGATTTAGAGTAAGTTGCGGTAATATTTACATTAAATATATGGAGGAAATATATTTATGGAGATAGGGGTGATATTTATATTCATTATAAAAGTTTAATGTATATTTTCACTCAAATAGATCTGAACATGCACCTAAGAATAGGGTTGAAATTGATTAAAAATTACAACTTCTCAATACCTTACCACCCTGGGAAAGTGAACAAGGTACACGATGATTTGAGTTGAAAGGACCATACTAGCCTATCCATGATGAGGATAAAAAGAGGTCCAATATTTACTGATTTTCAAAGGAAGGATATGTAAATTTTTATGAAAGGAGAGAAATCCCATCTTTTTCAAATGAATGTTCAAACATCTATATGAATAAAGATTAAGGAGGTGTGGAAGGAATATATAGAGCTCAAAAAAGAAGGAGAGAAATTTTCATGAGTTAAAACTTGATTTCAATGTAATAAAAATGTTTTGGAACCTTGTTTGTATTCCTAATATAGCATAATTAAAGAAGGAGTTATTGGATGAGGCTCATAACTCATCATTCTCTATTCATCCCGGAAGTACAAAGATATATAGAGACCTGATGGAATATTTCTTTTAGTATGGAATGAAAAGAGATGTTGGAGAATATTTTTCTTGGTGATTGGTTTGTCATCAATTGAAGGCTAAGAGATAAAATTATAAGGGGTTGTTAAACCATTACCCATACCATAATAGAAATGGGAAAAAATAACCATTGACATTGTCATCGGGATTCAAAAAACAATCAAAGTCCATAATGCTATATGGGTTATATTTGATCACCATATGAAGTCGAAAAACGTCATTGTGATTTGAGAATATTTCTCTATTGATCAGCATTCCAGGACATATATAAAGGAAGTGGAAAGATTGCATGGAGTACCACTTTCCATTATATCTGATCGAGATTCAAGGTTTACCTAGAAGTTCTAGAAAAGTATTCCTCTGGCTCTGGATACAAAGTTAAGTTTCATCACTACTAATCATACTCAGATAGATGGTCAGTCTAAGAGGAATATTCAGACTCCATAATACATATTGAGATATTTCACTATGGATTTCAATGGCGGTTGGGATACACAAATACCTTTTATAGAATTTTCATACAATAATAGATTTCACTCCAATATTCATATGGATCCTTATGAATCCTTCAATATAAATAAGTGAAGAACTCCGACATACTAGTATGAAGTTAGGTAAGGAAATAAATTGGGACCTGATCTTGTTTAGGAAATGAAAGATATGGTCAGATTTATTCTACAACACATAAGAATAGATCAAAGTTGACAAAATATTTAGGATAAAATCCAAAAAAAGACCTAGAGTTTGAAGCAGGAGACATAGTGTTTCTACGAGTATTTATAGGGAAGAGTGTAATGGGATTAGGAAATAAAGGAAATTTGATCCACAGGTATATCATTTATTTTGAATTTCTTGATCGTGTGGGGAAGGTATCTTATAGATTGGTGCTTCTATTGAATCTCTCTAATGTTCATGACGTGTTTCATGTATCAATCCTAAGAAAGTTCATACCTGATCATTAATATGTACTAAAATAATAAGTCACATAATGGTTGAAATATCTTTTTTTATGAAGAACAACAGATAGAGATGCGGGATCATAGTGAAAAATTTCTATGAAATAAGACCACTAGTTTAGTTAATATTTTATGGTGGAACCGCCAATTTTAGGAAGATATGTGGGAACTTCAGGATGTGATGAGGCAAAGGTATCCTCATCTATTTGTATCCATGTGAAAAATTTTAAGGGTGAAATTCATTTTAATGGGGGTAGAATGCGACACCCCAATATTTTAATAAATATTTCTCTTGAAATAATTTTAATTCATCAATATCTTGCATTACAAGTAATCATGAGTTTAAATGAACTACGAGACATAATTAGTATAATATGACCATTATAACCTATCCATTTAATTGGAGGGAATAAATACTAATAAATAACTTATTAAAATATACGCTGAATTCATTAGTTACTAAGTATTTAAAAACTAAGATATAAACAAATTAAAAGTAAAGGAAATATTTCTATTGTTTTAATAAATTAAGTTAATTACAATTATTAAATGATATTAATGAAAAATATATGTTATATATTTAATAAATTATTTTTTATATTTATCCAATATATTTTATAGTCATAGTATATGAATAAACCCTATTTTATGAATAAAAACCTATATTTTTCAAAGGGGTAATTTTACCACCTTTTAATTGTGGATCAATTTTAAATTAATGTTTTAACACATTAATAGATATTATATGACAAAATAAACTTCTTATTTTGAAGAGAGATATAAATTTTTTTACTTTGGTTTAATTTTTTATATTTTTCATAAAAGCTTCATGTTTTGGTGAATAATAAAAAATACTGAATTTTTAATTGAAAACAACCATTTCATCTAAATAAATTATAGTGATAAAATCTATTAATTAATGGTTTTGAAGTATAATTAGACTATTTTTTACCATTTAATATAATTTTGGCCATGACATTAATTTTACATCGAATATATATATAAGAATGTTTCAATCTTTTTAATGTTTTAACTTTAATAACATGTTTTCTCACCCCGTCAACAAGATTTATTTTAAATTAATTACTGAACACTTTTTGTTTTGAATTTTTGAAAATGTATTCCATATTTAGAATCATTGGGTCTACATTATGTAATTATTTTTCTTTTATTTTTGGCCATTATAAGTAGTAAATTCAATAATTTTTTATTAATACAGTAGAATGGTAAATCAAGTAATTAAGGGTAAAAATAATATTATAAAATTACCCTAACACTTGTCCGAATATAATTGGATGACTGTGTTTTGACCCAAAATCATACTTGGGATGAAATTATATCCATTTTAATCCACTTTTATGAGATTATGACAAATATTATATTTTATTTAAAGAAACGTTAATGATATCTTACTCAAATATTTAATAACTATATCATTTTAATATAAGGTTATAAAAATGATAAACCTGACTATAAATATTAATATAAAAGATAGAATATTTTTATTTATCATGGTAATTTATTTTTAAATTTTATGAAATAAATAATTTCCTTAAAGTCGTATATAATGATGATGTAGTAATTATTTTTTAATAAAAATATCAAATAATTGTTAATAAGAATATTAAAATAAGTTTAATTTTATAAAATTAATGAGATAATTTTTTTTGTTAATTTCTTTGAACTATTAAGGATACATTTGAACTTTTTTTTTTCAAATTTAAAATGTTATATTGAAATTTTTAAAATTTTAAGCAATCAATAGTGTAAAAATTGGCACTATTGATATTTTATCAAAATCACGTTTTATTAAATTATTTTAAAATCATAAAAACTTTTTTAAAAATATCAAATAATTAATATATGGTCTTAGATGTTATAAGTTATTCATTTATGTAATAATTGACATCATGTAAGAATTTTTTTACTATTTTAATATTTCAAAAATTTGTTACCTTAGTTAGAATTAAAATAGGTTAACTAAGGGTTAATTAAAAAGGTAAAATTTAAATTAGTACCAAAAATTGTCAAAAATTTATTGGTTTTAGATATTAAATCATTAAATTATCTTAGATTCGAATAAATGGTCTTTGGGAAATATTTATAAGGGGATTGAGTTTATTATAGGTTAATATTTTTGGTGATTACAAAAGTGCCCCTAAGCTCAATTATAAATGGGTACCTCCTCCCTCATTTCTTCACATAACTTTGTGAGTTAAATACTATTCATAACATAACTAATTTAATTCTCAACATACCAATCCATGTTATAGAGTTTCTGGTGTTCTGAAAATACCAACTCTAGTGTCCCTAAGAGGAGATCTAAAGGGAGCTCACCGAAGAAGAGGTAATCTCATTTACCGAATCTCTAAAGATAATTTCTTATTAAAATTGCTCTTCCTATATAGTTTACATTATAATGTAATGAATCCAGTATCAAATATATTTAGAAATATTATTATTATTATGGAACAACCATATTCCACCTTCTATCCATCCTATGTAGAATGAAATCACCTCTTCTGTGTATATAGGACCTACCATCTCCAACCCACGTGGTCATCAGTTTTTCACCACCACTTTACTTTTATGGGTATAATGATGGTAATAATATAAATATATAGTTATTATAACAATATATTTATTATATAATAATAAATATATCATCCACTTCTATACTTTTTACTATCAAGGAAATGATACCATCGTTTGTGTGTATGCACAGCCAACCATCTCCACGATGTGATGTAATTAATTATCATTATTCACCAATTAAGAATTATTATATAAATATAAATAATGAATAAATATGATATATAGTACCTTAGTAATATTAATTAAATTATATAACTATTACCTATGAAGAAAAATCATTACTTATACAAAAATCATGCATAATAAATTGACGAAATTAATACCCGATAGACGAGTAATAATGAAATGTTATTAACAAATGGGAGGTATAATTATAATATTTTTTATAATAAATACAAATACAGTTCTAGAATAAGATAATAACATTATTTAAACCTTTATATTGGAGGATAATATATGTATGAGGGAAACTCGACCTAAGGTAAGGGATAAATTCATAATCTCATTATTATATGAGGTTGTTTATATGAAAGTATTTATTGGGGTATATTTATCATCCAATTATCTGTTACATAAAAATTTATTAAAAAATATTATTAATATTATTATAAAATTTTTTAGATTCATTTTTACCCATTTTTATTTTTTTACTGAATGGTTTGAAAAGAATATATTGTTATTTTCCCTATGTACTACCTTTTGACTTATCTAGAAAAAGTATGAGAAGAACGTTTTCTTTTAACTTATACGACATGATCAAATTTTTATGATTTCATGTCACCTTATTTTCTTGAATATTCCCTTAATATCTTACAAGTTTATTTCTTAATAAATTTTTTTCTTTTTACGTTGCGTTAAATTTGAAGAAACAAAGACATTTTCAAAGAAGAAAGGATATTTTCTCAAGAATTATTTTCAGGTAATCTCTCAAAAATATTTTTCCATCATGGATAATATTATTTGATGCTATTTATAATTTAATATGGATATTTTTCAAGGTTATTCTACATATTATTCATATGGTTGGGTTTTTTTCATAATGGAATGTTATTTATAAAACCGATTTATTTTTTGTGGTTTACGTTCTGATTGGATGATTATTATAAAACCCATTTTATTTCATGGGTTCTAATATATTGAATAAATTATGTTATTGTGGAATACATATGTAAGGTTTTTATTAGGTTATAGGTGGGAAAAATATTTCTTTCCAATTAATTGGGTAAATATTTATATCTCATGTGGAAGACAGGTCTAGAATGGGAATTGATCTCAGTTTCACAATACAGAGCTAGAAAAGGAAGTAAACCCGGTTTAGTAATAAAGGGCTAGAAGGAGGAGTGAACTCGGTTCAATAAATGACTTGTTCCACTATGATGGTCTTCACAATAATTCTTGATCAATATGGAATTATTTTCTATACTTATGTTTATGCCAAAATTTCCATGTCTTATTTAATGTTTTCTGGGAGTATTTTCTTGAATGATTTATCCCATGACATGATTTTATGATATTTGATATGAGAGAATAAATTTTCAAATGTTATGTTTATGATCTCATGTCTTATGATTATGATATGATTGACATATCACTTTTTTACACTTATATGGAATTTATGATCACCCTTTCTTATGTTTCTTTTACCCAAGTTATGAATAAATGTATTAAGTAAGATGTTTCAGAAGGTGTCTAGTTATAAAATAATAAATGAGAGAAAATGTTAATGTTTTATGAACTAATTGTTTATGTTTCCTAGTTTCTAGAAACATTAAACCTATAAAGTCTTTGGGTGTGGTTTTGTTATATTGTATTATGAATATTATTCAATATTATAGTAATATTTATGTATGTAAAGTAGGTTCCATTATAACCAAATAATAGAAAAAATTGTACTAATACATGAAGATATCATGGATTACTAGAGGAGAAGAAAAGTATTGAGATTTATTGAGATATGGATCATGATATTCCATCAATGGATTCATAATCATAAAAAATCTTGATAAATGATGAGATTGTTTCAATAAATTATTCGAATTCCAAATTATTTTAAAATAAATTCCACAGACAAGACGACACTATGGCTTTTTAATGTAAAAATGATTAAAAGTTTGGTAAGTTTTTATATCTAATTTAAATGTAAAATTGGTTACAATGAAATAGATTGGATTATTGGATTTATATTTGATCTAATTATACTTTAAAAAATGATATAATTTAACAATATATATATATAAATTAGATTAGAAAGAAGTTTTCAATTAAAATTCATTATTTTTCACTATTCATACAAAAATGAAGTTTCTCAAAAAAATCCCAAAAATTCACCCTAAGATAAATTCGACATTATAAATTCAAATAATTAGTTTATTTAATAAAATTATAATTTTAAATTTTTCAAAAATTATTATTATTTTTTTCACAAAAGTAGATGAAAATTAGTTAATTTGAGAAAATAGTAATTTTAAACATATAAAATATTTACCAAAAATTATATTTTGAATTATTAATCTATTTCATTTATATAAAATGATTATAAAAAATATTTAAAAATTAGTTATTATTATTCATATTACTAAGTTAAACAGATATGTTATAACTATCTAGTTTAAATAATTATAATAATAAATTTATGTTTTTTAGAAACTCGGTGTTGCGTGTAATGAATGCCAAGTCGGTGGTGCATGTAAAGAAATCCAAGTTAGTGTTGTGTATAGAACAAGACAATTCAATGCTCTATGAATGAATTTTTTGACTTAGTTAAATATAATAAATTATTTGAAACTAATTTATTTGAGAAATAAAAAGGTACATTAAAAGTCGAGGTGTTACAATCACCATTATTCCCATGAATTTTTGCAAGAATATGCAAGTGTATGCCTATTATTTTATGAAAATTGGTGATCATCCATACAAATCTATTGATATATGGGGTGCTATTATATCACCCACATGAATTGGTATACAAACTTTAGCAAGTTCTAGAGTTGAATACTTTATCTATGTTCTAAATCCACTCATAGATTTAATAAAACCATCAATCCTAATATATAATGTCATTAATGAACTTATATCACCACTATAGGTAACAACCATTCCCTATATCCAACCCAACGACCCCAAGTTTTTGGGTGTCAACATACCACCTCAATCCATGGAAAAAATCTATGATGTATTCCCCATTTTTTCTCATGATCAACATTATCACCCAAGGACAGAACATCTACAAAGTACCCCACTAACATTATGGTAGTTATCACTATCCTCCCATGTAAACACAACCCAAAGGCCTCCACCCTAACAGTGTATAATAATATCTACATCCTAAAATAATTAAAAGTGAGAACCCCATCATCCCAATCATCAGAGGGTGATATACCACTATTTAACCACACTAGTGAATCACATTTCCACCTTAAGTATCCATTCCGAATCAAAATATCTCTATAAGTAGTGAATATGTCACCCAAAAATCATGGTATCACAAACATCATACCCCGATGATCTCTATATCACCCACACTATCATCCATACCCATCACCATAATAATGAAATTTCATATCTATGTTTTTACATGAACAACATAGAACAATTACCCACATATAATATACACTTACCCTTCATAGAACCAACTATTCATTAAAGTGATGCACTCATACCACCCAATGTACCCCCATATAGCTCATTTGCTCATTTTGATCCCAACTACCACCCAATTCCAAGACTCCACTTCAAACTAAATTACTTAACATGGTCAACACATCTTTTTGTTGGGCGACATTTGATCTCAACTACCACTATGAACCCATGAAAATATACCCACCACTCTCTCGACCTAGATAACCCATTATTGTTAAATTATCACTTCACACCCTCACCTTAACTAAATACCATCATTGTTAGTGGTTACTTAGACCCCACACAAATTTCATGAGACCTCTTCTAGGATAAAAACACCCTAAGACTCCTCATTATCCCTAGAATATGATGTCAGTTCTTTTACAACATTATCCATCATATCTGAATACCACATACCTAACATATAATGCCACACACATATAATGGTGGAAGAAATTATGAGTCCACAAATAGAGATCTCATAATAGCTGACCTATTTAGAATTTCTAGTTGATTAGGATCTAATTAAAAGAAATATTAAAACTTGAACCCCCCACAATTTTTGCATAACTATTGAGGAACACAATAATAGTAGAAGAAAAAAACTCACATGGACCCTATGACTTACCCATCATAATCCAAAGGGATAGTTGAATCATTGATCTTGCAATAAATAGTGGATGTCCTCTATTGTAGGAAAAAGAGATAGAGGGTGGAATAGTGATGAGTGGCTGCCACCCATCTAAATAAAGAAACCACCTCATTTTACATAAATTTAAAACAAATTAAATAAATTAATTATAAATTTTAAAAAACTTCCAATGGGGTCTATTATGGAGTGACTACATGGGTCATGGAATAAGTCCCCTTTCGCATGGTCACATTGCACCATGGCTATTTAGGACGTGGGAAAATTCCACAGTCTTGAGAAGTACCAAGAAACTTGACCACCCAAGACCAAGATCCTGTTATAAGGTAACCTTATATATCAAAACTCAATTCCCTATATGGATATAGCTTCACATAACAACCTCCAACCACAGTGACTTGAAAAATCCCCCATCGTGCACCATTTTTAGTGAAATAAATTGGTTACAACTTGATTATGTAACTTTTAAGTCCTCTAGGTGAATTAACTTAGGGGGGGTGAATCAAAGTATGAAAGATTAAAACTACTGCCCCTTCAGTTCTTGTATCTTTATTAAAAAAACTTCTCTCTTTCCCCATTAGAAATATATGAATAGAAATAAATCATTCACAGGACACCACAATTTTACTTGGTTAACTATCACTAAGGTATATCCAAGGATCATACAACAAAAATGTGATGATGTTAAACATCCACTAAATCTCACTTAAAAATACATGGTTTGGGCTAGATCCTTTATGCCCAGGCTCACCACCTTTACAAGATTTATGGTCTTCTCACTGCATTCACATGGGTCACTCTCTATGTATTTTTCTCTAGCTCACTACTGGTGTAAAGGATCACTGTCTTCCTCTTCCTTGACTCAATGCTCTTGGAAGGTATCCCATCATAGTTTATGGACTTGTTGGTCCTTTCATTTTCATGAAGGCACAGATCATCAATTTTATATAGATTCTCTATTGAAGTCCCTTTTTCAAACATAGAGGAAATCCACTTTTACACATATTGTTGGGTTAGTAGAAACTGATTTCGCGAACTGTTCTAGTGTTTTTTCCATATTTCTTGATTCCTCTACGAACTAACTTGATTCCTATGCGTACATTTTTGAAGGAATTCTTCACAGATGACCTCTCTACAAACTTCTTCCTCTTCTGTGAATTTTCCTCCTTCACAAACTGCTTCTCCTCTATTTCCACATACCAGCTCCACGTACTGTCCTAGATTTCGCGTACCATATTTGCTTCCACGTACCACCTATGGAGTTCCTTCTTCCATGAACCACTTCTTCGTTTTTGGGATTCAGTGCCACAAAAAACCGTTTCACGGAATTTCTTATATGAATTGCTTCAGCGTTTGTATAATTCTCCTTGCGATCCTATTTTGGACTTAGCTGAATTCCTAGAGAGAAGATATTTTCTTATGAAAATCGCTCTTCGTAGTTATGGGATTATCACTCCTTATATATTCAAATAGATCCGAAAAATCTTCTAATATGATATTACCTAAATCTTGAATTTTTTACATACTTTACCGCATACTGCTTCTCCCACAAACCATTCTTCCCTACGTGGTCCACATACTGCCTTTACTTCTTCACGACGACACAAATCATTGTCTCATTTTCAAAAAAGATACCCTTCACGAATTCTCAATTTACCACCTCATTTCTATGATTGAAAATATATCACACATTCCTTAAGCCTCCCATGAACCGCATTCCATCCCGATAACCTCCATCCTTCTGTGCACCACATGCCTTCTCCACAAACCATTTTTCGTGCACCATTTTCCGTTCCGCGAACTGTTCCTACTATGTGGTTCACAATCACCTGACTTTATCAATAAACACAATTACACCCAAATCATACTGAGAGGACACGTTGTGGGACTTTTAAATATAATCTAGCATACTAAAAACTTCATCTCACACATCCACTTTCCACATCACATTTCCATATGTTACACAATTATCTTTTTCTTACAACAAAATTTTATGTCAAATCCTGAAATACCAACACTTGGACTCTACTAACACATACAAAAACACAAAAAACATTAAAGTGCACACAATCTAACCAATTTTAGACTTGATTTGCCTACCAAAACACCCTAATTCATTACATATTATCTTTATAAAATGGTCTATAACTCCCAGTATAATCAACATATACTTCTTAATGAACTATTTGAGAAATTTATTTATGTTCATTAACATTTATATTGATCAGATAAATTAAGTAATTACAAAATTATTAGTTAATTATACTTTATATTTTATCATCAAATGTTATCTATTTTAATTTTTTATACTTGTTTTGGTATCATGGTTTCTATTTTCATAGTAAAGGTATGACATGACACAATAAGTGGGGGGTGTGGTATATTATATTCTAGAGACAACTAGAGTTGTTCATCACACCTAAATATTATTTTGATTAGATAATATAAGTTATGATCAATAAAAAATATATCAGATTACCCAATAAAAATACATAAAAAACTATACTATGGAATAATGTGATCTCTATAAAAAATAATAAGAATAAGATGAAATTAGATCTAAAAAGTTAAAAATAATGCATGGAGTGTTGATTAATAATTGAAATACTCTAAGAAAAATATTTTTAACAATATACATCCAATTCAATGGAATCATTCACTTTTATCCAAAGTGGAAGAAATATCAATAGTCCTAATCCTAGGTATCCCAATTATTTACATAGAGGTTTCTCAACAGAAAAAGTATCAGATAAAAATTTTCTTCCAATTATAGAAAGTACCCAACAAAACTGATAATATATAGAAAATCTTAAGAACCTTAAGCTTCATCATATGTAACCCAATCATAAGGGTTATGTCTTCCTATTCCCAAAATCCCTCAATTACATAGACTATACAATCATTCTTCCACACTTAGAAGAGACTCAATCATGAAGAATCATATAAAGAATGAATATAATTGAAAATTATATTAACATTGAAATTAAACCCTCACTAAATAGAGATACTTATAAAAAATAAATTTAAAGAAAAAATATAATCTAAAGTGCTCTATGAGATAAAATTTTGTAGATTTAAACATGATCTCACGATTTCAGAGAAGTTTCACAATCATCTTTGGTTCCATGAAGCCTTAAGTTTAATTTATATAATCACACAATAAAAAACTTTAATTTTCAGATTATAAGATATTTGTAACATCCCGGATCCGGATTTCACTTTAAGGTTCCCCATGACTAGTTTGCCAAATGGCCTCAAACACATTTCCCCAAACTCCGAAGGCTTCTGACCAGTAGCGAGGGCCTATGTGTGTAGGGGAAAAACTATGCCCTCATTGGAAGAGTGTAATACAATGAAAACAATAACAATACAATAGAAGAATTTTTAATACCATGTAATAGAATTAAATAATGTAAGATTGATAATATAAATTACCAGATGTCATAACATGCAAAGGATGATGCTGCATGCCACATGATCTTGGAAAACATCCAAAACAGGTCACACTGTATTGAAACATTATATAAGCACCAAAAGTAAAAAATAGACAAGAGAAACTCAAAAGCATTGTAATCCCCGACATACTCCCATGCTTTCCTGATCCTAAATAGCATATCAAGTACCTGTAGAAGGGAACTTTCCATGATCAACACCTACAAATCATATAATATTTTTGGGCCCAAAAGCATGACCCAAATAGGGTGTGAGACTAAATCCCAGTAGGAAACCACCCATGGTCTGTGCCAATCTATCAGTGAAAATATATAATAGATAGTGTACAATAGTGAAAGAAGTAAAGAGTAGGTACCTAAAAGTAAGAACACCAGATGTCTCAGAAGACAATCTAATCAATTACAACTGATGTTTGAATCCAAGCTTGTGATTTGGCTTGGCAGACACTTCATTAGTCATTTCATTTCATTATTCAATTTATAACTAATTCTGTTCTTGACATCCTAAAGTGTAATTTAAATATCACTCCTTGTTTATTTAACCAAAACCGTATAACCATGGTATAACATAACACCAAATTGGATCAGAACCCTCTATATAAGCATTTCATTAGTCAATCAGGGTGAAAACCTGGTATATAAGCATTTCATCATGTATTAGGGTGAAAAACTGACATATATGAATTTCAGCATTTGTCAGAGTCAAAACCCGATATGTAAGAATGTTATTAGAAAAATAACACATGTAACATATAATATTACATGTTTATCAAAATAATAACTCATGTGGACATAAAATATGTCAAAAACCTTTCAAGTAATCTTACCATTACCTGACTGAACAATTATAAACTCACTTGGGAAACACATATCACAAGCTAAACATGTGAATTAAAGAATTAAAAGGCATAAACATTTATTATCTCATGTGGGAAAATCATTCAAATAACAAATTCTATTTTAAACAACCATTAACAGTAAATCAAAGGCATTAACATAGGCATCCTAGGCTAAACAGATTAATATATGTCATCCAAGGGAAAACATACCCATAGAGTGGCCCTCAAATAAGGCTAACAATCTCAAACATGACTTATAATCATTTAATCAATTAACTAATCAACATTAGGTAACAACATCAGTTAGTATTCAATTTAGGTGAAAACTAAAAATGGTTTCGCAACACTCCAACATATATAATAAACTGGGCAATTAGAAAAATGCATGAGACCACTTACCTCATGTTCATATGACTCTCGTCATCCACTATTGGCTTACAAATCAACCTAAAACGAATTAGATCTACAAAAACTATCAAAACTCTCAACCCTAAATAACTATGTTGAAAGAAAAAATCAAGAAGAAAGGGTCAAGAGTAATCAAGCACTCACTGAGAGGATTATAATGGATCCAACGATGTTCGAGTTGGAGATCGTACAAAAAATTGGGAGACAAACCCTCATTAATAATTTTTGGGCACACCATACATTAAAAAGGAGTCATTTCTATCTGTCAGACAAACAATGACACTATTGTTTGATTTAATAAAAAAAGTACAGAACATGTACTTGAAAATACAATCTATTTACGTGTCCTTTCCATACAAGTCATGGAAAAGTCATCAAATGATGGGTAATGGGTTTACATGGAATGTCACCCTCCATACACGGTGTGTATATAAAGGTAAATAGTGTGTAGACCCCATTCATGTCATGTAACTGGCCTATAACCAGCCCTTGACATCTTTTTATGCCATTTTCATAAGTTAAAACTAGAAAGGAAAGAAACATATATCAAAAGAAGAACGGGGTTCTTACAGAGTTCCCCCTTAAAGTAATTCATCCCCAAATTTCTCTTCCAAGGGTGGTGAAGAAACATTTGTGAATAACTTTGGAAATTGGGATCATACTTTGGCTTCCCTCTCCCCGGTCTCTTCTTTCACTCGATAAAACTACCATGGAACCTGTACAAAATGAATAGACCGACCACATAGAACCTTCGTGCTACTATCCACAATAAGTATAATATTCTCTTAAAAGGATACATCTTCATACAACTCAACTTCCTCAGGCTGAAAGGTGTGAGACGAGTCTGAATGATAGCGGCATAGGAGAGATTCATGGAAGACGTTGTGCATAGCTTGGTACCATTGAGGTAACTGAAATTGATACAAAACCGACATAATTCCCTTCAGAATCTTGAACAGACTGATATATCATGGTGAAAGTTTACCCTGTCTCCTAACCCATTTGTGTCCCAACCTCAGTGAAACACATAGAAATACCTGATCCATGAACTAAAACTCCAGAGGTCATCTGTGGTGGTCAACATATGATTTTTGACAAGGCTGTTCTACTACCGAGAGAACCCAAAATCTAGGACACATGCTTGTAGCATGTCCCACCACACCTGTATTGTAAAATCTTACTAGCCATCAATCAAAGGGTGGTATTTTTTTTCTTAAAATCACCTATATACCCAGCGCTATTTGTAGACCTTGCCATAAATGGGAAGAAAATTTAGTGTCCCTATCTAAAATGACAGAAAAAGGAACCCCATATAGTAATAAAATCACATGGATGTACAACCTTCCAAGTTCATCAACACTGAATGTTTCCTTGATCGGTAGGAAGAGTGAAACCTTCATGATTCTGTTAAGAACAATGAAAATAGAATCATTACCACAACACCTCCAACACTGGAAAAATACACCAATAACACACCTAAGCATTCAAACGATGCTACCAGAATGATTTTCCTTTAACTGGATGAAAATAAACACAACTGAGGTGTTATCAGCAACATCATATTCAGGAAGGGTCAAACCCTGATCGAACTCATCAAAACTAGTCACGCAATCATTCATTGAAAGACATTGAGGACTTTCACATCACAACCACCATAAACTGGTAGAGTTTTTGAATTGGATCACTTGAACTATACATGGGGAAAAGAAGGATAATGAGTTAAACCATCACTAGATGACCTATCTTAGAAACAAACAAATTAGAAGGGCAATGTATTGAAATAGAACACAATTCTTTCTCCCAGGGCACCACACGCCCAAAATGATAAAAAATTGTAATTCCATATCCATCCCACCAGAGTCATTAAATCCTTTTAAAGCATCACATATGAGCACAACAATAAGTCCAAGATAACATCAGATTCATTAACTCATAGTCCAAGGAGCTCACCAAGATGGTCCATAGTCTCTGTTACAAGTGAGACCCTGGTATAAGGACAAAATTCCACATAATAACACTAACTGAACATAGAGTGACATCCACATGGAGGTCACATCAATGAAAGTAGCAGGAATCCAGATTCCTTCAAAGGTGTTCATATAAGGGAACCCAGGTATCACTCAGGAATAACCAAGACTCATTTAAAACCATTAATCCAATGTACAACACCGAAAAATATTTCAAACTAGACGAAAGGATTTCAATTACAGCATGACGTATAAATGATGCTCTCTTAGTTCATCCAGGACAATGCTAAGAAAGGGGGCATGCTTGTCTCTTAAGAAGGAGAACACTATGAGGATTTCAAGTATTACCATATAATGACAGATGAACCACTACTGTTCGACCTCCTTAAAAAAACATAGCTTCACTTGCTGACACATTTTCATTTAACTTACCACAATGGTTTTATCCAAAATAATTTCCATGATATTTTATGTTTAACAACTGAGGTCCATTCATGATCATTGATGCCTCACAAGGACTACACATAGATCCAAAACTCAACAATGTCGTATTTTCAAGCAAACATCAACATGGAACAAGACTCACAAGTCTCAAATCCATTCAAGTAGAATTGACCATTTTTGAGTGGTCCTTGATTATGATCCTTCTACACGCAATGAAATGCTTAAATATAAACGATGGGATTCTCCCTACCTAGGAGTGTCCTAGACATTGAGAAGAAGGAACAACTAATATTAGACAAGCTAGTACATAACCAAATTAAATGCAAGAGTGTCGTTCCACCAACCACGATCACCATGTCATATGACTTGGCATGAAATACAAAATTGAACTGATCAGCGTATCAAAACACCCATGTTGTATAAATTCATCCTAAGCTGTGGGATGAACTTGGTTTGAAAACATTTAGGTCATTCTACTCTAGTAATAATCGAGAATAGACATGATATCTTAAACCTCAATGATTTAACAGAACTTGATGTCTCATTTTTAACATTTGAAATTCTATGGGTACAACGTATGTCAACATATAATACCCTGAGTTTACAAGAAAAGACAACACATTATGGGTACTATTCATAGGTTTTCCTCCCTACGCATCTTAGTACCAGATGGCTCACACAAGAACTAGCTCAGAAGCACATAATCAACACAACAATTTACACAGATAACAACGTACCAATTCACCCATCACTTATGAAAAGAGAGGTTCAAACGACCACCTAAGCAGCTGGCCATGGTCGAGGTATGTCTAACCTGCTGAACTGTGAATTCCCCAATGCTCATTACCATATAAAGGGTCAATATACAATGATAACCCATCCAAACAAGGGTGTAATCTTTAAAGAATCAAACGTCCTATGAGGGAAAATGATACCTAGGCGGTACTGTCATTGGAAAGATCTACCATATGATAGCCCCTTATGAAGCATAAGCATCATATCACTAAAAGGCATCCTACTCCAGATCCTCTAGGTAACACAACCGAAGGCATCCTACATAGGATACTTAGATAAAAAGGCAAGGGATGAATCCTACATGAGATCCTAAAAAGATAAAAAACATATGAATCCTACAACATGGACCCTTGAAAATGGCACAAAAAAGAGAGATACTATAATGGACTCCGTAGAACAACATGTAAGAAAAGGAATACCTTAGGGGATACTTGGTAACTAGATAGAAGATAGAGACATCCTACATGGGATTCTCTAGGTCAAAACCTAATAATAAGAATCCTATACGGAATCCTTGATATCAACTCGTATCACAAACTCATTGGACATAAGGACACATCTCTCATGGGAGAAATCCTCAATGCATATGTCATAAGAGATATTTCACTGCTCATATCAGATCATGGGTCTTAACTAGGTTGGTTTGAACACCCTACCATTCATTCCTGTCAAGTTCACTCTCAAGTGACAACTAAAAATGGTAACTAGAGGAAGAACCTATAAATTTAGAGATAAGCCCCAAAACACCCATTAGGAGTCCTCAAAACACTCCATAGGTTTCACCATTGTGATTTACATAGAAAATATCCTAGAAAGGACTACTCTCAAGTCCGAATCTAACAAAGGGAGATAAAAAAGGAAAAGTCCCTTAAAGATTACTAGAAAAGAAGTACACGATGTGTAGAAAGCACACACGGTATGTACCCTCAATCTTTTACATAGGCTTGTACGCCCGCTGGCCTAAGTGTGTAAACATCACAAGTACATGGTGTGTCCAGCTGACACATGATGTGTACTCAACTCTTCCCTCCTAGACATGTACCTTTACATGTCCATAGACACATCATGCCATCCTATATAAAAGAAAATGGGGTGTACTTATAGTACGTGACATGTTCTGATCAATACTCAACAACCCATGTTTTCTATCACATGATCAGTTACACGGTCAGTTACCACACGACATGTACATAAGGTACACGGTGTGTACATGAAAAAATTTCTTTCTTCTTGAATGAAAAAACCCATGGAGTGTGTTCATAGGACCACACATCGTGTTGTCTAGGTTTTTGGATAGTAAGCCTCATGAACTTCCTCGAAACCCCTGTTTTTTAAAAAATATAGCAACGATGTGCCAAATTCTGATCCATGGGGGCCCATACTTCCCGCGAATCAAATCTTGGAATCCACATATAGCACATAACAACACAAAATATATCCCATGCCTGAAACATGATCCACCAAATTTTGATCCGAGAGGGCCCATACTCCCTGGGGACCAAAGTTTTGTGTCCATCCAATTAAAACATAACATATACGAATAAACCTATCACAAAAGTAGGCATAAATATCACGATACCTATCAAAACAAAATGCATATCTAGCACGATATCTATAACAACAACATGCAATTAAATAATTCTCTCTAAATGTCATGGTAAGAATGCACGACATGTGATTCGAATAAGTGCCTATATGAGGCATGAAATTACATACCCTCATCATATCAGGTTGCAACACTATAGAACCATGATGATATAAATAATAATAGCACAAATACTTGTGTATCACCCAATAGTGAAATCATGTCGACTGTAACAACTCACAATCCAAAATCACAATTCAATCCATGATAATTTGGATTTACCAAGTACGCAGGGTAGCTACTCCCAGGAACAGATTAGTACCAAATACCGTGCATTTTCATCTCTATCTATTATTGCCAAACAACAAATAAAACCAGAAAAGAAATACTCTAATACCACTTTGTAACATCCTAGATCTTGATACTAGTTTAAGGTGCCCCATATTTGACTAGACACATGGCCTCAAGCGCATTTCCCCAAATTCCAGAGGCTGCCAAGTAGCAGGGATGGCCTAGGTGTGATAGGGGAAAACTATTCCCTCATTGGCAGATTGTAATACAGTGGAAACAATAAAAATACTATAGTAGAAACAGTAATACCATGCAATAGAAGTAAATAGAAAAAGACTGATGATATAAATAACCAGATGTCATAGCATACAAAGGATGATTCTGCATGACACTTGTTCTAGGAAAACATCCAAAATAGGTCATACTGTAGTAACATATAATATAAGTACCAGAAGCAAAAAACAGACAAGAGAATCTTAGAGGCTTCGCAAGCCTCAGCTTGATCCCTTGCTCTCCTTCTCCTAAACAACATATCAAGTACCTATATTTGGGTAATTTCCCTGATCAACACTTGGAGTATTTTATCTTTTTGGGCCCAAAAGCAGGACCCAAATAGGTTGTGAGACTAAATCCCATTAGGAAAGCACCCAAATTATATTCCAATCTGTTAGTGAAAATATATAACTGGAAGTTTACAATAGTGAAAGTAGTAAATAGAAAGTACTTAAAAGTAAGAAAAAAATATTTCCCAAAAGATAATGTAATCAAGTATAGGTGAAGGCCGAATACATGCTTGTGATTTGGCTTGGAAGATGCATCATTAGTCATTTAATTTCATTATTCAATTTAGAAATGAGCCCGATCTTGACATCTGAAATTGAAATTCAAGTATCACTCCTCTTGTATTTTACCAAAACCATATAACCATGGTATAAAATTACACAAAAGTAGATCAAAACCTGATATATAATCATATTAGTGGTCAATCAAGGTCGAAACTCGGTATATAATCATTTTATCATGTTTTATCGTCAAAACCAAGTATATAATAATTTTGACACGTGTGAGCATAAAAATCTACTATATAATCATTTCATCATAAAAAAAACATGTAACTTACACTATTACAAGGTTAACAAAATAATAACTCATGTGAGAATAAAAAAAGTCACAAACCTTTCAAGTAATCTTACCATTACAAGCCTTAACAATTATAAACTCACAGGGGAAACTCATATCACAAGACTAATATGTGACTTAAACTATCACAAGTCATAACCATTTATTATCTGACATGATCAAATCATTAAATTAACCAATTCCATTTTAAATAACCCATAAAATGAAATCAAAGGCATGCCCATAGGCATCCTAGGCTAAACGACTAAATGCTGGTCAACCAAGGGAAACACACCCATGAGGTGGCCCTCAATCAAGGATAACAATATCAAACATGACTTATAATTATTTAATCAATTACATAATCAACATTTGGAAGAAACATAGGTCAATATTCAATTTAGACAACACCAAAAAATGGGCTTGCGGCACTTTGACACATTTAATCAACTGGAAAATTAACGAAATGCATGAGACCACCTACTTCATGTTTGTACGACTCTCCTCATCTACTGTTGGATTTAAAATCAACAAAAAATTGATTTGATCTAAAAAAATGAGAAAAATGCTCCACCCTCGATAACTAGGTCGAGAGAAGAAAACAAGAATAAAGGTTTAAGTGGAATCGAGCACTCACCAAGAGGATTCCAACAGATCCGAGGGTATTTAAATCGAATATTGTACGATGAATCAGGAGCCAAAAACTCATTTGGATTTTCTAGGTGCGTCGTACATTGAAAATGATTCGTTTCTTTCCATATAACACAAAATGATGCTACTATCCAATTTAATAAAAAAAGTACACAACATATACTAGAAACTACACATTATGTAGGTGTCCTTTCCAAATGTCCTCGCTAGTTTATCACATGGCATGTAACCCTCCATACACAGCATGTACATAAATGTACACAACATGTAGAACCCATTCATGTCATGTAACAGGCCTACAACCATCCCTTTACCTCTTTTTCTGTTATTTTCTTAAGTGATAAATGAAAATGAATGACCCATAACTCAAAGGAAGAACCAGGTTTATACAATCTTTATGTTAATTGTAATATAATTAGACATTGTATTCAATAATATAATCTATTCATTTTAGAAACTATAATTTGACAAGCACTCTTCCTCAATAATATTAATCTCAATTGAATGACATTTAGTAATACTTCTTATCATATCATAATAAGGTAGATCTAGTATGCTCATCCTCTATTAAGATAATAGATATTAACCATACACATAAAACACTTTAAGAAATTCATTTCATGTTAGATTAATCTCATAAATAATGATATTTTTATTTTCAAAACCAAGGATATAAAAGTGGACTTTGACCCAACAATCTCCCCCTTTTAGAAATAATAAGAAACACATGAGAAAATAATTTTGGATCAAAATTTAAATGGAAGCTTCCTGTAACTTTCGATGAAACTCACCCATGAGTTTATCATATCGAATATTAAATCTATTCATGGTTTTTAAGATTTACCCTTTTAATTAAAAATCGTAACATATATATTAAAGAGAAAAAAAATTAATGTTCCCAAAATTCTTAAACATCTCCCCCTTTTCAATTTTCAAAAATAAACACAAGCTGATAGAAAAAAAATATTTTTGATAATAAAGTAAATGATATAATAGAAAAATAAACCCCCTTAATATTTTAATTAAATCTATGATTCCAGATAATATTCATAATCCAAGAAAAATACAGATATGTTTTATATATATTTTAATTTATTTTCATGTCATTTTATTATAATTTAATTCAAAAAGTCTCAAAAAACCTCTCCCACATGGTAATTTTGATATATAAATTCCTAAATGAAAATAATAGCATATATGAAAAAAATGTAGTAAAAAATAAAGTCAAAATATCCTTTATTATTTTATTTAAAAAGTATATTTATTTTTTTAGTTTTATAAATTATAGATTATACAATGTTTAATGATTATATCGCTATCTCAACCATTCGATTAAAAATATAAATTCCCTAAAAAAATATGTGAATATAATTTAAGAATTCCTAACTAATATTTCTAAATTAATATAATAATAATTAACATGTCAATCATATTATTTGATAAAATTAATCTTATAAAACCATATGATAGAATTAAAAATGAAATTATAAATATATTCTTTTCTAAGAGTTTTTAATATAATAGTTCCATTCTTCTTGTACTCCTCTCAATTGCTTCAAACACAATAAATTAAAAACGTAAAACATAGATTTACCGAAATTTATCAATTTATGAAAATTATTATTAAAAACTAGTTTAATTTTTTTACATGGGATAATAATGAATAATTTTAACATCTTGGAAGTTATCTCTTATTGTGATAATGTGATCTTATTATTTTTTATGATGGTTCTATAAGTTATTCAAACAGGTTTTTCTTATCTTTTAAAAAAATTAATTGTAGATATGATAATCTCTACACAAAACATAGCTAAATATCATAAAACCCCCTTGATAATGTAAATAAAATTTAAAGTGAAATTTTCATTGTATACAAACATACATAAAATAATAAACTACATAAAAGGGCTTAAGTGTAAAAATTTAATTTATAGGAATATAATTTCCAATATATTTTCAAATAAATTTAATAGGTACCAGATATTAAAATTTAGATGATGATACACAATGAAGTCATTTAATTATAAATTAAATCTAATGAATATAAACTAGCATTTGTTTAACTGTATTTGAAATGATTACCTTTGGGGATAAAATTTTTCTTTTCTGTAATGTTTAATATTCACAAGTTACTTTGAAATATATCATCAATGTTGTCTGAAGGATTGATTTTTTTTTGATAAAACAAGTTCTTCTAAGATATTCATGTTTGGAACTTTGAAAAGAAAGTTTAAATACTATGAGAAAATTAGTTATTATGGTAATTCCTATATTTGGTGGATTTATATTCAGGTCAAAATGTTTTATTTTTGTGTATCAATTGAAAAAAAAATTTCTCAAAAAATTTTATTATAGTGGTAAAGATAGTTAATAATTTATTCTAGAAATAAATATCTGATTTAAGTTTCACCATCTCTAATTAACTTTCATAAAAGTTTTATAATTACCTATATTCTCATAAATTGACTTTGAGACATTACTTTTCAATTTATCTAACTCTATAATGAGTTTTTCATTTTCATTATTCACCTCATAAAATAATTCCATTAACTTTAAAATGTCATATTTCTTCTTTATAACATTAATTTTAAGTTCTAAATATTTTTTAAATAATTTTATATAATATATCCCAACCTCAGTAAATGTTTCTTTTTCTGGATTAAAATATTTCTTCAATAATTTATTCATTTTCTCCAAAATCATTAAATTTTCACCATTTCTTCATGTGAACATGCATCATACTCATCATATGATGAAGATAAATTCTCTTTATTTTATTCAAGTGAATCATTAGGATCAAGTGATAACTATTTAATCATACTAGAATTTACCTTCTCTATAATAAAAAAATTATTTTGTGGTACCCTGGCATAAAAACTAATATTCCTCCGTATCCATGATTATCTGAGTCATCAATATCCTAACAAAGGTTTTGGTATTCACAAGCCATCATTGTATCATTAGTTTATCTAAAGTATTTTTTTATCATTTCCATTTGAAAAAATTTAGTCCATATTTTTGTTCTTTAGCCTAAGAAAACCAGGTCTAATATGTAATTATTTCGTATATTCATCATAGATAACATCCATTGAATCAGTATTTTTACATATTTTTTAAATCTTTTTGTTTATCCCTTTGGAAATTATTTTTTCACATAAACCAATTCATTCATCTAGAGAACTAATTTACTTCACTTCAACTAATTTTCACAAAAACTATTATTTTTAGATATAATTGGAATAGTAGTTTGAGATCTAGAGTTTAAAATTTCATACTTTGATGTAAATGGAACAACATTTTTTCTTCTCTATTTCTTCACATATATTTTTAGAGAAATTTATCATTTCTTAAATGAACTGATCATATAATAAGTACTTATATTCCTATGATGCTTAATATAATATAATTCCATCCTCTTGGATTCCCTTTACTTAGGAAAAATATCAATCAATTTTTACACAAGATATTCATAAATTCTTTCCTTCTCACCCAAATAATAATGTAAATTAACAACTATCACGAGTCAATGATACATTAGTTACACTAATTCTTGATGTAGAAAACCAAATTTCTTATAATAAAATCTAAATATAGCTATTCGAGTTAAAAGAACTTTACAAGTTCTAATATGTGTTTCTTTAAGATTATTATAGATTCCAAATTTCATCTAGAGAGATGAAACTTATCTATATATGTTTATTTGAATTATAAATACTAAGTTATTAATCATACAAAAATTAAGTTGAAAATATGATCTTTCCTCTCGAGTAAATATAGTGATTTCCTTCTACAAAATTTTGCAGCTTACAATAAATATGATATAATTATCTAATATAGTGTTTATGAACAAAGATTTTATATAGTCACCCAAATATTCATAATCATTTCTTTCAAATATTAGTGGTCTATTTGGATTTACATTATACAAACTACCAAGATGAAAAATAAATATGGTTGTAGTTAAATAAATAGAGTTATAGTTAAATAAATTGATTTATAGTTAAATAAATAGAGTTATAGTTAAATAAATAGAGTTATAGTTAAATAAAATATATAACTTAATATTTCAATAAATTCAATTATTTCTAATAATTTTTATAATTAAAAGAGAATAGAGTTATAGTTAAATTTTGTTCTATTTTCTTATTTTTTTTATTACAATTATATTCGAAATATTCAAGGAAACATCCAAACATGGTTATTTAAAAAAAATCCATATAGGTTGATAATAGAGCATAGGATTAAAAACAATACAAAATAAATGGAAAAATTTAATAATGATTTTTTAAATAATAGTTGATGAATTTTATGAGTTCAATAATGTCTAGATTCTATAATGTCCAGTAATTCTTTCCATTTTTCAATTATTTAATAAAAAAAATTAGAAAACAATTATGTGAATATGATTAAAAACATTAAAACTAAGATACAAGAATTCATCTATCAGAAATTAAAGTATTAATAGAATTATTTAAAAAAATAATCTTATAAAACCATAATAGGTATTGAAAAATGAATTTACAAATCTATTATTTTCTAAGAGTTTGGACCATAATATTTCCATTATTATTATCCCCTTACAGAATCCTTCTGAAGAAATAAATTAAAAATTAAAACATAGTTTTCAATGAATTTAAAAATTTATTAAAATTAATATAAAAACCAGTTTAAATAAAAATTAACATAGAAGAAGAATAAAGAAGTTGAACTTGCAATATGTTATTTACTACTATGATGTTATGATATTATTATTTTCAATGATAGTTTTATATATTATTGAATTACTATGTTCATATATTTTTATTGAAATTAATAGTAGATATGATAATCTCTATTTGAATGCTAGCTAAACAACACATGACCCCCTTTGATAAGGACTTTAACATTTAAAGAAAAAATTAATTGTATAAAAACTTTCATAAAAATATAAACTATATGTCAGAGCATATACATAAAAATTGAAATCATTGGAATTAAATTTACAATGTATTTTAAAATAAAGTTACTAGGTATAAGATATTAAAATTCAACTATTGTTATGTGGTGAATTTATTGGAAATTACTCTTGAAGAATTTATACCCACTTTGGTCTAGATGGATTTGAAAAGATTACCTTTATTAGCCAAGCATTTATTGTTCTTTGATGTTCAATGACTATAAGTTCCATTGAAATATATGATTTATATTATTCAAAGGATTTATTTTTTAGAGAACACTGATTATTTCTATATCTACCTATTTGGAACTTTGAATATAAAGGATCACTACTTGAGATAAAGAAGTTAGTTTGGAAATTTTCATGTTTAGTGTATTTTACCCAAGTCCAGAAGTGGTCTTCTTGGTTCTCAACTTATTATAAAATTTCTCAAAGGATTTTATTCTAGGGGTAATGGAATTTAATAACTCTACTGTTCTATTATAAATTTCATATTTCTTCTCTGTAACTTTATTTTTATGTATTGAATATATCTTATAGAATTTTTGATAAGATATATTGACATCATCAATAACTTCATTATATTGATTAAGATAATTATTTAATATTTTAGTCCTCTTCTCCATGCTCAACACATATGTTTCCATTTCCCCATGTGACGGGGCATTGTACACATCATTCTATGAAGCTATATTCTCATCATCTAATTCAAGTGAAAAAAGAGATCGAGTGATAAATGAAAAACTGTATCATCTTCTACCTTCCATGTGAAGAATTTTTTTGGTAGTTTAGAAAAACACCTCAATTATTTCAGGTTCTATCACTATTTTAATCACTTTTTTCATGATAAGAGGATGGGTCACCTATACTAATCCATCAATAATTAGTATATTTTGAGTGTTTTATCACTTTTATATTTGAAAATTTATCATCACTATTTTTCTTATTTAACCTTAGAGAATCAAGTATGATATGTTTTCTTTCTTATATTCATAAAAGATAACACCTATTAAATAATTTTATTCATTAATTTTTCATGAATTTTCATCTATCCCTCTTGAAATTATTTTTCCCAAATACCTATTAATCCTAAAAAAATGAGTGATTTCACATCCACTATATTAAACACAGATGTTACTGTTTTATATACTATTCATAAATGTTTGAGCTTTAGAAATTAAGATTTCAGACATTTTGGTGAAGGAAACACAATTTTCTCTCTTTATTTATCTATATCTCATTTTAAATGACTTTCATATTTCATGAATGTACCAATTATATCATCATGACTTAGCTTCATAATAATTTTATTATCATATATAGCCATCCTCTTAGATTCTCATTCCATAGGAAAAATATCAATCAATTTTTACATAATATTTTCATTAGTAATTTTCTTGTCATTTAAAGGTTGAGGTCCTTTAAAAACTATCATAAAGTGATGAAGAATCAGTGCCACCAATTATATATTTATAAAATTAATGGCCATATAATCATCATTCAATATAGCTCGCCGAGTTTTAATAACTTTGGATGTTTTAAAGTGAGTAACTTCATGATTTTTCTAGACTCCAAATAATGTATGGAAAGATAAAATTTTTTATCAATATTTCATTGAATTGAAGATAATAAGGTATCCCTCACAAAAAAATTAAGCTGAATCATAGATAATTACTCTCAAGTAATTCTAGTGACTTCATTATCAATTTTTTTAGATTTTAGTCCATGTGAGATTATTTTTTTACTCAGGTGTTTATAAAAAAAGTTTCCATCTATTCAAACCAATATTCATAGTCATTCCATTCATATATAGGTGGTCTATTTGGGTTTATATTTACGGAACTACCAATAATAATTTTATTAATTTTCTCCCCCTTAGTGATTTTCAAAAATAATGAAAAACTGGGATAAATATGAGGTTTTAACTATAAACTTGGGCTCGAACACTAACATTTTTATTTATTTTGGAAACATACAGAAAACAACATACAAGAGTCATATCATGGAGGTCTAAAGTATTGGATCCCCCAAATAATCATTGATAGTAGAATTACTACTACCTAAAGTAAAGGATCATAGGTGAAGGAAGAGAGATACGATATGGTTAAGGGAAGCCTGGGATGCCAAGAAATCTGAAACCTTATTCCCCTCTCACCGAGTATGAGTGATCTTCATATGGAGGCCCATGAGTTGTTTTTACTTGCAAACATAATATTCTATACTCCATGGGAAACTTCCACCTTCTGTGAGTGCTTTGTGGAGGATCAAGGAATCCGTTTCCACATCCTTCAAATTAATCTTTCTTTGTTCACTTAACTCCAACCTCGTAACCAATGCCTTTTCCTAGGCCGGAAGAGCATCACCTATACCATAGAAGGACAAGAATTCAGAAATAATGAACCTCCAATGGTCTCTAATCAATCCTCCCCCTATTCTTTCCCCTCAAGAAGGACCCATCTATGTTGAGTTTGAGCCCAATGCTATAAGGGTACCAACGAACCCAAGACCCCAGGACCCTCCTCTCAATCTAGTTAGATGACCTGGATGGAATGTCCTTACTGAAAAGGCTCTCTGGAAGATAGAACATACACTTACTAAGTCTATAAAAGAGTTTTACATCTTGAATATGATTCTGGTGCTAGTTTAAGTGAAATTCCTTTGTCACACATCATTCATGGATTTTCAAATTATCCAAATTCCTTACACGATGTTGATCACCCTACATATACCCTCAAGTCCGTTGTCGCATGTTCCATTAAACCACCAGCTGAGAATGTCCTCTGGGAACCCTCCTACATCATGCCACCTTGTGAAGGATCCATACGTCTACCATGTCCAGCGATCCCAATCACTGTCGAAGAGGAGGTGCATAACCATTTCTTGTTTGGAGATTTGGTAGAACCAATATTTGGAGGGCAAGGACACCCCCATTAATTGGATGTTGTCATCAGTGGGAAATGTATTATTCCTCACTCATCACATCAAGAAATTGAACATTGGAGAGACCCCACTACACCAGAGTGTTTCTCCCTATGGGTCTCTAGTATTTGTATCCCTTCTCACACAAGCATAAGACTTCATTCAAAACTCTCCTGAGGAGGAGCCTATGAAGATTAGTCTGTCAGGATCCTCACTGTGAAAAATATATTTTAAGGAGACATGTTTAGTATCCTCAATAATGGCCTACAGAAATCCAGGATGGTCGCATGTTTCTCTTAAGGACATATCCGGTGTGGGGTAACCGAGAAACCACAAATTTCCTACTCCCCAATCCTGATGCCAAAAGTTAGCCTCTTATCTCCCCACCATCCACCTGGCGTAAGGCCATAAGACCTCCATATACAGTTGGATTAGCTTCCAAATACTTGATGTTCGAGATTTCTTCATCACACCATCCATGCCATATTTCTCTTGCATGAGCATTCCCCAAAGCGTCTCAGAAGGCCTTTCAGTAAAATATTTTATTTCGAATAATTTTCATGATCAAAGGAAAATAGCAATATAGTCCATATTTTTTTGTATTTCTCCCCAATGTCAGTTTGTTTCAATTTAGTTCAATTTTTTGTGGAAAAAATATCCCTATGGTAATTTTAAAAAATATAAAATAAAAATCATATAGAAAAAAAATATATTAGAAAAAATATCCAATTAAAATAGGAATAGAAAAATTCATTTTAGAAATTTTGAAAAATTCATTTTTAATTTTTTGGAAAATAATCAGGGAATTTTTTCAATTCTCTAATGTCTACACTCTATAATGTCTCATAATTCTCCCTATCTAAAACATCCATTGGGAAATTGAGAATCATAAAAAAATTATGTGATTTTGATTTAAAACATTCAAGATAAGATACAAATATTCATCTATCAGTAATAAAAGTTTTAATCAAAGAATTTGAAAAAATTAAACTTATAAAATGGTATGAGGGAGTGGAAAATGAATTAATAATCTATTTTTTCAAATATTATTAAATATATTATTTTAATTATTATTATCCGCTTCTCGAACCCTTATAAATAAATAAAATTTTCAAGTAAAACATAGAGTTACAAAAATTTATGAATTTATGAAAATTAAGATATACAAATAGTTTAAAAAAATAAACATAGGATAAGAATAAAGAAGTGGACGGTGTCTAAATGACCACCTCACAAGATACATCTCAAGGATCTCTATAAATCATGGACATAGCCACACCTGAGAGGATCAAAGTGCATCTATAAGTAACATCATCAACCAATCTCAAAACAAACTCCTAGGGAAGATACATTCAAACTAGATCAAGAACATTAAAAAGCATCAGACTGAGGAAGATGAATGATTTAATAAAACAATCTAAGGTCAAACACATTATCATATAAAAATTAAATAAATAATGAATCCAAATAAAGAAGGCTGATCCTTAAACACATCAAGATACTAATCACACATTCGTGACCCCCACTCCCAAGTGTTGTCCTCCCCACCATACTACTTCCAAAGGATACAAATGAAAAGAGTATTACACCCTTGAAAAAATTATCTTGATGGTCTTGAATATCAACAGGACATTCCTTGAAGGTTACACCATGTTTAAAATCCATTTAACCAAAATCAATAATATGGGAATATTCCCTATGATATTAGTGAAATCATGATACGTGGAATACATCGTAAATATGGATCAAATGTAGCAGTATTAATAAATGATAAACTATAAATATATTTAATTCTAACACCTCTAAAGTTCTAAACAATTAGGGATAAACTATACTAACTAGAAAAAAACTCCACTGTACATGATTAGTGGATTCTCTTAAGAACACATTATATCCTATTCATTAGTCTAGAGGCCTCCTCATATGATTAATATTAGACTTTTGATGATCTAATGACACATATATTCATACACATATCACCTATAACTTCTCTTTTGTACTCTACATAGATTCAAGTATAAAATTATCCAAATCTCTAATCTAATTCTAATACAATATATATTTTGATGGTCCATCATACGGTGATTTAAATAACTCCATAACAATAGCAGAATGATTGTTTTTGTAAAACAATTCTTTCATCAATAAGTGCCTCACCCACACAACTAAAAAATAAAAAAAACCTACACATGACTTGTCTTATAATTTCTAGATAATCATCTCTCTCTAACCATCTCTATATGTATGAATAATAGTTCCAAATCATAAATGGGAGACCAAATCATGATAGGGACCACTCCAAAACCTATAGGTAAAATGGGGATCATGATCAGATTTTATCTTCGTTGAAATCCCATGAACCCTAATTACATAATATAGATACTACCTTAATAAAACAACTACAAATCGTGACTCCTTAATCACTAAGAAGTGAGTTTACCATACCAAGTGGTCTGTGATTACCCATATGAAATCATATCCACCTCGAGGTCTGGGTAAACCATTGATGAAGGCTATCAACATTTCCTCCCACTTATACTAGGAACAAGAAGTGGATAAATAGAATCACTAGAAACATGGTGCTCAAACTTCACCATTTAGAATACTTTACATCAAGTGTTGTACTCAACAACCATGTGCTTTATACCATTCAAAAAACAAAATTGGCCTCTCATATAATGAAAAATAATTTACGAACTAGGTTATACTATAAAGTGAGAAGCTTATAAAGCAAGGAGTAAAAAATAATGAATTTTAGAAGGTAAAAAAAATAATCCCCTTAAAAAAATCTGATGATGAACACCCTATGAAAATCCCTCAGAGCAACATCAAAAAATTCTTGTTTATTCTAAACCTCTTCCTTGGAATCTTCCAACAAGGATTCCTACACCTACTGAATTAAAATTAATGAACTGTCACCTAATAAATCCTATAATATAAACTAATACTATATCATGTTGTAATTATACCAACTCTTTTATATCTATCAAAGAGTCTCTAGACTCACACACAACACTACCACATGGATCCCTCATTAAGGAATCTTCCAGAAAATTTCCATTACTAGGTTTATATGAGATATTGAAGTCATATTCCAAAAATAACTCCTGAAAAAATATCTTTCACAAATTCAAATAATACTAGGAGAAGACATTATTTAGCCTCTCATCATATGTGAATACTACAAAGAACTTATCAATGAGATAATTCCACAACGACTTCAAAGAAAACACTGCTACAACAATCTATAGATCATGGGTTGAATAGTTAAATTTATGAGTTCATAACTATAAATACACATAATAGATAACCTCCCTCTACTACATCAACACACTACCCATGAAAATACATGAATCATTAAAATAAACCTTTAAAGAAGTTCCTTCCTTTGATAAGTAATGAATTGGAGGACTGACTATTGTCTTCTTCAATTACTCAAAAGCATCATGAAACTTTCCATTCCACACAAAGTATTGATAATTCCTTTTTAAAACTGTAATGGGAGTTTAAATTCAAGAGAATTAAAGAAAAAACATCCTAAAATAGTTGGTGATTCCAAGAAAACTCTGTACCCCTACATTTTTTTGGGGATAACCATGCAACCACTACCTCAAAATCCGATTAATATAAAACCACTATAGATTGAGTTATGACATGTCCCAAGAAACAAAACTGATGATTCAATAAATAAAAATTCAAAAAATTCCCAAATGGATAATAAAACCAAATAATTACTAATAGAGTTCAAATATTCTCCATGTTATTTTCCTCAGAAATTAGAAACACAATGATTTCATCCATAAATACCAAAATAGATTTGTCCATAAATTCATGAAAAACTATATTCTTTATTATTATGAGAATAGATAAAGAATTCATCACTTATAATAGAATCCCAATGAACTTTTAATGCCTTTAATGAAATCTGAAATTAGAATTTGGAATATCCTAATTGGTTACTCATATTTAATGATATCTAGAATGTGAATTTATCTTCAAGGAATAGATTAATCCTATAAAATAATTGGATAAACCATAAATTCATGGTAGAGGATAGATGTTCTTTGCTATCAACTTATTCAAATGGAGAAAACTGATACATTTCCATAAAATTAAATCGCCTTTCTTCCCTAATTGATCTGGATCTCCCAATGGGTCACCATAGGTTGAATGGCTCCCATATATAGAATATCATCAATTTGAATCCATATATCTCGCAACTCAAAAGGGTTCATCCAATATAGAGACATCAATATAAGAGAAACACCTAGTTTTATCTTTATCACAAACATGATCTCTCATCAAGGGTGTAGTATCAAAATCACTTTAAGGAAGAAATCACAGTACTCAATAACAACCCTTTGTAACACCACTAACTAGTCATCTGCATACCCAGTATTAAATTAGTATAAAAAGAAGATAGAGACTCAACATGCCTTTGACCCATCCAAGGGTATTACACACCACAAAAACCACCCAGTCTTAATCATCATTTTAGAATATGAACCCTACTTATACAATATATGATAACATATCATGAATATATATAATACATGTTAAATATTTTTTTATTATATATGTAAATATTGGAACTCTCCCAAAAAGTGGAAATTCCACAAAACTAACCCATAGTCTCTGAAAACATCATAAAAGCTAGCTCGACCCCAAATTGGATTCATCAATGACAAGGTAACTTGAAGATCTTGACATAAAGTCTTTGTGAATATAATATAACAAGTCAAACCAAGTATATTGTGTAGTTATTGAATAAACAAATTCATAAAATCAAGTTTAATAAATGTATTCTACAGGATTCCATTATATCTAGATCACCTGATGCTTGTAAATTTAATCCATGCATCTTACCATGAACTAATTCTCAGCCTCCCTGGACCTGATGTTGATTAACTGCATTAGAAAACTCTTATTTCTATCCCTAATGATGAGGTGTGTCACTAGGATATTATCAACCTACCCTATCACATATATATAGTTCATAAGCTATATCATGTAGTAGCTACTATTAACTTGACTAATACTACTGTAATGAATAATCTTGAAATAGGCAGTTGACCACTTGATGACTATTAATAAAGGTGATAAACTCTATATTCTTATGTATGTGACCTTAAAAAGAAAAAAACCATGTCCCGCAAATGATAGAGGTATAAGAACTTCTACACCACACCAACACCTCATGATATGTGTTCAAGGAAAAGTGTTTCTAAACATTGGATCTCTAGATGAAAAGCCTCCTTAAAATTCCTCACCCTAACCTCCTCATCATGCATATAGTCCAAATAATAATTTTTAAGGTTCTTGTATTAGATATTGAACTTTTGCACAATAAAGCTCCCATAATAAATGGTGATAATATCCCACAAACAATCCATACATGTATTCAAAGATAGAAAAAAATCCCAGAACTAATCTCAAAACATGTCCCACACAACAACCGATTCCTTATGTTCCCTAACGAATAAAATTCAACACTTACAAGATGACCCATGAATCATTATCACAACAAAATAAACCCAATAATCCTTCTAATAATGACTCATACTTATATATATCTCCAACCCCTCTAGCCAATATATATCCTAATATAAAATGGCACCCTTATACATTTGCAGACCATATAATGGAAACTATAAAAGAATCCACCTCCAAGTGTCATTATCATCAACATTCACTCAAAAATTATCCACTCGAAGATCCTACCAAACATATTCAACTTGAAATTGATGGGGGCATAGACCTGAATCCATATTTATAAAAGAAAAAACATTTTGGACTCTTAAACCTGAGATAAAATAATATTTAAGACTAATTAATTAATTAATTTATAATTTCCATTTTCTACCCAATCTAGATACAAGAATAAAAAATAATGGTGAATTATCCTTACCAAGGTCATAATGCCACAAACAACATCACTTCACCTTGAATTTGCAGTAAACTTGAAGTTCCATGCATCATATCATGTGGTCAACTAAACTCCTATGTTGAAGTTGGTATCCCTCATTTAAAACATGTATTAGTCTCAAATAAACTGTTTACCTACCTACCCATGCATACTAAAAAATTACTCATTCCAAAATCTATTATATCTCTAAACCATTATCTTTTATACCACTCTATAACAAACAACTCTAGTGGTAACCCTCCATGGCCAATAATGAAGAAAGAAAGATAATGAATCTCAAATTTTTCCTCAAATAGGTCACTGGTTTGTGATGGTCATTAGTTGGAGACTAGCATCGAGGGTATATAAATCACACACATGAGAAGAATTACCATTAAAATGTAATATAGGAATTAAAGACATTGTAGGAAAATGAAAAAAAATTCCATGCATAAAAAATCAATCATAATACATAATATAATGACATACCACCAAAAAAACTAAAAAAATTAAAATGGCTAAAAAACCTTGGTAGAAACCACGAAGCTCCAACCTCTTTGAAACAACTCCTCAATCGAATAATAACTAACTCGATCACCAACTAGCCCATATAGACCTGAAAAATAGTTTATATATACATAGAGTGAGTATAACATATATAATCAGTATGATCATTCATGGAACCACCCATTGAAAATTTTAAAGAAGTATAAAAAATCCCAGAGAATATATAAATGGAAATAACTTATCAATTAAATAGGTATATAAAATTTTCCATCCTTATAATGAACCAATCACCATGTAAAACATAAAATTAAATTATTATTTATCAAAAGAATATAAATAAATGTAGGTACCCCACATACACTTTACCACTGATTTGTCTCTCTCATTCTCCAACGGATCACATCATGTGCTCATCCCTTATAGATTTTATTCTGCACCTCATTCAATCTTATCATATCCATTCTGTATCTTGTGCAACCCACTACAACCTCATCATCATCACACACCATTAATAACCAAAGAGTTTTATAAAAGCCACTAAAACCCACGTATCATCCATTATACCTCTAGACACCACAACCTATACAAGCACACTCAAGGTAATCCAAATCCTCCACAACAAGATAGTGGTACATGCTATACATCTTGTTTTTACTACTTGTGAAAAAATATATAGTATAACTGAGAACCTTCGAAGTATGGGTAAAAAGAACCCTTTATCACAAGACATTATAACCCGAGATTTGTCTAATAATAACTTTAGTTAAAGGGACAAAATAGGAGAGGTAGAAGTCAACTATCCATTCACTTTCTATACTATATGTTGATAAAAACAACTTCAAAGAATTTGGGTGTCTCTTTCCCTACTGATTAGGGTGGTGAAGTGTATGGAATAAAAAAATATAGAAATATTACACACAACCACAATAATGGAAACCAAATATCCATAAACTCATTTAAAACCATAATCACAAAAGACACCTGACTACCAATACCAATGTCTAAATCTGAATAAGTACGCATAAAATTTAAATATTAATTAATTCATGATCCATTATTTAAAATTATTCCATATTCATTTCGGAGATCAATACTCTAATATTTTAAGACATGTGACTTCAAATACATAATGTTTATTTATTATATTTTCATTTATTTCATCAAAATTTATGATCATTATGAACCACACACATTCATTTATTAATTCATTTAGCATTTCATATAATTATCTGCATAATCTAGGACTCATCCTAATCCACCACAACAAATATGCAGTTTTCTTGCGTAGTGTTTAATTAATTTTTTATGTTTCTGCCCAATCATAAAACATTCATACAATTTTCCATTTAAAATCATCAAGAAGGAATATATACCGACAAGAAATCCATTCAATGAACTCATCCAAAAACCAGACTATCATTACTACACTATTTTGCATAGCATAATCCATCCTCCCACCACCGAAATCATCTATCAATGAAGTATTAGGACTCCATACCATTGAACACCAACTTTCCTAACCCTTATACTTTCACAAAGAATCACAATAACGCTCTATTTTTTCTACAGAAATATTAAATGCAAACAACATATTCTGGCACACAATTTCAATGTCACTAAGCCCATAAAACCAAGGTATTTCAGCCTTTATTAAATAAATAATGGTTTGATATATCCCAATCAAATATATTTAGAAAACAACCATTTCATTCAATCATGATTTATCCAGTTTATTATGTATTGGTTTTTAGTGTCTTGGATCTTACAGGAAATAAACAAAAATAGATATGAATCAAATAGAATCCCACTTTAAGAAACATTCAAAGTTTCTTTAATTTCTCACAATTAATGGTAATTAATTTATCAATACGCTTCCACTATTCACCAAAAATTTCCTAATTTACATTGTTTATAAATTTTATAAAATTAAAACCTTCGAAAATAAGACAAAAAATAAAAAATATCATTTACACACTCTCTATGAAATATTAGGAGGCAACATCGGGTAAAAAATCATTAAAAATAACATAAATATAGTTTCCTAATTCTCTTTCTTTCGATAATTAAAATAAATAATTGACCACATACAACAATATTATCTTTCCTTACCTTACAAATTAAGAATCAATATTAATAAAATTCTATGCATACATATTTATATTAATAATAATTTAGTTTATATTATTAACTCATTTTTTCATTCTTCCTATTAAATCCAGTAAAATGAAATAATATTATTAATGTGTAGTATACAATTTTATTGACCTTAATTTTCATATTATGATAGTAGAAATCAACAACATGGAACGTTTGAATTATTACATAATAAAATTAATATATTACATTAATTTACTATTTAATGAATTATATTAACCACAACATGAAAATATAATTCTTCCACTTATTGAAACATTTTTCATATTATTAAATAATTATTATCCATGTGATATTAATAATTAATATATTTTTTAAAGTTTATTTTATCCATTCACCCAGGGAGAACAAATCATGATTAAACCAAACCTTTAATAATTAAAATATAGGTAAATGAATCCACTGAATGGAAATAAGAATCAAAACCAATTTAAGTAAAAATATTTCAGAGATAGTGTGATATATATTGGTGAAAAACTCAACTGAAAAATATGAATTATTATAGAAGGGGTTTTAAGTATTATATTGGGAAGGTTTAGATCATATGGTATTGAGATAAAGTAATAAAAATTAATGAGGAAAATAAATTACCATTTAAGGAACCACATATTTGATTCTACTAGGTATTTACAAAAACATAATCAATATTCCTTTTTAATTTACCATTAATTCAGTTTTATCTATTTCCCTATTCTACGAATCATTTAAGACCCCTAATATCATGAAATATAATGATATATATTATCTTAATTTATTTATCTTTTAAATTACCTATTTTTCTTTGATATGAATTATTTATGTTAAAAAGAATTTTTACGTCCCTTTAAGAAAAAATGGATACTTTTCCAAAATAACTATTTAAATGAACATGAGGACTAAATATATATATCGAACACATGTATTATAAAATCCACCACAAGAACAAATAAGTGAACCTGAGTTTTGATCACACCACATAGATTGACCACATGAACATACCATTGATTGTGCCGATCAACCATATGGATCAACCACACAAACCAAGGAAGTATTTTCCATGTGAAAAAAATAAAGATCAACAATATGATCAAAATATTGACTGCATGATTTTAGTATTGACTCCATGAAAAATGGTAGGATTGGATTCATGAACTAAAAGGTGATTTATGCTATCTATAACATTAATAAACAAGAAACAACCTGAAAAAACTATGAAACTATCAGAACAAACTAAGTGACTTCCAGAGAAAATCAAGTGATTTCACCATAAGATAAGTGACTGTATGAAATAAATTAAAATCTTAATAAGAGAAAAGGAATTGAGCACCATATTGAAACCTGTATTCTTTAAGAAATAAAAAATGAATGGTTTTATAAATTTGATAAATTATAGGGAATGTAATTTATACAATGTAATATTGTGTTTTATAAACTCTTATTATAAAGTTCTATTATGAGTAAATAAAGTGTGGGTAATTTTATACATATCTTGTGTGATTTATTTTAAAATCAAGTTATAAAGAATAAACCATGTATGTTTGGGAAAGAAAATATATACAAAAATCTAAGATTTTATAGAGTTAGAGGTGGGTAGTGTTCATTTAATGTAATATCTAGTCCTGTTATATATGAAAACATATGAAATTTTACAATGCAAGGATTTTTTTCATTCTATGAAAGAAACTATTCTTTTTTTTATGGGTGGTAAATTTTTATAATATTTATAGATAGTGTGTAAATTTCATTGGAGAGAGAGATTTTTGAAATGGGTTTTAATGTATTAAAACTCAAAGAATCACTTCTCAAAAAATGAGTTTAAGGTTTTTTATTTTATGTGAAGTTAACGGATTTTCTTAAATTGGTATTATATTTTTTGATTGTATTCCTTTATGATATTTCAATTTTTTCACTAAATAATAATATAGAGTTTTATAAATAGTTATATTTGATTATTCCTTATATTTTAATGTTTTCTTATCTAATGGAACATGTATTGATTTAGAAGTTTCTAATTTTGATTAATGATACAATATAAGTGGGTTTTATTAGACATATTGAATCTCCATGGAATTACCAAGTATTATTTTTTAAAAATGATTTATTATATTTAAAGGATGAGTGTAAATTACAAGATATTGAATCAATTAATGGTGAGTAATCATCTTATATTTCTAATTATTTACAATTTATTCAATTTGATGAAAGAAGATAATTTATTCTCCCAGATAGGTTAGTGGTCGGGATACCTTCATATGAGGGTGAAGGAGAAATATGTTCAAAATACTACTTTTTAGTGTTTTTATGAAATTAAAAGTTCATGGAAATTTCATTTAGTGATAAAAATTAACTAACAGTGTTCATTGCGATGGAAAATTAAATGTTTTTGAGTTATATTTATTATTTTATAGTGGTGATTATTAATGACATTTTTATTTTCTTTATGAAGAAGGAAGAGCATGATGAACATTTATAGAAATTTTTAGAACATTAATAGAAATATTTTTCATATAATGAAATGTCAAAGTGTATGTTTTTGTTCGAGGATTTTAAATTCTATTAGTTCATTATATCATTGATAATATTATTTTTATATCCATTTAAATTTTAAATATCCATTTCTTAAGAAGTATTTTATTATGTATCAATGGATTTTATATTTCTTGGGTTAGTTACTATAATCATGATTTCATATCTAACTTTTAATGGATTCAATCATCGTTATAGTCTCTGACTATGGAGGTCTATTCTTTTATACAGACATTGTGGTGGTAATAAAATTTTGAATTCTTGAAGGGTAGGTTGACAAACATTGTTATTTTATGTTTACATGAAGAAGTAATTTTGACTGATGTTTATTATATTAATTAATATGATGGATTGATGTGTATTGATATAGGAGAGGTTATTAATATCTTATGATTCTATTTATTTATGTTCTTTTGAATATAACTATACCACCAAAGATATAAAATATATACTTTTAGTGTCATAATTGATGCTGTAGTTTCCACTATTTCTCAATAATCTTCTATTAATTACTTGATTGCCTACACATTTCTCTATATGATTTCCTAATAAATTCATGATACACCACATTACCTTTTCTAAGACTATATTTCATTTACAAAAAAATCCAATAAAAATTCTATCCAAATCAATATTTTGATAAGGATGACGTTATTAATAAAATGTTCCTATGTTTGTTGATGGTGTATTATTCATTATTTGAATAAGTATAAGATTATTTTGAATATGACCTTGAAATGGAAATGGAGAGACTAGGTAGCCAATAATGATATTGTTGATGGAATATTGAGTATGGGGAATACAAAATATGTTTTATATAATATAATATAATTCTGGTATATAATATATCTATTTTTTATGTATTTCATACCTCAAATTTGGTGGTACATTTGGGTATAGTGTAGATGTATCTTTATTTGAATAAGAATATTTGGTGTCAATGGGTGAAGAATTCAGTGGAATATCTTGTATCCAAGTATATTATATGCTAATAATTGAATTTTGAATAGTGGTTCTTGTAAGGCTTATTGTATCCCCTAAGTGTTATATAGTAAAAATGGGAAACAATTATCATTGATTTTGTAACAATAATAACTAGTGAATTGATATGGAATGAAAATATATGTGTTAATTTTTATTTATTAAATAATTCAAACCATTTTTTATCAATCTTGTAATTATGCTCATTAGATAGATTTTTGAGAATGTGCATGGTTTAGGTAGTGAAGCATCATGAGGTTTGAATAATGATAATTCTAAATTACAACCCTATAATTATTTTAAGTATGTGGGTAATATTGAAAAATTATTTTGGGACGCTTTTCTAACTTAATAATAATATTATATCAATATAATTTTAATTAGACTGATAAAAAGACTATTTACTGAATTACATGTTGAGGGAATGTAGTCAATATTGGAGTGGATCATGGGGACAAAAATTATACTTGTTAAGTTTTCTTATAATATTTTTCATTACTAATTTATTTGAATGAAACCATTCAAATAATTTTTTTGAATAAACCTAAAAATTAAAATTATTTATTATTTATGATTGTAAATTGATAACTATAAAATTATAATTAGTAAATAATATAATGGAGAGAGTGTATATGCTTTAGAGGAAGTTAAGAATGACACAGAGTCATAAAAAATTTTATATTGATGAGAGGAGGAGACTACTAAAGTTAAATATTGGGTATCTCGTGTACATAATTATTTCACCCCACATGAATAGTTCTTGTTCATGTAACATATCAACCCAAATATCTAGTCATAACACCCAAACTAGCTTGAAACATACCTGATGCACATTCTAGATCTCAATAGGCTAACACAAGTTCCTAGGGTATCAACATGATAATTTGCAATGATTTGGGATTTTAAAAAATTTAATCATAAAAACATTATTTCATATGATTTTTCTGACATTTATATACCTTGTAATTGATATAATATATGATTTTTTTAAAATTAAATGAAAAATAAATACAATAAAAACAATATAAAACAATATTCAATAGTAAAATAATGCATATTAACTCATTTCTATGACACAATAAGTGCATGAAAAAATTAATGAAAAGATTACATTGTTAATACAAAATACTAAACATAATCAAGATGAATTAATCAATTATCACCATGAGAAATGTGAATATATTTTTCTAAAACCACCTATGTTTTTCGATACGCAACCCATGGTTTAATCAAAATTAATTGATACATCATCTTGTGCCTATAAAATACATCACAAATGAAAATCTGCATGTAGACCAATTTTGTACACATAGGGAGTAAGAAAATATCGCAAAAGGATACATACCATATTTTATACAGATCCCTTTTTCAAAAAACCGTGGCATACTAGCTTGAAAATTAATAATAAAAAATTCACTATTCTTTATTGCGAAAGAAAACAAGTATCAAGGTAGAATAACAATATTATATTTTTTTGGAAAAATTATGTCATTTCAATGTTGGTATGAAATAATTTATGAGTGAAGGAAAACTATAAGAATTTAAAAGTGAATTAATTTTTAAATAAAAAAGAGCAGTATATGAAAAAATGAGACATATCTTATAATGAAGCACGTTTAACAATGAAAAGATACATTATTTACCTTAAAAAAACATCTTGTTATAAAAAATATTCTATCAAGTTGTAATTTAATTAAAAAAATGAAGATAAAAAAACCATATTCATATGTATGAATAAAATTACAAAAGTCATAAATACCTTCATGGATCTAAATAACACAATCTTCAATCCTTGTAACCAACCTTAAACTAACTGCCAATAAGATTTTTGTTAGAGTGGAATCCTGAACTAATTAATAAATACACCAGAAATATTTTAATTATAAGGAAGTGGAAATGTATATAAAGGACCTACCTAGATCCAAATATATAATCGGTTTACACCAGAGAGATCATAATACATATAAATTGGTTGGGGGATGGGTAGAGTGGAATTATATCCTAGTAATGTACTTTATACTAGGATGTATTTAAACTAAATTAATATCACTATATGTTTTTCTAAATTGAGGGGAGAAAACAATTTAAAAAATATAAATTTAACACCACATTTGAAAAACTCATATGTCACCTCCAAACACCCTTCAATGAAATAACCCCCTTCATAATAATTTCAATGCACCATTGAAATATAATTGCACATATATATAAATAATATCAAGAGGCATAACATCATATAAAAATAACATGATTTAAATGAAAAAATAGAATTTAAAATTTTAAAACATTAACACAATCATTATATTATTTCTTTATAAATATTATAAAATCATTATATTAAAATAACTTTGATTATTACATAGTTTAAATATACATGAAATTTCATTAAGTAGCTAACATGAAAAATATTACATGAGAAATATTTTAGTAATTAATTATTAAAAATTTTCTTTATGTAAAATGAATCTATTAGAGTAATAATGAACACACAACCTAAAACCATCATATATATTCATTATTGAAGTTTCACCAAAGGAAAACAAATTATAAAAATCAATCACTTATGATTTTATAAGAAGATAAAGGTACATAAAACCACATATCATTAACCTATATAACCACAATTCCCTCACAAAAAAGTATATATTGGGGATAAAAAAGAATATTTCAACCTTAAAACATAAATATTCCCATGAATTATTAGTGATTATTTAACATGAAAAATTCAAAAACTTCCATGTTCCCTAGAAGAAATAAAATCATGTGAATGAAATTTATTAGGATGAGAAGAAGGATGAAGAGTAATGTGAAGAAAATTAAATGGAATACACACCTTGTTGAAAGAATTAAAACATCATGAATAATCAAGAGGATTTAGGGTCTCTACATAATTTAGGATGTTATCCATGAAAATAGGTGAGAAATGGAATACTCTTCCCTCTATCCATTTCTCTTAGAAATAATAATAATAATACAAAATAACAATAATTAAATAATATATATATATAAAATAAATGGTACAATGCTTGAAATTTTATAATTAGTAATAATTATAACCTTCTTATAAGTAAATTATAAAATCACATATAATAATAATAGTAACCAAAATAAATATAACACATAATTACACATTTATTTTTGAAAATATAATTAAATTACTTTATAACATTTTTTAATTTATAAAAATCATATTAGACACTTTATATAAATATTATAATTTTTTTATTATTTATAGAAGATATTAGGAAATACTAGACCTAAAAATTAATATTTTTGGTCAATTTTAATTGAAAACTATATAATATATGTGGTGTCTAATCCATACATCCACATTTCATTTAAAAAATACCATGAATGGTAAATATTCTGGATCTCCATGACCATGCGCTTGAGTATGAAACTCATTAAAATTCTCACAATTTCTAGAGAAAAACATATATAATAATATATTATTCAAATTAGAATAATTATGGTGTTTCGAGTTAGGGAAATAATCTTTCTCCATGATTTTTATGACCTTTTGATGTAATCTTATGTGTTGGTTAAGTTAACCATTAGTTATCACTTGTATAATTTTAAGAGTAAGTTCACAATGTTTTTTATGTGTTTCAAAATTAGAAGTGAATTCATATCTACTCCAATTTGATTAAATACGATGATTTTTATATTGAGGTGAATATAAAATTCATTAGTAATCTATAACATCCTGAACAAGGAGCCACTAAAATGCTACCCCAATCCGGTTGGTCACATCACCTCATACTCGCCTCCCCGTATGCTAGAGGATGATAACTAGTAGTGAGGTTATAATGGTGGTATAGTGGAGAGACTATACTCTCATGATTAGAGTGTAATAATAGTATATAAAATAATTATACAATTTAATAAGATTTATAATAGACCAATTGAAGACGACAACAACAAAAACTAATAATTACTAATAAAGGAATGTATAATCATGTATGATAATGCTACAATTGATAGTAATTAGTCATAAAATAGGCAATATAATACATAAATATATATACGTGGAACTGGGAATATAATACATGAAAAAAAAATAATTAAAGACTAATGGATATCTACATGATAATCTTAGAACCAAATCAGTCCTACGACCCTAAGATCCCATATCTAAATTTGCATGACATAATAGAATCTGGAATCCTAATCCTGTGAACATGAGGTTTTTCTAGGTACCAAATTGTGGCCCAAATAGTGAGTGAGATAAATTCAGTGGGCCACCTACAATGGTATCTAATGAAATAAAATCCACAAATATAAATACAACATTTTGTAGGTATAATAAATAAAGTAATAAATAAATTAAAATGATCAAGTATGGATTAGGGTCCTCAAATTACACTCAGGTGACAATACATTATTTGACTTAAGTTGGGAAAACTATGATTATACATCACCATGTATATAGGTATATATATAAATGTATATATATGTACTATTTATATAATAACATACATAGACATAATTTTTTAGATATGAAGAATTATCATGGAATTAAGGTGTAACTTAGGAATCTATTCATAATCATAAGTGTATAATATTTTAAGTGATAGTGGCCATTCCCACATGTATCATAGAATAATAATTATCATCATCATCTAAAATCATGAATAATAAGATATTCCATGCCTCAGTATCACCTGAAATAAGGGACACCATGCTCTAGTATCATGTGTAATAAGGGACACCATGACTAAGTATCATTTGTAATAAGGGATTATATTCTTGAGTATCATGTGTAATTAGGGACTCCATGCCTGGGTAGAAAATGAAATAAGGGATTCTATGCCCGAGTATCATGCATAATAAGGGATGTTATTCCAGAGTATCATGTATAATAAGTGAAACTATTCCTAAGTATCATGTGTAAAAAGGGTAGTGATTTAAAGGTTGTGTTTGTGTTCACACCTTAACATTTATAAAAGTAAATTCAAACCCACAAAAAAATGTGATTTTCTCACAAGGATAAGGCATCATGAATAAAAGTTGTTTTAGAGGCCATGTGATTATCCAAACTACGTTCCTATTAAAATATAACTCGTAATTAATTCTATGTTATTAAGCATGTAGTGTTCTAGTTCATGAATACAATTTGGTCCATTCCATTTTTAGGAAATTAAGAAGCGAATGGAATGGTCCATTTCTTTTATCATTAGAAATAACTCCATTTTATTTCCCATTTTTATTAGGTAAGATAGCAAACCTCTATGGTGGTTTAATTATAAAACAAATCATAGTTTTCAAAAAATATCATTTAATTCAATTTAAACTTCTCTTATATGAGAGATTATCCAACAACTCAATACTGATTGGAGCATCGAAAAATAATTTTATTAAATAATTAAGATAAACCAAAAAACAGTGATTTAATTTCCTAGATGAATCATAGGTCATGTTTAAATAAACAACACACATAGAGGGGAGGTTTGAGTTAAGGTGAAAAACCGAAAATGGGGTAACTAAATATAAAATAGTTATTTAATTTAAGCAATTATGATAAGCATTCATAGTTTTACATTAAAATAGAGCCACACGGAAAATTTATCATGTGAAATAAACATATATTTTACAAAATGATGACACTTTAAGGTAAAATCAATATGCCACCTATCTCATTCTTAGGATTATTTAATCATTCACGAGGCTTTAATTCGAGCAAGATCAGGAGAAAATAGAACAATAGACAAACACACTAAAAATAGGGTATAATATCTCACATTTAAATAACATTCAATAAGTAAAGATAAACTGATAAAGGAGGAAGGAGAAGTTTTATAACAACCTTTACTCTTCTAACATAACTGAAGACACAAATTTCTGAGTCTGAATGGGGGGGACCATGAAAGCCTATGAGGTGGGAAAGGGAGTGTTTGAGTGGATTCAAAAAATGGGAGGAATGAGTGAAACAATGGGTGGATTTTGGGTTCTAGAAGGTATGGGGAAATAGAAAATTCAAACATTCTAATAAGGCACACAATTTTTCATACCATACACCAACTGTGTAGAAATAGTACATCAAGGTGGAACCCCTCAGATGGTTAGGGGAACAATTTTTCAAACTATACCTTGCATGTATAGTTTTCCTCTAAAACCTATCTACAATATCCTTTATGGTTATGTGGCCTTGGGTGCATGGTCTAATAAACTGTGGGACACCCAGAATTCCCTATTCAGTTTAGATTCATGGTTATCACTAATCATGTGAAAACCCTGTACCCACTTTGGATTTCTTGAAATTGGTCTTTGGAATTCTAATTCCCCTAAAACTCAACTAGACACCCTATTATACTTTTAAGAATTAACCCCAATCTAAACACAAAAATTTTAACTGTTCATATGCTCGTAATTTCACTTTGAACTTCAAATTATGATCTGGACTATCCACCAAACAAATAAATTAAAACTACCCTATAAATTCCATCAAGTTCAGAATAGAGGATCTTACAATCTCCCCACCATAAATAATCTCATAATCAATAATCATTGGGGAACCATGAAATATCCCTGGACCTACATGTTTTATGATATTTCCTTTGAAACACTCACATTGTTTTTCAAACACCCATGTAGCCTACAAGAATTACTTCTAATACATGGAAAATAAGGCATTGAAACTAGAGCCAACACACGCATTAAAAACTAAAAATCAATATTATTCTCATGTAAGATTTTATAACATAATACATTATTATTAACTAGACCATGGTACTCCCCACCATAAGTCATATCTTTGAATATCCAATTCTGAGTCACGGTGCTCTCACCATTAGAATTTATTTCTTAAGCATGCCCTTAGATTTCTCACTATGCACATATGTATGTTTTGGAACTTAATAATATGTTGAATTCCAATTGAACTCATTATTATTGGTCACACTAACTTTTACAACAAAATAATTAGCTGATATTTTCACTACACTCACCTCACCCAGATGAAATGCCAGAAGCAGTTCCCCTCTGACCACATTCTATCAACCACAAGAATGAAATTCGACCTCCCCCAACTTAATAATTTTAAAACAATCAACATTAATATTTAAAACATTTTAATTTTTTTAATTCAATGTCTTTAATATACACAAACTTAAGATTGCTTCAACAAGGCTCATGAAACACGTAACTGGTTTCCTGTGACATTTCTAACCAAAATGTTCATCTATGTCTGTATTCCACAACACAAACATAAGTGCGTACTCAATGTTGAACCCTTAGATCATCACACACTAACCATATTAACCAATCCCAATTCTAAGTCTAGCGTGAACTCAAAATGAACTATCGAATCCCAATAATCTCATATAAGGTAGTCCATTCTTATGATATTACAGGTGATACATCGATACAAAGCCAAGATGTCAATGTATCAAGAAACTTGACTGATTTCAACAATGGAATCCTTTGTGGAAGTAGAGTCTGTAATTTTATTGCATCAATGAGTCCATCTAAGGCCCTTCCTACTTGGGAATCTCAGTATCACTTAGAGAAATCCAAATATAAATGATTTTCCACTCTTCTAGAGAACAACTTCAAAATTGTCTAATTATCAATCATATAAAAGTATTATTTGTTTATTTTTCTCAGAATACAGTTTAAGATCTCTCAATGTAAGCTATATGATATAAAATTTAGGATAATGATCATGAATGAACCATGAGTACACTAAGAGGATAAAAAATTACTAATAATGCCAAATACACTCCCATTATATCCGAGTCGAAGTGATTATCTTGTTTTCTAACCAAATATGTCCAAGTATTGATAAGAATAATTTTTAAACCACTACGGAATAAAGTGTTTTAAAAGAATTTAGCTACACCTACTGACATATCATTATTTGCTGACCATTATTCCTTACTTGATGAGGAATTATGTGATCATCAAACACACTCCCCAAGGCTCATTACTATACCTTAACAGAAACATTGAGTAAAAGTCACATATTTCATCCTACAAGGAATTATGAAAAAATTAAGTTACTTAAATTAAGGATGTTCAACTTAACAAATGATTCCCTATTTATGATCTCGATCCTATTACCTTCGGCTCCCTAGGGTAACCATGATTATTCAAACACATCACTGTATCCTAATCCTGAATCATGATGTCTTATGTTACATAATGAAAAAATTCATCATTGAGATGCCTCCCAAGTTTCAACATGCCTTAAAAGTGTTACATTCTCTAGAGAGAAAACACACCCCATGTTTGAATCCAGTGTCTAGACTCGATACCAACCCATTACTGGGTTTTACCTCATGTATAATTTCAAGTACTAGAAACTCAAACTTATTAGCCTCACAATTTCCAAAAATATAGTCTAACAATTTCCATATTAGATTATTTAATTTCACTCCCTATACATGAAAGGGCACACTAAAATAAGTTTTATATGATGCTCTCCACCTTATGAGTGTCCTAGTCAACATTTACCATGAATTAAAATTCATCCCTTGATACACTCTCCATCCACCACTTAACAAAGGTTATGGATGTGTCCAATTAGCTTTTCCCAAGTGCTAAATTAAAAATAGAAGGTAAAAAGCTACGTAAAAGAATTATAGATCAGATTTTATATATATTTATGCATGATTCTCTCTCAATTCATACTTACACACCTCATTAGTATCAAACAAAAAAGTAAAAATAAAACTGATCAGAAATGTTAACACATCAAACCCTTTTGTAATGTTATCATTCCACACCAGGAAATGTCAAAATTCTCCATAAACCCATGCCATCATACACCAAAATAACCCACGAACACATTTTAACAACCTGAATATTAAACAAATCCACAATAATCATATGGTTCAATGTACTACCTTATAAGTCGATTGGTACCACGTGTATCAATGCATACAATCTTGATATTTCAATAGCATGGTTTCAGGATAAATGATGTAAGGACAACACTTCCTATGATCATAACTCAAAGAAATAATCCAATTATGGTTCTTATCTGTGAGGAATTATCAGAACTAGGCTATCCTTTTGCAAGAGGAATTTAATTCAAATGAAGGTAATACCATTAAAATCTCACTAGGAATAATGATCGAACCAATAGGTCAACATTGCGGAAAGTTCAAACAGATACATGGGTAATTTACATGTTCATTTTCAAGGAAAATCTATAAATAACCTTTAAAATACCCTTCCTTAAGTTATGAAGCAACAAATGCCACACTAAGTTTTTATTTTAGCCATTTTCAGTTACTGAAATCTATTTTAATCATTAAATAGGCTAAGACATAATAAAATCATGCAAAAGTTATAAAATTAATAGAAAATATCATTTTATTTAGCTGATTCCATGAAACATGATTCAATATTTATCTCATAAATTACTTTTAAAAATTTATTCATCCATAAGGTTTTCACAATTGGGATTAGTTAAAGAAAATGTAAATTTTAAGATATATAGGGAAAAAACCTTTGGTTATGATTTTCATTTTAATTAACTAAATGAAAATAATAATAAAAATCAAAATCATAAAAAAGTTATTTTATCATTTAAAAGGGGTACAACTTAATAAGATTCCACCATGAATTTATACACAACCCTTATAGGTGTTTTCTAATACTTTAAATTACCATCACTATTTATTATGAGTAGACCTTGATGGGGTTTTTTACAAAGGAATATCAAAATAGAATTGTCCTAAAAGGGTCTTCACATTTCAACCTAGGTCCATCTACATGTAACCCAATACCATTTTAAATCATTAATATTTTTGAAAAACCCTTAGCGAGTTTATAACATAATCATAAACATCGTTACTGACCTACTCGGTTCAAGTAATGTTTAAGATTCATAAGTAACTGAATCATTTTAGGATTCAAATTTTAACCACTTTTCTATTTATATAATGGTCCATTTTGATAAATCAACATTCCTATATTATAATGGTAATAAACTATATAAGTTAAATTGAAATTTATGTGACCATAACCAGATTCTTTTTACCATTGGTATATGATTACAACAAGCCTATATATGATGGGTTGATTATATAGGCTACCATTTCCAATTTATAATGTCCCATATACTTTATAAATTATTATTAGTTCCCATTTAATCCTAAAAACCAAATTTTCATCCCATAAAACCAATTTTCCATTGACCAAACATGTTTGAATTGGGTAATTAAGTTTTCACCATCAAGCTATATGGTAAAATACCATTTAGGTTAATGTAGACACTTTAATAACGAATCATATATCATAATTATAATAAGTCATGCTATAACAAATCAATGAAATTTAGTAGGTTGGAAAAATGAATACATGAGCATATACTATAGGTAAACATGGAAATAACTTCCCAAGTTGGTTATACAAGTAAGCATTCTAAATGATTACCTAACACATTATACAGATAATCATGCTATAAAATCACAACAGACACATCCAATATTTATAAAGCAGTCAACAAATGAAATCTACATGGAATGAAATATTCATGGTATTTGAATCTCTTTGTGCCCATTATGATGCATGTAACAACACTTCCTTTACATACTAGTCTAAGGTTAAAAATACCATAATACCATAAATCAAAAAACAGCAAAAGTACATCAATAACTCAAGGTTAAATAATAATCTACTGTAATAACAAACAACCTAAACAATAGTCCCATCCCTCAAAATGCTGTTTTTCCACATGTTAGGGTTGATCACTCCTAGATACCATTATTTATGAAGTTTTGACACATTACTAGTCTTCTGTAAACCATCCAAGGTCACTTGGCCAACAATGCATACTTCGACCTAATACTGGATATCAATAATTATGTGTTTCCATTTTATAGATCTTTCTATATATGAAGTTATGTATTTATATATATTTACTATATAATTAATTATATATATATATATAGATATATAGTACTATCCAAAACCCAAGGAATAGCTTAGGTATCCCAGCATAATCATAAGAGTGTTATATTTTAAGTGAGGGTAGAGATACCCACATGTGGAATAATAAGGGACTCCATGACTGGGTATCATTAATAATAAGGGATGAAATGATTGAGTATAGAATATAATAAGGTATTCCATGCTAGAGTATCATGTGTAATAAGAGATGGCATGCCTAAGTATCATTTGTAATAAGGGATGCTATTCCCGAGTATCATGTGTAATAAAGGACACCATGCCTAAGTATCATCTGTAATAAGGGATTCCATGCCTGAGTATCATCCTTAATAATGTATTTCATTCCCAAGTATCTTGTGTAAAAGGCGAATCAATGGCTGAGTAACATGTGTAATAAGGGTTGTGATTTTAAGGCTCTGTTAGTGTTCACACCATTAAAATAATAAAAGTTAACTCAAACCCACATATAGGGTGGTTTTCTTACAAGAAGTAGTAATCATTCAAAAAAGGAGTTTCATAGGCCACAATATTATCCATTATATTCTCCCATGAAAATATATATAATAAATAAGGCCATGCTAGTATTCATTCTTTATTCCAGTTCATGTATACAATTTTCACCACTCCATTTTTAAGTAATTAATAAGGCTATGAAAACGTCCATTCTATTTACCATTTCAAATAACTCCATTTTATTTACGCTTTTTATTAAATAATAAATTCCAAATCTTATATGAATTTATTATAAAATAGGGAATTATTGTCATACCATATCATTTAATTAAATTCAAGCATATCTCACATGAGAAATAATCTAATAACTCAAAGGTGATTAAATCATAGGCAAAACATTGTAATCGGGAATTAAAAGGACACCCAAAAGGGCTATTTAATTTACTACACTAAGCATAGGTCAAAAGAATATAAGAAACACGTCCAAAGTGGTGGTTTGAATTTAGGTTAATAAAATCCAACTATCGAATACAATACACAATGATTATTTAATTTAAGGTGTTAGGTTAAAAAATATAGTTTCATGTTTAATGGGTAATGTTTAGAAAATTAGGCGTATATCACAATTGTGAATTTTATAAAATGATGAGGATTTAAGGTAAAATCCATAGACCATATACGTCATGATTTAAATGATTCACTCATCTATTATTATGCTTTGATTTGATCCAGATCGAGAGAAAACAGAAAAATAGAACTAACACCCTAAAAATAGGGAAATTTAGCTCGTCTTATAATAGCATTAAACATAGAAAAATAAACTAGGAAAGGAGGAAGGTGGAATCTTAGAATAACCTTTACGATTATAATACACCCAATTATTCATGATTTTCAGTCCAATTAAGGGATAACCATTGAAGCCTGAGAGGAGGCTAAGGGGGTTCTCAAGTGGCTTCCTCTCATGAGAGGAATAAGGGAAAAAGTGGGTGGATTTTGTTTAAAGAAGGTAGGGGATAAAGGGTAAATTCAAAAAGCTTAACGTGGTTCATGATTTTTCCATGTGGTTTTCCAAATCGTGTATCAACTGTGTCGAAACACTACCGCAAGGTGGCTCCCCTCACATGGCTGGGGATATAGTTTTTTCTAACTGTGCATAGCCTGTGCCGTTATCATCTCCAACCTATCTGCAACATATTTCATTTCCCCGTGGCCTTGGGTGCATGGTTTCAAAAACCATGTGACACCCTCCAGGTCGCATATGGTTGAGGGGAATAGTTATAAATAATCACACACTAATCACGCAGCTTGTTTTGGATTTCCTTTAACCTGGTTTTCGAAGACCGATGCCCCTAAAACTCAACAGAACACCCAAGTCAGATTTTAGTAAATAAAACCCATCTAAACACAACAATTTAAAGTGTTCTACCACTCATAATTTCATTTCTAATATCAAATTATGAACCTAAAGCATCCACCAATTGAAAATTTTAAAACACCATTGGAACTTCCATCTACTTCAATACATAGTATTTTATAACATCCTATAGAAATCCAATATTGATATGAAAATGTGTTTTTGGATAAATCAAACCATTATAATGTGTCATATGGAGGAATGTTGGTTTATAATAGTCTATATTGTAATTTTAGTCAAATAATAAATTTAGATATATTAATGTTATTGAGAAATAATTTTTATTAGTTATGTGATGAAATTATAAAATTAGATATTTAATTTATTGAAATATTTTTTTAAATGATATTGTTGAGAATTTTAGGGAAAAAATATTTTAATTGGTATATAATTTATTGAATTAAAATTTTTTTGGTTGGGTTTATTCATGTTGAATTTTTTTATGATTACGGTTTTTGATTTTTCAGGATAAAAATATTATAAGGGCTATTTAATATAAAGTTATTATTCTTTATTTGATTGAATTTTTGATTTTCAAGTGATATTTTTTGACCATGGGAATTAAATGAGGATATTGGTTTCCTTATTGATATTAAGACTGAATTTTGAGTACATAGTTGGGTTTAGAATTTGTGTTTTACCATGTGGTATTTTTTTTAAATTTTGATTATTTATATAAGTTATGTGAGGATTTAGAAATCTAAACAATAAGTATATATGGTTAAATAATTACTGAAGATTATAGAGGTCTATTGGGTAGACTATTCCTATTACTTGGTTGAAAATGTATAATAACCATGAATTCTAGATATTTTTAATTATTAAGGGTTTAATTGTTTGTTCATGGTCAAATAATTTTTATTTTTTTCTTGTGAATTAAATTTACTCATTTATAATTATAAACTACATGAAACATTCTCTTACTCCACATTGGTGATATTAAAACTTTTTGACTAATCATTGGTTGAATTGGGAGTGTTTTTAAGGTTGTTAATCATTTATAATGGATATATTTGTCAGTTTTATTGGATTATAATTTAGATCAATGCAAATATAAATGAACAGATATATTTATTGGGGATTGATTCTTGAAAACTTATATTTTTTCTTTTGATGAAAATTAATATTAAATATATGTTAACTCAGGTGAATGAGTGCAAGATCACATTTTCTATTTTAGGTAACAATCCATTTATTTTTTTTCAAAACTTTTGTTTTAGCTTAATGGATGTTCCCACAGGGCTAAAGGATATTTTCTGAGCTTTTAAAAAGGGGTTTGGTGTTAACACTTTTTGGGAAAGAGTAATGAGGCACATGGTTAGAGAACGACATGTCTAAAATTTCACCTCAACCATGAGACCCTATAAAGGAGTATTGTGGTGTTAGAAACAATGTGAAGTTGTCCTGTAAAACATGAAAATTTTACAATTTATTACGAGTCAATCTCGCATTCTTTGTGCATGATTTATTTAACCATTCACCTAATTCATGTGATATATAGTTCAATTATATAGTTGGTACAAAAAATTGGCACATAACTTGGAAAACCATGCAAAAAAACCATGAAACCTTTTTAAAAACATGTAAATGACCAATTTCTCTTATTAGCTTAAAATTAAAATTTCACCCCCTTTTCTACTCATTTTTATATAAGTATCCATCTGAATATATCCACTTACCCTCTTTAGGTTTTGGTATATCTCCCTCATATAACATCCAATTACTTCACTTTCAGTCACTCTAGAACTCCTTTAATAAGTGTAATAATTTATTTCTTTCTTTCCTTGATTTTCTTAATCGTATTTTGTGTGGTTTCCATGAAAGATAATATACATAGTTTTTTAGGATTTAGTTTGGTGCTATTTTTTCACTCATTTCAAGAAAAATATGAGGATAATACTTGATGAGGAGTCTTTAACAGGGAAAAGGAAGGTGTTCTATTACTTTTTCCTAATATTATCACTATTTTATGACTTGTGTTAGTGTGATTCATTAAATATTTTTTGAGTGTTTCTCCTAAAATATTTAACTACTTTAATTAATCACCTAGACCTAACCATGATATTCCATGAGGCCCTTTGACACCGTTGGAGGTTTATGACCTAAAACTGAACCAATATTTAGAGATTTTTCCATTAAATGGCCTTGAATATATTCCCTTATTTATAAAAAAATAACACTAAGGTGTTTTTTGTTTGAAAATTATAAAAATAACTTAAAATTAATTAAAATTTTAAATTTCCTGGACACTTCACTTGGTCCCTTGAGCACTTGTTATAATATTTTTAATTATTTTTATAGTCCTGGGTCACATTAAACATGTTTCCTTCCTTGATAAAGTCTTGGATTACTGACTTGGAATTTATTGGGTGAACTCATAGGATGTCAACCAATTCATTTATATATCATAAAAAGTGACATACCATGCATGGATTCCATCAAATTATCAGTTTCTAGAATTCCATAATTAGAAATTTATGATTCACTTAAAAAATATGAAAAATTAGAATGCATGGGTCGAGTTCATAGGAATAGGATTGATTTCCTTGGATAGAAGTATCCTTGGATGATTTCCTTGGACATCAATAAAATCTCTTTTGAGATTACCTTGGTCAAAAACTTGGGGTTGATATGAGAATTTTATGGTGGAAGGACAAGGGTTCACTCTTTGTATTACACTAATACCACTTAGCCAAACATGTTAGTTAATCACTACAAGTGGGATCATATTTCTAATGTCAAGTATTCCTTGGGTATCCCATGGATCCCTTGTGATTATTGTACTTAGAGGCCTTGGCTATGTTACTTTGGTCACTAGTTGAATAATGGTCATATGTTGAGATACATCTACCTTAGTTAGAAGTAGGAAGGGTCATCCAAGTATTCCATCAGTCACCAAAGATTTACATGGTTTATATTTACTCTTCCACCTTACATTTGTTCTACCTAAAAACCGTTCATTTTATATTCATAAAATAGATTTTCAATAGATACCCTTGGTGTTGTTTAACCGAGTTTTACTCACACCCCATGTTTGATGCCATTTGGTTAGCAGGTAGATATCATTGACATAAATAAAGATAAAGGGAAACACACAACTATCGATTCTTAATCTCTTTTAAGTTTGAATGCATAGGATTGTACCAGTTCTTGAGATGCACATGGATATAGTTTATTTTAACCATTTTTTTTATTTTTTTATAAATTTATACCATTGTATCTATACCACCATTCCTATAATTTTTTTTATTTTGTATAGCCATTACATAATCATTATATCGTATTGCTTACTACTTAATGGCTATTATTTATCGTCTGGGTGGTTTATTTCCACTACCTCATTCTATTTATAACATGTTTACTTGTTATTCAAATTATTTATTTCGTACAATATTTTACTATGATAAAGATAGTATAATATCTCCACTATACCACTATATACCCACTTCTATTTGGAAGCCTTTGGTATACAGGGAGGTGAGATTGAGGCATTGTGGCCAATTGGGTTGGCCACTCATCTATGAACCGAGTTTCAACATTACAAATTGGTATCAGAGAATAATTTATTTCTTAATATTGCTATTTGGGGTTGGAAGATAAGAGACAAAGAAGTTTTGGTATTTTTTAATAATCCATGCCTAAGAGTTTATAGCCTATGTGTGGGGAAAAGCTATGTTTTCAAGGATGTGATTGGTTTTTTGTATTTTACCAATTATATTTGTAATATTTTTACCATTGGGTGATGCACATGCATTCCTATATAATTTTTTTATGGATTTTCACACTTAGACTGGTATGGTAAGGGATCATGAGATCATTCAACATTATAGTCAAATTGGGGTTCATGTGTCATGCCATACATATTTCATTACTTCATTTCCCATTTCATAATGTATGCACATTGAATTATATGTTAGTAATTTCATAAAATTCTTATAGAAAATGACGATTTTTTTGTAATATATTGTATCTGCAAAAACCAAAATTGTGGTTTATCATATAGCTTAATGATGGAACCTTAATTATCCAATTTTTAAATGGTTTAATATATTGAACCTTGGTAACATAATTTGAAACTTTTAGGTGTTTATAGTTAAATTGACTACCAATTTTTATTTATATTTTCATGCCTATATAAATTGGAAATGGAAATTCATTGAACTAAAAAATCATATATGAACTTGTTAAATTCTAGGAATGAATATAAAAAGCTATTTTTAGTTAATTGTAATTCCAATTGTAACTTATGACGTTTACTCCTTTATAACATGGGAATGGAAATATGTATAATTAGACCATTTTAATCACACTTTCTAAAATAAAAATACTATTTTGAAAAAATGGTTTCTATTAAATTTGGATTACAATTAAAACTTAAATAGTTTTATCGTCAATATCTTATTATTGAAACTCTATATAAATGAACCCTCATGATTAAGACTTGAAATATTACATTTTGATATAGATTTATAAGTGGGTAGTGGGGTTATTTTATCTCTTTTAGGGAGGTTTATAACTTTATTGTTTTTATATTGGTAATTTATTTTGTCTTGTATCATATTTTGAGGCATGAATTTTTAATTGTACATATATGTCCCCATGACAGCCTGAGGTTGAGAGTTGGGTGGGTGGTGAAGACTACAATCTTGAAGTGGTGGGTCCTAAACCAACATTAGTTCCATATGTAACAACTCATATATTACCACCCATTGTTCATATAACGGGTATTGAAGATCAACTTAGAGATGATTTTATACATCTATTTCAGATTATAAAGGGAGATCCAGGTTGCAAAGTCTGATGTTTTTTAATCGAGTTAAAATAATAAGGTTTTAAAAAAATTGGTTTATCAATGGGTCATTTTTTAAAACATAGCTCCATAATTTTATTCTGAGTATTTGAACACCTAAAGGTGTCATTTTTGGGCTTGCAAAATTAACCTATAATTTTAGAGGGTGTCCTAATGAGTCTCAGGAGCTCCATATCTGAAAAAGTCAAATTTAATGGATCTACACGGGCAACGTGCGGTTGTGGTCCAACCCGTGCAGTTTACCCTATTAAATATTTTATTTAATTTAATTAAATAAGATTATATAATAGATTGTGATTAATTAAAATAATGTTTTAATAATAATAATTATTATTAATTAATAACTATTACTATTTTGGTTGTTTAATTAAATGAATGATAATAAATTAATAAAATGACGGTTGAGAAAATTAATGTGGCTTTTGGGTTTATCAGAGAACTTTTTTAATTAAATAAAGAGTTTCAGAATTATAAAAAGACCAATTATTATTAAATAAAGGTTATGGTTTAGAGATTTTATCATTAATATCATATTAATGATATTTTAATAAATTTGTGGTTTTTTAATTAAATGAAAGTTAGAATAATAATAATAATGATGTTATTATTATTTTTATTGTGTTTATTAAATTAAATAAATGTTAAAAGAATTTAATGTGGCTTTTGAGCTTTTCAAAGAAACGTTTTCCTTTAAGAAGGGTTAATTGGGAGTTATGGTCTTAATAAAAGAAGGTTGATTGAAATGATAATAACTATTTATGATTATTATTATTATGCATATTATTTGGGTTATATTTATTATTATTATTAACTTATTATGGATGATTAATAATTAATAACAATAATAATGATATATTTTTGGGGTTTTGGTTGGAAAAGAATAAATTTTTAAAGTGGTGGTAATAATAATGGCTTTTATTATCATCATAAATGTTTTTGAATAAATTAAATGAAATTTAATTAAGGAGGTTTTATTTAGTTTTATTATTGAGTGAAAATAAAAGAAAAGAGGAGGACTTCTCCCCATTCCTCTATGCACTGCAGTGCGCTACCCACCTTATTGTGTGCATGGCACCTCCGCCTACCCTCCTCCTCTAGACCACCTGTTGTACTCTCTATGGTTGGAGGATTCCCCCTACGACACGATCTCCTCCCTACGGTGTGACTCAGCAGCATGCGCCCCATAGTCGATCCTTCTTGTAGCACAATAAACCAGCCAACATGCTGAAACCCTAGCGAGCGACTCTTCTCCAGGTATGAACCTCCCTCATCCGAGCCTCCTGCACCCTATAGTAAAACCTCCTCCTCCCTATAGCGGTTCATAGTAGTGCGAGACCCCCAGACGACCCCCAACAATAACACACTTTGACCCCGAGCATAATCGCTATAGCGCAAGGACTCCCCCTTCCTATGTCATATGTCCATGATGTTTACTTCTGATTATTCCATGGGTTTGGTCTGATCCTTCAAGGTAAGACATTCCCTCATGGTCTCCTTCACCACTTTGGCGATTTGATGATATTTCGATGTGGTTTTGGTGTTGGAAAAAACCTTAAGGTTTAGTTTTATCTGGTTGTTGCATTCTTCTAATTTTAGGATATATGAATGTTGTTTAGGGACCCGTAGCTCCATGTTCTATCATCCGATGCCAAGGGATAGGCAGATGGGATTGATTTTATTTGGATCCATTGGTTCGAGTATATTTTTAAACCCACTGTTTGGTTTTTCACCGGTTAAATTAAGGTCTGTTAATTTTTTTATGAGTCTCTGGTACGTAGTTAGAGGTGCGTTCTTCATTACTACATTTATTCTTTATACCAGTTTAATATATTGAATTTTAATTGATCAATGTATAAAATGAACACATATAAATATATATATATATATGAAGTTGTGTGCGCATGTGACTGCAAACTGGTTGTGGACTGGTTTCCACAAAGTACATTAAAGCATTGCAGAAGAAAAATGTTTCCACCCCGAGGTAGGGTTCCAAATCTCTTTCACTTTATTTAAGAATTATTTTCTTATTAAAATAATTTGAGAATACGAGTTTCCATGATTATGGAACTACTATATTTTCTTTAAATGATGATTAAAGATAAACTGTTGGATGGTGGTAATGGCATTTACTGAATATTGTGAATATTGAATATTTTGACATTTCAGAATATAAATTGGAAACTGGTAATAATTAATGGATGGATTAATTATTACATGATAAATGTTAAATGTTTAATCAATTGATGAACTGGTTAATGAGATATGATTTAAGTAATTAATTGTCAAATTAATTAATTTTCATGCATTAAATTAAGATTGTGGATTTATTGTTTATTACGACTATTGGCCAAGAGTACCTTTTGATGCGTGTTTTTTTCCATTCCTGATGTTGTTTTGGATGGAGTTATTTAAAAATATGATATGCTATGTGAGATAGTTACTAAATATCATTTCCTTTTTCATCAATTTTGACTTACATGTGCATGTAAATTGTTAATGTCTTGGATGAATCACTGCTTGAGTGGACATTTTTAGACTTGTTAAAGAATTGGGATAATTAAATGTTGATTTAATTATTTAGTTGTCTTGATATGAATAATTAGTTGTTAATTAATTATTAACTATTGATACATTTAACGATTAATTAATTTTTGACTTATTTGAGAGGTGATTTATGTTGTTAATTAATTTTTTAATTAATTAACAAATTGGACTAATTAATTTAAGAATTAATTAATGGATTATTTTGGGGAGTTAGACCAGGATTTATACACCAATGATATATATATATATATATATATATATATGTATAATGGATAAATGGGTTGTGAGACAGGGATTGATGCTCCAAATAGTCACGGGGTGTTAGACATGGCGTTCTACACCCAGCTTGCATGAAAAAATTCTTTATGGGGTAGGTATTGGTGTTCCAAATACCCACGGGTTGTGAGACAAGGACTGATGCTACAAATACTCATGAGGGTGCTAGACATGATGTTCTACACCCATTAATTGACATTGGAATGTGGGTCCAATTGGTTGTACAAGAAATGAATTAATTGGTTAATAAAAACTCTTGTGACAATATGATTTGTGAATTGAATGTGAGAAAGGGTTCCGACTTATCAATGAATTGGGTGAATTAAATTTAGTGGATGGAACCAAGAGCGAATCACTAATTTTAGTGGATGGGCTCAGATATAGTATATGAAAGATTAAATTTAATATCTTATGATGTGTTATCCAAGCCAAAAAACAATATTGGATTCATTCTTTACTTTGATTACTTAGATAGTGTTTAGAGACATCATTGGTGAGTGACTTATACGAGGATGTTGGGCATAGGATAAATCTCGAGTATTTCATATTTTAATGAGGTTTGAATAATTTATAAATGAAAATGATTGTGTAATGACTATTTTTTATGCATGGAAATGTATAATATAGGTTCAGACACTAGCTGACAGCTGAAGCAGGTACTTGGGTATATAGTTAAATTGTACTGCTTAATTTATTTATGCATGCTTTTACACAGTTTAAATTATTTATTAAAGGTTTGGATTTGGGGTAGACACCGGTGATCCTGGCCTATTGAGATTTATATCTCACCCTTTAGTTAGGACTCCGTTGCACTGGGGTACCCAAGTAGATTCTATTTGGTTGTCGGATTGTGATGTTTTCATTTACATGGGATATAGAAGTAGAGGATTGAGTAGAGGCTCGAGATTCTCGAAAAGACCACCCTTGGGAATTTGAGTCATTTTTTTATTGGAATGTAAAACATTCTATTTTCTTCACTATTTTCCATTTTTTATCATTATCATGTCATGAATGCACCTTCTATATAATTGGCGTTGGCTATTTGTTTTGTACAAGATTTATGAAATTTTCCCTATGCTGCTTTATCATTTATTATACTGCTTCCATTTTTTTATTTCCATTGTCTATTATTGAGCCCTGAAATGAGGGTATAGTCTCCCCACTGACTATGCATAGACCCTTTCAGTAAGTCGGCAGCCTCTGGCGTACGGGGAGATGCGCTTGAGGTCATGTGGTGACCGGTCTGGCAACTAGTTTAGTGGTGAACCAGGTTGGGACGTTACAAAGTCGTATCAGAGGGTTTCTTTTCCTTTGTCTTATAGTTTCGGGGTTGGTAAATAGGAGACTAGGAATGTGTCGGCATTTGGGTTAATAGTTGTGCTTGGGAAAGATCACCCCATGTATGAGAAATGACCAAGTGGCCAGGGTTTGGATTTCTGTTCATGGTGTTCATTGTTACAGTTGATATGATTTCACCTCGAGTGACTAGTGTATTTTCTACTGCTTGTTGATTATGAAAATTGTGAAAAAATATATTCTCCTTATATGGAAAGGAATTTGTATTACATGCATCATATTAGTAACTTAGATATTCACATTCCATGCATATAACATTACATGCAATTACATTAGCAGGACGCCTGCTAATTTGGATTCCGTGCCTTGTGTACAATGCCATGATTTGATCTTCTTTAGCGTGTCTCGGTAGATATCATGTTTCAGTGATAGATTTAACATTCTTGAGTGATTATATGCCATACTGCCTTAGTTATTTTCATGTCTTTTTTTTGTTCCATGCTTCTGTGTTATAACATGTTGTTGTGTTACTGCTAATGATAAAATTCTAGAGATGTTTTGATGTGTGGAAGGGCTGCTAAAGTTAAAAAGCTAAGTGAATGTTGATTATCATAAATGGGATCTAAATGCCAGCGATAAGGTGTATGATTGCCTTATAGATTTTTAGATGGCCACCCATGTGTTTGAACCATATATTACCATAGTATGTTTGAAAATGGTTATAAATGTAAAATTGATGTGTTTTGATTGAAATGAACTCTTGTTGGGTTGTTTTTTGAAGAACCCAGACTGAATAAATGGGCCCTTAGAGGTCTCTATTTCAGTAAAAGGAATTTATATGCTAAATTTTCTGTTTATATTTGAATAAAATTATATGTGAAAAGTTTAAGAGGTTATTTGTTATAGCATGTCAATTTTCCATAGGGTGTTGTTTTGAAAACCAAGTGACTTGTTATGAAAAATGTACTTGTGTGTTTGTTGAAATTCATTCAAATTTTGAAATGTTGAAATGAATTAATTAAAATGGAAAAAATGAAAAAGGGGATTTTGAATCTTGTGATTTTATTTTTGTGTGACCAGGAGATAGGGTGGACATTTAGGTTTTGTAATGGGATAACCCATGATATGTAGTACCCTTATAATGTTCTAGGTTGTTAAAGTAAGTTCATCCCACTGCTTGGGAAGTCTTCTTAGGACTCGGCTGTTATGGAACACTGATAGGTTTATGTTACCGATTTTATGATCAGTATTTGATGAAGAGATCGTGGTTATATAAACATCACATGAATGAGTTAATGTGTTATAAAACAACACATTAGTGAGCGACTGATCTTTTCTTACGACATTATGGAAAATCCTAAGGTGGGTAGTGTCGCATCATTTTCGGTAAACGTGTCAACATGAGATGTTGAGCTTTTAGAATAGAGTTATTTGGTAGTAGTTCGACTGCTCTTCTTAATGTCTATGGTTTTCTCTTCGTGAACTCTTATGAATACGTTGATAATGTCCACTATCATGACCTTTTCATGGAGACACTAAGATAGCGTTGGTCTTACACCGCGCTACAGTTTAAATTTTGTTGGGATTGATGAGTAGTTATTATCTGGGTAGCACATGGGATGCGTGGTTTATTTGGGATACTCTTTTATTCGTGTTGGGACATGGTTGTTTTTTAAAATAGCCTTGTGATTCCTTGACTTGGAAGTTTCACCGGAGGTCGGGTAAGGACTTAGTTATACACGCAGAAGGTTTTGTAATAGTTTTAAAGGCACGTCGTCAGATAAAGGGAGAATGTGGGTTTTGGGTCCACGAAATTATTTGTGGGAAGCATGTGAAACCTATTTTATTAGTTTATATAGATTCAACGGTTTTCATTAATGAGGTCCCTGTAATGGCCATAAATATATGCTCTGTTTCGATGTTTAAGCTATAAAGTGAGATTTGATATAGTTTTAAAGTCTTAGCCATTAGGATTGTGAAGGGTAAAAGGTGAGTTTGGTGTGGGGAATGCAACACGTCAGTTCTAACAAGATTAAATGACCTTGGTAGGTCAGTTTTTTTAGTAGTGGTTCTCCATGGCTTCTCGGGGATGAGAAAATTTTAAGGTGGGTAGATTGTGAAGTCCCAAGTTTTTTAACTGGGTGAAAATTCAAAGGTTTTTGATTTTTTAGGTTTATCAATGAGTTGTTTTTTAACAGAGATCCAGAATTGTATTCCAAGTGTTTGAATACCTAAAGGTGTCATTTTTGGACTTGCATAATTACCCTATAATTTTAGCTGGTATCCCGATGAGTCTCAAAAGAACCAGATTTTGAGAAGTCCACTTTAATGTATCTGTGAATGCAGTGCACGGTTGTGGTCCAACCCTTGCAATTTACCCTGTTTAATAATATATTTAATTTAATTAAATAAGATTATATGAGAGATTTTGATTACAGGCAATCATTTTTTTTCATTTTTAAAATACCACTTTTGGGTTAGTGGGAACCTCACAAAAACCAGATACCTAATTTGAACATCACCATATTAAACGATTCAAACAAAAAACCACATTCAAATTTAAAAATTAAAATTTTAAAATTAAAATCCTCAAAACGTGGGCAAAGAAAGCCACCCAAGAAACCCAACATCGAGGTAAGCCAAGTCACCGGTCCGCCATCATCACATCGCCGACCTTATCAGTCCATCATTGTCACCGTCACACCATCATCACATCACCGCCATCATCAACATCAATGGCTCGTCACCGTCGGCCAATCAGAATACATCATTGACGTTGAGGAAAGCCAACATCATCGTCATCAATACACACAAACCCACCATCATCATGACCAGGGAGAAGAGACTTCCTCACCGACGACAATCGAAGTGTCCTCACCATCAACCTCCCGAAGCAGACCAGTAGAATAAATACCCATCCAAAAAAATCATCACCCGCTCCACAGGAAAATAAACAACATCACGAATTCAAATAGGACCAGAAAAACCACTAGATGAAACTATCGCAAAATTTATCCAGAACAGAAAATGGAAATGAAAACCTTTATTAAAGAACCATTTTTTATTAAATGGAGGTTATGGGTTGGAGTTTTTATCATTAATATCATATTAAAGATACTGTAATAAATTGGGGGTTTTTGGTTTTAATTAAATGAAATTTGGAATAATAATAATAGTGATGTTATTATTATTGTTATTTTGTCTATTTAATTAAATAATTTTTAAAAGCATTTAATGTGTCTTTTGAGATTTCCAAATAATTTGTTTCCTTTAAAAAGGGTTAATTGGGAGTTATGGTCTTAATAAATGATGGTTGATGGAAATAATAAAAATGATTTATCATTATTATAATTATGTATATTATTATGGTTATATTTATTATTATTAACTTATTATGGATGATTAAAAATTTCTAAAAATAATAATATATTTTGTGGGTTTTGGTTGTAAAGGAATAAATTTTTAAAGGGGTGGTAATAATAATGGTTTTTATTATTATCATAAATTTTTTTGAATAAATTTAATTAAATTTAATTAAGGGAGTTTTATTTAGTTTTATTATTGAGTGAAAATGAAAGAAAAGAGGAGGAATTATCCCCCTTCTTCATTCACATCACCGCACAACCCACCTTGCTGCACACATGGCACCTCTGCTTTCCCTCCTCTTCTAGACCGTCTGCAATTCTCTCCCTGGTTGGAGCTTTCCCCCTATGGCGCAATCTCCGCCCTATGATGCGACTCTATAGTGCGCGACCCACCCCCGGGTGATCCTCCTTGCAGTACGACCCACCAGCCGGCACTCTGAAACCCTAGCGAGCAACTCTTCCCTATGGAAGAACCTCCCTCTGCTAAGCCTCCTCAACCATACAGTGTGACCTCCTCCTCCTAGTCTCGGTTCACAACAGCACGCGACCCCCTGGACAACCCGATGCAACAGTGCACTTCGAACCCGCGCAGAACCACAGTAGCGCATGACCACCCCCTTCCGGGGTCCTCAGTCTACAGTGTTTTATTCTGATTATTAATTGGTTTTGGTGTGATTCTTTGGGGTAAAAACTTCCCTCATGGTTTCCGTCATCACTTCAGCGATTCACCGATATTTTGGTGTCATTTTGGTGTTGGTCGAAACCTTAAGGTTTAGTTTTATCTCATTGTTACGTTCTTCTAATTTTAGGATATGAGAATTTTGTTTAAGGACATGTAGGTTCATGTTCCAGCATCCACTTCCAAGGGAGAGGCGAATGGGATTGATTTTATTTGGATCCATTGGTTCCGGTAAGATTTTTAACCCACATTTTAGTTTTTCACTGATTATTTAATGGTCTGTTAATTTTTTTATGAGTCCTTGGTACCAAGTTAGGGGTGCATTGTTCATTACTACTTACATTCTAGGTACTAGTTTAATATATTGATTTTTTATCAATGTAGACAATACACACATATAAATATATATATATATATATAGGTATTATGTTATGAGCGCATGAAACTGTGGACCAGTTGTGGACTTGTTGTTGCCAAGTACATTAATGCTTTGCTGAATAAAAATGGTGCCACCCCAATGTATGGTTCCAAATATCTTTCACTTTATTTAAGAATTAGTTTTTTCTTTAAATAATTTGAGAATATGAGTTTACTTGATTATGGAACTGCTATAGTTTCTTTAAATAATGATTAAAGATAAACTGTTGGATGGTGGTAATGGAATTTACTAAATATTGTGAATAAGGAATATTTTGACATGTTCAGAATATAAATTAGAAAGTGGTAATAATTAATGGATGGATTAATGATCACATGATAAATGGTAAATGCTTAATCAATTGATGAACTAGTTAAATAGATATGATTTAATTAATTAATTTTTGAATTAATTAATTTTCATGAATTAAATTAAGATTGTGAATTGATTGTTTGTTATGACTTTTGGCCAATAGTACCTTTTGATGCATGTTTGTTTTCCATACCTAAAGTTGTGTTGGATGGATTTATTTAAAAATATGATATTTTGTGTGAGATTTTTGCTAAATATCTGGGCCTTGTTTAGCATGTTTGACTTGAGATGTTTATGATGTGCATGTGAATTGTTAGTCTTGGATGAATCAATGACTGAGTGGACGGATTCTTACTTATTAAGGAATTGGGATAATTAAATGTTGTGTTAATTATTTTGTTTTATTTTTAAGAATAATTAATTGTTAATTAATTATTAACTATTGATATATTGACTGTTTAATTAATTGTTGGCTTATTTGACGGATGATTTATGTTGTTAATTAGTTGTTGAATTAATTGATGGTTTTGATTAATTAACTTACGAATTAATTAATGGATGGTTTTGGGGTGTTAGACATGGATTTCTTCACCAATGATAAATATATATGTATAATTGATTGACGGGTTGTGAGATAAGGACTGATGCTCCAAATACTCACGGGGTGCTAGACACAGCGTTCTATACCCAACTTGCATCCAACCATTCTTTATGGGATATGGACTAATGCTCCAAATACCCATGGGTTGTGAGACTCGGACTGACGCTCCAAATACTCACGAGGGTGCTAGACATGATGTCTTATACCCATTAATTGATATTGGACTATGGGTCCAATTGGTCTTACATGAAATGAATTAATTGGTTAATGAAAATTGTTGTGACATTATGATTTGTGATTGAATATGAGAAAAGGTTCAAACTTATCAAAGAATTGGGTGAATCACAGTTAGTGGACAGACCCAAGAGTGAATGATTATTTTTAGTGGACGGGCTCAGATAAAATATATGAGATTTTAAATTGAATATCTTATGATGCGTTATCCAATACAAAGCACAAGCTTGGATTCAGTCTTTACTTTGATTACTTAGATGGTCTTTAGAGAAATCTGTGGTGAGTGACTTATATGGGGGATGTCGGGACTAGGCCAAATCTTGAGAAATTCATATTTTAATGAGGTTTTAATAATTTATAAATGAAAATGATTATGTAATGAATATTGTGTATGCATGACAATTTGATAATATAGGTTGAGACACCAACTAAGGGATGAAGCAGGTACTTGGGTATATAGTTACATAGTACTACTTAATTTATTTATGCATGCTTTCACATGGTTTAAATTATTTATTAAATGTTTGGATTCGAGGTAAACGTGGGTGGTCCCGTCCTACTAATATTTATATCTCACACCCTACTCGGTCCGCCATTGTACTGGGGTACCCAAGTAGATTCTATTTGGTTGTAGGATTGTTTTATTTGTATTTACTTGGGAGATAGGAGTAGAGGACCGAGCAGAATCTCAGGATGCTAGAGGATACCACCCTCGGGTATTTGATTCATTATTTATTTATTTTTGTATTGGAATGTAAAGCATGTTGTTTAGTTCACTATTTTCTATTTTTGTATCATTATCATATCATGCATGCATCTTCTGTATAATTAGTGTTGGCCATTTGTTTTGTACAAGATTTATAAAATCTGCCTTCCGCTGCTTTATCATGTATTAGGCTGAATCTGTTTTTTATTTCCATTGTCTATTATTGAACTCTGATATGAGGGTATAGTCACCCCACTAAATATCCATAGACCGTCACTGCTATTCGGAAGCCTCTGGCGTACGGGGAGATGCGCTTGAGGTTATGTGGAGACCAGTCTGGGCATCGATTTAGTGGTTAGATGGGTTGGGACATTACAAATGAGTAATTATTTCTATAAATACTGAGGGATGATCAAGAAATGGATTTCATGAATTTTGAATAAGAAACTGTATCTATCATGGATTTATCAGCTCATTTAATAGAGCTCCTATGCCTTGTTACAACATTTTCTAGAAATGAGATGTATAAGGAATGGTATTTTGAGTATTTGATCAGGTATTCAATCCTATCTTAGGTGAACATATTCTAACCAACTACCTTATATGATATGGGTTTAATATATTCATTATTTTAACTTTATGCTTTCATACATGCTATAAAAATGAAATGCAGCTAGTAAAGATTTGAGCTGAAAGAATTAGAAAAAATATATTTAAAAGGGTAGTGGTGAATGAATGTTAATTCCTATTATTTATGAAATGCATCTCGATGTTTTGGAATTTCATGAGTGGCCTTTACTAGTGGATTCATTAGTGGCATCATCAATTCTAGATAGAGTGAATGTGAGGAAGATTTCTGATCCAAAAGGATTGGTCTAAAGGGAAAGTGTTTTGGGTGAGGAATTATCACATGTTTTTCTTATTGATATAGATGAGATATTACATATCCATGGGTGTGTCTAGGTTTCTGAATATATATAAGAGGAACTAATTCTTGAATCTCATTATTTTAAAATAGGTAGTATATCAAAAAATTACAAATATGTATCATGATATTTTTTGCTAGTATTAGTGTCCAAGAATGAAAAATGATATTATAAGATTAATTACTAAGTGCTCCCACTATTATAAGGTGAAAGAATAACACTAACACACAGATTTCTTTTTAAAACCACTACCCATTTCAGAATGGAAATGGAATGATTTCACCATTGATTTTTTATGGGGTTTCCAAAATCACCTAGAGGTGGTGACACTATATGGGTAATCATGGAAAAGTTTACAAAGGTTTCACACTTCCTACCTATCTGGTAGATCATCTCCGTGGTCGATATTAGTAGATTCTATGTATGGGATATCATATTCCCTTATGGGTTTACGTTAACCATTGTATCAGATATGGATTCCGAGTTTAATTATTTATTTTGGAAAGGGTTTAATAAATTTGTCGGTTTAAATGTACTTTTGAGTACAACATACCACCCATAGAATGATGCTAAGCCTGGGTGCCCTATAAATGTACTTGAGGGCATTCTCTATGTGTGGGTCCTTTACTTTGGATGATATTAGAAAAATAAGTTTCCTCTTTTTGAGTTAGAATATAATAATAGTTTCTAATTAACTATACATATGGATCCTTACAAGGCACTCTCTGGAAGGATATACCGTTTTTCTCTGTGTTGGTTAGAGGTAGGGGAGGGAGTATTACTAGGACCATGTATCATTCAGGAGAAATCATAACAATAAAAAATGATGAAGAAATGTGTGGCTATTGATAGATATAGGATGAAGTTATATGTTGATATCCATCACTGACCTCTGGAGTTTGAGGTAGCAGATCCGATCTTTTTACAAGTATCTATTTGATTTTTTAATCGAAAAATTAAATTTTAAGGTCAGCTGACACCTAGTTTCATTGAGAATTTAAATATTTTGAAGAGATTTTGGCTGGTATCATTTTATATAACTCTTCAACAATGGCATATGGATATTCATGATGTCTTTCATGTTACTTAGCTTTTCGATTATTACATTGAACCTTCTCATGTCTTTGATTCTTAGGAAGTTGAGTTAAAGGAATATTATTCTTTTGAAGGGTATATAGTCCGTGTCATTGATCATAGCACAATGACCTTATGTGGTTTTATAGTTCCTCTAGTTTGGGTGATATGTAATCATGGTCATATATAGAACAAGAAATAGGAACGAGATTCTGATATACATGCTCAATGGTTGAAATTGCTCTTGGATGTAGCTCAGCCACCCATGGAAGGGTAACTCAAGAATAATTTTTATTAAGGAGGTGAGGTTGTAAGATTCTAGTCTTTCTTCAAGGTATGGATCCTTTTAATCTTTTTTTTTTCAAAACTCTTGTTTTACATTAATGGAAATTATGATAAGGGTAAAAGAGATAATGGGAGCTTCCAAAAGGGTTTTGTGTCTTAGAGTTGTGTTTTTTAGGGAATGCAACATGATTCAAATGGTTAGTGAATGGTTTGTATAACCATTCACCTTAACTCTATAGCCTTGGAATGTTGAATCAAGATCTAATAAGCCATGTTACGGGGGCCTATAAATTGTGAAAAGTATATAATTTATTTTTGGTCTATATTTCTATGTTTTAATATGGGTTTTCTAACTGTGCACCTAAATAATGTGAGGTGTATTGAAACATGATAATATATATGCACAGTTTTTATATGATTTGATGAATCATGTGTCCAAACCATACACCCTATAAAAAAAAGAAATGAATGTTTTTAATTTTTTTTAAACTGAAGTTCTTACCCTTCTTCTCCTCATTTTCATAAAAGAATCCACTCAATACTTTCTAATATCTCTATCATCTAACATCTAATTCCTTGAACTTCAGTTATGTTTGAACACCCTCAGTAGGTAAAACACCTCATTTTTCTCATTCCATGGTTTTATTCCCCAACATTGGTGTTATCTCCATGTGAGCTAATATGCTCTATTTTATGGAATCTTTCTGGTTTATTATTTTCTCTCATCCCAATCCAAATATGAGGCTGATACTATATATGGATTTTTCTACTAGGATAATGGAGGTTTCCAATTAATTTTACATAAAATTATATTTGTTTAAGACTAGTTTCGTTTTTCTGTGAACCATACTTTCTATGTATTGCTCTTAAAATTTGTAAATCCTGTAATTTATCACCTAGACTTGACCTCGATCCTCCATGAGTCCCTTTCTCTTCTTTGGAGGTTGAGGATGACAACCCTAGACACCCTTTAGGATGTATTTGATTAAATGGTCTTGAAAATATTTTCTTTATTTTAATTAAAATAGAATTATTATTATTTTTTGGTTTTACACTTATAAAATTAATGACCACAATAATTTCAATAATTTGATAAATGGCATGGTTAATTCACTTTAACCATTGATCACTTATTATATTATAATTGATTATTATTTTGGACATGAATCATGTTAAAGGTGTGGCCTTTATTGAAGGATACCTGGATTCCCAACATATAATGCCTTGGGTGGACTCATAAGATGCCAAATGATTCACTAATGCATATTCCAAAGTGACATACCACACTTGGATTCTCTCAATGTATTATATTTTTTATTACCTCATCTAGACATTGATGATTCACTTAAGAACTCTAAAAAATTGGAATTCCTAGGATGAGGTCTAAGATTTATCTTGATATTCTCAAACAAATAATTCCTTATATGATCTCCTTAGACTCCAATCAAGCCTATAACAAGATTACATTGGACTTTTCCTCAGGCATGGTTAAAAATTTTAGGGTAGAATTCCTATGTTCCAATAATTGTATTACACTCATACCCTATAGCCTAACATCTTTGTTGATCACTAAATTTGAGATCAAATTTCTAAAGACATGGGTTTCATAGGTATACCTTGGATCCATTTTGATTCTTATACCTAGAAACCTTGGCTATTTTCTTTGGGTCCCTAGACAACAAATGTTCATGTGCTTATAGACATCAATCTTAGGTCGAATTTTGTAGGGAAATCTAGGTATCCCACAAAGAGAATAAGCTTGAAATGGTTCATATTTATATTGATCCTTTACATTTATTGTAACTATAAAATGTAAATTTAATATTTATACAATGGGTTAGAATTAGACACCATTGGTGGTGGACTACCAAGATTTATTCACACCCTTTTCAGGCCATTATTTGGTACCAAGGTAGATCTCTTGGATAAAGGGAAGCACCTGGCTATGAACACTGGATCTCCTTTTGGGCTGTGAGAAAATGACTAATCCAGGGCCCAAGACTATGATGGGGATAGTTAATCTTGTATTTTTTGTTTCCTTTTATTATATATATATAGTTTTATGCTTACTGCCATTTCTACATGTTTCATATTTTATATAGCCATGAAATCATCCTTATATAGTGTTGTTTATTGCTTCATGTGTATTATTTTTTATTTCTATAGTTTAATTCCTCTATATCATTATACTTACATTGTGTTTATTTATTAATTTGATGCCTTATTTTCTCTTGAACTGTACTTTGATAAAGTGGGTATAGTCTTCCCATCATACCACCATACACCCTCACAGATAGTCAGAAGCCTCTGTCATATGGGTGGGCACATTTGAGGCTTTGTGTCCAATAAGACCAGAAACTCATTTATGAACCTGGAATGGATGTCACAAGATGTGAGATTTATTTATTATGAATAGTAAATCCACAATTTAAAGAGAGTGGGTCTAGTGACATTTCTTTCTTGATGGATTTTGGATCTTGATTCAGCATGAGATTATAATATTTCTATTTATGTGACTAGTGAATTTATATTATTTTTTGGATATTACGGTAGAAAAATATTCCTAATCATCAAATTTAAATTATAAATGAGGTGTTACTAATACATACATTTTTATGATTTTAATAAATTGGGGAATTTGGGATAATTTTCATTGATGAATTTACTTAGTCTAATTTTTTCGAACTAATAATTATAAAATAATGAATTAATTGTTGGATTTACTTAAATATAATTTTAGTGTTTTATTTTTTATAATTTAATTATAAAAGGATAATGATGTATATTGATAATTTCTGGAATGAATTTATTTTATAAAATAAGATAGAGATATATGGTTTAACTAAATTGATCGTATTTTATCCATGAGGTGTAGATATGTAGAATATAATTCTTTTTTGTTTTTTGTAAGATTATTTTAAGGGTTAAAAAAATTTAAGTATATGGTAAGTTTAATGAATTCAAGATATTATGTTTTTATTTGTGATAGTATTGACAAAGTAGAGTTATTTTTGAACATATGGATTATTATTATATCCTTCCAAAGTAAATTTGGATATTATAAAAAATTTATAGAATAAGACAAGTAAATTACGTAATTTTTTCATTTGAACAATTTATATATTATATATATATAATCTATAAAAGGTGTTTATGACTATTGATATGATATGAAACATGATTTATGTTATGATTGATAATGTGATATTATAAATGCATTGATTTATATTATATTGATATTAGGGTTTTGATATTTCACATTCAGGTTTTGTAAAAATAGTTATATAGAATGGATGGATGTAGTATTCCCTAGGGATGATGTAGTATGTATAGATTTTTATTTTATGAGGCTTGTAGTATTAATAACATAGGTATGGTCATAATAATTTTTTATTTTACCACTATATAGTTGATGATATATTTTTTATTTTTATTACCTAAAATAATCATATTTTTTATCTACTATTACAGATGGTTACTATGGTTGAAGATATTATATCTTTAAATATGTGGATAATGAGATGTGTTTGTGATGATATGACTTCTGGTTATGTGGATAATGTTAATTTTGATGATGGTTCAATGGATGATAGAAGATAAAAAGTGGTAGAGGTTTTCTTCAATTAAATATTTGTTTTTATTGCTTATTGTGCAAAAAAAATTGAATGATAAGTATTCAATTTATTAGGGAATTGTTACGTCTATTAAAGTAACATAGATGATTTTGGAGGAGAAATATACTAGGTATATTGTATACTCAACCTAATCTTATACATTTTTTACAGATATCCTTGATCATGCTGTAGGTATCCATTGATTTTAAGTGGTCCATTTGAAGTTATGAAGATCTTTATTCCTTGTTTTTTCTTGGGGATAATTTTAGAGTCAACATATTATATTGTTTAAAATGATATTATAATTGTGTGTGATATATTTCAGGAATTTTTCTATTTAGGATGTTAGATATGGTTTAATGTTTTTAAGGATTTTTTTATTTGTTCTGTTTAATTATTTTTTAAATAAATAGAATGGAAAGTACTCTTATGTTAGTGTTTTAATACACCTTGTGCTAGACATCATGTCATAGTTTATTTGTGGTGGGATTTATAATTCACACTTGATCTCATTTTTATTTTAAGGGGAATCCAGAATAAATTAGTCTATAAAATTAATTTTACATAAATATAAACATAATTTAATACTTCACTACACTGTAATCGATACCACTAATGGGACTTAATAACAAAAATCATGTCAAAAAATTGTGCAAGTGTTTTACTTAAACCCAATATTACTAGAAATAATGATATAAAAATTATTAAATAATATGTAAAGTATATAACTCTTTTAGAATATATTTTAAAATGGTATCACTAATGTTGATCAATTAGAATTAACCAATAGGTTCTTTTCTCCAAATAAAATCCACTAAAAATGAAATATCCAAAAGGTTTGGAAGGGAATTTCTTTTCTACCATAATATGATAGTACATCATAATGATTAAAGAATAAATAAATAAATAAATTTCTTCAACAAAGTGTAACATCAATATACTATCTCATGTAATAAATTTAGGAAGTCACTTTTATAGATAACTTTCATTATTTAAGGAACCTTAAAAAATATTGTACTTAAAAAAATACCAATTTATATCAAATAAATGTTATATTTTATAATATTAATCAAATTAATCATATAATAATTTAAATTTTCAATCACTCAATGAATGTATTACACTTAAGTAAATATATCATTAAATTATGTATAAGAAAATGTAAATGATAGTCTATATGTAAGAATAAAATACAAGACATTCGGTATCCTATATCACAAGAATATCACATCATGTGATATGTATTTATTAATGGGATTTTATCTTTATCACTCTTTGGGATACTATATTGAATCAATCTAAGTCATCCTATCTTTTTACCTCATCCGATTCACCATTGGGCCTAAACCACATTAAGAATTTTTATAGGATATAAATAGGTTCCTGTGGAATCAATTGTATTTTTTTGGGAATGATTTCATCATGTTATAAATAACATAAATGAATAAGTTCTGTATGAAATTTTGGTATGAAAATTCCATATATTGAATAATTTTGACCAATTAAAATTGATTTTAAAAATTATAAAATATCCAAGTCACACATAAACCACATAAAGTAGTAAAAATAGCAATGAATCTAGAATTATTAAAAACAACCAAAACTATTTACCTTAAAATACATTGAAATAAAACCAATGAATGATAGGGATGGGAAGAAACAAAGGATGACAATATAATTTAAAAAAAACTAAAAATCAAATTTATACCATGGATGACCTATATCCGTGTGAAAAGATAGAACCCTTATCTTTTAACATACTCTAAAATCAGAAAAAACTATAAATCCCCACCACATCAATGTTTATCATTTTATTTACCTATATATTATGTAACAAATTATAAAAATCTTGAGTTGTGAAAACCATATACATACATAGTTATAAAAGTAATAAATAATTATTAGATATCACATCATTAATAATCATTGGATAACTACCTATGTATTAATCAGAAAAAATAGGGCATGAATATTTGAACCATATACACTAGTATGTTAATGTGATCCAAACAATTCATACACTCAAATATTCTATCCTTTTTAGGAGGGTAGTCTCCAAGCTTGTGTTTAATTTAATCCAAGGGAAAATGTAGTTTATAATCTAACTAGTGTTACAGTCATTTCAAGTTTCAAACATTGTTACCCAATGTTTTCCAAGAAGTTTTGTAGATATTTAAAATTCATCAACCTAATAGAACATTTATAATATCACATATCTCACCACCTCACACCCATTATTGAAATAAACATACTCATAATAATATCCACCTTTCAACATAATACAATTTTAGATTATATAAACAAAAACTTATAACATAACAAAGATGGTTTAAATCAATACTAATATTTTTAACTAAGAAAAAAATTCATTATCCTAAAATTAATAATAAAACCATGATTTATACTATTTATAATTAAATATAATCATTCCATAAAAATAAAATCTATTATTTTAGATAAAAAAATCAACTTATTATTTCATTAAAAACATAGTGTAATAAATCATCTATAAATAAAATTTTAATGATTCTATGAAAATACACATTAATTGTTTATGTAATTTAAGATTAAATTGTGCAATCTTATCATAAATTTATAATAAATAATTAATATATTAATTTTTTCAAAGAAATTACTAATTAAATAACTCATGAATTCATGGTTATGCTAACAATCCAAACAGAATATATCCATTTATTTAAAATTGATGCAATCATTAATAAATTGTTCCAGTATTCCAAATAATTTAAGATAGAAGCATTTTGAGATTATTTAAATATATAAAAATTAGAAATCCCCTACTAATTTTTTCTATGATGAAACCCTATGATCCCATGGAAAAAATATGCCAAGAGAAAGGAAACACAAGGAGGAAATGGTAGAATGAATATTAATTAGAGGATTATAAATTTAAAAATCATCCAGTATTGATAATGAATCATTAAATTATAGAAATTACATGCGATTGGTAGAAGTTTGGAACTTCATAGAAGTTGATTGAATGTGCGTGGGAGAAATTAGGGATAAAAAAGTAGATTGGAATTTAAGAAATAAAAATAATTTAAATTTTAAATTAATACACAATATTTGTACATAATTTTCTAGAACCTATGTTTATCTGTGAATCCTACACTATTATTTTTTATCCTATGTGAAACCCTTACAAGTTTATTATTTCTTGTACCCTAGCTATTAAACTCTATAATTTCTCTAAAAATATCAATTTTTTATCCCAAACATCAATAAATTAAGAATAAATGTACTACACTAAGTACATACAATGTATTGACATTGTGGGTGTCATGATTATCAACATCATTACACTTTAATCCCAAAAATTCATTTTAAAATATTTTAATAAGAACACAGATGATGCCATTTCTACGTCATTTTATAATCCTTCACTCATGTCTCATAATAATTATTACCATACTATTGAGAAATTCAATCACAAGCAATGAAATTCAATCACAATACATTAATCTAATGTTTGTGATTTTGGACTGGTAATTCTATGGAAAAATAATCATGTAAAAATTCTAAATAATTTTCATTTGGTAAATTATAGGGATGAAGGTTATACATTTCAGTTTGGACACATGAAACAAATTATTAATTTATTTCATCTATGGAGGTAATGTTATCTTGTATATAAACTTCCCAAGACTTTCTAAAATATCAAATAGTCCCACATACCTCAAAATCAACATAGATTCTTTTCAAAATCATATATAACCCAATCAAAATAAAACTTTGAAAAAAAACTATTCATTATTTAAAAATACAAAATCATATGATGACTATAAATATATGTTTCTTAGTGACTTTGATCCCTTACGATATGCTTTGAAATCAACTAAATTTTATCCGTTGTCACCCAAAATATACTCGGTCCCACTAAAGTGGATTTATAAAATTCATGTCAATAAAGTGTATATTGGAAATTATCACTATAAAAGATAGAAAAATGATACATATTTATTAAATATTCTTAACTTTTGTAATATTAAAATTTAACCAATGATAGATGATTGTGTTAAGATCCCTCAAAATCTAATGCAGGAGTATAAAGAAATTATTCTAATATTCTAATTACTTATTGCATTATTTCCATCTATTTTATGGTGGTATGTCAAGATAAAAATATATTGAGTTTTCATGGAATATTGGATATATAAAGAGGGGATCTCTAGGATTATTTTGTTTTTCCTTTACATAATGATAGTTGACAAAATTAGAAATATAACCTAGGATATTCCCTCTCACTCTAGTCCATAAAATATTCACATTTCATGTCATAGTAAATATTGGTTATAATAGGTTTAAAAACCCACTAGAAAATATAAAAGTATTTTATACCCACATTTTTTAAAGAAAATGGAACCTTAAAACATCTTATGGAGAAAAAACCCCATAAAAGGAAATATTCTAGTAATATATGGACTTCTTACCGACTAAATTCTTATAATGTAACAGTTTTCAATATTGTTTTTGGCAGTTCGTGAAGAAAAAAAACTGAGGAGTGAATAGGTAATATATAAATTTGATAATAACATTAAGCTTTTATATTACTCATCCTAAAGATTACCATTAATAAAAATTATCATCAGTTTCTATTCACTAGTAGATACTTTCATTGTAAGATATTAAAACTTTATACTGAGTGTGTTGGTAGAAACATTCCCCATCCCAAAAGTATAAAAATTTGTTAAAATAAATTATTTATTGATATTCGGCCCAATTAATCTATCTAAACTACAAATATTAATTTTAATATAAATAAACCAGTCATATAAGATTTTAAAGATAGTAAATAATTCACTAAATAAGTTGTGTCACCAATACATCAAGGCATACATAACAACCACTAATTCAAGGTCATGAGTTAGTACATCTCATGTGGATGTAAAGGATGAGAACCATATTCCACTAAATGATAATTTTTTAGAATAAAATGAGAACCTATACCTTATTCATCACAATAGTCAATATAACCTTCTCTGGGACTTATTAAAAGTAAGATTGGGATTGATGTAATTTTTTGTTTAATCTCATGTGATTTTTTTATATTTATGTATTCATAAAAAATTTACCCCATTGAGTGTAAGAAATGTCAAATTTTTTGAAAACTTCATGAAATATTTCCAGAATCTCCAATAGCATACTACAAAAACCAAAAAACATTGTACCTAAATGAGATTCATTATATTTTCCCAAGACCTAACAACTTTTAGCTTTTTGAGATAAACCACTATACATTTTTTTGGAAACCACATGTATTTTGAACATTAATTTTTTGATCACAAAATGGAGACCGTAATTCTTAGGATATAGGAAGTGATCATGAATAATTTCTAACACAATCCTCAAATGATGGTTATGATATCCAACAACATTGAATAAATGACGATATAATCCCAAAAATACCATAGAAAAAGAGTTGATATATCAAATGAAAATATGATTTATTTGAATTTTAAAAATTTTAAAATAATTTTTTTATCCTAAATGTAACCATAAGATACTTGAAATAACCATATCATATTTGAAAGGATGTCTAGATAATAACTAATTACTTCACCCATAACTGATGATGCATGACTGGTGGTTAATTTTTTTTAAAATACCAATATCCTTTAAATTGGCTAAGGAGGTCACCGATAAGGGGTTATGGATATCATTTATTTATAGTCATATGATTACGGTCCTGATAATTTATATAGATGAACAATCCCCTATCAAATTTATTTGAAAAATAACTCAATATTTTCTAATGGATACATAGTCAGAAGAATGAATCCTCTAAACTTCATATCAATATGTCAAATCTCTAAATAATTTTATTATGAAATAATTTTATTATTGGAATATAGGAATATAAATATCATCAATTCATAAATATCAAAACAAAATTTCAAATATTTTTCTAAAGGTAGACTAGAGACATATTTTGGAAATACATTAGGTGAATAAATTACCAGGAGAATAAATTTTTTCCATTACATACCGTTAATCACTTTCACAAGAAGAGAGGTAAATTGGAAAGACAACTCACTAACTTGTGTCTATCTTGAAATTATCTTGGGCCTAATTTACCATCAAATAAACGTAAAATTATACTACAAAAACTGAATGTCACTATTAGATAATTGAAATAAATTTTGGATTTAAAATAGATCATATAATGAGTTTCTAGAACAAGATAAAATTTTAAATATCTAGGAAAATTAAATACCACACCATCTCAACTTGAGATGTAGATATAATAAAAGAATAACATTTGTCTCTCCACCACTTCTCTTTCCCAAGAGGGTTCTAAATATCTATCACATAATGTGTAACACCCCACACTTTTATTCTATAAATATGTTAAATAACTTATTCCACATGTAAGATTGAACTAAAATAGATTAATATTGTATTTTATCTAGATAAAATATTAAAATAAAAGATAGAAGTTAATATATTATGAGAAAGTAATATAATAAATGATTTTTCAAATTTCAAGAGAAATAAAACCACAAGTAATTAAAAAAACCACGGACACAAAATCATCACCCATGTGGTTTTCCTTAAATTCAATACCATAAATTAAAAATATAGAAAGAGAAAAAACGATTAGAAATATAGTATATATTTTGATGGAGAAACAAAAAAATGGTGTGAATGATTTTTAAATAAATATTCAAGTTTATATATGGGGGATATAATGGTAAATATGATGGTTATATGGATTTTTGATTTATATTCATCATATATATAGTCGTTGGACATATAGTTGTTGGGAATACATGTATCCAATATTTATATTGAATATTTTATAATTTTTATTGACTAAAGGTTTAGAATTAATATATATTACATAATGAAATTTTTTTGGAATAAAATAAAAATATACTAATTCTTATATGAAATTATGTTTTATTTTTTAGAATTTTTTGTATATAATATATTTTTAATTACAATTAATAATTATAAGAAACTATTTTCATAAATTATATTGAATGAATTTAGGAAATGATTTTTAAACTAATTTAATAACATCTAATTTATAATTAAGGAATTATTAAGAATAAAATTTAATTAATCATGGTGAAAGAAATAAATTTTTTTATTTAAAACATTATTATATATATATATATATTGTATAATTTTTTTAAAGGATAAAAGTTTCATATTTTGGAGTATGGAATTTATTTAAATACATTATATATATAATCAAATTAATTTTCATTGATGTAATTATTTGTATTTGTTTAGAAATAAGTAGAAAATAATTTAAAGGTTAGAAGGATACCTTACTAAATTTTTTTATGCATTCTTATAGAATAATTGATTTTTATTACATTTTTAAATTTATTAAAAAAATGGATTTTATATTTGGAATCATCATGTCAAAATTATGTAATATGATAATTTTTTTTGAAATAAAAGTAGTCACCGATGTAAAAAGTTAGTTATGATGGTAATGGGTGAAATGATGTATAAAGGATAAAATTTAGTGGTAAAGTCCAAAAGTAACCATAATATTATCATTTAATTTTGAGGATGAAGTAAGGAATGTTCCATATCCATGATTTTTTATCTCTGAATCCACTTTCCCTATATGTTTATATTCATTACACATAAAGTAATGGGTATTTGGGATAATGTTTCTCAAAATCACCTATAAATGGACCTGTACTCAACCAATACCAAACTAACTATATAATTTGGTTTTATCTTTATAGATTTTTTAAATTACATCCCCTAAATACCTCTTCTATGTTTTCTAGCTTTAAGATCCCTGATGACGGCTTAAATCATTCATTATGAAGGATCTCATTTTGAGAAGGACCAAATTCATCAAAGTATCTTATTCTTATATATATATTTTAATTAACTTATCTACTCAATATTCTAAATTTTTTATTCACAAATCTAATTATATTCTATTTCCATAATTATTCTTGAAAAACTGATATTATTATAACATAACTCGGCACCCTTACTTGTTTTTTAGTATACCATGTTATTATTTAGGTTGGTTCAACCACCTATATGAATGATTCTATATTTCTTAAAACATTTCCCTCATGGGTGAGTATAAAAACGTAAATAATGTTGATATATTATATTATATATTAATTTATGTTATGAAAATGTTTTTTAAGGGTTATAAAAAAATGAACGACCGTCATAAAGTAACTCAATGTCATCCATAAACTTACCCTAAATATGCTTGTTTTAAATTAAATTCTTACAAACCATGATCATACATTCCATAAAATGAAATTGGGAATTTATAAATCATTAAAAACTATTTTTCAACTACTTTAACTAATTTTTTAATGATAAACTTGTTATCAAAGAATGAGTATTGACATAATCATACCGAAACTATTATGAGACAATCAAAACTAATAGTATCTGATGATGAATATAAATTATAAATTACTAATATGTTTATAATAATATAATATAATTTCATAATATAAATATTTATATATATGAACAAGTTAACTATATAAGTGATTAAAATTTATCGATTTACTATACAAGAAGTTGGTGGATTTTCATTGTTATTAGGAGTAAACACAAGGGCTTATCTCCCAATATTTCATCTTACATGAGATTATCAATACCTAGTCTTCTATTATGAGAATATGTATTCAATTTTCATCTAAATCCAAATTTTTCTTATCCTTTAGTTATTTTTGGGACATACATGGATTTTCACAATCCTTTTCCTCTTTGATTCAAAATTTGTCAAAAATTATATTTTTAAGGGAATAATCTTTATCTTTTCTTTTTTGTTAGGAATATTTCACGTCTATGTCCATATTATTTTTATTGTTTCCCAAATGAAATTCACTAGAATTAAATGATTGGTTAAATTCAATTTTTATTGACTTTAGATTAATTTTAATGGTACCAAATCAATATTTTTATATATTTTCCCATTCATTTACTGACCAGTGATTTTCACCCTAAATTTTTTCAGCTTTATTTATAAAGATTACTTTTTTAAGATATTATAATTACCCAATGATATTTATAATAACATTCTAATTCTTTTTAAAAATGTATATTTATGAGTTATTAATTTTTAAAAGTTATGAAAATATAAGTCACATTTATACATTTTTAATCAATTTTAAATGTTCCTTTAAAGTGATTTTTATCTGTTACTATATCATTTAATGTTTCATATGTTTCAAAGTGGATATTATATAATGAAATAATTTAATTTGTTTATTGGGATGATTTATTTAAAATAATTTTTCAGATTCAAATGAAATCTGTTATATTTTCATTGGTTAACAATGTGATCAGGGATTTATAAATGTTTTCATGTTAATGTGGAACACATGTATATGGTTTGTAATTATGCTGAAGGTTAGAACAGAATTACATATGCCCCAATTCATAAATTAAATCATTATATCTCACAGGGTTTTATGTTATGGGACATGAGAGGTTATGCTAGTCCATTATGTTATGGGACATGTTTGTCTAATTATGGTGGTGGTTTTGGAAGTGATACATGATATAATATTTGAATTTATATGATTATAAATGTGCCAAATTTCTAATTCACGACACATTACCATGCCTCATCACTGATGATATACTAAAAGTTTGTTATTATGATTTCTGTTTTATTTGGTATGATATTCTTATGTTATGGTCATATACCATGAAGATGTACTCATACCCACTTGTTAATCTTATGATCACTTTTGACCATCATTTTGTTCCATTTTATATCTCATATATTTTGTTATAATAGTGGGTCCCCTAGACCCGACTATACTATACTTTTCAATTACCATTTCATATGTACAGTAAGATATACATGATGTATACTTACCATTATAATGTTGATATTTCTACATCCACTATTTAATGGTAATTTCAATAGATTAATTGTCTTATTTAAAGGTTATAAAAAATCTTAGGCTATAATGAGAACCTCAATATATGATGACACTAATCTTAGACAAATGTTGTATAGAATAGACATATCTTACAGACTAGAAAAAGTTGATGCATGGATATCAAGTGTTGGGGGTTCATATGAATTGAGATTTATTCCCATTAAGTTCACACTTGGTGATATCTAGTAGTGAGATCTTGAGGACATACCCGCCAAAAGAAACACCACATGTTTTGGGTGTCATTAATGGTTCATATCTATGGACATGTGTATTAGTCTCTTAACTTGAGATCATTATAAACAAGTTCAATTTGATCATGTACTTTGAAGTAAGAAAAATGCAATGATAATAAAATCATGGCAAGGTGGCCTGTGTTTGGTGAGTCATTGGTGTGGCATTGGTTGATTGACCAAGATAGAATTCCTCACTTCCTAGTTGAGGAAGTAATATATATCAGGATTGGTTGATCAGGATGGTAGTACCTTCATAAGTCCTTGGTCAAGGAAGTCGAGGGAAAATCCCTCATGTTTTATCAACAAATAATAAAGAAATAATGGATTATGAAACAAGTGTTTATCCTAATTTATGAGATATCTAAAGACAAAGATATTATATTACATAGTGTGTGTCCATAGGTTCGTTTTCATTTATGTGAATATTCTCTATCTATTTAGGTGGATTTACAAGTTTCTAAATTATACTCTTTGTCTATGAATATTATTCACTGATATCAAGATAAGATCTTAGAGGGTCACACACAATATCATATTGAAGAATCATCCAAATTCTAGTGTATTGGTAAACAGGTCATGGTGAGCCCCACCACTGGGGTCCAAGATTTTTTCAAGGATGTACCATCAGAAAAAGAATAAATAAATTCATTATTTTTCAAGTAAATAGTAATTGGGTTGTATATATTTATGAAATGAATTTTCAAGTATATGTATTTACAATAAATTATATTATATGAAAGAATATTATTTTAATATTTCAGATTTGTTTAATATTAGTGGGAATTATGAGCCGAGTTAATGACTTGGGTTTAACATGTAATATATTGAATATATATTAAAAGTATATGATAAAATACAGATAATATATATGATGGAGTTTAGTTCATTATAATTATTTTTTATTACTTATTTACTGGATGTTAAATATACAGGGGACAGTGAACCCTTTTTGGTTATTTGAGAATCTATTATTTAAAGGAAGAGAGAGAGAGGATCTCACTAGATATTATTCACGAAGATCAATTGTGAGCCTCTCTACCATATCCTATTTTCTAGAGATATAATCTCTATATCCATGTGATTATATTGATCTCTCTCTCAGGCATCGTAACCACGTTAATGTGGTGATCGTCAGGGGTCGAAGGCCTTGTCTGATCTTCATGCTAGCACCCAGAATTCGATGATCCATTTTCATATATATATTTTGATACATGAAGATATATATGGAGTATTATTTTGACCCTTCGAACATTTATAACTAGACAAAAGAATATGTTTAGTGAAATTTAGATAAAAAATGTATGTTTTTGATTTTATTGTTTTCATATGTTTAATTTAGGCAAGATCTGCGGACCGTACCAGAGCTTAGATCATTGGAAACGATATATTTTGATGTTTTGAAGATGAGAAATTTTAAAATATCCTTCCCACAATCTTTTTTTACTACCCCAGTACCTTTAATTGGTATCAGAGTGATCACATAAATTTTCAGATTCAAGAAAAATCAAATTTCCTTTAAATTTATGTAGAGGATTTGATATCAGTCCCAATGGATCTGACTCTGATTTGATCTGAGGTCAGATGGCCTGGTTACGACCATCCTAATTTTTTTATGAATTGAAATAGGTTGTTTTATGATATTAAAATTGAAAATAAACGTTTACCTTTTAGGTAGTTTCAACTGTTTTTTACCCCGTACTAGCTGGATTTCGGTTGCCGATGTATGTTTGGCCGCCAAAATGATAATATAATTGTAATTATATTATTATAATGGCTCTTATCCTTATAATAGGATTAGTAATTCTTAGCATGGTGTTTTTCCACACAAACAAAACTACCACTTGTTTGGGCATACTTCTTCTCCAAAAGCAGACAAATAAAAAAAATAAAGGGAATAATGCGTGTGGAAATTTCTAAACTAGACTTGAAAAAAAAGTTTTTTTTTGTGGGGACTGTGTGACCCTTTAGTAAAAAAATAAAAGAAAAAAAGGCAGAAGGACCCAGAAGGTGATCTTCTATTGGAGTGCATGAGGTGGCCCCACCACTTCTCTGTTTCCTTCTTTAGCGGAGCACTTTCTCTTGACCGGTGACCCAGAACCCCATCCATTGGGGAATCTCCCAATCCTCAGCTATGAGTCTTCGTTGGAAAATCCATAGATGTGGATGGATCGAGTGGCACCCCACTTTTTCATACTGGATGAGGTCACACACAACTCACCTCTCCCTCTTCCCGAGTTGGACGCTGACCTGCTCCACTCCTTAGTCCAGATCTGGACCGGCGTCCTCAATGATAGGTTCTGCCTCGTGGCCTCTGTATCACAACCATCCGAGCTCGTGAATGCACTGAAAATCACTACATCCTAGGCCAGACACCCTCTCCACTGGCCGAGACCCTCTTAGGACCACCCCACAGGTCTGCCCACCCCACGGATGGGACCACCCTCAATGGTTTTCTCACGGACAGTTTGAGAACCACTCATATTTCTCAAGGCCCTATCCACCGTGAGACGTTGTCAACTTATCAGTAAAGCAGGTCCTCCTCCATCTTGATTGGTACCTCAGGAAATTTATGCTCACTCATTTTCATGCACCAAGTCACCACTATATGTTCATGTCCGAGTTTCCATCAATTCATGAGGTACCATGGTTTTCCAGTTTCAGGCTTCCACCAGAACAACTGAGCCTAGAATTACCCTGCAAGAGCTTTGCACGGCCCGATATGTGCATACACTAGTTCAGATAAACCCAAAATAGGTCCAGGTAGAGTTTTGAGGCCTCCGAAGCTATTTAAAAAATCAAATTTCATCAAGTTAATTAATTTAGTTCCAATATCAAATTAATTTAATTAAAATTATTTTGGTTTACAATATAACTTTAATACCTAGAAAAAAATTATTTTATTTTAGAATAAAATTAATCAATTAATTAAATAATTTTTTCAAATTAAAATTAAATTAATCATGGGAAAAAAAAGAATTAAATTATTTGAATTTCATTAATCCATTTAATTTAATTAAATACTCTACTACTTTAATTTATTTTTATTTAATTTTTAGCTCTCATTTATTTCACCCATTGATTGTTCTTGAGGAATAGATCAACCTGTGTGTGTTTGTTTTAATTATTTATTACCTATTTAACTTTGTTTGATGATTTTAAGTAATTAATTACTTTTTGATGGTATGTATATCACCTTATTTTCAGTTAAAATGTATGAGGGTATGCATTTCCAATTAATATATATTTTTTTCTATTGGGACCCTCTACTACGTGCGATTATATTTTTATTTTGATGAATACGATGTATGATGCGGGTCCTGTCAAGACAAGGCGATACTTTAGACGAGACATGAACCCCTCTAAGAGAAGGCAGTGCCTGAGACAAGATGTAAACCCCCCCAAGATGAGCTACATCATGAGTCTTTCTATGACTCATGTATTCTATGCCTAGTTTATTGTTGGTCAATTGAGTTTATACACATCAACTTATTTTAGATGCTCAAGACCATTCGGGTAGTTTATTTCCTTTATAATGTTTTTTTATTATTTTATTCATTTACATAATAATAGGAGATATATAAAAAAATAAACAATAAACAATAAAATTCCAAAAGAAGTGACAGATGTATTTATATTAATGTTTAGGTGTAAGAAAGAAAACATATTATTATTAAGATTAATAGAAATGGATTATATTTTTTTGAGAAAAATATAAAAGAATAAAAGAAATATTAATTCACAAATTCCCTCGATCAATTGAATTTTAACACAACCTGGTGTTTCGGGTGCTCGGTCATCCAAATTTGAGGGTGCGTCCTACTACTGGGGAGTTCTTATGATAACTATGGGTTGTCTAAACAAAATATGGTAGTTAAGGATTATCCATAACTAACTTATCATCACTATAGAAGAAAATAATTGAGAGAATCAAGGTTATGATTTGGATAATTTTGGAATTCACTCAACAGATCAAGGAGCCATGATTTAATGCAGTTGGCCACTCAAAAACCTAACATGAACTCTCTGAGTAGGGTCATAGCCATAGCTTGTAGACTGTGAGGGGAAGTTCAATGATTCTTGATACTAAAATAATCAAGAGGAAAAGTATTTCTATTCTAGTACATATACTTCCTATAATTTAATTAAATAGTCAGATTCATTTAGTCATTTAATTAATGAATAAAAAATATCTAAATTGGTAATCATGATTGAAAAGTAAAAACATGCTAAATTTATTTTTTTTAGAAATTGGAATATAATACCACAAGATACAATGTGATAATAATAGAGTAAATAAATGTATAAACTAGCATGGATTTTCAACTTTAGTACCAGAACATTCACACAATACTACAATTTTAGAAATTTAAGGTGGTCAGTTCCCCAATACATGTTAGGCCTCTTTAAGAATCGTGGGTGTAAAAAGGATTACATAATATTTGTGTATATTGAATATGGTGGTTATATCATATTTATATTATCAACGCCTATTTTTAGTTGTGGATACTTTATGAGGACATGGATGATATTACATGAAACCTCATCTCTGATAAGATATCAAGGAGAAGTAGAAGCATAGATATGAAGAAGGGAATTATTACACTAGAAAAGTCTAAATTGAAAGATAGATTACGATCTTTTAATATATCCCTTTATCATATCATATATACCCATATACTATAGTACTATTTTAGATTATAAAAAGAACCATATTGAGTAAAAAATTCATTACCATTTAGGTAAGGTTCTCCAAGTAAATAAAAACATTAAAAAAAGATTAATATTTAATTATTATGGAGGAAAAGTTGAAATACAAGGAGAAAGAGCAATGAAAAAAGTGATTCCTAAGGAACCTTCACATTTTACTTCAAAACAATATGTTTATAATAATAAACTTACTATGTAAGTATAGAAACATTATAATAATTAAAGTTTATTCTCTAAGTGGCCAAGAAAGGGTGATTCCTTTGTCAGCCTTGTGAAGAACGTAACTTCTAATTTCCAAGTGGACAATTCTAGTAGAACATTTTTTTGAATATAACCACAAAATCTATCTCATGTGTCCATTGGAAACTATAATAAATTATTAATTTTTTATTAAATATTTTTTTTGTGGTGTTTCATAGTCATCTAATAGTTCAATGATACATAAATCATAAGAAATACGTGATGAAAATAAAATATTAGACTTATATACCAAATTTTGGAAAGATAATTCTCTGTTAATTAAACCTATAAGTAGGAATTAATGATAAAAAAGTAGGTTATTTTGACTATGTAGTGAAAGAAACAAAGTTATTATTAATGTATATACTTATTTAATTTGGATAAAGAAACCTTCAGAAATAAATGTAGGCCACAAAGATTTCAGAATTAGTTCATCAATAGAGAGAAAAATATTCCATTGGTAAGATAGTGGTAAATATATTCAATTATACTCTTTAAAGTGTTTATTAATGAATATGAAAGTCAAGTATGATATATGAATGGATACAAGATATGATATTCTTCTTTCCGTTCTGTCGAAGAATATTTTGACCAAGCATCCATCGATCAATATAATATGGCATGGAGTAATTCCTAGACACACATTACCTTATCCATATTAGAAATATAATGAATGTAAAAAAGGATTGATGATGAGTCTTACATGTTAACCATGATCAGTAAACAATAGTGAATAGTAATTCTTAAATGAACATTTCATTTTACTCATGAGACTCATGATCTATTAATAAAGAGCATCAATGTTGATATATATTTCAGAAATATCCATTATATTTCAACATGTGCTTCACAAATAATGATGATATCCCATAACCATATTCCAGCTATAATAAAAAATGGATATCATATGAGTTATAGTATGATGGAAATCCATTATTTCTTAATAACATGTGATTATATGCAAAGAGTTTTTCATGGATATAAACAAACTTGCATAACAAAAACGTGCATCTAAATTATTTATCCTCATATTTACTAAGTATATTAAAAAAATTCTTATGATAGAAAAACTATATTCAATTGATAGACTAAATTTATATAAAAGGGGGCATGACTATATTTAAGATAGTGGGAGTGATATTGGATTAAGCTTATTCAATTCTAGAGATTTACATTTAGTTGGTATAAGAACAAGTTCTAGAAGAGGTGGGGAAGAGAAATGTTCCAGAGACACACACTATGTAGGAAGGTTAAATCTATAGTGATGGTTTTATATTCACCAGTTCCAGTGATACATTATTTATAAAATTATGCAATATATGGAAATTAGATAAAATTGAAAAGATAAATTAATAGTTAATAATTAATTCCATGCATGAAAGTACGAGGGTCTTTTTTATTTTAAATACTCTGTTGGGTATTCAAGTGGGATGACATAAGTATGGTACAATAATGGTACCAATAAGGCTTAATTATTTATACCATGTAGGTTTACTTAGATCTATTATAATTTTACATGTCATTGCTAATTTATATGATCATTTTGTTGGTCATTAGATGTTAAGACCACCAATTGTGGAAGTTGTCTATATAATGAAACCAAAAAAGGGATGGTAACATCAAATAATTCCATTGAGGGGAACAAGTTACTCAAATATAGTTCAAAATAAAAGTAATATAATGATCCTTTAATATTTATCTGTGATTAATATTTTCCTTATGTTTACCATATGTTATTGGTAGTTACATTGTTTTCCAAGAAAAATATGTTTGGTAACATATGGAAAACAACTATTGGTCTTATAGTAATTTAAGACCATAATGAAAGTAACTATCCAAATATTGAAATAAAGTAGGAACCTAAGATCTAGGGAACAAGATCTAATGAGGTAGATTGAACTGTTGTTAGACAGAGTTAATCATACATTTATTGAAAATGTATTGAAAAATACAAGTTGGAACAATTTGGGAGAGAATTTTTACCAATGTCCCAGGGAATAAATATCTTTAAGAAGAAATGTGTGGGAATAAAAGGTGATCAACATGATGGTTTGAATTCTGTATGTTTGTTCGGTTGATCAATAACATATTCCATGACTTTTATGAGATATTGATATTTCCAATTTATACTTTATGGAAGGAAAATATCAATTATTTATAAGAGAACTGTAAGGGAAACAATCAGAACTATCAAATAACCCTAGACTGAGTAAAAAGGATATGTACATGATATGTGGAGAGGAAGGGATACTAGTTTTTATGGGACAAAAACTAGTATTCCTTTGATAAATATGATCTAATATCATAGTTAGGTTAAATGTGATTAGTGATAAAAGATCATACAAGATAGTGGTATACATACCTATAAATACCGAGTATGTTGTTTCTTAAGAGGCAGCTAATATGTGGTTATTAAATTCCATGATTTGTTCTAGTTCTCGGAATCACAAATTGTATGTAAAGTTTTATCATTATTATAATTATATTACTAGTAAAATCCAAGATTTAATGTTTTGATAGTGAAAAAATGATATACTTAGAAATACCATCTCTTGAGATGTTTTAATCAAGGAGGTGAGGTTGCACACAGTAGAGTTTCATTGTTGAGGAAAAATAGAAAAACCAAAAACTAAAGTCGTGACTTAGTAGAAACATGATATTAATTATGTGAGAGCTGTCATAGATGGTCAGCATGTTGGCTTTAGCATAAGTGGGAGTGTGGTAATAGTGGGTTCCCTAGACCAAACTATACAATAGTATTTGATTAGCATATGATGTGTAGTGTTTGATATACATGATGTATACTTACTATTTCAGTGTAGATATTTCTGTTTCTATTATTTAATGATAATTTCCATAGATTACTTATTATATCAAAAGGCCATAATAGATCCTAGGATATTATGAGAATCTCAAGATATTATGAAACTAATCTTAAACAAATGACCTGTGGTCTAGATACATAATTCTAATTAGGCATTTTTGATGTCTAACTATTATGTTCTTGGGGATCATAATAACTATGGAATATTCTCATGAAGTTTTCACATGGCGATCTCAAGTCATACGATCACAAAGATAGACCCACCATAAAAACAACACATGTTTTGAGTGTCATTTTTTTCTCTTATACATGTACATTTGTATTGGTCTCCTGACTTGATTTTATTATCAATATGTACCAATTGATCACATACATTAATGCATTAAAAAACTCTAGTAATGAAATCATGTAAATGTAACTTGTGTTGGGTCTCTCATTGGTGGTATGACATTGGTTCAATGATCAAGATACAATTTTTCACTTACAGGTTGAGAAAGTAATATATGGTATCACTGGTTTGTCAAGATGGTAGTACCATTATAACTGGTGCTCTAAGGTAGTTGAAATTTAATCCATATAGTTAGATCAACTAATAATAAAGAAATAAAGGAAGAAGAAACTGGTGTGTGCCCATCTTTATGAGATATCTAAATAAACATATATTATAACTCACAATGTGTGTCTATAGGTTGGTTTCCATTGCTTTAACTACTCCTTATCCCTTTATGGTCCTTGTTGGGTTTTTACTCTACTCTTATTCTATGAATATTATTCACTACAATTGAGAGAAGGTTCTAGAGGGTCACACACAATTGCATATTCAAGAATTTTCCATATTCTGGTGAATTAGAAAATAGGAAATGGTGGGGCCCACCACTGATGTATAAGATTTTTCAAGGATGTATGATCACCAAAAGAATAAATAAATTAATTATTATTAAGTTGGAGAATAATTGTTTTGAATTTATTTATGATTATTATTTACAAGTATAAGTAAATATAAGGAATAATATTATATGAAAGAATAATATTATAATATTCAAGGTTCCTTTCATATTAGTCAGAATTACGAGTCGAGTTAATTTCCAGAGTTTATCATGTAATATATTTAATATATATTAAGAAATATGTGATAAAATATAAATAATATTTATGATGTAGTTTAATTTTTCATAATTATTATTTATTACTTATGTAGTAGATGATAAATATATGGGGTTGGGGAACCCTTTCAAAGTATTTAAGCATCCGCTATTTTAAGGATAAAGCCTCTTGCTAGATACTATTCATGGAGAGATCTTGAGATCCTCTATCTCTTATCCTACATTCTTGAGAGAGGAACCCTCAATCCATGTTATCATATCAGGTTCTCCCTCACACATTGTAGGCATGTCTACGTGGTGATAATCAAGGAATTGAAGGTGTCATCATATCTATGTTCCAGTACCTGGAATTTGATAATCGATGCTCATGAAATTTTTTGAAGTACCTGTGGATGATGTAGAGGGATTCTGCTTTGGATCCTTTGAGAAATGATCACTGATGACATGAATATGTCGATCACGAATTTAGATTGGAAAAGGTATGTTTTTAATTTTATTTCTATGATATATTTAATTTATGTGTGATACTAAGACCATACTAAGGCTCAGATCACCAGAGATGACAAGTCCCATCATCCCAAGTGTGAAAAATTTAAAATTCTTGTCCTATCGGCTTTTACTACTACCCCAAGACATTCATATTTTACCCTTTAGTAAGTGTCAGATCTCACCCTTTTCTTATGATTCTATTTTTTAGGTAATAAAGAGGTGTATATTTTGTGAAATAATGAAGTGAGTATCATGTATGGAGATTGTTCTATAATTTAGTATTCAATTATAAAAAAATAATATCTTTATATAGCTATTCTCAAAAGACACTAAATTGAGTGGTTCTACGGGTGTGATTTATTACGAATTCAAAATCATAATCAAGGGTAATAATGTAATATTTATGTATGTTTTTTTGGGTTCTCTCAATTGGTATAAAAGTAGGGTTTTGTTAATTATTAATATTAGTTTATAAAGACTAAGGGAATGAAACCTAAATAAATTGAAGCTTAACCTGATGTATCATAAGTTTAAATAAAGGTATTATAGTTTTGGGAATCTTAGAATTAATTTTAATTGTCATATTTTTGTTTATTATTGATATTATTGTTTCAAAAAAATAATTTCAGTTTTAGACATTGGTTGGAACTAGCATAAATCAAGTAAACATTGAGTATGACACAAAATGAAATAATTTTCATAGTGAGAAAAAAGATGAGAGTTGGTGTATAAAATCTCATTAATATTTTATCCCAACCATCTCAAGAAATAAATAATAATCTAAACCACTACTTTCTCCTAGATTCACCAAATATGGAAATAATCCCCATTGAGTAATTCATGTGACAATGCCCACCATCATTTAGTGAGTCTTACAATACACTAATTTTTGAGTAATGGATAAACATGAGACAAAATATATTTTCTATTGTTCAGTGATTAGTGCATTAAAAGGATGATTTATATAGTTATCATTTGTAAATGGTAGCATATTAATAGTGGAATCTCATTAATAATGTGATGATAAAGGAATAAAATAAATCATTGGAATTGTAGAAGTTTAAGAAAATATTTTTCACCACATACTTTCCAGGGTCTATTCACATTAAAGTGGAGATGATATTACTTGATCTGAAGTAAAAGGAGGATGAATCCTTTGGTAACTATGATGAAAGATTCATGTGATTTGGAAATAAACCTCTAATTTTTTTGAATGAAACTGAAGTTTATATTCTTCTTTTAATTAGTGTCCTAAAATGAAGTCACCAAAAATAATCATTTACAAGGGACTTTAGTGTCTATAAATAAATTATTATATTTGATCTTTTGGTAGAAATTGAGTCTGTATACTCAAATTATTCTCATGTTTTTTTGGACAAGAATTGGAAAAATAAGGTTCTTATAAAACTCAACTGATAAAACCCATGGAGAAAAAAATAAATCTTTGCACATGATAACAATATAGGTCGAAGCATGGGTTAATTTCTTCAATGTAATGGGAGAATTCTTCAAATGTGGTAAATAATATCATCTATCACAAAAATGATAAAAATATATGAACATGTAAAAATAAAAAATAGTAGATATAAAGGTTTCTCATCATGAAATAGACAATTTATAATGATTTAATTTTAATATTATTTGAAATTACCCAAACAAAAATTAAATAGGAATAATTAAATATTTAACAACAGGAGGATCTAGAAAAGGGTTATCTATACCAAAATATTTCACCATAGGGTGATTTTTTCCTCTTCGTTAAGAAAAAAGGATGGATTAAAAGTTAATAAAAGAGATATATCCCTAAGATGTTTCCATGGATATTTGAAAAAATTACCATGGATTTGGTCTATAATAATGGGAAATAATTATATATATCTAAAGGGAATGGATAAACTGTTGGAGCCATAGCCACATCCAAGGTTCATGGGCATAACCTATCCTTTGTGAATCCTAGTACTCAAAATACCTATAGCCATGGGTAAGGTTACCCTGGAAATATCTTAGTCCACCTTGGATATTTAAATCAATGGCCAATTGAACATTTAAATAGACCTAGCATTGTTCCATGTGCTGCCATGGTCATTTTGGCGATGGCTATATTGTAATTAAAAAAAATCAATAATGCATTTTGATTTCATGAAACCGCACTAATTGTTAATCAATACGCATTTGATACAATTATCTAGATGCAATTAATAATATATATATATATATATTTGAAGGTATTTATATATATATATGGTTTGGAAAAATAAAACTATAGAGGGATTAAAACTTGTTCTTTTTGAATTGTACCATGTGAATAAAACCACTATACTATAACTAATTTATTTTTTTAGTTGTAAAATACATTATATAACTGTATAACACATAGTATGGAAAATTAAGGTTTTGATAGATTCAATCCCAAGGTTTTCAACTCAATTTCAAATAATAAATCCACTACACAATTATGTACATCTATTTAATTAATTTATAGATATTTTTATATATACTTATTAAAGAAATTTTAATTGTAATCCTATGGGAATGGAATTTTAATACCATTTGATATATCATACAATCCCATAAAATATATCTATATACATTGAATACATATGAAAATATCTTAAGAACTCAAATCCTATAGCCCTAAACATTGAATTCCCATGGTTATAGCCCACGAACCCAAAACTTATAGCCATGGATATTGAGTTCCCAGGGCTATAGCTTACAAAACCATAAATTGTAGACATTAAAATTTAATACTTGTGTGTATAACTGATGAACTAATAATTTATAGACATGAAAATTGAATGCATATTTCTATAGCCTTCAGAAAATATATAAAATTATAGTGTCTATGAATTTCGAACCAATAACCTATAGCAATAGACTTGAAATTACCATGGCTATAGACTGAGAACCCATATGCTATAAAAATGAACATTTTTGAATATGAATTTATCTGGAAAGGAAATCTACTATTTCCACAATAATTTTATGCGCTTCCTATTTATTGTGAACCCATAAATTATACCCATTCACATTTAATACCCATTGATATATCCTATATAAAAAAATGGGAATTTATACCCCTTGATATTGTTGAACCCTAGAGGATGATGTTGTATTTATTTTATATAATTTTTGAGCTTTATGATTTGTGTGGTGATATTCATGGAGAAATGGAATGTACTAAAGATAAGTTAGAAATTCCTATAATAGGTTTTAAATATGATTTTTTTGAAGCTTCTATACACAACATTGAGAGTTGTTATATTTAATTTTTATAGATAGCCTAAATGAAAGATGAATAAGATGAAGCTATGTAGAATTCATCCATGTCTTTTTTTTGTGATTTAAGAACACTACAAAGACATCTTGGATGATTTTTTGTAGCTATTAAGGTGAGAAAATTCCCGGATTATAAAAATTTGTGTTAGTTTAAGGCTTTGAGGTGAGACAAAAAAATCAAAAAGGCATGATAGTAATTTGTTTCCTTTAGAACATATAATTTTTTTCTAGTTATGAAAATAATAATATTAATTTCTTCATAAGGATTATTCATTGTAAATATTCATTGTAATTATTTAATTTACAATGTAACAATTGTTCCCTGATAATTAGGATTAAATACTTTGAGTAATTTTTAGTTTTCTACTGGGTAAAAAAATATAGTTTCTGGATTTAACTTTTTTGAAATAATAATCAACTCAGTTGATGAAAGTGTGATGCACTTTAGGAATAAAATTTCATGACCAGACAAATGATCAGGATTGAATATGAGATGATGATTAAAAAAACCAATGGAGAAGAAGCTAATGAATAGAGAGTTCTATGTTCTATGCTACAATACCCACATCTCTATGCCTACATAGAAATATTAATGTGAATCAGTGTGGTTTTTTGTGGGAATTTAAAATGGAGATTATACTATAATAATTCAATTTTATCATGGAGGAATAAACCAAGTCATTAGACGATCTTATAGGATGAATCTGCATGTGTCAAGTGAATGCATCAAGAATCAAGTAGTTTTCCATAGATATTTTTGGAAACATATTCACATGATATTCAATAAATACAATAAAAATTAATAAAAAGTAAGTTATGATGATAATTATATAAAGATATATTGATACACTACTATGTGATGAATAATAAGTATAAATAATGAGAACAACCATTGGATAATGATGGGAAACTAGAGGTAGAATATCATCATACGGAGTCCATGTGAAGACTCATACACCCATTAATGATCATAATTTAGAAAGATTTATATGGTTTAGTTGATGTGGGATTTTAACTAGTTGGTTCCAATAGTTGTATGAGTTTATGGTCATACCCGTACTTGATTTTCTTTTGATAATATGAATGGGACAGAGTGTGTGGGATAATAACCATGTCATCATGGATATAGTCATCGACAAATAGGTGAACCATGAAAAAAAACTTGCTGTGTATTTATTGTTTCTTCATCATTGATGTGTCTTGAGATAAAGGTGTTATAAAATCCTTAGAGTGAATAGATGTAAAATGAAAGTGAATAATGATTTACCCCCATTTTAGTGTGTTTCACCCATCATGTGATCCAAAAACTGGTATCATAGTACATATTAACACTTTTTTTATGTTCTTGATATGGATCAATATAATTATGTTAATAGTAAAGGTGTCCCAATGTTTGGTGGGAAAGGAATTTATACATGGAAAGTTATAATAGTTCCTTGTATTATTTATCTAAGGATTTTTGTACATTATTCTATGGAATATGGATTTAATTTTTTAGATGAAAACACAATGTTGGCTCACACTAAAAAAATAAATATAAAAAACAATATGAAAAACAAAAATTATTATTTTTTAAATATCTATCAGAAAATTAGTTAACATAGATAAATATATATAGTACTTGTAACACCCCAAGCTTCCACGCCACACTTCTCTTTGAATAATAAAGTAGCGTGTGTTGTATGCAACTTCGAGTTCTAACACACACCACAACCAATAAAACTAGCCGTTATGAATTGTAATACCCACTTTTTGAAATTTTATAAATTTTATCTTTCATAATGGACTTCATTTTTCGATTCGGAATATCGAAATTAGCTTAGGGAGAATTTTTGGTATTGTTCTGAAAACATTCAATTTTTGATGAATAGTGAAAAAACACTGAGTTATAGTTTAAAACCGAATTTTTATTTAAATAATTGTTTATTTTATTTAAATTTAGTTAAGGTCAATCTAGATACATAATACCTATATAAGTTCAATGTAATTAATTGGAGTTAGTTTAGAATAATTTTAGATATATAAAATTTTTATTGAACTTTTCACCATCTTCTACCCACCTCCTAGGAGAATTTGGAAATTCACATAAAACTTAATTTTACCACTTTTATGAGTGGAATTTCAAAAATCCGAGACACGTGGTTAAGATCAAGTAGTAAAATGTGGTTCAATGAGATGAATTTTTTTTTGTTGAATAGTAATGTTTTACTCTTATTTACCACGGTTAAAAGTAAATAGGGTAATTAAGGGTAAAAATGATATTGATATTACCATAACACATGTCCTAATTCTATTGTACAAGTGTATCTAGACCAAAAAAACCTTAGGAATAAAATATTATCATTTAGGTCCACTTGGATTAGATTAGGACATTTATTATTATTTAATTCCAAGAAGAGTTAAAAGAGATAAAATCATAGTTTAATAACTAAAGCATTTTTAATATAGGGTTATGCATAAGAAAATTTTGATTATAAGTATTCATTATAAATATAAAAGTATTTACTACATAATCGTATTTTATTTATAATTTTTAGACATTAAATAATAAAATTTATTTATGACACAATGGTGATGCAGTAATTACAGAATTAATGAAATATTAAAATAATTGATATTATAAATATCAAAATAAATGTAATTTGAGAATTTTTACGAATTACACTAATTTTATTGGTTGATATGACATATGAGGATTGGTTATATAAATTTTATTAGAAGTAATAATTATGTTATGAAATTATCAAAAACAAAATACCCAATAGTGTCAAAATTAACATAAAAGAGTTTTTAAAACGAATATTATATTATTAATTGATATTCTATTCATACAAATCTAAGGGTTGGAAAAAGGACTTATATAATGATAGGTGTATAATTAATGGACCACTTTAAGGTCTCTTGGAGGTATATAGTAATTTTATTAACTATATAATATAAAAATAAAAAGAGACATGGTAAATGTCAAACTATTTAACTAAGAGTTAAATATAAATGATAAGGTTAATATAGTGACCCAAACCCGTCTAAAATATATTGGTTGAGAGGATTTCTACCCAAAAACACCTAAAACTTTAAATAATCCATGTTGGATCCATTAGAAACCGAATATGAATTTGTTATAAAATAATATTTCTAGCTTTTCCAAAGGTGCCCCTCACCCCTCTTATATAAGGGTACTCACCCTTCTCTCTAATTTAAAACTTCAAAGATTTTTTTCTCGGCCAACCCATGCCCAAATATTCTCTCAACTTCCCTAAATTAAACCTAGGGGCCTAATTTTGATCATAATTCCAACCTAAGGAGCCCTTTTGATCAAATCAAAAGGAAGAACCAGAAGAAGAGGTAATGTTTTCACAACCCTATTTCAAGTTCCTTTCTTCTTCAACTTCTTCTTTCTTTGTTATTTCTATTCTAAAATAATAACTACAGTATCTTTTATATACTTTTATGTTATTATAAATATGGTACAACCATATTCAGTATTCCTTCCATCATTTTAATGACATGTCACCATACAAGCGTACGTACGACCTACCGTCTCCATGTCGTGGTGTAATTGTTATTCAATACATTATTATTCGGATGGGTATAATAATGATGTGTAATTCATCTAAATAATAAGTATAACATGATAATTATTCTGTATATATGATATAAAATCAAATTATATATGATTTTAATATCAAAAGAATGATATTATCGCTCGTGTGTACGTACGGACTACTGTCTCCACGAACGCGATGAGATTCATTCCCCATCGTATCCATACAAGTCTAATTCTAATTTTATGATTAAAAATAATTTTAAAGGACTTGATATCATTATGTAAATGAATACCATACAACCTATCCATAATAAAAACGACTTATGTAACAAAACATATAAAAAACGAGTAAGTTAACACCCGAAACGACGATAATACTATTATATTATTAAGAAAGAAATGTTAAAAGATCATAAATGATGTAATATTAATGTATATGATTCTTTTATAATTCAATAACAATTATTTCACCATTATAAAGGAGGATAACCTACCCTCGACTAAGGAAAAAGTACAAAGTAAGGGGTTTCTTATCTCACTTTTAATTCCGTGAGATTTCCACTTTTCACCGCTTATTTATTGAATGTAGTGTGTGTACTGCCCATGATTGTATTCATTGTGTAATATACATTAATTTATGGATATTTAAATCATAATTTTATTATCCTTCTTTCATGGGTGTTTGTTTCATATATTACCAAATCGATAAGGGAATTTAAAATTTCAATTTCCATTCATTCAGTTTTACGCATGCTTCATTGATTATTTTACTCCAAGATTATGTGTGGAATCACTATTCATTTGATTATGTCATAATTTACACTCCCATTTCTAGGAATATACTTTTTATGCACATAATCACTCCATTGATAATTTCTCAAGTCATCGATATGAACTTGATAAGAGTAATTTTTCACTCAATCTCCATTTGTTGAGTTAAATATCCAATTCATTGGTGTTGTCTTTACAAGAATATTTGTGAATGTCATCTGATTGATTTATAGTTAATGTCCCATAATATTGAGTGTATTTATATTTATCACACATAATTATGTATTCGATTTATCCTTAACTTAAGGATATGGTCTTTATAAAATATTTCATCTCAATTTACATTCCATTGAGACTTCTTTGTTGTTATACACCAAATCACTTTTATATGGTGTATATAATGTACTTTGAAAAAGTATATCATGAATCCCTTTATTATCATGATATTACAATGTTTTTATTACCTCAATTATTTGTATTCAAGTATCACTCTTTTGGTTAGGAACTCTAACTAAAATATCATTTTAAATGATTTAATGATTTATTTTTCTAAATCTTTCTCATTAATGTCCATGTTTTAAAAATGGGTTTATATATTTATATATATGGACATTAATGTTTTAAAATTAAAACTCCATTTAAAAGTTTCAAAGTGGTATGGTACACTTTGATTCAAAAATCTATTTTTAAATGGCTTCTTGACAAATAGTGTGACTTTTAAATGTTTTCAAGAAAAAGGGGGATATTTCTCTCAGATAGTTTTGATGATTATTTTCATCTATGTCAATATACTTCATTATTATCTAGTGAGGTTAATATTTTATAATACAATCTTTCTTATTTTATTGAATGAGTTAGGTTTGACTATGGATGTGCTATTTTTATACCGTTCATGGTTTGTGGATAATGTATTGACATTTCATATGAGAGTTTTAATACGAATGTTTTTGTTGTATTTCAAAAATTTCATATGAGGAATGCATTGGACTTAGTAAGTGATGTGTGGATCCCACTATAGCTCCTCGATGCATCAGTAGGTCTCATGAGACAAAATAGTGTCTTGGAACAAGGCCTTGACAAAATCTTATTTGTAGTCTTGGAACGAGGCCTTGACTATGTGGTTATGATAGTCTGGCATTTTGCATTCCATCATTATGAAGGTTGTTATTGATATTTATCATGGTTATTTGACTAGTATAATATCTATGTGAATAAGTGAATGGAATTATTTCATTTTACCTTTGACATATTATGCTGGAGTTCAAGTTTAAAATGCTTTTTTTAGTTATACATTGCCTTAAATGTTTATGCTTATTTATGAAAGTTTCTGCTATATTGTTATCCGTAAGGAGCATCTGAGCTCACACCTTTCAATGTTTTATTTTTCCCACTATGTGAAGAATTAATTTATGAATGATCTCCTTGTATAGTATGAGTGTATATGAAGACAAGATGTTGTTGTATTTTTTTTTACTTTATGATGTAATCTAAGACTTATGAATATATCTAGTGTTTCCAAGACTACTAAACTAATCAGTCTTTCGAGAAATGATCTTTTGTGATCATGCCATTGTTATGTAATATTGCACCAAATCTGGGTAACTGGGGTCGGGGAGTTACAGTTGGTATTAGAGGATGTTTAGTACAAACCTTGTAAACTAGATTTAGATAAACTCTGATTAGAGAACATAGCACAAAGATAGACTTTGAGGATTAGTATAGAAGAACATCCTAGAATTTTGGTATTGTATAGATATTGTGAGTTTTCAAGCAATATATCCCTATCTGGATACGAGCTGGTAGAGGTTGTTCTGGCACAGATGTACCTAGGGGTAAAACCCGAAAACACCTCTTTGAGCTAGAGTCAAACTGGAACTGGTGCCCGAAAATGGGCCTTACTACACTCTTGGTTACGACACTCCCAGGGGATATGCTTAGGATAATTTACATTTTATTTACAAACCAATTTTAAGTATTTTAATATAAGATGAGAATAAATGACCTTGGTTAATCCTAAGGTGTTTCAAATTGATAATATGGTGTCATGATATTCTATAATTGATTTTATGACTACTGTTACTCACACAATGATTTCTGGTTTTAGTCAATGGCTGGAGTCCAAGGAAGTCATATTAACTTTGAGAATTATGTAAAAGGTGGGAATGGTGGTGTAAATAAGAAACAAAATGGAATGTTGATAGGCGTAAAAGATATCGTGTTCATGCCAAATCAATTTTCCAAAAATATGATCAACAACACATATATTAACCAACTCCCAGACTCAACAAAGAAGAGAAAGGTGATGAATGGTAAGAGCTCCATCAGTGGAGACCATGGAGAAAAGAATCCAAAATTTCCATCATGCAAGAAATGTGAAAGGGGACACCCAGGAAAGTGTCTCAACCGAACAAAGAAATGCTTTACGTGCGTGAAAGAAGGACATAAAGTGAAGAATTTCCCAGAAACAATGAAGAGTACTATGGAAGAAAATAAAAATGGTCCCAAGTATCCATTTACAGTCATTTTCCATAAATATAAGGGACTTGTCCGTTAACCGAGTGAATTCCCAATTCTATAGGATATTTTCTTGGTCAAATAAGAAGCTTTGTGGAAACAAAAGGTTGGAGAAATTTTTAAAAGTATTAGTGATCCTTGTTTATGGGATTACATTGGAATAATTTTCTCTTGTATTTGTAATCCTGCTGTTAGACATGTGAGAATGATATTTGAGGAAGACTTATCTTTTCCCTTGTGGATATAGTTATAAATAACCATCTGGTTTTATATGATCATTGGGTTTGAGGAAATTACAAGTTATTATATTTTGGGAGGAAAATGAGAGGTATGAGATAAGATTTCACGTTAAAATTATGTTATGGATTATTTTTAGGAATTTATCACATTTTGGTAATGTTATAAAATATATTTTTTGAAAAAGGAAAACACGCAGACAGTGTGACAACCCATTGAGTCGGACAAAGCTGTGGGAATCGAACCGAAAACTAAAGTGTGATTGGGATTTATCGTATACCACTGGACTACGTGAAGTCCCTGGTTAGTGTGACTAATTATTTTGAGTTAAATGGTTTTAATGATCAATAATAAGTTGATTTGGGTTCTTATTTCTTATCAAATGAATACCCTTAGTATAGGAAAATGATTTACTAATTATGTGATAAATGTTATTTTGGAAGATGTTCACTTTTTTGGGAACACTATATGCCCAGGGAAGCTAGAATACTATGGGATTTCATTTAAGGAGTAATGGTGGATTTTTATCTATGTTTATATTGTGTATTTATACTTATTTGGGTTATTTATGGAAATGATTAACCTATAATAGAGAATATTTTATTAGGTTAATTACTTTTAAGTATGTGACTTTAAGAGTAGTTGATGTCATTTGGAGATACAATTTAACGTGGAAGACTACATAACCAAATTCTTCTAATTTTTGGGTTTCATTATTAGTTTGAGTTATATTGAAGGATTTTAAGGACAATTGTTTATTGAATGGTATTTATTTAACTTTGGGGTATTGTTGGTTTAATTTTAGAAATTAAGATTAGTGTTTCTTTCTATAAAGGAATATCTTTTTGGGGGATCATCAGATCATGTACTACTAGTTTTTGTTTTGATTAATCTCTAAAGACATGGTAAATATATAGTTTATCCTTCGTGGATTATGTGATTCTATAGAAGTTTATTCTAGCTATTCTAGTGTGACCAAGTATTCTTGAATACTCATCATTTTAAAAAATGAGTTAGTGGTGAAAATTTATTAAAGAATGAAACTCTACATAAAAAGTAAGTATATATCTTTATTTTCTTAGTCAATATCGTAAATTAATTCCTCATATTTATGTAATGTAACTTAAAAAAATGTTGTCCGTATACATTTCATACTAGGAAACTAATGGACGTTTTCCCATCACAATTTGGTGGCTTTCTTGTTGTCAACTTTCTTTTGATCATTTTTTCTATCCCTCTCCATTAGAACATGACACTTAGTTTATCTTTCATATCCATGTTTTCTTACATGGAATCCTAGTATGAGTTATCTTGGGTGACCTTTTTACATCTCTTTCTTTCTTTTATGGTGATAGTTTCATTGACTCTTTTTCAGATACGGGGCTTTCCATTATATTTCCAAGACCAATTTTAAAAATTTTGAGGTTGAAATTATTTGAAGGGGTGGAGAATGTAACACCCCAAGCTTCCACGATACACTTCTCTTTGAAGAATACAGTAGCATGTGTTGTACGGAACTTTGAGTTCTAACACACACCACAACCAATCAAACTAGCTGTTATGAATAGTAATACCCAATTTTTGAAATTTTATAAATTTCATCTTTCTAAATGGACTTCATTTTTGGATTCTAAATATCGAAATTATCTTAGGGTGAATTTTTTGTAATTTTCTGAAAACATTCAATTTTTGATGAATAGTGAAAAAACACTAAGTTATATTTTAAAACCAAATTTTTATTTAAATAATTATTTATTTTATTTAAATTTAATTAAGTTCAAAATAGATACATAATACCAATATAAGTTCAATTTAATTCATTGTAGTTAGTTTAGAATAATTATAGATATATAAAAATTTTATTGAACTTTTCACTAACTTTTACCCACCTCCTAGGAGAATTTGAAAATTTACATAAAACATAATTTTACCACTTCTGTGAGTGGAATTTATAAAATTTGAGAGACACTATTAATATCAATTAGTGAAATTTGGTTCAATGAGATGAAAATAATTTTTCGTGAATAGTAAGGTTTTACTTTTATTTACCACGGTTAAAAGTAAATAGGGAAATTAAGGGTAAAAATGATATTGATATTACCATAACACTTGTACTAATTTGATGGGACAAGTATATCTCAACCAAAAACAAACTTAGGAATAAAATATTATCATTTAGATCCACTTGGATTAAATTAGAACATTTATTATTATTTAATTCCACGAAGAGTTAAAAGAGATTAAATCAAAGTTTAATAATTAAAACATTTTTAATATTGAGTTATATATAAGATAATTTCAATTATAAATATTAATTAGAAAGATAAAACGATTTCTTAAATAATGGAATTTTATTTATAATTTTTAGACATTATATAATTTAATTTATTTATGACACAATGGTGATGCAGTAATTACCGAATTAATGAAATATAAAAATAATTGATATTATAAATATCAAAATAAATTAATTTGAGACTTATTATGAAGTCCAATAATTTTCTTGGTTAATATGACAAATTATTATTGGTTATATAAATTTATTTCGAAGTAATAATGCTTTTATGAAATTATCAAAAACAAAATACCCAATAGTGTCAAAATTGATATAAAAGAGTTTTTAAAACGAATATTATATTATTAATTGATATTATATTCCTAAAAATCTATGGTTCGGCCAAAGGACTTATATAATGATATTTTTATCATTAATGGACCACTTGGGGGTCTCTTGGAGGTATATATTTAGTTTATTAACTATATAATATAATAATACAAAGAGACATGGTAAATGCCAAACTATTTAACTAAGAGGTAAATATAAATGATAAGGTTAATATAGTGACACAAACATGTCTAAAATATATTGGTTGAAAGGATTTATACCCATAGCCAACTTAAACTTTAAATAATACACTTTTGAGCCATTAGAAACCGAATATTAATTTATTATAAAATAATATTTCTAGCTTTTCCAAAGACGCCCCTCACCCCTCTTATAAAAGGGTACTCCCCCTTATCTCTAATTTACACCTTAAAATACTTTTTTCTCGGCAAAAACCTGCAAAAATATTCTCTCAACTTCCATCACTTCAACCTAGAGGCCTTATATTGATCATAAAGCCAACCTAAGGTTCTGTTTTGATCAAATCAAAAAGAAGAACCCGAAGAAGAGGTAATGTTTTCACAACCCTCTTTCAAGTTCCTTTCTTCTTCAACTTCTTATTTCTTTGTTATTTACATCCTAAAATAATAACTCCAGTATCTTTTATATAATGTGATTTTATTATAAATATGTTACAACCATATTCAATATTCTATCGATCCTTTGAATGACATGTCACCATACGTGTGTACGTACGACCTACCGTCTCCACGCCGTGATGTAATTGTTATTCAATACATTATTATTTGGATGGGTATAATAATGATGCGTAATTCATGTAAATAATAAGTATAACATGATAATTATTCTGTATATAAGATATAACATTGAATAATATATGATTTTAATATAAAAAAAATGATATTATCGCTCGTGCATATGTACGGACTACCATCTCCACGAATGCGATGCGATTCATTCCCCATCGTATCCATAAAAGTATAATTCTCATTTTATGATTAAGAATAATGTTTAAGGACTTGATATAATTATTTATATGAATAAGATAAAACCTATACATAACAAACATGACTTATGTAACAAAACATATAAAATAAAACGAGTAAGTTAACACCCGAAACGATGATAATAATACGATATTATTAACAAAGCAATGTTAAAAGATCATATATGATATCATATTAATGTATATGATTATTTTATAATTAAATAAAAATTATTTCACCATTATACATGAGGCTAACCTACCCTAGACCAAGGAAAAATTGATTTAAAGATTTATATATTTGGACATTAAAGTTTTAAAATTAAAACTCCTTTTAAATGTTTCAAAGTGGTATGGGACACTTTGACTCAAAAATCTATTTTTAAATGGATCCTTGACAAATAGTGTGACTTTTAAATGTTTTCAAGAAAAAGGGGGATATTTCTCTCAAATAGTTTTGATGATTATTTTCATCTATGTCAATATCCTTCATTATTTTAGATTGAGGTTAATATGTTACAATACAATCTTCCTTATTGTTTTCAATGAGTTATGTTTGACTGTGGATGTGCTATTTTTATACTATTCATGGTTTTTGGATAAAGTATTTACATTTTGTATACTTTCTTTAATATGAATGTTTTTGTTATGTTTCAAACTTTTCATATGAGGAATGAATTGGACTTAGTAAGTGACGGGTGGAGCCCGCTATAGCTCCTCGATGAATCCGTAGGTCTCATGAAACAAACTAGTGTCTTGGCACAAGGCATTGACAAAATCTTATTTGTAGTCTTGGAAGGAGGCCTTGACTATGTGGTTATGATAGTCTGGCATTATGCATTCAATCACTATGAAGGTTGTTATTGATATTGCATGTGGTTATTCGACTAGTATAATATCCATGTGAATATATAAATGGATTTATTTCATTTTATCTTTTCCATATTATGCTGAAGTTCAAGTTTAAAAGGCTTTTGTTTTAGTTATACATTGCCTGAAATGTTTATGCTTATTTATGAACATTTCCACTATATTTTTATCCTTACCGAGCATCTGAGCTCACCCTTTTCAATGTTTTATTTTTCATAGGATGTGAAGAAGTAATTTATGAATGACCAGCAGGGATAGTATGAGGGGATATGAAGACAAGATGTTTTTGTAGTTTTTTTACTTTATGATTTAATGTAAGACAAATGAATATATCTAGTGTTTCCAAGACTACAAAACTAATCGGTCTTTCGAGACATGATCTTTTGTGATCATGTTAATGTTATGTAATAATGCACCAAAAATGGGTAACTGGGGTTGGGGCGTTATAGTACTAATAATTATATTTGTTATAAGATTCATAGAATTTGTGAAAGTAATAAAAAAATTAAATAAGTAGAAAGTCATATTAGTTAAAAATAGTTTGATGATGTTTGAATTCTAAAGGATTAAAATGTTGATAAAATATTTATATGGGAAAATATGAATTTGAGAACTAATAGGGGATTTAGAGAAACTTTTCAATAATTTATTATTGTTTAATAATCTATAATAATTGTATCAAAAAAATAATATGTAAGATATTTTTATTGAATATAGGGATTCCAATGACTTTATCATTAATGAGATTTATAGAAATCTCATTAATTACTAAATGAGAAGAGGAAATTTACTTATGAGAAAAGGTATGTAAGAATATAAGATTTAATTTGATTATTTCAATGGTATAATGATTTGATAGAAGTGGGACTACACAAATGAGGAATATAATGTGAAATATTTTGCAAAACTTTACCACTAATTTCAAGAAAGGCCACAAGAGGAAAATGATTTAAATATAGCGGAAAAATTCCATAAATAAATTTTAATTGTGAGAATTTCAACTATTACTCTTCCATCTATCCAATAAAAATGGATGAGATACTAATAATGAAGAATCCACCAAGAAGATAACTATTAGGGGTGATTCTTCATGATTCTAGTCAAATGTAATGTATATGTTCTCACCAAGTATCTTTAAAAGTATCTTTCTATCAATGGATGATGTTGTGGATGATATTGAATAAAGTGATGATGAAAAATTATCCTCCAGTTATGTCCCTAAAAGTATTCTTAGAAAACAATAGGATGAAGATATAAACCTATCAAAATATGAGTTTTAATAAAAAAAATATTTTTTCTATAAAATAAGAATAAATATCTAGAGAATATACCGAGAATAGAGATGAAAATGTTTTTGAAATAAATTATATGGATTAGTGAAGGAAACACTCCGCTAAAACGTGTATTAGAAAAATATAAACAACTAAAGATTGAGAGGTATGGCCAGATACAAGAAATTAAAATTATGAAGTTTTATATTTTATGAATGGGGGAATCATCAAAGATATGAATTTTTCCACAATCATTGGGGATAAGGAAGTGGATAAAATAATAAAATATATTTTTAAATCTCTAAAGATTGAAGAGACATCTAAATGAAAAAGTATCAAGGTTATTAAAGGGGAAGGTGAATCCTCGAAGAAACGTGGTGCAATTATATTTTTTGAAAAATATGTAAGAACTTAAAATGGAATGTATAAAGAAGAGCGATTAAAAAGAAAGATCACTTATAATGAATTAATATATGACATGTTACAATCTAGAAATACAAAAAAACCTAGATAAAAGTCAAAGTATACTAAAATATGAATAAATATTGAGAATTATCTCTCAATTTCCATAAATTTTCAAGAAGGAATTATACATCACATCTTAACGGAATCTACACATTCAATGGCTGAAAATTAATCTCAACATTAATTAATTTAGTCGTGGAATTTTTATATAAATAGTTTATTTCTGGGATAATGCTACTGTTATGGTGTTCTTGTAAATTTTGTTTACAACTAATGGTATAATAGATCATTACCTATACCAAGGAGAGAGAAAATTTAATTGGGAAATAATGACCACTTTTAATAACTCAAAGTAGGTCTCAACAGCCTAAGAATATTTTTTTGAGAAATATTATTATTAATTTACAAATTCTATGGAGGATGTGATCAAAAAGGAAAAAACTCATATTTTTTATTGTTTTTATAATAGCTCAGTTTAATAGGCATCAGAATTTTAGAAACAATCAAAATCAAAGCCACATTGAGAAACATACTAATATAGTTTATATTTCTTTTAAATATCTAACATATAAAAATACCTATATAATGGACAATGTATTTTTATCTAATATGATAGTTTATTTTTATAATATTTAATTTTTTTAGAAATATGTTAGAGGATTTCTAACATTTGGTAATTAATGTCCACTTGAAATCAATGGTATTGATATAAAAACTACTGGTAAAAATTGAATCTCTCTAGAAATTGCGTTGTTTACTGATGGACTAAATAAATAATATTTAATCTTTCAAAGCTATGTGATATTTGAAATGAGTTTTTATTTATAAAAAATGGATGCATAATCAAATGTTTGAAATACGGGCTTATGGTGAAAATGTGTATTAGAACTAAAAGACATTTATTTCAAATTTAGGAACCAAGTGTAATTTATTAATTGAGAAAACTAGTTTAATAAGGGTTATAGAATATAATAAATAGTCACTTTTTAAAAAAAATGGTCTAAGAATTATTAGTGTGAAATTTTCTCTTTCTAAATGAAGTTACCATCACTATTTATTAAGTATTAAAAAGGGGAAATAGTTTACAAAACACATATGGGATTTGAAATTCAAACCTAAATACCTCTTTATAGGATTCACTCTAATGTTAGTGGTCCAATGAATATTAAGTCAAATAAATAAATAAATATAATTTATCACATTCATATATGACATAAAAATAATGGGATGCATCAGGTTCATGTCACATAATTCCAAGGTTTTGGCCAGATTCAATAATTTTAAAAGACTTGTAGAGAAGAAAACTAGATTACACCTGAAAAGACTAAGATTAGATAACAAGGGTGAGTATTATGATATAAAATTTAATTAATATATTAGCTTGTATATAATGAAACAAGAATTCTGCAGTTCATATACACCTCAACAGAATGGAGTGGCTGAAAGGAAGAGCATGAGTCTAGTTGATTTGGATAGAACTATGCTGGTTGAACATGATACCTAAAGGTAATATTGGAAACATTCCTCCACAACTACTAGAATAATTTAGAAAATATTTATCTTAAATCCAACCATAAATATTACCCTTATAAGATTTGGTTTAAAAATAAATCAAATGTTAATAATTTTAGTGTGTTTATAAGTTCATTATTGTTCAATAAAATTGACAAAAGTGGAGAAATATTTGATGATTAGGATGAAAATATAATCATTATTGTTTATACACCAAATTAAAAATATTACGGCTATTAAAACAATAAATAATAAAGAGTCATTGATAGTGATAATATCATAGTTCTTGAAAATGATGAATGGATAATGCATACAATCATTGTATACAATGAGGATAATGTTTTCATTTTAGAACATATTTGAGGAAATTAATAAAACACATAGATTTCTATCGAATATTTAAATAATTCTCTTTTTATTATTTAAGATAGAGAAATGAATTCCAAATAAAAGAATGAAAGGATGAGGAAACAAATTCAAACTGAGAACATCATTAGGTATCATAATAAAGGAATGAAGACCACAAAAAAGATTATAGAAACTCTTCACACTGGATTAATGTTGAAGGTTGAACATCCTAGTGTTTAAAAATAATTTGTATATAAGGAGTTAGTTTAATCTAGGGATGAGGAGCTTATCCAGATTGATAAGAACAAAACATGAGAACTTATCCCTGGACCCACTGAAAAGAATGTGGTTAGATCCAAATGGGTTTTTTGTAATAAGAATAGTGAGAATGGATATGTAAACCAAAACAAATATGGTCTAGTATGCAAAGGAACCTTATAAATAATATGGGTTTACATTGATTAAACCTTTTCCCTAGTGGATATACTTGATTCTATCAAAATATTCTTTCCCATGATAGATTAGAAAATATTTACTCTATTTCAAATGGATATAAAATTAAATTCAAATAATGGTGATATTTAAGAATAAGTGTACCTGGAATAGTCTTAATTCATTATGATTTATTCAAATGGTATAATGGTTTATAAGATGAAGAAATATCCCTTTGGTTTTAATTAATCTCCAATATCTTAGTACATTATGTTTGAATATTATATAAAAAAACATGAAGGTTCATTATGCGTTGGTGAAAAATAATATATATATATATATATGAAAAAGACAAACACTAGAAGACTCTTTATGGTTGTGTTTGTTGATTATACAATATTTTCTAGGAACGAAGAATGTATGTGTAAGGATTTCTCAAGGAAAATGAAATAAAAGTTTTAGATGTCAATTTTATGGGAAATGAAATTATTCTTGGGGATATATATTATCATTACTGTGGGTTATAATTTTTTTTGATAACAAAAACATGAAAATAATATTTTGAATTATTTTGATATTCAAGAATTTAGAGGAGTGTCCACACAATTTTAAGTTGGAACAGAGCTGAGAAATAATGATAAAGGGAAATGTATCAATGAAATGTAGTTATGTATCTTGATTTTATGTCTTATGTACTCGAATCTTGAAGACTTAACATTGTATATGTTGTCAATATTTTTGATCATAATCAATAAAATTCAAAGGAATCACATCTTTGATTAGAAAATAGGTTATTGAGGAATATATAAAACACTATCAAATACGTGATGATGTATAAGAATATTGGCGATCTAGAACTAAAGGGTTTTTCTAATGCTAATTTAGCAGGATGCACTAATGATTGGAATTCCAAATTTACGGGAGTATTTTTCATTAAGAAAAGATGTGTTTCATAGTATTCAATGAAGAGTTCGAGAAGCTATATCTAAAAATTGGAGTGTATCCCACCCCCTCTCATTAATGTATATCATTATTTTAGTTTTCTCCTTTATTATTTGTATTTATAATTATTAAGGGGAAATTTACTAAAAGGGTAAAGGTGGTTTCTTTATTTTTCAACCTTTTTATGTGTGTGTCTTGAGTGGTGTGGAATTAGGTTTCTTTAAATTTTTCAGATACGAGTTGTGTTATTTTTAAGGACATCATATATGATTTATTAATGAACCTTGATTTCTAAAAGTATACAACTGATATATACCTATAGTTTATTGAATCATGAAACTATTTTCTTAAGAAAAGTGTGAATTGATATCTCCAGTCATTCACTTGGGTTTTACTGTCAATAAGGTGGTTTTAGGTATTCATATCAAATAAAAAAAGGGATATTGTTGAACCTTATAGGATGATGTTGTATTTTTTTAATAAATTTTATCCATGATGATTGTTTCTTAGATCATTATAGATTTATGAAATGTTTTAATGTTGAGGAAGCGATTTCTATAATATTTTTTAAGGTTCTTTTTGTGTAGCTAATGTTTATAACTTTTAGACTTGTCTTTAATGTTGAATGTTTTTCTAAATGAAAGATGAATAATCTAAAGATATGATAAATTCATCTGTATTTTTTTTTCTTGAATGGAACTATGAATAATTTTTTAACTATGTATGGAGTTGATTAAGTACAAAAAACTCCCAAATCATAAATATTTTATTGAATGCAAGGGTTTGAGTTGAGGCATAAAAATGGAGAAATTATGGACATAAGTCTTTCTCAACTAAAGAGATGAATTTGAGTGCTAGTGATAAAATTATGACTTTAAATATGATCATAAAGATTCACCATTGTGATCTTTCAATGTAAGGATTTATATTCCAATATATTAATCTGTTACTAATCATTTTATTTTATCACCTTTTGAAATTTTAAAGTTCCTAATGGGTAAAAAAATCATGTTTCCATATTTAATTATCTAAAGTTAGAATAATGTTAAACGATCAAAGTGAAATTAACTCCATGGATCATATATAACTATCAATAACCTGATCAGGATTCAATATTATATGATGATAGAACCATCAAATGGAGAAGAATATTATATAGAGGGAGTTCGACGATAGGTGCTACAAGATACACGTCACCATATCTATATGGAGATATCAAAGAAAACTAAAATTAATGTTTTTTTTTGAATTTTAAATTAAGATAAAGGATACAATAATTAAATCATTTCTTAGAATAAATAGATAGAGTCTTCAGTTAGTTTTTAAAGATGATGTTGAATGATCTATTTTGAGCCACTGATAATTAAAGAGATTTCTATATCTATTTTGGAAATAATATTCACATGATATTCAATGAAAAAAATAACCATAAATAAAAATAAGGGTATATTGATAATTATAACAAAATAAAGTAATATGCTACTGTATCAAGGAAAAAAATATACAATGAGAACAATAGTAAGAAACTGCAGTATAAAATAGAGGATGAATATCATCATGTAGAGTCCATATAGAGGCTCAAAAACACATTAGTGATCATTATTTAGGATTTATTTGGTTTGATTTATATAATATTGTGACTGATTAGTGGCATACATTTTATGTGTTAAAGGTCATATGTTTTCTCAAGTTCATTTTGATGATAAGAAGGGGATTATGTGCGAGGTATAATAACTAGTGTCACTAGGGATATAGTGATCTTAAAGAAGGAAAATGTCATTTAGAAATAATATGTGTCTTTATTATTTCTAAATTGATTATTTTTATTGAGAGGGATATTATGAAAAATCATGAGATAAAAGGGATTTAAAATTGTTTCACACACTAATTAATCCCCCATCCTACTGTGTGTCACTCCTATAGCGATCCAATAGTTTTAAGGTCCCATCACATGTATTTTTATGATTCCTACACACATTCCCATATTTTATTACTTTCTTAATACATCCTAAATCCACAAGAATATTTTTCCTATGGAAATTGGTTCCCTTTAGCCACAACTGACTGTACCCAAGGATATTCGTTTTGGGATATAACAATTTTCTATAGTGGTGGATCAATGTTTCCTTGTTATGATTATCCTGATTATATCAATATAATGATCAATAATAATTATCCTTTACAACATATGGATGATTTTCACAATCAATCTTATAAGGATTACTACTTATAAAAGGTAGACCTTCAATCAATATATCATCAATTTGGGTTTAAAAAAGGATAATCCAGTAATAACCTTATATATAAGATATATACACTATTAATTTACAAATTTTCTTTTAATACATAGATATTACCAAATAATATCCATGTATTTGATGATTTTAGTCCTTAGAGATTACTTAGATCAATTTTTTATAATTCATTATAGTAGATATTCCCATATATTCCATGAGAAAAGAAATACATGAAGGGAATTTATAGAACTGAAAATATAACATAATAAAGAAGAAAGGGAATTATGAATTAAAAAGTGTGAATTTTAGTTGTAATAATTTTTTTGGGTCATATAAGTTATTAATATGATAAATCTATGGATTATTATCGATAAAGATGATTAGACAATTAAATAGAAAAACTACGGTTATAAAGATATAAAATTTTCCTATTTTAGCTGGTTATAAAACATAATTTTTGAGAAAATTATCACAATTTTCAAATCTAATAAATATGTTAAATGATAAGAGTGATAAGTTCCATTATAGTGATGAATGTACAAAATGTTTCCTAGATCTTAAGATATGGTTGATCAATACAACTACACTCACACTACCCTATAATGGAGAATGATTTTTGATATATAATGATTCATCAAAGATGGTAATGGGGTGTGTCATTATAGAAGATGAAAAAAATCAGATTATTCCTTGAATTAATTAATATTTTATGTGAAAAATTAACGAACACTTGATTTAGAGCTAGAAATGGTAAATTTTTTAATAAATATATGGTAAAATTTATTCTTATTGGGAAAATCGTGATATACATACTGAACAAAAGATCTTAAAGTATATATTCCCATAGAAGGAGTGGATAACGTACAAGATGAGATGGTTGGTGTTCTCCAAGGGATATGGATACTAAATACATCCCCACTATAGGAAAGTAAACAAGGTTCATGATGATCTGAGAATAAAGGATTTTACTACCTTATCTAATATAGAGATTACAAGAGAACCAAAACTCATTTATTCTCAAATTATGGACATGTAAATCATAAAGGAAGGGGAGAAATCCCAACTTTTCCAAATAACTACGCCACCATCAATATATATGAAGACCATGGTAGCACACAAGTATGTTAAAGATATATAAATTAATTAATGATATATTCTGTAATTAAATCATAAATATTATGGAATTTTATGATTTTAGATGAAACTATATGTCCCCAAAAAACTATAATCGAAGAAATAGATATTATATGATGCACATAGATCATTATTATCTATCCATCTATGATGTGTAATGATTTATTGTGATATTATAGAGAAATTATGATTGGACAAAAAGAAGACCGTAATCTTATGGTATACATCATAATGAATAGTTTTACAACAAGTCAAGGATGAAAAATAGAATTCTAAGGGGATGATGAATCCATTAACTATACTAGTATACAAATGAGAGAACATCACTATTAATTTCCTGAATGGAGTGTTTGTGAATTTTATGTGTATAATTACTTTCATGTTGAGTTTGGTTCCCAAAAAACATTCAGAACATTTCATTTATATTTTAAAGGGTTTTTCACTTTATAACCTATCCATCATATACATAAAGTAATTGGAGTGGTTTTATAGTGTAAAAATTTAACCAGTATCTGACTGGGATCCAATATTTACCTCAATGTTTTGGTGAGGTGTTAAACAAAAATTGACTACAGAGTTATGATTTATCACCAATTATCATTATCAAAAAAATGGTTAACATAAAGGACTATAATAATTCAAAAGATAAAATAATATTATATTCAATCTATTTTGAAGAATTTTAAGATCTAGATCATCCTTCGTAAGATTTCTTATACAACAATAGTTTCAACTCTAGCATTTAAATGAAACTATATGAATAATTGTATGAGAATATGTGAAGAACTTAAATAAGTTAGTTTGAATTTGGAGACTATAAGATACAATAATTTTCATTTTATCAAGATATTTTAAATTATATTTAAACTATTCTATGATATATGAAAGCGACAAATAAAATTAAATAATTATTCTACTAATAATCATTAGCGAGATTTAGAGTATGAATTTAGAGATATGGAATTACTTCAAATATTACAATATAATATGGTTATGATATTTAAATAAATGTATTTGTTTGTCTATAGATACATTATCCCCATTATGATTCATGATCATTTGGTTATTGTATCTTTTCTTCTTACACTACGTTTAAACCTCTCGCAACATCATGATGTGTTCCATGCATAGATTTTTATAAATTTTGTATGAAATACATCATATATACTAAAAAAATATCATATATAATTTAAACATGATCTCTATAATTCAGAAAAATGGTTAAAATATTATATTAATGGATGATAAGGAATTAAAATTTAATGATTTATGCCAAAAGAAACAAGTTTTATTTAAAGACATCGATTTTATTATATAAAACAAATTATTAATTAAATTAAAAATTTATCATATTTAGGTCATTAAATTTAATGAAATATATTATATATATATATAATCAAATGAATTAATATCAATCATATGATGATTATTTGGTTATAAATGAGAATAAAACCATTTAATGTTTATGAGGATACTTTTCTAAAATATCTTTTTTATGCATTATACAGTATTATATTTTAATTTATTTGTCTATATATTATGAATTTAATATAATAAAATTTATTTCAAGTTATTTATCATTATTTTAAAATTACTACGTATGGTTAGATTCATTTTTTTGAAAAAAAGTTACCATGTTAAATACAATGTTTCCATGGTAAAAAGTAAAATGTTGTAAATTGTTAAATGTTTTGGGTAAAGTCCAAAAAAATCAATGAAGTCATCTTTGAATTGTGTTTATAAGGGAATTTATTAACAATGTTCATTAGTTTTTTTATTTTATCCACTTAACATGTAAAATTATATTTCTTACAAATTAATGAATGAATATTTTTTGGAAATGCCTCTCAAACTGAACTATAAAAGGACATCTACTCTACCCATAAAAAACCACCTATATTATTAATTTTCTATTTTAATACCAAACCAAATTCTATATAATAAATTTATCTTCCATGTTTGGTATATTTTAATCCTAATTATAGGTAAAAATATCCTTCAGTTGTAAGGAATTTGCTTCGATATAGAGAGAATTCATCCAATTAATTATATAGTTATTCTATTTATTAATTAATTAAGTTATCATATATAATATTCTAAAATATCATGCAGAACTCTAATTATGTGATTTTAAAAATAATTATTCTATAGTAAAAATTTTATTATTATAATAGAAATCTATACTCTTACTCATTTTTAGTATAACATGTTATTTATTGGGATGGTTTAACAACAAACATGAATGAGGCTATAATATCTACAAAATTTACACTATGAATGAGTATAAAAAATAATTAAGGGTAATATATGATGCTAAATATTTAGGTATCTTTTTATTTTGGTTCTTTAATGTTGAAAAAAATGAATTACCATTATAATGTTACTTATTGTTATCACTAAAGGTACCAAAAACATGAATATTATGAATTCCATTCTTGAAAATTGTAAAAATAATATAATTCACCACTCTAATTTTCGTTTCAAAGGATGTAGGAGCATGTTTTTTGTTGCTGTGAGTAAAGTTAAGGGTTTATCTACCAATATTTCTTTTTTAATTATTATTATAAAAACATAAAATTATATTAGGAGAATATAGAAGAAATTTCCATATAAATAACCATTTTACTTTTCCTCTATTTATCTTTTTAGTTATATATCATTTCACCATATCCCCACTATATTATTTAATGTTCATCAAAAATAAAAATTTTAAGGTGACTTGCATTTACCGTTTTATTTTGATTGGGAATATTTCTCCCCCCTCGTTGATATTATTTTTATTGTTTTCTAAACATAATTATATCAACTTCAATTATTTATTAAGGTCATTTTTTATTAAATTTTAATATATCAGAAAGGTTTGTAGTCAATATTTTTATGTATTTTCTGTTATGTTTTTCTCCCAATTGTTTACTCACACTATTTTATTCATTTTTCTTTACAAAGAATATTTTTCATGTTTCAAAAATTATTCAATGTAATATTTATTCAGATTGTCATTATTTTTGAAACTATTAATTTATTAATTTTATTTTTAAAAGTATTATCAAAATGTAAGGTATATTCATTCGCATTTTCTAATTCTTTTTTTAATTTACTTCTAATTTTTTTGGTTATGTCAACATCCTATAATGTTTCTTAAGTTTCACTTTCAATATATATATAATGATATCATCTACATTATCTATCATGGTTTTTTATTTCTTATGGTTATTGTTAAGAAAACCCTTTCATTATCTTGGGTTAATCATGTTATTATTAATTTATCAGTGTTTTCTTATTCTTGTAAAAAACATATGTATGGTTTATCATTATGTGATGGATGATCCAATAAAATAGAGCTGTCCAATTTATTAGGAATATATTTATATCTCATGATATTTTTGTTATGGGATATTTGAGGGAATATTAGTCTTCTTTGTTATGAGATATATTTTTCCTAATATGTGATGATGGTATTCGAAATGAACCTTGATATGAGATATGATTTTATATGATTATAAATGTGAAATATTTCTTTTTTTATGCCACAATCCTTTTTCCAGTTTTCTTTGTTATGAAAAAATTATTATATTATGACTATTGTATTATATTTGATGTTTTCTTAGGTATGATTTCATTATTTTATAGTCATATAATGTGATTACATCCTCTTAAACACATGTTTATCATATTCTAATTATGTTCTTTGTTATTTTCCAATTAATATCTCATATGTTTTCCCCTTAATTAGTGTCTGAGATCACAGTTTTTTATGTTTCCATTCCTTAGGTAATGAATAAGAATATTATGTATTATATTTTTTATAAGGTAATCATATGTAGAGAATTTTCTATCAGATATGTTGATGAATTATTATTAAATATATTAGTTATATAGATAATATCCAAAGAAACTTAACCTAGTTGTTCTGGGTGAGTAACTTATTATGAGTTGTCATAGATAATAACATTTAATAATGAAAACTTTATGTATATTATTTTTGGATCATCTCATAGTACATCAAAAATAATGAATCATTAAATGTATACATAAATTGAGTCGATATTAAAGAGTGATGGTAAATTATATCAAGTAATTAAGTATTTTGTAGATATGTAATAATAACTACTCCTAAATTTATTATGGGCCTATTTCAGATGTAATAGGTGATTTCTCAGCTACAAATAGACATCAATGTTCTCTATGTGTCTGTTAATTTTAATTAAAAAAGGATCATTTATAAAATAAATCTTCCCATTAGTATATTCTCTTATACTACGAAATATTGAGAATATAACCTCACTATTTTAAATACATCTCAATATAACCAGGATGCTCTGAAAATTGATGTACTTAGACAACATATCTATAGAAGTTCACTCTAAAAAATCTATATGTATAACCCAAAAAACCATTAGAATAAAAATTCTTAAGAGCTTCTAGGTATAAAATCTTGTAGTTTTTGAATTTACATATTGATAATATATGAATGGTTCATTCCCAACATGTACTGAAATAGAAAACAGAAATGGTTTCTTTGCACGAGCATCTCCACAACCCCATATGAACTCATTGCACTTCATATTATATCATAAAAATATTCATTCCTTACAACTAGAATAATAATAATCACTTTTAACTCCAGATATTCTTTTCAGGTTAATATCAACTATTGAAAATTTATTAAAAACCTCTAAGTTAGAATAAAGTCAATAAAAACAACATCGACCATATATTAGGAAAGATACCCATTTAAAAATATTGACCCTTAATGGTGGAATTAGTGATGAAATATTGTGAAAATTGTTTAACCATATAAAATAGAGTTGTATACTACAAATATGTATAATTATCCTATCGGTGGAAAAAAAATCCATTTCCGTTTTGAATTTAATTTTGTTAGGATTATACTATTGAGTAAACATGGTTAAGAAACTCTTCCATGATAAATTATCTAGAAATTTATCTTGGAAGATAGAATATTTCCACTTTATAGTATGCCCACCAATCATAAAAGCATTGAATTTTAGTTGTTATGAATTGGGAGGTTCTATAAAATTCAAGATCATCTCAATATCATATATCTATTCATTTGCTTCTTAAGGATCCTTATCACAACTAAAAGAAGGGTGGTTTATGTATATGGAACCACTGAGCCCAATCTCTAGCTTGAGTTGGGCTAGGATAAGATTCCCATTCCATAACATATAAAGTTTGAATAGATAAATCAATTATAATTTCATTGATTTGTAGATTTCATTGTATAAAATTAACCTTTTCTTCCTTTTATGGGTTTACTCGGACTCTTTTGGGATATATAAGTCTATAAATACCATATAAATTTGAATTAAATTAGTTAAAAAGAATCTAGATTAAATTAGATAAAATAAAATAAATTAATATTAATTATATCATAAAAACCAAAATGATCACATACTAATCATCATTAGAGAAAATTATGTTACACCAATGTTCTTTTGCTAATTTTTTTTTGGTTAAATGGTTACCCAAATTTGGCATTTGACCGTGAAACATCAAATAGAACAAGTATAATGAAAGAAAAACTCATTATAATGACCCATAACCTACGATCCTAAAAAATGGAACATAATTTTTTCTATTTAAAATATAAAATTTCTAAAAAAGGATAATAAAAAAGATGAAAAATTAGAATTCACATACCGAACACCAATGAAAACTCGAGGATTATCCAAAAATCACTGTCTATAGAGTTATTCACAAACTAGCCATTGATTTGAAACAATAGTATCCATTTTATACCTTATTTTACAAATAACATATTTAATACATGGTTTTAATGCCATTTTTTATGAACCAATCTAGGAAATCCTATCAGGATACCCAAACTAATTATCTACATGGATTGAAGTACGCACATGATTACCATGGCCTAGATTATGTTCCATCGAAATCCTCCTTATCAATTGGGTAAAATTTACTCTATTACAAATACAATAAAAAATAACTTCCATCATGAAATCTAGTAGTTTTATTCAATACATTGGAAATGTCCCACCCATGTTAAACATAACATCCCTACTATAACTAACCACATAAAGTAAAAATAATAAATGTATTATAATTTATTTTAAACATAATCATAAAAATAATAATCCAATAGTTATATATAAGGACCCAAATGGTAGAAAATGTAAAACTATAGGGATAAAAAGAAAATTTGACCAAATATATATGGTTCCCAAAATTAAAAATCAACTGTAAAACATTCGTCACACATCTTCTTGTAAAAATAGATAAATCTTAACTTATCATCACCTCCAAAAAAACAAGATAAAATTATTCACCAAACCCAAGTGGATCATTTATTTTAATTATATCATATCATAAGAATTCCTCATGAACAATAATGTATATATATATGGTGTAATCAAAAAGTGTAATAGAATACCACCAATGTATCTGTTCAAATCCTTTTAAAAAACATACCCTGTAATAATAGTTAAATTATTTTCCCATATGTATATTTTTATGAAAATAAATATGAGTTATGTGAAAAATGTTTTGAACAAATAATAAACATATTTAGTCATTAAAGTAAACAATCATTACCAAATGTCATATCATCAAGCATCATGGGATTACTGCTCACTGATTAATGAAAAAATCTATGCAAGAACCCAGTTCTTTATTGAGGTATGAAATATTTTTCTTTCTATTAATTTTTAGTTTAAATTCATAAATATGGCATAATAAGAATTACCTTTGAGGTCATGGAGGTATTGAGGGTGTCCGAGGCTAGTTCGGAGGCCCAAACCCATATTTTAGAGTGAAAAAAGAATAACACATGGTTAGTAGAAACCATGTATGGTAGGATACATGGTTACTAGTAACCATGCTTGGTGTAAAGTGGAGTCCTATAAGATTCATGATTTAAGGAAGTCATGTTATTTGAGGAGCTTTCTTGTGTGAGGTTCCTACAGTTTTAATTAGAGCTAATTTTCATGGTTTTCACATGATTAGTCAAACAGTGAGCACTTACCATGCATTGTTCCACTTTAATTAAAAAAATGGCGCATATTAGGAGCTTAGTTTGGAAACATGTGTGCCAAAATCGTGAAACCCTATATTTTTAGGAAATTTATGAATATTACATTAAATTATTCTTATACCTCAACCTAATTTTCTATTCGCACTCCACACAAAAATGGATCATAGTGAGATCCCTCAATGATTCCTAGACTAGGATTTTCTATCTGATGTCCATCTGATCTTATATTCAAGTTCCACTCATCTCTATGGATCCCCATTGGTGAGTTATCGATTCGTTTGTAGATGTTACTCATTTTTTTGGTATCAGTTTCACTATTTTGGTGTAATCTAATATTTCCTATTTGTAGGTTCTTCACCCATTCTTCAATTATATCCAAATATATGTTTAATCTAGAGATAACAATGGGAAATATATCCCTTATGAACTTATAGTAGGTGTTATAATGTTTTTCCTTCATAGTAGAAGTGTTTATATATATTCTATTGTGCCACTCACCCAATTATCAAGAGACTCCCTGAAATGGAATTTTATGCATGAATTGAATTGATACATGTTACCTATGTAATTATTGAGTATCAATAATGAATTTTTAGAGGTTAGAAACTTTAATTGTAACCACTCCATGGGTGTGCTGTTTTTCAAAATGGACCACCCTAGGTGTCTTTGAATTTGGATACCTTTTTGGTGTTCCTTTTTCTCCTTTTCGATGGGATGAAAATTGATGAATTGAATTGTAAATTAAAATTAAATTTGAATTGTAATTGAATTAACTTGGATAGGTAATGAAATTTCATTTTCCTTATGCTCCTTGCAAGTAATTTATTATTAGGACTGAGTTTCGTTTTTAAAATGAAATTTCCACTTGAGTTAAATTAATTGACAGGCCTTCTAATATAAGACCATGATTTTAGTCACCTCTGAGGTGAGTTTCAAAAAAAGTGTTCTTGGTGATGACCTTGACTTTGTAAATGATATTGATTGAATAATTAATCCTTAAAACACCTTTGGAGTTAATGTTTAATTGAGTGAATGAGTTTGTGAACTTGATAATTTAATGATATTGAATACGCCTTTGGTGACACATGGGTTCATATACGAACACCATGGACAAACTCATTTGGATTCTACTTGGTTACGCCTGAGTCACACTTGGACTCCTTATATGGATTTATAAGGATGAAATCAGGGTTTTTGACTATTATATTACAAGTGATATCTGGACCCCTTATGGATTTTAAAGGAGGGACTCAAGAAGTTATTTGATCATATACACCATGGGTGATGCTTGGGCTCCCTTAGTAAACCGCAAGGATGGACTCAAGTGGCAGTGTTATTACAAAACACCTAGATAGATACCATAATTCAAATTAGGAATTCCTTGGATGGGATTGCAGCATTTTTGGTTCATGGTAAATCTAGAGTGACACCTATATTCCAAACTAAGAATGCCAAGGATGGGCTTAGGTTCTGAATTGATTATGGAATTAAGTGATTTAGATGTTGCATCTCCCAACCGAAAGTACAAGATGGGATTTTTTTGTCTATTATAAAATTTTGATGGATTGGTTAGGAACCTCTTGATCACATATCAATATGGATGACACTGATCTATGAGTTAGGTTTCAAGACATGTTTATTGAATTAGATTTATTAATTAAATGATATTGATTATAAATGACATAGCCATAACTATTTCTTTAGAGAATTAATTCTAAATCAAATTTTGGAAATAGTTTTGTTATTAAATGAGAACATAGACCTTATAATATTTTTAATTTTATTACTTACTTCACATGTTATAGTATAACATTAACACTATTATTATTATTATATATTCAATGAATGGATGTCACTTGACCGTGGGTGGTTGCATACTGTGATTATATCTCACACCATGTTTGGGACACCAATGGGTACACAAATAGACTATATAATTTCAAGAATGGATAAGGTCAAGGGTCCTAATATAGGTTCTTGATTACTTCTTAGGAGTAAGGGAGCTTGAAATTGGGATGAGGCTTTTAATGATAGCTGGATTTTTCTTGTCCTTTTTTCTAGTTTTATTCCATGTATTGAACATGTGGTGAGTACCAGTTTTTGAAATTTTGTAGACATGAAATGTATCATTATCTATTATATATGAGACTTCTTCTGGAATGATTTATATATTCCTATATTTTTCATTCATAATCTATATTATTAGTTTGCTGCTTCTGCTACATATAATATTGTATATATACTATTCTAAACTTTGTTAATGAGGGAATAGTCTTCCAACTAACACATCTAGGCCGTCAATGCTAGTCGTTAACTTCTAGAATTTTGGGATATGCTCATGATTCGATGTGGACAACCTGGATCAGGACAACTTTCAGTGGAATCCAGGCCTGAGATGTTACAAAGTGGTATCATAGGTTCTTTTTTAGATTTCTTTTCTATTTTAAGACAATCTATATAGATATAAGGGAATACAGATTTGGTAATGAGATGTTCTTTGGTATAGCAAACCCAAGTATATGGAAAATAAAAATTGTCTCAAATAAAACTATAATTTTTTGAATGGTTACTATTAAAAATGATTTCATTCCACCATTGGGTGATGTACATGAGTTGTGATTCCATTATTGATATGATTGTGGGTTCTATTTTGTTTCAACATGATGAGATGGGGGTATTACATATAATACATAATTGTAGACACATTACAAGAACCATATGACATGGATTTTGCCTCTCCATTTAGGATGAATTACTCATTGTACACTATTGTGATTGGTTCTATTATAGATATACCTGTTATTGTGATAGGTATTCTGGAATGTGTTTTGGTGTAAATTAAGGGATGTGATATTTTCATTTATGAAGAGTATGGGCACTTATGTATTAGAATTTTGTGAAACATTTGGTTCACCCTTTTTAAAATTAATTGTGATAAAATGAAAGTGAATATATGAATAAAATTGAAATTTAAATTTCTTATAGAAGAGAACATAACCCAGAATCAACCTTATTAGTGGGAAGAAGGTAGTATCTATTTATTTTATATGATCTATATGCCACCCATACTTGACAAAAAGAGTATCTAGAGGGGTGTGTATCTTATATTGGAAGGCTTGTACCTAACCTATTTTAGTATCTACATTTTTATATACAAACTTGGACAACATTATTATCTAAGGAATGTGTTTGGAATCATAGAGGCTTTCCACCATGACGAATTCTTGCCTTATTCGAGCAGGGTGGTGCTGCCTACAATATAGAGATGGTGTTCCAAAAGATTCCAGTGGATCCTATTATAGAGCCAGCTGCGACACTAGTAGTTGTAATGGACACATGTGGAGAGGCACAATTACATGAATGATTTATACGATTTATGTAGACCATTTATGGAACACCACAACCTAGCCGGACTATAATAGAGTTGATGTTCGAGTTCTAGAAGTAGCATCCACCCACATTTTCAGGGGATGACAGAACAAATGTGATAAATTTATGGCTTGAAAAAATGCTATCTATATTTGTGTATCTAGTGATGCCTCCTGAGGGGAGGGTAAATCTCTCAATGTATATGCAGTTAGATCCATACAAGAGATGGTGGGATATTATTACTCCAACAGATCATTATCATGAGATATCTTGTAGGTATTTTCAAATGGGATTCTATTATTACTTCTATCCAAAGACATTGATGGCTGATAAATCCCAATAGTCCATGAACATAGAGCGATACACGTTATCAGTTATGAAGTATTTTTTCCATTTTTTCTGAGCTCTATCACATCACAACTATTTTTTTGGGGTAACTAGTTATCTAAATCTACGTGATTTGAGAATGTTATTAGGTATCACATCCAATAATTGGTGAATTTATTTCGGATGACTACCATTTTTGAAATATTGAATCATGTGCTTATCATAGAGTGTAAACTGAGAGAGTATGGGGGTGAAATCTATGGAAGTTCGACATATAGATCTGGTGAGACATCAATTAGTAGTATGAAGCATCATCTGGAGATTCCAAATTGTGATATTTAAAGCTATACCTCATAATCAGGTTGCCGTGTGAGGTGCCACTAGTGAGGTAGAAAGGGACATAATAGATCTCAGTATATGAGGGACCCTGTCAAGTGATGATCTTGTAGTCATATTAGTCATTTATAGTTCCTTTGTAGATATTTTCCTTTGGAAGCTGATGAAAGTGGGTCTAAAATGACTCCTCATTCTGGAGTGGGTTCAACATATTCTTGTTAGGTAGGGATCTAGAATACATACAGTCAGTCAGTTCAATGTGGTGGTCCTAGTTGTGGTAGTCATATCCTAGATTTGCTGTGATAGCCAAGTGGATATGATAAGGGTGGGTAGGATATATCACATGGCTATAGATTAAGAAATGTACATGCAATGAAACCAACACCTAAGGAGCAGAATCTCAGAACCTATAAAATGAGAGCTTCTACTATAGTAGCCTATACTTTTTCATAATATCTTTTTAATATAGGATATTCTCATTGCTTTATATATATGCCTGTTATGGAGATCCTTGGGCTCAATGTGTAGTGTTTTCATGGTGTTATGATGATTTATATACTTTTGGGGATTATAACAGAGGAGGTAAATTAGTGAAAGGAGTCCCCCTTGATATTGGAGGGTGTCACTTTGTATGGGACCTCATTTTCATCGAGATCGAAGGATTTTATATCATTCAATGAATGGACTTGTTGGTTACCTTTTAGGTTCTCATTTATTACTATCGCCAAAGGGTGACCTTCACATCACCAAAGGGTGGAGAGTTTATTCACAAGGGTGAATGTGATTTCTATGCAAGATGATCTGGACCCGAGTTTCATGGGATGGGTTGTATGATAGGGTAGATTTCATGTTTATATCTAGGTGACAAGGGAACACATTCAGAATATTTCCCTCCAATGGGTTATCATTTCAAGGACATATTCCCAAATGTATTTTTAGGATTGACTCCATTGAGAGGGGTATATTTCTCCATCAAGATAGTTCTAGGAGTTGAACCATTACCTATTCCTTCTTACATGATGCTTATTACTGAGATGCAAGAGCTCAAGAGGAAGCTAGAGGATTTAGAATCAACGAATTTTATTCAAAACAGTACTTCTCCATCGGGTTATCCAATATTTTTTACTAAAAAGGGGGACATAACCAAAAGGATTTGTGTGGATTAATAGAAATTAATTCAAATGATGGTTAATTACTAGTATCCTCTTCCATGGATATATGATCTATTCGATCATCTCTGATGAGCTTAGGTATTCGTGAAGATTGATTTGAGAATGGGTTATCATCAGGTGAATTTTACACCATCATACATACCTTGAACAAACATTAATAGATGATATGATCTATATGAGTATTTGGATATGCTATTTGGTCTCACGAATGCGCTAGTGGTCTTCATGGAACTGATGAACTGCGTCTGCCATCTGTATCTGGATTTGTTTTTGGGGGTTTTCATGGATGGTTTATTGGTGTATTCTAACATTCAATATGACCATTAAAAAAATCTTCAAATCTTATTAAATACACTTCGAGAGAATCAATTATATGCTAAGATAAAAAATTTCCTCTTCTGGATGGATCGAATTCACTTACTAGGTAACACTATCTTAGCGAAAAGAGTATCTATTGACCCAGAGAAAGAGAGATCTATAGTTTTCTAGGAATATCCTAATAAGTTCTATGAGTTATAAATTTTCTTGTGGCTAGCCGGTTATTGCATGAATTTCATACATGACTTCTTATACATATAAGCATCGTGGAAGGGCTTTACTTAGAAGGTTATGATGTTTGTATAGTCATGTACCTATGAGATGTCCTTTTAAGAGCTGAAAGTGCGGTTTACTTCAATGCAGACACTGATCTTTACAAAGCTGGACATGGGTTACATTGGTTACTTGATGCATTAGCTATTGAGCTGTGGTCGGTTCTTATGTAGGGAGATAGTGTCATGGAGTATGAGTCTTGGAATTTGAGGCCACATGAGAAGAAATACCCAATTAATGATCTAGAGGTAGCTATAATTTTTCTTAAATTACACTATTGGAGACACTATTTACTAGGAGAGAATTTTGGGGGGTGCATGGACCACAAAAGCCTCAGGTACATATTTACACAGTGTGATCTAAACATGAGGTAGAAAAGTTTGGTTAAGTACTAATAATATTTTTACTTAGAGATTTACATTATTCCAGGTAAAGGCAATGCAGTGGCTAATGCACTAAGTAGGAGGACTCATACACAAGCAGTTTTGCTTGCCAGTAGAAAATGGAAACTAATGGCTTTGTTATATTAGATTCACTTAGTGGTTTAAGATAGTTAGGTGTAGAATTTTATATCATTAATAGCTATTACTACTGCCATACCTGATAGAGTGAGGATTATAAAGCTATCATAACTTAAAATACTATCCTTAGATTAATGGCCAATCAAAACACTCAATTGATGTTCTTATAAAAATGATATAAGCATGCGTCCTGAATTTCATGGGCTCTTGGGAGAGGCATATACCCCTAGTTGAATTCACCTACAATAATATATTTCAAGATACCATTCAGATGGATCATTATGAAGATTTATATTGTAGGCCATGCCGATCACCCTTGTGTTGGTTGGAAGTGTGAGATGTCACTATTTTTGGACCTCGTATTGTTCATGAGATCCCAAAGCATGTTTAGTTGATTCAGAAATAGATGTCTACTGCACAGTCTCGATAGAAATATTATGTTGATCATCGCAGATAACCTTTAGAGTTTGAGCATGGGGATTGGGTATTTTTTTTCATGTTTCACCAATGTTGGGAAAAAGTTGGACTAGGGGATAGGTAATCATTCACCTTGATATGTCGATCCATTTATGATTTTGTAGATAGTCAGGCTAGTATCTCGTTAGTTGAAATTAACTTATAGGTATTGATCCAAGAATAAAAAATTCCATATATCATAGTTGTTCAGCCATCATTACCAACGGTCTTAGCCCATTCGTACCAATGAGGTTGAGTTACAGGTATTTTCATCCTTTTAGAAGCATTGAATACGTATTTTGGATCAAAGAATGAATTTTATCGAAATCTGATTAGTTTATCTATTATGGGTGCTATGGAATAAAAACCATATATAGAACATGGCCTAGGAGGGGTAGGACAATGTATGAGAACAATGGATATAGTTGTTTATAGATTAATCTTCAATAACCATGGAAGGGAAATCCAAGGGTGAATTGTCTTTAGTGCGGAAGTTTTTAAGAACCCTGTTATTCATTGAGATAAATAATCTTTTTCTGTATTTAAATTTTTTGTTTAAATTATTAAATATAGCCAAATGTGAATTCCCATTGAGGTCATGGAGGTATTATGGTGTTTGGGGATAGTTCAGAACCCGAAACCCAGCTTTTAGGGTGAAAATGTCTTAGCACACAGTTAGTAGAAACCTTTCAAGGTAGGCCTCATGGTTAATTATAACCATGCAAGGCTAGAATATGGAGTTCTACATGCCAAATGGTTTGAGGTGATCATGGGATTTGAGGTGCATGACCATGTGAGGGGCCTAAAATTTTTAGGAGAGACGATTTTCATTGTTTGCGCATAGTTAGCCAAACCGTGCCCACAAACCATGAAATGTTTTCATTTCTTACAATTATGGGGGAATTGATGGCACATGATTTTTTCAACTATACTGTCAAACCACGAGACGCTATATTTTTGATAAATTTTCAATTTTTCACTTAAGTTAATCTTATATATTAGCCGAAATTTCTATTATCTATTCACATAGCAACAACTCATGTTGAGAGTCCTATTTGAGTCCTAAACATGGATTCTATATCGGATATATATACAAGATCTGATTCAAGAATCACTCATCTCATTGGATTTGTATTAGTGAGTTATTGATTCTTTTTTAGTCATTCCTCTTTTGATTTGATATCAATTGCTCTATTTAGGTGCAACATAATATTCTCTATTTATAGTTTCTTCTTTCATTCTCCGATTTTCTCCTAATACATGTTAAATCAATAGCTGATAATGGATGATATATATATTATGGACCTATGGTAGGTGGTATCATACTTTTCCTTAAAATTAAAAGTGCTTGTATATATTCTATTGTGGTGTGTACCCAATTCTCGAAGTGATTCCCTTGAAATTGAATTTTATCCATGAATTGAATTAGTAGGATTTACCGATGTAATAAATGAGGCCCTTCAATAATTGTTTAAAGGTCATAAATCTTGAATTGGAACCATCCATTAATTGTTTTTTAACTAAATAGACCACCATGGGTGGGTTTAATCTAGATACCATATAGGTGTTCCTTTTTCCCATTTTTCGCAGGATCTAAATTGATTAATAGAATTGTAAATTGAAATGAAATTTGAATGGTAATTGAATTTACTATGAGAGGGAATGTCATAGACATGACCCTAGGATCCTTCCACATAATTTAATATTATGTTTGTAATGACTTTTTAAAATAAAATGCCCATGTGAGTGAAAATTAATGGATAAGGATTTAAATCATAGACCATTACTTGATTCCCCTTCTGCGGTGAGTATTATATGGAATATTCTTTGTGATGACCATGACATTGTAAATTGTATTGATTGAATTATTATTCCTTGACCTAGTTTTTGAGGTATGGTAGAGTTGAGTGAATGAGGTGATGACTGTTACAATTTAATGATATTGAATATGACTTGGGTGAAAGATGGGTCTATATATGAATTCCATGGAAGAGATCATTTGGATTCAACTTTATTATTCCTAAGTTACACATGGACTTATTATACAGATTTCTGAGGACATATTCATGGGGTCTAACTATTATATGTTGAGTGATACCTAGACTCCATATGGATTTCTATAGAAGGAATCAAGAGGTAATTTGATCATATATTCCATGGTTAACAATGGGCCTACCCTTGTGGACCATCAAGGAGAGACTCATGTGGAAGTGTTTTGACACCACACCTAGAGAAAGTATTCCAATGAGGAATACATATGATGGGCTTGTAGGGTGTTTGGTTCATGCTACACCTAGAGGGAAACATGGATTCCAAATAATTAATTCCAAGGATAAGATAAGGTTCTGGATTTATTAATGAATGAAATAATTTATATGATGTGTATCCCCAGCGAAATAACAATCATTGATTTAGTTAGTTGATAATACTATATTGATGGCTTGGTTAGGAACCACTTGATCACATATTACTACGGGGGACACTGGGAAATGATCCCGGTCTCAACACATGTTTATTAAATCATATTGATTAATTAAATTAACTATATTAAATTAAAACATGCCAGAATATTACATTAGATACTAACTTCTAAATGAAATTTAAGAAATAATTTAGTTATAAATTTACAATTTGGACGTTATTAGATGTTTAATTTGATGAATTTATTTACATTTTATATTACCTAATGCACATTATTATCATTATATATTCACCGGTTGGATGGAAATATATTTTGGGTGGTTTCCTACTGCGTTTTTATCTCACACCCTGTTGAGGCCTCTGATGGGTACCCTAAAAGACTACATGTGTTCAGGAATGGATAAGAGAAATCACCCTAGTACACATTATAGATTAGTACATAGGATCATGGGATCATGGGGCCGAGATGAGGATCAAAATTCTAGATTAATTTTTTTTGCATTTTTTTTAATTTTAGTCCTTGTACTGTACATTTTCAATATATACTATAAAAACCAGTGTTTTTGAACCCAATGAAAATTCTGATTGAATTTAAATTTTGGTAATTACGGGATGGGTGATTTTTAAAATAGAACTTCAAAACTTAATTCCTACTGTTGGGATGCTTTAAAGTGATATTTGTTTAAATGGGTGAAGGAATCATAACTTCCTAGAGTATCCCAAGGAGTTTCAGAAATGTTTTAATTGGAAATAGAGGTTTTTAAGGACCTATAGTGGGCACACAGTTTGTCTTAAACCTTGCATCCCATAGTAGAAACCACGAGGCTTCTTGCAGGTGAGGTAGATGCGTTTCACACAGGCTTGGAACGGTTTCTCAAAACATGTTTCTAGCCCGCACAAATAATGGTAGAGGTAGTAGTAAAGCACTGTCCATCACATGGTTTGTGCACAGTCAGATAACCATGTGGGTGAAACCGTAAGAGGCACCTTGGTACCCACATAAGGGGAGCACAAGCGGTGCCCAATTTATTAAATTGTTTGGACTAAACCGTGAACCGAGAACCCATTTTAAAATTTTTATATTTTAATTAATTTTAAATAAATCATAAAGAGGGGAATTAAGTTGTTTCTTCCCCCTTTTGGGTCGCATGACACCTGCCCCTCCCCTCTCCCTCTCATTGTTAAACTCCATCCTTCGATAACCCTCTTCAAGTTTGATTTCAACTGTATTTCCACTGGTTCTTGGTCCAAATATCCATTATAATGGTTTATCCTCCCTCTCCTCTCCATTTCTTGGCCGATTTTGGATTCTCCTTCACCCTATGGTGTTTGGCAGAAACCCTAGCTTAATGTTTTTTATGTTTTTCATTGTTATTGTAGTTTATGGTTGTGAAAATGGCCTCCTAGGATGTGTTGGTCAGTTTTCCAGTGACCTTTGATGAAGGAGAGGTAGTTTAGGTTGTTTAGGTTCCCTACCGTAGTATGAGGTAAGGCTTTATACCCACTGTTTTTCTTCTCACCCTCTAAATCAGGGTCTTATATTGTTTATGAGTCATGAGAATTATTGTAGGGAGTTGTTATCAATTTTTTAAGGAGGTATCCATGTACTTAGGTATGTATATGTATAGATGTATATGTATATTCTATGTACATGTTCCATCATAAAGTGGGGAATACGTTCAATGGTTTAAGGGTATATATATATGTATATGGAAGTAGGTGCATGCAAGTGGATGACAACATTCAGTTAGAAAGCTTACAGTGCTGAAGCCTTGCATTTGTCTTCATTTAAGGTAAGATCCCTATCAAATTTATTTTTTAAAAATGATTAAATTGCTTCTCTAAATAATTTGCTTATGAATTTATTTATTTATTTTTGGAATTTTAAAGATTGAATGAAATTTTTAAATGCGATAAATGAGTTATTGATGAATAAAGTCATGTTGTTATAATAAAACACATCCAATAGAGGTTCACTACCTTTAAACCAAAAATTAATGATAACTATAATATCATTCTTAGTTGAGGTTTGATTTTTTCATATGTCTTCCTATTTGTGTCGATATATGGTATGTTAATGAATAGACCCCTTGATATTATTTAATGATTTTTCCCCACATGAGTTAGGTTAATTATATTTCATGTGTGACAGATTGTTAACTATAATAACCCCTTGAGTTTGCTTATTTAATGTAACTTTAATGTATTTGGCCTTAGACGCCCTTACATTTTCCGTTTTACCCCATGTCATGGGATATAAAACATGTATTTTATTTTTAGATCAAATTGTTAACTAAATGGGTTATTTGGTATCGGATGTGTGAACTTGACCCTTGGACCTTGGTATTCCATTGCTTGATTATGCATGAATTTCCTTCTATGGATATTCCTATGTGAGTTAAATACTACCTTGTCTTGAAGTAGGTTATTAAGCTTGAGTAACGTGTTATAAAGTTATTTCCACATGAGTTAAATGATTTTATGGATTGGTATTAGTTGTTATGAATGTGATTACTATTATATGAATTATTCCTATGTGAGTAAATGAAAGGCCCAGCCTTATGAGGTTGGTCCTTGGTTGAGTCACACTTTTGAGGTGGTTTATACCAGATAATATTGATTATGACCATGGAATGTCTATTGAAATTTTTTAATGGATTTAAATTATTAAATTTTAAATAGTCTGGATTGAATCATGGATTCATCATAGAATTAAATGGACAGGATTATGTGATTATTGTACTTTTTACCTTGAGTGAATCATGGATTCATTTTAGAATTAAAAGGATGGGATCAAGGAGTTTGATATGATTAATACATGGGTGAATCATGGATCCAATTGAGGGATGACATGGATGGGATCAATGGTTAAATATGATTAAGCCTTGAGTGAATCATGGATCCAATTTAGGGACTCCATGAATGGGATTAATGGTCAAATATGATAAAATGATGAGTGAATCATGGATCTATTGAGGGATTCCATGGATGAGAACAAGAGGCATTGACTTTGGGTGTTGAGTGATACATAGTGATTCTTTATAGGGCCTCCAAAGATAGGATTAGTTTAAATGGACTTATACCTTACCAAGAGAGATACTGGGATCCTAATAGGTTCAATAGGGATGGGCTTGTAAGGCGTTGGTTGATGTTATACCCGGAGTTACACTTGAATCCCATATTAGGAGTGTCGAGGATGGGCTTAGGTTCTAAATGTTTTAAATGGGATTGAGGAGACTTATGGAATGTCTCTAAGAAAAATCAAAAGCTTGGATTTGGTCTAGATATGTATGGTATAGATGGACTTATGTGGCATTTGTTGTGCTACTAGTTTTATGGGGGATGCCAAATCTCGAGAATTATAAATTCAATGAATTGAAATGTGTAAATTTTGATTAAATGAAAAGGATATTAAATGAGTACCTTTATATGAAGCATGATTACTTTTGAGAACTTCCTTACTTGTAATATATATTCTGGAACTTATATATTTTTGTAGCACAGGTTTGATAGGGCTTGACACTATTGGTGCTAGCCATCTAAGATTTATATCTCACACCCTACTTGGGTACCATTGGTTCCCAAGTAGACCTACTTGTTTGTAGGGATATTGACCTTGATTTTGATTTATTTCTTCAGTTAAAAGTTGGGAGAAAAGGACCGAGCTAGAGATCGGGATGATCATGGTGATTTACATTGTGTTTTCTGTCTTTTATTTATTTTGTATTGTAATGAAAATCATACTGTACTATTTACTAATTTCATATAGGTATCATTAAATGGAATTCCTGAATTATATAATCTTTCTTTGACCATTTTCAATGTTTAGTTGTTATTAAAATTTTCTTCCACTCCACTGATTATTTCTTTCCACTGTTTCTGTTGATTTCGGAGTTTTAATCTATATTTGCCTCTGTGAACTCTAAGATTTAGGTTATAGTCTCTCTAATAACCTACCTATACACCCTCACTTCTATTTGGAAGACTCTGGAATATGAGGTGATGCACTTGAGGCCATGTGGTGACCGGTCCGACTATCGGTTTTCTTATAACTGAGGCCGAGATGTTATATATACCTATTTTGGTTGTTTTATAGAAATGGCATGTATCATCATATATTGTATATGATATTTCTTCTAGTATGATTTATATATTTTTACCTTGATCATTTTTCATTTTTCTGATTGATTTACTTCTGTCACTACTTATCGGATATTCCACATCTACAGTGCTACACTCTGGTAATGAGGGTACAATCTCCCCACTTATACACCTAGTCCCTCACCACTAGTTAGTAGCCTATAGAATTTGGGGAGATTAACATAAGGCCATGTGGCCAACCGAGAAAGGGGAACCATTCATTGGCATCCGAGCCAGGGACGTTACAAAGTAGGACCTGAATCTTATAAAAATCCATGATGGTATATCCATACAATAATAATGTACCATGTACCAAACTAAAATCCCCTTTTAAGGTGGTTAGTCTTATATTTGGTGTATAATATAATCTAATGTAACTATAAATATATAATTAAACTGGTGTAGCACTCATTTATAACTTCCCACTTAGTCTTTCAAGATTTATTAAGATGTTTTATAAGTCTATAATAATTTTAACCCACAAAATATTTATAATATCACAGATCTTACCACTATAAACACCCCTAGAGAGGAAACCCATTTAATTTCAAAAACTATCATTCAATATAATATAATTAAAAAATTTCAAGTAATAACTAGGTTAAAAAAGAGGGTGTTAAGAAATATTATTATCCTTAGATAATAAAAATATTAAATTAACCTATGTAAATATTTGTAAAAATATGATACCCACGTTTTAAAATTCAATATAATTTCTTCAATTTAAATAAATTAAATTAATTAATAAAAAATTTCATTTATCCATTTGTCAAAAAATTAGAGTAAAAAACCATTTACAAAGATGAAACTTAAAATTTATTTTAAAATCCACTTTGATTTCATTTGAAATTTAAGAATAATTATCTCTTGAAAAATACATTAATGTTAATTAATATACCATTTATTTGAATGTAAAGACCAATTTAATTAATTAAGAAATAATATTTATGTAAATAATTAGAAAGGTATATAACCACCTACTAGTATGTTATGTAACCATTAATTAATAGTATTAATACACCAAATTAGATGAGATAAATAATTTTAAGATGATTACAAGCCCTAAAATAAATAAAACAGTAATTATATTTTCACAAGATAAAACCCTATGACACTATAATAAATCTATAGAATTAAGGATAAATAAAAAATAGGAGGAATAAAAATGTTAGAAATTTATAGGGTCATACCTTGAAAAATTATCCAAATTTGGCAAATAGTCATATATGTTTTGTAAGGATATATAAGGGATTGAATAGGGATTCCACATGGACGAAACCTGAATGTGAGGGGAAAACAAGGGATATAATGATTATATTTAATTATATGAAATAAAAATAATTAAACTTTGGAGTGTACACTTGATTTTTATACTGTGTTTTATAGACCATTTATCTAAAAAATAAAGATAAATTGAAATTATTTTTTTCTGACACGAGTGTTTGGAATGTTTATTTAATAATCCACCCAAACCATTTAACCCATTAATTTCTCAAAAAGAATCAATGTATCTGGAAAAACATCAATGAAATTAGTAGAAAAATATATAGAAATAGTGACAGCATGGATTTAATAAATATAGGATTTAAATAAGAAATCACTATGAATTGTTCAGCTTTTTGATTACTTTATATTTATTATTTTCATTGAAATTTAATCTATGGTTTAATTTTTAGATGAGAAAAATTTAGTGGAAATTAGTTTAGTCCTCTTATTTTTTATCCCTGGTGCACTTTTCAAGAAGATAGGATTGGATTGAGGCTTGACATAGTTATAAGAACAATACTATGAGTGAATAATTAAAAGTGAGAATTTGTTATGTTTAGTCATTATTTTTCATGTTTTTGAATGGTTAGTCCATGGATGTGTAAGTAATTAGGACTATTTTGGATGGTTTCCTTAGTGTTTTAATGTTGCGTTATAAATAATTAAACCATTGTCAAATTCATTTATATGTGTTTATAAATATATTTTAGCTGAATTAAAATATAATAAGAGTCGTCGAGGAGTGTCAAGAGATTAATACTAGAAATTTTCATTGAGAATAAATTTTTTATCGATAAATATTATATTTTTATATAATATAATTTACCTACATTATTTGTAAATTATATATGGTATGGAAAAAATAAATAGGGAACTAGGGTTATTTTATTCCTAGTTTATAAATCATGTAAATAAATAATAAAGTTATTTTTTGTTTCTATTCCTAATATTTTCCTTTCTAAAAGTATTTTATATTAGTTTCAGGCCTTTAGTTGATTTAGGAAAAAGTTTTTAATATAAATTTTGGTTAATTCGAAATTTGAATTCCTTTAAAGGATTAATGACATGAGAAGGATAAATCCTTTACTTATATATGGGTGATACCCTATAGTAGGGGATCAATGTCATTTTTTGACAAGTGTTATTTTAATAATTATTATGTTACGTAGGGATTGAGTTGGTGTAGTGAGTAACCTTTTTTAGATAATAATTTTCATTTTTGTTTAACAGGTTCTCCATCATGGAAGATATCATTTATTTTAACTGCTAATAAATTGGATGTGGTGGCATGATTTTTTTCAGTTATTAATTTTGTTATATTATAAGTGATAAGTAGCGGGATGACATTCACTCAGACCATAGACATTTCACACACCTCCACTTTTATTTCTTTCACTCAATAGAGTTATGATTAGAGGAAAAACAGTACTTGGTAAATGGAATAATCCTTACTCATTCACATGATTTCTTTTTTTATAGACTAGTAAGATATTATTTCTTTGTGATTCCTAATATATTTGGTTGGGAGTCTAGGTTGGATATCATAATTATGAAATCTATCTTCTTAGAAGCTTTTTTAAATTTTGGTTCATAAAAACAATTTCTATAGTTTATATTTTAAATATATTGAATATTTTAATTTATTTTTGGGGGAAGTTACTATAAAGTCCATGATTTATATCTTTTAGTGGTGGTTTTCATATAACTCACTTTTACATATAATATGTTGGAGTGATATATAAAAGGCTACCACTATAATACATTTTATCCTAACACATGAAATAACATTCCTCCCTTATCTTATCCCCAATATTCCTCATATTCACCCTAAATAATAATGACAGATTATCTTGAAGACTCATGAAAATGATCTGTCATCTTTAAGAAATCCACTGTTCATTATTATTCCTCCTCATTGGGAGGAATTACATGATCTAAACTGACCACAATCCTAATCCCTTTATCCGACTGAAGTTCCCATTTCCTAAAGGTGATGTTACCAATTACGACTCTAAGAAAAAACCATATGAAAATAATCTCGATATGAGAATAATTTTTAATTGGATTCATATTTTATATGTTTTTTGGACTTTATATTTGTTTTATTTTTCTGATTATATGTTAAAACATAATATTTCAATTTTGTGTTAAATAATTTTACCCAAGATTTCAATTTTTTCAAAGAAATATTCAATAAGTTTGAACCCACATTCTTAATTTTAAAAAATTATATCTATCTTCAACATGGAAAAAATTGACACTAATGTTTCTATATGATCTAATGTTATATATAAAAAATTAAGTATTTTATCATGTATTTTTGAAAATTATTGTTTATAATTATTATACATATTTCTCTAGAGTAATTGTATATTACTTATTTTTTATTGAAATATATAAATAACAAATAGAATATTTTCATTAAGTAATTTTTCTATTACAATTGAAAAAAGGTTTCTATTAAATGTCATGTGTATTCTCATTTGGAAGAATGTTTTTTAATTGAGTATTACAATTCATTATAATTTATCCATTTTTATTAAGGATATCACTGATACACTAATATGATCATTAATTTGATCATACATATTTAAAATAAGATTATTTTATTTTATGACTCCACAGAGACCCAATAAACTTCACAAAATATATTGTATTAACCCATATCAATATATAGTTTTTATAAAAATCCAATTATAATTTAACAGTTTTTATCCAAGTAAATGACTTATAGAAATTTAAAATAGCTTTGAGTAAAATTATTTTATTTGTTTATTCATGAAATTTAGACACACACACACACATATAAATTAGATTAATTTATCCTAGAAAACATCTCTATATGTATAATTTTGGGATGTTTTTTAAAATTTTAAGTGAAAATTGATCAGTGGATGGAAGAATAAAATTAAGATTCGTTGATTTCTTTAACAACACATGAATATTTTACGGGTAAATTACAATTTGTTCGAATATTTATTAGAAAAATTTTATAGTGTCTGAATAATCATATATATAAATATCAAATTGTTTAGATTAATATTCAATACATATTATAATATTTCAAGCTCTAGGACCACAATATTTAGATGAATTTGATGAATAGATACATAAATATCTTTTTTACAAGATATCTTCAACATCTCCCACAAAATTGTTCAAATATAGTACCCTTACAGGATAATCATAATTTATATACTTCTTCATAAATTTTGGAAATTGGAAACATAATAAGAGGTGAGATAAAATGCTCACTAAGGGAAACTATGATAGATATCAATCAATGATCTTTAGTGAGAATAAAATAGGGAAATAAGGCATGATAGAATGATAATAACTTTTAAAAATCACCCTGAATCAGTCAAGATGATAAATCATGAGTCATGGAATAATGATTTTAGCCCAACAAAAGACATATGTGTAATCATGGATATTTAATCACGAGACATGAAGCATTACATGAGCATATATCATTGATATGTGGAATGAGAATAAACTTAAGAAATCATCTCATTGAGAACATTATAAACACCAACAGGTCCACTCATAATATTATGAATATGTAATAAGGTCCCCACAAAAAATTTATGAATACAAAACTAGGTCCACATATAAAATTTTATACCTAAAAAAATATAAATATGTCTATGTATAATATTGTTAATATAAAATTAGGTTCATAAACCACATAATTATCTCATGAGATGTAAAGCATTACACAAACATTGGATGAATATAGAATTTTAGGTCCACACATAATATAATGTAAAAAATCCGTAAGTGTACCCAAATTTCATTAAAATATTTATCATAGAATAACCTATGGAAATAGAAGGTTTCAAAATATTATCATCATAAATTGATTAACATAAGGGAAATGAATGAGTTTCATTGAATAGTACTTAAGGAATCATTATCATAAGACATATATAGAATAAAATTATATAATATCATAATATTATTTCCCAAATGAAGCCTGAAAATCCTTAAATGATGTTTAAATTTATGAAAAATAATTTTAAAAGATAAATTGAACATTTATTTGAAAAAAATAAAATAAAATTTGTCTCAGTATCTTTAAAAAATAAAAATTCCTATAATATTTAGAGTAATATTTTCCTTCAGAATATTAATTTTAATCATTTTTAAATAAACTAAAATGTTATAAAAATAATATTAAGCAAATTTATGTATATATAAAAACTTTATTAAACAATTTGAAGAACATGGATATGGAATAAACTGTTTATTGAACAAAAAGAAAATTAGTTTCTTTTCTTAAAAAAATTACAAAACTATTTAAGTGAAAAAGAGAGGGAAAAAGTAATTATTTTATAAAATAATAATAATAAATATAGGGGAAGAAAAGATATGGGTTTATAGGATACAAATAATATAATTTCCCTCAATTGAAATTTAATATAGAACATTTTGAAATGAAATGAGATTATAAAATTACCACTTACCTCTGGTCCTTTTTTGATTCTTAAGCATTCAAACATCCCAGATAAAAAATTTATATTTCTTATAATTTTATTATTGAACTATATTAATATATATATATTACAATATATCATTCCTTTATAATTTACAATTGCTGTTGTATTAATAATTCTTTATTAAAGGGAACATTCAGGTGAAATTTTTTCTATTTTCCGAGAAAGTTTCTATTTGATGTTTCCACTACGTGCACCTCGGTCATATTTTTATCAGTTATAGAGTCTTAAAAACATCATTAGTATAATATTCATTTTGTATATATTCTTTTATTACTATCCATATAAGTAAGTTATGAAAAATGAATTACATTACTTCATTAATATGGTATTTAATACGTACACAAGAATGATGTTTTCAATTTTTGATCATTTGAATGAGATAAAGGTAGATAATAATTATCCTTTTTAGGATCATCATTATGTCATAAATATTAAATATATTAATTTAATATATGATTATTAACATCCATGTAAATTTTATATAAAATAAAAATCTCATCAGTTTGTGGTGGTGGTAGTCCACATAAATGCATGAGCGGCGTTATAATTTTCAAATAAATGGGAAAAAGATAGAAAATTGATATAAAATTAATATAAAAACCTGTTAATATAGTAAATATACTAATTAAGTCATGTTAATATTGTGATATATCATTTTTTTGAGCTTTTAGAAGAAAGAAACATGAAAATGTTTGTTAAGTTATATCATTTTATTCATTCTTATTATCTTACTCCAAAATATCATGTTTTGTGGATCCTCATGTGATGATGATTATAAGAGTCTAAACATCCAAAAAAAATGTTTAAATGTAAATCATTTGGTATTCTATGGTTATATGTAATAGTAACCTATTAAATTTTTTTAAAACATTCAATTTAGAGGTTGAATGCTTGATTTCAAATAATTTTCCTTCAATTTCAAACATAAATAGGTTCTTAGTCTATGGATGGTGCCTGAAACTACAATTTCATTAAAAAAATCCAATAAATAGGTGAAGTAACTCTATCACTATTTTTATCAATATTGAAATAATCCAAAAAAAATTATAAGAGAGAATCATTCCCAAGAACTTGGGGATTCATTTAGGTTATGCATACCTTTAGGGAATGGAATTAGTTTATATTCTTCTCAATGATCACATTAAATATCATTCCAAGGATCATGAATAGAATAGATCAATAGATACGAAGTCGTTATATTATTTATTTATTTTATTATGTTCAAACTTATAAAATTACAATGTAATAAAATTGGTTTCTTTTAATGTGTTATACTATTTGTGGATAAATGTTATCCCCTATAAAACACATTTATAGAACACTATCCTTTTCCATTCCCTTTGGATTATGGTTTTGAATAAATGAAGAAATAAAAATTTTACATTTTGAAAACTGTAATGTGTTTTATATAAAATTTTCAGGTTTCAAAGTTTTTTTCATAACCATGAGGAAGTTTTAACACAACACTTATGCAATTTTATGATTTTCTTGAAAAAACATTTTTTTTAAATAAAAAATTGAAATGTTTCACAAAAAATGTTGTATAATAAAATTATTATAGTCTCCTATAATTTTATAATAAAAACATCATTTTATATATGGAAAATTATTTTATAAGTATCCCATTGTTTGGCCAAATAACACCATATAATATGTTCAAGATTTATAATTTTTATAATCTTACCCAAAATTGGACCACCTTAATAGAATATGAGTATGGTACTCTCCATGGTAAGTGATTTAACCAAGTATATGTATGATTGGGTTCTATAGAACCATATTTTCTAGTACATTTACATTACCATACCATTTCTACAAAGTATCATGCATGTTTTTTATTCATATAATAGCGTTATTACATGTTTTTAAACTATTTATCTAGTAATGGTCTTGGCTTAGTTTTTATACAAAAATGTTATAGACGTTTCTGAATATAAAAATAAACTAATCATATTATAACTTTAATCTTAAATAGATATCTTACGGATGAGGTATATCATACTAACAGGTCACATATTATGTATTAATATTAGTTTTCTAAGGATCATAATCATTTAGAATTTTTCTCAGCAAGTTCTCACTGTGTGATCTTGAGTCTTGGAGATCATGAGGTTGACCCTCCATTAGGAAAACCATATGATTTGGGTGTCATTATATGATCCAATATTTGATCATTTTCATTAGTCTGTCAATATGAGGTTATTATTAACTTATATAATTTAATTACATATTTTTATTAATGAGTATAACTTTATTAGTTTATGTTTCTATAGAGATTTTCTGTATCATGTCTATCAATAGTAGTATGAAATTAATTAAATGATCCAGATATGACTTGTTTCTTTCTAATTGATGAATAATGTAATGAATAGTCTTGGTCTAACCATGAATTGGTACTTGATATGATCCAATAAAAGGCTGAAAGATCATTCTTAACCACCATGAGATGTAAACTTGTACCTAGGTATCAAATAAAAAAAATATCTGAACAGTTTCAAAAATGAATAATAATAAATGTATAGTAGAATTTACCAATAATTTGGATTGTGAATCCACACATTAGACATCTATTATTATTGAATTAGTGGAAACACAAATATAATTACCCCAAACATGGAATAACATAAATAAATATATCTATTATAAATGATCAAAATAAAAAACAAATTTGAATTTTGAAAATAACATCATTATAAAGACCCAACAAACTATTTATCTAAAGGAAACCATGATACAAATATAGTGATTACCAAAATGGATGGTATATAAATACCCACTAATAAAATATTAAAATAACATCCCAGAACACCATCAAAACATCTCCATCGGACCCTTGGCCACTCACTACATCCAAATGTGTCTATCAAAAAAATCAAATTATCATATGACGAAACTAAGATCATAACCTAGGAACTTATTTAACACCATGAGAGGTAAATACACCCAAACACATGAAAATCAACATTGGAACCATCCCTTTATATTAATCCTTTAAAAAACCAAATATTTTTTTTGTGTTTGCAATGAAACAAAAAATACTCTATCATATTTAAAATATCCTTTAAAACAATTTTTTGATCAAACCATTAGAAAAAAACCACTTCAGTAATGAAAATCACTTTTAGAGCTTTAAAAAATATTTTTTGAATTTTTTTAAAATAAACAAAATATAAAATTTCATTCAAAATAATTCTTTAAAAATGATTTATGAAATAATTTTAATGTAAACCAAAACACTAAAAAAATAAAATAAAATCTGAATTAGTAATCATAATCTCATGTAATAAAATAGATATAAGGAAATAAACCTTTTAAACCAACAATAGGATGAGGGGATAAAAAAAGTTTGGAGTGTGGATCCACTAAAAATTTGTTCACTAATAAATACAAATAATTGTAAACTCAATTAGTTTTAACATTAAATGATAAATGACTTGTATTTTAGAACATTAGACCCTCATGAAGCAGAAAAAATAATCCAACCCGACAAATATCAAGGTCTCACTGATAAAGTCCCCTAGCTAGTCAAAAAACTAATCTATTATAATAATCCTTTAGAACCATATGCCTATATACCTAGATTTCCAATGGAATTAATAGAATGGAGTTAATAAAAAAGCGAATCACACCATAAACACAATGACTAACACTAAAACATAATAAATTAATCTCACACATCACCACCAACACCATTATAAAAAATATCTTCCTTAACATCATTATAGAACCCGATAATAATAATTAATACACATACCATAGATATGGAAATTTAATTGTCATGATGAACCAACTTTAATGGGGACTCAATATGAGGGTATCATTAAAGTAATAAAATCCTTTTTAGAATGTTCTAAACATGCCATTGAAAGGAAACAAGGGGAATTATTTTTTTATTATCTTCATCAAACCAATTATTAAATAATCCTTTAAAAATTATCTATAAATCACATTTTTTTTGAAATATTTCAACAACTCCATAAATACAATCGTGTTTCAAGACCCTTTATAATTGAGATACATAACCCTTTTTATAAAACAACCTCTTTAAAAACATAAAATAACCACTTGAGACCATTATTTTACTGTATGAAAATATATACATATCCAACGAACCATTTTATTTATTTTAATTACTTTAAATGACCCTCTCAATAATTTTAAAAATAAATTTTCACAAAAGAAATTATTTTAAAATGGATACTCAAAATACATTGAAAAATCCTTCATTTCAAGTCATTTAATATTTAATTTTTTTTAAACCACTCAATGGTATTATTAATAGATATAAAAAGATATGAAGTGAACTTAAATCAATTAATCACATCCTGAAATTTACATACAAAGGAATTAAATAAAATACCAACATTAATCCAAGCATAAACAATACACCTTTCATAGAGGAATTACAATGTTACATGGAAAGGGACTAGAAATTTGAAATTAAACCCTTGTTTCTACCTTTGGGGGGGGGGGGAGGAATGATCCACCATGATAAGGGTGGTCACAGTGTGATGTTTTTCTTCCTAGTTTTAATTTTTTCAATTTACAGTGCTACCTCTATTTAATTGTTTTGGAGGTTTTACCCTCATTTATCCTCCTGCCACTTGGTTGAAATATAGGCGAGGTCAAGGGAGAAAACCATATATTATTCCTTTTATTTTATATTATACTCATTCTATTTTATGTGATTTTAAAATATGTGTACCCCTTTTCTACATCTCTTATATTCTCTTCCAACCTTGATTTTTTTCTTTCTCCTATAAACCGCAACCAATTATGTTGGTTAAATTTATGTTTTGGTATAGGTTTAATCATGGCAATTTTGTTGTTTAGGGTGTGTATAGGATTTTTTTTATGATTATATGATTCTATAATGGAAATCGAGTGGTTTCCTCTGGATTTAGGTTGGCGTTGTTGTGAAATTATTTTATGTGGTGATTTCTTAAAATTATTGTGTTTAAAAATTAATTTTATAGAAATTTTTATCTCGGTACAATAACCATGAGTGGTTTATAATTTTTCTAATGGTTTTATAGACTTTGTATAATTTACTTTCAATGGATTTTTAGTAAATAATTTTTGTACATAAATTTAATTAATTCCAAGTGTTCATGAAAATGCATATAAGGCAGTTTTGAACAGGTTTTGATGTAAAATAAGGACTTTCTGAACCGTTTTGATTTATAAAGAGAAAAAACTATTCTTTCAGGGTTGGATTTACTTAAATAATTTTTTGGTTTTCAAGTGACTTTATTGAAATTAAGGATTTGTTTTCAATGTGTTAATATATTTTTTAATGTGATTGAACCTTGTGTGTTTTCAAAAAACAATTTTTAACTTAGGTGACAATTATATACATAAGTAACAGTTTGAAATTTTAAAATTAGATTTGGATCCATAATGTATATTCAATGTGTTTTTAAATGTATTGTCCTTCAAGGCTCATTTTTAGGCCCATTTGATACTTATAAAATATAGAAATTTGATTTTATAGCATTATTTTTATAGTTATTGTTTTTAGTTTAAATAGACTTGATTTATTATTTTTGATTTGTATTCATGAAAAATGGGTTGTTTTTTCAGATGGTTTTTGTGGTGATATCAGTTGTATGGTTTATACTTTGTAATGTATGTGTTGATCTCTTTTTTATCTGATTTATCACATCCACTTAGGCTATATCCTGGGAACCGTAGTTGTCAAAGTAGAAGATAAAGATGAGTGTTACTGCATTTATAGTATTATTTTGCTTCAGAGTTGTGGTCTTTTAGGTACAAGGAGGAAAATTGGGATGATTTATTTGGACTATTAGGGATAGATTATGTGCCTTGGATAGTCCCAGAGGGATTTTAGGAAGATAGACATGTATACATAGTTGGATAAGTGTCACAAGATACCCATTATATGATTGTTTCACATTAGAAACTAGTGAGTTACAATGACTCACAACTAGTTATTGAAAATTACATATTAATGTTTACATCTATTTACTTTATATCCTTTTTCCTATGTTAATTTGGTTTAACAAAAACGTTTCATTGATTTTTTTACCAATATTCTTTGATGTTTCAGTGCATATTATTTCATTACGTTTTCCATTGTGATATAATTATCCATTTCAAATTATTTGTGATAATAATATTTTTGAGAAACTTTTATCAAGATGGAAATGGTGTGGTTTTTATTTTGTAAACAATAATGTCAATGAATTTAAATTATTTTATTGTGTTCCTACAATTTTAAATGATTGATATCACCCCTTAGGATAAAGAGTGGGTTTAGAGAGATTCTAAATAAAATCATTATTTATTTCTCTAGGCTTTAAATATTAGTTTTTATTTGGATGATGTTTTGTTTTAGAAAGGGTATTTTACTAATTTTGGTAAAATTAAAGATATTTTTTATTTATTATTTACATTTACAGAACCCTTTTTTCTAAATGGTCTTAAAGTTAGATTTTCTGATGTAATTTCATAAATATAATTGGTTAGACTCTAAAGTGAAATATTTTGGGGATTATTTTAAACACACGCTAAATACACAGTCATGTGTGTTTTCATATATTATTCATGTCTTATACATTTTCCTAGGTTGTGATCTTCATTTGGATATCATTTGTACAGTCCATGGATAGATTTTTTTAGATGTTGTGAGTGATTCTAAATCACATGAAGATGTTTGTGTGATTTATTAGATTTATTTATTTTGGTTTATAAGTGTATTTTTCGATCAAGATTGCTGTGTTATGTATTCATATGAGTGGTATATTTGTGTGTCCATTGTATGTTAGAAAATAAGTTAGTTATTTGTTTTTGAAAATTACAGGATATTAGTAGTCATTTTTATTGATTCATGTCATTAAATTTTTACTAGTTTATTCCATGTTTGTACTTACAATTTTTTAATATTTTTTATTCATTATTAATGGAAGACCAATGTATAGACATTCCATTCCAAATTCTTAGTTTGTTTACTTTACATTATCATTATATTTTATTTGGGTGAAACTATTACTAAGAGTGTTTCATTCATTCTCATTCACTAGTTCTATCCTATAGAGACTAAAAACTCCATTTGGGTCATGTGGTAGATCTACTCAGGTCCTGGTTAAGGGTTAGATTATGAATGTTTGTTATCAAATGGTATCAAATCCTATATTTTCAAAAGTCCTAGGCTACTGAATATATCTCTTCTTAATTGTGGATTCTAGTAGAATAGATAGGGGACTATCATACTTCAAGAGGAATGTAATTTAAATGTGGGTAATCATCAACTTTCATGATGAAACATGAGTATATATGGGTAGTCTAAACTTTATTCTTTAATTTTTATTCTGATTTTGATTATTTTGGTGGTATTTTCATCAATATTGAGTTATAGTGGATAAATTAGTTTTTATATTTTTATATGGATGTAGGGAGGATAAAGAGTTTAATGGTAACTTGACATGATCTAGAAATATTTGTGTATATCATGTACATGGTTATGAATCTTCTCATAGGTTTCTATACATTTTCTTGATGATCGACAAAACCATATCACCAAATCATGCATATCATTCATCCACTATGTAACTTTAATTGAAACCTATTTTGTAATTGATCCTAAAATGGTTTCAAATTATCAAATATGGATCAAATAAAGTTTTTTGAAGTTTGGATGTTTTTTAGATTTGTGTTTGAAGACTAGTATTGTGTGTAAAAAGAATTTTATGAGGTAATTTTTTTTGAAACCCAGTTTTTTGGTCATTTGGTAAATAATTATGATTATCTTGGGGTGTTTTATCAAGAGTGGTTTATTTTAATGTAATATATAGCATTGTTTTTATAAAATAAGTAGTCTTTTATTGAAATTATTTTAAATAAAATTGAATATCATGAATTGTTCTGGAATCATGATGAATTTCATTGGGAATTTTATAATAAATCTAAAATTTATAACAATCAAGAGGGATTTTTTTAAAGAAGTTGATTTAAAATCTAGTGAAAAATGTTGTTCAATTTCATAGTATCATAGTATTTATTTTCAGTCTTTTTGGAGTTGTGAAATTAATATTCGAAAACACTTATTTTATATTGGATTGTTTGTATTGAGTCATAAATATTAAATGGGTTGGTTTTAGGTTTCATGTCATTTTAAACTGATATGAAAAGGTAATAATTAAATTAAGAAATTAATTTTATAGTGTTGATACTTAGGATCATTCCTCTCAACAATAAGGAATAACACTTCAGTTTGTTAACATCACCTTGAATTTCAATAGCATGGTGAATACATAACATTGTTTATTCTTAGAATTCTTGAATCATAAATAATTTTGTTTCTTTTTTGATCAAGGTTTTCTTGAGGTGAAAGGTTGGTTAGATGGGAATTAGGGAAATTTAAATTATTTGGGACCCTCAGGTGATTTTTTTTGAAAGTGATTGAGAGGGAACCTCAAACATGATAACGACTCAGGTTGTTTCTTTTGAGGGTGTTTGAGGTCAGATGCTGTTTATTTTTTACATATTTTTATTTGTATGTTGATCATTTTTCTTGTTTTATTACTGAATTAATATTGGTTATATCATAAGAAACCTAGGTATATTTAATTAATAAGTTTATGAGTGTTACCCCAGTTTAAACCATGCTTTGTTTCAGGGATTCTAGTATGGTTATTCGATGGATAAAAACTGAGAAGGATTATATATATTGGATAATTCTTTAGGTATATCAGGATGATATAAATGTTCATGTATCTAGTTAAGTGTTCCAAGATACTTGTTCAAGGATAATTTTATATTGTTATTTATTGAGTTTTGATGATTCATATCTAGTTATTAACAATGTCACCTTGGGTGCTTTGACTACATACTTTATGTAGTTTTCCCTATGAATGTTTGGTTAAGTGGTATCATTTCATTGTTTATTTTTATTATTATTCCATGATAAGTTTGTTCTATTCTTTGTATTCCATATCTCTCAATCATGTGATTTACTTTTCAAACTTTTTTTGAAGAAGGGGTATTTTAGAAATGTTTTAATGGAATAAAAATGGTGTCATTTTGAATATGTAAACTTGAAAGCCCACCCATTTTAAAAAAAAATCAAGATTTTTTTCATGATTTTAAAGGGATAATTACATCGCTTTTAGACAAATATGTGATGTTGAATTATATTTTTAGGGAATTTATAATTTAATCAATTTATTATATAATCATGGTTTTCAAAATAGTAATTTTTTTTTGTTTTCAAAAAAGTGTTAGTCTTGGTTTTTGAAAAATGATTCTTCTTGATACTTGTTTTAGTTTTTATTTATATTTAAAAACCTTTTTAAATTTTTTTGACTATAATTTAAGATTTTTTTATCAAAATCACTGAAATGTCTCTTTGTTGAAATCCTTCAGCGGTTTTTAGTTCGAACCCTCCATATTCACTCACATGTGTATGTGAACTTTATGTAATATTAACATTCCTAGTCTGGGATCTAGGTTTTGATATCATTCACATAGTCAATTTATAAAAATTTTAGGTGTGGTGAGTAATCATGTTTTATGTGGTGTTGTTACAGAAGCGGTATAGGCTAACTATTTATTTCTGGGATGTTGGTGTATCAACCAATTTAGCTAGGAGTATTTTTTTTATTTTAATCCATATTGTAATAATTCTTATGTTTTTCATTATGAAAGAGTGTTTTTTTTATTTTTTATACATTCTTGGATGCGAGTAACCAATTTTATTGATTTTTCCCTGTTTTATTTTTTTGGTTTATTCTATATTTGGCTTGATTATTTATTGGTATCTATTTATTTAATATGTATGAGAGTCCAATCTATGGTCGAACCATTATGGATTCTCAGTTAGTTTCTGCTTCTATTAAATTCTCTTTTATTTGGTAAGAAACCCTTCTAAAGAGTGTATCCTTGATTATTAGGCACTTATTGTAGTGACCCGACCCCAGATATCATGAAGCTAGTGTCTTCTATAAATTACATTAAAATTATTACAAGTAATCAAATCCCGAAGGACCAATAGTTTAGTTGTCTTGGTAAACTAGATACATAAATGAGCATTGTATTAAATATGACTACTCTAATTACAACATAATTTTTTCCTATTTCTAAAAAAATAACATAGACGGTAATAATATTTAATCTAGTAAACCCCTACTTATATTTCATAGCATGCTTCTTGGATTTCATGGGAAGGAAACATACTAAGGGTGAGATTTAATGTTTAGTAAGGAAAAAATATAGTGGATGAAAAAGTAAATCAATGAGAAAAACAATTATGAAAAGGTAAATAACTTAACTCACATACAATACAAACAATAAGTTGAAAAAGAAGTGTACAAAAAACATGTAAATGAAATAAAAATAAACGCATTCCACTCAAATAACAATATAATGAAAAATAAATAGGGTAAGGTAAGAAACTAGAATACATTTCAATTAATCAATTAAAAAAAATGAAATGTATCCATATATATGTCGATGATAAATATCATGGATGAATAATAACTAAAAATAAATATAAGAAATACTTAATTACTAGATTCCATGTGTCCTAGGTACATGAAACAATTACAATCAAGACTTTTCACAAGAGAGTTTTGTATATCAAGTAAAATCCCTTCTAAAGTGGCTTGTCAACTAACTCATCCCATGAGAATACTGATTCATTGAGGGGATATATATACCCAGGCTCCACCCATGTCATAATTATCCAAAACATTCTTGATCTATCGAATAATCGATTTAACAATGCAGCTTATAAAATATCTTTATGGAGAAGAAGATACATATTTATCAACATTTCCCCAAATAATCAAATAAAATTCAAAATAATCACTGTATGAAAAATTATATACATACTAATAAATGAACATATCGATGATAAATGATATGGATAATTTGAGGAAATTTAATGTTGAATGATCATAATAAGTTTAAAATTTCAAGGGGACTAATAGATGAATATAAGAAGTGAATAATATCCTTGGTCAAATCAATCACAAAACATGAATATGAAGAATAATGATGGTATGAATAAATAATATCTAAAGTGGAGTAAAATAAAGGGTTGTTGTTGTTAATGAGTATAAATAGTATAAAAAGATATTTTAATAACAATATTTATGAAAATATCCTTTTATTTTGGAATTTGTTTTGGAAAACCCATTCAATGAAAATCAATTTTTAAATTTTTTTTTTAAAAAATAAACATATTAAACATGTAAAGCCCTATTCGTAGGGATGATGGAGGGTAAATACTTACGTTCCATAAAATAACATATCTTTTTCCTGGTAAAGAGGTTAGAAAAATTATTTATTCAGAAAGTGACAAGAAGATTCCATTGAAATAATTGGTAAAAAGAAAAAAGGCTAAAAATGTTTTTTCCAAATCATTTTAAATACAAATTTAAACAATTTTTAATAAAACATGTTTTTTTAGAAAATAGGTTGTCTGACTAAAGAGAGAAATGGAGTTGTGTTTTCATAAAAATATTTTCTAAAACCCCATGAGTACCAAAGAGTGGATAAATTGTGATAATACTTGAAAAGGGTCATGAATAACCAAAGGATAGGAAAATGAATGGTTTTATTAAATAATGGTTATATAAATTCCTCAAATGGAAAAACAATTTAAAGATTATTTAAGCTATAGTTGAGGAGAATAATCTTTAAACATTCCAATGTATCTTATACCACTTTGAAACATCTTAAATTGTAAACATCAAGAAGGAATAACATTAAATAATTGTTTTAAATAACATTAATATAAATTAATTAATGATATAATATATAAAAGGGGAAATAGGTACACCACCTAAAAGAATAACGTGATGAAAATTGCATTTATCTCACTGAAGTAAATAGTGGTCTGAAAATCCCTTACCCTGAGTTTCCATTCTGGTGAACATACTTTAAATTTATTTATAATACACTTATGTTATTTTTATAACTGATTAAGAAACCTATTCATGTTTATCATTAATTTTATTTCACTTATTACCATTTTGTGTACAACTTCTTAAATAATTATGTTTACAATTAGTGTTTTAACCAAAATTAGTTTATGCATCAGAAATTAATTGGGTAGTTCAACTATGTTCAAAGGGATCATTATATAACAAATAATAAATAATAAACATGAAACGATTATAATATTTATACATAAATTATAATTTAAAAACAATCATCACATATGGTTTTGGAAAATGAATCAACATTACAATCATGGAGAAAGTATGGTGTACATGCGCATGAGTAACATTATTATTTTTCAATGATCATTATAGAAAGATTTAAGTAACACCATATATTTCAAGGGTGATCTGATGGTGGGATGGGCCCGTAAGGGGCTCCACGACTTTAACTCTCCCCCCGTCCCCACCTCCTTCCTCGCATAGGGTTTGTGTGGCCCCCTTCCTCAAAGATATCGGCGGTGGATTCTCGGTTGTAGTCAAGTCGTCGTCCTCTGGGAGTCCATCCCGACCTTTCTCACAGTGGTTCCTCTCCGCTCGATTCCTTCTATTTGGATATGGTTTCTTTAGATATGCGGTGTTGGTTGACAGATGTGCTCCAAGCTATGTGGCTTGAGTGATGCCACCTATTATCTGGCATGTTTTGGGCGATTTGTCGCTACCCCAATGAGTGACTTGGATGGCGGTGACGTGATCTTTTCCACGGCGACTCCGAGATCTGGATATGGTGATGTTTTCTGATTCCCTTCTTTATAGTTATTATTGTTTGTGATGTGCTGATGATGGATTTGCAGTGTTCATGAGTTTGGTTGGTGATTGCTGGTTGATTTTGGTTCGCGATGCATTCGGTCTGTTAGGATGCGATCGATTGAAGGTTTCTCACTTCTAGTTTTGGTTTTTGGTTGATGATTCTTGGTCATATCGTGGCTGTTTTATGTTGGGGATACCATCACGATGACTGGATGATCTGTGTCTCTGAGGATGATGCTGCCGCCGAGGGGTATTCTGGTGGGTATCTTTCGGATGGTGATGTTGGGGAGGCGAAGACCCATGATAGGCGTGTGGGTTTTGATTCTCCGGATCTGAAATGGGATTGATGTTTTGGAATTTTTTAATTTGAATTTGAACTTTGTGGTGGTCACAACCCGTGTAAGGTTTCCCGCTTCCCTTAAAGCACCTTTTTGAAAATGAAAAAAATGATTTGCAGGCCATATATTTCATGAATTATAATTATATCATAAATACCATATTATTCAATAATATATAATTACATATAGAATTTATGCAATGTATAATGAATCACTTTATGTTAAGGAGGCGGTAGTCCTCACGTCCACAAACGAAATTATCACTTTTTAAGTGTGTGTGAAAGGGTGATAAATAAATAAATAAATATATATATATATTATTTACATAAAGTTAATTAGAACATTAATATCATATTTTTTTTATGTTAACATATTTTTAATTAAAACCATCATTTATACTATAGATATATTGTGTGAACAAATCAGATCACTTTGAGGGGGTGGTAATCAACACTTCTAAAAATAATGTCATCAATTTTACACAAAATATAAAGTATATGGATTGTGTTGTAAAATAATTTAAAAATATTAAATAAATAATAAATATCATATATAACATATATGAATAGTGTTTCCATCATAATGACCACCATGAGAGAAGATAAAGAAGACCGAACAATCATCGTTTCGTGAGGTAGTAGTTTTCCGTTCACATAAACAGTATGTTTGTCGCCCATTAGATGGAAGAGTGTGTAAGTGTATCAAGAAAGAATAATTAAAAACATCTCATAATATTTATCATACTATTTTTGTTATATAATCATGATTTATAAAAAATTGAAGGGGTGGTGGGGTAAATGGAAGAAAAGAGGTCATTTGTAAGCATTACCTTAAAAATCATGCAACTCCTTTTGGTTTATACCAAAAGGATTCCTTGTAAAGAATTATGTCCAAAGGGAGGATTAAAGGGTTGGGGGAGGTATTTCAGAATTCTATTTGGGAAGATCTTGGCTGAACCTAAGTTATTTTAGAGGTGTGAGGAATGGGGATAAGTTGTTTCCTTTTATAGTGGAGGATGAGTGACCCTCTTGTAATATTTTGAAAAAGGAATTCGTCACACATTTTTCGTGTTTCAACTGGATACAGTAAATTACCCAATTATATCCAAGAGATTATAGGGTATATATATTTTTATGTAGTATCTCTTGGACAAGTTTATAGGTTGTTTTGGGCCTTATGGTTAATGTGTAGTCACTTATTAATCTTAATTTAACCTTAATCATTGTAATTAATTTTAATTACTTTCACTAATCATTTTAGCCAAAAAAAATTATTAGTAGAAATTATAATTTCTTTTATAAAAAATATGGAATCCATTATCCCCAATTCTAATCTTATAATTGGCATAAATTAATTTTAAATTCATCCAAGATGCGGGACGAAATTGTGTGTTTTTATAGTAAAAACGTCTCAGAGGTTTCTATATTTTTATAGTGAATTTCAATGTGAAATTTATTAAAATGACATACATTTTATTGATTTATAAAAATATAATCTAATTAAACTTTATAACCAATTAAAAATATAATTTATCCTTATAAATTAATTAGATAAAAAAACAGTTTAGAACTAAAATTTAGTATTTTAAACTATTCATTAAAATATAAATTTTTTTATAAAATAAAAAATATTAAACCGAACCTTATTTTGAAATTTCTATTTAATTTTTTTTTATTTTTAAGATATTAAATCAATTAATGTTTTAAAAATTTACATTTAAAATAGGTTCTTCATTAAAAGGTGGTAAAATTGCCTTTATAAAAATATAGGTTTTTATGTGTAACATAGGGTTTTTTATTATCTTATGACTATAAAACCAAATGCATGAAAATAAAAAATATTTTATTGAATATATAACATATATATCTCATTTAAAATAATTCACTATTTGTAATTAATTTTTTTTATTTAGATAATACTTCTTTGGAAGCATAAAAATAATAATATTTTTTTATATCAAATTGGTTCTTATATTTATTTATAATTAATTTTTTAAAAATTAATTCAATCTATATTATAGTAAAACATAATTTTCACATGTTATTTATTAATATTCATAACTACTAATTTAATAGATATGTTACATATAATAATATTTTAATAATATATTATTGTTTGGTGAGTCTCGGTCTTACATGTAACACAAGCCATTGAAGAAACTTGTTGTTGCGTGCAACGTATGCTAACTAAGTGTTGTGTGCATTGAAAGCTATAAAAATATTTTATTTATTTTAAATATTAATAATAATATAAATTCTTGGAATATTATATTTCCTCACACGCTTGGGGTTGCGAGTCTCACAATTCAGTATTATTAAATATTTTTTTTAAAATAAAATATTTTATAAAAAGAATAAATATTCAACTTAACCTATTTTTTCGTTTTCTATTTCAAAAATTAATTTTATTTGGATATATTAAATCAATTAATTTTTCAAAATTTAGATTTAAAATTGGCTCTCTATTAAAAGGCGGTAAAATTGCATTTATTAAAATATAGATTTTTATGTGTAAAATAAGGTTTTTTCTTATCTTATGCCTATCAAACCTTGTAAACGAATATAAAAAAATTTCTGAATAAATAATATATATATATTTCATTAAAATAATTAACTAAAAGTAATTAATTATTTTTATTAAGATAAAATAGCTTTGGAAGCATAAAAATAATAATATTTAATTTCATATCCAATTGGTTCTTATATTCATTTCAAATTTATCCGCAACCAATTAATTTTTTTTTGTATTTGTGTAAAACATAATTTTCATAATTTATTTATTAATATTCATAACTACTAATTTAATGGCTCTATTATATATAATAATATTTAACAATAAATTATTATTCTTTGAATCTCGGTCTTTCATGTAATTCAAGTTGTTGAAGAAACTCATTGTTGTGTGAAATGTATTCTAACTCAGTGTTGTGTGCATTGAATTCTATAAATTATATTTAATTTTTTTAAAATATTAAATATATTATAAAATCTCTTGATGTTATATTCCCTCATTATCTTGGTGTACGCGCTATCGAATATAGGGTTCTTACTTTAGAATTTCGGGGTGTTAAATTGTCCCCATCTTAATTAAATTGCCTCCTCGCAATTTAAACATGATCTTGGTGATATATTGTGTGGTATTTCCTTTGATGAAAATCTATTTCATGTGAAAGGTTTGTAAGACATCCTCCATAAAAGATAAAATGGGAAGTACAAAGGTTTCACAGATAAACATATAATATGGTCTCTAAGTAGAGGATCATTAGTGGAAAGTAGAGATACATACTTGGTGGAAAAGGATAATTTTTTATATGGATTGATTGATTTCATCAATAAAAAAAATGTGAATGATCGACAAAATGTTGATACCCTCAAATCCATAAATTTGTGATGATTTATAAGGACTTCGATTAAAAAAAATGTATTTGGATTTTTTTTTTCAAATATACTTTTACTCATGTGGGGGAATTCTATTACTACATATGTATATTTAATTGATATATTTCAATAAATATAGTTTAAATAGTTTTTTGTGCTTCTATATATTCTCCAATTCATTTAAAAATTAATATATATACATGTAGAACGAAAATACATTTATAAAGGATCTTTATGCTAATAAAATAGTGACATGTTAAACTATTTTTTTAACTATCATTTAAAATCAATATGGTTTATAGATTAGTCTATAATACTCAAAAGTGATTATAATGGATCATAATTAACATTTTTTCATCAAATTATTTATCTAAAAACAATGAAAAATTAACCAGGGCATTATGTAAGTCTTTGGTTTGAGTGAAACCCTTACCGACTTTCGATCATGCGTTCAAGAAACATGGACCTGCCTGATATGATTGGAAGTCTCCTAACTTACAAGTTTTAATTTTATAAATCCAAATTAATATATTTTCCAAAAATAAACATAATTAACATCCTTAAAATAATGTTAATAAAAAAATATACTTTTAACTAAATATTTTAATACAACATCGATTCATAAATACTTCATCCATTAATTTTCCATATAGGTCCTCCATTGGTCTAGGGTTTACCCATAATATCATTTTTATGATTTATAAATGATAACACCTTAACATAAATCATTTTTTTTGCTTAACCTAGGTTATTCATTGTCACAATGCATTCAAATTCATCATAATGATTTTAAAAGAAAAAATGGATTATCCTAAGTATATCAACCAAGAGTGTCAAACCAGGTGCATAGTAAGGAAAATTTTCATGTACTAGGTTACCTAGAGTTATGATTAAAACAAATTTAAAGAGTTATTACTCCTAGGTAAATCTTTTCCAGAACTATGTCCTATTGTAGTATCCAGACAAGGATTCATTACTAGGAATACCCAGAAAATCTATACCATACTATAATTCTAGTATATTCATCTATAATTAACCTCAAATTCTACATTAGGGTTATGTTCCCTTGTCACGACCCGTCCTTGGGGCTCGTGCCGTGACTACCCCAAGCCCCGCCTCCCATAGGCCAGGGGATGGAGACTAGCACCAAGGCGTAAATCCAGACAAAAAGGGGAAGGCATTGCCTTGTAATGTAAACAAACACCACAGAGTAAGCAAGTGGAAGTAAACACTAAGAAAAACTGGGTACAATAGTGAGTGCGGAAAAGTAAGTGGTCCAGAATACAAACCCAAACTGAAAGTAAAGTACAACTGGAAAGAAAGTACAACACCTGAAAAGTAAGCCGCAACGTCGAGCCGTCCACTGAAAGTCCCACCTGAAGGGTGGGTGCAGATAGTCTCCACAGCTCCACGGGTGCAGCCGTCTGCTCCGTGTACGTCCCGCCCAGTGGTCCACCTCCAGGTACCGTCTCACTCCACAAGCCTCAATCATGATCAGCGCTGTCTGTCGTCTGCATCCAACACAACGTAGTGCGGGCATAGCCCGTACATGGGTGAGTATAATCTACTCAGTAGGGACCCTGAGACCCCCAAAGGTCACCCAGAATCCACAAAGAATAATCCACAAAGAGAAAGATTCAATCACGAAGTAACATCCGACACTACTTAGGTATATGCCCATACATATACCTAGGTCATAAATTCGTATTCGGCTCCAACATCTGAGCCCAAGTACAACCCAGTCCACACAGGAAAACATAACCCAATCCACATAGGAAGCATAACGTAATCCACATAGGATATCAAGTTAATCTTATCCAAGATAAATATTGAAAGTCATGACTCATCTCACACATGTATACTTCTTCTGACGACGATAGGGATGATAAGATGTACCCACTGATTCATTTAAGCCGTCAGACCCACACATGATCGACAGGTACTAACCCCCGCAATGACCCACATAGGATCGGTATGCGCTGGCCCACACTGGACCGCTGAGAACTGACCCACATAGGATCGGTAAGCACTGATCCACAGAGGATTTCTGAGTGTTGTAGTCGTTGCTGTCGAACCCATGGAGGATTCCCGTACTGTCTTCATCGTCGTCGCAGTCGTAGCTAGATCTAGGGTTCCCGCATAGAGCAAGCTCGTTCGGGGAGGGTCCGCTCCACGAGCTAAGGGGATGATACATCAAATGAAACGAATTCAGGAGTTGATGTATCCAAAAGTTCCGTATTGTCAACAGGAACTCAACGTCACCGACGGCGCGTTAATCGGACACAGGGTCTGAGAGTTATTGGTGTTTTCATCCTAGGGGTCCGGTTGGTTTTTAAGTCAAAACCAACCCGACCATACTACAACTAAATCCAAAACTCGAGTAGAGTAAGCCGGAAGGTCCTTCTCACTAAGAGGAATCCATCAAAGTCGACGGCACGTCAATCGGACGTCCGAAGCTCATGTTATAAGCGTTTCCGCTCCGAGGGCCCGGTTGGTTTCGTGTTCGAACCAACCCGGCCAAACCCAATGGTCCTAGAAACCTTGATTTTAATATACTGAAACGACCGTCTCAATCCATGGATCACATCGCAGCTGACGGTGCATCGATCGGAAGTCCGTAGCCCAAGTTATGAGAAAAAGACCGAAAGAGGTCCGTAAATGGGGGTTTGGGGCCCAGACCGACCCGGCCCGAGACCCCTTGGGTCGGCCCGAACCGGGTCTGGGTCCGGCCCGTATGGGTGCGGCCCAGCCCGGCTAGGGCGGCCGGCCCCAGCTTTGGCGGCCCCGCCCGACCTGGGCGGCCGGTGGCTTGGCACACTCGGGCGGCCCGCGTGGCCAGCTCGGCTGGCCGAGCTGAGCGAAACAGGGGGGGGGGGGGGCGCTGCCCCCCTGATTGAAGAGTCGTGTCCCCCACATGGGGGCCTCTCTTTGTTCCATCCGGGGGTTACGAACCCCTGGTCTCCCTCTGAAACGGCCAGCCCGGCCCGGCGGGCCGGTTGCTACTACCACGGGACCGCCGCGATCCCACCCTCCTGCTCCGGCGGCCGGCGGTTCCGGCCGCCGATCCCCGCACTACCATTGCCATAGGCCACAGCCTTGTTCGATCGGCGCGGTGCGATGGCGCTGCGCCCCACCATCGCGGCCCCGCTCTGTCCGCGGCCTCTTCGAGGTTCTCTGGCACGACGTGACGGCGCCGCGGCCTTGTTCGACATCAACGGCGCGGCGCGACGGCGCCACGCTTCTCTGCCCATACTTCATTATTTCCGCACGATGCAACGGCACCGCGCTGCCTTTCTCATGCCGCAACAAAATCAAGCATCAAGGGGGGAGGAGGGTCGGCCGTGTTCGTGTGGTCCGACCTCCTCCCATTACTACGATAACATGCGGCTCAATTAGGAAATGATGAACGATGAAGAGAGTATTCACGAACAAAACAATGAATCCCCTACCTAAAACATTGTTGAACGAAGGTTCGTCACGGGGAAGGGACGTCGCGGAAGACGGCGTCATGGAAGGAGGATTGTCGGCATCGCGTCGTCGATCTCTGAGGATGACATCTTTCACCGGCTACGGAGAGGGAAGAAGACGGTACGAATAACTCCCCTTTTCGGTGAAGAAGTTCTTCGTCGAAGACCAGCGTTCTTCATCGGCGACAGTGCGTTCTTCATGTTCTTCAAGGAGGTAGAACGTTTTTCGAAACTTAGAGCTTTCCTCTCCAAATCCTCTCACACATTGAACTAACCTCTCACGAAATAAGACTTTGTCTTATTTAATTAACCCACAACCCAACATTTCATTTTAAATTCAAAATGAATCCAAGAATTAATTATATTTAATAACCTACTCAATTAATTAATTAAGATTTGACTTCATTTAAAGAGGGTGTGGATGGGTTACATAATTAATAGGGGTTTAGGAATTTGAAAGGGTGGGGCTCGTGTGGGCCCTAACCCACTAATATCCTACCTACTGGAGTAGGATATAGTGGGTCTTACTCCAACCGCTTAGCATAGGTTAAACTACTTTAAATGAAAATAAAATTGGTTGCACCATTATATTTTATTCTTTACTTAACCCAAAATTTTAAAAACCACACCCGAGAAAACGCAACTCCGGAAAAGGTGTTCCTAAGAAATTACCAGTGCTGTGATTCCATTGGTGTCCTCGGATTTCGATTCCGAGCACCGGTTCAAAAGGTAGGAAAACCCGCTCGTTCGTTCACTGAACGTACCTGAGAAAAACTTCGGAAAATTATTCCGGGCACACCGGGCCTCGAAATCAGGTGCCGTCAGAAACTGCGTTCTTGTAGAAACCCATAGAAAATTAAGAAAAAAATTCCCTTGAATTTTACAGGTCTTTACATCTCTGACCTATGATTCCCTAAATATAGTTACTATTTTTTTACTAAACTTTTTCTATTACCAACTGTAGCGACCTGACCCCAGATACCTTGGAGCCGGTTTCTATTGTAAATTACATTGGGATTATTACAATGAATAAAATTCAGAGGGACCCAGAGTTTAGTAGTCTTGGTAAACTGGACACATAAATGTAATTATATTACAAATGACTTTAATAATTAATTTTTTTCCTATTTCCAAATAAATATATTATAGGACAATAACATTTCATCTAGTAAGTCCCTACATAACTATCAATGTATGCTTCTTGGATTCCTAGGGATAGAAACCTAATAAAGGTGATCCCAAATGCCTAGTATGGAAAAATATAGTGGAAGGAATAATGAATGAATGAGAATAATAATTATGACATGTTAAATAACCATACTCACATGCAATAAAAACTATAAACTTAGAAAAAAGTGTATAAACCATATGGAAAGGTAATAACTAGAAATACATTCCATTCAATTAAGAAGATGATGAAAAAGAAATATGGAAAGGTAAGAAACTAAAAAAATGATATTTTATCAATGAATAGAAAATTAAATGTATCCATAGATATTATGACACACAATATCATGAATTAATAATTTCAGAAAGTAAATAAGGGAAATACTCAATTATTGGATTCTATGTTTCCTAGTTAATGAAACCATTACAAGTAAGAACTTTTACAAGACAATTTATCATATTTTAAAAAATTTCTTGAGGAAAATATCCATTAGTTTTGAAAAACCTTTTTGAAAAACCTTTTCTTTGAAAATAAATTTTATAAAAAATTCATTAAAGATTAACCATTTAAACAGGTAAAGGATGATTTTTTGGGATTACGACGAGTAAATACATACATATTGTAATGAAATATTCCTTTTTCACAGTAAAATGGTTAGAAAAATTCCTTATTTGGAAAGACACAAGATGATTCTATTAAAGACATTGGTAAAACAAATAAAGGGTAAAAATTTCTTTTCCAAATCAATTTAATTTTTTTTGAAACTTTTTAATAAAACATGTTTTTTACAATAAAATAGTTTCTCTGTATAAAGATACAAATAAAGATAGTTTTTCTTAAAAACATTTTCTAAAACATATTGAGTGCTAAAGAGTTAAACATTCCAAAGTGTCCCATAACACTTTGAAACATTTTAATCCATAAACCTCAAGAAGGAATAATATTAAATGATGGTTTTAAATTCGGTGAATATAAATCAATTCAGGATATAATTTATAAAAATTGGTTGTAGTTTCACCACATAAAATAAGTAAGTGGTGAAAATGGAATTTCCCTCACAGAAATAAATAATGGTTTGGAAATCCATTACCTTGAGATTCCTTTCAGATGAACGCCCTAAAAATTTATTTATAACCAACATTGGTTAATATTATACTTATTTTGGAACCTTTTTCATGTTTATAATTTCTTTTATATCATTTATTACCATGTTTTTTACAATTACTTAAACAATTAAGTTTACATCATGTGTTTTGACCAAATTCAGTTTATCTTTCAAAAATGAATTTGGTAGGTCAAATATGATCGAATATGTCATTATTTGACATATATATAATATTAAACCTAAAAAAATTATCATATTTATTCATAAATTATAATTTTAAAAACAATCATTACATACAGTTACTAAAAATGAATAAACGTTTCAATCACAGAGATGGTAGGTCGTACGTATGAATGAGAAAAATTCTTATTTTTCAATGATAGTTATAGATAGAAGGTAAGAAACAAAATATCTTTCTAGAGTGATAATTATATCATAAAAACTTTATTATTTTATCACAGATACATATATATATAATTTGTGTGATATAAAAGGAATCACATCATGTCTGGTTGGTGGTAGTCCACAAATCCACGAATGACGTTATCACTTTTTAGGTGTGTGTGAAAGATAAATAAAAAAATGATATATATAAATTTATATATTATATTTTCAAAAAAGATATTATTTAATTAATATTATATAATTTATTTATGTCACATATTTTTAATTAAATCCATTAGTTATATTTTCCATGTACAGTGTGAACGAATCATATCACCTTGAGTGGGTGGTAGTCCACACTACCACCAATGATGTTATCATTTTTACACAAAATGGAATGTATAAATATATGTATTGTAAAATAATTATGGAATATTAAATACATAATAAATATCATATATAACATATATAAATATAGTTTCCATCATAATGACCACATTGAGAGGCAATAATTGAAAAATGAACAAGCATCATTTCATGACGCGAAAGTTCACCATTTACATAAACAATATGTTCATCACCCATTATATGGATGTGTGTGTAAGTGTAGATATAAAAATTAATAAAAAATAACAATAGTATATTGCGAATAAAATTTTCCATATATAATAATTATTTAAAAATAATTGGTGGGATGAAGGAGTGAATGAAAGAAAAGAGATCGTTTGAATGCATTGCCTTAAAAATTAGGTAACTCCATTTGGTTTATACCAAAAGGATTAAATGTAAGGATTTCTGCTAAAATGGGGGATTAATGGATGAGGGTAGATATTTTGGGAATCTATTTTGGTAAATATTTCTAAAACCTAATTGTTTTTCGAGGAGTGAGCAATGGAGAGAAGTGGTGGCCTTTTATAGTGGAGGAGGAGTGGCACTACTGTAATAATTTCAAAATGGAATTCTTCGTATATTTTAATCATTTTAATTTATTTTAATTATAAAAACTAAATTTTTTTGACAAAAAAAAATTATTATTATGAGAAATTATATGTTATTATGATTCCACAGATGGAATCCATTTTTCCAAATTCCAATATTAGATATGGGAGAAATTAATTTAAAATCCATCCTCCATGTGGGATGACAATAATAGTTTCTAAAGTAAAAACAAATGAAACTTTGCTATGTTTTTATAGTAAATTTTAAATATAAATTGAATAAAATGACATAAATTGTATTAATTTATAAAAATATTATCACATTAAAATTTATAACCAATTAAAAATATAATCTAACCATATAAATAAATTAGATGAAAAATCTGTTCTGAACTAAAATTCAGTGTTTTTAACTACTCATTAAAAAATTAAATGATTCAAAAAATATCAAAAATTCAAACTTAAATAATTATAATGTTTAAATTTCAAAAATTATGTTTATTTTGATATATTATAAAAATTAAAATTTTCCAAATTCATATTTCAGATGGGTTCTCTATTAAAAGGTGATAAAATAATCTTTTTAAAAATATAGGTTTTGATGTATAAAATTGGGTTTGTACTTATCTTATGTCTATAAATCCTAATAGATGAATATCAATAATATTTTATTAAATATATGAAATATATATTTCATTAAAATATTTCAATATTTGAAATCAATTTTTTTGTTAATATAATACTCCTTTAGAAGCATAAAAATAAAAATAATTCTTTCTTATATCCAATTGGTTCTTATATTCATTTCTAATTAATTTGTAACCAATTATTTAGTTTTATATTTTTGTAAAACAAAATTTTCATAAGTTTTTTATTAATATTCATAACTAATAATTTAATGGCTATGTTATATATAATAATAGTTTTATAATATATTAAAGTTCGGTGAATCTTGGTATTGAGGGTAACACAAGCCATTGAAGAAACTCGTTGTTGCGTGCAATGTAAGATAACCCAGTGTCATGTGCATTAAAAGGTATAAGACATATTTAATTTATTTTAATGATTCGGTATATTATAAATTATTGGGATATTATATTTCCTTACACACTTGGTTTTTCATGTAACACACGCTATCAAATACCAGGATTTTACTTTAGAATTTCGGGGCATTACACTTGTTTCCCACCCATGGGTATCACCAATTCATATTTATCCTTGTGTTAGACTATCTTAGCTCTAGGTTCATCAGTAGTCCATGAATATTCATTATAGATCCTCATTAACTTGAATCCTAATATTGGGACAATCTAGCCCTATCAACAGTATTTCAATTAACACGGTCCCTTTGACTATTATATACATGATAAAAGGATACATTTGAATAAAATTTATTCCAGGATTGGAAAAATAATTATTATGATGGACTGAGCTCTTAGATTATAGTTGGTGACTATCTCGGGAATGGGGACACTAACTCTTTAATGTAATCCCACATTGGTTTTCTCCTTCGAGTATTTTAGTGCTTTTAGAAAAATTAGTAAGTCCCTAAAATACATATACTCACAAAATTTCCCTAAGTGGATATTTATTATTATCAAAAGAATAAATAATGGGACTTATGGGTCTTGGAAAACAAAATGTTACTCCTCCACCACTCTATTTGGGGTTTACTTAGAGTCAACAACTAGAAATTCCACACTTGTGGGATAAGAGGAACTAGCCTAAGGATCATCCCTAAAGATATGTTTTTTACTTTTCCTCATGTAAATTATTTTTTTTCATAATTTAAATAAAAAAATCATGTAACCAACCCAATTATTTTTAAAAGATATTACAAAAAATTCCATGTACGAATCAAGGGTTGAATCTAAAAACCCCAAAATCTAATGAAAAATCACTACAAAAATTTCATTCCTTTAAAGCCGCCAACATTTCAAAAGTGTCTAATATTTAATTTTACTAAATTAAACATGATTTCTATTTATTTTTCTTTCAAAATTGTTAAATTAGTTTCCCAACTTTACAAAGAGTTTAAATCCCAATTTCAATATCAAGGAATTCAAAAGTTTATATAAAACCCACTTTTCATTTTAAAACACATCACCCTTTTAAAAATTTTCTTAACAGTTATTGATATTCATTTTAAAAGTAAACACTCTTTAAAATAGCCACTCTAAAATAGTCCTATTCTTTTTTTTATAAGCCACCAAAATTGGTTTTAAGACAAAAACATTCCACAAGGCTTGTAAATATCCATATCCATATGGGCATTCGTAATTAAAAACTAATTTGCGTTTTGAATTAGTGAATAGTTGAACTTGAGAGATATTATTTGAAATTGAGTGGGGAGTAATTGTACCCCTCAATAGTAATGTATTATACATTTATTGAGGATCATGAGTAATCCTGTAGGCTTAGAGGAGCCTCATGAGAGGCTAAGTGGCTGCTGTAGCCAAGGATGTGCTAGTGAAAATGACAACACATTTGAATTTTTTTGGGGGAATAATTTCAATTATAAACCCTCATATTTTTATATGGTGCTTCACCCTTCTCTTATAGTTTTATTTTTGTATACCAGGTTGTCTCTCCTACTTCCCTTCTTCTTCACCCCCCATTTTGGGGAAATTTTGGTGGTGGATTCTGATGATTTGAGGTATGTATCATACTATTTCAATATTAACTATCTCATTCACACTCTCATTTTAAATTCCTCCTCCACAATTTAGTTTTTGGATTCCCATTCCCTTGAATCATGGTGGAATTAGACACCGATAACGGTTTTTTTCTACATAGGAAGAGGTTGGACCATGATGCCGTCTGCACAAGGTAGATAATAGATTTTGTTGAGGTACTATATGCCACAAAATTTTATTAGGTTTTTGATTAAAAATATAATTTTTAATACCTTTTGAATTTCTATTATTTGGGGGGGGGGGGGGGGGTTAGTCAATGTAGAGTTAGGGAGGTGAGGCAGACTTGTGGAGTGTTGTTTGGTGTAGTTTTGGTGCAGTGCCACTACCTGAAGATTTCTTCACCATTCTAAAGAGTTTGGTTTTAATTAATTAATTAATAATATATGATATTATTAATTAGTTATTGATGTATGGATTAAGTTAGAATCATGGGTTTCTGAGATGATATCCATTGGTCAACATTGAGAATGAATTGGCTTGGACGTGCCTTATCATCTACCACCATAACTTAGTGTTAAATTGGAAAGGCATAAGTTAATTCTTGGTAGTCTCAAATAAAATACCTATGGATTTATGTTTTCATTTCATTTTATATGTATTTTTGGGCTCACCACTGAGGGATACACCCCAGCTCTATTTAATTAAGTAATTTTTTTTTAAATTTAAATTGATTAATTAAACTAAATGATAACTTGGGGTCATGAATAGACCATGTGCACTAGAATGTTGACTTAGCCACCAATATTTGTGGGAGAGAATTTTGATAAATCATTATTTATCCAAACCTCCTGAGAGGAACATCCGGACCTAATGAAACTGATTATTCAATTATAAGGGCCTTGAGATTCCTCATTTCCATGTGCGAGTGTAGGATAAGGAATTATAGACTGATTATTTATTAGGAATACCTTATAAACATCAAGATGTTTTGTTTTATCAAGATTAGTTAAGGATGAGCTTTGGTATCCCATTATATGTAACCATGCCAAGGTGGAAGGTTGTGGACAAACCTGAACTAGGTTCTGTGAGAGGAAAAACCCAGTGTGACCATGAGAACTGATATCAGACATATGAAATCTCTTGACTATTTCCTAAGAGACTGGACCCGTGCATTCAGAAAGTATATGATACCTATTTTTAAACATCAAGGGATTTGGAATCCTAGTTCATGAGGTTTTGAACTGAGATCGTGGAAATTATAGAGGGCCTATGTGAGGGTACCTCTTCTATGTTGTAACTGAGGGAACCCGGTGGGTACTTCATTAATACACCGACCTTGAGCTGGTGTATATGAAAAAGTAATGGGTGTTACAATGGAAACCATACTAGACTGGTGATCCCAATTAATTGTGGATTATGGGGTTTTGAAATGGAATTCAGCCATGCATAATTATTGTTTTATGTGTGATGGGTTATGTGATGTGCCGTTAGGGTGGATGAGAAATTTTTGGGTTTCTGTTATTTGAGCCAGTATAGATGGTCAACATATTTCTAAAGATGGATATGGGTGGTTACTTACATGGATTTTAAGATGGGTAATAGGAAATTAAATAGAACTAGTGTTCAAATATGAATGGGGATATCATGGATTTGGATTCCATATTTCATAGTTCGAGTAATCTTGGATTTAGAGCCTAGATGATTGGAGTTCCATAGTTTATGTCCCAAGGTTCATGTGGATTTCTAAGGGATATTTTGGATTAGGATATCTAGTGTGAGGAATATCATGGGTCATGTCCTTGGAGTCATTAGGATACTATTCAAAGTTTCCAGGGATTTGGAGATCATATTTTTAGAGTACTATGGCACCAGAACCTAGTGTCATGAGGGTTGGTTGAGGATACCATAAATTTAAATCCTACATGTTACTTGGGATACATAGTCTTTGATACATCTCCATAGACACCCCAACAATGTAATAAGTAGGTATTTTCAACTGAGGTCATAGTCCAAATGAAAGACAATGTTTATTTATTCGTTTCCATAATTTTTTTATTTATTTCATATGAGCATGTCACAACCAAATATGACTGCATATATTGGATTATAAGATAAAGTTATTGTGGTTCCCTACTAAATTTTATACGCACAAGTTATACAAAATGATACTAAACTTGGGTACTTGAGGATATGATTAATTGAATGAACGAATAAGTGGGATGATATATGTGATAACATGATTGAGTTTGGTAGCTCAGGTGATGCCACACGTTTAGGATGAGGTATGTATTGGGTATTTCATAGGGATAATTTTTTCATTTGTTTTATTTATCATAGTATATGTATTTATTAGGCCTAGTTTGTGGACCATTTCTTGTATGGTATAACTATTTTTTCCCTTCATTACATGTTATTTGTTTTATATTTATTTATTCTATATACTCTAACTATCTACATCCTTGTATGATGTTTAGTTATTTTATACTACCTTAAAATCTGATACAATTGTATAGTAACCAAACAATACTATGTTAGACCCTCAATTCAATTCTATAGCCTCTAGAATATACAAAAACACACCTATGGTCATGTAGTGTTATGCCATTTTGGGTTCCAGTGAGAGGTTAAGGGTGGTGGGTTGTTACAATGTGGTATCAAATACTTCACTTTCCTTTGCCCTTCTATTTTATGTTTTTGTGGGAAAGAGATATATTAATGTGTTGAAGTGTTTGATGGATATTAGGATGGTTCATTGAGAACACATATTCTTGTATGGATTTTATGTTATAAGGGCTGCGATTGTTGTTATTAGTGTCCGATTTTATGGTTTTTTTTATTTTCATTTTAGGTGGCATAAATGTTCTTTGGATGTTATGAATTACCTTGGATTTCATGATCTTGAATCATTGGAAAGATGCTAAATCTTGGATTTAAACCATTGGCCCCTAGACGTAAGAGGTGTCTGAAGTGTCATAATAGGTACATAGAATACCCATGACTTTTAGGTTTAATAGTGTGTGATATCATTGATGACTGAGGTTAAACTGTATAAAGTGTCATAAGTGGCTCATACAGTACTTCCCCATATAATTAATTGGTTGAATTATAGTTAGTTGGAATGACTTATATATGGATTCCATTTTGATGGTAGGTCATGTTGATCTACTGTGGGGTGATCGATGATGAAGATGTTGATGTAGTCCAAATGCATAGGATGTGTAATGACCCTATTAGGTTAGTATAGATTTGGATACCCATTGATGGACCCCCTGTGGTTTTTATTATTATGGATTAGTTATCTAAGGTGAAAAATAATAACATATATGATTTTTTCCTACACACCTATAAATTACAATCTACATGACCAACCCATGGGTTTGTGTGGTTTGAACAAAATCATTTGGAATGATTCCATTGTTCATGTACATATTGACCGGTGGGACGTTATCCTCTAGGTAGTTGTCTTATGTGTAGATTCTTGGAGAGGACGAGTCCCTAGTTAGGGGTGGTGGTTACTGTGTGATGTCCTCATACATGAGACCCTACTAGTTTTTGTTTGGGTATATTGATGCCATGTGTTTTTTATATGGGAGTGCCGGAGACACCCAGTGGGTTTTGACCATAGTGATAACTTTGGCCTATGGGTAGGTGGTTGGATCTAGTGACCCCTGTGAGACATGAATGATAGGGCTATGTGGGGGACCTAGAGACCCTCCTTTTGAATCATACCTTAGTGAGTCAGTATTTGGTATGATTAAGGGGGCCTATCAAGGGGGGTAGGAAGGTTAGTTATTTCCTTTCATAAAAAATAATATGTAGGTGATTAAAGGATTCAATTGATAAACATGGTATGTTATTGAGTTTGAGACGTAGGCATGGTGATGCCTTATTTTTTGGATGAAATGTGAACCTTGAGTTCTAGTTCCTTTGGTATTATGGTTTAGTCTGAAGGGAAGGACTGTTTGGATGCTTAACCCTACTAGTATGGATGTGTTTTTCGATATTTTGAGATCATTGGTAAACACTCAAGACTATAAAAGTTTAGGGTAGCTACTAGATATGTGATTGGATTAAAAAACTAACATGTTGTGGAACATGGTCCACATAGTTTGGTGTGTGATGCATGTGTGCATGATTTGGGTGGGGTAATTGGGTAGTATAGGATTTTACTCTTATCACATTGGATGGATGTGGTATGTTTTATTTTCCCACAATCCACATTTAATTTGTAAATGAGTGAGTTTTCGTAAGCGATACGAGGACTGATGAAGTTGATGAAATTATTACAGGCTTCATTTCCTAGGGGTTTTGTGAAAATGGAAATGATCCTGCATGGTATAAGAGACATCATAATTATATTGGGTTCTCTAGAACAACTGATCATAGGGAATCATGGTCAGGAATTGTTATGATGAGATGAGTATGGATTGAAAAAAGTGTCACACATATTTTGATAATACTTGATAACATTGTTCTTGATGAGAGTTAAGAGTTTTTGAGGACATATGATGGACACATTCACCATTGATAGTGTGGGGGCGTTGACCTATTTTCATATTAAATTTTGATGGTTTTTTTAGGACAGTCACATGGACCAAGAACGGTTTATGGGGAATGATTTAGTTTGGAATTCCAAAATGAGAAGATTTGGACATGCCATAAATTATTTCTAGAGTTTAAAAAATTAATGTCAAAAAATGAGAAATCATATATATGTCCTTGTGTGTGAGGAGTTTATTGGATCAGATTCTATTACTAGAGATTACTTTGGATTCTTGTGGTTTTCTTGACTTGAAATTCTAATGGGGGAGGCACTGTTTCTAACAATTGGAATTTGTGTGGTAAGATCTTTGTTGGAGAGTATAATATGACTAATTATGAATTTAGTGATGACTTGATCGGTGATTTAGGTAGAAAAGATCAGGTAATTATATTCTTTATGTTTTGGTGTGGTCATGATCATTGGTTTGTGTTTTGTTGGTTTGAGAACCTCAATCTAGTTAATGTTTTTTTAGATGGGCTTGGATCATTAAAGGATGGAACACAACCATAAGTGGGAGTTTGGAAGACATAGGTAGATCGTGATATGTTTTGTGGTGTCCATCGAGACTTATCAGGGGTAATAAGTGATAATGTGAGAAGTTCATAAAACCCTATGTTCGTATAGGCCTTCAGAATTCAAATAGAATCTCGATTTTTGAATAATTTTCAGTGTAGTTTTATGATTTTGGAATCAAAATATGGATTTGTGTCTTGGGACACCTCAAGAGAGGTGTTTTTGAGTTGGATAGAGTATCAAAAGTCATCTTAAGTGCACAAAGTAGTCTTGAGAGATAATGGAGTGATGTTATAGGCAAGGATGCTACAAAGACACCAGATAGCCAGTGGGGGTTATAGGGGGTATAATTAAAATTAATTCCCATTGGGTTTTTGGAAGTGGGTGACCCATTCCAATTAAGTTTGATCCATGTGGACCAAGGGGTATCACTCCCTTCCCCTTATTGCTTCCTCCCCTTTTTTGGGATATTTTTTGTTGTTGATTTTAGTGATCCATGGAATATCTAGCCATCTGTAAATATTTTTTTTATCGTTCCTCCAATAAATTTAATTTTCATCTCCAAAATTTAGGGGTTTTTTATACTAATTACACCAGATCATGGTGTAATTACACATTAATGATCTGAATTTTTCTATACAAATGAAGAGGGTGAATTGGGATGCTGTTAGCACATAATATCTTACCGTTTTAGTTAAATTTCATACCGTCATTAAATTTTATTAGGTCTTTGGTATATAATTTAATTTTAAATGTCATTTTAAATGTAATTAGTTGTATTCGGTGTAAGTCCATGGTGGTGAGATGGACTCGTGTGTTTCTATGGGGTATAGTTTCAATGTGGTTCCATGGCCTGGTGAGTTTTCTGAAGTTATTCCAAGTTGGTATTAATTAAATAATTTAAAATAAATTTTATAATTTATTAATTATAAATTTTTATCTTAGGGGAGGATCTTGAGTCACTAAGATGGTCTTGATTGATTGAAAAGAAGGTAAGAGGGGCTTATAGGGGACTTGGACGCAACTTCCGTCCCTTGATACTAAATTAGAATAGATTCAGTTGAAAGTAAGTGTCCTTTAAAACAATACCACTTGTTTTATTATTTAAATATGTTGCACATAGACTCTCAGGCTCTCCACCAAAGGTGAATCAATTGGTTAATTTAATCAGATGAATTGTTTCAATTAAATTAAATTTATTAATTTAAATGAAGAACCTATAAGGGTAAAAAATAACCCATGTGCGCTACCTAGTCATCTCAGCCACTGATGTCAAAGGATGTGACTATTGTGACATCAGTCATCCTCCCGAACTTCAGAGAGGTGTGTCCAAACCTAATGAAACTGATTATCCATTTCATATTGGATTGATACACCTTCGAGATTGGTGGGAAAACAGGATTATGATTCCTTTATTGAGTAGGTATTAAAAATACCTTATGGATGTTGTTTTTTTAGGGATCATTGAGAAAGGGGTGGGATGAGTGATTCTCACCCATTCAGTTTGACTATGACTAGGTGGATGACTTTGGATAGATCAACACCGGGTTAGGGGAGAAAACCTAAATAGAGTGATCTTGAGAACTGAGAGTGGCCATAAAAAATCTATTGAATGTTTCCTATATGGATATACTTGTGTATCCATAGAGTCTATGCTACCATGTTTCCAATGTTGAGGGATGATTCATCCTAGTGTGTTCGGTTTTGATATGAGAGTGTAAACAAGAATGAGGACCCATGCAAGGGTGCATCTTCTTTGTTGAGACCAAGGGGACCCGTTAGGTACCCATTTGGTAGAAAAACCCTATTTTGGTGGATATTTGATTGATGCGAGTGTTACCATGGACACCATACTAGACTGGTGAGGGAAATTGGTTTTGGACAATAGTGTTGGGAATGTTAGTTTCAGTAGCCTTCATGGTTCCTTTTTTATAAAGGGTTATGGGATACACCATTGGAAAGGATGTGATATGGTTGGTCTCCCATGATTTGAGTTTTTATTGATTGGATTCCATGTTTTGGAGCTTGATATGGGTTTAATATTCTATATAATTTGAGCTTGCAGATTGAAGCCACCATGTATTTGGGGTTCAGATATTTTATGGGCTTCCAAGTATTTAGATCACATATTTCACAGTTAGAGATTCCATAGATTTTGAGTTAGATGATTGGAATGTCATGTGTTTTTTTCTCAATGCCATGAATATTTTTAGATCATCATTGAATCAATATCTTATGTGTTATGATTATTGTGGGATACATCCCTTGAGTCCTTAAGACACTTTTTTTGATCTGTCAGGGATTTAAAAATTAAATTATCTATATTTATATGGGATATAACCTCAATTTTATGTGTATTTCAAAGGGATTTCATGGATATTCACCCCACATGTTACTTGGGATGCATTTTCATTGAGATTTTCTCAGAGATATCTTAGAACTACTAAAATAGTTATGGTCAATGAGGGTAATGAACTGAAGGATCCACCATGTTTATTTATTTATTTTCCACAGTTATTTATTTATTTCAGATGATCATGTCACATGAAGATATCACTGTATATGTGTATGGGCCCTTGTTGGTGGTTCTCTTTTATGTTTATGACTAACACCCTTCGAGGTTCAACACTACACTTGGGGGTAGCTGGGAAGACATTCACATGATTGCAGGAATATCTTGTGCTGAGGAGGCCTAGGATCAAATGGTCAAGTGGGACAACTTAGGGGGAATCAGTAGTATCAGATGAGGTGTGGCTGAAACACCCAATATTTTTATGAAATATATATTTTATAATATATTTAATTTACTTAATAACAAGTATTACATAAAACACTATGATTTTTAAAGATCCATGATATATTTTTAATAAAATTCTTTAAACAATACCACAACAACATAAACATTAAACATGGAAATTTGAATAGTAATAAACACTTTTTTACTATTTTGTATAATTTTTTTACATAAATAATATATATTAATAATTTTTAATAATGTCTTTATATATTTTGAAAATACTATTTTCTAAATAAATTTTTTTATTGAATTTTGAGATTAAACAATTAGATTTATTTTTTACATTTTACAAAATTATATTTTTAAAAATAAAAATCATTTTTAAAATATATATGTCAAAATAATATTTGGATGAATGTTATGGAATTTTCTAAAATGATTGATTTTGTAATGAATAGTAAAAGCACTAATTTTTATGAAAAACAGTCTTTTCGTTTAAAGAATTTATAGGAAATTTTTTATTTTAATATGGATTTAATATTGAAATTAGTTCAATTAAATATTTCATAATCCAATTTAGGCCATTTTAATGTTTTTAATATTTAATTTTTGATATCAAAACTTTCTATACATTTGAAAATTTTCTCTTTGAAAAACAACTTTATCGTCATGTCAGATGGATTCATTTTAAAATAAATATTTCTAAATCTATGAGAGGAATTTTGAGAAATTGATTTCATATTTGGAATTATAAAAATTAATATTATATTATAACTTATACTTAAATTTTCTTTAAAATTAATAGTAAAAGAATTAATTACTGTGATTGTGGTTAAAAGAAGTTTAACATGCGTTAAACTAAAAAGATAAGTTGTAAATGATAAAAAAACAAATACAACTCCCATTTTATGGACATATTAAAACAGTATAACCTATAAGGATCTATAATAACCCTTTTTGGATCCATTTGGCATGTGAAAAACGTGTTCACCCTTTATTGTTTTCAAAATTTGAATTTGTGTCCTCTCCCACACATATAAAATGCCACACCCTATCTTATCCTCTTCACACTTCAAAAAACATTTTAATTTAAAAATACCTAAAAAAAGTAAAATCCTTTATTCCATACCCACATAATATAGGCCTTATTTTTGTTAAAAAGTTTTTTTAATAAGGCTTTTATTATTAACATAAGTATGTTCTCTGAAGAAGAGGTAAAATTCATAAACCTGTGATTTAGTTTTTTTATTCTTCAACCTTATTAAAATATTCTCAAATTATGATGATATAATAAACCCATTATCTCCAATATAATTATATTTCATAATGTTAATGGTATAAACTATATCAATCACATCTTCCATCAAAAGGGAATGAAATATTTCGATCGTGTTTACAGCTGGTTACAGCCTCATTAACCGATGTAATTATTTTCCCATTACCCCTTTCAAGGCTGAACGCAAGGATATATTTAATATATATATATATATATATGATATTTATGATAATAATATTATTATGGAATTATATTATGACTTCTAAATTCATACATTCCATTCAGTGGGAATATGATAATGACATTCGTGTGTCTGGAGAACTGCCGTCTCAAGAAGCGATGTGATTTGTTCTTTACTTATGATTTACATGAAAATTAATAAAGATAGTTCTAATGAAAATATTTTAAATATATGAAATAAAAATTATTTTTAAGTTAATATATTTTTTAACATTCTTTTTATTTATCCTTCGAGAAAATGGAACTGGCATTCACATATACATGCAACCTACCTTCCCTATGAATGTTGAAATTCATTTTCATTCTCTAAAATTAATTGATTTAAATAAATACCTATATAATGAATATTTATGATATTTATATCGTGTCTAACACTCTATATGTGATGGAATCAAGATCAAAGTAAAAGGACTGAGAATACCAAACAAAAACATACATGAACTATGAAACAATTATTACTCAAAATGAGAAATTAACAAGTAATTGTTAATAAAAAGGTAATAAAATGACATAAGTGAATCATATTTGGTATGAAAAATATTATAATGTTTCTTTAATATATTTATAATAAAATAATATTTACTATACAATAGGTTTGAACTTGTACAAAGGGAATACAAGCTTAAGGTATAGAAATTTCACCTCAAATTGTCTTCTTTGGGACAAATGTTATGTTAGGAAACTATCTTCTTTTATGAGTTGTATATAAACAATCTATGATATATTATATTTTTAATTTCTTTATTCTGATTATTTTTAATATTTTACATAAAATTATTCATACATGGGGATTATAATTCAAAAGATACCAAAGTGGTAAAAGTTTTATATTACAATCTCATTATTTATCAAGATTTTTTTATGATTAAGTTTATGATTATGAAAACATATAATATATCACTAAAGATACTAATTAGTTTTATTATCTTATGGCTATATCAGAAAAATTAATTTTTTCTTTACACATTCCTCTATTTATGTACTCAAGAGTCTAAAAGAATCTTTTTAGGAAAAATCGACTTTATTTCTATCTTAATTGAAAATATTTTCTATTCCACATAAATGTGTTTTAAAAATAATTAAAGAAAAATTTTAATTATATTAAATAATATATTAAATAAATGTATTCTATTCTTTAACTTTTTAATTTTGTTAAAATGAAATATTTTTTTTATTTACTAAATGTGGTGTTTTTCACCTTCTACCGAAAATATGAAAGGACCGTTTATTTGAAAGTGTACAACATGAATTTTATTTTAATCCAAAATAACAACCCAATGTTTTAAATATTTATTTATAACATTAAATGGATATTTGTAATGAAATTAATGTTCATGAAGTTTTTTGAACTTTTAGTTTAAAAAATGTGATTTCCAAAGTGAAAATGTTATGTTGCTTATGAAATGTTTGAAGTGATAAATAAAATTCATTTTCTATCTAAGATGAAATCCTTTGATGCTAAAAATTATTTAATGGGGATAAAAACCAATGGTACTATTCTTATTCATTCTCTAATGGTTTATGTTTAGGATGAAAATATGTTTATCATACTCATTCCTTTTTCCACATGTTTTTTATGATTAAATGATGAAATCTTTATGTGTAACATCCCAGGTAAATGAAGAATAAAGAATTTTCATATTTATTAATATTTACAAATTAAATATTAAATTTACTTTAAAGGGGTTGCTATGTTCGATAGTGTACCCGATACACAACAACGAGTTTCTTGGGAATCTTATGTTGCACACTAATAATAAAATAATATTATTTTAAATGGTAGTTAATGCCTAGCTGTTATGATGGAGGGAATGATTATAAATAACTACAAAATGATTATATATGTTTTTCAAATATTTTTACTTTTTACAATAAATGTTAGAGGATTAAAAATTCAAATGAATCCAATTTTAAGCGTAAACATTCTAATATAATTTAAAAGGCCGATTAACCGCCTTTTAATGGAGAACCTCTTTTAAATACACTTTTTGAAAATTTTATAAGCTCTATTTTTCAAAATAAACATATTATTTATGATTGGGACATTGAAATTTACCTTGGGTTAATTTTTGGTATTTTTCTGACAATGTTCATTTTTCAATGCATAGTGAAAAATACTGCATTTTACATCAAAACTGCTTTTTCATATAATTTAATTATATGGTTATATTATCTTTTTAATTTGTTTTAAAGTGTAATTAGAATATATTTTTACCATGTAATTCAATTATGGTCATTGGGATTAATTTAACTTTGGAATTAGGCATAAACAAGTGCCAAACTTTTCATAAACATTGTTTCTAAAAAACCCGCTATTTGTTTTGACAACGGGAAGTTTTTTTTAAATTAATTATTTCAATTTATGTGTTTGGAATTTGGTAAAATGAATTACATATTTGGAATCAGAAGGTCCAAATCATGTAATTAAGACTCTTTTTTTGGACATTATTAATAGTAACGACGATAATTATCTTTAATTATCATGATTAATGAGTAATCGGGTAGTTAAAGATAATAAGATAATATCATAACAATAAAAAATGACCACAAAATGTGTCCTAAGGCTACTGTTTGTCACATGGCCGACCATGGGATGCCTTGTTCCAAACTTGGGGGCCCCATGGAATCAATTTTGTGAGAAAGTGACTTTTTATCTTTTTATTTTTAAAGAATGTTAAATGTAACAAAGAATGTATCACCTACGTAAAATATTTTTAATTTTGTTTACATAAATGATCATTTGGACTATAAATATTAATTGGAAAGATAAAAATATTTCCTACATCATAGTATTTGTTTTATAATTTTTAGACATTAAATAAATTAAATTATTTATGACATCATGATGATGCAGCGATGACATCATTATTTAACGATTTAAATAAAATGGAAAGATAATGTAAAATATAAGACCTACACATGCTGAAAACCTATTGTATGGGTGGATTTAGAACCCTTATCACCTTATCCTCAGATTATATCTATGTGGGACCACTTAAATCTGAATATCATTTTAAAATAAAGTAACTTTTCTTTACTTTCCAAGAGTGCCCCTCCTCTCCTCTTATAAAAGGCCCCCACCTCTACCTCCATACCCACACTTCCAAAGCCTTTGGCTCGGCCAACCCCTACCCATTTTGTCTCTACACATCCCTCTCTTACTACTTGAAGCCTCACTTTGGGCAGAAGTCTTCCCAAGGAAGCCTTTGATCTCAAATCTAAGAGAGTTACCCGATTTTAAGGTAATGTCTTCACTTGTGTCCTTTTGTTTTATTTTTCTTCTCCAACCCGCTAAACTCTTTTTATTCATTTCTTTTGTAACAAAACCAGTATCTTCCATATACTAGGTTGTTTTTATAATATTTATTCTAGCTACACTTACACACACCTACATCTAATGTTTAAATAACATACTGTTTCCGTGGAAGGCGAATTTCTGCCTCACGAAATGATGATTGTTCAAACACTCATATAACACCTTTAAAGGTGGACATTAAGATTTAACTACATTTATATATGATATATAATATGTTTGTGTTTTCCTTAAGCTTCTCTATTTTTCATTTTGAGCATACCTTTATGGCTTCCATTATGGGTAAACACGATAATTTCATTTTAGGAAGTGCGGACTACCGCCCCCTCAAAGTGATGTGATTCATTAATGCCATATGTGGGATGTATAAAGGATGGATTTGAAGTTATTATATATGATGTTATACTGGAATTATAATATACCTCTATATCATTATTATTTCTTTCCATTAAAGTATGATATAGAAATGAAAGTAGCGTTCATGCGTACGTACGGCTTGCCGTCTCCATGAACGGTGCATTTCATTTCTTATCCCCAAATGTAATGTACTATTATAAGTACATATATATAATAGACATATATGATGTATTCTAAATCAAAATGATTAATATAATTCTGGAATTAAAATATACATACCTCTCATTTATTTTTAATTCCATTAATATGACATAGAAATGAATGTAGCGTTCATGCGTACGTACGGCTTACCGTCTCCATGAACGGTGCATTTCATTTCTTACCTCTAAATGATTATGTAATATTATAAATACCTGTATATGCTATATATATATATGACATATATGATATCCAAATCAGGAATGTCATTCTGGATATAAAGAACCTTTGACAACACAAAAAACATGTAATTGTAAGAAGTCCACTTTCGACTTAAGAACCAAATATCGACAAAACAAACATTATTAACTTAACTGATTACATAATGTTTATAACATGGAAATAAGTGATATAAAAGGAATAATGAACTTGAAAAAGTTTCTTAAGAAAATAGAAATTAACTCATGTTTATTATTCAGGACGTTAAAGAACGATCGAGTCAAGTCGGACCCGAGGTATGGGACTTCGTCTCAATCTCCTTTCATTGAGGCATATTTCGTTTTATACAAAACTTTCTTTTATACGGTGTATAAACCCCTTTTACTTTTAATTTTATACAAAAGGAATATTTTTCTACGAAGCGTTTTACAAAATGACAAAAAAGAATGTTTCTTTTAACGTACGCGGTGACAATGACCTTTTCCGCCGCCACGAGTATTATTTGGTCTTTGGCTTCCTGAACAAGCCGTAATGTTTTTTTCAAATGAAATAAATACCATATACTCTTTTATGTATTTTGGTATTGAAAATGGTTTTTATAATGGATTTTCTATGTCAATATATTTAAGTGATATATTGTGATCAAAGTGTGGAGATGTTTTCTTTCCATTATATTTGTTTTATGTCTTACGATTTTTATAATGGTACTTGGACATTTGATGGGTGGTTACGTGATAAACCATATGACGGGTGGTGTCGTGAATACCAGGACGGGTGGTTACGTTATAACCTCCAATGCATTGGGTATGGAAGTCGGCCGTATGGCTATTCCATTAAGTATGTATGGAAGTTGGCCGTATGGCTATTCCATTATGTGATTTGTGTGGAGGTCGACCGTATGGTTATTCCACTTAAGTATGTTTATGTCCCAAGTTACCTTTATATGTTATGTGTTCATTATATGGGTTTTATGGTAATTATTTGGTTACAAAAGGCTATGTAATGATATTTTATTCAGTGAAGAGTTTTTACTACTTCATGAAGGTGAAGTTATTACTTTGATAAAGTATACATGGTTTACTTGATGTTTGAAAAACTAACAGTTTTCATTCTTTGTGTATCCCTTACTGAGCTTTTTATGCTCACCCCAGGTTTCTTTGAAATTATTTTCACAGGATTTAATGTGGAATAGGGTCAAGGATGGGATCAAGGGAAAGTCATTCTATCTAAAACATGGAACTAGACATGTTTCTTTTTAAGTATTTTTTTTATTCTATGGAAACTTAGTAGAAGTGCCTACTTTGTAATCTTTTGAGATTTAATAGTTATGTTCTAATTCTCTAAAACTCTAAACCTGAAAAGATCATCAATGTGAATTATTTATTTAATTCAATATTAAGTAAGGTTTAAGGTAGATGCCTTATAGTTGGTATCAGAGGTCAGTTTAGACAACCTTAGGAGTTAGAAAATTGTTAAATTATAAATTAATTTTTGGTATGATTGAAATGATATAGCATTTACAGATTACCATGTTGCTTCAACTAAGATATTTCTATGTTAAGAATGGTTTTTCATGGAGGAAACAAAGAAGCTTTTTTGGGAAGGCATACTGAGGGAAATGACCTTCCAAACCAGCATGCTGAGATGGTCAGAATCAGAATTGAGCAGTTTACTGCAGTGATGGCTCAGTTGAATCATGTGATAAATGGTGGTTGTGTTATTGATTATATTTTGGTGTTTTCTAAAAGTAAACCAGATCATGAAAGTCATTTACAGCTTATCTTTCAAAACTTAAATGAAAAAAAATTGTATGGGAAATTCAGCAAGTGTGAGTTTTGGTTGCAACAAATTTCTTTCGTTGGTCATGTTGTTTCTAAAGATGGGATAACTGTTGATCCTGAAAAAACAAAGGTTGTTGAAGAATGGCCAAGAACCACAAATGTAACTGAGATCCATATTTTCCTTGGTTTGGCAGGTTACTACCGAAGGTTTGTTGAAATATTTTCACGGTTATCTAGTCCAATGACTAAGCTAACTCGTAATGGTGTTAATTTTATATAGACAAAAGAATGTGATGATTGTTTTCCGGAACTGAAAAGAAGATTGGTGAATGCTTCAGTTTTGGCACTAACATCCAGGAATGGTGAGTTTGTTATCTACAGTGATGCTTCATTTAAAGGACTCGGTTCTGTCCTTATGCAGAATGAGCAGGTAACTGCTTATGCTTCACGTCAGTTGAAAAATCATGAGGTAAATTACCCTACACATGATTTGGAATTAGCTGCTGTAGTTTTCACTTTAAAAATTTGGGGGCATCATTTGTATAGAGTAAAGTGTGAAATATATACCGATCACAGAAGTTTAATGTATATATTCACTCAGAAATAATTGATCATGAGATAGAGGAGATGTATATAATTAATCAAGAATTATGATTGTACAATTCATTACCATCCGGGAAAGGCAAATAAAGTGGCTGATGCTTTGAGTAGAAAAAGTAATGCTTCATTAACCATGTTGCGTTTGGAACATGATCCTTTGGATAAGGATTTGATGAACCTTGGCATGGAAGTTGTTTGTATAGGATTTCCTTTTGTTTTGTTTCAGGTATCTGTGAAATCTTCTCTATCAGACGTAATCAATCAAGCACAGAAGCAAGACAGTGAATTGCAGAAAAATATAGAGCTGGCTCAGAAGGGTAAGTTGCCTGAATTCAACACTGATAATGATTGTGTTTTGAGATTTGGGAAGAGATTGTGTGTGCCTTGTGATTCACAGCTGAAGAGAGAGTTGTTATGTGAAGCTCATAGTTCTCCATTTTCAGTTCATCCTGGTAGTACTAAGATGTACATAGATCTGCGGGAGTATTACTGGTGGGATGGAATGAAAAGAGATATTGCTGATTTTACTGTGAAGTGTTTGACTTTTCAGTAGGTTAAAGCAGAGCGGAAGTTACCAAAAGGGATGCTTCAGCCTTTACCAGTTCCAGAGTGGAAATGGGAAACCATATCCATGGACTTTGTTGTGGGATTACCAAGGACATCTCGAGGTAATAATGCAATCTGGGTTATTGTTGATCGCTTGACTAAATCTGCTCATTTCCTTTCTATACAATATACTTTTTCACTAGATCAACTTTCCAGTTTGTATCTTAAAGAGATAGTCAGGTTACATTAGGGGTGTCCATGGGTCAGGTTGGGTCGGGTTGGAGGTTTTTTTTGACCCGACCCAATCAAAAAATGTCGGGTCGGGTTTGAGCTGATTTCTCATTCAAACCCGACCCGACCCAACCCGTCATAGATCGAGTTGGGTCGGGTCGGGTCCATTGGGTCACGAGAAAAAAAATCGTTGAAATAATAGAACCCTCCACGGTTCTGGGTGCCTAAACAACGGGGGCTCGGGGGAGACAGAGGGGGGGGGGGATTTGGGGTTGAGAGAAGGGGGGTTTGAGCACTCGCTTGACATAAAGGAGGGATGTGGCTCGCACGGTGGTCTGACCATCCGACCTTCATCAATGGAGGCAGTTTCTTCGAATGAAGGATGGCGGCGAAGTCCGGACAGTGTGCGGAGGTGAGGGATGATCCGCAGCGGCGCTTCAAAGTGGGGTTTGGACAACGACTCTACTTCGGGTGGCTTGGGTTCTCGAGCAGTAGAGGGAATGAGGTATGAGTCGGCTTCACCCGGGGTGTTCGACGGTGCTCAGATTCAGATGGTGGTGGCTGATAAGAGATCTAATTCGGTCATGGTGAGGTTGCTAATTTTTGAATTCGGTATTTTGAGTTCTTCAGATCTAGTTTGTGAAAGTGTTAACAGGTTTTCAGTTGGATTTTATGTTTTGTCTGTGACTCATTCTTGCATCAATTTGGGTTTTTCATCCATCGGTGATTTTTGTTTGATACACTGGTTTTGGTTTGAAGGTGGTAACCAAGGGTGGTGCATATGGGCCGTCATCCAGCTTCTAAGGAAACAATTCGCATCGCGACGGCGGTGGCGGAAAACGCCAGGGAGGTCCGGCGATGCATGGAGGTGGTGATGGGGATCCAGCTGGATCTTTCCGCGACGGTGGAGGTGGTGGGAATGTGGTGCATGCGTATAGGGGAAGACAATGCCGGAGACCAAATCTGACAGCGGTGGGAGGAAGGGGATGAGGCAGTGTACAACGGTGCGAGGAAGGGGAAGAGGCAGTGGGTCGAGCAAAGTCTGGAACCGAAGCATAACGGCGACCAAAAAAAATTAATGTCGGGTCGATGGGTTGGGTTGGGTCTTTATACTTCCAACCCATGACCCGACCCAACCCGATCTCAACCCGACCCAAACAGACCCGACCCATCTGTATACCTGTGTAACCCGACCCAACCCGACCCAACCTAGTCGGGTCGGGTCGGGTCGATCTGGTTGGGTCGGGTTTGGACACCCCTAGGTTACATGGAGTTCCTCTTATAATTGTGTCTGATCGTGATCCCAGGTTTACTTCTATCTTTGGGAAAGGCATTCAGAAGTAGTTGGGTACTGAATTAAATTTCAGTACAGCTTTTCATCCTCAATCAGATGGGCTGTCAGAACGAACAATTCAGACCTTGGAGGATATGCTACGAGCTTGTTCGATGGATTATCAGGGAAGTTGGGACCAACATCTTTCTTTGGTTTAGTTTTCTTATAATAACAGTTTTTGTTCAAGTATACAGATGGAACCATTTGAGGCATTATATGGGAAGCGGTGTCGAACTCTAGAATTTTGTGATAAAGTGGGTGAAAGGAATCTAATGGGACCAGAATTGGTAGAAGAGATGGCAGAAAAAGTTCAGTTGATTCAGAAACACATGAGAACAGCTCAGAGTAGGCAGAAGAGTTATGCGGATAACAGGAGGAAGGATCTATCTTTCGAGGTAGGTGATCATGTTTTTCTCATGGTTTCTCCATGGAAAAGTGTGATGCGATTTGGTAAGAAAGGAAAGTTGAGTCCAAGGTTCATTGGACCATATGAAATTCTAGAGAGAGTTGGATCAGTTGCATACAGAGTGGATTTACCTTCGAGTTTATCTAAGGTACACAATGTTTTTCATGTTTTGATGTTGAGGAAGTATATGCCAGATTCATCTCATGTTTTGAGCCCAGAGGTAGTTGAGTTGGAAGAGAACCTCTCTTATGAAGAACAACCAATCCAGATTCTTGACCGAAGAGAGAAAGTGTTGTGAAATAAGGTAATCCACAGGGTAAAGGTTTTGTGGAAAAACCATATGGTTGAAGAAGAAACGTGGGAATCTAAAAATGCTATGAGGGATAAATACCCCCACTTATTTTGATAAGTGAATAAAATTTCGAGGTCGCAATTCCCAAAAGGGGGGAAGGATGTAACATCCCAGGTAAATAAAGAATAAAGAATTTTCATATTTATTAATATTTACGAATTGAATATTAATTTTACTTTAATGGGGTTTCTATGTTCTATAGCGTACCTGATACACAACAAAGAGTTTCTTGGGAATCTTACGTTGCACTCTAATAATAAAATAATATTATTTCAAATGGTAGTTAACACCTAGCTGTTATGATGACGGTAATGAATAGAAATAACTACAAAATGCTTATATATGTTTGTCAAATATGTTTACTTTTTACAATAAATGTTAGAGGATTAAAAATGCGAATGAATCCAATTTTAAGTGTAAACATTCTAATATTCTTTAAAAGGTCGATTAACGGCCTTTTGATGGAGAACCTCTTTTAAATCCACTTTTTGACAATTTTATAAGCTATATTTTTCAAAATAAACATATGATTTATGATTGGGACATTGAAATTTACCTTGGGTTAATTTTTGGTAAATTTCTGACAATGTTCATTTTTCAATGAATAGTGAAAAATACTGCATTTAAATCAAAACAGATTTTTCATATAATATAATTATATGGTCATATTATCTTTTTAATTTGTTATAAAGTGTAATTAGAATATATTTTTACCATTTAATTCAATTATGGTCATTGGGATTAATTTCACTTGGGAATTAGGCATAAACAAGTGCCAAACTTTTCATAAATATTGTTTCTAAAAAACCCGCTTTTTGTTTTGACAACGGGAAGTTTTTTTAAAATTAATTATTGCACTTTATGTGTTTGGAATTTGGTAAAATGAATTACATATTTGTAATCAGAGGGTCCACATTATGTAATTAAGACTCTTTTGTTTTTGGACATTATGAATAGTAACGACGGTAATTATCTTTAATTATCTTGATTAATTAGTAATCGGGTAGTTAATGATAATAAGATAATATCATAATATTAAAAATGTCCACAAAATGTGTCCCAAGGCTACTGGTTGTCTCATGTCAGACCATTTGATTCCTTGTTCCAAACTTGGGGGCCCCATGGAGTCACTTTTGTGAGAAAGTGACTTTTTATCTTTTTTTTGTTAAAGAATGTTAAATGTAACAAAGAATGTATCACCTAAGTAAAATATTTTTAATTTTGTCTAAATAAATGATCTTTTGGACTATAAATATTAATTGGAAAGCTAGAAATATTTCCTACATCATAGTATTTGTTTTATAATTTTTAGACATTAAATAAATTAAATTATTTATGACATCAGGATGATGCAGCGATGACCTCATTATTTAACGATTTAAATAAAATGGAAAGATAATGTAAAATATAAGACCTACACATGTCAAAAACCAATTGGATGGGTGTATTTAGAACCTTTGTCACCTTATACTCGAATTTTATCAATGTGGGACCTCTTAAATCCGAATATCATTTTAAAATAAAGTAACTTTTCTTTACTTTCCAAGAGTGCCCCTCCTCTCCTCTTATAAAAGGCCCCCACCTCTACCTCCTTACCCACACATCCAAAGCCTTTGGCTCGGCCAACCCCTGCCCATTTTGTCTCTACACACCCCTATCGTACTCTTTGAAGCCTCACTTTGTGCAGAAGTCTTCCCAAGGAAGCCTTTGAGCTCAAATCTAAGAGAGTTACCTGATTTTAAGGTAATGTCTTCACTTGTGTCCTTTTGTTTTATTTTGCTTCTCCAACCCCCTAAAATCTTTTTATTCATTTCTTTTGTAACAAAACCAGTATCTTACATATACTAGGATGTTTTTATAAGAAGTATTCGAGCTACACTTATACACACCTACATCTAATGGTTAAAGAACATATTGTTTCTGTGGATGGCGAATTTCTGCCTCACGAAATGATGATTGTTCAAACAATCATATAACACCTTTAAAGGTGGACATTAAGATGTCAATATATTTATATATGATATATAATATGTTTATGTTTTCCTTAAGCTTCTGTATTTTTCATTTTTAGCATATCTTAATGGCTTCCATTATGGGTAAACATGATAATTTCATTTTTGGAAGTGCGGACTACCGCCCCCTCAAAGTGATGTGATTCATTAATGCCATATGTGGGATGTATAAAGGATGGATTTAATGTTATTATATATGATGTTATACTGGAATTATAATATAACTCTATATCATTATTATTTCTTTCCATTAAAGTATGAGATAGAAATGAAAGTAGCGTTCATGCGTACGTACGGCTTACCGTCTCCATGAACGGTGCATTTCATTTCTTATCCCCAAATATAATGTACTATTATAAGTACATATATATAATAGATATATATGATGTATGTTACATATAAATGATTAATATAATTCTGGAATTAAAATATACATACCTCTCATTTAGTTTTAATTCCATTAATATGACATAGAAATGAAAGTAGCGTTCATGCGTACGTACAGTTTACCATCTCCATGAACGGTGCATTTAATTTCTTACCTATTAATGATTACGTAATATTATAAATACATGTATATGCTAGATATATATGATATATATGATATCGAAATCAGGAATGACATTATGGATATAAAGAACCTTTGACCACACGAAAAACGTGTAATTGTAAGAAGTCCACTTTCGACTTAAGAACCAAATATTGACAAAACAAACATTATTAACTTAAATGATTACATAATGTTTATAACATGTAAATAAGTGATATAAAAGGAATAATGAACTCGAAAAACGTTCTTAAGAAAATATAAATTAACTCAAGTTTATTATTCAGGACGTTAAAGAATGATCGAGTCAGGTCAGACCAGAGGTATGGGACTTCATCTCAATCTCCTTTCATTGAGGCATATTTCATTTTATACACAACTTTCTTTTATAAGGTGTATAAACCACTTTTACTTTTACTTTTATACAAAAGGAATCTTTTTCTACGAAGCATTTTACAAAACGACAAAAAGGAATGTTTCTTTTAACGTACGCGGTGACAACGACCTTTTCCGCCGCTGTGAGTATTATTTGGTTTTTGGCTTCCTGAACAATCCGTAATGTTTTTTTAAAATGAAATAAATACCATATACTCTTTTATGTATTTTGGTATTGAAAATGGTTTTTATAATGGATTTTTTATGTCAATATATTTAAGTGATATATTGTGATCAAAGTGTGGAAATGTTTTCTTTCCATTATTTTTGTTTTATGTCTTATGATTTTTATAATGGTACTTGGACATTTGACGGGTGGTTACATGATAAACCATATGATGGGTGGTGCTGTGAATACCAAGACGGGTGGTTACGTTATAACCTCCAATGCATTGGGTATGGAAGTCGGCCGTATGGTTATTCCATTAAGTATGTATAGAAGTTGGCCGTATGGCTATTCCATTATGTGATTTTTGTGGAAGTTGGCCATATGGTTATTCCACTTAAGTATGTTTATGTCCCAAGTTACCTTTATATGTTATGTGTTCATTATATGGGTTTTATGGTAATCCTTTGGTTACAAAAGGGTAAGTAATGATATTTTATTCAGTGAAGAGTTTTTACCACTTCATGAAGGTGAAGGTATTACTTTGATAAAGTATACATGGTTTACTTGATGTTTGAAAAACTAAGAGTTTTTATTCTTTTTGTAACCATTAATGAGCTTTTTATGCTCACCCCATGTTTTTTTGAAATGGTTTTCATAGGACTTAATGTGGAATAGGGTCAAGGATGGGATCAACGGAAAGTCATTCTATCTAAAACATGGAACTAGACATGTTTCTTTTTAAGTGTTTTTTATTCTATGGAAACTTAGTACAAGTGACTACTTTGTAATATTTTGAGATTTAATAGTTATGTTATAATTCTATAAAACTCTAAACCTTAAAATATCATCAATGTGAATTATTCATTTAATTCAATATTAAGTAGGGTTTAATGACGAGGCCTTATAGTTGGTATCAGAGGTCGGTTTTGACTACTTTAGGAGTTAGAAAATTGTTAAATTATAAATTAATTTATGGTATGATTGAAATGATATTGCATTTACAGATTACCATGTTGCTTAGACTAAGATATTTATGTGTTAAGAATGGTTTTTCATAGAGGAAACAGTGGAGCTTTTTTGGGAAGGCATACTGAGGGAAATGACCTTCCAAACCAGCATGCTAAGACGGTCAGAATCAAAATTGAGCAATTTACTACAGTGATGGCTCAGTTGAATCATGTGATAAATGGTTGTGGTGTTATTGATTATATTTTGGTGTTTTCTAAAAGTAAAGCAGAGCATGAAAGTCATTTATGGCTTATCTTTCAAAACTTAAAAGAAAAAAAAATGTATGGGAAATTCAGAAAGTGTGAGTTTTGGTTGCAACAAATTTCTTTCCTTGGTAATGTTGTTTCTAAAGATGGGATAACCGTTGATCCTGCAAAAACAAATGTTGTTGAAGAATGGACAAGACCCACAAATGTAACCGAGATCCTTAGTTTTCTTAGTTTGGCAGGTTACTACCGAAGATTTGTGGAAACTTTTTCACGGTTATCTAGTCCAATGACTAAGCTAACTCGTATGGGTGTTAAGTTTATCTGGACAAAAGAATGTGATGATTGTTTTCAGGAACTGAAAAGAAGATCGGTGAATGCTCCAGTTTTGGCACTACCTTCCAGGAATGGTGAGTTTGTTATCTACAGTGATGCTTCATTTAAAGGACTCGGTTGTGTCCTTATGCAGAATGAGTAGGTAATTGCTTATGCTTCACGTCAGTTGAAAACTCATGAGGTAAATTACCCTACACATGATTTGGAATTAGCTGCTATAGTTTTCGCTTTAAAAATTTGGAGGCATCATTTGTATGGAGTAAAGTGTGAAATATATACCGATCACAAAAGTTTAAAGTATATATTTACTCAGAAAGAATTGAACATGAGACAGAGAAGATGGATAGAATTAATCAAGAATTATAATTGTACAATTCATTACCATCCGGGAAAAGCAAATAAAGTGGTTGATGATTTGAGTCAAAAAAGTAATGCTTCATTAAACATGTTGCATTTGGAACGTGATCCTTTGGTTAAAGATTTGATGAACATTGGCATAGAAGTTGTTTGTGTAGGATGTGCTTCTGTTTTGTTTCAGGTATCAGTGAAATCTTCTCTATCAGACAGAATCAAGCAAGCACAGAAGCAAGATAGTGAATTGCAGAAAAAGGTAGAGCTGGTTCAGAAGGGTAAGTTTCCTGAATTCAACACTGATAATGATTGTGTTTTGAGATTTGGGAAGAGATTGTGTGTGCCTTGTGATTCACAGTTGAAGAGAGAGTTGTTATGTGAAGCTAATAGTTCTCCATTTTCAGTTCATCCTAGCAGTACTAAGATGTACAGAGATTTGCGGGAGTATTACTGGTGGGATGGAATGAAAAGAGATATTTCTGATTTTACTGTGAAGTGTTTGACTTGTCAGCAGGTTAAAGCAGAGCGGCAGTTACCGAAAGGGATGATTCAGCCTTTACCAGTGCCAGAGTGGAAATGGGAAAACATATCCATGGACTTTGTTGTGGTATTTCCAAGGACATCTCACGGTAATAATGCAATCTGGGTTATTGTTGATCGCTTGACTAAATCTGCTCATTTCCTTTCTATACAAGATACTTTTTCACTAGATCAACTTTCCTGTTTGTATCTTAAAGAGATTGTCAGGTTAAATGGAGTTCCTCTCTCCATTGTGTCCGATCGTGATCCCAGGTTTACTTCTAACTTTTGGAAAGGCCTTCAGAAGTCGTTGGGTACTGAATTAAATTTTAGTACAGCTTTTCATCCTCAATCAGATGGAGAGTCAGAACGAACAATTCAGACCTTGGAGGATATTCTACGAGCTTGTTCGATGGATTATCAGGGAAGTTGGGACCAACATCTTTCTTTGGTTTAGTTTTCTTATAATAACAGTTTTCATTCCAGTATACAGATGGCACCATTTGAGGCATTATATGGGAAGCGGTGTCGAACTCCAGCATTTTGGGATGAAGTGGGTGAAAGGAATCTGATGGGACCAGAATTGGTAGAAGAGATGGCATAAAAAGTTCAGTTGATTCAGAAACACATGAGAACAGCTCAGAGCAGGCAGAAGAGTTATGCGGATAACCGGAGGAAGGATCTATCTTTCGAGGTAGGTGATCATGTTTTTCTCAAGGTTTCTCCATGGAAAAGTGTGATGTGATTTGGTAAGAAAGGAAAGATGAGTCCAAGGTTCACTGGACCATATGAAATTCTGAAGAGAGTTGGATCAGTTGCATACAGAGTGGCTTTACCTCTGAGTTTATCTCAGGTACACAATGTTTTTCATATTTCAATGTTGAGGAAGTATATGCCAGATTCATCTCATGTTTTGAGCCTAGAGGTAGTGGAGCTGGAAGAGAACCTCTCTTATGAAGAACAAACAGTCCAGATTCTTGACCGAAGAGAGCAAGTGTTGCAAAATAAGGTAATCTATCAGGTAAAGGATTTGTGGAAAAACCATATGGTTGAATAGGAAACGTGAGAATCTTAAAATGCTATGAGGGATAAATAGCCCCACTTATTTTGATAAGTGAATAAAATTGCGAGGAAGCAATTCCCAAAAGGGGGGAAGGATGTAACATCCCTGGTAAATAAATAATAAAGAATTTTCATATTTATTAATATTTACGAATTAAATATTAATTTTACTTTAAAGGGGTTTCTATGTTCGATAGCGTACCCGATACACAACAACGAGTTTCTTGGGAATCTTATGTTGCACTCTAATAATAAAATAATATTATTTTAAATGGTAGTTAAAGCCTAGCTGTTATGATAACGGGAATGAATAGAACTAACTACAAAATGATTATATATGTTTGTCAAATTTTTTTACTTTTTACAATAAATGTTAGAGGATTAAAAATGCGAATGAATCCAATTTTAAGCGTAAACATTCTAATATTCTTGAAAAGGTCGATTAACCGCCTTTTGATGGAGAACCACTTTTAAATCCACTTTTTGACAATTTATAAGCTCTATTTTTCAAAAAAAAAACATATTATTTATGATTGGGACATTGAAATTTACCTTGGGTTAATTTTTGGTATTTTTCTGACAATGTTCATTTTTCAATGAATAGTGAAAAATACTGCATTTTACATCAAAACTGCTTTTTCATATTATTTTATTATATGGTTATATTAACTTTTTAATTTGTTTTAAAGTGTAATTAGAATATATTTTTACCATGTAATTCAATGATGGTAATTGGGATTAATTTCACTTTGGAATTAGGCATAAACAAGTGCCAAACTTTTCATAAATATTGTTTCTAAAAAACCGGCTATTTGTTTGGACAATGGGAAGATTTTATTAAATTAATTATTTAAATTTATGTGTTTGGAATTTGGTAAAATTAATTACATATTTGGAATCCGAAGGTACAAATTATGTAATTAAGACTCTTGTTTTTCGACATTATGAATAGTAATGACGGTAATTATCTTTAATTATCTTGATTAATGAGTAATCAGGTAGTTATAGATAATAAGATAATATCATAATAATAAAAAATGACCACAAAATGTGTCCTAAGGCTACTGGTTGTCTCATGGCCGACCATGGGATTTCTTGTGCCAAACTTGGGGGCCCCATGGAATCACTTTTGTGAGAAAGTGACTTTTTATCTTTTAATTTTTAAAGAATGTTAAATGTAACAAAGAATGTATAACCTAAGTAAAATATTTTTACTTTTGTCTACATAAATGATATTTTTGAATATAAATATTAATTGGAAAGATAAAAAGATTTCCTACATCATAGTATTTGTTTTATAATTTTTAGACACTAAATAAATTAAATTATTTATGACATCATGATGATGCAGCAATGACCTCATTATTTAATTATTTAAATAAAATGGAAAGATAATGTAAAATCTAAGACCTAAACATGTCCAAAACCTATTGGATGGGTGTATTTAGAACCCTTATCACCTTATCCTCGAATTATATCAATGTGGGACCTCTTAAATCTGAATATCATTTTAAAATAAAGTAACTTTTCTTTACTTTCCAAGAGTGCCCCTCCACTCCTCTTATAAAAGGCCCCCACCACTACCTCCTTACCCACACTTCTAAAGCCTTTGGCTCGGCCAAACCCTGCCCATTTTGTCTCTACACATCCCTCTGTTACTCCTTGAAGACTCACTTTGGGCAGAAGTCTTCCCAAGGAAGCTTTTGAGCTCAAATCTAAGAGAGTTACCCGATTTTAAGGTAATGTCTTCACTTGTGTCCTTTTGTTTTATTTTGCTTCTCCAACCCCCTAAACTCTTTTTATTCATTTCTTTTGTAACGACACCAGTATCTTCCATATACTAGGATGTTTTTAAAAGAAGTATTAGAGCCACACTTACACACACCTACATCTAATGATTAAAGAACATACTATTTCCATGGATGGCGAATTTCTGCCTCACGAAACGATGATTGTTCAAACACTCATATAACACCTTTAAAGGTGGACATTAAGATGTCACTATATTTATATATGATATATAATATGTTTATTTTTTCCTTAAGCTTCTGTATTTTTCATTTTGAGCATACCTTTATGGCTTCCATTATGGGTAAACACGATAATTTCATTTTAGTAAGTGCGGACTACCGCCCCCTCAAAGTGGTGTGATTCGTTAATGCCATATGTGGGACGTATAAAGGATGGATTTAAAGTTATTATAAATGATGTTATACTGGAATTATAATATACCTCTATATCATTATTATTTATTTCCATTAAATCATGAGATAGAAATCAATGTAGCATTCATGCATACGTACGACTTACCGTCTCCATGAACGGTGCATTTCATTTCTTATCCCAAAATGTAATGTACTATTATAAGTACATATATATAATAGATATATATGATGTATGTTACATATAAACGACTAATATAATTCTGGAATTAAAATATAAATACCTCTCATTTAGTTTTAATTCCATTAATATGACATAGAAATGAAAGTAGCGTTCATGCGTACGTACGACTTACCGTCTCCATGAATGGTGCATTTCATTTCTTACCTCTAAATGAATATGTAATATTATAAATACATGTATATGCTATATATATATGATATATATGATATCCAAATCAGGAATGTCATTATGGATATAAATAACCTTTGACCACATGAAAAACGTGTAATTGTAAGAAGTCCACTTTCGACTTAAGAACCAAATATCGACAAAACCAACATTATTAACTTTAATGATTACATAATGTTTATAACATGGAAATAAGTGATATAAAAGGAATAATGAACTTTAAAATGGTTCTTAAGCAAATAGAAATTAACTCAAGTTTATTATTCAGGACGTTAAAGAACGATCGAGTCAAGTCGGACCCGAGGTATGGGACTTCGTCTCAATCTCCTTTCATTGAGGCATATTTCGTTTTATACACAACTTTCTTTTATATGGTGTATAAAACCCTTTGACTTTTACTTTTATACAAAAGGAATCTTTTTCTACAAATCGTTTTACAAAACGACAAAAAGGAATGTTTCTTTTAACGTACGCGGTGACAATGACCTTTTCCACCGCCGCAAGTATTATTTGGTCTTTGGCTTCCTGAACAAGCCGTAATGTTTCATTAAAATGAAATAAATACCATATACTCTTTTATGTATTTTGGTATTGAAAATGGTTTTTATAATGGATTTTTTATGTCAATATATTTAAGTGATATATTGTGATCAAAGTGTGGAAATGTTTTCATTCCATTATATTTGTTTTATGTCTTATGATTTTTATAATGGTACGTGGACATTTGACGGGTGGTTACGTGATAAACCATATGATGGGTGGTGCCGTGAATACCAGGACAAGTGGTTATGTTATAACCTCCAATGCATTGGGTATGGAAGTTAGCCGTATGGCTATTCCATTAAGTATGTATGGAAGTTGTACGTATGGCTATTCCATTAAGTGATATGTGTGGAAGTCGACTGTATGGTTATTCCAGTTAAGTATGTTTATGTCTCAAGTTACCTTTATATGTTATGTGTTCATTATATGGGTTTTATGGTAATCCTTTGGTTACAAAAGGGTATGTAATGATATTTTATTTAGTGAAGAGTTTTTACTACTTCATGAAGGTGAAGGTATTACTTTGATAAAGTATACATGGTTTACTTGATGTTTGAAAAACTAACAGTTTTAATTCTTTGTGTATCCCTTACTGAACTTTTTATGCTCACCCCAAGTTTTTTTGAAATGATTTTCACAAGAATTAATATGGAATAGGGTCAAGGATGGGATCAAGGGAAAGTCATTCTATCTAAAACATAGAACTAGACATGTTTCTTTTTAAGTGTTTATTTATTCTATGGAAACTTAGTAGAAGTGTCTAAATTTCAATCTTTTGAGATTTAATAGTTATGTTCTAATTCTCTAAAATTCTAAACCTTAAAAGATCCTCAATGTGAATTATTCATTTAATTCAATATAAAGTAAGGTTTAGGGCCGGGGCCTTATATTATGAATCCTATTTCTATTAAAAAAGGCTTAAGATTGTAATATTATTATAAAACCCATTTGTTTTCTTGGGTTTTGATATAATTATTTTTATGATATTTTTTTCACACATATGTATAATTTTTATTATATTATGGGGGATATATATCTACATTCAATGTATTTGTTAATTGTTGATATCTCATGACATAATAAGGACCATATTAGGGATTGAACCCAGTTTAGTATTAAAATTTATCCACTATTATAGTCTTGGGGGTGAACATGGACTACTAAAATGGTTTAGGGGAGTGAAACCATTCCCATATGATTGTTTTTGGAAATGTGTCTCACTACTAAAAAATGATTTTCTATGCTTTTGTGAATTCCAAAACTAAATGTCTTATGCCATGTTTATGTTTTCATGACTCATGTTCTTTGATTTCATTATGATTAATTTCATATAAAGTTCAATGATTTATTCTATATCCAAGTTTATTATATATGATATGTAGGGTATGTTTTTTAAATGTTTTTATAATATCCCCTTACCTATTTCTCATTTTATGTTGGTATCTCCCTTGTTTACCCTTACTGTGCTTCTGAACGTACCCTTTTTTTATGTTTCCTTTCCCATTTTATGAAGAAAGGTATCATGTATGACTTGTCTATTTTGGTTTATTGAAGCTCCCCGACCGCATTTACCTAGAGTCGGTGCATTATTACATAACATTGGAATGATACAAGGAATCATGTCCGAAAGACCGATCTGTTTAATAGCCTTGGAAGTACTAGATACACTCATAAGTTTTACAATACATCATTAAATAAAAACATCAACAACATTTTGTCCCCTTTTTAAACACACTTATATCCCCAGACTATCCCTTCAGGTCAACAATAAAATACATCTTCTCATCCTGGGAAAAATTAAACATAGAAAGGGGTGAGCTCATATGCTCAGTAAGGATAACAATATAGCGGAAACTTTTAGAAATACGCATAAACATTTAAGGAAACACATAAGACTAAAATAAAAGCTTTTTGTACATAAACTTTAGCATAATATGGAAAATATAAAATCAAATAATTTTATTTACTTATTCACATGGATATTCTAATAGTCCAATAATCACAAGCAATATCAATAGCTAATTTCATAATGATGGAATGCATAATTCCATACTTCATAACCACATAGTCAAGGCATTGTGCCAATACTACAAATAAGATTTTGTAAAGCACCTGTGCCAAGACAGTAGTTTGTCCCATGAGACCTACTGATGCATTGTGGAGTTAAAGAGGGATTCACCTGTCACTTACAAATTCTAATTTATTCCACATATGAAAAGGTTTAAACATAACATACACATTCTTATTAAAATTGGAAAACGAAATGTCAATACTTTATCCATAAACCATGAATAGTATAAAAAATAACACAAACATAGTCAAACATGTCACAAAAACTTCAATAAAGTATGGAATATTTTTATCATAATAAATCAACCTTGATCGCGAATAATATCACATAAAGGATTTTGACATAGTTGAAAATGTTGCATAAAAATCAATTAGAGAAATATCCTATTTGATGAAATCATTTAAAAGACTCACTGTTTATCAAGAAGCTGTTTAAAATATATTTTTGAATAAATTTTCCTATACCACTTTGAATCTTTTAAAAGAAATTTCAATTTTAAAACATTAATTTCCATATAAATAAAACCTTAAATCCATTTTTAAAACATGGAAATTAATGAGAAAGATTTTGAAGAATAAACTTTTAAAAAAATTTAAAATGATATTTTAGTTAGAGTTTCTAACCAAATGGAGATGCTTGAATAAAAATAATTGAGGTATTAAAAACTTTATAATATCATGAGAATAACATGATTCATGATATACCCTGTCAAAGTACAGTATATACACCAAATAAAAGTGAATTGACACATAACAACAAAGAAGTCTCAATGGAATGTAAGATGAGATGAATTCTTTTACAAAGACCATATCCTTAGGTTAAGGATAAATAAATGAAATAATCATGTTTGAAAAATATAAATACACTAAATATGACTAGATATTCAGTGTAAATAAATCAGATGACTTAACACATATTATTGTAAAAAAACAACAATGACTTGGATGTTTAACTCAATGAATAGAAATTGAGTTAAAATTACTCTTATCAAGTTTATATTAATGACTTGAGAATTTGTCAATGGATTTATTATGTGTATCAAAAGAATATACAGAAAAAGGGGATTGAAAATTACTACATAAGTAAATAAATAGTGATTTCACACATTATCTTGGGGTAAAGTAATCAATGAAGTTTGCGTAAAACTGAATGAGTGGAAATTGATATTTGAAATTACCTTAACAATTTGGTAACTTATGCAACATAAAACCCATGAAATAAGGATCATATAATGACAATTCAAATACCCATAAATCAATATATATTATACAAACAATACAATAATGGGTCGTACATACACCACACAAATGGTAGTAGTGGAAAATATAGCATGAATCTCATGAGAATAAAAGTGAGATGAAAAACAATTACCTTGTACTTTTACTTGGTCAAGGGTTGGATAAACTCGTGTATAAGGGTGAAATAATTGTTATTAAATTATAAAAAAACCATATACATTTATATTATATCATATAAGATCCTATAATATTTCATTGTTAATGATATTTCAGTAGTATCATCGTTTCAGGTCTTAACTGATTCGTTTTCCTTTATATTCTTTGTTATGTAAGTAATGTTTATTATGGATTTGATGTATATTATACATATTAATAATTATATTAATTTTTTGAACATTTATTCTAATCATCAAATGAAAATTATTCTTGAATGGATATGATGGGGAATGAATCTCATTGCGTTCGTGGAGATGTTAATCCGTACGTACACTTGAGCGACAATATCATTCTTTTGATATTAGAATAATATATAATTGGATGGTATATAATATATAAATAATACTTATCATGTTATATTTATTATATACATCATTTATTCTCATTATTATACCCATCAAAATGATGAAGTGTTTGAATAACAAACTACACCACGATGTGGAGACCGTAATCCGTACGTACACAGGTATGGTGACTTTTTCATTTATAGGATGGATATAATAATGAATATGGTTGTAACATTCTTATAATAACATCACACTATATATAAGATACTGTAGTTACTATTTTAGAATGGAAAAAACAAAAAAATATGAAGTTGAAGAAGAAAAGAACTTGAAATAGGTGATGAAATATTGACCTCTTCTTCAGGTTATTGATTTTGATTTGATCAAAAGGGCTCCTTGGGTTGGATTTATGACTAAAGTAAGGTCTCTAGGATTAAGTGAGGATAGTTAAGAGGATATTTGGGTAGGGTTTGTCTGAGGAAAATGGCTTCGATGGTGTGAATTTGAGAGAAGGGGAAGTGTCCTTTTATAAGAGAGGTGAGGGCCACTTTAGGAAAAGTTTGATATATTATTTTATAATAAAAATATTTTCGGTTTCTAATGGATAAAAAATGATTTTTAGGGGATAATGTAGGTATGGGTAAAAAAAACTCAACCAATATGTTTTATACAGGTTTGTGTCAGTATATTAACCTTATCTTTTAGATTTTACTCTTAGTTAAATAGTTTGACATTTACCATGTCTCTTTGTATTTTTATATTATATGGTTAATAAACATAATATAAACTTCCAAGACAACCAAAAGTGGTTCATTAATGACATATATAATATTATTTATGCCCTTTGTCCTATGCTTAGATTTTTATCAATGTAATACCAATTGATAATATAATATATTTTTTAAAAACTCTTTTATGTCAATTTTGACACTATTTGATATTTCGTTTTTGTTAAATTCATAAGAGAATTATTTAATTGAAAAAAATTCATTTAATCAACCCTAAAATTTCCTAATAACCTATAAAATTAATTAAATTCATTAAAAGTCTCAAATTATAATTACTTGTATATTTGTAATATCAATTATTTTAATCTTTCATTAATAAGGTAATTACTGCATAATCATTATGTCATAAATAAATTTAATTATTTAATGTTCAAAAATTATAAATAAAATAATATTATGTAGGAATTTTTTTTTTATTTCCAATGAATATTTATAGTCATATTTATCTTATGTAGAACCTTATATTAAAATGGTTTAGTTATTAAAAATTGATTTTAACTCTTTTAACTATTCTTTAAATAAAATAATAATAAATGTCCTAATCCAATACAAGTTGACCTAAACGATCATATTTTATTGCTAGGGTTTTTTTTGGTCTAATTAAACTTATCCAATAGAATTAGGACATGTGTTAGGGTAATTATGATATATTTCTTACCCTTAATTACCCTATTTACTTTTAACTATGGTAAATAAAAACAAAAGGTTAATTTTCACCAAATATTATTTTCATCCTATTGAACCAAATTTTACATAATTATATTAACCGTGTCTCTCAGATTTTTTAAATTCATCTTACAGAAGTGGTAAAATTTTGTTTTATTCAAATTTACAAATGCTCTTAGGAGTTGGGTAAAAAATTGTAAAAAGTTCGACAAAATTTTATATATCCAAACTTATTATAAAATGACTCCAATGAATTAATTTGTACATATATAGGTATTATTCATCTATTTGGATCAAATATTAAAATAAAATAAATAATTATTTAAATAAAAATTCAATTTTAACCAATAACACAATGTTTTTTCACAATTAATAAATAATTGAAGGTTTTCAGAAAAATACCAAACATTTACCCTGATATAATTTTGATATTATGAATTAAGAAATGAATTATATTTTACCAAATTGAAAACATAGAAGATTCATTAATTAATTTAAAATCAATTCCCATTTTCAAAACTGAATGGCGGGGTTTTTTTTAAAAGTAAAAACTATCAAAAGATTAACATGCGTTCATGTCAAATTTAAATATAAAATTACTTATAATGAACTAAATTTTATTAAATGATAAAAATATAATTTAATTATACTTCCAAACCATTCAATTACATAATTTAACACTATAAATTATTTATATTAAAAAAGATATTTTCAATTAAAATTTAGTATTTTTCAGTATTCATCAAAATATAATAGTTAACAGAAAAGTACCAAAAATTAATCCAAAAATAAATTTTTATGTCCCAATTCTAAAGAAAAATTTATTTTCATTAAATTGAAGTAATAAAAGTGTCAAATATTGGTTAAATAAGGTTTTCCATTAAACGGTGGTAAAATTGCATTTTTTGAAAAATACTTATTTTAACTGAAAAAATGATTTTTTTTCATATATTATGTTTAAGAAACTCATAATATAGATTCTAAAATTTTAGGGATTATATAAAATTTATAATTCAGTTAATACTATTCAAAATTGATTATGAACGGCTAGTATGGTAAGTCATGGTGCAGTCAAACTCGGTGTTTCATGCATTGCAAGATATTGAATTTAATGAAAATAACTAACTATGAAATCTTGGTGTGTTACATTCTTCCCCACTTTTGGAAATTGCATCCTCAAAATTTTAAAATTGTGCTTGGTAACTTCATTGAAAGTCCCACATAGGAAAAAGATTCAATAAAACTATCTCTTTAAAAGAATGAAAGGGAAGTACCAAGGTCACTCAAGATAACCCATACTAGGATTGCATGTAGAAAAACATGGATATGGAAGATAAACTAAGTTCCAAGTTCTGGTGGAGAGTGATAGAAAATAAGATCAAGAGAAATTTAACAGTATGAAAACCAAAAACATGTGATGGGATAAACGGTCATTAGTTTCCTAGTATGAAAATTAAACAGATAACGTTGTTTTAAGTTCCATTTTATAAAGTTGAGGAATTTATTTATTATATTGAATAAGAACATAAAGATATATACTTACTTTTTAAGTAGAGTTTCATCCTTTAATAAATTTCTACCAGTAACTCATTTTTTTTTTCAAATTATGAGTATTCAAGATGACATGGTCACACTTGAAGCACTAGAATCAACTTCTAGAGAATCACATAATCTAAAAACGATAAAATATATATATATTTACCTTATATTTAGAGATTAACCAAAACCAAAACGGTTAGTAGAAGATCAGATGATCTCTAAAAAGGTTAATCATTCAGAGAAAGAAATACTAATCTTAATTTCAAAAATTCAACCAATAATACCCAAAGTTAAATAAATACCATTCAATAAACAATTTTCCTTAAAATACTTCAATATAATCCAAACTAATATTGAAACCCAAAACTTAGAAGTATTTGATTACGCGGTATTCCACGTTAAATTGTATCTCCAAATAACATAGACAACTCTTAAAGTCACATACTTAAAATTGATTAACCTAATCACATATTCTCTATGATAGGTTAATCATTTCCATAAATAACCCAAATTTCTATAAATCTATAATAAAAAAAGATAAGAATCCACTATTACTCTTCAAATGAAATCCTATAGTATTCTATTTTCCTTAGGCATATAGTATTCCAAATATAGAGAACGTCTTCCAAAATAACATTTATCACTTAATCACCAAATCATTTTCCTACACTAAGGATATCTATTTGATAAGACATAACATCCCAAATCAACTAATTATTGATCAATAAAATCATTTAACTAAAAAGAATTAGTTACACTAACCAGGGACTTCACGTAGTCTAGTGGTAGGCAATAAATCCCAATTGCACTATGGTTGTGGGTTTGATTCCCACATCTTTGTCTGACGCGATGGGTTGTCACACGGTCTGCGTGTTGTCTTTTTTCAAAAACTAAATTTTTTAAGGGTCCCAAAATGAGACAAATTCCTCAAAATAACTATAACATAATTTCACCACAAATGCCATCTCATACCTCGCATTTTCATCCCAAAATTTAATAACCCGCAATTGCCTCAAATTCAAGGATTATATAAATCTAAACGGTTATTTCTAACTATATCAACAATAGAAAAGACAATTCTTCCTAAAATAGCATTTTAACATAACAAACTTCAGGGTTACACATACAAGAGAAAAGTCTTCCAATATAATCCCATTAATAAAGATAAATAATAATTTTAAATATTTTACCATCCATTTATTTCCAAATATGTTATTCCTTGACCTAGAGGTTATCCTACAGAATATGGAATTCACTCGGGTAATGCCCAGGTCCCCTATATTAATGGAAAATTTCTGTAAATGGATTTTTGTGATAATTTTTATTTTCATCCATATTACCCTTCATTTTTCCTCAGAAATTATTTACTTTATGTCCATATTTCTCACACATAAAGCATTTCTTTGTTCCATTGAGACACTTTCCTTGGTGTTTCCTTCAACATTTCCTGCATGATGGAAATTGAGCTTTCTTTTCTCCATGGTCTGCACTGCTGGAGATCTTATCATTCACCGCCATTCTCTTCATTGTTGATTATGGGAGTTGGTTAATATATATGTTGGGGATCATATTTTTGGAAAAATGATTCATCATGAACACAATATCTTTTACACCTATCAACAGTCCATTTTGTTTCTCATTTCCACCATCGTGCCCACCTTGTAGATCATGTTCAATGTTACTATGACTACCTTGGAATCCAGCCATTGACTAACACAATAAAGGATATTGTGAGTCATAAAATCTTTTAGAGAATATCATTACACCTTATTTTCAATATAAAGCACCTTAGGATTAATTAAGGTTATTTATTCTCATCTTATATTAAAATCCATCAAATCGATTTGTAAAGAAAATGTGAATTATTCTAAGCATATATCCGAGGAGTGTTGTAACCAAGAGTGCAGCAAGACCCATTGTCATTTACCAAGATACCCCGGGTCAAGACCGAAACTCCTTGTTGGAGTTTTCACTCCTAGGAACATCTGTGCTAAAGCCGGATTTATCTGCTCGTATCCAGGAACAGATGTATTGCTTGTAAAACCCATATAATATTTACATTACCAAATTTTTTGGATATTCTTTTATACTATTCATCAATGTCTATCTTAGGGTAGTGTTTTCTAATCATAGTTTTTCTAAATATATCTTTCAAGTTTTGTACTAAACTTTCTCTAATACCAAATATATTTCCCCAACCCCAGTTACTTAGATTTGGTACATTAATACATAACTTTGGCGTGATACAAGAAATCATGTCCTGAAAGGCCGATCAATTTAGTAGCCTTGAAAGTACTAGATACACTCATAAGTTTTAAACTACATCAGGAAATAAAAACATCAAAAACATTTTTTCCCTTTTTTGAACACACTTATATCCTTAGCCTATCCATTTAGGTCAACCATAAAATACATATTCATGTCATGGGAAAAATAAAACATAGAAAGGGGTGAGATCAGATGCTCAATAAGGATAAGAATATAGTGAAAACTTTCACAAATAAGCACAAAAATTTAAGGCAATGTATAAGACTAAATTAAAAGCCTTTTAATCATAAAATTCAGCCTAATATGGAATGATAAAATCAAATAATTCCATTCACATATTCACATGGATATTATACTAGTCGAATAATCACATGAAATATCAATATCTACTTTTATAATGATGGAATGCATACAGCCAGACTTCATAACCACATAGTTAAGGCCTTGTGCCAAGACTACAAATAAGATTTTGTCAAGGCCTTATGCCAAGACACTAGTTTGTCTCATTAAACCTACCGATGAATCGAGGAGCTATAGTGGGATCCACCCATCACTTAATAAGTCCAATGCATTCCTCATATGAAAATGGTTAAACATATCATAAACATTTGTATTAAAAATAGCTTACGAAATATCAATATTTAATCCATAAACCATGAATGGTATAAAAATACCACATCCACAGTCAAACATGACACAAAACCTTTAATACAGTATGGAAGATTTTTATCATAATAAATCAACCCCGACAAGAATAATATCCCATAAAGGATGTTGACATAGTTTAAAATGATCAGTAAAAATCTCTTAGAGAAATATTCATTTTTATGAAAACATTTAAAAGTATCACTATTTGTCAAGAAGCTGTTTAAAATAGATTTTTGAATCAAAGTGTCCCATACGAATTTGAAAATTTTAAAAGGAATTCAAATTTAAAAACATTAATGTCCATATAAATAAAACCTTAAAACCATTTTTAAAACATGGACATTAATGAGAAATACTTTGAATAATAAATTTTTAAAAACATTTAAAAGGATATTTTAGTTAGAGTTCCTAACTGAATGAGTGAATCTTGAATACAATTAATTCAGGTAAACAAAACATTATAATATCACAAGAATAAATCTATTCATGATATAATATGTCAATGTAGAGTATATAGACCAAATGAAAGTGAATTGGCGCATAACAAAGAAGAAGTCTCAATGGAATGTAAGATAAGATAAATTCCTTTACAAAGACCATATCCATGGGTTAAGGATAAAGAAATGACATAATTATAAGTGGAAAATATATATATACTCATTATGATTCAATATTCAGTGTAAATCAATCAGATCACATTCACACATATTCTTGTAAAATCAACACCAATGACATGGATGTTTAACTCAATGAATATAAATTGAGTTAAAATTACTCTTATCAAGTTTATATTGAGGAATTGTGAATTTATAAATGGAGTGATTATGTGTATCAAAATAATATCCACACAAAGAGGAGTGTAAATTACTAAATAAGTAAATAAAAAGTGATTTCACACATAATCTTGGGGTAAAGTAATCAATGAAGTTTTCGTAAAATAGAATGAGTGGAAATTGAAATTTGAAATTCCCTTACCGATTTGGTAACTTATGAAAAATACACCCCATGAAAGAAGGATAATACAATGATGACGTAAATACCCATAAATTAATGTATATTATGCAAATAATACAATCTTGGGAAGTACATACACCACACAAAAGGTAGTAGTGGAAAATATAGCATGAATCTTATGAGAATAAAAGTGAGATAAAACCCCTCACCTTGTATTTTTCCTTGTTCAAGGGTAGATTAAGCTCCTTTATAACGGTGAAATATTTTTTATTATACAATAACCATGTATATTAATACGATATCATATAAGATATTCTAATATTTCTTTGTTAATGATATTTCAGTAGTATCATCGTTTCGTGTCTTAACAGATTCGTTTTCCTTTATATGCTTTGTTGTGTAAGTAATGTTTTTTATGGATAGTATATATAATATTAATATTTATAATTATATTAAGTCTTGAAAAATTATTTTTAATCATCAAATTAAAAATATTCTCGAATGGATACGATGAGAAATGAATCTCATCGCGTTCGTGGAGATGGTAATCCATACGTACGCACGAGGCAACAATATCATTATTTTGATATTAGAATCATATATAATTAGATGTTATATCATATTTATAGAATAATTATCATGTTATATTTATTATTTACATCATTTATACTCATTATTACACCAATCCAAATGATGAAGTGTTTGAATAACAAACAACACCACGACGCGGAGACGGTAATCCGTACCTACGCATGTATATTGACTTTGTCATTTATATAATGGATAGAATAATGAATATGGATGAATTTTTTTTATAATAATATCACGGTATATATAATATAATGGAGTTATTATTTTAGAATGGAAACAACAAAGAAAGAGGAAGTGGTTGATGAAAAGAACTTGAAAGAGGTGATGAAATATTTACCTCTTCTTCGGGTTCTTCTTTTGATTTGATCAAAAGGGATCCATAGGTTGGATTTCTGACTAATGTAAGTCCTCTATGATGAAGCTATAATAGTTAAGAGGATATTTGGTTATGGTTTTGATGATCCAAATGGCTTTGATGGTGTGAATTTAAGATAATGGGAAGTGTCCTTTTATAAGAGAGGTGAGTGTCACTTTAGGAAATGATTGAAATATTATTTTATAATAAAATCATTTTTGGTTTATAATGGATCCAAAGTGATTTATTTCAATTATAAGGTGGGTATGGGTCGAAAAAAACTAAAAAAATAGGTTTCAGATAGGTTTGGGTCACAATATTAACCTTATGTTTTAGATTTAACTCTTAGTTAAATATTTTGACATTTACCATGTCTCTTTGTATTTTTATATTATATGGTTAATAAACTTACTATAAACTTCCAAGAGAAACCAAAGTTGTTCATTAATGACATATATAATATTATTTAATCCCTTTGGCCAAACCTTAGATTTTTTAGAATAGGATACCAATTAATAATATAATATTTGTTTTAAAACTCTTTTATGTCAATTTTGAAACTATTTGGGATTTTGTTTTTGTTAATTTCATAACAGAATTATTAATTTGAAAAAATTTATTTAATCAACCCTAACATGTCATTTTAACCTATAAAATTAATTTAATTCATTAAAAGTCTCAAATTATATTTATTTGTATATTTATAATATCAATTATTTTAATCTTTCATTAATAAGGTAATTACTACATTATCATTGTGTCATAAATAAATATATGTATTTTATGTATAAAAATTATAAATAAAATATGATTATTTAGGAAATATTTTTTATCTCTATAATTAATATTTATAGTCGAATTTATTTTATGTATAATACTATATTAAAAATTGTTTAGTTATCAAACATTGATTTTATCTCTTTTAACTCTTCTCTAAATGAAATAATAATAAATGTCCTAATCTAATCCAAGTGAACCTAAAGGATAATATTTTATTCCTAAGATTGTTTTTGGTCAAATTAAACTTATCCAATAAAATTAGGACATGTGTTAGGGTAATTATGATATCATTTTTACCCTGAATTTCGCTATTTACTTTTAACCGTGGTAAATAAAAGTAAAAAGTTACTATTCACCTAAAAATATTTTGAACTTATTGAACCATATTTTACTTACATATATTAACTTTGTTTCTTGGAATTTTGAAATTCAACTCACAGAAGTGGTAAAATTATGTTTTATACAAATTTGCAAATGCTCCTAGGATGTGGGTAAAACATGGTAAAAAGATCGATAAAATTATATATATATAAACTTATTATAAAATAAATCCAATGAATTAAGTTGAACATATATAGGTATTATATATCTATTTGGATCTAAAATTAAAATAAAAAAACAAATTCTTTAAAAAAAATCTATTTTAGCCAATAACACGATATTTTTTTCACTATTCATAAAAAATTTAATGTTTTCAGAAAAATACCAAAAAATTACACTAAGAGAATTTTGATATTATGAATTAAAAAATGAATTCTATTTTAAAAAATTAAAAACATTGTAGTTTAATTAATTAATTTATAATTAATTCTCATTGTCAAAATAGAAAAGCATATTTTTTTTAAAGTAAAAACTCTCAAAAGATTGACATGTGTTTTTGTCAAATTTAAATGTTAAATTACTTATAATGACATAAATTATATTAAATGATAAAAATATAATATAATTATACTTACAAACCATCCAAATACATAATTTAATACTATAAACTATTTCTTTTAAAAAAATTGTTTTCAATTAAAATTTAGTATTTTTCAGTAATCATCAAAATATGAAAGTTATCAGAAAAGTACCAAAATTTAATCCAAAATAAAATTTCATGGCCCCATTTTAAATAATAATTTAATTTCATTAAATTGAATATATAAAAGTGTCAAATATTGGTTTAAAAAAGGTTTTCCATTAAAATATGGTAAAATTACATTTTTTGAAAAATATTTCTCTTACCTGAAATAATGATTTTTTTTATGTCTAAGAAACTAATAATATGGATTCTAAAATTATATAGAGTGTACAAAATTAATAATTATGTTAATAATATTCATAACCGCTTTTGAACGACTAGTATGGTAAGTCGTGGTGTACTCGAACTTGGTGTTGTGAGTGGCACAAGCTATTGAATTTAAAGAAAATAACATACTATGAAATCTTAGGGTGTTAAATTTATTGTTATTAATAACTTAGTAAGATATGATGTAGCTCACTTATGAACTATTTATTCATGTTTCTATGTTTTCTAATTTATTATACCTAAATTATTCTGGAATTGATCATTATATTTTTTAATGAATATTCATATAATAAGATGTAATATCTATGTATAAAAAGTGAGGGTCACTACAGTTCATATTAGATTAAGTCTTAGTTAACCATTATAAACTAGGATGAGAAACATTTAGTGAGATGTCACAAGATATCTATAAGGATAATTATAAAGATAAGTAAAAGTATAAAAAAATCTCTCATAATTTTGGAGAAGGATAGAGTGAGTTGTTTCAATATAATTAAATCCCTTTCTCATAACTAAAAGTAGATGTGGATTTGGAATAGTTTTACCTCAGTGTAATAAATCCTTCAAGGGAATATTGAGCTAGATTAAATCATCACCAGGTGTATGATAATGATCCTTATTAAACCTCTAGTTTGAAATTAATGGGAGATATGTTTTGAAGATTTTAAAAATCCTTACAAAATATTTTGAACGATTTGAATAATGACAATTAATAAAATAGGTTAATACTAAGGTGTCATAGATTTTAATTAATGTGTCACAATTTATACATACTATAAGTTATTTTTCTGATTATGCAGTCTTCCCCTATGATTAGTATGGATCACACTATGTTTTCTGGTTTTGGTAGATGGATTGGCCCGAAAGGAAGAATGTAAATAATAAGTGAGATGGATAATGAAATGATTTTACTCTTGAGGAACCAAATGTTATGGGAGATGGAATAAAGATTATTATTTATATATTCATAAAAATTTATCAATATACGAATCATGAAGAACATCCGAACGAGTAAAATATGGAACTAAATTAAGTTGAGTCCTTTAAGGGGAAACACCCCCTTCTTTTTGTGGTCCTAATGATCCAATATGTATTTTTTTTTAAATAACACTAAAATGATATTTCCCATTAACCAATGTTCAGAGAATGAAAATATCATTTTGACTATCTATGATTTGGAAGGGTAAGCATATCAATGGTGGACTGTTATCAAGAATATGAGTCAAAAATAAGAAATTAAAACCAAGGAATGAGAAGAGTTTAATAACATATTTTTCGATAACTATTTTCCACATATTCTTCCAATTAAAAAGGTTAAGTAATTCCATGAGTTAAAAATTAAGGATGATGAATCTATTGGTACCTTTTAGGTGAAATTTACAGAACATTCTTGGCACACTTCTGGTATTATCATCTACCCTAAAAGTAAAGTAGATCGATTCTTTAGATGCTTAAAATGAATTCTATAAAGGGTATTATACATAAATTTATTCAGTATCTATGAAAAAATAATTTTATGTGATATCAAGGTTCAAATAGAGATTGGTTTTTACAATCAATTGCAGGGTATAGATAAGAAAACATAGATGGAATTAAAAAGAACCTCTAAAAACCCTGTAGAGAAGAAGATGAGATTTCTATCATTTTTGAAGTGTGGAAGGAAACATTGAGGAATGTTTCTTATGGATAATAATAAATTTTTTATTTGTTTAAAGGAATTTAATAAAGTGGATGAAAGCTGAATTAATGGAAAAAAGTATGCTAATGATGATAATAGAGGGAAATTCCACAAATTTCAGCACCCACACACAAGTTTTTCAACTGTAAGAAATTTGGGAATTATGAAAATTATTTCCCTAATCCATGGGATAATGAGTATAATAAATAAACATCAAACTATAAAGAAAAAGGGTAATGGGAAAACATTTGAAATCCTAATAGATAATGTGAATCATTATAATTAAAGAAAAATTATCCTCTACTCTAGTGTTGGGAATTTCATGTTATATTTGTATGTATAAGACCTATAAAATTATATTTGTGCATATTTTAGTGAAATGTGATGTTATTCTAGTATTTTCTTCCCCCACTCTACATAGATTATATAATAATGAAATCAATTTTTTTATTCTACCAGTGTAAGGATGAACCCAAACTCCCATTGAAAATTTTTATATATGGGATATGTTTTTTATTTTCAGAATAAAAGGTGAATTATATATTTTAAATATATATGCCTCTATGTATGATAAACATAAGAGTTATGTATAACATCAATGATTTATGAGTTTAAGGATGATAAAAACTTTAAATTTATAGACACCACTAATGAGGTTTTATGAGTTGAGATTTTATGAAGATTATGGATATTTTGAGAGACATCTATGGGCATACAACCCATTGGGTTTGTGTATGTTTTAACATTAAGAGGAATTAATTTTTTTAGATATTTGAATACAGGTATTGTTAAGGGTTATAGTTTATCTTATATTTGATGTTGAGCTAATTATGGGTTATTTCAATTTGGGAATTATTGAGGAATTATTTTAATACAATTTTGATAAATGGATAAACCATAGGTTGGACGAAAACCTATCACATTTAGAATGGTTTTATCCCATAAACCTACAATTGAAGGATGAGAAGGCTATAACATCTACCACTATGCTACATGAATGAGTATTGAGCTTTAGAGAAAATGAGGAGAGGTATTGTTAATTATGTGTCAGAGTACTTGGTATTCCACCACGTTAAGGCTGAGAGATTAAATTTTAATAGGAACTACTGCAATTATCCCTAGAAATATGGAAATGGAAAACATAACCTTGTATTTTATCATTATAATCCCTAAAATATTTAATTGGAATGATTCTATATATGTCATTATGACAACCCTGTTATTTATTACACACTTAAACATGATTTGTTACATAAACTATTCCCTTAATAAAACATGCAAGATCGAGAGGTCTAGTGTCTTTGGGGATTAGTATCATTACATAACAACTTGAAACATGAGATACAACATCTTTATTGAAACTTCCTTTACATGACCACTACATTCCCTCGAACTTAGCATTGCATGGGATAACTTGAGGACATGCATAAAAAGGGTGAGCTATAAAGCCCAGTAAGGGAATAAATAATGAATAACATGAGGAATACAATACATGTTAGACAATTGGAAGATCAATGAATCATAAGAAAAACATGAACCTAAAGGCATGATAAGGCATGATAATCAGAGAATGTAAATGTGGCAACAACACTTAACATGGAATTAGCATGAGCCAAGGCTCATTGAACATGAAGCATGAGTAAAACCTCATTCCACATGAAGCACGAGTAAACCCTCATTTCACTTGAATTAGCATGGGTCAACACTTATTGAACATGAAAAATCATGATACTATAACTTTCCCAATGCATTGGAGCGCTATTAGGGTGCACCCTTATTAAACATTTCATTTCATCCATTAGTGTGGCACATGGATCATATAACATGGAATTAATCAACATCATAAGTTATTAAAAGGTTAAGTAATGTGCAATAAATATAGTAAAGTTCAATTAAATATGTATATGTGCATAAAGGTGAATACCCTTGATAGAGACATGGGTATGGTATTTACTACACAATGATGTTGGATGGGAAAAATGTGGTCAAATTTCGGCAGCATAAAAACGTAACATAAGGATTCATGAATATGACAACCCTGCTTTTTATTACAACTTAAACATGCTTTATTACATAAAACTTCACTTGATCCAACAAAGAAGATCTAGAGGTTTAGTGTCTTTGGGGCTTAGGATCATTACATAAAAACTTTAAACTTGAAATACAACATCTTTATTGAAAACTTCCTTTACATTACCACTACATTCCTTCATACTTAGCATTGCATGGGATAACCTGAGGACATGCATAAGAAAAGGGTGAGCTATAAAGCCCAGTAAGGGAGTACACAATGAATAACATGAGGAGTACAATACATGTTAGGCAATAGGCATATCAATAGAGCATAAGAGAAACATGAACATAAAGGCATGATAAAGCATGATAATCATAACATGGAAATGTGGCAACAACACTTAACATTGAATTAGCATGAGCCAAGGCTCATTGTACATGGAGCATGAGTAAACCCTAATTGCACTTGAAGCACGAGTAAACCCTCCTTGCACTTGAATTAGCATGAGTAAACACTCATTGCACATGACGTATCATGATACTATAATTTACCCAATGCATTGGAGCGCTATAAATGGTGCACCCTTCTTAAACATTTCATTTCATGCATAAGTGTGCCACATGGATCATAAAACATGGATTCATAAAACATAATCATTTATTCCACGATAAAGGAATGTGGAATTCATACATGAAACTGTATAATCAACTAGTAAATGTGTATAAAGGTGAATACCCTTGATGGAGACATGGTCATGGTATTCACTACACAATGATATTGGCTTAGAAAATCGGTGTGATTTCGGCAGCGTAACGGCGTGACATAAGAATTCATAAAAAAAGGTTGATGAGAGAGAAAGGGGTTCCTCATAATATTTACATGTAATGGACAGTTAGGAGGTCATATAGATACATGTCCCAACAATTGAAAAGGAATTTAGATTCATGACACAAAAGTATTGCTTGAATATAGAAGGGGAAAAAAAGGTTCCTTTCGGAATTTCGGCATAGTAACGGGTGTAGATGGGAGGCATTTAATGAGAGAGAAAGGGGTCTCCCACCATTAAAACAATAAGAGGGAAGTATTGGAGAGGTGAGAAACCATACCCCAACATTCATAATTGAAATTAAAAGGGCAAAACAACTTAAAGAAAATTGACAAAAATGAGAAAGGAAGAAAAAACCCTTACTTGGAAGTGTGCTTTCAAAGGCTAGAGAGAGGCTTGTGAGAGGCTTCTTGAGAGCTTGGGGAAACTTGAGAGGATTCTAGAGAGCGTAGGGTAGAGGTTGGACGAACTTCAAGGGCTTTGAGTGAGGAGGAAGTGGGAGCTTGGGTGGGTTTATATAGGAAAGGTGAGAGAATTCTTTATTATTTAGGTTTGGGACCCCTTATATTAAAATAATCCAAACCACAAACCATCCCATGGTATTTTCCCATGGTTTCTGGAAAAGGAAAGAGGAAAACAATATTTTACAAGTCCAAGGTCCGAACTTATTAAAAAATTAGGGTTGCTTATGTGGAGGTGAGTCACACTCCCATGGAAATTAATTTAAAAAGGCAAAGTGTTGAATAAGTCTTGAGGGCTCCATTAATGCTTTGAAAAGTGAATCAAACAAACCCAAAACCTAATTATTTTAATGATAAAACATATATTGTCCGAACATAAGGATTATGGTATTTTATTACATCACCATTGGGTCATTATTATGTCATAAAACACATTATATATTTAAATGGTATTTAATTTTTACCCAAAAATTTGACTGTCTCAGAAAATTATGAAAAATTCACCGTTGGATAATTTCGACGTCCTGATTCCAAAAATAATATTTATTTTATCTAAATAATTTTCTAAATATGTGAATTTTCACTTTTAAAATAAAAACCGACATTTATAAAAAATTCACGGGTTTTGACAGAAATGGCTTTCAAACCTTAATAAAAATTTTAATTGCATTCATAAAATTATAAGATCATTTATATTTAAAAAAAATTAATTTAATATTAATAATAATATTTTATTAAAATATTATTTAATTCAAAAATCCTTTAATTTAATAAAATATAATTCTTAATTAAATAATAACTAAAAACACCATTTGTACTTTAAAAACTAATTACAATGTATCAAAAATGACTAGAAATTATATTCATTATTATATACAAAAAAAATAATGTACATGAAAATGGTGCTACTTATTTGTTACATAACCCCTTAAAATATCCGCATAAGACCTAAGGGTAAGGTGTGTGATGGTGACAGACTCTTGGGGTTGCTCGGATAACATCGCTCGAGTGGTAATCTCTATCAACTTCCATTTTTCCCGTAGACGATCACGTTTGAGCTTGACTTGATGAAGCTCATCTTGGGCTTGGTCAAGGGAAAATCCCAAAGACGCCACCTCTTTTCCGAGCTCCGACAAATGGGCTTCGTAAGGGGCAATTCTACTGGATGAGGCTATCGCTTCCTTTGTCTGAGTAGAAAATTGGTTCGTTAAAGCCTTAAATTTAAACTACCCAGATGATCACTGTTTAACAGCTATAAAAGTAATGGTCACAAATCTTAAAGTAAAACTAAAAAAATTTTATATCTTATAAAAAAACATTTTTCATAAAGAAACATTTAACTGGATCAAGAGGGATTTTCCATTAATGAAACTTTGGGTCGTTACAACATTCCCCCCTTAAGAAATTTCGCCCTCGAAATTTTCCTTTTCCCACACTAAAACAAATGTGGGTAACTTAGCTTCATCATATCCTCCGACTCCCAAGTTGCTTCTTCAAACTTGTGGTTTCTCCACAACACCTTGACGAGGGGCATTGTCTTATTTCGTAGAACTTTTTCTCTACGATCTAAGATCTTCACTGGTTTCTCCTCATAAGAAAGATCATCTTCCAATTGTACCACCTCGGAAGAGAGTACATGTGAAGGGTCCAGTATGTACTTCCTTAAAAGAGATACATGAAAGACATCATGCACCTTGGACATAGTCGGTGGAAGTGCTAGTCGATAGGCCACATCCCCAACATGATTAAGAATCTCGAAGGGGCCGATGTACCTTGGACTTAAATTCCCTTTCTTTGCAAACCTCATGACCTTCTTCCACGGAGATATGCGTAAAAACACCATGTCTCCAACTTTAAACTCAAGGTCTCGTCGACGATTATCTACATAACTCTTCTGTCTACTTTGGGCTGACTTGATGTGCTGCTGAATGTTTTTCACCTTCTCCACCATTTCTTCGACCATTTCTGGTCCAAGCAGCTTACGTTCACCGAGCTCATCCCAACATGCCGGTGTTCTACACCTTTTCCCTTACAGGGCTTCATATGGTGCCATTTGGATGATCGAGTGGAAACTATTATTATAAGAGAACTCAAATAGAGGAAGATGTTGATACCATCCTCCTTTAAAGTCCATTGAGCACGCTCTCAACATATCCTCAAGTGTTTGGATAGTCTGCTCGGATTGGCCATCAGTTTGAGGATGATAGGCCGTACTGAAGTTCAGTTCAGTATTCAGAGCATGTTGAAGACTCTTCCAAAACTTATAGGTAAATCTTGGATCTCGGTCAGACACAATAGATAGTGGTACTCCATGCAACCGTACCACTTCCCTGATATATATCCGTGCCAGTTGATCAAAATAGAAATCCTCTCGAATAGCAATGAAGTGTGCAGTCTTTGTAAGACGATCCACAACAACCCAGATTGCATTGTTGCCTTTGGATGTCCTTGGAAGTCCGGTGACAAAGTCCATGGTGAAGTTCTCCCATTTCCATTCTGGTATGGGCAATGGTTGCATCATCCCCTTATACTTCTGCCTCTCTGCCTTCACTTGCTGACACACCAGGCACTTTGATGTATATTCAGCGATCTCCTCCTTCATATTATCCCACCAAAAGTTTTCTCGGAGATCTCGATACATCTTTGTGCTCCCTGGGTGAATAGAGAAATTTGAACTATGTGCATCATCCAAAATTTCCTTCTTCAGCTCTGAACTTGATGGAACACATAGTCTTTTCCCAAACCACACAATTCCTTCTTCATTAACATTAAACTCTGAGGATTTTCCCTTTTTGATAGCTTCCAATTTTTCTTGTATTCCTGCATCATCCTTTTGAGAATCCTTTAACCTTTCCAAAAGAGATGGTTGAGCAATCATTTGTGAAAGGATTGATGATGTTCCCTTCTTTATGATTCCCACGTCCATCTTCATCAAGTCTAAGAAGATTGGATCATTCTCAATTCTCATCATTGATAGAATTGCTGGATCCTTTCTACTTATGGCATTCGCCACCTTGTTCGCCTTCCCAGGGTGGTAATGTATTGAACAGTCATAATCCTTAATGAGCTCTATCCATCTTCTCTGGTGCATATTAAGCTCTTTCTGTGTGAATATATATTTAAGACTCTTGTGGTCAGTATATATCTCACATTTCTCTCCATAGAGATAATGCCGCCAGATTTTCAAGGCAAAGATCACCACCGCCAACTCCAGATCATGCGTTGGATAGTTTCGATCATGGATTTTCAACTGCCTTGAGGCATATGATATCACTTTATCATTCTGCATCAGCACACATCCTAAGCCCTTCTTCGAAGCATCACTGAATACCACAAAAATCTCCCCACTTGTGGGTAATGTGAGCACGGGTGCAGTGATAAGCCTCCTTTTCAACTCCATGAAGCTTTCTTCGCATTCATCACTCCAAGCAAACTTTACTCCCTTTCGAGTTAGCTTGGTAAGAGGGTTGGACAATCGTGAGAAATTTCTCACAAATCGTCGATAATATCCAGCTAACCCCAAGAAGCTACGGATATCAGTTACTGATGTTGGCCTCAGCCATCCCTCAATTGCATCTGTTTTGGAGGGGTCCACAGATATCCCATTGCTTGTGATGATATGACCCAATAATGAGACTTCCTTCAACAAAAACTCACACTTGCTGTACTTTGCATAGAGCTTCTCCTTGCACAAAGTCTCTAGTACAGTTTTTAAATGCTCCTCATGGTCCTCCTTGGTTTTGGAGTATATTAGAATATAATCTATAAAGACTACCACAAATTTGTCTAGGTAATCTCTAAAGACTCTATTCATCAAGTCCATGAATATTGCTAGAGCATTGGTGAGTCCGAAAGGCATTACTATGAATTCATAGTGCCCGTACCTTGTACGAAAATCAGTCTTGGGGATATCTTCCTTCTTCACCCCTACTTGATAATATCCCGACCGCAAGTCGAACTTGGAGAAGTATTGTGCTCCACGCAGCTGATCAAACAAGTCATCGATTCTTGGGAGAGGATACTTGTTCTTTATCGTGATTTTGTTAAGTTCACGATAATCGATGCAAAGCCGCATTGACCCATCCTTCTTCTTGACGAAGAGGACTGGTGCACCCCATGGTGATGCACTTGGGCGTATAAACCCTTTATCCAGATTCTCCTATAGTTGTTTCTTCAGCTCTTCAAGATCAACAACAACCATTCTATATGGAGTCTTGGATATTGGTAGCGCCCCAGGTATAAGTTCAATTGAGAACTCAACATCTCTTCTTGGAGGAAGACCAGGAAGTTCCTCGGGAAATACTTCAGCGAATTCCCTCACAATAGGCATTTCTTCAAGGGTGGTTTCTTCCTTGGAATTAATCATCTGAGCCAGATATGCGTGCTTATAAGGCAGTAATATCCATGCTTGAGATGATGGAGCTAAAGGAGATTCATCTTCCTCCTGACACTTGTAAAGAATCGGGGGTCGATTCTCCATATGGAGTGTGATTTCCCTCTCCTGACAATTTATGTTGGCTCTATATAAGGAAGCCAATCCATGCCAAGAATTGCATCAAATTCCACCAAAGGCAGTATGACGAGGTTCGCTGGGAAATTCAATCCACATATTATAACAGGGGAGGACTTATACTCATGGGTTGCAATGATTTCCCCATTTGCCGTACTCACCGACATCTTTACTTCCATGATTTTTGGTGGTGCAGGGATTGTTCTACTAAACTTTTGAGATATAAAAGAATGCGTAGAACCTGAATCAAAAAGTACGTTCTCTATTATTGAATGAATAACTAGCATACCTGTCACCACTTCTTTGTCGGGGTTCACTTCGGCAGAAGTGATGGCAAAAGATCTTCCTTGCTGTCTTGGAGGTTGTTGATTGCCTCCGATAACCCTTGGATTAGGGCACTGATTCGCAAAATGACCCGGTTCTTTGCATTTGAAGCATTGAACAACGCGTTGAGGTTCGAACAGAGCGTTCCTATCCTCTGTCGCAGCCGCGGGTCCTTCTTGCTGACTGTTAACAGCTAGGTGCCCTTCTCTTCCACACTTGAAGCATTTTCTTGTCCCCCTAAGGCAATTTCCAAGGTGTTTCTTTCCACACTTTTGGAAAGTGGGGTGCTGGAATTTCTTAACGCCGTTGGATTTATCCATCGGACCACCAGCATTGAAGTCCACCTTATGCTTATTGTCCCCATGATACCCCTGTGATTCTCCGATCTCCATTTCAACCTTGAGGGCACATCGGACAATTTCCTCATAGCTGTCGAAGTCACGGATCGCTAATGCTTTCCGCAAGCTAGGCTTCAGCCCACCAAAGAAGCGGTCAACCTTGCATTCGGGGGTAACGACAAAGCCTGAAGCGTATCGTGCAAGACTTGTGAAGTTTTCCTCGTACGCTCCCACAGATTCTTCATCTTTCTGTTTGAGGGAAAGGAAGTCCCTTTCCATCTTAAGACAGAGGGTGCGTGGACAATATTTATCGAAAAACATCTTCCGGAATACCTTCCATTCCAAAGCCTCGATCTCCTCCTCAGGCTTCATATTTTTGATCAATGTCCACCATTGATCAGCTTCACCCTCCATACGATAAGCCGCCAGGAGAACCTTCTCTTTTTCAGAGCATTGGAGGATGGAGAATATCTTTTCAATGGAGTTGATCCATTGTTCAGCAATCGTGGGATCGGATGATCCACTAAAAGTAGGAGGCCTTTGTCTCATGAAGCTTTCAATAGCGACTTGTTCTTTCTTAGGGGGGGTTGAACGTTCCTCTTGACCAGTGTTTCTATTCAAAACTTGAGTTAGCTGAGAGAGAAGCGTGACAAAGTTCGCGATTCCCGCTCCCATTGGATTGGGCATCTCATAATTACAATCATCACACTGATCTTCACAACGGTTGTTAGCCCGAGTTCTCCTATTACCGGCCATTGGATGGAATAAAAGAAAGTTAGGGGTAACACATAAAGGGTAATCCAAAGACAAAAGTTGATGACTTATAAATAAACTTTAATTTCTTTAACTCATGAGTCTATAGGATTCAATCCAGGCTTTTCATGATCTTCCTTCTAACATATATTCTTAGGGGCATTTTTCACTTAATAAGGGTTCATACTAAGATTGTGAATTTATCAAAACATATCCCCCGGGAGTGTCGTAACCAAGAGTGCAGCAAGGCCCGTTGTCGTGCACCAGTTCCCGTTCTAGTCTAGCTCAAAGTGGTGTTTTCGGGTTTTACCCCTAGGATACATCTGTGCCAGAGCCTCCTCTACCTGCTCATATCCAGACAAGGATGTATTTATTTGATAAACCACTTACTTAGTATTTACCAAAACTTAGGGATGTTTTTATTATGCTTAGTCTTGTATCTAAGGCTTTACTAGGGTTTCCTAATCCCAAAAATAACTAAACCTATCCTCTGATACCAACTATGACAACCCTGCTTTTTATTACAACTTAAACATGATTTATTACATAAAACTTCACTTGATCCAACAAAGAAGATCGAGAGGTTTAGTGTCTTTGGGGCTTAGGATCATTACATAAAAACTTTAAACTTAAAATACAACATCTTTATTGAAAACTTCCTTTACATGACCACTACATTCCTTCGTACTTAGCATTGCAAGGGATAACCTGAGGACATGCATAAGAAAAGGGTGAGCTATAAAGCCCAGTAAGGGAGTACACAATGAATAACATGAGGAGTAAAATACATGTTAGGAAATAGGCATATCAATAGAGCATAAGAGAAACATGAACATAAAGGCATGATAATGCATGATAATCATAACATGGAAATGTGGCAACAACACTTAACATTGAATTAGCATGAGCCAAGGCTCATTGCACATGGAGCATGAGTAAACCCTCATTGCACTTGAAGCATGAGTAAACCCTAGTTGCACTTGAATTAGAATGAGTAAACACTCATTGCACATGACGTATCATGATACTATACTTTACCCAATGCATTGGAGCGCTATAAAGGGCGCACCCTTCTTAAACATTTCATTTCATGCATAAGTGTGCCACATGGATCATAAAACATGGATTCATAAAAAATAATCATTTATTCCATGATAAAGGAATGTGGAATTCATACATGAATCTTTATAATCAATTAGTTAATGTGCATAAAGGTGAATACCCTTGATGGAGACATGGGCATGGTATTCACTACACAATGATATTGGCTTAGAAAATCGGTGTGATTTCGGCAGCGTAACGGCGTGATATAAGAATTCATAAAAAAAGGTTGATGAGAGAGAAAGGGGTTCCTCATCATATTTACATGTAATTTACAGTAAGGAGGTCATATAGATACATGTCCCAACAATTGAAAAGGAATTTATATTCATGATACAAAAGTATTTATTGAATATAGAAGGGGAAAAAAAGGTTCCTTTCGGAATTTCGGCATAGTAACAGGTGTACATGGGAGGCATTTAATGAGAGAGAAAGGGGTCTCCCACCATTAAAACAATAAGAGGGAAGTATGGGAGAGGTGCGAAACCATACCCCAACATTCATAATTGAAATAAAATGGGCAAAACAACTTAAAGAAAATTGACAAAAATGAGAAAGGAAGAAAAAACCCTTACTTGGAAGTGTGCTTCCAAAGGCTAGAGAGAGGCTTGTGAGAGGCTTCTTGAGAGCTTGGGGCACCTTGAGAGGATTCTAGAGAGAGTAGGTCAGAGGTTGGACGAACTTCAAGGGCTTTGAGTGAGGAGGAAGTGGGAGCTTGGGTGGGTTTATATAGGAAAGGTGAGAGAATTCTTTCTTATTTAGGTTTGGGACCCCTTATATTAAAATAATCCAAACCACAAACCATACCATGGTATTTGCCCATGGTTTCTGGAAAAGGAAAGAGTAAAACAATATTTTACATGTCCAAGGTCCGAACGTATTAAAAAATTAGGGTTGCTTATGTGGAGGTGAGTCACACTCCCATGGAAATTAATTTAAAAAGGCAAAGTGTTGAATAAGTCTTGAGGGCTCCATTAATGCTTTGAAAAGTGAATCAAACAAAACCAAAAACTCATTATTTTAATGATAAAACATATATTGGCCGAACATAAGGATTATGGTATTTTATTACATCACCATTGGGTCATTATGATGTCATAAAACACATTATATATTTAAATGGTATTTAATTTTTACCCAAAAATTTGACTGTCTCAGAAAATTATGAAAAATTCACCATTGGATAATTTCGACGTCCTGATTCCAAAAATAATATTTATTTTATCTAAATAATTTTCTAAATATGTGAATTTTCACTTTTAAAATAAAAACCGACATTTATAAAAAATTCACGGGTTTTGACAGAAATGGCTTTCAAACCTTAATAAAAATTTTAATTGCATTCATAAAATTATAAGATCATTTATATTTAATAAAAATTAATTTAATATTAATAATAATATTTTATTAAAATATTATTTAATTCAAAAATCCTTTAATTTAATAAAATATAATTCTTAATTAAATAATAACTAAAAACAGCATTTGTACTTTAAAAACTAATTACAATGTATCAAAAATCACTTGAAATTATATTCATTATTATATACAAAAAAAAATAATGTACATGAACATGGTGCTACTTATTTGTTACATAACCCCTTAAAATATCTGCATAAGACCTAAGGGTAAGGTGTGCGATGGTGACAGACTCTTGGGGTTGCTCGGATAACATCGCTCGAGTGGTAATCTCTTTCAACTTCCATTTTTCCCGTAGACGATCACGTTCGAGCTTGACTTGATGAAGCTCAGATTGGGCTTGGTCAAGGGCAAAGCCAAAAGACGCCACCTCTTTTCCGAGCTCTGACAAATGGGCTTCGTAAGGGGCAATTCTACTGGATGAGGCTATCGCTTCCTTTGTCTGAGTAGAAAATTGGTTCGTTAAAGCCTTAAATTTAAACTACCCAGATGATCACTGTTCAACGACTATAAAATTAACGGTCACAAATCTTAAAGTAAAACTAAAAAAATTTGATATCTTATAAAAAAACATTTTTCATAAAGAAACATTTAACTGGATCAAGAGGGATTTTCCATTAATGAAACTTTGGGTCGTTACAATGAAAATGGTTGATGAGAGAGAAATGGGTGTCTCATAAAATTTAAATGAAATAGAAAGTAAGGAATTCATATAGATACATGTCCCAACAAATTTAATTGAATTTATATTCCTAATACAAAAGAATTACTTGGATGTAAAAGAGGAGAGAGAAATCTCTTATGGAATTTCGGTATAGTAACGGTTGTACATGGTATCCATTAATGAGAGAGAGTCTCCCATCATCCAAAAATAAAGATTTCAGTATTGGGGAGGTTTGAAATTATACCCCAACATTTTTAATTGAAAAAAAGGGCTTAACAATTTAAATATAATTTGACAAAAATGAGAAAGAAAGAAATCCCTTACTTGGAAGTGTGCTTCCAAAGGCTTGGGAGTGGCTTTAGAGAGGATTATTGGGAGATTAGGGAATCTTGGGAGGATTATAGAGAGAGGAGGAAATGGGTTGGTATAAATCCAAAGGAATTTAGTGAAGAGGAAGTGGGAGCTTGGTTGGGTTAATATAGGAAAGGAGAGGGAATTCTTTATTATTTTGGTTTGGGACACCTCACATTATAATAATCCAAACCACAAACCAACCCATCATTTTTGACCATGGTTTATGACAAAGTGGAGTGAAAAAAATATTATATAAGGCCAATGGCCTAACCTCTTAAAATAATATGGTATCTTTTGTGGAGGTGAGCCACACTCTCTAGAAAAACATTTTAAAAAGACAAAATGTTTTATAAGCCTTGAAGGGTCCACTAAAGATTTGTAAAATAAATCAAACAAACCCAAAATAACATTATTTTAATTGTAAAACATATATTATATGAAAATATTTTTTATAGTACTTTAAAACATCAATATTGGGTCATTATGATGTCATAAAACATAGTATACATTTAAATAGTATGTAAATTTTACCCAAAAATCCGATTATCTCAGAAAATTATGAAATATTACCCATTAGATAATATAGAACTCATGATTCCAAAAATAATACTCATTTTATATAAATAATTTTGTAAATATTTTAATTTTCAATTTTAAAATAGAAACCGACATATATCTAAAATTCATGCGTTTTGACAAAAACAGCATTCAAACCCTAATAAAAATTACAATTGCATTCATAAAAGTATATGATAATTTATATTTAATAAAAAGTATATAAATATTAATAATAATAATATTTTAATAAAATATTATTTTATTCAAAAATCCATTAATTCGTTAAAATATATTTCTTTGTCGAAAAATACTATTTGTGCTTTAAAAACTATTTACAAAGTAACAATAATAAAATGAATGCACATTCTTTATACAAAAATATTGTACATAGTCATAGTGCTAGGGTATTTCCACATAACCCCTTATAAAACTCGCATAATACCGAAGGGTAATGGGTGTGATGGTGACAGACTCTTGGGGTGGCTCAGATAACATTGCTCAGGTGGTAATCTCTATTAACTTCCACTTCTCCCGTAGTTAGTTCCACTCAAGATTAACATGTTCAAACTCAGATTGGGATTGGTCAAGAGCGAATCCCACTGACTATACCTCCTTTATGAGAAATGAAAAATGGGATTTGTATGAGGCAAGTCTACTGGATGAGTCCATCAGTTCCTTTTTCTGAGTAAATTGGATTTGTTAAAGCCCTATATTTATAATAATCATGTGATCACTGTTCGATGACTATATTAGCAATAGTCACAATTCTTCAAAGTATTTTAAAATCTAAAAATATAAAACCAATGATGTTCAAATTTTATATAACCATAATAAGTAATTTAATTAGATCAAGAATAATTTTAATTAATGAAAGTTTGGGTCGTTACAATCATAGTCTTTTTCCTTATAATTTACAAAAACATAAATTCTATTAGATATGACTTATCTCTTGATGATATTTCAGGAATATTCTTAAATGAATTGGTAAAATCTAATAGGGTACCACAATGTTTTGTATCTGATTAGGATATTTGGTTTACCACGATGTTTTGGAGATCTCATAAACCTGACCTGGATATAGAGCTATGTTTCAAAACTAAGTATCATTCGGAAATGGCTGGTTAATCTGAAGAAAAAATTTAAAACCTAGAGGATATTCTATGATTTTGTAGGATTTCAAAGGTGGTTGGGATAAACACATTCCTATGGTTGAGTTTTTTTACAACAATAGTTTTACCTTGGGAATTAATTTGTCTCCTTATGAATCTGTCTATAGAATAAGTGTTGAACATCAATGTGATGGTATAAAGTTGGAGAAAAAATATATTTTAACTTGAGATAATTAAGGAAATTGAACATAATGTCAAATCCATTCAATAATACATTAAGGGAAGAAAAAAGTTGGAATAAAATTTATGCTAATAATCATCAATGTTATATGGAATTTGCTATTTCATAGAAGGTATTTCTGTGAATTTATCTGAAGAATAATATAAAAAGATTTGTTAATAAGGGAAAACTAATCCCATGGTTTATTTGTCCCTTCGAAATTCTTTGTGATGGCGGCTTATCATTTGGAATTTTCAAAAAACCTCTCTTAGGTTCATGATGTGTTGCATGTTTCTAGAACAAGGAAGGATGTAACTAATCCATCATATGTACTGGAATCATAGGTTTTACTACTAGAGATTTTTATTTCTTATGAGTATGAACCGGTAAGGATTTTGGATCATAGAGATAATTTTCGACTAATCATGACCACTCACCTATTAATGTTTTTTCCAGAAAAAAACCACTAGATTATGAAAGCTACGTTAGAACTTGAGGATATGATATTACTCAAGTATCCAAATCTTTTTGTATAAGAGTGATGAATTTTAAGGGGGTTTTAATTTAACACCCTGATTTTTTAGGAGATATATTTTTTGAATAAATTTAATTCCATTAATATCTTGCATTACATGAAACACCGAGTTTTTTTAACGAACCATGATATATTATTATTATTATTTAAACAAGTCTATCATAACCTATCCATCAACCATGGTAGTATGAATAGGATTAAATAAATTTTAAGTATTTATTATATTTTTTATATATAATAAACATATTGATAAAGAAATTATTTTTTTTTAATTTTTTCTTCAGTTTCTTCCAAAATAACATTTTTTTTAAAAAATATTTTATTTAATTTTGTAATAAAATAATAATATCAATTTTTTCCACTTTTAATAAATATATTTTACAAAATAAACTTTATTTTTTAAACTTACATGTAAAAATTTTCTTTAAATTTTTATTGAGAAATTTATGAAAAGTCTAGTTTTCGATGAATAGTAAATTTTTTTTAATTAAAAATGACTTTTTATTTTAAATAATTTACTAGAGGATTTTTTTAATATTATTTGAAAAATAAAATTAGTTCAATTATATATTTATTAATATAATATTTTTCATTATAATATTTTTCATATTTAATTTTAATATTAAAACTTTTTAAACTTATGATTTTTTTAAAAGCTGATTTTTTATCGCATTATAGAGAATAATTTGAAATTAAATTTTTATACTTATTGTAATGGAATTTTTAAATGTCATATTACTTATTTAAAATTATAATAATAAATATTATACAATAATTTCAACATAATTATTGTGAAAATGAATAGTAAAAATAGTAATAAACAATTAATAGAGTCAAGTTAAAATGTTTTTAGGGGGTTTAAACTACAAAAAATTGTTTACATAAACTAAAAACCAGTAAAAATATTATTTTATTTCCATATTCTGACCGTGTCACATACAGGTTTTGATATTTACTCATTTTGGAACCATTGGAATGTGAAAAACATGGGTAAAGTTTGTTCTTTTCAAAACATTTTTTTATGTCCCCCTACTTATAAAAGGCCACCCTATCCCCTCTCTTATTTACAGTTAAAAAACAAGTTTGTTAAAAAAATACATGAAAAAGTGACTTCCTCACATCCATTACCACTTCCTAGAGGCCTTAGTTTTACTAGGAAACCTTCTTATGAAGTGTTTAGGTATAAACTTATAGTTATTCTTTAGAGAAAAGGTAAAATTCTTAAACTTGTGTTTTTTGTTTTAATTATTTTTCCACCTTATTAATATATCTTCCAAATAATATGATATAATAGAAACATAGTCTCCCATATAATGAGATGTTATGATATTAATTATATGACCTATATCTATCCCCTGCTCTATCTAATGGGGATGGAAACCCTATTCGTGTGTACGATGGACAACCGTGTTGTAAACTAATGTAATTTTTTATCCATAACAACCACTAATGGATGGATATAGTGATGGATTTAACATAATTATATAATACTTAGGAAATTATTATACATTTTTAATTATAATATCACATATACATTCTTACTTTAAATTTAGTGGGAATATTTTAAAGTCACTCATGTGTATGGTAGGATACCACCTCACGATGCGATGTGATTCTCTCTTCACTTACATTTTACATGGAAAGTAATAAGGATAGAGTTCATTAAAATATTATATATATATATAATAAATAAAAAAGAATTTATCAAAGTTAAACTATTATTTTCCTTCAATTTTCTTCATTATTCATGAAAATTGAAACAACATTCCCACATACCTATAAAAAACTATCTCGATGAATGGTATGATTCATTTTCTATCACTAAATTTAATGGATTACCATAAACACAAATATAATAAATATATATTTTATTTTTTTCATGATTAAAATTATAGTAATGATGTAACCATTATCAATGAATAGGTATTGATAATACCCAACAAAAACATACATGAAGAACAAAATAGTAGTCACTGGAAATGTGATTTTATTTAAGAGTTGTCAATAAATAGGTAATAAAAGGTCATCAGTAATAGATGTATGATACACATGAGTATGATTTTTTAAATATTATTCAGTATAATAAATATTATTACAGTCTTGTAATAGATGTATAACGAACTTATATTTATTATATTGGAGGTTCTAATGCGTGCAATGGAAGTCGAGACTTACTGTAAGTGAATTTCATTTCAAATTGTATTCTTTGGGGAATATGTTATGTTTTTTACCCTATATTTTTTATGAGTTGTATATTTATACCATAGTACATTTTATATCACGAATTTATTTATTCTCATAATATTTTTTGTTTCATTTAATTCTTTCATGGGTCTTATGATTTAGAAGATACCCTAGTGGTAAAAGTTTTAAGTTAAAATAATATTGATTATCCATATTTATTATGATTAAGTTTATGATAATGAAATATTAGGATATAACTCTCAAAAAGCTCATATATTTTATATTTCTCTATTTATGTCATGAAAATAAATATTTTCCTTTCATTTTACTCTATTTGTGTACTCAAGTGTACACAAAATGTTTTTAAGAAAAAGTGAATTTATTTCTATCTTAGATCAAAACATCCCCTTTTATCCATGTCAATGTTTTATAAAAATGTTTAAAAAGAATTTTTAAATATTATCCATTGATTTATGAAAGATATTTTATCCTTTTTTTACTATTACACATTATAGTTGCAATATATTCTTATTGTTTTCTAAACACAATTTTTATGTTTTACCAAAAATGTAAATGGAAACTTGGTTTTATCATGTACATAATTAATGGTAATTTCCACCATTTTGAAAAATCATAGTTTTAAGGATTATATTATAATTTTAAATTTAATTTATAAATAAAATTATTTTCACAATTTTTTTTTGAAATTGATGTTTTAAAAGGGTAGTTTTCAACATGAAAACGTTATTTTCCTCATGAAATTTTCAATGTATTCATTCAAAATGATCTTCCACCTAAGATTAAATTTTTTAATATTACTAATGATTTACTTTAGATATAATCCAAGGATACAATTCTTATTATTTACCAAAATGGTTTATGTTTAGGATGAAAATATGTTTTTGAAACCTTTGGCATTTTCCACAGGTAATGTTGTAATAATATTGTTAAATGTTTATAAAACAAGTTTCATTTCCATAGCTTATGATATGATTAAAATTTTATGATTTTTTTGATATTATGGAACACATGTGTATGATTTTTATTTAGAAAAAGGTGGTCCTACATCTCCCTCTAATTAATTAGGTAAATATTGATATTTCATGAAATAAATTGGACTGGAATAAGGAGTAACCATGTTCAGAAAGGGAATTTTTCCACTATGGTAATCTTGGGAGTGAACCATGACTACAAAAATTTTTTTGGGAGTGAACCCATTCAACTATGACAGTTTTGGAAGTGATCATTGAGTACTGAGGAAATGAATTTCTATGCTTCTGTGTGCGACAAAAATATATGTATTATTATAATGTTATGTTCTCATGGATCATGTTCTTTGATTACATTATTATTCATTTCTTATGAACTACAAATTTTATTCCCTAAATAATGATTATAATCTATGATATGTGGGGAATTATTTTCAAGTGCTATTCTTATGATATCATACCCTTTATCTCGGGATATGTCAATATATACCTTGTTTCCCATTAATGAGCATCTAAGATCACCTTTTTCTATTTTATTTTCCATTTTCTTAAAAAGGGTATTATATATGATATATCTAAGAAGGGTTCTACTTATAAATATATTATTAGGAGATTATATAGCTTACTTATGATCTATTTGTTTATGTATTTGAGTTTCCCAAGGTAATAAACCTAAACATCTCTAATGTAAATTGTTATATTAGGTAATGAATATTCATCTAATAATATTTTATATCTGTGTATGAAAAGTGTGGGTTGATATTGTTTCTGAAGGCTATAATAATGTAATAATTTTAGTTTCTTGTATTTACTCTGATCTATGAATGTAATTGTCCTAGTGAGAGAACCATTGTATGTTTGGTGTGACTATTCAATACCATGGTGCATTTCATGAATTTTTTGGATGTTTATTTAATATTCATATTCTAATTATTTACTATTTTGAATGATTTTTAGTTATTGTATATTACCATACAGTCTCATAAAGGGATTATAGTCTCCCCATAGTAACATATAGGACCCCACTGTTAGTTGGTGGACTTTAGTACTGGGGGAGAGATGCTTGTTGTCATGATGTATTAAACTATTACGGTTGGCTCTTAGATGTCCATGGCAGTGGGATGTGCTGAAACCCATTCCACACAAAAAAATATCCATTTTAATTCCATTTTAAAATAAGTCATTACAAAAAAAAACACCACACTTAATCCAATCCTATATCATTAAAAACATTAGTAAAATCATTTCTCATCTATCTCCAACAAGAAAATAGCACTCTGGTAGAAATTGGAAATAAAAATACGTTGAGAAAAGAACTCCATGAGTTATATAGGTCTATACATTATTCAGTAAATGGTTCCCCAAACATGTGATAGTAGTTGTAATGATTATAGATCCAAGAGCATGTGTCCTATTCAATTTTTCACATCCATGGGATCCAATTAATCATCTCTAGTTATTATTACTTTTTATCCCTATAAAAGACCTAAAAATTAAATAATTAAACTCTATGGGGATCATAATACCATCAATTTGGGTGAAAATACCTAAAAAATATCGAAATTAGAAATAAAAATGAAGACCCAAATGTTGAATACCTTGGGAAAACTAAGGCTATGAATGAGAAAGTTCTTGATAGACTATATCCACACTTATATCATGACTTTAGATAGTCCTATATCTATACTATCAAGACAAACCTAAATATAAAGGGTCACTTTGATTCCATTTTGTAATGAATCAATATATTCTACCCTTAATAGGTACCAAATATGATAAAATGAAAGGCACGAAGTTCATTCCCAATCACCACATGCTAGAAACTATTTTTGGTTTATTAATTTATATAAACAATGGGAATGGTTTTCCCATAGTATAATGAAAAATATATAGTGGAATCTACTGGGAATCCAGTTTGGAAGTTCCATACATTTTACTTCCATGCATTTTGAATAAGAAGAACTAAATAGATAAAAAACAAAATAAGGTAGAAAATAAATAAATAGTCTGATGTGATATGATCAAAATAACAAACAAAAATACATTTAAAAACAAGATTATAGTAAAATGGAATTAATATCCTATCAATTTGGAAATTATGTTAAAAATAAAGTGATAGAAAATTTTTCTCATACATAATAATCCCATGATAAACTATAAAAAACTCACATAACACTATCAGAACATATGAATGCTACCATAGGAAACTCATATTCTCCTAACACATCTATCAATAGAATAACATAAGAATACAAGAAAACTGATATCATAAATATGGATCCTATATTGAAATATTATAGATTCACACATACACACATGAACTCACACACACAAATGGGTGTGTATATGAGGGTGTGTGTAATGGCCTATACCCTCCTATTCCACTACTTTTCCAAATTTCAATGTGTTGGGGTGACTTGGGAACCATGAGTGAGTGTAGAGGATATTGGTTTCGGTGGAAATGTGTCTCTGTAGTAACACCTATCAGTGCAACCGATCAGTCTCACTGAACAGTCTCACCGATCGGTCTCACCTATCAGTATCACCGATCAGTTTAACTTATTAGCTTCTGTGATCAACTTCACTGACAGATTCGCTGATCAGCTTCACTGATCATCTTTAGGGATCATATTCACTGATCAGATTCAGCAAATAAACTTCATAGACAGGCTGCACCGATCAGCTCCACTGATCAGCTTCTCTGATCCACTTCACAGATCCGCTTCATTGATCAACTTCACGAATCCACTTCACTAATCTGCTTCACCGATCAGCTTCACCAATCAGCTACATGGATCAGCTTCACTAACCAGCTTCACTGATCAGCTTCACAAATCATCTTCACCGATCAGCTTCTCATATCTCACCGATCGGTGTCTTACTGATTGGTCTCACTGATCTATTTCACTGATATGCTTCACTCGATATGCTCCACCAATCCGTTTCGCTGACTAGATTCACTCGATCAGCTTCACCTAATAATCTTCACTCGATGAAATTCACCTGATCAGCTCCACCAATTAGTTTCACCAATCATATTCACCCGATCAACTTCACACGATCAGCTCCACCTATCAGTTTCACCGACCTGATTCACCATATCAGCTTCACCCGATCCTCTCCACCAAATTATATACACTAATCCATTTCAGTAATTAGTTTCACCCGATCATCTTCACTCGATTGGCTTCACCTGATCAGCTCCACTGATTAGTTTTACTAATCTGCTCCACCAATCAGTATCACCGATCCATTTCACTGATCAACTTTACTTGATTAGCTTCACCTGATCTGCTTGACATATCGGTTTCACTGACTAGTCTCAGAGATCGGTGTGTCACAGATCGGTTCCACCATATGGGTGTCAGGGTTTCTTTCCCAAGTTTTCCCATAACACCTCTTTTATGACCTCTTACGCATTTCAATGTGTTTTAAGGCCATTTTAAGCCCATAAATGATTTTTTAAATCCTCTAAGAATGAGGGGACCCTTTAGTTACAAAATTTTTTGGCCTGTCACACCCTTTTTCCGCATTGTACAACTTCCTATGTTTTCCATTTTCTCCCCTGTTACATGTTTTTCTTTATTTAAATGAAATTTATTTACTCAAAGCCATAATCTCAACCACCTCCAAGGTTAATTATTAAATCCCAATAAATTATAACATGTGAAACTGCCTAGTTGTTTGGTTAAACCACAATCCAATTTTTAAGCACTTTGAGATTATAAATCCTTTAACTCTAAGATCGAGCCTTTAATCGTCTGAGATCTTCTTATTCCCTTGTTTCTTTCCTTTCCTTTGTGCATTTGGATTCCCTCTTCCGGATAAGAATCATGCAGTCGTGCTGGAGCCTTTCCTGCTCACTCTTTGAGTCCATGGATTTCTTCTTCTACAAGTTGTGCATCCCCAATTCTTTGAGCGATGAGAAAAAGTTTGATTCTTTATCATACAGGTATGGGTTCTTCCTTTATCTCTCTTTACAGTGTATCATGTGGAGTGTGTATAATGGTATTCCCTTGGGACGTAGATGAAATCAAATTTAATGAAGATAATAAACAAATCATTAAATAATGAAGGGATGTGAATGGTAATGTTTTTGTTGTGTTATACCTTTGTTTTTATGTTCTGAATTTTATGGGGCATTGTCAATTGAAAATCATGGCTGTTGGTGGTCCTTCATTGTTCACTAATAAAGCTATGTTTTCTGGAAAATTTTGTGATTTAATGACTGTGACATGGAAAATGCTTAGTTAAATAAATATGGTTGATTAAATGAATGATTGATGAATAAAAATCCTCATGTGATCACCCTAGTTAACCAAACCGAAAGAAGTAACATAATGAATGGTGTTTGATAAATCTGATAACTTCCTTGCTCTATTTAGGTATTATGTATGGTTGTTCTATTTTAACCCTTGCGGGGTGACATAAAGGGAAATGGAAATCTCTGGTCGATAAGTGTTTGGTTGTTGAATATGAGGATGTATAAAGATGGTATGCTGGGGCTTGGTTTGGTTTAAGTACATCAAGGGATCTCACAGACCCCTTTTGTTGTTACTTATAAGAGAACTGGGTGTGAATTCTTAAAAGATTTATTGGATGTTTTCTTTAATTTGTTGTTTTTTATTATGGTTATGCATGATAGCTGCCTCACAGTGAAGGAGTATTTAAATGGAATTACTTGAACATGATAATGAGAATGAGTACAATGTGGGATTGTTTTCCATAAATGGGTTGTGCCCTGGTTGTAGCGGTTATGTATTTGTACATGTAGGGATAATAGCGAGAGTGGTGGTGTATGGGATGGATGTCTGTTTCAGAACCCCTAGGTTGGGATGAGTGTTTGATTACCTATATGTATAATGTTCAGTTCTTGTGTTTCTTATACGAACCCCACCCATTTTGATCACTTTGTGCCGAACACCATTGTTTAATAGGGATGGTGTTTCTCCCAACATTCATATGAGTGTCTGGTTATTAGCTCATTTATGCTCCCTCTTATAGGTATCCCAAGATCCTTCCAGTAGGTTGTGACAACCTGAGGTTAATTATATCCCTATACTCTTGGGGCCGGGTGTGTTGTGTTGGTTGGACTAGGTGTGTATGGGAAATTTTGTTTCCAATGTGTCTTCAGAAAGAGGCCCAGGTGTCTTCAGGCATGGAAGTTGTTCATAAAGACCAAGTGCCTTCATGCGTGGTTGTGGTTGTTCTGGCCCAAGTGTCTATAGGCATGGTTATGTGTGGTTTTTGTGGCCCAAGTGTTTCCAGGCAGGATACATGTGTGGTTGGGATGGCCCATAAGGTTTTTTTTGGGGTGGTAGTGAGACTGTAGCGGAACCGGTGGGGGTGGTCTGATGCGTAGGATGTCTTAAATAACCAGTGGTAAAGTGGTGTGGGGTACCCAAATATTAATGTTCTATTACTATTACTTTACCTTACTTTGGTTATTTGGGGAGTGTTCATTGGTGAGGATGGGGTGATAGTTCTCCTTTCTCGGTGTTTTGGTTACGTCTATTTCTAATGGGGCAATAGAATGCCTCCCCACTTTTGAACGAGAGAATTTGGTTTTCCCTAATGAGTATACCAATATACTCACCCTACATATATAAAACTGATTTTAGGTTTCTAAGAGGACTTTAAGGACCATTCTGGACCTCACTAGCTCAGGCTTCAGGAGTTGTCATTGATTCTTTTCTCTCATTTGGTACTTTTCATTAGATTTTTCTTGTACCTTGTATCAGTTTTTTTGAACATGCACGTGGGAATAGATTTTTTTTCATTACTTTTACTTTCAGTTTTTGGAGTTGTTTGAGATTTAATATCTTATCTCCTGATCTTATTAAATAAAAATTGTAATGCCTTTCGTTAAATATGAGATTCAATACCCTTGGTGCTAGTCTCCATTGTGGGGCCTATTGATGGTTGGACTCCCGGGTCATTATCTCTCCTTCAAGTTGAAGAAGGATGGGTCTGGTAGTTTTTTGTACCTTTCTTTATCTTGGTGAAGGTGGGTCATGAATGAATGGTATCAGATGTGATGGTTGATAGATAGAATGTAGACCAGGGTTTGGCATAGTGGGGATCTCGTGGGATGGTTGAAAAATAGTGTTAGGAAATCTTGGTGTTGGAAATATGCTAGGGTAGACTGAATATGACACATGATTTTAAGCCTCCCCGTGATCTGATGCAAGGAATTTGGGCCTACAGAACGACTAGGTGAGGCTACACTGATTTCATGGTAGATACCCTGAGAATTCTATATGCATCATAATGAATTGTGTTCTTTTGTGTATTGGGTGTTTTGAGAATTTAAAATAAATATAATTTTTATGTAAAATTTAAATGGAATATAATACACTAATCAGGCTTAGGAATTCCTTGTTTACCTTGCAACTATGGTACCCAGACTAAGTCCACAAGTAGTGCAGGGGACTGGGGCCCGAGATGCTGATTTGGTCGATTAGTGTAGGATTGACCAAGAGGAAGAGGATAAAAATTGTTATAATACTATACATTTTTTCCAGTGGTAGACCCTCTGGAAGTACGAGGGAAGTATTTTCCACTTGGAGATAGAGGGCTGGTTTGAGGAGCTAGCGATCACCTTTACCTTGATCCGTGCTTCGAGAGAGAACTGGGTTCCATTGGAATTAAATCACATGATGGGAGAAGCACATCAATGGTGGACGCTCTACCTTGGAGAGAGGATGGATACTATGTTATTGTGGGATGACTTCCGGACGTAATTCCTTTCCTCTACAACGATGAACGAGAAGAGGCAGAAGTTACTCTCCCTTAAATAGCGGAGTATGTCAATGTGGGATTTGGGGATCAAGTTCTAGGATCTCCTTCATTTTACTTCAAACCTCTTTCTAGATTAGGAGTCTCATGTGAGACATTTAAAGGAGGCACTCCGACCTTCTCTTCAGTATGCAGTTACCCCCTTCACTAATCTGATGTACTTGGAGGTCCAGAAGAAGGATGAAGCAGTTGAGAGGATGCACATGTTGGAAGGTCTTCCATGAGAGGGTATCCAATTGGGATCATCAAAAGGGAAGGCTCTCAGTAGCATACCTCCAAAAAGAGGACCTTCAAGGTTTTGGCCAACCGGGAGCAGACCTCAATAGTTCTAGTTTTCATCTCCTGGTCCTCACACTTTCTGCATGGGTCTAGGACCGATTTGTTATATATGTGGAAGTCGTGGGTACCTTTGGAACCGGTAACCAGACCAAGTGTAGTACGGTTGGCGTGAATAGGCTTAGCACCCACATCATCATCACTAGTTTCCGGCCAGACCCTTTTAGCAGTAGCAACAGGGATAGCGAGCTCACACTCCACCGAGGGTGGATTATGCCAAAAGAGGATGAACTCAGGGCACTCCTTAGGAACCTCGAATAGGGTGTGATTGGGGAGGTGGCCAATGGATGAGGGGTAGATGAGATGAACGTGGGTAGTTTCATGCCATATAGGTAGCAGTTTCAGTATGTCCAAATGTTTTTTGAGGTAAGAACAGCTTGTTTAGTACTCTTGCATGTGCCTTGTTTGATTCAGAAGCTTCACACTCCTTTGTTACACTCGGCCTAGAGATTTCCTTGGGCCTAGATGTTGAGAGACTCTCCATGCCCCTGGTTCTCCGTAAACTAGTTGGGGGTCATACCATCCTGTTTCATATTTTTCATGAATGTAGAAAGATGTTGGGGCCGCATCAGTCTAGTGGGGATCTCCTTCTGCTGCAAATGCAGCCATACAATGTCATCCTAGGCATTGAATGGATGTTTTCTGTACTTAATGTTATCTACTTCTTCTAGAGAAGGTTTTTTTTCAGATATGGGTGGACAATGTATAACATTCATTGGTGATCATGGTTACTAGGAGGGCAGCCGGTGAGCGGAGCCCCTTATCGCTTTTTCACCTGAGCAGTTAGTGGAGTCAATATACATAGAGATTGTGGAAGTTCTGGGAGTTTTAAGAGAGTTACTGGATAATTTTCCATAAGAGGTTGTGACTCTACCCCCTCAATGTGATGTTTATTTTTTGATAGATTTAAAACTCAGTAATTTTCAAGAGCTGTTACCCTCTCCCAAGGATAGACGATCTCTTTGAACAATTGAGGGCAGTAGGTTTGTTCTATAAGATCGATCTACAGTCTAGGTATCAGTAGTTATGTGTGAAAGATGGTGATATCTCCAAGACTGATTTTTGGTGAAGGTATGACCACTTTGAGTTCATAGTCATTCCATTCAGTGTTAAAAATTTACCTTCTATGATCATGGGTATCATGAACCCTGTTTTCCACAAGTTCTAGGACCGGTTTGTCATTATGTTCATCGATGACATCTCGATCTACTCAAGATCAAAGTAGGAGCATACTGAGAACCTCTGGATGGTCTTGGAGATCCTTCGACACCACTAGCTATATGGGAAGATGTCCAAGTGCATTTTCATAACACGATAAGTGAACTTTCATGGACACATGTTGTCTAAGAAAGGTGTAGTAGTAGATCCATCAAAGGTTGAAGCAGTTGTTTCTTGGGAAACAACTAAGAACATGATTGAGGTTCATCGTTTCCTTGGTCTGGCAGGATATTATCAGAGGTTCTTACATGAATTCTCTTGAGTATTATCTCCTTTGATAGCTTTGACCATAAAAGACTAGGCCTTTATGTGGAATGAGCAGTGCCAGGTATTTTTTAGCTATCTGAAGGAAATGTGGGTCAGTGCTCTAGTGCAAGGTGTTGTTTGAGGTGTTTTTTTTATTCTTATGGTCTTTGATTGGGATGTGTACTAATGCAGAAGAAGGGAGTGCCATCTTATGGGTCTAGGATGTTTTTTCCTCATGGCAGTAACTATTCAACCCATGACCTATAGCTTGCAGTGGTAGTGTTTCCGTCGAATTTGTGGCGGAATTACCTCATCGGGGATCACTTTGTAGTCTTCACAGATCACAGTAGTTTGAGGAATATCTTCACCCAACGAGACCCGAACTTGTGACAACCAAGGTTGGTAGAGCTTCTTCTGGACTAAAACTTCAAGATCTCCTACACTGAAGGTAAGGGGAACATGGTGGCCGATTCCGTGAGCACGAAGTCACAGAAGGAGGCATTTTGAGAGTCAGCAAATTCTTGTAAGGAGATAGAGGAGTTAGCTACCTTACACTTGGATGAAAGGGTAGATGTTGGTAGAAGCTGACTATTTCAGATGAAAGTGTATTAATCTCTATTGTGGCAGTTGGAAGAGTCTTAGTGGGGATACTCAGAGAGTGAAGTGGTGCACAATCGAGTTGACCAGGAAAATGCTCTAGAAGGGTGGTTGGAGGATAGTCAGAATCAGATGATTTTCCATGGGAGGTTTTTTTCCACATAGATGATCTATGAGGGAGTTATCCATGAGTTCCATCACTCACTCCTAGAGGTACACCTAAGAGTTTCCAAGATGCAACGAGTCTTAAGGGAAAAGTTTTGGTGGATCAGGGTAAAATGGGTAGTGGCGGAGTTTGTGGCATGGTGCTTGGTGTTTCAGCAAGTGAAGGTTGAATACCACATCCAAAGAGGTTTGTGGCAGCCTTTAGATGTCCCCGAGTAACGAATTAATGACATATCAATGGAATTAATCACATTACTACCTGGGGTTTAAGGAGGCTGCGATGCTATTTGGGTAGTGGTAGACCGACAGACGAAATCATCTCACTTCCTGCCGATCAAGGAGCAGAGTATGGTAGATTCCATAGCATGAAGATATGTGGATGATGCGGTGCTGTTTCATGGAGTTCCAAGGTCCATAGTCTTATATAAGGTTGCAAGGATTACCTCACGAGTCTGAAGGGGATTGCTGCATGCTTTTCGCACCCAACTATGCCTTAACACCTCTTTCCACCCCAAAGAGATGGGAAGACAGAGTGGACCATCCCGATGTTTGAGGATATACTATGGGCATGTGTTTTGGAATTTAGGGGATCATGGGTACGAAATTTTCCCTTAGTAGAGTTTTCTTACAATAATATCAATCACTATAATATTGTCATGGTAACATTTGATTCCTCGTATAGGAGGCCATGTCGTTCACCCATGCCATGGACTAAGGTTTGGGAGGTAGGTGTTCTTGGCCCAAGGGTAGTGCATATCATAACAGAGAAGGATTGGATTTTGTTTCAGAGGATAAATGCAGCCCAAGACTGATAGAAGTTATATGACGATCGTAGGAGTAGAACTTTGGAGTTCGAGGTTGTAGACAATGTGTTCTTGAAGGTTTCCCCTCAATGTGGGCAATGAATGTTCAGAAAGGGGAGAAATCTCTCTTATAGGTTCATTGAGCCTTTCGAAGTGTTGGGGAGAGTTGGTTAGGTGGCATATTAGCTAGAATTTCCACCTCAGTTAGAAAGGATCCATGACTTTTTCCACATCTCCCAACTTCATTGATATCTAGACGATGACTCCCATGTAATTCACTGGGGAGAGTTAGATATTGGGCACGACACTACATTTGTGGAGTGAGCAGTAAGGATCAAGGATCGAAAGGAGAATGTGATTCATGAATGGTCAATCCCTTTGGTTTGTGTGTTTTGGAGGCACAATGGCCTCGACTAGATTACCTTTGAGCGAGATGCTCAGATGTGTGCCCAGTTCCCAGAGCTATTTTGAGTTAATGTTATGAGGATTCGTTGATGTTCTTCTTTCAAGGAATTTTTGTGATGTAATGATATCCTTGTTTTGTTATGAGATGAGTTGTTCCCTTTACCTTGTGAATGTGTATGAAAAGACTCGATGTGTTGGGAAGGGAGAAGAGGATTCCTAATCAATACACTTCCGCACAAATGCAATTAAACCCATACAGGTGACTCAGTGCCTCCCAAAGAAGATAATATCTTGTCAAGGAGGAAAAAAAATACTTGAACCATGTGTCCAAACAAAGTGATATTTGGGTATTTTATGGATGTTTGGGGTTGGTTTATCCCCGAGAGGTATCTTCCAAGGTGGGTGTTCAGACCCAACCTTTTTTTAGGTTACTCATGAATTCTCGAGGACAAGAATAGTTTTATAGGTATCTAATGTAATGTATTGAACCCTCCTGGTTCATTACCTTTCCAAATTTCTATGTGTTGGGGTGTCCGGGGAACCATTAGTGAGTTAGGAGGATGTCAGTGTCGGTGAAAACGTGTCACCGTGGTGTCACCTATCAGTACTATCGATCGGTCTCACCGATCAATTCCACCCATCGGCCCCACCGATCGATATCACTGATCTGTCTCACCAGTCAGTCTCACTGATCAGCTTCACTAATAAAATTTCATGACCAGATTCACTGATCCACTTCACTGATCTGCTTCACTGATCCACATCACTGACCCGATTCACTGATCATCTTTAACGATTAGCTTCACTGAGCCGCTTCACTGATAAGCTTCACCAAACAGCTTCACAAATCAGCTTCACCGATCGGCTTCACTGATCAGATTCACTAATCTACTTCAAGGATCAGTTTCACTGATCCACTTTACTGATCCATTTCACTGATCAGCTTCAATGATATGCTTCAGGGATCAGCTTCACCGATGAGCTTCACCAATAAGCTTTACTGATCCGCGTCACCGATCAGCTTCACTAATCCACATCATTGATCAGCTTCACCAATCTCACTAATTGGTTCCACCCATCGGTCTCACTCATCGGTCTCATCGATCTGGTTCACCGATATGCTTCAACCAACCATCTTTACTCGATCAGCTCCACCGATCCATTTCACATATCAGCTTCACTCGACCAGCTTCACCCAATCATCTTTACTTGATCAGCTTCACCCTATCATCTCTAGTAATCAGTTTCACTGATCATCTTCACCTAATCATATTCACACAATCGGCTCCACTGATCAGTTTCACTGGTCAGCTTCACCCGATCAGCTTCACCCAATCTACTTCACTTGATCAGCTCTACCGATCAGTTTCACTAATTGACTTCACCTAATTAGCTTCACCCAATTAGCTTCACCTGATTAGCTCTACCGATCAGTTTCACTGATGTTCTCCACCGATCAGTTTCACTGATACACTTCACCCAATCCACATCACCCGATCGACTTCACACGATCTGCTTCACCCAATCACCATCACCCAATCAGCTTCACCTGATCAACTTTACCTAATCATCTTCACCTGATCCGCTCCACTGATCGATTTCACCAACTAGTCTCACCAATCATTGTGTCATGGATCGGTGCCACCACAGGGGGGTTTGGGTTCCATTCCCATGTTTTCCCGTAAAACCTCTTTGAAGTATTCTTACCATTTAATGTGGTTTAGGGCCATTTAAACCCTATAAATTTAAATCCCCTAAGAATGGATGGAACCTTTAGTTACCAAAATGTGTGGCATATCACACCCTTTTTCCGCATTTTAAAGCTTCCCGTGTTTTGCAGTTCCACACATGTTACATGTTTATCTCTGTTTAAAGGAAATATATTAACACACAACCGTTATCTCCACTATCTTTGAGGATAATTATTAAATCCTAAAAAATTATAATTTTTAAATCAGCCCAGCCACATGGTTGAACCATGATCCACTTTTTATGCACTTTGAGATTGCACAACCGATAACTCTAGGGTCGGTCCTTTTATCACCCGTGATCTTCTTCATCCCTAGTCTCTTTCCTTTCCTTGGTACGTTTGGAGTCCCTCTTCATGGGAAAAATCGTGCGACTGTGATGGAGCCTTTCCTGCTCACTCTTGGAGTACTTGAAGTTCTTCTTCTGTATGTCACACATCCCTAGTTCTTTCAGCAAGGAAAAAAACATCAATCCTTGATCATCCTGGTATGGGTTCTTCTTTCATCTATCTTTACTATGTATCATACGATGTGGTCATAATGATGTTACCTTGGGACGTAGATGAAATCAAATTTGAAAAAGATAATAAAATAATATTTAAAGAATGAATTGGTGGGAATGATGACGATGTTGTTGTGTTATACCCTTTTTTATGTTTTGAATTGTATGGGCCTTTGTCCACAGAAAATCATGGTGATTGATGGCGGTTCTTTGTGAACTAATAAAGATCTGTTTTCTGGAAAATCTTGTGATTGAATGAATACGACATGGAAACTGGTTAATTACATAAACTTAGTTGATTAAATGGATTCCCGATGAATAAGAATCCTTGTGTGATCACCCTGCTTAGCCAAATAGAAAGAAGTAACTTAATGAAAGGTGTTGTCTAAATCTGAGAACTTCCTTGCAATTTTCTGGTAATGTGTATGGTTGTTCTGTTTGATGCCTTATGGGTTGACATGGAGGGAAATGAAAATATCTGGGAAATAAGTGGTTGGTTTTTGAATCTAAGGTTTTTCAGAGCTAGTATGTTGGGCCTTAGTTTGGTTCTAGTACTTTGAGGGATCTCACAGATCCCTTTCGTTGTTACTAATAAGAGAAAATAGTGTGAATGATTAAAAGTTTTCTTGGCTATTTTCATTCATTTTTTTGGCCTGTGGTTATGACTATTAGTTTCCCGATAGTGAAGGAATATTTAAAAAGAAAAAATTGAACATGATAACGAGATTGAGTATAGAGGGGATTGTTTTCCAAAAATGGGTTGTGCTCTAGTTGGGGCTGTTGTGTATTTGTGCATGTATAGATAGAAATGAGAGTGGTGGAATTTGGGATGGATGTCTGTTTTATAACCCTTAGGTTGGGATGAGTGTTATATTACCTATATATACAATTTTTAGTTCTTTTTTCTTACACACACCCCACCCATGTTGATAAATTCATCCTGAACACCCCTATTTAATGGGGGAGGGTGTTTTCCCCAACATTATTATGAGTGATTGGTTATTAGCACCTTTTTTCTCCCTCTCACAGGTAGCCCAATATCCTTCTAGTATGCAATGGAAACCTAAGTTTAATTATAGCCCTAGACTCTTTGTCCAGGGTGTGTTGTGGTGGTTGGCCTAGGTGTGTGTGGGCAGGTTTATTTCTCAAGTATCTTCGGGATGAGTCCCAGGTGTTTTAGGGTGTGGCAGTGGTTGTTTAGGCTGAGGTGTCTTTGGGCGTGGCAGTGGTTGTTGTTGCCCAGGTGTCTATAGGAATGGTTATGTGTAGTTTTTGTGGACAAGGTGTTTACAGGTGGGATATATTTGATGTTGGGATGACCCATAAGGTTGTTGTTGGGGAAATAGTGGGACTGTAGTGGAACCTATGGGGGAGGTCTGATGTGTAGGATGTCTTAAATAAGTAGCGGTAAAGTAGTGTGGGGTACCCAAATATCGATTTTATATTACTATTAATTTACCTGAATTGCATTATTTAGGGAGTGTTCCTTTGTGAGTTTGGGGGGATAGTTTTCTTTGTTAGCTGTCTTGGTTGCCTCTATTTCTCACGGGGAATTAGAATGCCTCCCCACTTGTGCATGAGAGATTTTGGTTTTCCCTACTGAGTATACTTTTATACTCACCCTACATATATAAAACTACTATCAGGTTTCTAGGAGGACTTTGAGGACCATGCTGGACCTTACTAGCTTAGGCTTCAGGAGTTGTCGTTGCTGCTTTTTTCTCTTTTTGTACTTTTCTTCAGAGTTTTCTTGTACCTTATATTAGTTTATTTTGAATATTCATATGGGAATAGATTCTTGGATTTACTTTTACTTTTAGTTTTTTCAGTTTTTTGGGATTTACCATCTTCGCTACCAATATTATTAAATAAAAAGGGTAATTCCTTCAATTTTATGTGAGATTTTATACACTTTGTTCGAGTAATCACTTTAGGGCCTATTGTAGGCGGGACTCGGGGTCATTATATATGCTTCAACTTGATGAAGGAATGGTATCACAGTTTTCTGTCCCTTTCATCATCTTAGTAAAGGTCGGTCATGACAGTGTGATATGAAAATTCACAACATGATTCCACCAAAGAGTCCATGTAAATAATTTTTAAAAACACTAAATAAATTATATCTTGAAACTACATATAAAGTTCATTTTTGTATATATAGAAATCAAACATAAACAAGTAACATGTTTTACAATATTCACAAAACATCTACCTTTTTCATGTTTTTTGGAAGAAACATTTTAAAGAAATACTTTACAAACATGAATATTGGAATTAATAGTTTTAACTAAAATAATAAAATAATGTATACCATTCAATGTTTCCTTTAAAATTATTTTTGATCAATTCATATGATAATGTTTTTTTGAAAACCATAACCTCTTTAAGTGAATTAAAAATAATACGTTGAATTTATTAAATATAAAACAAAAATTACACTTTAATTTAGAATATTTCATGGAAAACAAATTTCCTAAATAATTTTAATGTAAAACAAACCATTAAAAAAATAATGTAAATATCAATAAAGTGGTGAAATCTTAATGAATCGTAAAAATTTAAATAAATTTAAAGAAATGGAACCACAAAACCAAAAATAAGATAGGGGGACACAAACTAATGTGGAATGGGGTCATATAAAAAAGTCATTTAAAATAATTATGCATTATGGTAAACTCAATAGCTTTAATTATAAAATGATATTGGACCAATATTTTAAAACCCAAGGCCCTATGTGAACATAACAAAATAATCCACGCCGACAGCTCTGAGTGTCTCACCAGAAAAAAAACCCCTTACCTAGTTGAAATCATAATAAAGATAATTACTTGTCATGAAACATCAACCTACATACATAGGCTTACCACATATTTAATCAATTGGAGGTGATAAAATATGTGAATTAAATGATCAAAATAATGATTAATAATAAAACACAATAAAAAAATATCACACCTCACTACCAACACCCATGTAGGAAATAAATCCTTTTGCATCATTCAAGCATAAAATCATATTAATCAATCCATATCCTATAAAGGGGAAAATAAAAATTCATTGTGTATTCATAAAGGAAGGTGACTCTAGTTCACGATATCCTGAAATTATTAAAATCCTTTTTATAAAGTGCCAAATGGTCCTTTATAATCAAAGTTGGGATACCAATTTATTCTACATTACTTATATATATAATTAAAAAAATAGAAATTATTTAAAAGTAAAAAAATTCATTTGAAACGCCACTTAGACACCATAAAGGCCATCATGTTTCAAATACCTATTATTTTTTGAAAAATAAACCCCTCTTTAAAAAAAAGTTTTGAAAATATAGAACACCCTATTGAACCATGTTTTCCTATTTAGAAATCAAGATGATGTCGGCCATCTCTTTAAATTCTTAAAAATAATTTAAAAGGGAGTCTTGAGAATTTAAATAACCACTTGTCCCACAAAACAATTTTTTAAAAATGGATACTAAGTATCCATTGATAGATCATCTACTCCAAATGTAGAAATATATGAAATCATTTTATAAAACCCTTAAGGGTCTCAGAAATAGATATATCTTGATAATAAATGAATTCAAATCACTCTAGAGTTTCATGAGTTTCTTATGAAATGAATTGCATAAAAATATGTACCTCAATACAAGCAAGAAATAACCACCCTCGATAGTGAAAAGAAAATATTGTAAGGAATGGTCCTCTATATTCCGAAGATAATAAAATACCCAATATCAGACTAATAATCATTATAAATTTTTTGAACACAATCTATAGGGTTACTAAAATTAATGAAACAATGACGAATAGGATAATTTATGTAGAAGGTTTGAGGAAAGAGGTGTTACCTTTTTGATATCTTACGAAATCTCTAAGGAATATTCTAAGAAAGCACCAACTAAGCTTAGAAGAGGAAAATTAAATGTATGGGAGGTTTTTAGTAAAAAAATGGGGTAAATTATGGGTAAAGAGGTTAAAAATAGATTTTAGAATTGAATGAAATTAAAATATTTATGTGACTGATCATAATACATGGTTTGGAAATATGGTTTTGGAAACCTTGTGCCAACTATGAGGTTACCACTATCAAGGAACTCAATTAATTTCATAGTATAGCTAAATAGTTTCAACTAACCATATGAAAAATTTATAACCTAGCATAAATTATCAAATATTGACACAAGGTTTTCCTTAGAAACATCACAAATTAAAGAATCATATACCAATCATCTAAACCACTCTCGAAATAACATCCCCCTTCTTCATAGTTTGGGTACATAGTTAGTAATAATCATGTTCAATCATTTTCCTAGACCTTTAACTTCCATTTTCTTATTTTTCAACTTCCACCACCCAAAAAATTAAAAAAAAACTTTAAAAACCCAAAATTATATTCAATATAATACAAAAATGTCTAGAGGCATGACAAAGAAGATATCTTTTGTTACATGATCGAGTTGTCAGAGTATTGACTAAATCCAAAGCCATGGATTTAAATATAAACTCCATATAATATGTACAATAAATAAAAACTAAAAGATTAATAGATGGTGATACATATTATTCTTTATGCTTTATAATATATTTCAAGACAAATAGATGATATTACATAGTTAGTGTTTACATGGGGTAATTGCATATATGACTTATCCTTATCCCTTAGGTTCAATGATGTGTTTATAGTTATATCTCTCTTTCTTTTGTGTATGAATAATTTATATCAAGATAAAGTTCTACAAGTCCACACAAAAATTATATCCCAATATTTAATGAAGTTGGTTAAATTGGTGATTTTGATTTAGTGGGTCCAATATGTATGGGTCCATGAATATTTACATCTGGTAAATCCTAATTAACTAAATAATTATATTAAATTATATTTTATCATGTTTAGAATAAGTGTAATTAAATTTAATTCTCTATGAATTATCATGTTATTTTGGTATATAAGGTGAATACTAGAATTTTTTTAGAATAAGTATTTTTAATGCATGGTTCGTTAAAATAAATCCAAAGGAATATGTTTAGTGGATTGTTTATATTTACCTATGTTAAATTTGTGAGTGTTATATATGGGTGATGATTTTATCCTGACACAAATGAAATGTTTACTATTTAATTTAGAATATAATAAGTCTTTAAGTGTGGTTAATGATTTTTAATGATTAAATTGAAATTAAGAACATTAAATCTATTTATAGAAAAATGTTTTAAAAAATATGGTATAGAGAGATTCATTTAATTAATTATCTATTCTATCCACCATTATGTCTTGTTCTTAGGAGATAACCTGATAGGATACTTATAAAAAATCAACAAGAGTACTTTTGTTGATCACATGATATTTTTATGATCAAAGGAACAACATAAATATATAAATTATCAAATGATAGAACATGAGTATCATATAGTAGTATACTAATGGATATGAATCATGTTTTTATGTTCTATATGTCTTCATGATCTGGTCCTTCCAAATATGAGATGTCAATACTGAGAATATCACAATGACATTTCAAAAACAAACATTGTAAGATTTAATTTATGTATTCATTATTAAAATTGTTTTCATGACATTCATATGATTAATTATTTGATTCTATGTTGAATAAAGTTCCTTATAACCTACGTTATCAAATAAAACCAATAATTATGCTTCCAACTTATACCCAGTTTCAACATGTTATGTCGGGGCGATAAGGGAATTTTTTAGTCAATGTTTAGAATAAATATATAGAATTCAAGCAAGTGACGATGATATGGTCCCAAAACCAGACATGATTTGTTTATCAAAATTAATATTTTTTTTATATCTCCATATAATGATCAATATTTTTAGGTATATATATATTTAATAAATAAATAAAGGCAATAAATTGTTTTTGTAGAAACCATTCTTGTTTGGGGGTGGGGTACCATGTGAAAAATGGTTGCAATAAAACCAATTAAAAGGAAATATTCTATCTTCTGGAAAAGACATTCATGTTTGCACTTACCATGGTGCAATGGAAATGTGGTTAGAAAAACCATGTTTAATAGCTCGCACAATATTGTACGTCAGTGTTATTATAAAAAGTATTTTTTATTTATCATATTACATGCAAGAACAATTCCCACACCTCCCAATTCAACTTTATGGTGTCGTCTAATATTAAAATCTTCAAAATTTTGTACCATCCCAATCCCTAGTCCCATATATTTGGGCCATTAACTCTCACATCTCATTTTAGAAAGAAAATTGAAAAAATAAAAAACCATGAAAAATTTTAAAAATTACTTTAATTAATTAATATTTTTTGAGAATAATGGGATGTGTTTTTAATTAATTAAAATTTATTTAATTTATTTTTAATTCCTGAAAAATACCCACATATAGAATATTATATTAATTTATGTTATGAATTAGGAATAAATTTAGGATTATCATGATATTGGAACAAGCCATGTCTATTTGGTTTATTTATTTTTTAATTTTAATTATTTCAAAAAGTGTTTTTTCATAATAAATAATTTATACATCATTTTTGTTTTTTAACATTTCATATCATTATTTTTTTAATTTCTTAATAGAATGTGAGTCCCTTTTTAATTTAGAAAATTGGTGTTATTATATCTTGAGATTCTACTCACTTTCACAAGATTATGTAGTATAAAGAATAGAGGAATTCATGATGGGTATGTTTGATATGAGTGTTGGAATAAATCTAAAAATAAGAAAACCAAGGGATATATTTTTGAACTACAATTTTATTCATAAATAATTCCTTTAGGGTCTTAGTTTATCCATCATCCACTCTATTTATTGACCGTTAATTTACAAATCACCATCCTGTCATTATATATTTATTTTTTATTACCTGTTTAATTATTTTATTTATGTGTTTATAATTCATGATCACATATGATGGTGAAAATCTTGCATCGATAAAATTAAAAAAAAATTAATGAATAATTACTATTTTTACATGTTTAAAAATTATCAAATTTATTTCATAGGATAATCAATGTAAATAGAGTCAAATTTCATTCACAATGTCAAACAATGATAGAAATACATGAAGTAAATTTTATGTAAAAAAACATCATCCAATCAATTTTTGAATAAGTCATAGTTTATGGTGCTCACCAGCCATAATTTATGGCGCTTCCTTATACTATGAAATTATAATATGTACGATAGGTCCAATAAAAAACTATCCTTAAATAAGTATCAATATATAGCTGGATTCAATTTTTGTGGAAAGTTCTTTTTAAATGTAAGTGATGGTCTTACATGATATGATACTTCACGCAAAATATCAAGGACATATGAGCTAATATCATTATCCAACCAAAAACCTTCCTTAGGACTCATTAAGTCATAACACAGAAGAGATGTTATAAGGATCTATTTTGTTAGTATATTCAAGTGACTAAATATTATGATTCCAATATTTTAGGGAGAATTGTAACATCCGAGGTAAATAAAGAATATGAAATTTTTCATGTTTATTAATATTTGTAAATTAATTGTTAATTTTAATTTAAAGGGAATTCTATGTTCGATGTCATACACAATACATAATAACATGTTTCTTTGAAATCTTACGTTGCACAAAATGTTGAGTTTTACAGAAAAATAACATAATATTATTATTATTTTAAATGGAAGTTAATGCCTAACTGTTCGAATGGTGAGAATGAACAGAACTTAACTAAAAAATTATTATACATGTTTGTTAAATATTTTTTCATTTATGCAATAAATTTTAGAGGCTAAAAATAAGAATGAATCTGATTTTGAGCAAAAATACTATAATATAATTTAGAAGGTCGATTTACCACCTCTTGATGCAGAACCCTATTCAAATCTAATTTTGGTCACTTTGTTATGTTCTACTTGACAAAATAATATTTTCCTTTAGAATCAGGATATAAACAATTACTTTGGGTAAATTTTTTGTATTTTCTGATAAAATTCAATTTTTAATGAATAGTGAAAAGTAATGTATTTTAATTCAAATATGCCTTTTAATATAATTTATTTATATGGTTAGATTATATTTTTAATTAGTTTTAAAGAGTAATTAGATTATATTTTTACCATTCAATCTAATTTTGGTGATTTGAAGAAATTTCACTTTGAAATTGGGCATAAATAAGTTTCAATCTTTTGAAAGTTATTATTTCTTAAGATCAGGCTTTTTTACAATTGGAATAAATTTTAAATTAATTAATCCAAATTCTGTGTTTTTAATTTTTTAAAATATAAATCATTTTTGAATTCGGAATATCAAATATATATTTCGGTGAATTTTGGGAAGTTTTATGAAAAACATCAATTTTTGATGAATTGTGATACCACTAAGTAATAGTTAAACATATGACCTTTTCATTTAAATGAAATTTACCACATCTATGAATTGAATTTAAAAAATATGATAGACATATTTTATATAAGTAAGTAAAATGTGGTTCAATAAGATGAAATTAATTTTTGTGAATAGTAACTTTTGAGTTTTATTTACCATAGTTAAAGGTAAATAGGGTAATTCAAGGTAAAAATAATATCATAATAATAAAAAATTACCTTATCACTTTTCCTAACCTTATTGGGTTTGTCATGGCCGAACTTGGGAATCCTTGGGTCTATTTTGGGACCCCATGGATCCACTTAATAGTGATAATGACACTTTATTTTAATTAACTTAAAGTAAAGGCAAAAATGAGATAAGCAAATATCTTTTAGTAAATAAAGTTTACATAGGGTTATATAAGTTATCCTTTTGACTATAAATCTTATTTGGAAATCCAAAAATATTTCATATATCATGGTATTTTTTTTATAATTTTTAGACATAAAAAATATAAAATTATTTATGACACAATAATGATGTAGTGTTTACCTCATTAATAAATGATTTCAATAAATAAGATTATAAATATTAAAAAATGACCAAAACCTTTACAATTATTATTAGATGAATTTATTTCAACGATGAGTCATCTTATCTTAGATTTTAATGAGTTTTGGATATTTAGAAACCGAAAATCATTATATAACAAAATAATATTTTCACACATTCCTAAAGAGATCCCCCCCCTTATAAAAGGACACCACTTCTAACTCATTCATCACACCTCTCAATACCCTTGTCTCATTCAACCCCTAACCTAATAAGATATTAAGATCCTTCCATTCCACCTATATTCCTTAACTTAGGTATAAGTCACATCAAGGAACCCTTTTGGTTCAAGCCAAAAGTAGTTACCTGTTTTAAACGTAATGTGTTCTTTTAAGTTATTTTGTTTTATTTACCTTATCCAACCACTAAACACTTTTTATTAATTTATTTTATAACAAAAGAAGTATCATTAATATACTAAATTTTTTTATTAGAAGTATTCTATCTTTACTTACACACACCTCCATATAATGGGTAAAGAACATATTGTTTCTGTTGATGACAAACTAACGCCTCACGAAACGATGATTGTTCAATCTTCACCTACCACCTCTTATGGTGGCCATTATGATGGAACTATATGTATATATGATATATATATATATTGTTTATTTTTTCTTTATTCTTCTATATTATTCATTTATAGCATACTTTATGGTTTCCATTATGGTTGAACACTATAATTTCATTTGAGGAAGTGCAGACTACCGCCCCCTCAAAGTGATAAGACTCATTCATGCCATATGTGGGATGTAAAAAGGATGGATTTAATGAAATTATATATTATATTATACTGGAATTATAATACACCTACGTATCATTATTTTTTCATTCCATTAAATACGAAATAGAAATGAAAGTAGTGTTCATGCGTACGTACGACTTACCATCTCCATGAATGGTGCAATTAATTTCTTACCAATAAATGTTAGGTAATAGTATAAATACATATATATAAACTGGATATATATGATATATAAATCTTGAATATAATTCTGGTGATAATGGAATCTTGACCACATGGACAACTTGTAATTATAAGGTGTTCATTTTTTACTCAAGTATAAAATATCGACAAAATGACCATTATTAACTTAAATGATTAAATAATTTTTATAACATGGTAATAAGTGATATAAAAGGAATTATAAAATTGAAAAAGGTTCTTGATAAATTATAAATTAACTTATTTTTATTATTCAGTAAGAACAAGGAACAAACAAGTCATGTCAGACATGAGGTAAGGAGTTTCTTATCCCACTTTTAACTCTGTGAGATTTCCATTGTTCACCACTTATTTATTGCATGTGGTGTATTGTGTACTTCCATTTGATATATATTATAATGATTACATTTATACTCATGGTATTCTGTGATTAATTTGTTGGTTATTAACTTTTGTTCATACGACTCAATTGATAACAACGTGGTAAGGGTTTTTTATCTCACTTTTTATTCCCGTGAGATTCATGCTATATTAGCCACTGTTTCCTTTTTAATGGTGTATATACTGCCCATGATTGTATTCTTGGTGTAATATACATTAATTTATGGGTATTTAAATCTTCATTGTATGAACTTTCTTTCATGGGGTGTATGCTTCATATGTTACCAAATCGGTAAGGGAATTTCAAATTTCAATTTCCACTCATTGGGATTTACGCATACTTCCTTGATTATTTTACTCCAAGATTATGTTTAAAATCAATATTTATTTAGTTATATAGTAATTTACACTCCACTTTATGTGGATATGCTTATGATACACATAATCAACCAATTAATAATTCCTCAAGTCATCAATATGAACTTGATAAGAGCAATTTTAACTCAATTTCCATTCATCGAGTTAAACATCCAAGTCAATGGTGTAGTTTTTACAAAATTATTTCTGAATGTTTTATGATTGATTTAAACTTAATGTACAATCATATTTAGTTTATTTTATTTTTCACACATTATTAACAATTTGACTTATCCTTAATCTAAGGATACCATCTTTATAAAGAATTTTTCCTCAATTTACATTCCATTTAGACTTCATTATTGTTATGCACTAAATCAGTTTTATATGGTGTATATACTTTCCTTTGATTTATTATATCATGAATATCTCTATTCTCATGATATTATAATATTTTATTTATTTTATTCCCCAATTATTTGTTTTCAAGCGTCTCTCATTTGGTTAAGAACTATTTTACTAAAATATCGTTTAAATGTTTTTATGATTTATTCATCTAAATCATTATCATTAATGTTCATGTTTTAAAAAAGGTTTTAAGGATTTATTTAAATGGACTTTAATGTTTTAAAAACTTAATTCTTTTAAAATCTTCAACTTGGTATGAGAAACATTGATTCAATTTTTTTTTATTAAATGTTTTAAATGGTTTTGAAAATGGTTTGATAAAGCACTGATTTTGTCTATATCTTGAAATGATATGTTATGATTTCAATGTGAAAATATTATATTTCCCTTTTTCTTGTTTTTAGTGTTATGGATATGTTATGGTTATTGGTAATTTTTTACATATATGGATGGTTCCATGTTAAACCTAGGGCGGGTGAGCCGAAGATAGCTCTCCAATGCATTGGGTAACGTGAAAAAGCTAAACGTTAATGTTTCTCCTAATATAATTAGAGAATATACTGTGATGGGTATTCCAATGTAACACCCTATGTTGCTTTGATTGCTACAAGGTAAGTATTTTATATATTCCATAAGTTACCTTTACGTTTTCTGATTTTCTTGTGTTATTCATAAATCTTATGATTTCATGAGGTATGTTATGATTGAAAATTAAGGTTTCATTGTTTTGTATTTATTTATTGGATAATGTTTTAATTCCTTATTTTATATCCTTTACTATGATTTTTATTCTCATACCATGTTCTCGAAATGTTTTCCACAGGAATTAAAGATGAATAAGGGTCATGGATGAGATCGAGGAAAGGTCATGCTGTCTAAAACATGGAACTAGACATATTTCTTTTTTATTTTATAAAAAAAAGGATACTGAGTAGTAGTGTGTAATTGTAATATTCAAGTTGATATGTAATATTTATGGACTAATTCTCTAAAACACTAAACGTGAAAAGATCCTCAATGAGAATTATTCATTTAATTCATGATTAGTTAATGTTTAAGGTTGGGTCTTTATAATTGGTATCTGAGGTCTTTTTAGATAACTTTAGAGGTTAGGGTGTTCTTTAAGCATATATGACATTGCCATAATGGTTAGGATTTTAGAAAGAGTCTTATTTATTTTAGATAAGGTGAATTAGTTTAATAAAACATGAATAAGTATATCATTGTATTTACCCTCCTCGTAAGATATTTTATGATGGATTTACTGATATACTCAAACATACCTTTTTGTTTTTAGTAAATGGATCTATCTAGCAGGCACCGAAGTAACAGGGGATGTGAAGAAACTGTGATGATTTTCTGAATAAGAAACTGAATGAAATGGGAGCTGCAATGAGAACTCTTGTGTTTATTCTCAACCAACAATCTAGAGTCATGATTGACCACATGAACCTTGGTGATCTTTATAAGGCATCGTATATGCGAGAAACAAATCCCAACAGATGTTCAGGTAGTAATCATAAAGGTAATCATATAAAAAAACCTACGTTTCAAGGATGTGGAAAGAAACACATAGGAAAATGTTTCAAAGGGACAGAAAGATGAAATAGATATGGAAGTGAAGGTTATAAAGTAAGAACCTTCCATGTAAAAAGGAAGCATCCTGGTGAATCTAGGAAAGGGAAAGAAGTTATTTGTGAGGGATGAATTGAATATTTTAAATGTGGTAGGAATTATCCTTATACAAACAAATGTCTTATGAAGAAGGTTCAAGAATGGGATCACCAAGATTATACCAATATATGATTACCAATACCTAATGCTTTTCCAATTGGGGTTGATAAAACCGAAAATGACCAATGAAAGGTATGGATTATTTCTTAACTGATGTTTAGACATGGTTGAATCTTAGGATATTATTCATGATGTTGCATGCAGGAAAGAAGAATTTCAGAATAAGTTGGAAAGTAATAGTTAATGGACCATGAAGAATTTGGAATGAGAAAGAAGTCAACATATAAGGGATTCAATTATTATGATAGATTTTAGGATGGTGGAATGATTAAAAGTAGTAAGGCTCTTTTGATAATGGGATTATGTTAGAAGTCTTTTTATAGTATGTGTAACCCCGAAGTTTGATATATGAAAATTTTATTCATGGAATAATTATCTTTTCTTTTGTAGATATAGTTATAAAGAACAATTTGGGTTTATATTTTCCTTGAATTTGATGAAATTACAGTTTAATACATTTTGGGATGCAAAATGAAAATTATTAGATAACCTTTGTGGTTAAAATATGTTATTGTTATTTTTGATGAATTTATCTCTTTTCTGGGAATGTTATAGAATTATATAGTTTTTTAAAAAGAACAACACGCAGACCGTGTGACAACCCATTTCGTCAGACAAAGTAGCGAGAATCGAACCCACAACCAAAGTGCAACTAGGATTTATCGCCTACCACTGGGCTACCGAAGTCCCTAGTTAGTATGATTAATTCTTTTTAGTTAAATGATTTTATTAATAAAAAATAAGTATATTTTGGGTTATCTATAGAAATGATTAACCCATCATGGAGAATATGTGATTATGTTAATTAATTTTCAATATGTGATTTTAAGAGAAACTGATTTTTTAGAGATAAATGTTAAAATTTATCTTGAATGACTATGTAATTGAATCCTTTTGAGATTTGGGTTTCAATATCAGTTTTGATTCCTTTTTAGAATTTTATGGATAGTTTTTGTTGAATGGTACTTATTGAACTTTGGGTATTGTTTGAATTTTTTTGGAGATTAAGTGTAGTTTTTTTGTAAAAGATTATCCTTTTTTGGGATTATATGAACTTCTTCTATCCATTTTGGTTTTGGTTAATGTATAAAGACATGGGAAAAATATAGTTCTTCTTTCATGGATTATGTGATTCTATAGAAGTTTATTATAGCACTTTGAATGTGAACAAGTCATCTTGAATACTCATCATTTGAAGAGAAAATGAGTTTGGGCTTGGATTTTAGTAAAGGATGAAAGTATATTTGACAAGTAAGTATATTTCCTTATATTTTTAGTTAAGATCATAAATAAATTCCTCAACTTTATGAAAAGTGACTTAAAACTAAAAAATTTTCTTTTAAATTTTCCTACTGGGGAATCAAAGGCCTTTTAACCCATCACATGTTTGTGGTTTTCTGGTAGATAACTTTATCCTAATCATGTTTTCTATCACTCTCTATCAGAATATGATTGTTTGTTTTCCCGTCGATATCCATGTTTTCATGGAATCATATTATATTTTGTCTTGGGTGACCTTTATACTTATATTCCTTTATTTTAATGTGATATATTTGTTGACTCTTTTCCGATATGGGACATTCATTGATGTTTCCGAGCCCAATTTTAAAATTACGAGGATACAATTCCCAAATGTTTGGAAGGATGTAACATCCTAGGTAAATAAATAATATTTTATTTTTAAATTTATTAATATTTTTAAATTAATTATTAATTTTCATTTAAATGGGATGCTATTTTTGATGGAATACACGATACACAACAACAAGTTTCTTTGAAATCTTACGTTGCACACAATGTTGAGTTATACTGAAAAATAATATAATATTATTATTATTTTAAATGGAAGTTAATTCCTAGACATTGTAATTGTGGGAATGAATAGAACTAACTAAAAAATTATTATACATTTTTTTTAAATATTTTTACATTTATCCAATAAATTTTAGAGGCTAAAAATAAGAAATAATCCAATTTTATATATAAATACTCTAATATTTCTTTAAAAGGTTGATTTACTGCCTTTTGATGGTGAAACCACTTTAAATCTGGTTTTTATCACTTTTATATGTTCTATTTGACAAAATAAAATTTTTCTTTAGTATCGGGACAACTAAATTAACTTAAGGAAATTTTTTGGTTTTTTCTGATAAAATTCAATTTTTAATGAATAGTTAAAAATACTGTATTTTAATTCAAATATGACTTTTAATATAATTTATTTATACGGTTGGTTTATATTTTAAAGTGGTTTAAAAGTGTTATTAGATTATATTTTCACCATTTAATCCAATGTTGGTCATTGGAAGAAATTTCACTTTGAAATTTGGCATAAACAAGTGTCAATCTTTTGATAATTATTATTACTTAAAAACACACTTTTTGTTTTGAAAATGGGAATTAATTTTAAATTAATTAATAAAACTTATATGTTTTAAATTTGGTAAAATATATATAATTTTTGAACTTGGAATATCACATATATCTTAGGCTGAATATTTGGTATTATTCTGAAAAACATCAATTTTTGATGAATAGTGAAACCACTAAGTAGTACTTAAAAATCTGACATTTTCATTTAAATGAAATTTTCCACTTCTATGAATTAAATTTATAAAATCCAACATACATGGTTGTTATTAGTAAGTAAAATGTGGTTCAATAATATGAAAATAATATTGGGTGAATAGTAAGTTTTTACTTTTATTTACAGCGGTTAAAGGTAAATAGGGTAATTCAAGTTAAAAAGAATGTCATAATAATAAAAAATTACCTTAAAACTTGTCCTAACATTATTTCATGAGTCATGTCCGACAATGGGAATCCTTGGGTCTATGTTGGGACCCCATGGATCCACTTAAGAGTGACGATGAAAATTAATTTTAATTAACTTAAAGTAATGGAAAAAATGAAATAAACAAATATCTTTTAGTAAATTAATTTTTAAGGTTATATAAGTTATCTTTTCAACTATAAGTATTATTTGGAACGATAAATATATTTCCAACATCATGTTAGTTTTATTATAATTTTTGGACATCAAATAAATAAAATTATTAATGACACAGTAATGATGTAGTGTTTTTCTTATTAATAAATGATTTAAATAAATAAGATTATAAAGATTAAAAAAATCGGTTCAGTTTTTATTGGACAAATTTATTTCGACAATGAGTCATATTATATTCTACTTTAATGAATTTTGGATCTTTATAAACCGAAAATAACTATATAATAAAATAATATTTTCACACCTTCCTAAAGAGCCCTTCCTCGCCTTATAAAAGAACACCACTTCTACCCAATTTCTCACACCTCTCAAGCCACTTGACTCATCAAACCCCTAACCAAATAAGCTCTCCAAATCACTATCTTCCACCTAGAATAATTATCTAAGGAATAAGGCACATCAAGGATGCTTTTGTTTTAAACCCAAAGGAGTTACCCGATTTAAAGGTAACGTCTTCTCTTAAGTTATTTTGATTTATTTTCCTTCTCCAACCCCCTAAACTCTTTTTATTACATTATTTTATATCCAAAACAGTATCCTAAATTTACTATGTTACTTATATGATAAGAATTGGAACTAAACTTACACACACCTCCATCTAATGGGTAAAGAACATACTGTTTCTGTGGATGACAAACCAACATCTCACGAAATGATGATTTCTCATTCATCTTCTACCACCTCTTATGGAGGTCGTTATGATGGAACTGTATTTATATATGATATATATATATATATTTTGTTTTATTTATTGTTCTTTATTTTTTACTTATATCATACCATTATGGTTTCTATTATGGGTAAACGTGATAATTTAATTTGAGGAAGTGCGGACTACCGCCCCCTCAAAGTGATATGACTCGTTCATGCCATACGTGGGATGTATAAAGGATTAAGTTAATGAAATTATATATTATATTATACTTAAATTATAATATACCTATGTATCGTTATGTTTTCATTCCATTAAATATGAAATTTAAATGAAAGTAGCGTTCATGCGTACGTACGACTTACCGTCTTCATGAACGATGCATTTCATTTATTACCTCTAAATGTTACGTAACATTATAAATATATATATATATATATATATATGGGATATATACGATATATATGATATATAAATCATGAATATAATTCTTGAGATAATTGAATCTTGACCACATGGAAAACATATAATTATAAGGTGTTCATTTTTGACTCAAGTACCAAATATCGACAAAACGACCATTATTTACATAAATGATTTCATTATGTTTATAACATTGTAATAAGTGATATAAAAGGAATAATAAAATTGAAAAAGGTACTTAATCAAGTATAAATTATCTTAAGTTTATTATTCAGGAAGAACAAGGAAAAAATGAGTCAAGTTGGACACGAGGTAAGGGGTTTCTTATCTCACTTTTAATTCTGTGAGACTTCCATTGTTCACCACTTATTTATTTCTTGTGGAGTTTTGTGTACAACCATTATATATATATTATCATTATTTTATTTATATTCATGGTATTCTGGGATTCATTTGGTGGTTATTAACTTTTGTTCATATGACTTGATTGATTACAACATGGTAAGGGTTTTTAATCTCACTTTTTATTCCCGTGAGAATCAAGATATATTATCCACTACTTCATTTTATATGGTCTATGTAATGCACATGATTGTATTATTGGTGTAATATACCTTAATTTATGGGTATTAACATTTTCAATGTATGATACTTCTTTCATTGGGTGTATGTTTCATAAGTCACCAAATCAGTAAGAGAATTTCAAATTTCAATTTCCACTCATTGGGCTTTATGCATATTTCAATGATTATATTAATTTAAGATTATGTGTAAATTCACTATTTATATAATTATGTAGTAATTTAAACTCCCATTTGGGTGGATATACTTCTGATACACAAAATCAATCAATTGATAAATTCTCAAGTCATCGACATGAACTTGATAACAGTAATTTTAACTCAATTTCCATTAATTGAGTTAAACATCCAAGTCATTGGTGTTGTTTTTAAAAAAATATGTGTGAATGTTATCTGATTTATTTACTTGGAAATGTCCAATCATATTGAGTGTATTTTTATTTTTCACACATTATGATGTATTTGATTTATCCTTAATATATGGATACCATCTTTATAAGTGATTTTGTCTCAATTTTTATTCCATTGAGACTTCATTGTTTTTATGCACCAATTCACTTTTATATCTTGTATATAATGACCTTTTGGCATATTATATCATAAATATATCTACTCTCATGATATTATAAGCATTTATTGACTTTATTCCTCAATTATTTATATTGAAGCACCTCTCTTTTGGTTAGGAACTCTTTAACTAAAATATCGTTTTAAATTTTTTAATGATTTGTTCTTATTAATATTTATCATTAAATTCCATGTTTTAAAAATGGTATTAAGGATTTATTTATATATAAATTAATTTTTTAAAATTTTAATACTTTTAAAAGCATAAAAGTTGTATGGGAAACTTTGATTCCAAAATATCTTTATTAAATATTTTAAATGGTTTTGAAAATGGTTTGATAAAGCATTGATTATGTCTATATCTTGAAATGATATGTTGTGATTTCAATGTGGAAATGTAATATTTCATTTATTATTATTTTAAGTGTTATGAATATGTTATGGTTTATGGGAATTGTTTACATATATGGGTGGTTCTGTGACAAACCTAGGGCGGGTGAGCCCGAGATAGCTCTCCAATGCATTGGGTAACTTGATAGAGGTAAAAATTAATGTTTCTCCTAAGAGATTTAGGGAATATGTTGTGATGGGTATTCCAATGTAACTACCTCTATAGCTTTGATAGCTACAATGTATGTATTTTATGTATTCCATAATTTACATTTATGATTTATGATTCATGTGTGTTATTTATAAATATTATGATTTCATAAGGTATGTTACGACTGTAAAATGTGGTTTCATTGTTTTGTATTTATTGATGGGATAATGTTTTAATTCCTTATTTCATATCCCTTAATGAGATCTTTATGCACATCCCATGTTTTTGAAATGTTTTCCATAGGAATTAAAGATGAATAAGGGTCATGAATGAGATCAAGGAAAATTCATGCAGTCTAAAACATGGAACAAGACATGTTTCATTTTTATTTTATGAAAAAAATCGATAAAGAGTAGTAGTTTCTAATTGTAATATTCCAGTTGATATGTAATATTTATTGTCTAATTGTCTAAAACTACAAACCTGAAAAGATCCTCATTGTGAATCATTAATTGAAATCAATATTTTGTAACGTTTAAGGCTGAGTAATTATAATAATAGTATTTTTTTAAAAATGGTAGATATTTATGATTAAAAAAAGTATAATGTTTAAACCACTGGTAATCATGTTAAAAGTACTAATATACTATGTTTTATTTTATAGTGAACATACCAAGTAACAATATAAAATAACTATGATCAATATTGGATAATTAATATTTCCTCTATATAAAATATGCCCAATAGTAGTACAACAAAATACATATAGTAGTGTTATTTGGAATGAAATTTTATGTTCTGGAGACCCCATTAACTGATTATCTACATATGGAATCAAGTGGGAGTGCACATTATTCTTACAAGAGACTCATAAATGATACATTTAATATTTATATCATTATTCTATTAATGATTATTGAGTTTCAAAATGAATATATGGAAACATATGGTTATCCAATTTTCCCTCATCAATATGTATTTTATGAGGAAAATGTGAGATGATAAATAAATTAAATTATCATAAAATAATATATATCAGTTTAAAGATAGAATATTGGTTGATCTAAAAGTACTCAAGATGATATAATACATTGATAAATTTGAAGAGTTTATATTCATGTCTGATAAAAATATCCAATACATATCATTATATAAACCTAATCACCATGATACTATAATTTCATTGAGAATTATAAAAATATAGTATGGGGAAGGCTCTTCAGCATCTTTTGGATAATGTTTTCCAAGTAGACTTGAACTTAAATAAAGATAAATCATAAATTATTACGGGGAAAACATGAAAGGAAAAGAAAAAAAGAAAAATTGTAGTGAAATATTAAAGAAAAAATTTAAACATCATATGATGAAGCCATAGATAAAGAGGAAGAGTATTGGACATTATGTTTTTTTATTACATGCTGTAAGAAAGGCCATTAGAAGGGGAATTTTAATGACTTAATGTTGAATCAATCTAATGCTTCTATTTCAGATATATTTTTCATTTCACATAATTTCAATATCTTACTTATTATGTATTAGATATAATTATTTACCCTGACATTTTAATCTAAATACATAAATCATGAAAGATAAAGAATATTATAATAATAGAGTAAATATTCATGTTTTTAATAGATCTTGTCTCCGATTCTAGCTGGAGATGATTATGACATAAATTTTAGTAGTGGTATGTTTATTGTATTGGAAACAAATTTTAATGTATTGGGTATTTACAAAATTATATTCTTAGTGGTAGGTTTATAACTAAAGATATTTTTCTTCACATTGTAAATAAATTTTGTTTTAAGATAAAAAATGATTAATTTTTAAGTAATACTTGAATGAGAGATATCTATAATGGTAATTAATGATGAATATATTAAATAAGAATAAAATAATACATAGTATTGGAATGACAATAAATGGATTTTTTAGAGAAAAATAAATTTTTAAATATATAAAAATTATGTTTTTGGACTCTTTGATTCTAAAACTCTTAGGTATTCAACAAAATTTCTTTTATACCATGGTGGCCAATACACCATTTGGATTTAAAGTTGATCAATCCACAAAGCTTAAATAAATTTTTCATAAAGATATGTGTATTTAATATTTAATATAATCTTTAATTCATATAACTCATGAGATTTATATAAGTAATTAAATTAATATTAGATAAAGTAGAGTATGATCTTGGTATGTTGATAAATGATGCTTAATGAAAGTTAGTTAGAGAATTTTTTAAGAAAAAATTCAATAGTAATTAAAAGTCGAGTGGATATTTTTCTTTAACTCAATCATCTTGATACACATCATGAGAATATGTTAGTAATTTTAAGATTACTACCTTACTTATCATGGTGGGATTAATGATGAGTCTTATATTTTTTTTCTTATTATTTCATTATCCTTTTAGGAAAAGCATTATCAATAGTGGTGTTATCAAAGAATAATATTCCAAAAAACATGAAAAGTGGATATCATATATGTCTTAATATTATAAAAATACAATGTCCCAAATTTATATTTTAAAATTCTTTTCATTTGTTAAGGAAAAGTTTATAAACAAAATTACATAATGAAATACAAAAAACTTTTATTAATTATCACAAGTTGAAAAAATATATTATGAATCCATATGATATAAATGTAATAATAAAGTGAAATAATATATTTCTATAATATGGTTCACATAAATATTAGAGATAGTGTGGTAATGATAGGAATTAATAGATTCAATGATCAAGATACATCAGTATTTTATATAGGAACATGTCATATAATAGCTCATGAAATGAAATTGTTCAAAGACACATACTATATAAGGAAGACAAGACGAATTATAGATTGTTTTATTATAATGAATTGAGGTGATTAATTATTTGTTGAGTATAACTATAATCTTGAGATTCTACAATAAATAATTATGACACATGCCCTCTAATTTAATCATAGTGGTACAATATAACCACATAGTTACATCCACTTGAACGGTTATGGCTGGGAATGTTGAACATTACAAAAAATGTATAAATTTATTACATAAAATTAAAAGTTTCATAATGGTACTATAAACACATATAAATAACATTAAAAAATTCAAAATTTATTTGTTTCATGGAATCCTAGAATTATCATAGATGTGAACAACACTATAAAACATAAAATTATTAAATACGTTATAAGTATATTATATAGGAAATGAAAGTAACTATGATAAAAATTATGTAAATGAATAATGAATAATATATTTGTATTTATTGAAAGTATAATAATTATATAACTATTCCAATAGGTACTGTCTATTAGAAACAAAAAATTACTATTCAAATAATAACCTGGCTGTTAAAAGTATATAAATCTATAGAAATTAATATTTTAATGAAATAAGTTAAAATATTATAATTTTATAAAATGATATCCAAATTTAAAAATATTAAAACATAAATAGATATATATTTTTTAATATGGTTTGTTTGAACTTATTTAGTAATACCAAACTTTTTATGTCAAATTTGAATATTAAAATTTAATAATTTGTTTTTTGAAAATCCATTAAAATATATATGGTATTATTATATTATACTAATTATTATATAAATATAAAAATTATAAATCATACAATATACATGGAATAATAAATAAAGTAAATTTAATTTCTCAAAAAAACATAATAATATTTATTTATGTTAATATTTATATGTGTATTATTTTATTTAATTTAAATGATGAATTTATAAAAATTATAAATTTTATTTTTATAAATTGAACTCATTTTTTGAATCATAACATTAAAATTAACATGGATTTATTTTTCTGTAAGTTTTTGAAAAACATTATTTTTTGGTAAATAATAAAAAATAATGTTTTTATGAACACCCTTAGATTTAAGACATCATCATGATAGAAATACAACTAAAAAATTTATAAAATTATTCTCCACAAATTAAAATCTATACGATGAGTAAATTAATTTATTAAAAAATAATAAGTTTCAAATAAATAACGATGTTTGAAATTTTAAATCCCAAGTTATATTTTTTTCTAATAAAAAAGAATTTTTTATTCTTAAATTTTAGTAAATATTTTCTAATATTCCAATAGGTTTTATATGCATTTAAAAGCCTAATAAAACTCATTTTTTATTCATTTAATAATAAAATTCATGGGAATCAACACTATTCATAAACTTTCTCTTAGATGACAAATTAATCAAAACTTTATTTAAAATAATCCTCCTCTAGGTTAAAAAAACACCAATCCTATACCCCTTTACCATCACATCATAAACACTTTACTTTTCTATAAATATATACATGTAAATTCCTCTATATACTTTCTTAGACACATCCCTAGGGCTTTAGTTTATCCAAAATACCATTCCCCGATCACCTTAGAATCATTCCAATGTTGGTTTTGGAAAAATAACGGTAAGGGTTGTCATGTCTCATTTTTATTTATTTTTAATATTTTGACATAAAAAATCATTTAAATCACATATTCCTTTATTTATATGAATTTATTTCTATTAAATTAACCGTGTTTTGTTCTATTAACATTGATCGATCACCCATTACCTCTCATTGAACCCTTATAGATAAGTCATTTCTATATGACTTATAAAATGTATATATTCCTCTTTTGATTTTAATATAATATATTATCTATTATAAGTATTAATTAAAATTAAATTCTAAATAATGTTTTAATTATTATTTATGGTTTTTTTAAAACTATAACATCAACTAGTTTACCTTCCCTTTTTAAAATATTCTTTAAAACATCAATTCACTCATAGGTTTTTTACAAAACCTAAGTGAATTATGATAGTTCATTATTCTCCTCTCATTTTATTGATGCTATGAAATGTTTTTATGGATTAATATTGTGAAATAATAAATTAATATCTTTTCAATGAATCTGATATAACATAATTGTTATGAAAATAATGATAAAATTTTTGGATAATCATAGTAATTTTTACGCATATGAAGCATGCTTACTGAGGAAGATTATTTTAATTGTAACATTTTAATATACTATTGAAATACCAAACATCTAGAATTATTTTAACCATATACTATTAAAATTATCAAGCTAACAAAATGATTGTACATTGAGTGTTTCTTTACCTCTGTATCAATGCGGGTTGATATATGAACAGATCAAACTCACAACATCAAATGAAATAAAAATTAATCTAATAAATAAATAATACATGAAAATAAATTATCTAAAATAATTATAATAATGATAAAAACATAAAAAATGTTCTGAATGGTTTAATTAAAAAAATAGAATTTTATTATTCGGGATTTTTAAAAGAGTGTCTTAAATAATTCATGACTCAAGGTGAGTGTTTATTTTCAAAATATCAATTATCATTAAGTAGGTTTACCTATCCAATCTTATATGTATCAAATTCATATAATTTGATATGTAAATTTATATTTTTAATTTATTTATTATGTATTTATAGTCTCCTTTACACACTTATGTTAAATAGTTCATAAATTACTATAATTGTATGGGTGTTTTATCATTCAATCACTTTCTCATGATTATAAGGTCTATCTTAATCTACAACCATTTTGGATTTATATTTTTTCCATGTCTATATTCTTTATTTATATACCTCAGACACTAATTTGTTTTTTATTCATTTCTGAGTTTACCATATACCCTTCACCATATGAGGGTTAAGAAATGAATATTTATTAATTAAAATTGAATGAAGTTCACATATGAACTTATTACATTTTTTGGATAGGTAAATATTTAAAATATATATTTTTTCATACATCAATACGAATAATTAATAAATACTATGATTTTTTTGGTAAATAAGTTTTTTTTAGTCATTCCTTTCATATTATGAATTCATTGGACCAATTAATTTTGTAATTAGGCCTTGAATTATATAGATCCTTGATAAAATCAGTTGGTCTCATTTGAAGATATAATATTTGTTTTTTTTCAACCAATTTATTTATGAGTTTTTTTATTGAGGTTGGGATGTTATAGTTATGATGCCCAATATTATTCATTTTATCATTTTGATAATTATTATTTTCATTTAGGTGATTATCTATCTTGATACCTCTATATATGGTATGTTTTATACATAGTTATATGGAATTAAATTTTTTATTATATTTCGACTATATTATTTATGTCATCGTTGTTTGATATTGTAATCCACTGTAATTTCCCCCTTTTTGAGTGTTTAATGTCCCCCATTTATTTTTTACCCTAGTTCACAAGAAGCAATGAAAATTATACTTCTTATATATTTATTTGAAATGGAGGAATAATATTGTTTTAGTAAAATTTATGATATAATTTACGTTCACCACAAAATGTAATGATAAAAGTTTCATTTAGACTACTCAGATTAAAAAGTTTCTCATTTTGGAAACTATCAATGTGTTAAATGACTCTATAATCTAGGTATCTAGAGTCGATGGTATTATAATTTGTATTAGAGTAAATTTATAAGCAATATCAAAAACTGAATTTATATGATCATTTATAAAAAAAGTTTGGATGCGACTCAACTACAACATTATGAGTTAGTGGAGGCTATCTTTCAAATGGAATATAGCGACATAGACTTTTATAGTGACATAATGGAATGCACATTGGTTGATATGATGGGAGTTTGGTCAAATCTGTACCTCAGGGGTGTGGTGTATTTTTTCAACTAGGGGAAACTCTAACTAACTTATGAAATTTTTTTAATCCTTACCAAATTCTTGTACAGAAATGGTTTTCCATATTACAATAATGGATCAAAATTATGGATGGATTTGAACCCTTATTATTTATTAGAGGTGTTTCTTTAATGTGAAAATCTACGTATTTCAGGGATTCTATGTTGATGGAACCCTATGTTTTTATCAAAGGTTCTCAAAATCATTAAAATTATTCATTAATTCTTAGTTTTAAGGGCATTATAGTTTAAATCCACATGGATAGGCTCTCTAGAGTTTATCGATACATAGGTAGGTGGTAGAATTTTATGGAGTCAAGATCAGTCCCATAAGAAGGGTTTCTTATATATCCTCATGAAGGGAATATGAATTCATATTGTTTGGTTATACTAAATGGGATAAGTCCTAAATTTTAAGGTTGTGTGATAAAGACTATAAAATTCCCTTTTAGGGCCCTAAATATAAGGTAAGTTTATTCGTAGGTGAAACGTCCCCAACAATGGCAATGATGAGACTTCTTTATGGGCATCCATTTGTAGTATTTTTCATATTAATACGGCCTTATGAATATAGATATATTTTACATCCAATATGTCCCAATTTGGTGCATCATTGGTTTGGTTCATAGGGATATAGCCCATCAATCCTAATATCAACTCAAAAGAAATATAGCTGGAAGAGGATAGTTCACTAGTGAATATGACCTTAGGGAAAAGGATGTCCTAACATGTAAGGAATATGGCCGACCATGGTAGTTAATAATTGGTTTTATGAGTAATTAATCCATATAAGGATGGTTATGGGTTGTTTGATGATTTTGGGTTGGAACCATAGAGATGATTCATATGTATCTTGGATAACATAAATCAAACCACATATAGTTCGAGTTGTATAGTTTAATGTCACAAGACAAGACCGTAGTGGTTTATCTTCATGAGGTAAGAACATTTTCATGTATTTTTACATTTTTTGGAGAGGATGGTTTTGTCATGAATGGGGTGAAAAGATAGTACTTAGGGTTTATTTATTGGGAATTACCTTATGTATATTTCTTATTAATTAATTACTGGGATGAGATCATTAATAAGTGATTAATGGGATGTTTATTACACCTATGGAGGAGACCAAACTATGGGTTCCCACCTTCTATCCGCTGGTAGATGGCGACAGAAGATTGGAATCATGGAGATATATCTGTATATGGAAGTTGATTCGAGGATTTCCATGGGTTTTCTATAATTCCACTTAGGAACCAGTGGACAAATATTGGGGACTACATATTGGTTTTTTCTACCCTGGAATGTGATTTCAAGATCATTGATTTCTCAAGGTTATTAAATCATATATTAGAACCATCTTGGGTTTTATACCAAAAAAATAATCCCCTTCTAACATGGATCATTTATTGGAATTAGGAGCCATGATGAGCATGTTGAACCAGGGGAGAACCCTCAAGTCTCCTCTTTATATAAACCCTTGTTATCATGAAAATTCATGATTTAAATTCCCCTAAGGTTTGTACGTTTCTCTTAGGATAATTTTCATTCCTTCTTTTTTAAAGCGGATACAATATTGAAGAGGTTAAATATATTTTACAAGTCATGATCATGTGTATAAAGTGGTTTAAGAGGAGGCTTTGATGATGGGGTACTTGAGTAGGAGAATATGATGGATTGATTATTTATCATTGAATCAAGGGTATATAGAATTATCTTTTGTTCAAGAAGAAAGGTTTGAGTTGCACTAATATATGGGATGGGGATTTATTTTCCTTGGTTAAAAAGGGTGGTTCCTTATATTTTTGGGCATAGGATTTCATTATCAAGAGTAAGGGATAGAAAAGATAAATCATCCAAATGTTGGGCCCTGTGTTTTATCTCCCTAGAAGGCTCACCCTGAGGGTGAGCCCAGTGATCCCCCAGTCTAGTTAAACAAATAATATGGGGGAAATGGCTGACCCTCAGCCTCCCCTTCGCATCTCCCTTCTATAGTTCATCCGTCCCCAACTCCTCCCAACTCACCACCTTTTAGACCAGTGTATATTCCTTATTTATTCATCCCCCCCACCCCACACCACCTCTATTATTTACCTATCCCATACCGACTTTGTGCGCGTGATCTTTGACCAACCCAGATCCTCCTCCCAAGCCAACTCTAATTTTAGCATGAGTAGTAGATAACAAGTGCGACCAGTAGAGATAGGAAAGCAGGGTGATTTTGAGTAGGTGAAGTTTGAGAGATGGTGATAGGGGAATTGAGAACAAGGTATTGAATCCGGTGAGCGGCAATGAGGGTGTGGGTAATATGGTGAGAAGCATCCATAAAAAGGATGGACTGGAATTTTAGGGTTTGAGGAGAGTACGAACATGCATGATAAGAAATTTTGGGGTATAACAGAAACCGCCAATCGATTTTGGGCTCCGTTAAATTTTTTTTGTCCTAGCGGTTCTTGTATATTTCCTACCATCTACGCCAAATTTTATTTTTCTTCACCTATAAAGCTGGCTCATTTGTTCATCTACCTTAAACCCGATAAAATAAACTTCATCACTAAACATCATCCTCATGCAATTTTTTATTCAAATTTATAATGAATATCATTATTATTTTTGTAATTAGATTTTATGTATTTCTGATTTTTATTTATTGGATTTGATTCTTTGTATTTACCATTTTTTTAGTAAAGTTTAAAATTTCTAACATCGGTCTTGGGAAATAAATATGCTCGGGTTGGGCCTTCTCCTTAGTGTGGGATTGTAAATATGATATTACCCTATATTGGGCCTAGGGGTTCTTTCTCCCATGTGGGAGATAAAAAAATGAGTCTCTCTAGTATGGGGTCTAGGGGATGCTTCTCCCAGCCGTGGGTTAGAAAAATTTGTCACCCGTAATAGAGGTCTTAGGTGTTACTTCACCCTAGTGAATCATAAAAAATATGTATCAATATAATATATGGCCTTGGGGATACCGTCCCCAAATATGGCTCTTATGGAGGCCCTTGGGATAATGGAATTTGTTTACAGTTTATAAGGTTTTTTCCCCATAGTGTTTGAAGGCTTTTGAAAAAGTGTTATTTTGTAAAGGTTTTCTCCATTATATGGCTTAACTACCATTCCATTAAGTAATTTCCCTTAGGTTTTATGTGTTATATTCTTCTTGAAGGGGGTTATGAAGAATTGGGAAAAGGTATATTTAAGTGCCTCTCTCTCTTTAATAATTTGGGAATATTATAGATAAGTGGTATCATAATGGGTCTATTTATATGAATAAGGGGAGAAATGGGAATGAAAAATTTAGTTATGGGGGTTGTCTTGCACTGGTCCATTGTTGGCATGGTAGCTTGGGTGCATGAAGGAGACCCTAGGTGAGGTGATTGGGGTTCACCCTCAGGGTACTTGGAGATATTTTTTGGGTTTTTATTATGGAATCTTGGAATTCATATTTTTTTCTTTTCTCCTCAGAGTATCATCAATATTGAGCATGGTTATATAATAAATCATTATCTTAAAACCTTAATAAATTCTATATTCTTTTCTTGAATGGATAGAAAATTTGGTATGAATTTATAAAAAATGCATATGAATTATATACAATGTTTTCTAATTTAATGTGTTATTTACAATCAACTTAGTATATTTCATTATTTGGAAGTGGAACATAATGGAAGGAACCAAAACTATGTCAACACCCATAACGAGCGTATGGATTCCCCCCCCATTATTAAATCAATTATGTTGGTATTAGATCTAATAAAATAATAACCATATTAGGGAAGTTGAATCAAGTTATTAAAAATAACCTTTTTATACAGATAAACTCATTTACCCTATGCAAGGTGTGAAAAAACTACATCATTTGCTGAGGCCAAAACCATTCTCTTTTAATAGAACCACTTCTACATTGGTGGTAGTGTAATGGATTAAATCATTATAGAAGATATTGATCACATTGTTTTATAGTGATAGGGAGATGTTTATTATGGATGTATATCATCTAAATCGAGATATGGATCATAAGTTTTTATTTGTTGAAATTAATAAGAAGGGGGAAGATACAGAAATCATGGAATGGTTTGATTTTATAGAACTAATTATTTAGAAATATTTTCCTTAAGGATAATGAGATAAGATGGATTTTTTATAATTTATGAAAAATGTATGAATGTTATTAAAGATTATTATTATAACATAAAACACAAATGATTCATGCTAAATATAGTATTCACAAACTAGAAATTAAGATAGATCCAAAATTTGTTGAACTAAATCCATGTGAATAGAGTGAGTTATCCATTAAACCCATTTTATTATATGCTAAAATAATTTAAATCTACATCAATTCAAATAATGAGTTCTCCAAGTCATATATTATAAAATTAAGGAATTGTGAAAAGATGGTAGTTGACAACCATATATAATAAACCTTGAAAAAAGGGTGGAATTGTACAATATTTTTTCTCATAGCTTACATATTAGATGAATTTGGGCACCAAAAACTTCTCTTCCATGACCCATTCCCAAAGGGGCTAGATGTCTATCTATCTTGATCCACTACACCAAGACAAGTCTTCATAGTAGCAAGAATATATAAGATGACTAGATGCATTTATTCTCCTCCATTTTAGTCATTTTTGTAGTGATCAAGCATAGTGGGGGAATGATGATTCCAATGATCAAGATATTTTGAATTATTATTAGATTCATTCTTATGAATTTTTTATGGATCCACTAAATTTATACATCTATAATAAGTGATGATTTAATTTTTTCCTAGTCCAATTAGCCCATCAATAAGAAATTGTCTTTTTATAGGCCCATGTACTAAACCCCACATCATTGCATCATTCATTTATATCCTTAAAATTTACATAAGATTCATATGAAGTGACTTATTGGGATGGTACTTGGAGTTCTCATAGGCCACCCTTAATGGTTTGTTTACTAGAAAGGTTTTATAAATTTTCATTTTAAACTACTTAATTTTTTCTAGATCATGTTTGATGTATGACCAATGAGTAGAGACTCTACTTTTGATATGAATTACCTTTTATTTTTTCCCTACATAGTTCCATGTATCTTTTGTGATTTAGTTCTAGGTAATTCATGGTGTTCCAACTTGGATAATGTTTAAGGTTAGACAAATTTGACACAAAAAATATGGTGATGTTGTCAATATAGAATAATGGGAAAATAAACCCCAACATGAACACATATTCCATTACCAGAATAAAATACCCTATAAGAAGTTATATTTAGTATATATTCATTAATCTAAATTATTTTATTTCATGTGATTTAAGGTCATGTTATTAGGATCAATCAAGGTTAAATAATGTGGAGTCACACCCCTTATTTGAAGACAAGCTCAATGTAAGAGGGCGAAACTCTGATAGTATCAAATTCACCTGAGTAGTTGGGTTACAGGGTGTGTGTATCATAACATGACATGTAAAAAAAAGTGATGATGTGATCAATCACATATAATAGAGAAGACTGCTAACCACATACTATTTAGGCATTCCACTATATTAGGGTCATGGTATGTGAAGTCCAGAGGAAATTTTTTCTTAGGATGAGGATATGACTGTAGTTGGAAAGACATTTTGTGGGAGCATTTTCCAAGCCATATCAGGGGCTTGATAGGTTATCCAAACTGATTTTTTCTTTAAAGCCTTATTTTCTCATTACTAATAGGATTTGGTTGTTTTTTTGAAACATTTTTGAAACGAAGTAGTCTCTTGTAAGGGTTGGGAATTCATGGAGGCTCCTGGTAATCTAAAATATATGCTACTATGTATCGAACACATCATCAAGATAAAGGGATATTATATGTCATATCTCTAACATCTTCCAAAAAAATATTCCCAACAAGAATGAATTTAATTTTAATTAGATTATATATTAGACCTTATAGTATTTGGAACATTTTAATTAATAATCCATTTTTTCATAATCTTTTAAAGTTGAATGGTTAATGATAATAAAGTAATTTTTTCCCAGGACACCCATTATGGTTTCTATCCTATTATGTTTTGTTTTTATTTCATTATTTTACTTTGATCTTGATATTTTTACCAGTGTCAATAATGTTTATGGTTAGAAAACTTTGGAAAACTACCGATGAATTTAATATTGTACAACATTGATAAAGAAGTAAGTAGTTTGAGGTCATAGTTCTTGGAAAAAGGATCAATATTTTCTATCTAACCAGAGAAAGGTAACACCCAATGGATATGATTAATCCAATGATATTATAGAACATCTGGTAGGGTTTTACATAGTTTATACTCATGATGTTTGAACCAATATATAATGTGAAAGTGTGAAACAATATAACAACTTGGTTAGATGGTCTATAAACCCTCAAACACTTTTTGAATAGGGATTAATGATGTTATAAATTAGGAATCGAGGGTTTTAGATTATGGGAGAAAATATGGGATAGGTATGTACGGGTTGATCATTCTCAATATTTTAAATACATGTTTTATTGAAATGTTTTTAGGGTGTATAGGACTGGGGGACGTTTTTCTTAGGATGAAATGACTCTAGTTGGCTATCCATATTATAGAGTGGGTGTGGGAAGTTATATCAATTTAATATATTAATATCCAAGTATAGGTTGCATATGAATCTATATGAAATCATTATGAATATCAGGATGTGTTGATAAAAATAAGAGATACTCAAGAAAAAAAGAGTGGATTTTGTAAAAAGATATCCAAAATTATAATAGAGTATTTTAGTCTTGTGTTAACCATGGTTAGACCATCATTATCCATTAGAATGGATAGGAAATGAATTATGATATTTTTATGACTCTGATATATATGGACCAGATGTGGCCATATATCTTGGAATGACATTAATCAAGAAACACATAGTTCTTAAGTATATATTTTACTTCAATATTAACTTACCTTTCATGTACCATTGTTAGGTCACAAGACATGGGTTACTATGAGTTGTTTAATTTATTTCCATATAGACGATATGTCGTTTGGTTTAATTTAATTCAATGAGTGATTAAATTTCATCCATTTTAACAAAAAGAGAATAACACTTTGTTGTCGTATTGTATAATGTTAGGGGATAAAGACTTAGATGTTGTGTAGTTTATGATAGGGCGATAAGGAATAATGTGTCATGTATTTTAGTGTCACGTGATATGGAATTTTTCTTCGGACATATAGTAAGACTCAATATGTTTTTACCTTTTTCATTAGTTCTATAGTTTTTTTCCTAATCCTAGAATTTGGAAACTTAACAAGGAGAGACATGACTTTTAATTAGGCCTCCCTTTATTGTTTTTTGTCCGAAAAAGATTTATATTTTTTTAGTATTCTAAGGTATTTTAATTTATACTAATAAATATATTTTTTAATATCGAAGATATTTGAACATATAGAACTAAAATAACCTTCATAGAATATTAATCATTATACACCTAGTATATGGTTTTAATGCTGGGAACAAATAGGAAGATAGTCTATAAAACAAGGCCATAATAAAACCTGATAATAAAAAAAATCAATTCCAGAATATTCTATCTTATGGGGATGGTAAAATTGTGTAAACATGATTCCTAGACCAATGTATAAAGAAGCATGTGTGAAAAAATATCCCAATTTAGACTGAAGGGCCAAGAATTCCCCAAAACATTCTGAATCCGGAATGATGATGCTATAAACAATGAATAATGGATTTTAAGATATAGAGTGATGATATGTGATATGTAAACATTGGATGGAAATTGAAAATATTTAAAATATGAGTACCACTATGATGAGGTCAAGTAAAAAAAAATAAGAAGAAAATTTTCTTTGGACCTATTGCCTTTAGTTGTTAGGACATATTTGGGGAGTATATGTAGAGGCATTTTTAGGGAATGTATTTTTTAGCCACACATAGTTTTACTTTGAATATAGATAAACTCATTTTATAGGGTTATGAAAGAATTATGGAAGTCCATAATAATAAATAAATACAGCATGACTTGCGTGTAAGGACATCCAATAGAATAATAAAGTATTTTAGTCCTTAGTTAATAATAGTTAAGATTTCAGGATCCTTTGGGAAGAAGATTAAATGGGTGGTGGTATATGGATAAGTCGTCAATATGTTGTCTGGACATCTCTATATATTTTATAATAATTACAATTAAACCACATGTATTTTGTAAGTATGTCTTTCACTTCCACATGGATGTAGCTCCAAAGCTAGATAGCAGGATTTCACAACATGGGTTACTATGAGAATTTTAAGGCTAGATATGACATAGAACATGCCATATGGTTTAAATTCACATTATTAGGACTTTTTTGTATTTATTTTAATGTTATATGATAAAGACATATTCCATACAATTTCCTATCATGTGATAAGGATATAAATGTCATCAACTTAAGATAATGTGACTATAACTAAGTTATCATTCAGTATAATGTATTGTGATATATACTTTTTATGGGGAAGTATATTAATCCCATGTGTTTTGAGCTATTTTCATTTTCACTCTAATTTTTATATAATCCATGAATGTGAAAATCTTAGCGAGTAGAGACATGAGTATTTATTAGGCTACCATTTACAGGTTTTTTCCTAATATCTTCATTGTCTACATTATAAGAAGGTTAAGGTCATTTTATTTGGACCAATGTAAATGATGTTTAAGGTAATTAACCTTACATAAACATAGGATATATTTAAGGTCTCACCACATTGACCAAGGTAAAAACAATTTAATGTCATAGTTCTTGGTGAAAACCGTGAGATAATCTATCAGACAAGTGTCTGGTAAAACCAAATATGAATGAAGAACCCAATACTTTCATAGTCCATCTAATTAAGGTGTAAAAAGTTTTTAGTCATTATGATTACACTAATACATAAAGGGAATGGTTGAAACAACATCCAAATTGGGATTAAAGTTCTGAAGAGTCCCCATCACCTTTTGAATTTGGAGTTATAATGATATAAATCAGGAATACATGTTTTTAAATCATACTGATGATATGGGACATGTATGAACTGGAAAACCATTGAATATGTAAAAATAAATGTTCCACTATTATGTAGTCTAGGAATACGGTATTATAGGACCATTTTCTATAGATAGAGTGCATTCATTCTGAAATACATGTTTGAGGTATTTATGTTTGGTCAAATCAACGAAAAATAATCATATCTAAATAGAGGTTTCTTTTGAATAAGGATGCACTTGTTAATGGAGTTTGAAAAGAGTTTACCAAAATATTATATACTCAATATAAAATGCATACCTTAAGGAAAGGTATATCCAAAATAATTTTATAGTATTTTAGTATTTAGTTCATCAGCATTTGGTTTTCACAATCTTATGGAAAGAAGAAAAAATGAGTGAATTTTTATTGTTTAGTTTGGAATATATTTTAATAAAATCTCTATATATCTTGGAATAATAAGAATAAAACCACATATTGTTCTTACATATTCCTTATTATTTCACATGAATCTAGCTCTCATTTAGAATAGGGGGGTTATGCAACTTTTCTTACCCTGAGTAGTTTAAGGTTACACAGGATGAACCATATGTTGGGCTATTTAAAATCATGTGACAAAGAATTAGATAAAGTCATGTTTAATATCATGATACAATGTATTATGAGTTTTTATATTTAACATCATGTGACAATGACATACATTTCATGTATTCTACAATAATACAATAAAAGTTGAGGTCTTGTTGAGTTTAATTTTGTGAAAAAAGGACTTAAATTTCGTGTATTTTAACATTGTGTGCCAATGAATTAAATTTAGAGTCTATTATAATCTTTTTATAATGACATAGCTTTCATGTAATTTAATATCATGTGATATGGACTTAAATTTCTTACGAATTAATTTCATGTTTCACAGACTTACATAATACAGTTTAACATCACATAATAAGGATGTATGTTTTATATGTAAAATAAACTCATCTCCATGATGGATCTATATGGTATTGGAACTCAAAATAAACATTTTAAGACGGGGAAAATTATTTTTATTGTAGTTTATCAGTAATAAAAAAATCATTGGAGGTTCTTATTCAGTGTTCCTCTGAAAAAAGTGAAATAAGTTTTCCCAAATCTCAAAAGAGGGGATAAAACCCTGTACAAAATATCGGGTCAAGTTTATAATTGGTTGTATGTTACATGAATTCCTATGATAGAGGATCCATGAATCAATGCATTTTAAATTTTTTTAACCATGGCACATATAGTTCTTACAAATATATTATATAGATTTATCTTGTCAATAATGGAAAAGGGATGTTTGGTCCTACTTTGGCTTTAGGTGATTATCAAAGAAATGAAAAGAATGAGGAGATACATGGTCACAGAGAACATGAATAAAGAGGTTTTTGGTTGGTATTAAGATAATTGATCTTGGTTTGAGTAGAAATCCATAAATAAAATTATTCAAGACACATACAGTTTTTAAATGGGGATGCCTTTATCCTTTTCCTGTGAATGTGAAATTTTATGTCGAAGGATCCCACACAGATATTACTCACACATAGTAGAGGGAAATTCTGGTCGATAAAAATCAGTCTTGTACCAAGGATTAGAGATCCTAGAATCATTACATTTCCATTAATAATGGGAACCATTCCACCAATAGTTCTAGGAAATTACTCTCTACTTCAAGGAGAACTCATATACAGGGGAAGGTAATCATGTTTCACACTCACACAGAGTTATTAAGAAAACACAATGCTAATTTGGAGACTTGATCTTTAAGGTTAAAAGGGTCATTCATTATTAGTAAAATTTTAGTCTAGTCCTAAGATAGAGTATTCATGCATCACTACATATCAAATAAGTAAATTAATAAATCCATGGGTTTTTATTAATTGGGTTTATTTTTTTCCTCATAATAGATCAATACACCGGAAGAATCTTACACGAATATTGTTCTCATGCAATTGAATGGGACTCACTAAATAGATTTCTTACATGGTTTAACAAATCATGATTGAAAAACATTATTTCGTATAGTTTAACATCATGTGAAAAATACTATATTCCATACATTTTAAAATGTTTCATTTCAGTCATGGTAATTATAGACACATTCTAGGACCTTTAAGATCACATAAATCATCCACGATGTGATAAAAAAAAGTATAACAGTGAGGTCATCCAAATTACATGATATTACATGGTAGGGAAAAAATTGGGATAATTTTTATCTTGAGGAAATTAAGAAAATTTCAATATGTTTTTACTTCCATGCAAGGAGAAGAGTTTGATAGTGATGAAAATTCATGGTTGGACCCATGATAGTAAATTCATGCATCACTACATTTCTTAGAAAATGAAAAATAAAACTACATGTTGTTCTTATGGGGATGTGTTTAAATAGTTCTAGGTATCCTGTATGAGAGTCAATCCATACAAGGTATGTGTCTCTATGCTATATTATTTATTATAATATTGGACTACATATCATGAAATTTAACATCATGAAACTAGGATTAAAGAGGAAACATTTTTATTAATATAGAATAAACGATGAAGGAAAAAAATGTATCAATCCCCCCACATATTTGGCTCTAATTTAGGGAATGTCTATGATGGATGGATATTCCGAGTGATATAAATTCATACAAGTCTTACTAAGTGTTATTAAAATTAATTTCATTTGATAAGAACCAACCATGAGTTTTTTTAATGTCTTGTGTAATTTCATTGTGGTGTGTACAATTTATAGACATGATTCATGAACCTATGTGTCTTGAATTTTATGTACTTATGAGGAGAACCAACAACCAACTTTTTATCTTAACATGGAAGAGATATTATTGTGTTGTTTTATATTATGAGAAAATAATGATATATTATAGTTTTATATCTTGAGGCAAGTATCTTAAATTCATAATTTAATATCCTATAAGAAGTATGGTTCAGTATGTGGTTTTATTTTCTTACTATAAAAAGTATGTGAACCGACATGATGTTATAAAAAATATTTCATTTGAAATGTTATATTGGTGGGGTGGGGGTGTTATATTCTTCCCACACACTGTGGCTAATTAGTATGATTCATTCGAGTAGACCATGTTTATGATGTACAGTCCCTACAAATTTGGTTAGAGTTTTAGAGGATTCTACTAAGGGATCATGATATTTTTGTGTCCTAACACTGAATCTCCTCGAAGGAATGAGTGATAATAAAATATTTCATTAAATGGTTACTTGTCTTGATTCTGATGAACTACTAGGTGACGTTGTGTTCATGTCCATGTCTCATTTAGTCTCTTCAACTCATGAAGTTTCATTTGGAAATTATCATCCTCAGATAGATGATTATAAATGTTGAATTAGAGTGATGGTAATTATAATTCAATGGGTAGAGAAACTTCCTTCTCATTGATACAAAAATATAGGGTTTCTTACATAGGAGTATGTGTTGTAGTAAGATCAACCCCTAAATCCTATATCAATTTATCTTGTCTAGACATATTCTTTATATCTACTATCATCTGAAAGATATTTTAAACTATCTTATTGTAGGCCTTTTCTATCCATTTGTTACTTCATGATTGTTGTATAAGTGACCAGACTATATTTTTTTTATTCCCAATACTACATTTTTAACTCATAATAACTCGAATTTCTATCATTGTCTATCTATATTGAATAAGGGGAACCATATTTGGTGATGAAGTTTGGATTCAAAAATTTGATAATAGCCTCTATCATTACAAACATTAGGGGTATATCCTCAACGTATTTATAGAATAAGTAAGTTTTATTAAGTATATATTTGAAGAAATTGGTTGTAGTTGGGGACTATATCTTAACTACATCCATTCCCTAGATGAAAAACAACCAAGGATATTGGGTGGTATGTAGCGGTTCTAGAGGTTGATGATTGATGTTCGTGTCCAACTGATAACCATTCCCCTTTTTGGTAAAATTTAAAAAGTCTTGAATCATCAATAACCAACATTATGAGAGCCTCTTAATTTGATGTGAGATTTTGGGTCCTAAATGATGGGATCCACATCCATCTATGTGGAATTCAAGTAAAATGGATAGGGTCATTCCTCATTCAATAAATCCAAGGAGAACACCATATAAACTTCATTTATAAAGGAATTTTTGGGTATTTGGATCATCACAAAGGAATATGTTTACTTCCCAACACTAGATCTACTATCTATTTTCTTGATCATTAGGAATAGTTCCATTCTTGAGATAGTCTGTTATGGGATAAATCTATCAATTTGTGGATGCTTGTGCTTGAGATATAAGCTCTAAATGTTCATGAATTGTATTAATTTAATTGATTTGAATCATTTTATATCAAATAATGGGAGATACAACCCTACGATTTGATAGGAAGAAAACCATCTGATCTTAGTCTTTATCTTCCTTTAATTTTTATGTATTATCCATCACATCCACAAAAGAATAATGTGATCTCAAAATATGATACAATGTTAGTTCTATTAGGAGTTCTATCATCAAACTTCATATGAAATAAAGGGAAAAAATATATTTTCCATATTACTGGAATATTCACCATTTATTTATTCAAAACTAATTCCATGTCACCTTTAGTGATTAGGAAATGCATTAGTATTTAAAGAGACAACTCAAGATCGACAATGATGGAATGGTATTCTGGCTCCTTACTATTGCACCTATATAACAACATGACGGAATAACAAAAAACTTCCTTTATTATGGAGTTGATTGTGATCCCCAATCGAGATTTTTTGGCTTCATATTCTTTATTCTTCTCATGAATTATCTCTAATAAGGGAAATTGATATATATATATATATATATATCCTATACCATGAGAGTTTCATGGATATAGAAGAATTATTTTTTTTGGGAGCTCTGGGTTTACTCTGGTTTCTCCCAAGGATAGATGTTATATGATAAAATCTATTAGCTGCTACCCTCTGATTGATATCTAAGTCAAAAATTGAATATTTATTTACATTTAGATGATGGCACATACTTCCAAATGTTCAATTTACTTTTAACGGATGAGGATACAGTTAAGGGGATAAAAAAGAAGGCAAAGTGAACTACATGAGAGTAACGTTAGTGCCTCATATTCTTAACAAAAAGAGATTAATGTAAAAAAATTCTCTCTAAATGTCAGTATATTATGTCCCAATATATATCTTAGTATTCTCAAATAATAAATTCCATTTTATTTTCTAGAATCAAATGTTTCCATTTATATAAAGAGTGGTTTTCATTCCCTAGTTGATATTAATATAGATTGGAATATTATTATTTTTCTATGGTTTTCAAAATTTCCATGAAATTATTCATCACACCTATAGGTGACTCCTTTATCCATTCATTTTTTGAAGGATAGTGACATTTATTTATGATTTTATATTAATAATATAATGTAATAATGGATTAAAAAATTCATCTCAACTATTTCAGATTCTGAGGAGGTGGAATATTAGGATCACCTTGGTATTTTTAGGGTCAACTTCACTACCTCAATAGAGGTTTTTAAAGATAATATATTTTCTTGATGTCACTATAATGACCTGAAAAAATCTAGGGATCAAGATACAACTACCCCACTCCCACTTCTACAGGCCAAGGTCTGGAGACCAGAGTCGAAGGAATAGCTTACATTAGGGGGGGGGGCTTTTCTTAAGTATCTATATGCACATATATAGCCATATCAATGCAGAAGTGTAGATGAATAGTATAAAAATATGTAAAATACTATTGAAACATCCTTTCAAGTAAACCTATAGATAGTAAAAAGTACAGTAGAATAAATTGAAAACTAATGGAAAAAAATACATGCCAAATAGAATGATGTCCTAACCTAACAAAATTGGAAATTAAAATACTCAGAGAGCCTATATCTTGATTTCTAATATATAAACACCACAAAAAATCTAAATTACCTAGCATACCTATACTCCTATATAATCATTAGTGATCTTTTCATTGTCTATATAGGAAGTGAAACATGCATAAAAATACCATGAAGGGTTAATTATATAAATACCTAGTAGAATACCCTAAAAGATGAAGGGTGATAAGTAAGAGATACAAGAAGAATATAATGAATGTTGTCAGTAAACAAGATGTATGATTCAGTGAAAGAGAAAAAAAAATACAAACAATTTCAGGATGAAAACTAATCGAAACACAAGGTTATCAACAAAGTATTTATATAGAATACACATTGAGTCATTGGCACATATTGTAGGTGAGTAAACTCATGTAACCCTGAGAAGATAAAGTTGGAAAGCACATCTAATACCCCATGTGTCTTCATATCCCATGAAAAACGATTAACCAAATCCAAAGGTGTGGATGAAAATGTATATATATGCTATTTATATAGAATCCAAAAGTAGAGAGAAAGGGTGTCACCATTTCATAGCTCATCCCATGAAAAGATTCACCAATAGTTCCAAAAGTCCATCAGCGATGCCCAATATCTCATGCATCTGATCAGATGTAACTATCCGAGTCAAGATATTCCTCGTCACTATATTACATAGTCCAGGGGATACAAACTCAATGTAGAGGACCAGAACCCTGTCATGTCCGAGGGGTTCCACTCTATATGTATCAATTTAGGACCCACGCCCAAGCTGATGAGGGGTTCCATACAAGGATCCACACCCTATCCTATAGGTGGTTCCACTCGGTAAGTATATATAGAGGACATGTTTCCTTATGTGTTGGGGGGGGGGGTTCCACAATAGAGTCAAGAGGTCCCACACCCTATTAAATAGGAATTTTCTACTTAATAGGTAAAGGACCCATGTCTATGTTGATGAGGTCTATACTCTGTAGGTTGTGGAACCATGCCTGGGTGGGACTGTGGGTTCCACTCTAGTCATAGAGGACCTACTTCCTATATGATAGCGGTGGTGGTAGTGGTGGGGGGGGGTCTACTTTTTTTGTGGATGAACCATGAAAAATTCCCATGTTGGGGGGGGGGGGTCTACTTGTTAGGTAGATGAACCGTGAACCATGCCCATGTTTGGGGGGGGGGGGGGTGACTCTAGTGTCTTTGGCGATCCTATGCCCCATCTCGGCCATCATTAAGCATCGTCTATATAAGATCCATGCCTAAGACATCTTATGTCATATCCCAAAATCCTAACAGAGGGAACCATCACATTATACATGGTTGGAAACTCAAGATAGGATACTCATAAGAAAAAATATGAGTCCAAACGAAGAAGATACAAGAAAATGAAGTTTCAAAAAAGGTGGCTTATGGGGTACATGGCCTATTGACGACCCACAAGGTATGTGTTCCCAATTTTCCTCCCAGCCGTATCCCTGGATCATTCCATACACTAGTATACATATTATCGGTGGACTACATGAAATTTACAAGATATCCGAGATCAGGATATATTATTTTTGGCCATGTATGTGCACTTCGATACATGAACCTGATCCTTGCCGTGAATATGTAGTCAAGTAAATAGTTTTCCTCTAGCTATGTCTCCTTACAAAATTTCTTCCCTTCTACTGCATCATGTGCCTTTTTCACTAAGGGAATAGGTACACGGTGTGTAGGAGGGGTACATGCCATTCCATCCAGATAAAATTCAAGAACCCTAGTTTTTGAAGCCAATGGGATACACATTTTTTGTTCATAATGGTACACATCGAGTAGTCAGGGTTTTCATATATCACCAGATCCACTCACCACACACCAAATATGGTCTTAACCCTTCATATCCCACAAAACTTCATCTTAAAATTATTGGATCAAGCCACCGCTTGTTGTTTATAGTAATATAGTGGAAAAAATTTGATCTCACAGGCCCATTGCAAGTCCAATATGCCTCTGGTTCCTTATAATCCATTAATTTAGTCTATTACCATCACAATGATCCTGCATGACCCAAATAAAACAAGATCTAACCATGATTCATTGATCCTCCTCTCACATACTGTTTATTTTCAATTCCAAGGTCTGATCGGTCTAGGTACCGCCTGACAATGTCAAACCAGGACTTTGGGGGACCACAGCTGAAGAATGAGAAGCAATTGAGGAATAAAACAACAATAGAAAAGGGTGAATGATTTTTACAGAATTTTATGGATAATTATCAAGAATGTGGACATCTAGGGTTAGAAATAAATCCAAATAACTAATTTAATTGGTACACGAGTGCATGAAAATTCCATAATTGGCATAGACCTATGAAATGGGTTTATATGCTGAATGATTTTAATAAAAAAGGGTGTATCCCAAAAATTTAAAATTCCTTCATTGATATTAGATTGTTTTTTTAAATAAAATTCTTTCCAATCATCTAAAGATGTTTTTTCATTCACTGCACACCGATTTTCTCCGATCGAGAGTTTTGTTTTCATCAGCGATGATTTTCCAACATAAGGATGGGAAGATGCTCTAGAATCCTCCTAGTGTTTATATGGATAACCACGAAGGGTTTTCCAAGGATGTATTCTTATAGAAATTTCCATTAGGTTAAAATATTAAATTAATTAAATTAAATTAATTAATTAACCAACTAAATGTACCTCCAATGTGCGAGATATATGAATTCCCCACAATAACCAATTTTAGTTCGTTGTTAGGGTACACAATTGGCTCTAAAATCAACAGTTGTCTCAATTTTGTGATACGATATATCTTTTAATATTTATCCAAATTTCATTAAGATTATACACATGAAAAATATAAAAAATATTTAATTTTGTTATAAAATTAAATCATGGAACACTGGGCCTCTGAATTTCACGTCGTCTCAATGCTTGGATCTGTATATATATATATATATAGAAATATTTCAATGTTTTAGATGGAAAAAAACATCCCCATACATTATTCAATACTTCATTATTTTATTCCACAAAAAGAAAAAAAATATACAAATGACTTGGGATACTCAGTTAAAATATAGCTCTCCCTCCCCTAGGAACTCTCCTTCATGTTCTTGTACTTCCACAACACACAAACCAAGGGGATGGTCAATCCGCGCGAGGTCCTATCCTGTAGATCCGTGATCGCCACATAAATCTCCACAAAGGTGGATACATCCTTGAAGTTTGGATTTCTCTAGTTTATGACGTATGTAGGTTCATGCATTTGTCTCCTCATCTATAATACATAAAAAATGTCATGCACTCGCTCTAGTTGTGAGGGTAGGATGATGCAATAAAAAACCTCGGTGGCCATCTATACTATATCGAACGGCTTAATGAACCTTGAGGATAACTCATTTTCTCAGATGAAACTCTAAAATTCTCATCATTAGGAGACTCTATAGAAAATGTGGTCTCTCTTATTTAAATATATATTCCTTTGAGATTTATCTTCATAAATATTTTCTTGTTATGAGTTATGCTCATCCACTCTCCAATGACCTAGACCATCTCTGTAATTACCTACTGAAACTCTAGACCTATAAGTTATATCTCTCTAATTTCTATACAGCACAAAGGTGACCTACATGGTATCCCGTACAAGACCTCAAATGGTTTCAGGATGATAGTTGAGTGGTATCAGTTGTTTTTCACATTCTCTATTAAGGGAAAGTGATCCTCCCAGCTCTGGATAAAGAATAACATGCATTCCCTCAACATATCCAACAACACTTGGATATTGTTCTTAGTATTCCCATATGTATTTTTGTGAAATTATAAACTCATCCTCTTATGGGTCCCTAATTTCTCCCATAGGCCTCTCCCCAATCACGATGTAAATCGCGCATCCCAATAAGATAAAATCATCAAGGGAAACCCATAAAGGAAAAAAGATATCTCACACAAACATCTACCTCAAAATATCCAAAAAATCCACTCCGACATATAAAATAAGTGTCATGACATCATTATTCAGTCAATTATCTCCTTGATGGAATCATTTACCTTCACTACGCGTGGGAGTCCTATCACAAAGTCCATTGATATGCTATCCCAATTCCACTATGGGATCTCAAGGGACTAATACAAGCCTCCCATATCTTAGTGCATAGCCTTCACCTACATAGAGGTGTGGCACCATGAGATGAACTCAGTTATGCAATGTCTCTGGATAGACCACCAAAACTACCACTTAAGTACTCTATACATCTCCCCTAAGTTGGAATTTTCATATAGGGTAGAAGTGGAGAACTCCCACATCACCTCCTCCCACATTGTGACTGGGACCACTATTCATCCCTATAAAATAATGATGTGATTACATCATTCATAATATCCATATAGTGAATTCCCTATGTGAATATTTTCACACAAGACCTCATAGTCGATGTTTCCTTACTGAGACTCTCTCAAATGGATGAGAAGTATAGGAGAAAAGACCATCAACTAAAAAATGTTATACAATCTTGCTCTGCCAGGGTGAGCTACAAGGAATCCAACTACACAGAAGCCTCCTGCACCAAGTGATCCTATGAATTCCTATTAAGGGAATCTTCTATTAAGTTTCCATTCACTAGAGTATAGAATATATCTAAATCATTGTCCTATAAGAACTCCAAACAGTCTAACTGTCTCTAGTTCACGTCTCTCTACAAGAATACATAGCCGATACTATGATGTTTTGAGTAAATCACAAAGTACCCCTGAAAGTAGTGATCCATATCCTCATGGAAAAGAATACCAATGAAAGATCAAGTTCATTATATGATTTTTTCTACTCATGTGGTCTCAACTATCTGTAAATTTATGAGATATCTTCCTACCACAACATCAAAATGCAGCAAAGCCTAGAATACAAGGAATTGCAATGCACTACACAATCCATGATATCCTCTTGTAAAATCAACATAGGATCACCTGTCTGACTCTGTGTCAACTCCTTATAGGATCATCAAAAATTCTAATTCCCTAAAAAGACTTCCCCTTCCACATTAAGGAGTTAAAATGGGAGGCAATCTAGGATACCCTACCACAAACCTCCTGTAGTACCATACCGTGCCAAGGAATCTCGGAACCACTGATACATTCTTGGGTGGATACCAAGAATGAACTACATCATTCTTAAATGGGTCCATGGATAAACTAGGATTAGAGATTAGATGTCCAATAAAATGAACCTCTTAAATCTAGAACTTGGATCTTGATAGTTTCCTATAAATCAGTTTCTCTCAAAGAAAATCTAGAACTATTATCAATTTCTCTACATGTTCCACTTTCGATGTGATGCACATGAGTATTTCACTGATGAAGACAAAAAAACTGGTCAAATTATGGATGAAATTCATTGTTCATTTGATTCGTTGATAGAGTGAGAGAATTCATAACACTAAAGGGAATCTCCCGGAACTCATACAATACATAGCAACATTTAAATGCTAGAATTTGAATACCGGCCTCACAAACTCTCAACTGGAGGTAGTCAAACCTTAGATAGATCATATAAAACCATCTCACTGATCAAATCTAGTCAAATAGTTCATCAATCCATTGAAATAGTTACATTATTTTTATCATGGTCTAGTTTAGGTGATGTTAATCCACATAAAGTCTCATGTTTCCATCCTCCTTTTTCATGAACTACACCGAATATGCCGAGGGGACACATTGGCCCAAAAAAAACTCATAACTCAATGGTCCTCTAACATGAACCATGGATCCCGAATATCATTAGGGGACATTTGATATTCTTTAAAAATATCAAAATAGTTTTAGGATAAAAGTAAATAAAAAACTAATTCATTCACCTCAGAGGTAGTCCCAAACCTCCTCAAGGAAGAGATTGAGGAAATCCTCCATAATTGATGGAATAATGATTCCTGAAGAGCTTTCTGTAGTAAGTTATATACTCTCGAACTGATGGGTAATAGTATTCCAAATCTTTATTTCAGAACCCACTCATATATCCTTTAGATCTCTCTCACCCATAATGGTGAATCTTCTTCTATCAGTGTAAATGTTTATGACTCGTCTGTGATGATAGTCAATCTGAGATCAGACCATAGACAACCAATCAATAAAAATTATGATATAATAGGATTAAATTGTGATGAAAAATGGTACCACTTGAACTTCTCTCAATAAAATTATTGCTCTCACTACCAGCTGTTAAAACATTTAGAATATGTGTTCCCTGTAGTTACCTCAAGATGAAGATGTAGGGCTAGCAACTCAACTAGGAGCTCTATATCTCCCGGAAAAATTATAGAGATGAATGAATAACTAGAACCTATGTATACTAATAAAAAATAAAGAGTATAATATATAGAGATCGTACCTATAATCATCTCATGGTCCCTGGGTCCGTAAGCCTCTAAACCCTATCGTTGTCTACATCCCTAGCCTCCAACTCCATGAGCCTGATGTGGGACGGTTGATGGTGTTGGGGGAAAAATCTCATAGAATGTATCACCACCCTTATCTCCTCCTACTCTACCATATCTATATCCCTGAGGACCAATATTCCATTTCTTGAGAGATCCCTGATCATGGTGCTACCTTTGTTGTGGCGGTCTATTATCCACCTATCGTCGCTCGTCATTAAATATGGTTGGGGAGACTTCTTAAATGTGACATTTCCCATTACATGAATAGAACCAATCATATCTAGGATATTTAGGTTCACTATGCTTCCTCTTATCATGTTCCTATGTTTGATCATGGGTAGGTCCCCTTGCATTGAGATCTTGTCGACTGGTGGAAGGTAGCCGTTGTAGCCATGTGACACCCACTACCAGCTCCGGGAAACTAACATCCCTCTAACATGAATATTTCTATCAATAGTGACTAGTCGAACACCTCATCATAGCTGGGGATTCACAAGGGAACTACCTTGACAAGTATCTCCCTATGAATACCCAGCCCAAAATTTCATACTCGAAAGTATCCATCTTGGATCATGTTAGGGGCATTCCATATAGTGTTTATGAACCTCACAGTGTGCTTAACCACTATCACCCCTACATACTACAGTTCCATAGGCTCCTAAGTCTAATCTGAATGCAAGTAGTAGGGGTAGTACTCCTCACAATTTTTTTTGTAATTCGGGCTATGATAGTGTCGAATCATCAAGTATCTGGGTAAAGAGACTTCACAAACACTCAACTACTCTATGGAAAAGGATAACTGCCAGAGAAGCCACCTGTTTTATCAATGTTCAGATTGTTGGGAAAAAATATGTATGCAGATGGAACAAAATATAGGGGGGAGGGGGTGAATTCTATGTTTAAAAAACATTCATTATCAAACAAAAAAGAAAATTATTTTAAAAGGATTTAAACTAATCCAATTCATAATAACTCTAAATGTGATAAAACTAAGAATCATCATGGGCCCTAGTAGCAATAAGAAGGATAGTCATTATTTTCTTGGTTATGATATGTATCATAATCAGATTGATTATGATAATTATAATACATGTTGAATTTAATGTACAATCAATCCTATATAAATATGATGATCAGAGTAATCTAATAAATGATCATAATTGCAATGGTTACTATAATCAAATTATTCTAACAATAGATGATTCTACCATACAATGTATATAATTTTAAGCACTAATACAGTGTGAAATTGATGTACCACAACTATAATAATTATAGTGATATGAAATACGAATAGAAAGGAAAATTAAAATATTTATCTTTATATTTCAATTATAGCAGAAATGTAAATAATATAATTATTTTAACCCACATAGAAGGATATTATTTGACATAGAATAGAGTTCCCTTGATTTTTACTTTCAATAAAGTATGTCTTAACTACACTAGGGTAATCCCTTGAATCGATGACCAACTTTATTCTATCTTCTTATACCCTATAGCCCTTTATTGGGAAGATAATCAGAGTCTACATCTTTCTTTCCTTAAAAGACCATGATTTGAAAAATAATGTCACCAGTCTGTCTTCCTATCCATGGAAGCCTCCGATCATAATCATTATTGATCAATATGGTACAAAGAAAATGAACCGCCTCAAATATACAAGTGCTTGGATCAATTTATTCACAACTTTTATTTTTGAGAGCTTTCGCACATGGTATTTATTTTGACATAGCATTTGCAGAGTATCTCTAGATCAACATAATGAAGGACCCGAGACCACCCTAAGAGGGGGGTGAATCAGGGTGTCAACTTTTTCTCTTATTTATTGGATCTTTTTCCCACGTTGGTATGAAACCTTTATAAAACCTATATGATGGATATATAATGTTATTAGAACATTTACATGCAGAAAGAAAACACTACAGTTTTACATGATTCACCACTAAAGGCTACATCCAAGGAGCATACACTGACATGTTTCTGGTCATATAAAATTATACTAATATTTACTTGATATTAATTACAAAGGTTCGGGCACAATCACTCTATCCCAAGCATGCTACCCTTACAAAGGTCCAGGGATAGATCACTGCTTCCCTCAAATCACTTCCATTGAGTCCCCTTGGATCACTGCCTTGGGTGAGGTCTCAGTCTCTTTATCGATTTGAAGGTCACTTCAATAGATTGGCCTGAAAATTCATTGTCTCTATTAATCACAAGACACTTATTGCATTGAAGTCACAATTTATTCTATTTTATATTCAGTTTTCTACTTTAATTCAATTACTAAATGCACTAAAACATTTCCTAATTTTTTTTTGCTAGAATCAAAAACTCCCTTTTTTGTTTTTTAAAATTTCTGCGAAATGTCCCTGATTTTGTAGACAGTCCCTGATCTGTGTATTGTGCCTGCTCTGTGTATCACGCCTAGTATGCATACCGCGCCTGCTCTGCGTACCACTCATGCTCAGTGTACCATGCCTTCTCTGTATATCATCTCTATTCTGTGTACTTCCATTACTCTACATACTGCGCGTGCTCTGCGCATCACGCCTACTCGATGCACTGCACCTACTCTGCACACCTCGCCTGCTCTACCCACCGCGTGTGCTCTGCGTATCTTGCCTGCTCAGTACACCATGCCACCTCCACGCACCATTCCTCCTCCACACAATGTGCCTACTCCACACACCGCCTTCACATACCACCTCCACATACGACCTCAGCACACCACCTCTACATACCACCTTCACATACCACCTTCATGTACCACATTCTCTTACCAACTCTACATACCGCCTTGGCGTATCGTTTCTTCCTTTCGTAGACTTCTTCTTCAAATTATGTGAATTATTTCATCTCCCGTATACCACATATTCTTATGAAAAATCTATTTTTGTGGATTAGTCTGTCCAATTTCGCAAACTATTTTGTGTTTTCCGTACCACTTCGTCCTACACAAAATCTCTCTAGTGTACCACTTATGGGCTTAGCCGAGTTCTTCCACAACAATGATATTTTCTTATCGAATTCACTATTACATAATTATCAGATTAACAATCCTTATATAGTAAAATTAGTCCAAAAATTTTCTAATATATTTTAACCAAATTTTCAATGTGGGACAAAATTCACCACATACTGAACTCCATCCATGTACAGTAGGCCCACATTGCATATTACAACCCTCCTACAAACTGCGAACCTTCGCCGCATACCTTGTGTCTTCCGGTCTGTGTACAACATCTCTTCTTCCAACGGCGAGCCATTATGCATACTGAAACATCTTCCATGGTGAGCCATTTTCGTTACCTCGACCCATTCCAAAAATTGTTCCACGTACCTTTCCTGCAATATGGTACACAGCTGTGAACCATTCTTGAAAATTGTACTTGGTCCATGCTCCATGGTACACGGGTTACTTCCTTTTCTGATTTCCTTCATCATTTCGTATCTGGTTCACTTCTATATAAAAATCCTTCTATATATACTTTGGAAAGAACACCCATAATAATTCATTATCATATTTATTCTTTAACATTCATCTTTTTTCATCACAAACCATATCTATAATGATATATAGTCTTTGATCAATCACCATTATCATCGTTAGATTTTTCCATAGAAATTACTACAACATCGCTATCTTCCATCAAGACAAGTATTTCTAGTCAAAAATGAATATTACCGGCATCATCTTCTCGTCTTTGTATAATCATTCTTAAATCCTCAAATCTCCACATGATCCCTCATGCAATAATTCATGTATCTTCAGGTAGGATATTGAATGGTCCCTTTGAATGGTGAGATATTTCATGATCACTTTATAACATCAATCCCTTCAACACTCTCTAAGATGGTTTCATTGTTTTAGACAATGTATCACCTTTGATACATGTACTTTAAACATAAGATCAGTTCATGAATTGTCTGAATTTATCACTCTCAATAACATGGGTGTTCTTATTCATCATATTCTTCATTTTGATCTTCATTGACTACTATTGAAATTGAATACAACCTTATACACAAAGTGGTCCCAACAATCTCCCCCTTTTTATTTTTTTCAATAATATAAAGTTATCATCAAATTAATGATTTAATATCAAAATGAGAATATTCCATCCCCCTCACTTCTTTCTCTCCCACAAACATTCATTTCACTTCTCTACCCCTTATTGATAAGAAATACAATTTTTATGGGAAAATTGTATCATTTCATACTCGAGAATTATGCCATCATTCATTTAACTCTAAGTCTACTTGAGAAATGCTCGATGTAGAAAACAAGAGGATTTGATTTAGACATCGAAGATGTCCATTATCCACTGAGAATGATTCCTCATGAGATGAGAACTCATGAACATTATCTTTAAGTGCTTCCACTTTTATTCTAGGTTGATGAAATTGAATGAAATTTGGAATAATCAACTTGAAACTCATACACTCACTTCAACAAAAAGTTAATAAACCATTCAAGTGTAATTGGAAGGATAAATAGCCTTGGGGCACTACCATTCATCTTATGTCACTGATTAATTTAGTTAACCCCCATTTGTAAAATGATCATCATTTTGTGTAACCATGGATGAGAGATTAAGAAATGAAATACCTTTTCCCATGAAATGTTCTTCAAAAAAAATTCCAGAGTAATTGAATTTACTTTCAACTAAAGTTGATACTAATTGAAATATTAATCCTAGAAGATTCTTCATTTGTCTCCCCCTCAAGGGAAACACTTCTCATCATCTCCATCAAGGGTGATCGTTCATAATTTTAATCTTTGAATACAAATTGAAGATTATTCCAAGGATGGTAACTTATTTAGCTTAGCTATCCTAAGTTGAAAACATTCACTAATTCTCAGGTGTTCCCCCTGAGAGTGTGCCTCACATTCAATTCGTTGCATTATCAACACCAATAAAATACACAAATGATTTTGGGAATAAGGTGGTTCCTTCTTGCTTCTTCAATGTGAGAAGGAAGGATATGCTGGTTTTCTCAACAAAGATGCTCTGTGTACTCTAGTATTCATGCCCGCACATCTAAACATCTTTTCTGATATGTGTTTATGTCACATGGATCTCTATACATTCTCTTATTCTTTGTGTGCAGATTTGTTCTTATTAACAACCATCATTAATGATACATTCTTATACCTTTTAAGGATTGCATTTTTCTCTGGAATTAATGTCCGAAAAACTTTTTCAATATGAATATATTTCATACATATATCATAAATAACTTCTTTATCATGTGTGTTTCCTTTGGTTTTCACTCTCTCATGTACTTAAACTTTATCATGTGAAAGTTTTCTTTTTTCCTTCAGTAGCAGCCTTGGATTTTTCATCTTCATGTTTCCACATTCTTTATAAATATTCTAGCCAGATAGAAAACATGTCATTTGGACCTATTACAATAGGTTTGGATCATCGACATGGGTTTATCTGAGTGTCATCCCTATTAGTTTCTGTTTTGGATGAATTTCCCTTCAATTTCATGTATCTAAAATTCTGGGTCTTCTCATCTTCCCTACATGAGATCTTCTTGTGGAAATTTGTATTCATATTATTATTTTTTCTTCTTCCCAAGGAACGTTCATCATACTTATCTGGTGTCGAAGGTATTCTTTTTTAATAAATGAAGAATTAATTTTTAAATGGGAATGTACCTACCTTGATACCACTTCCATTTCATACATCATAGAGGTTATCAAGAATTCCAAATCTGTTTGTGATAAAAAGATGGTTCTGGACCTACAGATGTTTCTTCTTATTTACTGGATTTCTTCCCCACGAGGTAGGCTTACATTGTGCTTTTACATTTTGAGGATTGTACAAACAGTTTATTTCTTAGTGATCGAATCTCTTTACACCCCAACATTGACCCACAAATGCTGATTTCTTTGTATTATGTTGTTGGGCCATCATCTTGACTTCTTTTTCTCTTTGTGGAGAACAACCTTCAATATTCTTCTTCCTATTCCATGAAGACATGGTGATAGGTAAATCTTCACATTTCCTCATCCATATTTGTTTTGAATTTCCCTTCCATCCTGTACTCCTTATGGAAACGTATTTTGAAACATGATTACAAGAAGGTATGGATGGTACCATACTCTTCTCAACTACTTGTCATAGATCAATGAGTGAATCCATGATCTTATTATCACATGTTTTTTGTATTTTGATATTAGAATCCTCAGGGTGAGCATTTAGTGGAAACATTCACTATTTATTGAGATGGATAATCAAGAGTTTTCATAATCTTCTTATCACATGTTGTTGGTATTTTAGCTTTAGAATCATCTAGTAGGAATTTATTCCTCGTAACAAATATTTCATTATTTTTTGAAGTCTCATTATGTGTATTCTCAATATTGGTCAACTGAGCATATAATTATTTTCATTTTCTATTGAGAATGACCTTCTGATCTTCAATCATAGTCATTTTCTCTTCACAAGCCTTCTTCATTATAACAACATTTTCTTCATGGATCATCATTTTATTCTGAATCAAAGAGTCATTTTCCTAGATATTCTTGGATATCCCTTCCAATTATAGACCCTTGACATCATTGAAATTTGTCGGTTTCCCTTCAAGCACATGGATCTTTTCTTCATGATCCTTTCTGAATCTCTTTTCCTCTTCATCTTTTTTGATCCATTTTTATGTATTTATTACTTTTTTACTCCTTGTTTAGTCATAACATTCAATCTATTTGGAGAGATTATAACATTCTGAATATTTTTTACCCATCCTTCCTCCATATAACCAACTTCTTTTATTAGCTCTGTGATTTCCTCCTACGTACATTAAAATATTCTATAAATACCAGGAACCATTTATTCAGAGATATCATAATGGTATTTTTGTAGTCTATCAATTTCATCTGAGGCTGAAGATTGATCAAGGGTGAAAACACATACCTCATGATCTCCTTGATATTTCCTTTCCAGGACCAAAAAATCATAATTTTATAGAAGGCATGTACAACCATATACTACCTCTTCTTTATATAAGAGGGACTTCTTCAACTGTCTCTTCTCTTTCTTTTTCAGGTTCGTCATGGTCTCGCTAGGTACAGACTTCTGCTCAAAGATAACTGAACATTCATCAAGTCTGCTCTTCATTGTTGACTTAGGAATGAAAACCCAAATCCTCGTCTAAATAGAATTATAAAATAATATCCAACATTTGTAAACCTTACTTTAATACCAATTGAAGGGCCCTACACCACCCTGAGGGGGGAGGGGGGAGTGAATCAAGGTGTCAATGTTTTCGCTTCCTTAGTAGATATTGTTCCCATGTTGGTAGGATCCATTTCTAAATCCTGTATGACGTATATTCGCAAAATTAAAACATTCACATGAAGAAGAACAACAAAATAGTTTTTACTTGGTTAACCACTAAGGGATACATCCAAGGAGAAAACGTCGAGAGGTTTCAAGTCACACCAAATCCCACTAATCATTAATGGTTGTGAATTAAAAAGGTTCGGGCATAGTCGCTCTATCCTTGGAATACTGCCCTTAAAAATGTTCAGGGATAGATTAATACTTCCCTCAGATCACTTCCAATGACTCCACCTAGATCACTCCTTGGGTGAGGTCACACACAGTTTATCGACACAAAGGTCACTTCAACAGATTGACATGAAATGTCTTTGCCACTATTTATCACAAGACACCTCTTGCTTCGATGTCCCGAATTGATGCTCTTTTATATTCAGTTTTCTCTTTTAGGGAACTTATTGAATGCACTAGAACTTCTTCCACCCATTTTCCTACTAGAATAAAAAAATCCATTTATGATGTTTTTGTTTCCATGAACTATCTCTGATTCTTCAGACCATATCTGATCTTCATAGCATGCCTTCTCTATGTACTTCAACTGGTCTGCGTACCATGCCGGTTCCGTGTACCGCCTCTACTCCACGTACCACCTCTACTCCATGTACCACACCTTCTCTATGAACCACACCTGCTCTGCGCACCACACATGCGCACCTCCTTCATGTACTGCCTCCACATACTACCACTGCATACCACCTCTACCTACCACCTTCGTGTACTACCTTAGCGTACTGTTTCTTCCTTTTACGGACATATTCTTCAAATTATGTGAATTATTTCGTCTCCCACAAACCAATTTGTTTTATGAAAAATCACTTCCTTAGACTACTCCATCCAATTCCACGAAATATTTTTTGTCTCACGTACCACTTAATCCTACGCAGAATCTCTTATGTGTACCACTTTTGAGCATAGCCTATTTATTCCATAGTGTTGATATTTTCTTATCAATTTTGATCTTACCTAATAATGGGATTAACACTCTTTATATAGGGAAATAAATCTGAAAATTTTGGTAATATTTTTTACCCAAATTTTAAATGTGGGACAAAATTTGCTGCATACTAAACTCCTTCCACATACAGTAAGGCTCTACCATATGTTGTGACCCTCCTACGAACTATGATCCTTCACCGCATACCATGTGTCTTCTGGTCTGTGTATTGCATCACTTCCTCAAATGATGAGCCATTCCACACACCGCAACTCCTTCTGTGATGAACCATTTTCGTTACAGCGACCCATTCCATAAACTGTTCCGTGTACCTTTCCTGCTACATGGTATGCAGCTATGAACCATTCCAAGACATGGTACACTGTCCATTCTTTGAGGTATGTGGTTTTATTCCTTTTTCAATTTCCTTCACTATTTTGCATCTCGTTCACTCTTTTGCATAAATCCTTAAATATATGCTTCGACAAGAACTCCCTTGATAATTCATTTTCATCTTTCTTCTTTTAAAAATAATATTCTTTCGCCACAAATGTTATCTTTATTGATATATAGTCATTGATCATTCACCTTTAGCATTGACGGATTTGTACAGAGAATGTACTACAACTTATCTATCTTCCAGCAACATATGTCTTTCCAGTCAACACTGAATATGACTGGCATCATATTTTAATCTTTATATGACCATTCTTAAATCATCAAATCTCCACATGATCCCTCATGCAACGATGCATGTTTTTTCAGGTAGGCTCATGAATGGTTTCTTTGGATGGTGAGATGTTACATTATCATATTATAACTTTAAGCCCTTCAACTCTCTATGAGATGGTTTCATTGTTTTAGACAATGTATATCCTTTGATACATGTATTTTGATCTTAATATCGTTTCATCAATCATCTTAATTTATCACTCTCAATAACAAGTGATTTCTTGTTCATCTCCTTCTTTATTTTGATCTTCATTGACCACTGTTGACAACACATACAACCTTATACACAAATTGGTCCCAACACATAAGTGTTATGAGATTAGTTGAATGACCTGGTATTTATAGCCTTCATCCCAATGGTCATATTCATGAACACATGATAATATTTTTCCAAAAAAATCAGAGGGACTTGGACACCTGGCACTTCAACAATCATATTAAAACAAAAAATACAACCTCTTTTTAATTGAAATACATAATAGATTGCATGAAAACATTTTAATGGAATTACATAGCATATTGCATTACATTGTTTCAATTGGAAAAAAAATATATTTTACGACATTTTTTTGATATGAAATATTTCCTTTTAATTTAGCTTTACTAGAAACAATAATGGTAAGGCTGATGATTTTCATAAAAAAAATAACAGATGGTTACGATTGAAACCATGACATGAAATTATGATTGATATTATGATTTATAGTTATGATTATACACCAGTAATGATTGAAAACATGACATGAAGTTATGATTTTAAACCATTTGTGGTTAAAATAAATTCATAAGATTATAATACAAAATAATACATGCAGTTATGATTGATATACAATTACATATTTCAATATAATATATTTAAGATTGTAAAAAAATATGCGGTTACGATGGAAGAAAATAAATGCGATTACGATTAGAAATAATAAATTATAAATCATATTCAATGCGAATAACCGTGGAATGTATTTAGAAATATTTTTGTGATTTCCAAAAAAAATTAATAGAGAAGTCAAAAAAATGTTTTTTACTGAACAATCTCCCCCTTTTGGGAATGCCCAAAAATATAAGATAAAGATAACCCAAAAACTTATCTCCCCCAATATTTTATAACTCCTTTGAGAATAATGGTGAATAAGACTAATTTATCCATAGGATAAAATTATCCTTAAGGATCATACTCTCTTATCTGTATGATTTTAATCCCCCTTTCCTCAGGATTCTCTTCCTTAATATAATATTGTCCCTTTGTTTAAAACATTCTCCCTAATATAAAATAGTCTACCCCTTTGTGATTTTCATGAAATAAAAAATACAAATAAACATTTAAAGGTTTAGAGTAACAGAACATACGAAACAACACATATGAAATAGAGCATGCATTTGATTTGATAAGAATGTAAAATAAGAGTTTGAAAAATAAATCATTTCTTCTCCTTTCCCTTATCTATGATATTGAAAAGGGATAACATTATCTTTTTGAATTATTTTCATTCTTCTATCAACTTTCCAAGAGATTCTTACTAAGCCCAAAATTATTCTTCCCATTCTTCAAACATCTTATCTTGATTATGAATTATTTCTTATTAAAGATGATTAATCACCTCCATAGCATTGAGGTTTTCTTTCTGAGCATGAAAATAATTGGTTCATATTATGAAGGCCTTATCTATGATTTGAACTCTTTTTTTCAATTTTTTTTTTCATTTTTAAATCCTATATTTTAATATTGATATTATCAAACTCTATAGTGTGAATTTCTTTTGAAGTACTGGGTCTTTTAAATTACTTCACTTTCTCATTCATATCATTGACCAACCTTTTATAAGCATTATTAAGATCATTTCAAAGATTTCTTATTTCCTCAATCTTGTCATCATGAAGTTTTACATTTTCATCAATTTTATATGACTACTTGATAACTTTATTACAGGACTTGCTATGTTTGAGATCATGTTCTTCAAAAACTTTATAATAGATTTTGGGTTTCATAAATCAGTCTGTCAAAATCCCAACAGAATATATTCTTTCCTAATGGATATTTGAATGAATTTTTATCTTTGATTAAATTTTTGGGAAAAAAGGAATGATATTTTCTTTTCTATTTAATTTTTTCTTGATATATTTCACTATGATTTTAATTTTTCTTTTAGATTCCTAATCTTCAATGAAATATTGAAGTTGAACATAATGAGTTCCAATATCCAAATTAGGAATTTGTTGATTCTAATATTTACCAGATTATACATCTTCTTCTTATTCATATGGCATTTTAATTTCTTTATCCAGAATTGTCTTCTGAGCTATATATTTTGATGACAGACGATCTAGAGATAGAAATTTGAATGATGTCGATTCTGGGGATTCTGCTGAGGGTTTATTTTTAAGAGATTTTTTGTTAAGGGATTCATGTTGTTTTTAATTTTTTTTTCATCCCCCTCCTCATATTATTTTTATTCTTTTTATTCTTCTTAGATTCTATAATTTCATTTTTTATCATTAATATAATCATCAATCTATCTCAAAACACAGTCTTCTAACTCTTCTTTTGAACACAATTCTCATTCAACAAATTATTTTCCTTTTCCTTGAATAGATTGTACCAGTTGTATTAGTTCAACAGTTTCTCTTAAAATAATCCCAACAATGGATTTATATACACTTTTCAAAAGCCTATTGATATCAACAACCTCAATCTTTTTCCTCTTCATCCACTTTTTCTTCTCCATTTCATTGAAAATTTCTTACGTACCAATTGTTTTGGCCAGGGCCTTAGCAGGATCATGTCTGATTTTGGGTTCACCCATTTTTATTTATGCATTTTTTACATTCAACTAAAACATCATCAGGTACCACTTTTATTCTTGTTTTTTTTCTTAGGTCGTTCAGACTCATAGTTCTTATTTTTAGATATAATTTATTTCGATTGTTTTGTAGGTTGCTGACTCCGTCAATGTATTTATTTTTTATTTTCGGATTTAATATCTTTTTTAAATTTCTTTGATTTTGGATTTAATCATAACTTCATCTTATTGATCGTATTTTCACAGATAATCAGATCTTTGAAACCTTTTGGATTTGACTTAATTTCCACAATACACAGCCCAAAACATTCAGAAAGAAATTTTCATAGGATTCTCAAAAACATAATCAACTGAGAATTGATTTCCCCAGACATCAATTTATTGATAGTAAAAATATTAAACCAATGAGATTCAATTTCATTATATTTAATAAGTATTAGATGGCATAAAAATCAGAAACTTTTAGGGTTTCCTCATCACCTTTTATAGGCACTAAAAAAAATTCATCTAGAGTGCTATTAATCGGTTGTTACCTAAAAGATGTTTCACCTTTATTTTATCTTCATGAATATCGAAAATAGATTCCAATAAATTTTATTTATCAAAAGTACCTTATGATTTGGGAAACCTATGGGATGGACATAAAGCATATCCTTCACATGGAACCCCACAAATTTTTTAGCTTGCTTTACCTAAGTGGTGTATTTTTTCTCATATATTTTAAAAGAAACCATGATATTATCATGTCTTTCCAAAGGGTTACAGAATTCCATCAACTCCTTAGAGTGAACATGATCTTGATCAGATTTGGGACTTTCATTACAATGATACTGCTTGAGTTAGAAGTCTATAATTTTTTTCAACAAAGAATAAAAAATAACCATAAAATTCCTAAGAGACTAACCTTTCACCTTGAAAGGTCATAGATGATTATTCTTTTGAATAAATTTGTTTTAGATATGAGTTGGTTGATTATGACATGAAAATTGAATCATTATCTGAATAAAAAAGAAAATACCACCTATGGCTATAGAAACAAATGGTGTAGATTATTTTGATGGAAGAAGATCTTCGATGCACTTTAGTGAGAAGTCAATGTGATATGAGGTAGGGGTGCATTTATATAGGCGATGGAAATACAACCGTTTGGATTCAAAAGATCAGAGTAGATCAGAAAAATCCAACAGTTGAATATGATTTCAAAATCACGAGTTCTTTTTTAAATTTATCATATTAAAAATGAATTTGGAAATGTTTTAAAACAAAGCAAAAGAACTGAAATAGCAATTTTTTTGATAAGTATTAAAAAGTTTAAGGTTTTGAAATTGTACTTATCAGAGTATCATGATAGATGTATTGGTTTTAATATATAGTCATTATGAAATATAAATTGAATGTAGTGAAATATAATTCAAATATGGTATATTTTTTCAAATATATTTTTAATACAATTGAGATTTCCATTACAATGAAATACAAAAGAAATTATAATACCGATAAAAAATGTAATACTGATAAAATTGTAATATTGATAAAATTGTATTACCAGAAAAAAAATGAAATTGATTAAAAAAATGAAACAAATTACAAATATGAAACTAATTAAAATAATTTAACTGATTAAAAACATAAAACCGACTAAATACATGAAACTGACTAAAAAAATGAAACTGATTAAATACATTAAAATCATATGCACTCCCCCTTTGAAAAAGAGTAACTTAATGTAAGGAGATGGTTTAAACATGTGACAGCTGTGAATGATTACATTAGAGTGATAATTCTAAGATTCTGTTTAATATATTCAAATCTATCAAAAGCTTAAGGATTTGTGAAAATATTGGGATTTTGTTCTTGTATTCTGATGAATTGAAAAATTATATCTCTTTTATGTATGTTATCCTAATGAAAGTGATGCCAAATATCTATGTGTTTCACACGAGGCTGATGTGCTAGATTTTTACTAAGGGGTATGGAACTAGTGTTATCATATGATATATGAGTTTTAGTAAAATTCATTCCATTATCTATGAGTGTGCATTGTACCCACAATGCTTTAGCACAATAACTTCTAGCTACCACATATTCAGCTTAAGTAGTAGAAATTTTTTCATAGTGTTGTTTTTTGCATGACCATGAATCTAATGAATCTCCTAAGAAATTATAAGTTCTAGATTTTCTCTTTCTATCCATTCTAAAACCACCAAATTCAGCATTCAAAAAACATTATAGTTCAAAATAATTTACAGAAGAATAGAATATTCCTAAATCCACAGTTCCCGTTAAATTGAAAACAATTATTTTCATTACTTTTAATTGAGATTTTTTTATTTTCTTGGTATCTTTCACATAAGAATACTGAAAACATTATGTTGAGATGAATGTTTATTAAGCATAGTAAACATCCTATCATACCTTTAAAAGTTGTTTGATCCACTAGTTTCCTAGTTTCATCAAGAACAATTTTATTTAAGGTACTGATTGGAGTAGTAATAAACTTAGTGTTGTCATATCAACACTTTTTTAGTAAATATTTAATATACTTATGTTGACATATATAGGATTCGTCTGGTTTTTTATAAATTTTAAATCATAGAAAAAATGTAATCTCACCCATCATACTCATCTCAAACTCTTATTTCTTAATATTTACAACAGAATATATTAAATATTTTTGATTTGATCTGAATATAATGTTGTAAACATATATTTTAATAATAAAAAGTTTTTTATTTTATTTATTTATAAAAATAGTTGGATCTGAAGTTCCCTTTACATAATTTTTTTTCAATAAAAATCTTTTCAATCTATCATACTAGGATCTAGGGGATTGATTAAGGCCATATAAAATTTGGTTTTTTTGAAACCATATTCATGATGTTTTTTAAAGTCAAAACCATGGGTTTTTTTAAAAATATTTCATCCTTTACATATTTGTTAAGGAATGAACACATCACATCCATTTTAATAGGTTTGAAATTAATGAATATTACAAATCCTAGTAGAATATGAATAGATTCACGTCTTGCTACTGAAGAATAGGTTTCATTAGAATATATTCCCTCCTGTTGATTATAAGCTTTAGAAAAAAATATTTCCTCTTTTCGAATGATTATTCCTTTTTAATTATATTTGTTTATGAACACCTATTTTAATATAATTACAATAGTTTCTTTATGTCATTCAATCGATGTCCAAACTTACTTCCTTTGGAATTTATTTAGTTTATATAGAATTTCTTTTATATAATCTTCATAATATAAGGCCTCATTAGGAATATTAGCTTCAAATTGAGAATGAAATGCTAAATTTTCTGCTTTATTTCTCAAGGAAAATCTGGTCCTTAGTGGTTGATTTACATCACTAATAATACTATCACTAAGATGATTCCTATAAAACAAACGATCTGGGTTTTTTGATACCTATTCATCAACATAAGGTAGAAATGCTTCTAGAGTAAATACATCACAAACATTTTCTTGAGTACTCTCTTGGTTAGAAGAATCTTCCATCAATGGCTGATAATTAGTTTTTTTGAAAACACATCCGAAGATGTAGTTTAAGAATTTCTAAAAACCAAAGGATCAGTTTCATCAAATTTAACATGTACTATTCCCCCAACACCATAAGAATTTATATTGAAAACAATATTATCCTAAGAGTTAGTGGAATAACCTACAAATAAAACTACTATGGACTTTGGTGAAAATTTGTGTAAGTACTATTTTTTATTCAAAATGTATACCTTCCATACAAATACTCTAATTTCTGAAACTATAGGTTTCTTGCCTATCCACAATACATAAGTTATTTTATTATGAAATGGCCTGATTAAAACTCGATTTATAGTATAATAACTAGCATCTATGGCTTCATCCCAAAATTATTTTGCAATTAAGTATTCACTCAACATGGTTCTTATTATCCCTTTAAGAATTAGGTTTCTTCTTTCAACAACACCATTTTTCTAAGGAGTTCTTGGAGATGATAGGTTATGAGTAATGTAATTCTTATAACAAAAATATTGAAAAATATGAATTTTTAAATTATCCAACATGATTACTATAAACAGTTTTCAATGGTAGGTTTTTCTAATTTTTAACTTTGGTTTCAAATGTTTTAAAATAATATAAGGCTTAATATTTCTTTTCTAGAATATAGACCCACGTAAATCTTGTGTAATCATTATCTAAAAAAATATATAGTATTTGAATATAATACATCCAGTTCTTGTGGACCAAAAAGATACATATGACATATATGTAATGTATCAGAATTTAAGACTTCATTAATGGATTTAAAGCAAGTCTCTAGTCTTTATCCACGTTGATAAGGGTCAGAGACTTTTGGAGAATCAAATCAATGGTCTGATATATTCTTAATAAGTCCTTTTTAGATAGTTTAAATAACTTTATATGGTCACAATGTCCTATCATACTATTCCATAACCAAGATTATTCTTCCACTACAATAGGACAATGTTAGTCTTGCCTCCCAAGGTCTTATGTTTATAGTGTAAATATTTCCATGCATATTGGTAGAAATAATATATTCATCCTTAGAACTATGAATTACACATTTTTTATTCCTAAAATTCACTAGGTAACCTTCGTCACATAATATAATTATGCTTATAAGGCTGTGTTTAAGATCCTTCATGAATAAAACATTTGAAATTATGGTTTTTTCAATAAGAACAATATTACACATACCAATGATCTTACCCTAATCATTATCTCTAAATGTAACTCTTACAACATTAATTTAAATGAAATTTTCTAAGAAATCTTTGTTTCTAATCATATGAAGAGAACATCCATGATCAACATACCAAATACTATTATTATTGGTACTCCCTTTGTTTTCATGAAAACAAAAAAAAAATAGGTTTTCAGAACCCAAACTTTCATGGGTATGGTAACATATTCAAGTAAAATATTAGGAATCCATATTTATAAATAAAAACGAGCCTTATAAAATCCTAAATATTTATTTTTATTTAAAGAATTTTTTTCTCCAATGTCCACCCCTTTGGAACTTAGTGTTGAATACGACACTTTTGGGTACAAAATAGTTCTGACTAAAAATAGGTTTTGGATAAGAGTAACCCAATCTATAAATATTCCATAGAGGAAAATGTTGTGAATATATATCATCAAATTATTTCTCTCTAGAAGTGAAGTTTGATAAAAGTTTTTTTAAGGAAAATATATCATATCATATTATAATTAATAAATTTTTTTCCTCACGGGTATTAGTTTTAGAATTCGGTATTGTTTCTAAAACATTTTTCTTCAAAAAAGTATTATCAAGATCCTTAGAAAGTTTAAACTTCTCAAAATTTATTTCCTTATGGTTTTTAGAAATTGTTTAAAAATAAATGAACTTTTCTTCAAGATATTTAGAACATTATTATACTTCTTTTGTCAAAACATTTATTCTAGAATTTTCTTTATCAAGTTTCTTGTTGATCTTACTATTTTCATTTTCAAGTACCTTATACAATCTAGAGACTCCATTAAAATTAGGTAAAATATAATTATCACTAAATGAATAGGATTCTTCATTAAAAGATTAAAGATACTTTTCATGAGTATAATTAGTATTTAATGAAATATTGGTTAAATATTAAACATTGTATACCTTAGCCATGAAGCAATGATTTTATTTTGGAATACTTGCATAATGACAAATATTCTTTTATCCAGAATATTCAATATCTAAAGAGTCATCAGATGAGTCTCCACCAATGGAACTCCATATATCATTTTCCTTGATCTTTTTCTTTCCCTTGGCTTTACAAAACCTCTTTAGACTTCTATTTGAATGTTTATCACTTCTATCTTTCTTGTTAAGAGTAGGATAATAAAATACCATGTGTCTTATTATTTTATATTCACAATAAGTCACTTATGAATCATTCATATCATTTCAATCCTTATTTATATTTTTTAAATATGTAATGAAATTATTTATTTCAATCAATATTTTTCATCCTTCGAGTAAGATTTCCTAATTAATTTTTAAATTTATCATCTACACTTGGGATTTATTGAAATAAATATTTTTATTTAATCTTCTTACTATTTTATTAGGATTCTATGATTTCAATTAATTTTTATTTGATGTAAAGACAACATATCTATTCTTCTTCTTTTTATATTCTACAAATCCCCTCAATCTGATCTCATGTTTTAAAAGATTTATAAATAATTCATCAAGTGTTATTGTTTTAACTTCTCTTGACTCATCAATAATAATTCTCTTCGATTCCGATTCATTAGGAATGATGTCTATGAGGTAATATATAGTCATAACATCATCTAAGACATTTTCTCCCATTTATTATATGTTGTTTTTGATAGTAATGAATCTTTGGTGAAATTTAACTATATGTTCTCCATAGGGTAAAACAAAACCATGACAATCTTCACTAAGCATGGATATTCTTGTGTTAATAACTTTAAAAGTACCAAAATTTTTAACTTTGAGTTTCTTCCACATGCTGTTATCTTTTACACAAGAAGATATCTAGTTATATATATTCTTGGGCATAGAACAATGAAAAATATTGTGTACCTTGTATTTTAGAAGATATTCTTTCTTTTCTTGATTAGTAAAAGTTATTACAACTTTATCAAGTATTTTATAAAATCTAGTGTGCATAAAAAAATCTTCCACAACAGTATTAATGATAAATGTGTCCATTCTATCTCTCTATCATTTATAATCATTCCCATAAAATATAGGTTTTGTTATAGGGTTTTGATTATCTATGGATCAAATTCCCATTTAATCCATCTTTCAGATTTTTTTCCACTTCACACATTAGTGTAGAATGTATTTTTAAAGAATGCGTTTATCAAATAAATAAATCAAACTTGTAAGAGAAAACATGTAAGATTAATACACTGGATTCCTCTTATATTAAAAATATATATCTTTATTTCAGACACCAAATCTGATACCGATTTCTGGATCGAAATATGTATGTAGATTTCACAATATAAGGGGGGGGGGGTTGAATTGTATGTTTTAAAAACATTCCTTATAAAAAATAAAAGTAATTTTGTTTAAAAGGATTTAAACTAGTCCAATTCATAATACTTGTAAATGTGATAAAACCATGAATCAGTGTGGCCCATGGTACCGATGAAAAAGATAATCATAATTTGGTCCGTTAAGAAAAGTATCATTGTAAGATTGATTATGATAAGTATACCACAAGTTCTATTTAAAGCACAATCATATCCAAGATGAATACAATGGTCAGAGTGATAAAATAAATGATCATAATTACAATGTTTATGATAATCATAGGATTACAACAACAGATTATTCTACTATACATCGTATAGAATCGTAGTCCCTAATATACCGTGAATTGTATGTTTTGTAATCAAGGAAATTACAATAATATGAAATATGAATTGAAAGTAAAAATAAAAGATTTATATTTTTATTATAATTTCTATCAAAATGTAAAGAATACAATTATTTTAACCTAAAGAGAATGGTATCCTTTGACCAAGGATAGAGGTCCCTTGATTTATAATTTCAAGAAAGTCTATCTTACCCAAATGAGGGTAATCCATAGATTCGATTATCTGATTTAGTCTATCTGCCTATCCCTGGCTTCCCTCGATTAAACAAGTAATCAACGCCTCTGTCTTTATTGCCTCATGTAAATACCCTTAAATTTCAAGGAATTTTTTCTATTAATTTTCTTTGGAATTTTACAAGAGCGTAGTCTCTGACGGCACCTGATTCCGAGGCCCGGTGTGCCCGGAATCATTTTCCGAAGTTTGGCTCGGGTACGTTCACTTAACGGACGAGCGGGTTTTTTTAACTTTTGAACCGGTGCCCGGAATCAAATTCTGAAGGCACCGATGAAATCTCAGCGCCGGTATTCGCTTAGAAATGACTCTTCTGGAGTTGCGTTTGCTCGGGTGTGGTTTTTAATTTTTGGGCTTAAATTTAAGAAATAAAATAATTTTACGATAACTTTATTTTATTTCACTTTAGCCACTTGGAAGCCACTTGAATCCACTTAAAGACGGCATAAACTGAGTTGATCTGGATAGGATGCTATCCAAATATATCCTACCCCCTTGGTAGGATATTTGTGAGGTGGGGCCCGCACGAGCCCTGCCGTTTCTTCCCGCTAAGTAACGCACCCGCGAAAACCCGTCATTATGAAAGTCAACTGACGCGTTTTCTTAAATTCTTAACAGACCATTTAATTGGGCGGTTTTTTTCATAAATTAAATGAGTTGTTTCTTTCGTTGAATTAATTCAACGAATTGATGGGTCGTTACTTACCCTTTTTCATTTGTTGGCGTAATAATAAAATAAGACCAACCAATCTTTTGGGAGGATTACTGGTTGAGAGGTTTGACAGAGTCCTCGTGCCTTTATCCTTCTTCGTGAAGAACGCGAAGAACGCGAAGAACGCGAAGAACGCCGAACCCGGAAATTGACGACGCGATGCCGTGATCTGCGACGCCGACGTTCCCTTCCTGCAACGTTCTTCTGCGACGTCTCTTCCTCCACGACAGATCTTCGATCGGCTGCTTGAGGTAAGAGTCTCGGATTTTCTTTTTTTAATCTCCTTTGTGGTTTTTACCAAAACACGGATTTAATTATTTTAAATTAAATCGGTTGTTTCATGGTCCGTTGAGTTCTCCGACTCAACGCCATGTTCCGCGATGACGCGACGCCTTCCGCGACGACCAATTTCCGCAAAGAACGCTCACGCGCGACAACTACGAGGTAGGGATTTATTTCTGGAATTACCGCTTTTTCTATTCCCGTAAATGTTTCTTTAAAAAGTTAAAGAACCCGATTTAAGAACAATTTTAATCTATTAAAATTGTTGTTTCTTGTGTGGAATAAAATTTCTCCCGTTGTTTATATCTAACGCGGAGGGTGTGGGCCAAACAAACACGGCCCGACAACCCTCCGCCGTTCTTCGTGATTGTACGGATTTGACGGGCGACGACGGAACATGCCACAATGGAAATTTGGTGGTTCCGCAGTGAAGAACGAGTCCCGGGAGGAGCAGCGGCGCAGACGGGAAGAAAATCAGGCCACCTGAGCGACTCCGGCGGCCCGCGGAAGCTGGCGGCGGTGCCCGGTGCGCCGCCGGACGAGACCGCCGCGGCACCGGCCGCGGCGGCAGCGCTCGCGGACCCATGGCCGCGCGGGTCCGGCGCGCGCGGGACGCGGCTGAAGCCGCGTCCGGTCGCCAGGGAGACACCCCGCGGGTGTCGCGGGGGGTGGCGGCTCCCCCCCACGTCACTCAGGACGCGGCTTCAGCCGTGTCCAGCTGTCTAGTCGACACACCGCGGGTGCCGCGGGGGTGTCACGCGGGGCGGCGGCTCCCTCCCGCACCGGCCGCTCAGCCGAGCCGGGCCGGGATGGCCGAGCCAGACCGGTCCGACCGGGTCGGACCGAGTTCGGCCGACCCAGGGGGGGTCGGGTCGTGTCGGCCCGGGCCCGGACCCCCCCGTCTTCGGACGGTTTTCGTTCAAACGCCCGTAACTTGAGCTACAAACCTCCAAATGAATATCTGTCAGCGGCAACGCGATCCTTGAATCGAGACGGTCGTTTTGGTATATCGCAATCAAGGTTTAGGAATGCTTTGTGTTCGGCCGGGTTGATTCGTACACGAAACCAACCGGGTCCTCGGAGCGGAAACACTCATATTTTGAGCTACGGACGTCCGATTGACGTACCGTCAGCTTTTTTGAATTCCTCTAAGTGAGACGGATCTTTTGGTTCACTCTGCCAGACGTTTGGACGCAGGTGGAGTAAGGTTGGGTTGGTTTTTCCTTAAAAACCAACCAGGCCCCTAGGACGAAAAAGCCAATATCTCTCAGACCGAGCGTCTGATTGACGCGCCGTCTGCGACGTTGAGTTCCTGTTGACGATACAGAACTTTTGGATACATAAACTTCATACTTTGTGACAGTTGATGTATCGGCCTCTCGGCTCGTGGAGCGGACCCTCCCAAACGAGCTTGCTGTGTGCGGGAACCCTAGAGCTGGCTGCGACTGCTACTTCGACAGCGACGACCGTGCAGAGATCCTGAGTGGACTACGACGACGACCATGCAGAGATCCTCAGTGGACTGCGACGAAGACTGTGTAGAGATCCTCAGTGGACTGCGACGACTACAGCACTCAGCGATCCTATGTGGATCAGTGCTAAAGGTCCTGTGTGGGCCCGATCCTGTGTGGGTCCGATCCTGTGTGGGTCAGCGCTCAGCGGTTCTGTGTGAGCCAGCGCCTACAGGTCCTGTGTGGGCCCGATCCTGTGTGGGTCATTGCGGGGGTTAGTTACCTATTGATCCTTTGTGGGTCCGACGACTTAGATGGATCAGTGATCATCTTTATCGTCATCCGAAGAAATATACCTGTGTGAGCTGAATCTTGTGTTACTCTACTTTGTGGATTGTGTTGAGCTATCCAGTGTGGATTTACTGTTTACTCTCCTTTGTGGATTGTGTTGAGCTATCCTGTGTGGATTTACTATTTACTCTCCTTGTGGATTGTGTTGTGCTATCCTGTGTGGGTTTACGCTTGCTTTCCTGTGTGGACTGGGTTGTGCTTGGGCTCAGACGTTGGAGCCGATCGGGAATTGATGACTTAGGTATATGTATGGGCATATACGTAAGCCATGTCAGATGTTACTTTGTGATCATATCTTTCCTTTGTGGATTATCCTTTGTGGATTTCGGGAGACCTTCGGGGGTCTCGGGGTACCTACTGAGTAGCTTATACTCACCCCTGCACGGGCTATGCCCGCACTTCGTTGTGTTGGTTGCAGACGATGGACATCGCTGATTGTGGTGGAGGCGTGCGGAGCAGGACGGTACCTGGAGGTGGACCACTGGGCGGGACGTACTCGGGGCGGATGGCTGGACCGAGGAGCTGCAGAGGCTATCTGTACCCACCCTTCAGGTGGGACCTTCAGAGGATGGCTCGACGCTGCGGCTTTTCTTTTCAAAGGCAATGCCTTCCCTTTTTTGTTGGGATTTTACGCCTTGGTTCTAGTCACCAGCCCCTGGCCTATGGAAGGCGAGCTTGGGGTAGTCACGGCACGGACCCCGAGGACGGGTCGTGACAAATTGGTATCAGAGGTGGTCGGTTCTACTGCAGACTCTGATCTTTCTTCTATGTGAAGCAATAGTGTTTAGAGTATTGAGTGTTGTTATCAGTCCAGGGAGTCCAGTGTTGGTGCGGCGGCCGACGTATCCGTACACCAGGACCCTGACTTCTGATTTCCGACTTAATGCACGAAAACATTAATTGCATGTGTGTTTCAAGTTTTCTTTGTGATTACTTATGTCAGCTCACCAGGTATACTATTCTGACCATGGCGCACTTGTTTCCTTTTCAGGATGGCCCCACGATGGCAGCCAGCTAGGGTTCCGAGAGTAGAGCGCGACGACAGCCCGCCGAGCGACGAGGCCTCAGTACAGGGCCCATTGACAGCAGAGGCACCGGCGGTACCTTTACCCGCCGAGCCCCCGATGCTTCCAGCGCCGATCGCTGACGATGCACGACGCCTCGGAGCTCTGCATGACTTCCAGCGCCAGCGACCACCCAGGTTCCGTTGGGAGACGGACCCCTAGGCAGCCGAGGACTGGCTGGAGGCGGTCGTCCGAGTTTTCAGGCTAGCGAGGACACCAGCAGACCTCATGGTGATCCTCGCGGCGAGCCTACTGCACGCAGCAGCAGGACGATGGTGGAGCCTGATGCTCCAGGTGCACGATGAGGCTTCCCTCATTTAGAAGGACTTTGAGAGCCTCTTCCGCTCGGAGTTTGTCTCGGCCACCCTCCATGCGGTTCGCATTCAGGAGCTTCTTCAGCTGCGGTAGGGCAGCTTGACGGTCGCCCAGTACGCGGCGAGGTTCACCGATCTTTCTCGCTACTCGACCGACATGGTACGGGACCCCTTCTTCCGGGCCTAGACCTTCGAGCATGGATTGAGACACAAAATCAGGGCATCGCTGATCTCCCTCAGCATCCCGACCCAGGCAGGAGTGCTGGAGCGAGCCCTTCTGATCGAGAGCTTTCTAGCTGAGTCCACAGCGAGACCTACTGCAGGGCGGCAGATAGCGGAGTCTTCGGCAGCAGGTAGACGACGGATGACTCAGGGTTCCAGGCAGACCAGGCCTTCCGGCAGACGTCCTCGGGACACTGGCTCCGCAGTGTGGGGCACACAGCACAGAGCCAGCCTTCCGAGGGGTAGGCAGTTCTACTCGTGCGGCGGGCAGGGCCACATGGCTCGTGACTGCCCGACCCGCCGTACCGAGGAGTAGCAGACGGTGGAGGGGCCACCCAGGAAGAGGCAGAGGGTCGATCGTGGCGGTCCACAGGGAGGAGGCAGACGAGGCAGAGGAGCTGGCCGAGCAGCAGGTGGTGGGCGACGCTTTGAGGCTCTGCCACCACCACCACCACCAGGAGGCCCGCCCCGACCACAGGGAACTGGCGGGCAGAGACAGGCACAGCTCCAGGCATCGGAGGCCTACGACCACGACATGCCAGAGATGATTTGAGGTATGATCTGTGTCTATTACACCCTTGCTGCAGTTCTTATAGACACAGGAGCGAGTCACTCTTTCATAGCCACTGCCCTTGTTCGGAGCTTGGAGATTCCGACAGAGCCGTTGGCTCGATCCTTATGGCTAGAGACTCCTACGGGAGCAGACTCGACGATTACGCACTGGTTCCGGCAGTGTGAGCTTACTCTAGGAGGCGAGAGCTTCGACTGGGATCTTCTTGTAGCGGCGTCGAGGCCTTACGACGTCATCTTAGGCATGGATTGGTTATCTACAGTCCATGCTCAGATTGACTGCGTTAGGCGCAAGGTGCGATGTGTGCGCACCGATGGGAGCAGGTTCACCTTCACCGGCGAGAAGGGAGCCTTAGCAGCATAGGATGGACTCACGCATAGGAGAGGATAGCCCATCACTCATCAGTTGGCTAGCCTCATCCTTGGAGCAGTGGACGTGCAGAGTCCTAGTTTTCCTGCAGTGGTGGATCAGTATGCGGACGTCTTCCCCGACGACGTTCCAGGGCTACCTCCTCGCAGAGAGGTAGACTTTTACATTGATCTGTACCCCGGGAAAGCCCCGATATCCACTCCAGCATATCGGATGGCCCCCGCTGAGCTTCGAGAGCTACGGGTACAGTTGGAGGACTTGCAGGCCAAGGGATTCATCCAACCCAGTGTTTCACCCTGGGATTCCCCGATATTGTTCGCCAAGAAGGCGGACAGGAGCTTGCGACTGTGTGTCGACTATCGTCACCTGAACCAGGTGACAGTGAGTAACAAGTATCCGCTACCGAGGATTGATGACCTCTTTGATCAGCTCAAGGGAGCATGGCGGTTCTCGAAGACAGACCTCAGATCATGCTATCATCAGCTCAGAGTTCGAGACGAGGATGTGTAGAAGACGGCCTTCAGGTGTCGGTATGGCCACTATGAGTTCTTGGTTATGCCTTTTGGCATAACCAACACTCAAGCAGTGTTCATGAGCCTCATGAACAGGATCTTCCAGCCATACCTCGATCGATTTGTCGTGGTCTTCAACGACGACATCTTGGTGTACTCGACCACCGAGGAGGAGCACACCTACCACTTGCGGGTTGTACTAGACACACTCCGAGAGCACCAGCTTTATAGAAAGCTATCGAACTGCCAGTTCTAGTTACGTGAGGTCCACTTCTTGGGGCACGTCATTTCTGAGGTGGGAGTTGCGGTGGATACCGCGAAGATCGAGGCGGTGCTAGCTTGGGAGCCACCCAAGAGCGTGACGGAGGTGCGGAGTTTCTTGGTTCTAGCCGGATACTATCGGAGATTCGTGCCAGAATTCTCCAAAGTTGCGGCACCACTCTCAGCGTTGACGAAGAAGGGGAAACCCTTCGTGTGGTCAGACAGATGTCAACAGAGCTTCCAGGAGCTGAGGCAGAGATTGACCAGCGCACCTATCTTGAGGTTGCCTGAGGAGGGAGTTGGATACGTAGTCTACTGCGATGCATCAGGGACTGGACTCGGGTGTGTCCTGATGCATGAGCGGGCCGTGATTGCCTATGGATCACGTCATTTGAGGCCGAATGAGCAGAAATACGCTACCCTTGACCTGGAGTTAGCAGTAGTGGTCTTCGCTCTTAAGACATGGCGGCACTATCTGATGGGCGAGCGCTTTACAGTCTTTTCTGACCACCAGAGTCTCAGGTACATATTCTCTCAGAAGGACCTGAACCTGAGACAGCGGCGATGGCTCGAGTTCCTCCAGGACTATGACTTTGAGATAGTCTATACTCCAGGGAAGGGGAATGTGGTAGCCGATGCGTTCAACAGGAGGACGGGCATCCAGCTACTTGAGGAGGTGACAGAGCAGCTATCTGCTTTGAAGATATCCTTTGTGGATAGGGATGGAGTAGCCTTCCTTCAGTCTCTCACAGTCACTCCTCCACTTCTACAGCGGGTCAGAGAGGCACAGCGTGAGGATGCTGACTGTGAGATGCGGCGTGCACATATATCCTCGGGACATGCACCTGATGGTTTCTCCCTTGGAGCAGATCACGACGTCCTTTTCAGAGGACGTACCCTGGTACCAGTTTATTTACAAGAGGAGGTGCTGAGAGAGTTTCACACTTCTCCTTTGGCGGTACATCCTAGAGTGGCGAAGATGTACCAAGATCTCAGGTGACAGCACTGGTGGCCGGGCATGAAGAAGGCTGTGGCAGAGTTCATTTCACAGTGCCTCACCTGCCAGCAGGTGAAGGCAGAGCATCAGGTACTAGAAGGCTTGGTACAGCCCTTGGAGGTCCCAGAGTGGAAGTGGGACGGGATATATATGGACTTCGTGACTGGACTTCCACGCACTTCCAGAGGTCACGATTCCATTTGGGTGATTGTTGACCGACTCACCAAGTCGGCACACTTCTTACCCATCCGAGAGCAAGGATCAGTGGAGAGTTTGGGGCGTCTCTACGTTCAGGAGATTGTACGGCTTCACGGTGTGCCATCGACTATCGTCTCCGATCGGGACACTCGTTTTACTTCCCGGCTTTGGAAGGGGTTGCAGGAGGCGTTCGGGACGCGGCTACGTCTAAGCACCGCCTTTCACCCTCATACGGATGGTCAGACGGAGAGGACCATTCAGTCTCTCGAGTACATGCTCCGCGCATGTGTCCTCGACTTTGGTCGCAGCTGGGATGACCACCTACCCTTGGTGGAGTTCGCATACAACAACAGCTACCACTCCACCATCGGGATGGCACCATACGAGGCGTTGTACGACAGGCCTTGCAGATCTCCTTTGTGCTGGACAGACCCTGGGGAGTCAGCACTTGTGGGACCAGAGATGGTCCGGGCCACGATAGAGAAGGTCCAGGTCATCGAGGAGTAGATGAGGACAACTCAGAGCCAGCAGAAGTCATATGCTGACTGGAGGCGGAGGCCACTAGAGTTCGAGGATGGCGACCACGTCTTCTTGCGGGTCTCACCACGACGTGGTTTACAGTGATTTGGCCGAGGCGGCAAGTTGTCTCCATGCTTCATCGGGCCTTTCCAGGTCCTCAGCAGGATTAGCGAGGTGGCTTATCACCTGGCTCTGACACCTCAGTTTCACCGGGTGCACGACGTCTTACACGTATCTCAACTGAGGAGATACGTGCACGACCCGATGCACATCATTGACTATGGGGAGCTAGACGTGGATGATGGGGCGACTTTTGCGGAGGTCCCGGTGGAGATAGAGGATCGACAGGAGTGGGTCCTATGTGGGCGATCGATTCCTCTTGTGCGCGCCATATGGCAGCACGGGAACCTCCAAGAGAGCACATGGGAGCGAGAGGCTCATATGCGTGCTCAGTACCCACATTTGTTTCACTGGTTTATGATGTATCCTTATGGGGACGTAAAGCCCGGAGGTGGGAGTAATGTAAAGACCCATAAATTTAAAGGAAATTTTTTTCTTAATTTTCTTCGGAATTTTACAGGAGCGCAGACTCTGACGGCACCTGATTTCGAGGCCCAGTGTGCCCGGAATCATTTTCCGAAATTTGGCTCGGGTACGTTCAGTGAACGGACGAGCGGGTTTTTCTAACTTTTGAACCGGTGCCCGGAATCAAATTCTGAGGGCACCGATGAAATCGCAGCGCCAGTATTCGCTTAGAAACGCCTCTTCCGGAGTTGCGTTTGCTCGAGTGTGGTTTTTAATTTTTGGGCTTAAAGTTAAGAAATAAAATAATTTTACTACAACTTTATTTTATTTTACTTAAGCCACTTGGAAGCCACTTGAAGCCACTTAAAGACGGCTTAAACTGAGTTGATCCGGATAGGATGCTCTCCAGAAATATCCTACCCCCTTGGTAGGATATTTGTGAGGTGGGGCCCGCACGAGCCCCGCCGTTTCTTCCTGCTAAGTAACGCACCCGTGAAAACCCATCATTATGAAAGTCAACTGACGCATTTTCTTAAATTCTTAACAGACCATTTAATTAGGTGGTTTTTTTCGTAAATTAAAAGTGTTGTTTCTTTCGTTGAATTAATTCAACGAATTGATGGGTCGTTACTTACCCTTATTCATTTGTTGGCGTAATAATAAAATAAGACCAACCAATCTTTTGGGAGGATTACTGGTTGAGAGGTTTGACAGAGTCCTCGTGCCTTTATCCTTCTTCACGAAGAATGCGAAGAATGCGAAGAACGCGAAGAACGCGAAGAACGCCGAAGCCGGAAATCGACGACGCGACACCGTGATCCGCGACGCCGATGTTCCCTTCCTGCAACGTTCTTCTGCGATGTCTCTTCCTCCGCGACGGATCCTCGATCGGCTGCTTGAGGTAAGAGTCTCGGATTTTCTTTTTTTAATCTCCTTTGTGGGTTTTACCAAAACACAGATTTAATTATTTTAAATTAAATCTGTTGTTTCATGGTCCGTTGAGTTCGCCGACTCAACGTCGTGTTCCGCGACGACGTGACGCCTTCTGCGATGACCAATTTCCGCGAAGAACGCTCACGCGCGACAACTACGAGGTAGGGATTTATTTTTGGAATTACCCCTTTTTCTATTCCCGTAAATGTTCTTTAAAAAGTTAAAGAACCGGATTTAAGAATAATTTTAATCTATTAAAATTGATGTTTCCTGTGTGGAATAAAATTTCTCCCGTTGTTTATATCTAACGCGGAGGGTGCGGGCCAAACGAACACTGCCCGACAACCCTCCGCCGTTCTTCGTGATTGTGCGGATTTGACGGGCGACGACGGAACGTGCCGCAACTGAAATTTGGTGGTTCCGCAGTGAAGAACGAGTCCCGGGAGGAGGAGCGGCGTAGACGAGAAAACAATTGGGCCACCGGAGCGACTCCAGCGGCCCACGGAAGCTGGCGGCGGCGCCCGGCGCGCCGCCGGACGAGACAGCCGCGACACCGGCCGCGGCAGCAGCGCTCGCGGACCCGCGGCCGCGCGGGTCCGGCGCGCGCGGGATGCGGATGAAGCCGCGTCTGGTCGCCAGGGAGACACCCCGTGGGTGTCACGGGGGTGTCACGCGGGGGCGGCGGCTCCCCCCCGCGTCACTCAGGACGCGGCTTCAGCCGCGTCCGGCTGTCTGGCCGACATCCCGCGGGTGCCGCGTGGGTGTCACGCGAGGCGGCGGCTCCCCCTTGTCAGCTGCTCGGCCGAGCCAGGCCGGGCTGGCCGAGCCAGACCGGTCGGATCGGGTCAGGCTGAGTTCGGCAGACCCTGGGGGGGTCGGGCCGGGTCGGCCAGGGCCCGGACCCCCCTTCTTCGGACGGTTTTCGTTCAAACGCCCGTAACATGAGCTATGGGCCTCCAAATGACTCTCCGTTAGCGGAAACACGATCCTTGGATCGAGACGGTCGTTTCGGTATATCGCACTCAAGGTTTCAGAATACTTTGAGTTCGGCCGGGTTGGTTCGTACACGAAACCAACCGGGTCCTCGGAGCGGAAACGCTCATATCTTGAGCTACGGACGTCCGATTGATGTGCCGTCAGCTTTGTTGAATTCATCTAAGTGAGACGGATCTTTTGGCTCACTCCGCCCGAGGTTTGGACGTAGATGGAGTAAGGTCGGGTTGGTTTTGCCTTAAAAACCAACTGGGCCCCTGGGACGAAAAAGCCAATTTCTCTCAGACCGGGCGTCCGATTGACGCGCCGTCTGCGATGTTGAGTTCCTGTTGATGATACGGAACTTTGGGATACATCAACTTCGGACTTTGTGACAGTTGATGTATCGGCCTCTCGGCTCGTGGAGCGGACCCTCCCAAACGAGCTTGCTGTGTGCGGGAACCCTAGAGCTGGCTGCGACTGCTACTTCGACAGCGACGACTGTTCATAGATCCTTAGTGGACTACGACGACGACCGTGTAGAGATCCTCAGTGGACTGCGACGACGACTGTGCAGAGATCCTCAGTGGACTGCGACGACTATAGCACTCAGCGATCCTATGTGGATCAGTGCTACAGGTCCTGTGTGGGCTCGATCCTGTGTGGGTCCGATCCATTGTGGGTCAGCGCTCAGCGGTTCTGTGTGAGACGGCGCCTACATGTCCTGTGTGGGCCCGATCCTGTGTGGGTCATTGCGGGGGTTAGTTACCTATTGATCCTTTGTGGGTCCGACGACTTAGATGGATCAGTGATCATCTTTATCGTCATCCGAAGAAGTATACCTGTGTGAGCTGAATCTCGTGTTACTCTCCTTTGTGGATTGTGTTGAGCTATCCTGTGTGGATCTACTATTTACTCTCCTTTTTGGACTGTGTTGAGCTATCCTGTGTGGATTTACTGTTTACTCTCCTTGTGGTTTGTGTTGTGCTATCCTGTGTGGGTTTACATTTTCTTTCCTGTGTGGAATGGGTTGTGCTTGAGCTCAGACGTTGGAGTCGATCGGGAATTGATGACTTAGGTATATGTATGGGCATATACCTAAGCCCTGTCAGATATTACTTCGTGATCGTATCTTTCCTTTGTGGATTATCCTTTGTGGATTTCGGGAGACCTTCAGGGGTCTCGGGGTCCCTACTGAGTAGCTTATACTCACCCCTGCACGGGCTATGCCCGCACTTCGTTGTGTTGGTTGCAGACGACGGACAACGCTGATTGTGGTGGAGGCGTGCAGAGCAGGACGGTACCTGGAGGTGGACCACTGGGCGGGACGTACTCGGGGCGGACGGCTAGACCGAGGAGCTGCGGAGGCTATCTGTACCCACCCTTCAGGTGGGACCTTCAGAGGATGGCTCAACGCTGCAGCTTTTCTTTTCAGTTGCTGTTTTTCCCTTTCAGTTGTACTTTACAGTTGGGCTTGTATTTCTAGCCCCTTTTACTTTGAGCACAGCTTGTACAGTTTCTACTTAGTGTTTACTTTTCCTCTTGCTTACTCTGTGGTGCTTGTTTACTTTTCAAAGGCAATGCCTTCCCTTTTTGTTGGGATTTTACGCCTTGGTGCTAGTCTCCAGCCCCTGGCCTTTGGAAGGCGGGCTTGGGGTAGTCAAGGCACGGGCCCCGAGGACGGGTCGTGACACCTCAGAAGCCATCGATCTGCAAAATATTGGCACCAGTATGTCTGCTTATCCCTGATACCCCCTATCGTAATCACATTTCATCTGTATAGCACAATAAAATCAAAACTCTTCAAAGATACAAGTGTTTGTAATAATATATTCATGAATTTTATTCTTCCCAACATTCACACAGGGTAGTGATTTTGAAAAAGCTGTCACAGAGTTTCTCTAGATCAAAAAAAGTGTTATGAGCTCAGTCGAATGACCTGGTATTTAAAGCCTTAATCACAACAGTCATATTCATGCCCTAATGGACATATTTTTCCTAATAATTTGGAGGTACATAGAAAACTTGCACTTCAATAGTCGAATTAAAACAGAATACACAACATCGTTTTAATTGAAATACATAACAGATTGCATGAAATAATTTTAATTTAAATAGATTAAAAATTATATGACATCATTTTAATTATAATATATAATATATTCTATGATATCATTTTGATATAAAGTATTTCCTTTTATAAGAATTAATATTTACTAGAAATGATAAGGTTATGACTGATGGTTTTCATAATTCAAAGAATATGTGGTTACAATTGAAACCATGACATGAAATTATGATTGATTTCATGATTTATAGATATGATTATACACTAGTTACCACTAAAAAATTGACATGGAGTTATGATTGTAAACTAGTTCCGATTGAGGGAAATACATACTATTATAATAGAAAATAATATATGCAGTTACAATTGATATAAAGTTATGAGTTTCAAAAGAATACAGTTATGACTATAAACAAAATATACGGTATTGATTGAAAAATATATATGCAGTTTCGATTGAAAATAATACATTAAAAATCGTATCTAATGTGCATAACTATGGAATGTATTTAGAAAAAGTTTGTGAATTCCCCAAAAAATGAATGGAAAAGACAAAAAATACTTTAAACTCAACATAGATGGGTCTAAATACAAAAACCACTAACTATCCAATCATCTACACCCTTAGGTTCTAGCTTGCTGTGGAAGGCCAGTGACCTCTAGCATCAGAAATCAAGTAGTGTGATAAGACTTTATTCATCCTCATCATTATCTACTGAGATGATCTTATGATTGACTGGTGGACGAGATGTTACCTTCCTACCTAGAGGAAGAATCTCATGGGATTGATCCAAATCTAAGGCCTCATGTCTCATTAGATCGATATCAGGATTGAGAAGTTGTATCCTAGATGGATGTTAGCATGGAGGCCTTCTTAAATATTTAATCAAGAAATAACAAGGAGATATGAGAATATATATATATATATATGTAATGATGAATCTAGAATAATATTCAGAGACTCAATCCAATATGATATGTGTACCCTTGATCCCTACAACCAATGTCTCGAAATGATAAGTTGACAAGCAAGTTGTCTTAGTCTTGGTGAAAGGATAGGTCAGCCGTTAATAACACCACTAAATTTCTAGGCCTAAGAGCCGTAATAAATAAGCTCTAATATTATTTCCCTAATCCCATCCAAATTATCATAAAGGGACTACTCCAAACCCCATACCAAGGATCAAATCAACTTTGATACCAATCTATCATGACCTAATGCAAGTCAGGGATCAAGCCACAACAACCCCAAGCCCGCCTCCGTAGGCTAGTGGATGGTGACTAGAACCAAAGAAATAACTAAAATCAGGAGGCCGTTTACTAAGTACCTCGATACACACACAAAAACATCCCAATTGATATGTTTAGAGGAATATAAAAAAGATGAAAATACATGGGAAACATCCATGCTTGAAAAAAATCTATTAAATAAAAGATTATGGAAGGGTATAAATAAATGTAAAGGGGAAAATACACACCCAACTAGAAAGATGACCCAACCAGGTGAAACTTGAATTTAAAACACTGAGATAGCCTAGATACTAATATCCATACTTTGACCACTATACATGGTCCAAATAATAAGGTATCCTTAAGCTGCTATATAGTCACTACCGACCTATCCTTCTTCTTCCTAATAATGGACACAAGTAGGAAAATTCCCTGGAATGGTGAATATATACATACCCAGTAGGATTCCAAAAAATCTTATAGGGGAGTAGTTAGAAATAAAATTTGAATATAATGAATATAGGTAGTAAAAAAGATATTGGATGTAGTGAAATAGAAAATCTCAACCCAAATAAAGAGAGGGAGTAACCTCATCCAAACAAATTTAAATCAATGTGTTTTGTATATAGACCACCCATTGGGTCTTTTATCCCTATAGTATAAGATTAAACTGATCCAACCATGAGAATCTAAACAAAGAAATCATGTGGAAGAACCCATTCATATTCGCATCCATAATAAAGAGAGGAATACAATCCAAAGGAATGGATTCAAATGAATATATATTCTTAGTGAAAGAAATAAAAAATGATATAGAAACGGTATATCTATATCATAACTCAACCTATGAGAATAGCAAACCATTGTTCCATCAGTCCATTAACGATAGAAAACATCCCATATGTCTAATCCAAAGTAACTGTCCGAGTCAAGACACATCTAATTACTTTTCCACATTGTAAAGGGGAGACAATCTCTAAGTATAATACCTGCATTGTATTATGTTGGGGGGGGGCACTCTTTAAGTATCAGAAGAGGACCCCTGCCCGAGTTGATGGGGGGGTTCCACCCTTGTGTCACATGGACCCATGTCTTATTAGATGCAACACTACCACGAAATTGGGATTCCGTAGTACCACCCTTTATCAGCTCTAAAAAAAGCATTGATAAATGTACTTTTAACAGTGCTAAAAAAGCACTGTTAAAAGTGACCCTTTATTAGTGCTGATAAAGGCCCCCCTTTATCAGTGCTTTTTTCAGTGCTATTAAAGGGGACTCCATTATCAAGGATTTTTTAGTAGCGCCGATAAAGGGGGGGGGCTTTATTAGTGCTTTTTTCGTAGCACTGATAAAGTTTATATTTCATGAAAATATATTTTTATCAAAAATAATATATTGTTTTATAAGTATATTTATATTGATATAAATATAACATATATATTTTATATATGTTTTAGATAATTATAAAAATACTATTACATTTAATATATTTGAAATTTAGTGAAAATAGTTTTAAAATATTTTAAAAAATATTACTAATTTATAATTTTCTAATTATCATTGACTAATATTTATTTAATAACAATTTGAAGAAACAAAAAATCCAAAAATTTAATAACTGATCTAAAATAATTTGAAAATGTTACTCAAATGTCAAACGGACATAACTTTTGATCAGGGTTTCTGTTTTATCTCTACAATATATAAAATTAATTAATGCGATGAGATCTATGCACTAGTGACCTAAGGGAACCTTTTTTAAAAATTTTCAAGGCTCAGAAAGGCCCTAGAAGGCCTCCAAAACAGATTTTTTAGTCGGGATACTCCAATTTGTTAACATTGAAACATGTATAACTTCTGATCCGGATTTCCTCTAGGCCTGTGACAAATATCATATCGATGATTGTTTAATTTTCTTCGATTTTACTAGTTGTGGAGTGGAAACAGACTTCTGTATTAGAATTTATAGTCATTTTCACATTATATGGATTTTCAAATAAACACATATATATGTATTTATTCATAATATAAATATATATATACGTATATATATATATATATCTCTCTCTATGTGTGTGTGTGTATCTCTCTCTCTCTCTGTGTTGTATGTATGTATGTATGTATGTATGTATTTATTTATTTATAAACACACTTAAAAAAACATATATTATAAAATTATTTAAAACCAATCTTATAAATATATATTATTATACAAATAAATATACAGATAAAAAATTATAACTATATATATAAATAAATATAAATATAAATCAATATACAAATAAATATATATATATATATACTAATATATGAATAAAAATATATGTATTAATATAACTATATATATTTATGTTAATATGAATCTTTATTAATATATGAATAAATAAAACTATATATATATATTAATAAATGAATAAATATATATATATATTAATATAACTAATTATATTTATATTAATATGAATATATATTAATATACAATTAAATATAAATATAAATATAAATATAAATATAAATATATATATAAATATATATTAATATTCAAATAAATATATAAATAAATATATATATATATATATATATTAATATACGAATAAATATACATGTATTAATAAAAAAATATATTTATAGTAATATGAATCTATATTAATATAAGAATAAATATAACTATATATATACATATAAATAAATATATCATTAAATAGAGAAAAAAATTAAATAGCTTATTGGTAAAGGAGCAGATGCGCAAGGGGGGAGGTCTCGAGTTTGAGTTCGGGTAGAAGCAAGGTGGGGCGCGCGAGCTTGTGGGGGAGGCACGAGCAATGGTAGTGCGTAGGAGAGTGGGAGGGGGTCTGCCAAGCGCTGATAAAGGGGGGTGGGGAGGTGGGGGGGGGGGGGGGGGTCAAGCACTGTTAAAAGATACCCCGCATTATATATACTTTTTTATTTTATTTTTAAATTTTTTAACTTTTATCTGTGCTTATAAAAGCGATGATAAAAGGGGTCTTTTATCAGCACTATAAAAAGGCGCTGATAAATGTCCTCTTTTTCAGTGCTTTTTTTAGCACTGATAAAAGGGGCATTTATGAGCACTTTTCTGAGCACTGATAAAAGGGACCCCTTTATCTTCGCCTCAATTAACATCACCTTTTAGCATTGTTAATTTACTTTTCTAGCATTGATAAAGGTCATATTTTAGTAGTGGGGGGTTCCACTTGATTTGTAGCTATAGGGGACCCACATATGGATGTGTTGGATTTGTTCCACTCCAGTATCACGAGGACCCACACCCTATCCAATAGGGGGTTCCACTTGGTATGATTAGCTACTAAGGGCCCAAATTCAAGTCATAATGATAGAGAAACAATAGGTTAAAGTTTCTTATATAGGTGAAAAATGGGTACATGAATTTTAGGGGACATACACGACATGTGGTCCCAATTATCCACCTTGTTGTATCCCAAGAAAGAAGAATATTCCATGTACATATAGCAGTATGAAACGTGAAGGTGGATAACATGGCATGTCTAAGCTACATGAGATCAAGATTTTCTCTTCTGGTCGTGTCCATATTCTTCGGTTCTTGACCATGTTCCTGATCGTGTTAGTGTACTCAAGTAGAAGGCTTTCCAATGGTCTGTATTCCCATGCAGGGTCTTACCCTTGTCCTGCGCCACACAGATTGTCCACTTGGGGAAGTGATACAATGCATCCAAGAGGGATACCTTCCATGCCATCCATATATCATTCCGAAACCCAAACCAACACAGCCAAGGGGTTACATGATGTGTTTTCATCATGGTACATGTTGTGTAGTCCGTATTTTAACAAATCTCCATATCTTGTAACCGCATGCCAAATCTTGTCTTCTTCTTTCATATCCATCCTCGATTCCACAAAAAATTAGTATATCTTGCTACCAATATTTGTTTCCGCCCATCTATTAGATGGATATCTACTTCCATCAAACTGTCCCAAGTCCCCCATGCATTGGGTTCCTCTGACTTTGATGAGTTGGTCTCTAATTATAATAAAGAAACTCTGTGACCCATAGAAAAAAGTAGATCTACCATGGATTCATCGACTTTCCCCTCATTGCTAATTTGATCATGATTTTGGTGGTCTGATCCTACCCAATAACGACTGTCAAAGTCAAACCATAGCTATAGGGTCCTACTGATGAAGAACGTGAATAACTCGGGGGAGGAAGGCATAATAACAAAGGTTTAACGATTGTTTCCAAGTTTTCATGGACAAAGATCAAGAAAAAGGATATCAAAGGTTATAAATTATTTGAAATATCCAATTGAATTACTACACGGTCACATGTAAAGTTCACAATTGGTGTGTCCCAAGAAAAGGGTCATTATACTTAGTCAATTTAATTAGGAATGGAATAAACCTCAAATGTAAGAGTCCTATCATCTGATTATATATTTCCACATTGAGTAAATTTCTCCCTAATGACTTAATGAATTCCTTTCATTAATTTTACTCTGATATCCTCTAATCTAGAGTTTCTTCGTCATCCGAGATGATTCACTGAAAGAAAGAGGGAAAGAAGCTATGAAATCCTCCCATGGTTTATGGCGCTAAACCTAGAGGATTACCCATGAAAGTATACTTGTATATATTTTGTTTAGGTTATAATATTCAATTTATTTAATTAATTTAATTAATTAACCAATTTAATTTACAGCTGACTGGAGAAATGTCATAATGTTAGGCATCAATGCATTTTAAGTCGCACTAAGGGTAAACACCGTGTTCTGAACCCAAATGTGGAATAAAATTCATGATCCATGATTATTTCATAGATTAATACATTTTTTTTAATAAATATATCATATTTAAATGAAACTAGACTTTTATGACAGAACATGTGTAGGAAAACAAAGTTGTTAGGACCCAAAACAAGTGTAATAACAAAATATTATTAACATAATTATATAAGATGATCATATATGTTATCATTAACATAGATATGGTTCTATTATAAATTAATAACATTATATAAACCATTATTCAAGATATTAAAACATGTTGAACTATATTAATGTGAAATGTTAGGGTTTAATACACTATCTCATCATAAATTGAGATTTCTTCTATTTTGGTATCCATTGGGGAATATTTTTGTTCCATTTCATGGTTTTTTAAAAATGTTTCTAAAAGTAGTTTCACTGTCAAATGAGTTTTTATTTACTTTTTACCCATGTTATAATTTTTATAAAATTCATATAAAGGAATAGATTTGATGTTTTCCAAATGAGGTTCTCTTTGACTCTTTCGACAAAAATATAGGACTGATTTGCTTTTAAGTTATATGGCATGAGCATATGTTTTATCTATTATGAAATGTTGATGTTTTGAATCTTCCTTTATATGTTTATGGGGTTCTATTAAAATAAAAAAATTTCTTTTATAATTGCAATGCTTTTAAATAAATGATTTCAAAGTAAAACTAGTAATTATCCTAGTAATATTTTATTGATTTTATTAGATTATTTTCATCTTTGTAAACATAATTTGTTAATTCTTCTCTTTAATATATGTTGATCTCATCTGATATCATTTACCATATATCATTTAATTTTTTAGGATTAATTTTGGTTATGTATGTTAAATTTTGATTGTATTCATAGTTCATGGTTAAAGTATTCATATTTCATATGCTTATTTTAATTCAAATGTTTATGTTGGTCATGTTTTACCCAATTCATAAAAGGAATTCATTGGAATTTGTATGCGATGGGTGGGGCCCGCTATAGCCCCTCGATGCATCATCATATCTTAAGTGAAAAAGTAGTTTGGGGTTTGAATACTCTATTACCATATTATGTATGGTGTCTTCGACAAAGCCTTGATGGTATGTGGATGATGTGTCACATTATTCATTCCCTCTTTATAAGACTATTTATTGATATTTCATTTGATTATTTAACTAGTAAAATATCCATGGTTAAGTATCTTTCTCATGTGAATATTTATATGGAATTACCTGATCATCTTTTTTTTCATTATATATTATTCTCATTATTATGTTTTAATGGAACATGTTTTTTGTTATTAACCTTTTCTTATTTTTTACGTTTATTTATGATAACCTCCACAATAATGTTTACCATTACTGTACTTCTGATCTCACCCCTTTATTAAGTTCCATTTATCCCCATGATGTGAAGAACTGTATTATGATAGATATTATGTGTTATCCTATTAGATTAATGATGTTCTCAATGGTTTATCTATGTTGTGTTTTTTTAAAAAATGTATGTTTCATGTGTGTAATTTGTTTTGAAAAATATCTAAATTGATCGGTCCATTGAGATTTTAATCTTTTATATATTCCAATGTAACAAAGTGAGGCACTGATGCTGGGATAATGGGGATGAGGTATTATAGTTGGTATATTGAAACATCAGTTGTATCATTAGAAATAAGATTTAGAAAACATAGATTAAGGAACATATCTGAATGATATACATTGAGGATAAGTAATGAATTAAATATCAAATAAATCATGTTTAATTATTATGAGACTAGATACACATAAAAGATTGAATTTACGTTAAGTATTTATCTAGTTTTTTTGATTATACACTATTTTATGATCTAAACTAGTGTAGGTAATAATTTAGAAATAGTGCCTAGTATAAGTAATGTGAACCTCACTCATGCACATTATCCAAAGAGTAATATGGATCACATCATTAATGTTCTCAAAAAAAAATATTTCAAAGGTAAATATTCTCCTATGAATTATCATCATATGATGACATAATATCAAGTGATAATGAGACAAGTAGAGATTATAATAAGTATTTTGACTTTGAAGGGAATAATGCAAATAAAATAACCATTGATAAAGATTAACGATAAGTTCATTTTTGGAAAATTTAACCATTTATGAAATTAATTATTTTTAACTTTGGGAATTTTTTGGAGGTAAATGAATTACTTAACTCTGTGGTGAATCTTGTTCTAAGAAATTAGTTAGAAATAAGAAAAAAATTATAAGATAGTTTTCATAAAATAGAAACATACCAAGTAATTATATTTACTTAGATTATTATAAAGTGATATAATTCCTCAACTATAGGAAAATGATCTAAAAAAAGTAAATTTTTGGTGAAGCAATGTTATTTTATATCATCATATCTTTGTGGCTATGAGGCCCTAAAATTTCCATTAATCATTAACTTTTTGTGGTTTATGACCTCAATAACTCCCAATAAATATCACCACTTTTACCTTATGTAGGTATATCTTCTTTCTAATATTGTTCTACTACATAGAGACCTAGTTATATGTTATTCTATGTGACCTTTGTACTTCTTATTATCTATTATTAATAAGATATATTGTTAAATCTTCTCATTATGTGGGATTTAAAAAAATAAATTTTCAAATATCAATCCTTATATTACAAAATATATTTTAAATTGTGATGATGCAATTTAATTATGTTGGGGAGAATGTAACTTCCCAAAAATTATTGAAGAGAAACTTTTATTCGATAGCGTCACAGAACATATAAAGGAATATTACCTCTATAGAATTTATGGTATATTTAATATTTAAATAATTTTAATATATTCTATATCTCATAATTTACATAAAAATGAGTTATCTTTCATTACATGCAAGAGAAAATTTCTTCGATAGCTTTCATTACACACAAGACCAAGTTTTATCAAAAAACGATATATTATTAAAATATTATTATTGAATATAACATGATATAAAAAAGATGTAAAATTAGTGGTCATTAATATTAATAACTAAAATATAAAAATATATGGCTTTAAGAAATTTAATATACATTCATTGGTTATCAAAAAATTAGAAATGAAAATATAAACCAATCGAGTGGAAGGATAATATTTTAATTTTTATGCTGCCAAAGATGTTTTTTCAGAATAAATGAAATTATTTAAAATTAGTGAATGATATTAATGAAATTTATATGTTATATATTCCATTAAATATTTTTTATATTCATAAAATAGATTTTATATGCACAAGATATGAAGAATCCCAATTTTATACCTAAAACCCAATATTTTTATAGTGAAAGTTTTACTCCATTTTAATGGAGAACCTATTTTAAATAAATTTTTTGAAACTTTTATAAATATTATTTGACAAAATAAACTTCATATTCAAAATGTGAGTATAAAAATTTACTTTTTTTTTAATTTTTGATATTTTTCTAATAATTTTAATGTTTTTTAATAGTTAAAAATACTGCATTTTTATTGGAACCAACTTTTTCATCTAATTAAATAATAGTGTTGAACTATAAATTTGAATAGTTTAAAAGTGTATTTATATAAAAAATTATCATTAAATCCAATATATGTCATTAGTATGAATTTTAGATTGAAAACGTATATAAAAACAATTCAATCATTTGACTGTTTTCACTTTAATAACCCATTTTCTCAACCAGTCTAGGAGATTAATTTTAAAAACATTTTCATCAATTTTTTATTTTTAATTTTGAATTTTTTTATATCTTTGGAATAACAATTTCCAAATATATTCAATACAATATATTTATTTTTGGGGAAAATATTAATAATAACATTGATAATTTTTATTCCAATGGTTAAGATTAAATCACGTAATTATGGGTAAAAAATATCTTATAAATATTAGAAATCTCCCCTCACACTCGTCCAAATTTTTTTGGATGAGTTATTGAAGATTGGAACCATCCTTTGGACTTGTTTTTGAGCTCTTTGAGCCACATGGATGACTCTAATCGATATAATGTATTTTATTCAAAGAAAGGTCAATTTTATCACACTTGTTTTTAACAAATGAGATATTTTTAATAATATAAACTATTTTATTAATGATATAAAATATATAAAAATATAAAATTCTTCCAACTGATTGGGATATGTCTCAAAATGTAATCAATTACCCATTTAGTAGATGATTTCATATTATATTAATTATATTATCACTTAATATATAAATTACCTAACTTGAAAATAAGTGTTAAAGGGATAAAATAAGGGTTAAAGGGAAAATATAAGGATTATAAAAACAATAAAAACTCACACAATGATTATTGGATGCATAAAATTCAATCATTATTAACTTAAGATAGAATTGGAGTTCTTTAATGGACACTTGTCCATGACTATAACATATATATTATTTAATGAAATATAGTTATAATATATCGGCCTCTTTGTATTTAATATCTATTATGTGTCCACATAGGGAAAAATCAATATATGAATCAATATAAATGTCCATTTTGATAATAATGAAATCAGATTCATTACACAATGTTATTTTTATTTTTTAAAAATTATATAATTACATTATATGTTTCTTCAATGCTAAAATAATATTTATATAATTAATAGAAAAACAAAATAATATTTTCAATCACACTTTGTATAGATTTAATGTAACTCAAATTAAATGAATTGTATAAAATTTGAAAATAATAATATTTTATTAAATAAATATATTTTTAAATTATCCGAAAATCAATAAAACATTTAATAATCTAAATGTGGGAAATATATGGTCTCAAATTTATTCCCCTATTTATTTATATTCAATTTTTATATCTTTTCCTTAGGAATATCCTTATTATATTTTATTATATTGATGATTTCCAAAAGTTCCCCTCTCCTTAGTTATAAAATGGAACTTACTCTCTCACTTCCTCACACTACATTGATCCTTCTAGCTCTACTAAAACAATCCCATATCTTCTAAAAACATCATTATCTATGTTTTGGAGGTCTTGGAATTACAAAAACACCAAATCTGATATTATGATTATTGGAAAACCATATTATAACTTTTATCTATACTACATAAAATGAACGCATCACACAAGCGTACGTACGACGTACCATCTCCACGACATGATGTGTTTCATTTTCCATGTCAACAATCCAAGAATGATTATAAAAATGTATATAAAGAATGAATTTAATATCTATGAACTTAATAAAATTATTTGGATGAAATAAATATATCATATTCATAAGAAACACGACTTACATGACAAAAGATACATAAGAAAAAGGAAGTAGTTAACCCCCAAAACAAAAGTAATAACGAAATATTTTTAACAAAATGATATAAGATGATCATATATGATATCATAAATATTGATATGGTTATGTTATATGTTAACAATATGATTTTATTTTTTCACTATTATAAAACCATGATGTTTTTAATATTACATTAAAATTTTATAGGGTTCTTTTAAAATAATTTTTTTTCTTTTATAATTGCGTGACTTTTAAATAGATTATTTCAAAGTGGAAATGTTATTTCTCTAAATAAACTCTTAATGATTTTATTTGAGTATTTTAATTTATGTCTACATCCATTGTTTAATATTATGATTAATTTACATTGATATATTATGTTGTCATTTAACGTATTTTATTGAATAGTTTATGATTTAGTTTGACCCTGGATGTGCTATTTTGATACCATTCATATTTTATGGTTAATTTATTCACATTTCACATGATTGTTTTAATATGAAAGTTTATATTGGGTTTGTTTTAACCCATTCATAAGTGGAATTAATTCTACAATGTAGGTGTTGTGAGAGTCCCGTTATTCCCCCCGATGAATCAGTATATCCCAAGAGACCAACTATTTTTGGTTTTGGAAAATTTATTACCGGATATGTATGGTGTCTTCATTGAAGCCTTTATGGAATTTTCATGATTTATAATATTATTAATTACCTCCCTATGTTATTTTTTATTGATATTCTAGGTAATTATTCAACTAGTATAATATCCATGGTTATGTATCTTTCTAATGTGATTATTTATTTGGATTTATTTGATCATCTTTTGTTTGTCTCATATTATGCTCAAGATTATGTTTTAATTGAACCTATTTTTTTATTCACCATACCTAATTGTTTATGATTATTTATGATAGCTTCCACTATAATGTTTACCCATTCAAAGCATATGAGATCACAGTGCTGGAAAAGCACTCTAAAACCAAGGTTCTAAACAATTATTATAGCCCCAAAGACGATGGTCATATCCTATACCCACGATTTTAGGAACCATGGAATCCAGAGGAATCGGTATAGAGTTATACCCACAGTTTCTATTGAAACCGTGGGTATAGATAGGGAGGATGTCATTATTCCCATGGTTCAAAAAAACAATGGGTATAGTGTTATACCCAAGGTTGTACAAACTGTGGGTATACTTAGTTGTAACCATATGGATGCATAATCAAATCTTCCAAACCCCAAACCTATAAATAAAACAAAGAACACAGTATACATTCAATGAAATTAAAATATTTTATTTTTAACATTCAACCAACTACATTGAAAACCATTTAAAATACTATAAGATACAGATACATACATACAACAAATTTTTTTTTCATTTAACAACATCCACTTGTATCTTTAAATCAAAGTCATAAATGGATGGCTTCAATATCTCCCCCATCACCAACATCCTCAACCACATCACCATCTCCAAAATTTTTATCACCAACAACATCATCAAGAGCATAATCATAATTATCATCAATATCATCATCATCATCATCATAGACAACACCTTTAGCTCGACCACCACTTGAACCGTCGGTGGCATCACCCGAGACATCTTTTAAAGAGACCGTATGCCATATATGAAACATCCGTGTTAGAAGCCTATATTGGAAGTGATTGAATTATAACCTAAGAAGATTTCATGAAGTGGTCGATGATCATTTTTCTTTTTTCACACTCCTGTAAAACTACTTTTTTGGGCTCAAATCTTTGTGCCTGAGTGCTTTGAAGCATGGTGGCCTGAGATGTTTTATAGGATAACAATGATGATCAATAGCTAGTGGGGATGATTTTTTTTCTCAGGTCAACATTGGTCTCTCCCCTGGTGCTCCTCACCTAATACCCAACTCAAATGATGATTTGATCTGAATATTTCATCTTATTTTTCCTCAAGAGTCTCTAGGGATTACTATTGAACATGTTATTCTTAGCCTTATATAAAAGAGATAAATAAAAAATCAAAAAATTCATCATGCAAATATAACTAAGTAAAAATATAAATTAAGATTTTATTTCATCAAATACCTGAATGAAATGATCATTTGGCACAAAGTTGTAACCATATTTATCACCGAGGGCCTCCATGAAAGAATGTGGAAAATATAAATCACAATATTATTTCATCGAATACCTGACTCAAACGATAATTTTTTCAAGTCAATTTATTTCGAGATACTATAATAAAGTTCAACGAGGATTGATTTTGTACATTAAAATTATTTAATTTTTTGGTTTGTCCAATTTCATTAGGATTTGTTAGAAATAGTTTCATTAATTTATAATTATGTGGTCCAGTTTACCAAAATTTAATTCAGTTTAGTTTTGTTTCATTTTAATCAATTATATTTTTATCTTTTCAAATAGATAATGGCCAATTAGCCTATTGGCCTAATGGTAAGTTGGCCTATAGCTATAATGGACTGTTGGGCTATTGGATTAATGGATAATTACCAATTTCCCTATAAGACTATAGGCCAATATGCAATTAGGACTATAAGACGATTGGCCTCTAGGCCATTAGGCCATGTGAAAATGGTATTTTCAGCCTTATATTGAAGGGATAAATTATAATAAAAAATAAAATTTATAATTCAAAGCTAACTAAGTTACAATATATATCAAGAAATTATTTCAATTGAGATTAAAGTATATGACACTTCTCATGATTGGGAATTTTAGTGTTCCCCTATATGTGAATATATGTAATTGAATATTTGTTCTTTTTTATCCTAAAAGTTCCTAAAAAGATTGAATACATGTAATAAGGATTAAATTATTTCCACAATAAATTAATACCAAGTTATACATTTTAAAAAAAACTATTTTAAACCCTGTTTTTTGAGTTGAAATAAATCTAATTATGAATCTAATTACCATTAAAAACTATATTATAATAATATATTTTTATTTAATAATGATTCCGACTAGTTTAATACCAAAACACTACCTACACTTAAAATGTTAAAAATAATTTAATTAAAATAGACCAAAATGTCCAATAATTAATTAAATCAATCAAAATGAACACAAATAAATGTAATAGAATTAAACCAAACCATACCACCCCGATGCAACCTGAATGAAAAAGTTGTGAACCATCCCAAACCTAAATGATTTGAACACAACATAACTAAATTTAATTGAATCAAATAGAACCAAAAAATATACAAATATATATAAGTAAACCTAATCATTCCTAATCAAACTATCCAAAAAAATTACTATACTGAACTATATTGAAAAAAAACATACTAAATTGATCCAATATAAATTGAATAATATTGCATTATCCTAACTTGATCTGAGCCACATCAAACCAAAATTTAATAACCAAAAAAATAGAAATGATTTAAAATTATATGAATCATGTTGAAGAAAATAATATTCAATACAACCAAATTCAACATAACATAACAGAAAAACATAAATATACATGACCTGATAAAATATGAAATTGATTAAATTGAACCCAATTTGAACAAACTATTCAAAATAAAACCAACCATGCTTCACATGAAGAGAATCGATTTGGAAAAACCAAAAATCAAACAGAAATATATAAATTAGAACTGAAATTTAGGGAGGGAAGCATATAATAACAAAAAAATCATACTATTTTTTTCCTAAATATAAGGGATCCAAATGGTTCTCACTCAATTCAAAATTTAATGTATTGAACTGAACCAAATAAAATCAAACTAGGATCACACCAGAGGACCTTACTCAACAGGAATTACATTGAACATAAATATTGAAAAACCAACTCAAGTAAACTAAAAATAATTATATCAAATTAAAATAAAATGGTTCCAATAGATTCTAACTAATTAGAACTAACTCCAATATAGCATAACAAATTTGAACCAAATATAAGAAATATAAACTAAAACTCACATTATTTGAAATAAAGTGAATGAAAAATTCACGAATTGAATGAAATATAACTTAATTAACATATAGAAATTGAATAAAACTAGAAAAATATGAATAGAATAAAGTCTTCATGAAGACAATAAACAATAAAATTCAAAAAATATGAATAAAAATTAAACAATCTGTTTGATAAGAATACATATTTTATGTATATTTTATTAAATATAACAATACAAAACCAATTTAATCAGACTCAATTTCATGAAAAATGAATATCACCACACCAAACTGAACACATTATAGAAAAATTGAATAAAATGAAACTAACATAAATTCAAATTTATGGAAATGAACTAACCTAACCAAAACTGAAGAATACAAAATTTCAATAAAATTGAATCAAACAATAAAAAATGAACTATACCTAATGAAAAATACATTAGAAACCGATAATTGTATTAGATAAAATGGAATTGATACACAATTATTATAATCAATCCTAATGTAATCTTACAAACTCAACCCATACTAAAATTAATTCTTCCAGTCTAATAAAGTAATGTCACATGAGTAAGACTAAATCAAATAATATCAAAATTAATTAAACCAAAAGGAACTAATCATTTTATAGCTGACCATAATTGAATCAAAATAAATTAAAATAAAACATTCTAAACAAAATAAATGTAACTATAATCATACGATCCCAAATGAATGGAATTAGGATATTTCTATATAAATTGATGTGAAATGAACCAAAAAAAAAACAAATCCATATTCACCCATCCATGATAAAATTAACAAAACCATATCATCCAGTCCAAAGGAAAACTATATATAACTAAATAGATTTGTTTCAAATAAAACTGAATTAAAAATATATAAAAAATTATATTGATTTGAACAAAAAAGGACCATCCCATCCTAAATAGAAGAACAATAAAATCACACAACATGAATATCATAGATAACATAAATAAAGACAAATATTGTCTTATATTGATCACATAATAACATAGATAAAAATGAAAAAATACCAACAGGATGGGTAGAGAGATTCAGAACTCACTTATGTGATATTGAATATGATTTGAATAAAACAATGGTTGAAATAGGGGAGATATTTGGTGGAGGGGAGGGGGGATATTTAAAATCACCCGATTAGGGGAGGAGGGAACAATGTAGATTGACTAATGAGAGGAGAGGGACGCCAAAGCTTTCCTGATGCTGGAAGGAGAGGAGAATTAGGGAATCAAATGAATGGGGGAGGTGGTTCCTGAGTGAGGTTACCATTATAAGTATACATACACTCAGTTTTTAAAAAAACTATTGGAAAATATTGAGTTGAACCAATGGGTTTTTTATGAACCATTGCTGTTTCTTTGGGAAAATAATCTATACCTACAGTTTCTCTAAAAATTTCCTTACTATATATATTGTGTTTTTATAATATAAAATTTAAAGTTAGTTTCATATATTTAATACAGCTTCTAAAATTGTTTGAATTATCAGACCTTTGGGATTTCAATATTGTATATATTGTAATGTAATAAAGTGAGGCACTGGATCAGGGCTACTAGGTTTAGGATATTTATACGAAGAAGTTGAGATGCCTTCCTCAAATTTTTGAGCATAATTTTTGAGGTCTTTTTTTCTCATACATTCCTTATATTTTATCATTAAACAGAATGATAGATAATGGAGAATCATTGGACTTGGAATAAAGTAAATGAAATTTTTATCCCCTCTAAATGTTTACATAATGTCTCTGAATTCTGAAATGGCTGAAACATGGGATTTATTTTTAGTGTAACTTGGATAAATAATCCACTTCTATCCACAATCATCATTGAATTAGTATGTTTCATCATCCAAATACATAGTGAGTAGTATGGGGGAACCATCTACTAATTTAGATGATAGGGTGATTGAATAGGCTGATAAAGCCTATTGGGATTCTATAAAAAATACGGGATAATTTTCAACCAAATAACATTTCATGATTGGATCTTATACCACGAGAATGCATGTTACGATGACATATCCTCATTTTCCCAGCCACCCATGATGGATTACGTATATTTTGTTAGATAATTCAAGTTACAAATCCTTAAAATTGATCAAATGTATCCTCAATTGTATTTACTAAGGGGAAAGAATAAATAGAAGCTTTGAATGGGGGATATTTTCATGAACATGTTAATAGGAAACTTTCAGTGTTTAATAAGTTTAATAAATTAATTACTTGGGTAAGTCCTCAATCTTTGTAGGATATGATATGGTTAATAGCATATATCACTCGTTTTTTCTCATATCTCTTGTATTAACAATATATATTGGGATATACAATACTTTAAGGGGTTATTATCACTATAGAATTCCCCAAAGAACCCAATGAAAAATTATTTAAGAAATTTTTGGTTTGACGAGTGAACTACTACATAAATATGGATACATAAAATTTCCAGTCAGATGATGAATGTATTATCTTGCTGGACATCCATAACTTTAGTTTTAGATATGATTTCTAGAAACCATGTTCTTTGTTTGATCCGACGAAGGGGTTTCTGGTAAATATTTTTATACCCTAAGGATATAAGTTTGGAAATAGAAATATTTGCTTCACTATAACCTAATCACTTGTGGAATTAAAAATAAATGAGATTATTTCCATAATAATTTTTAATTCGGTCAAGATGTGCATCAATGTATTTCAACATGACTAAGGCATATAAGGGTATGATTTTCCCATGTATGATGATCTCAAAATCAAGTTATATGAAGGATATAACAACATGAAATTTGACGTATGTAGTCTCTGTATGATACGAAACTACCATAAAAACCTCAACCATAAATTCTTGAGGGATTAAAATGGATTTCATGAGTTCTTATCAAAGTTCCATTAAGTGATTAAGGGTATATAGAATTTATTGTTGAATTAGTGTAATGATCAGATAATTTAAGATATCATATTTTTAGACTAGAAGTATAAGATTTTTACCTTGCGCATGCTCCCTATACTAGGTTTTATAGGATTATACTAATTGTGTCTGTGTATCCCTTTGTTGATAAACATTTTTTGACACTTTCATGGTTTTCAAATTAGATGAAACTAGAATTTCTTGATTCTGATTGGAAAATTTCTTTGAGTATTTAGAATTAGAATGATATTTTTAATGTGATCATTATAGTATTTTTTTTTCAAATCTCCATGACATAGATGGATTTATATCAAATAGTTTTTGAATGGTGATGCTAGTTTTTTCTTCATATTCCATACCCATAGTGACCCATATATCCTTTCACCAACTATGAAAAAGGGGACATTATCTATAAAAATAAAATCCACTTTTAGAGGTACACAATAACTGAATAATATTGATATAAGCATTTTGTGTATCCTCAACTGATGAATGTTTCATTTGGTGGGACACTAATCATGATCACATTTGATAGAATATTTATTTTTTTCTATATTCCCGAGGAATAATGTATATAAGGATATTAACACTATAGTATACTAATAAATGATCTTCATATTTGAACCTCTTAATTTGTGGTTTCTTGCAGTGATCTTTGGTTGAAAATGATGTACAAATTATTTGTAACTCTACAGGGGGATTTTCACAACAACCTGATGATTCAGTTTTTCCCTAAGGATGGAATGTGATCATTTTATTGATTACCTAGCCATCTAGTTGAAAATATTTTGATAATTTTTTCTCTTATAATTTCTATAATTCACTCTCATCTTTAGGTACACTAGTAGATAAACAAACTACTTTCTCTAGATATTCACTATCTTTACTTGTCTCGAGTCAACCGTATAATGATGAATGGACTTGAAGATTAAATTATCATGACTATTATTCCCCATATTTTGATTAAAGGGAATTAAATATGATGATCATCAAGGTCAATTTATTTTTCACCTCTTTGGTCCAAAAAATACAAGAAAATTATTATCAAAAGGGATAATAAAATATCATTAGATATTTACCTTTCAAATACAATATTTATTATTTTTCATGTCATCAATTTATATATTCTTATGTTATTTATTTCCCTCTCAATAATAGAGATATTATTTTTGTTTTAATTAGGGAGGGGACACAACATCATATCTCACAACCCTAGTTCCAGATTGGAGACTAATAATAGTTTGAGAAAGATAGTTTACACTTCTTATTTGGAGGGTTTGTTATTTGTGATGAGAACATTAACCTTGATTAGACCATTTTTTATTATAGATCTTCTCTTATATTATATGTAATAGTGGAATAATTTATCAATTTTCCTTTGTATTTCAATGGAATCAGAAATATTTGAAATTCATCCTAGATATTTTTCTTTCCATATCTTTGATAATATCTCCTTGTAAAGCTTAATATTTAATAATTTTTTAAACCATTCCATATGGAAATAAATTATATGACTATATTATTCTCAATTTTTTTCAAATTAAAATTTCATGGACTATTTTTTTCAAAATAGAGAGCTATACTGGTGGATATTTTCTAAAGAAAATTATCTCATTTAGTGATAGGACCATTCAGTAAGACTCTATACTTGAAAATTTTTATTCCCTCTAGAGTTTACATAATTATTCTAAGCTTGGAATAATATTAGTACTTGAGTGTTCCTATCATTGGGATTCATCGAGATACATAGTGATTATGATGTTTTTATGGGTCTTATTTTTCATTGATTAAGGGGAACATCTGATTTTTATTCTTGGTAAAAAAGAAGTCTCATGCAATAGCTCCATATATGGTTTCTCTTAATGTTGTAACCCTTCTCGATATCCTTCAACACAATCCATTTCGGATATCAAGAACACATTTAAAATGATAAGTTTCAGTAGAACATTCTGTTGGGTAGTCACTATATTAGAGGTGTTAGATCATGTTTGATATGGTCGGCTTGCATAAGTGTTTCATGGATATTCAGTACAAGTTCTACTATGATATTTTTTTCTAAACCAAATATAAATAACTCTATAATGAATTTAACATTAGATTATTTTCAACTATTGGAATTAGATATAGGTGATAGTTGGTTTTGATGCTTACAATATGGTCAGACTCAGTTTGAATAAATAGAGAAACTTTTTTTGGTTGTTCATTTACTAGAGGAGAGGAATTAACTTCCACTAGGTAATCTAATTTAGGAGTATTATTTCCCATAACTATTTTAGTATTAAGATTATTAAAATAATTTAAATGTGCTTCATATTAGGAGAGCCTTTCCTAGATGGTGATATATTCAATATTATCGGGTTGTGGGCAAGAGGTATTCACTCCTTACCTTTTTTCTTTTGATAAATATCATCGAATTTTTGGTAGTTTATTATTTATGGGATCTTCCTGAATCTTATTTTTCCTCTAGTGAGGAGAACACACACACCATATTTAGGCATCTCAGTGTGTAATGTATTTTAGATAACATATCCCTCTTCAATTTCATCTTTGTTTTCATCATTATCAAATTTATATGTTGGGGTTACATTAATTTCATTTATTGATACATAATATAATGCATGTATTGTGTTTTTTCCAAAGTATAAGGGGGCCTACAAAACATCCATTATTTATATGGGAAGATTGAATTCTTATCTAAAATTTTATTTTTATGTAGACTTCTCCATCTTATGACACCTATGAGACCTTTTATTTTCTTTTAAAATGTCCCTTTAAAGTGTCCTAGAGAAGGTGATCCTAAGGGTTTCCCCAATAGGTCACGTTGAGTTTTTCTAATTATATTGATGAATTATATAGTTGGAGGAATTATAAAGGATTTTACTATGATGTTTCTACAAATATGAATATGAATGAATTCCAATGAGGAGGAGATGATGTTGATATAAATTAACCCATCCATAAAGGTTGAGGAATATTTTAACATTACACCATCAAATCCTAGACACATTGGGGGCTTTTATGATTCTAAGGGTGTTGCTGGTAGTAAATTAATATTTACCTATCCATCTAGGCTGGGGAAACTCCCATATTACTACTATAATGGATATCATAGCTTCTCTTTTGGTTTTTGGGTATTTGTTCTAACAATGAGAAAGATGATTTACTTATTCTAAGAATGAATGACTATTATTGTGTGTAGTGTTAAGATATAGGTCAATTCAACCTTCTTTTATTTTTTATTTAGGATCCTATTAATGGCACACTCTCATTGATTTTTCAATTTTCAACCTTGAAAATCTTGGGTTCTTATTAAATATAAATGCCATAAAGAGCAGATAATGTGATTGAAACCCGACATAAGGAAATGACACTTAATGATTCTATTTTATGAGGAATTTATTTGATATTTAATCGAGTAAAATGAAGTACTATATGGTAAAAAACATATAATAAATGTCTCAAAATGGAACATGGTGATTAATTAACGTGCCAAGGGATACCTCTTAGATATCATTGAAATTATTTTCTAACATAGGATGTCATGACACTGGAATGGAAGCCAATTCCATTTTATGGTAGATATTTCAATTTTTTTGACATGAAGGGTATTAAAACCACAATAAATTTTCTCCAAAAGACAAAAAAGTCTTTTCAATTGGTTTAAGAACTTATATCTTATGAATTATTCATTAAGTGTTTCTGTAATGTTTAATTTGAGGGTGGATATGGGCCAAAACATAATCATTAGACAATATACAACTAGTTATATTTCAATAACCATAGAATTATATTTATTTTTTAGGGGGATTTATTATCTTGTTCATTTTACAATGGTTATTTCATAACATCCTTAATGATGGGAAACCATTTAATCGAAATCATCTCCATTGTATCTAAGGATAGTAAATAGGATAGGGCTATAGAAGTTTTCTATTTCCAGGATTATCATTTGTAAATCAAAAAGGTTCAATGGTCCGGGATGAAGAACATTGTGTTTCTAGACTCTATCTCTATGATGACTCTCTGTATAAGTGGATTATTGAATTAGATTTAATTGGATCATTCTCACTTACTGATCTTACAACTGTGAGGATGATTTTCATAGTTCTCAAAATGATAAATATTTCCATAATCGATACTCTTATTTTCAATTAAGAGAATATAATTGGATTATACTATTTGGACGAACTTCCACATTTCAGATCATAGTTTCATGAGGATAAAATTAACAGTCACTCCTTCATTCTCCTTCTTTGAATAAACCAGCATATTCCATGGTTGCTATCAAAATATATTGCATGTCCCCATGAACATCATCCCTTTTGATGGTACGAATATAAAAATACTCATTGTTTGTGGGTATACATTTATTAGGCTGTCTTGATATTTATGGTAAGTATACTAGGGATGATACCTTGCCTTGACCAGGCTCATTAAATGTAGTAAAAAACCCAAATGTGTTTGAATCTATAGTGTGAACTCATACCTATCATCGGAATATAAGTATTCATTCCTTGATCAACTATTGGTGTATGATAGAACAACACATATTAATTGTAAGGAATGAGAATATATATCCATTGATGATCATTATTTACAACCTGGATATATCGATAAACCTCTTGTATGGGGATGAGAATATATGTCTGTCCCTCGACTAGTGCCATCAAAATATACTAGGGGACTTCTTATACATTTATAGAATTATTGGGTTTAACATATGCTGTTATTAGGGTATACTCTTTGTCCCCTATTATGATATTTGAGATATCATCCTCATTATCAATGATTTTCAGGATATGCAGATGAGCTCCTATGATTTTGGTAGGGATGTGATCCTTCCTTGATTCGGATAGTGAAGCATGATGATGAAACCCATTTAGAATGTGGATATATTACCAATAAAAATATAAATTATTCACCAAAATTTGTCAATGGTTCTCTTAAATTGGAATAATAATATGATCCCATTCATGGGTAGATCCTATAATAAATTTATGAGTTTACCTATTTGTGGGGGTGTGAATATTGTTCTTCCCCCTATTGGCTATTGGTATATACATACATCTATATTTGGTGGCTATTTCAAGGATATATTGGAAACATTAAAGGATGTGAAATGGGATATGAACATTCATATCGATCACCAGTATGATATGATGGATAGATTATATAATGGGAATATATATATATACCATTTCCTTAATTAGTGATGAAACATGAGTCCAATCTAAAACATTGTCTACCCACAAAATGTTCAAATAAGATTCAGATACAATGGAGGGTATATCAATGTAAAATTTAATGGATATTAGTGTAACAAACCTGACACCAGTATCCATGAATTTGTGGTTATTTTATTACAATTTCATAAATAAAATAGATCACATCACAAAGGATCAATCATTATAATAATATTTAAGAACTAGATTCATACATGGTTTATTTATTACATAGGCAATTCAACATTAAACATAACCAAAGAAAATAAACTTCTTAATTAAAACATTTTCAAGGATTTCATTATAAATATTAGGGAAGTAATACAAATGAATGGATGAGCTAAAATTCCTAGTAAGGGTTACATTAATCAATAATATGTGAATCAATTTCAATAAGGCGTATTAATTATTGTAAGGTATATTACTAAAAAACAAATACCATCAATTAAATAAGAATGAAAACACATCAATTGAATTTATTCTATTGAAAACATAATAGAATGTAATAAATGGGTATATAAAAAAGAGAATTATTAATTTAGATGTCATGTATCTGCCTCATGAACCATTATACCATCATGAACATTTAAGTTTGTATATAAAAAGGCATCTGATTTTACATGGAAACAAAAAAATATTGTTTGTCACAAATTTTTTTCTATCATGAGGCCCATTGATGCATTATGAGGATATCTATAACTAGGACTCACCCATCACTGTATGTCTAAATCATTTTCATACAATGATTTGAATTAATAAAAAACATGAATTATAAAAATATCTGTATTGAGAAAAATATATAGAAGTATCAATATTTCCCCAGTTTAAAAAAATTCAAATAAAACACAATATTTAAATATTGGTATACAACTAAAAAATTAATCTTATCCATGATACATAAAATAGGGATATTTAATGAAATCTTAAATAGATGAAGTAAAGACCCATAATTTTCATGGAAATTTATTTTCTTAAATGTATGGGAATTTTACCAGTCATCTAAAACTGATAGTGCATGATTCCAAGGCCCAGTGTGCCCGAAATCAATTTTTGAAGTTTTTTTCAGGTACGTTTAGTAAACGTATGATCAGGTTTTTATAACTTTTGAACTGGTGCTCAGAATTGAAATATGAGGGCACTATTGAGCTCGCAGTGCCGATATTCTCTTAAGAAGACTTTCCGTTTGACGGAAGATGGTCGGAAATAAAAGTTTGTTTTTGGGATTTTGGTGAGTGAATTAAATAAAAATAAGGCTGTTATAACATTATTTTTATTAGTTGGTTAAAACCACCATGTGGAGGTTTGAGGTGGGGACCACCACACCTTAACCTCCCATGAGAGGTTATGGAGGTGGGGTCTACCAGAACCCTACCTCCTCTTCATGTTTAATGTGGTGGGGACCACCTGAGGTTAAAACCTCTTGAACTCCCCATTTTGTGGGGAGAAACCTCTTGAGCTCCCCACTAAATGATGCCACCCCTCTTTTTAATTTATTATACAAACACCTATTACATTAATGGTGCAATTCAAATTAAATCATTAAAACAAAATTTAATTTATATTGGACATTTCATTTTAGGGAGAGAGGATGGAAGAGCACATGGAGAAACTTATTCTATCCATTGAAGAATGGTCATCGAGGAATGAAGAACTATTCATCCACCAATGACAAAAATCTTCTTCTTTGATCTTCAACCAGAATAAGGGAGGAAGCTCCGTCCTTGAAGAACACTGACGACGTCGTCCTAGACATTTTCATCTTCTTTCCTGACGTCAACGAATCGACGTCCACTTTCTCGGGACAACGTCAATGATCAATGATCGAAGGTTGGGGTTCGAACTTATTTTTGTTTCTCATTCTTCAATTTCCATCGCGGATTATAAATCGAAGATACGTGCTATCACCCTAACGCGGAGGGTGCGGGCCGAACAAACATAGCCCATCCCCTCCGCATTCTTTGTGGAATTTAACATTAAATGCGGCATGAGACCAAAATGAGTGACTCTCATCAACAATGATAGAGGATTAAAGGAGACGCTTCGAAGAGTGCGCAGGTTCTTCCGGAATGAGAATCGGGCCACAGAAACTCGTCCGGTGACCCGTGGAAAGTTCACCAGTGGATGGAACCGACGAACAACACCACGTGATGGCAGCGTCCCAAATGCGCCACCAGAGGTGTGACCCGTGGCCAACAGTCCGTGGTGGTGCAGTGGCGGCCGGAACAAGCCCGACTGTGAAGAAAATCGGTGGCTCGAGCTGCTGGGTTGCCGAGGAAGGCATGGCGGTACCACGCCCCGCTGTGGAACCAAAGGGGGCTTTGACCCTTGGCCGCGGCGGCCGGAGCAAGGCCGACCATGAGGAAGATCGGCGGCCCGAGCCGCCAGGTCGCCAGAGGAGTAGCGTCTTGACCTTCAAGAGGTAGCTGGCCGTTCAGCCAGCCGGGAGGAGTGGGACCCCTTGCCGGGTCCCTCGTGACATGGACCTGCGCCACGTGGTGCCGGTTTTGGAAACCACATGAATGGTTAAGCGATTCGGGTTACCAGGGGGCACGACCTCCCCACTAGATGCAGCTAGGGAAGACCCCATGGGCTGCTGGGCCGAACCCAGCATGGGCCGGACCCAGCGCGGGCAAGACCCAGCATGGGTCGGACCCAGCATGGGCCAGACCCAGCATGGGTCGGGATGCTAGCATCAGCCGGGCCGCCCTTGTGTGCGGGCCACCAGCATGGGCCAGGCCACCCTTGTGTTTCGGGCAGCCCTCACGTGCCGTGATGCCTTCATGGCCTGGGTCGGACCTGCGGATCGGGTCAGACCCCAGTCTGGACCCTGGTCGGGCCAGGTCGATCCGACTGGGCTGGACTAGACCCAGACCCGTTCGGCATGTTTCCATTCTTTTGCCCGTAACATAAGATACGAGCATCTGATTGACGAACAGTCAGTAGCAGCGAGAGCCTTGGAAGGAGATGTTTCTTTTGGTATACACCACATGAGGTTTGGACATAGTTGGGGTATGGCCAGGTTGGTTCAATGGTAAATCCAACCAGGCCCTTGGAATGAAAATGCCCATAACTCTCACACCGAGAGTCTGATTGACGCACCGTCTATCGCGTTGGATTTATTTTTTAAAGACGAATATTTTTGATACATAAAATTGGGACATAGTGGTAGTTGATTTATAGACATTTTTCTTGAGGAGAGGACCATCCCAGAATCAAGCATGCTTTGTGCAGATCCCTATGGTTGGCTGCACACTGATAACTGTTCCTAGATCCTGTGTGGGTTCGACAAAACTGACGACAGTTTTTGGATCCTATGTGGGTTCGACAGTACCAATGACAGTTCCCAGATCCTGTGTGGGTTCGACAACACTGATGACTTTTACTGGATCCTCTGTAGTTTCTACAGCTCTGTTTACTGTTCCTAGATCCTGTGTGGGTTCGACAGTTCTGATTTCTATTTCTGGATCCTATGTGGGTTCCACAGAACAGATGATTTAGTGGATACATCTGATCTTCTCTATCTCTCTATATAAGTTGTATACCTATGTGAGTTGAGTCTGTAATTTTGTGTTTTCCCCATTATTAAGATGTATTACTAGATAACTTAGGTATATGTATGGGCATATACCTATGTGGGCTTATCTGATGGTCTCATAATTTATGGTATATCCTTGTTGTATTTTGTGAGACCTTGAGGGTCTCGTGGTCTCTACTGAGTATCTTTATACTCACACCTACACGTGCTATGCCCGCACCTTATTGTGTTGGTTGTAGAATGTGGAAAATGCTGACCGAGGCTGAGAATACCAGGACTGGACGGTACCCAGAGGTGGATCACACAGATTGACTGTACACAGAGGAGACAGACGAACGTGGTGTGCTGTGGAGGCTATATGTACCTACCCTTTAGGTAGGACTTCCCAGTGGATGATCCAGGAGTATTTTCCTTTTTTTTCTAGTACTTGTACTTTTAGTTTCATGTACTTTCTAGTTGGGCATGTATTCTGGCCCCTTTTCACTTATTGTACTCTCTTGTTGGTTATTCAGTTTTACAAAGTGTTTTGATTCCATCTTGTACTCTGTTGTGTGTGTTTTCTGGTTATAAAAGCAATGCCTTCCCAGTTTTAGGGATTTTTACCTTTCGTACTAGTCGCCAGCCCCTGGCATATAGAAGGCAGGCTTGGAGTAGTCACGACACGGGCCCCGGAGGACGGGTCTTGAGAAATTGGTATCAGAGGAGTTGGTTCTACCATAGAACTTATGACTCTGATATTTCTTGTGAAGCAATAGTGTTAAGTGTAGTGAGGGTGGTTTTTAGTTCATGGAGTCTAGTGTTGGTGCAGCGGCCGACGTATTCATACCCCAAGACCCTGACTTCTGATTTCTGACTCAGTGCACAAAAACACAGATTGTGTGTGTGTTTTGAAGAGTCTTCTTTGTGATCTCTTTTGAGTCAGCTCACCGTGTATAACTTATTGACTATGGAAGACCTGTTTCTTTACAAGATGCCTCCACGCAGATAGCCTGCCAGGTTTCCAAGCTTTGTACGAGATGGAAGCCCACCGAGCGACGATGCCTCTGTACAAGGCACTATTATAGTGGAGGCTCCAATGGTACCACTACCCATTGGGACACTGATGCCACAAGCCCCAGTATCAGAGATTTCACGCCACCTGAGTGCGTTGCACGAGTTCCATCACCAGAGGTAGCCAAGGTACAGGGGTGAGACAAGACTATAGGTGGCTAAGGATTGGTTGGAGGCTGTGGTGAGATTCTTCAGACTGGTAGGGACACTATCCAACCTTATGGTGATCCTTTCCGTGAGTCTCTTTCAGGAAGAAACATACAGATGGTGGAGCCAGATGATCCAGGTTTCTGATGAGGTGATACTAATCTAGGCAGACTTCGAGAGCCTGTTTCAGGCGGAGCATGTCCCAGCCACCCTACATGCCGTGAGGACACAGAAGCTACTTCATCTATAACAGGGTAGCATGATAGTGGAACAGTACACATCGAGGTTCACCAACCTCTCACTCTACTCCACAGATATGGTGCGGGACCCATTCATCAAGGACCGGACCTTTGAGCAGGGTCTCAGGTGAGAGATTAGGGCTTCAATGGTCTCCCTCAGCATCCCGACACAGGCGGGGGTGTTGGATCCAGCCCTCTTAGTAGAGAGTTTCCTTACTGAGCAGTCACCAGCAGCGAGACCCACCACCAGGCATCACGTAGTGGAGTCCTCTACACTAGGTAGCAGATAGATGTCACAAAGATCCAAATGAACCAGACCATCTGGTCGACGACCTCTGGACATAGGTTCGGTTGTGCGAGGAACACAAGAGAGAGCCAATGATTCGAGGATCATGCATTATTTCACATGCGGCGGGCAGGGTCACATGGCTCGTGACTGTCCGACCCACCGTTCGGTTGATCAGAAGATAGTTGAGGGACATCCCAAGTAGAGGCAGTGGTTTGACCGAGGCGATCTATAGGGTGCAGGCAGACATTGTAGAGGAGCTGGTCGTGCAGCTGGTAGTGGATGACGTTATGAGGTGTTACCACCACCACCACCACCACCAGGAGGTCTACCCCGACTGCAAGGAGTAGGTGGAAAGGCGAGAGCTCAGCTCCAGGTAGCTAAGGCTTATGATCATGGTGCTCCGGAGATGATTCGAGGTACGATCGGTGTCTACTCCACCTTAGCTGTAGTTCTTATAGACACATGTTCCAGCAACTCTTTCATTGCCACCGCCCTTGTTCGGAGCTCGGAGATTCCGATAGAGCTGTTGGCTCGATCCTTACATCTATAGATTCCTACAAGATAAGATTCGATGATTACACATTAGTTCCGGTAGTGTGATCTTACTCTAGGAGGCGAGAGATTCAGCTATGATCTCCTGGTAGCGGCGTCGAGGCCTTACGACATCATCTTGGGTATGGACTGGTTATCTACCATCTATTCTTAGATTGACTGTATTAGGCAGAATGTGCGGTGTGTCTGCACAGATGGGACCGGGTTCACCTACACAGGTGAGAAGGGAGCCTTTGCAGGACATGACAGACTTACTCAGAGGAGGGTGCAACTAATCACTCATCAGTTGGCCTACCATATATTTTACGACATTTTTTTGATATGAAATATTTCCTTTTAATTTAGCTTTACTAGAAACAATAATGGTAAGGCTGATGATTTTCATAAAAATAATAATAGATGGTTACGATTAAAACAATGACATGAAATTATGATTGATATTATGATTTATAGTTATGATTATACACCAGTAATGATTGAAAAAATGACATGAAGTTATGATTTTAAACCATTTGTGGTTAAAAGAAATTCATAATATTATAATACAAAATAATACATGCAGTTATGATTGATATACAATTACATATGTCAATATAATATATTTAAGATTGTAAAAAAATATGTGGTTACGATGGAAGAAAATAAATGCGGTTACGATTAGAAATAATAAATTATAAATCATATTCAATGCGAATAACCATGGAATTTATTTAGAAATATTTTTGTGATTTCCAAAAAAATTAATAGAGAAGTCAAAAAAAAAAACTTTTGACTGAACAATCTCCCCCTTTTGGGAGTGCCCAATAAGATAAGATAAAGATAACCCAAAAACTTATCTCCCCCAATATTTTATAACTCCTTTGAGAATAATGGTGAATAGGACTAATTTATCCTTATGATAAAATTATCCTTAAGGATCATACTCTCTTATTTGTAAGATTTTAATCCCCCTTTCCTAAGGATTCTCTTCCTTAATATAATATTGTCCCTTTGTTTAAAACATCCTCCCCAATATAAAACAGTCTAACCCTTTGTGATTTTCAGAAAATAAAAAATACAGATAAACATGTAAAGGTTTAAAGTAACAGAACATATGAAACAACACATCTGAAATAGAGCATGCATTTGATTTGTTAAGAAAGTAAAATAAGAGTTTGAAAAATAAATCATTTCTTCTTCTTTCCCTTATCTATGATATTGAAAATAGATAACTTTATCTTTTTGAATTATTTTATTTCCTCTATCAACTTTTCAAGAGATTCTTACTAAGCCCAAAATTATTCTTCCCATTCTTCAAACATCTTGTCTTGATTATGAATTATTTCTTATTGAAGATGATTAATCACCTCCATAACATTGATCTTTTCTTTCTGAGCATGAAAATCATTGGTTCATATTATGAAGGCCTTATCTATGATTTGAACTCTTTTTTTCAACATTTTTTTTTCATTTTTAAATCCTATATTTTAATATTGATATTATCAAACTCTTTAGTGTGAATTTCTTTTGAAGTACTGGGTCTTTTAAATTACATCACTTTCTCATTCATATCATTGACCAACCTTTTATAAGCACTATTAAGATCATTTAAAAGATTTATTATTTCCTCAATCTTGTCATGATGAAGTTTTACATTTTCATCAATGTTATATGACTACTTGATAACTTTATTACAGGCCTTGCTATGTTTGAGATCATGTTCTTCAAAAACATTATAATAGACTTTGGGTTTTATAAATCAGTCTGTCAAAATCCCAACAGAATATATTCTTTCCTAATGGATATTTGAATGAATCTTTATCTTTGATTCAATTTTTGGGAAAAAAGGAATGATATTTTCTTGTCTATTTAATTATTTCTTGATATATTTCACTATGATTTTAATTTTTCTTTTTGATTCCTAATCTTCAATGAAATATTGAAGCTGAACATAATGAGTTCCAATATCCACATTAGGAATTTGTTGATTCTTATATTTATTAGATTCGACATCTTCTTCTTATTCATATGGAATTTTAATTTCTTTATCCATAATTGTCTTCTGATCTACATATTTTGATGATAGATGATCTGGAGATAGAAATTTGAATGATGTCGATTCTGAGGATTCTGCTGAGGGTTTATTTTCAAGAGATTTTTTGTTAAGGGATTCATGTTGTTTTTAATTTTTTTTTCATCCCCCCCTCCTCTTATTTTTATTCTTATTATTCTTCTTAGATTCTATAATTTCATTTTTTATCATCAATATATTCATCAATCTATCTCAAAACACAGTCTTCTAACTCTTCTTTTGAACACAATTATCATTCAACAAATTATTTTCCTTTTCCTTGAATAGATTGTACCAGTTGTATTAGTTCAACAGTTTCTCTTAAAATAATCCCAACAATGGATTTATATACACTTTTCAAAAGCCTATTGATATCAACAACCTCAATCTTTTTCCTCTTCATCCACTTTTTCTTCTCCATTTCATTGAAAATTTCTTACGTACCAATTGTTTTGGCCAGGGCCTTAGCAGGATCATGTCTGATTTTGGGTTCACCCATTTTTATTTATGCATTTTTTACATTCAACTAAAACCTCATCAGGTACCACTTTTATTCTTGTTTTTTTTCTTAGGTCATTCAGACTCATAGTTCTTATTTTTAGATATAATTTATTTCGATTGTTTTGTAGGTTGCTGACTCCGTCAATGTATTTATTTATTATTTTCGGATTTAATATCTTTTTTAAATTTCTTTGATTTTGGATTTAATCATAACTTCATCTTATTGATCGTATTTTCACAGATAATCAGATCTTTGAAACTTTTTGGATTTGACTTAATTTCCACAATACACAGCCCAAAACATTCAGAAAGAATTTTTCATAGGATTCTCAAAAACATAATCAACTGAGAATTGATTTCCCCAGACATCAATTTATTTATAGTAAAAAATATTAAACCAATGAGATTAAATTTCATGATATTTATTAAGTATTAGATGGCATAAACATCAGAAACTTTTAGGGTTTCCTCATCACCTTTTATAGGCACTATAAAAAATTCATCTAGAGTGCTATTAATCGGTTGTTACCTAAAAGATGTTTCAGCTTTATTTTATCTTCATGAATATCAAAAATAGATTCCAATCAATTTTATTTATCAAAAGTCCCTTATGATTTGGGAAACCTATGGGATGGACATAAAGCATCTCCTTCACACGGACCCCCACAAATTTTTTAGCTTGCTTTACCTAAGTGGTGTATTTTTTCTCATATATTTTAAAAGAAACCTTGATATTATCATGTCTTTCCAAAGGGTTACAAAATTCCATCAACTCCTTAGAGTGAACATGATATTGATCAGATTTGGTACATTCATTACAATGATACTACTTGAGTTAGAAGTCTATAATTTTTTTAACAAAGAATAAAAAATAACCATAAAATTCATAAGAGACTAACCTTTCACCTTGAAAGGTCATAGATGATTATTCTTTTGAAGAAATTTGTTTTAGAGATGAGTGGGTTGATTATGACATGAAAATTGAATCATTATCTGAATACAAAAGCAAATACCACCTATGGTTATAGAAACAAATGGTGTAGATTATTTTGATGGAAGAAGATCTTCGATGCACTTTAGTGAGAAGTCAATGTGATATGAGGTAGGGGTGCATTTATATAAGCGATGGAAATACAACCGTTTAGATTCAACAGATCAGAGTAGATCAGAAAAATCCAACAGTTGAATATGATTTCAAAATCACGAGTTCTTTTTTAAATTTATCATATTAAATATGAATTTGACAATGTTTTAAAACAAAGCGAAAGAACTGAAATACCAATTTTTTTGATAAGTGATAAAATGTTTAAGGTTTTGAAATTGTACTTATCAGAGTATCATGATAGATGTATTGGTTTTAATATATAGTCATTATGAAATATAAATTGAATGTAGTGAATATAATTCAAATATGGTATATTTTTTCAAATATATTTTTCATACAATTGAGATTTCCATTACAAAGAAATACAAAAGAAATTATAATACCGATAAAAAATGTAATACTGATAAAATTGTATTACCAGAAAAAAAATGAAATTGATTAAAAAAAATGAAACAAATTACAAGCATGAAACTAATTAAAAGAATTTAACTGATTAAAAACATAAAACCGACTAAATACATGAAACTGATTAAAAAAAATGAAACTAATTAAAAACATTAAAATCATATGCACTCCCCCTTTGAAAAAGAGTAACTTAATGTAAGAAGATGGTTAAACATGTGACAGCTGTGAATGATTACATTAGAGTGATAATTCTATGATTCTGTTTAATATATTCAAATCTATCAAAATCTTAAGGATTTGTGAAAATATTGGGATTTTGTTCTTGCATTATGATGAATTGAAAAATTATATCTCTTTTATGTATGTTATCCTAATGAAAGTGATGCCAAATATCTATGTGTTTCACACGAGGCTGATGTGCTAGATTTTTACTAAGGGATATGGAACTAGTATTATCACATGATATATGAGTTTTAGTAAAATTCATTCCATTATCTATGAGTGTGCATTGTACCCACAATGCTTTAGCACAATAACTTCTAGCTACCACATATTAAGCTTAAGTAGTGGAAATTTTTTCATAGTGTTGTTTTTTGCATGACCATGAACCTAATGAATCTCCTAAGAAATGATAAGTTCAAGATTTTCTCTTTCTATCCATTCTACAACCACCAAATTCAGCATTCAAAAAACATTATAGTTCAAAATAATTTACAGAAGAATAGAATAGTCCTAAATCCACAGTTCCCGTTAAATAGAAAATAATTATTTTCATTACTTTTAATTGAGATTTTTTTATTTTCTTGGTACCTTTCACATAAGAATACAGAAAACATTATGTTGAGATGAATGTCTATTAGGCATAGTAAACATCCTATCATACCTTTAAATGTTGTTTGATCCACTAGTTTCCTAGTTTCATCAAGATCTATTGTATTTAAGGTACTGATTGGAGTAGTAATAAACATAGTGTTGTCATATCAACACTTTTTTAGTAAATATTTAATATACTTATGTTGACATATATTGGTTTCGTCTGGTTTTTTATAAATTTTAAATCATAGAAAAAATGTAATCTCACCCATCATACTCATCTCAAACTCATATTTCTTAATATTTAAAACGGAATATATTAAATATTTTTGATTTGATCCGAATATAATGTTGTAAACATATATTTTAATAATAAAAAGTTTTTTATTTTATTTATTTATAAAAATAGTTGGATCCGAAGTTCCCTTTACATAATTTTTTTGCAATAAAAATCTTTTCAATCTATCATACTAGGATCTAGGGGATTGATTAAGGCCATATAAAATTTGGTTTTTTTGAAACCATATTCATGATGTTTTTTATCATCAAAACCAGGGGTTTTTCTAAAAATATTTCATCCTTTACATATTTGTTAAGGAATGAACACTTCACATCCATTTTAATAGGTTTGAAATTAATGAATATTACAAATCCTAGTAGAATATGAATAGATTCACGTCTATCTACTAAAGAATAGGTTTCATTAGAATATATTCCCTCCTGTTGATTATAACCTTTTGAAAAATATATTTCCTTTTTTCTAATGATTATTCCTTTTTAATTATATTTGTTTATGAACACCTAGTTTAATATAATTACAATAGTTTCTTTATGTCATTCAATCGATGTCCAAACTTAATTCCTTTGGAATTTATTTAGTTTATATAGAATTTATTTTATATAATCTTCATAACCTAAGGCCTCATTAGGAATATTAGCTTCAAATTGAGAATGAAATGCTAAATTTTCTGCTTCATTTCTCAAGGAAAATATGGTCCTTAGTGGTTGATTTACATCACTAATAATACTATCACTAGGATGATTCCTATAATACAAACGATCTGGGTTTTGTGATACCTATTCATCAACATAAGGTAGAAAATCTTCTAGAGTAAATACATCACAAACATTTTCTTGAGTACACTCTTGGTTAGAAGAATCTTCCATCAATGGCTGATAATTAGTTTTTTTGAAAACACATCCGAAGATGTAGTTTAGGAATTTTTAAAAACCAAAGGATCAGTTTCATCAAATTTAACATGTACTATTCCCCCAACAACATAAGAATTTATATTGAAAACAATATTATCCTAAGATTTAGTGGAATAACATACAAATATTACTACTATAGACTTTGGTGAAAATTTGTGTAAGTACTATTTTTTATTCAAAATGTATACCTTCCATACAAATACTCTAATTTCTGAAACTATAGGTTTCTTGCCTATCCAAAATCCATAAGTTATTTTATTATGAAATGGCCTGATTAAAACTCGATTTATAGTATAATTACCAGCATCTATGGCTTCATCCCAAAATTATATTGCAATTAAGTATTCAATCAACATGGTTCTTATTATCCCTTTAAGAATTAGGTTTCTTCTTCAACAACACCATTTTTCTAAGGAGTTCTTGGAGATGATAGGTTATGAGTAATGTAATTCTTATAGCAAAAATATTGATAAATATGAATTTTTAAATTATCCAACATGATTACTATAAACAGTTTTCAATGGTAGGTTTTTCTAATTTTTAACTTTGGCTGCAAATGTTTTAAAATAATATAAGGCTTAATATTTCTTTTCTAGAATATAGACCCACGTAAATCTAGTGTAATCATTAACTAAAAAAATATATATAGTATTTTAATCTAATACATCCAGTTCTTGTGGACCAAAAAGATACATATGACATAGATGTAATGTATCATAATATAAGACTTCATTAATGGATTTAAAGAAAGAATCTAGTCTTTATCCACGTTGATAAGGGTCAGAGACTTTTGGAGAATCAAATCAATGGTCTGATATATTCTTAATAAGTCCTTTTTAGATAGTTTAAATAACTTTATATGGTCAAAATGTCCTATCCTACTATTCCATAACCAAGATTTTTCTTCCACTACAATAGGAAAATGTTAGTCTTGCCTCCCAAGGTCTTATGTTTATAGTGTAAATATTTCCATGCATATTTGTAGAAATAATATATTCATCCTTAGAACTATTAATTACACATTTTTTATTCCTAAAATTCACTAGGTAACCTTCATCACATAATATAATTATGCTTATAAGGTTGTGTTTAAGATCCTTCATGAATAAAACATTTGAAATTAAAGTTTTTTCAATAAGAACAATATTACACATACCAATGATCTTACCCTAATCATTATCTCTAAATGTAACTCTTACAACTTTAATTTAAATGATATTTTATAATAAATCCTGGTTTCTAATCATATGAAGAGAACATCCACGATCAACATACCAAATACTATTATTATTGGTACTCCCTTTGTTTTCATGAAATCAAAACAATTAGGTTTTCAGAACCCAAACTTTCATGGGTATGGTAACATATGCAAGTAAAATATTAGGAATCCATATTTATAAATAAAAACGAGCCTTATAAAATCCTAAATATTTAATTTTATTTAAAGAATTTGTTTTTCTCTAATGTCCACCCCTTTGGAACTTAGTGCTGAATACGACACTTTTGGGTACAAAATAGTTATGACTAAAAATAGGTTTTGGATAAGAGTAACCCAATTTATAAATATTCCACAGAGGAAAATGTTGTGAATATATCTCATCAAATTATTTCTCTCTAGAAGTGAAGTTTGATAAAAAAATTTTAAGGAAAATATATCAGATTATATTATAATTAATAAATTGTTTTCCTCACAGGTATTAGTTTTAGAATTCAGTATTGTTTCTAAAACATTTTTCTTCGAAAAAGTATTTTCAAGATCCTTAGAAAGTTTAAACTTCTCAAAATTTATTTCTTTATGTTTTTTAGAAATTGTTTCAAAATAAAAGAACTTTTCTTCAAGATATTTAGAACATTATTATACTTATTTTATCAAAACATTTATTCTAGAATTTTCTTTATCAAGATTCTTGTTGATCTTACTATTTTCATTTTCAAGTACCTTATAAAATCTAGAGACTCCTTTAAAATTAGGTAAAATATAATTATCACTAAATGAATAGGATTCTTCATTAAAGGATTAAAGATACTTTTCATGAGTATAATTAGTATTTAATGAAATATTGGTTAAATATTAAACATTTTATACCTTAGCCATGCAGCAATGATTTTATTTTAGAATACTTGCATAATGAAAAATATTCTTTTATCCTGAATATTCAATATCTAAAGAGTCATCAGATGAGTCTCCACCAATGGAACTCCATATATCATTTTCCTTGATCATTTTCTTTTCCTTGGCTTTCCAAAACCTCTTTATTCTTCTATTTGAATGTTTATCACTTCTATCTTTCTTGTTAAGAGTAGGATAATCTAATACCATGTGTCTTATTATTTTATATTCACAATAAGTCACTTATGAATCATTCTTATCATTTCAACCCTTATTTATATTTTTTAAATATGTAATGAAAATATTTATTTCAATCAATATTTTTCATCCTTCGAGTAAGATTTCCTAATTAATTTTTAAATTTATCATCTACACTTGGGATTTATTGAATTTTTTTTATTTAATCTTCTTACTATTTTATTAGGATTATATGATTTCAATTGATTTTTATTTGATGTAAAGACAACATATCTATTATTCTTCTTTTCATATTCTACATATCCCCTCAATCTGATCTCATGTTTTAAAAGATTTATAAATAATTCATCAAGTGTTATTGTTTTAACTTCTCTTGAATAATCAATAATAGTTCTCTTCGATTCCAATTCATTAGGAATGATGTCTATGATCTTATCTAAAGTCATAAAATCATCTAAGAATTTTTCTCCCATTTATTATATGTTGTTTTTGATAGTAATGAATCGTTGATGAAATTTAACTATATGTTCTCCATAGGGTAAAACAAAACCATGATAATCTTCACTAAGCATTGATCTTCTTGTGTTAATAACTTTAAAAGTAACAAAATTTATAACTTTGAGTTTCTTCCATATGCTGTTATCTTTTCCACAAGAAGATATCTGGTTATATATATTCTTGGGCATAGAACAATGAAAAATATTGTGTACCTTGTATTTTAGAAGATATTATTTCTTTTCTTGATTAGTAAAAGTTATTACAACTTTATCAAGTATTTTATAAAATCTAGTGTGCATAAAAAAATCTTCCACAACATTATTATTGATAAATGTGTCCATTCTATCTCTCTAGCATTCATAATCATTCCCATAAAATATAGGTGTTGTTATAGGGTTTTGATTATCTATGGATCAAATTCCCATTTAATCCATCTTTCAGATTTTTTTCCACTTCACACATTAGCTTAGAATGTATTTTTAAAGAATGTGTTTATCAAAGAAATAAATCAAACTTGTAAGAGAAAACATGTAAGATAAATACACTGGATTCCTCTTATATTAAAAATATATATTTTTATTTCAGACACCAAATTTGATACCGATTTCTGGATCGAAATATGTATGTAGATTACACAATATAGGGGGGGGGGTTGAATTGTATGTTTTAAAAACATTCCTTATAAAAAATAAAAGTAATTTTGTTTAAAAGGATTTAAACTAGTCCAATTCATAATACTTGTAAATGTGATAAAACCATGAATCAGTGTGGCCCATGGTACCAATGAAAAAGATAATCATAATTTGGTCTGTTAAGAAAAGTATCATTGTAAGATTTATTATGATAAGTATACCACAAGTTCTATTTAAAGCACAATCATATCCTAGATGAATACAATGATCATAGTGATAAAATAAATGATCGTAATTACAATGTTTATGATAATCAGAGGATTACTGTAACGCCCTGACCCTAGTTACCCAGAGTCGGTGCATTATTACATAACATTGGCATGATCAAAAAAAAGATCAAATCTCGATAGACCAATTGGTTTAGTAGCCTTGGAAACAATAGATATATTCATAAGTTTTACATTACATCATAAGGTGAAAAACTACTACGACAACATAATGTCCCCATAGTCCACACTATTATCCCCTCATAATATCCCTACAGGTCATTCATAACTTACTTCTTCACATCCTGGGAAAAATAAAACACAGAAAAGGGGTGAGCTCAAATTCCCAGTAAGGATAACAATATAGCGGAACATTCAAAAATAAGCATAAACATTTAAGGCAATGCATTACTAAAACAAAAGCCTTTTAAACTTGAACTTCAACATAGTATGGAAAAAGTAAAATGAAAAAATTCCATTTACTTATTCACATGGATATTCTACTACTCGAATAATCACATGCAATATCAATAACAACTTTCATAATGTTGGAATGCATAATGCTGAACTTTAATTTCTTTGTCAAGGCCTCGTCCCAAGACCTAGGGGCTAACTGTAACCGGAACCCAACCCGGAGTGCCTCTAATAACCGGACACCAACCCGGAGTGCCTCTAATAACCGAACACCAACCCAGAGTTCCTCTAATAACCAGAGACCAAACCGGAGATCCTCTAATAACCGGAGACCAAACCGGAGTTCCTCTAATAACCGGAGACCAAACCGGAGGGCTTACTTTTACCGGTCCCCAACCCGGAACATACTTGTCTAACACATTCATCTGAATGAAAGGTTGAAATATAACATAAACATTCTGATTACAAATAACTTATGAAATGTCAATAGTCTAAACAAAAACCATGAGTGAGATAATAATAACTTATCCACATTCAAAAATATCACAAAACCTTCAATAAAATATGGATGTTTTGTATCATAATAAATCAACTTCAAATAAGCTTAAAATCCATCAAAGGATGTTGACATAGATGAAATAAAGACTATTTTAGAAAAATATCTCTTTCTATTTTGAAATCATTTAAGAGTCTTATATTTATGAAATAAAACATTTTTTTGAAAATATTCTTATTATCTTGTAAGAGAAGCTTCGAAGATTTTATAACGGCGGAAAATAACCACAGCCGCCGTATAAGTTAAAAAAAACATTCTTACCTTAATTCTGTCGAGAAGGATAAAAAGGACCTTGTTTTGAAAACGACGGAAAGATTCCTCTTATAAAAAGTCAAACAAGGGTATAAATGACTTTAACCCATATTCTTGTAAATAATAAAAATGTTTTGAAATACATTTTTAAGAAAACATGGATGTGGATGATAAAGAGATCCCAGTAGATTATTACATATAAACAACCTCGGATAATGAAGAGATTGTGAAATAACCCTTACCAATTTGGTAACTTATGAAACATACAACCCATAAAATATGTATCATACAATTAATATGTAAATAAACATAAATTAGAGTGTATTACACAAATAATATAATTATGGACAGTACATACACCACACAAAAGGTAATGGTGGCAATATGGCATGAATCTCACGGGAATAAGGAGTGAGATGAAAACCCCTTACCTTGTACTTTTCCTTGGATGGGAAAGGTTAACCTCCTATATAATGGTGAAATAATTGTTATTAAATTATACAAGAATAATATACATTAATATGATATCATATATGATCTTTTAATATTGATTTGATAATAATATCTTAGTATTATCGTTGTTTCGGGTGTTAACTTACTTGTTTTATTTTATATGTTTTTTACGTAAACCATGTTTGTAATGGATATGTTGTATATTATTCATATCTATAATGATATCCTGTCCTTAAACATCATTTTTAAATTATCAAATGATAATTATACTTGAATGGATACAATGAAGAATGAATCTCATCGCGTTCGTGGAGACGGTAGTCCGTACGTACGCACGAGCGACAATATCATTCTTTTGAAATAATATATAAATGGTTGTTATATCACATATACAGAATCATTAACATGTTATATTTGTTATTTACATGAGTTACATATCATTATTATACCCATACAAATAATAATATATTGAATAACAATTACAACACGACGTGGAGACGGTAAGCCGTACGTACGCACGTATGGTGACATGTTATTCAAAGGGTGGATAGAATACTGAGTATGGTTGTACCATATTTATAATAACATCACAGTATATATATGATACTGGATTTATTATTTTAGAATGGTAATAACAAAGGAAGAAGAAGTGGAAGAAGAAAAGAACTTGGAAAAGGGTGGTGAAATCATTATCTCTTCTTCGGGTTCTTCCTTTTGATTTGATCAAAAGGGCTCCATAGGTTGTCTTTCGGATCAAACTAAGGCCTCTAGTTTGTAGTGAAGGAAGTTGGGAGAGTATTTGGGAAGATTTTTGCCAAACGAAAAGGTTTTTAAGGTGTGAAGAAATGAGAAGGAGGAGTGCCCTTTTACAAGAGGGGTGATGGGCACCATTGGAAATGCTAGAAATATTAGTTTATAATAAATTTATATTCGGTTTCTAATGGTTCCAAAGTTTATTATTTAAATGTTATGGTGGGGATGGGTCGATAAAAACTCAACCAATATAATTTAGACAGGTTTGGGTACTTATATTAACCTTATCTTTAAGTATTAACTCTAAGTTAATTAGTTTCACTTTTACAATGCCTCTTTTTATTTTTATATAATATGGTTAATAAACTTACTATATACATCCAATCGACCCCCAAGTGGTCCATTAATGATTAACCTATCATGATATAAGTCTCTTGGCCGAACCTTAGATTTTTAGGAATTTAATATCAATTAATAATATAATATTTGTTTTAAGAACTCTTTTATGTCAATTTTGACACTACTCAATAGTTGATTTTTGTGAAACTCATAACAGATTTATTACTTCGAAAAAAGTCAATTAAATCAATCCTAATATATCATATTATCCTAGAAAATTAGTTTAATTCATTAAAAGTCTCATATTATATTTATTTGGGTATTTATAATATCAATTATTTTAATTTTTCACTATTATAGTAATTAATTCATCATCATTGTGTCATATATAAATTAAATTATTTAATGTCTAAAAATTATAAATAAAATATCATTATGTATGAAATATTTTTATTTTTCTAATGAATAATTATAATCTAAAATCCAACATATATAACCCTATGTAAAAATTGTTTTTCTAAAAGATATATGCTTGTGTCATTTTTGTATTCATTTTAACTTAATTAAAATAAAGTGTCCCTATCACCTAAAAGTGGCACCATGGGGTCCCAAAATCGACCCAAAGATGCCTATGGTCGAACATGAATCAAAAAATAAGGCTAGGACACGTTTTAGGGTAATTTAGTGTTATTATAATATTATTTTTTAACCCTTATTTATCGGATTTACCCTTAACCATGGTAAATAATATATTTACCGCAGTAATTATTAAAAATGTCTAAAAATAAAAGTTACCTATTTACACAATTTGAACATCCTGATTCCAAATATGGAATCAATTTTTCTAAATTCAAAACACAGAAGTGGCAGAAATTAATTTAAAATTAATTCCCGCTGTCAAAACAAAAAGCGTGTTTTTAAGAGATAATAACTATCAAAAGATTGACACTTGTATATGTTCGGTTTAATTGTAAAATTATGTCCAATGACCAACATTATATTAAATGGTAAAAATATATTCTAAATATACTTTAAAACCACTCAAATTCATAATTTATCACTATTAATTATTTTGATTAAAATGTTGTTTTTAAAATTTAGTAATTTTCACTATTCATCAAAATATGAAAGTTATCCGAAAAGTACCAAAATTTCACCTTAGGCTAAATTCGATAATCCGAATCCAAAAATGATGTCCATTTTGAGAGATAAAATTTCTAAAATTTTAAATGGATGGTATTACTATTCATAACGGCTAGTTTGATTGGTTGTGGTGTGTTAGAACTCGAAGTTGCGTACAACACACACTACTGTATTATTCAAAGGAAAGAGTACCGTGGAAGCTCGGGATGTTTCATTTTAAATTTTTTGATGTCCCCCATTTAGTCAAAAAGTTTAAAATATTGTATTTAAAAAGGTTTCACTATTAAAAGTTGATAAAAGTGCAATACTAAAAATGAATCTGTTCTTGCATTATGTCTAAGAAACTCATAATATGGACTCTAAAATTATAAGGATTATATAAAGTTTAAAATTCAGTTAATACTATTCATAACCTCTTTTGAATGTCCTTTTTTTTGGTAAGTCATGGTGTGATTGATCTCGGTGTTGCGTGTAGTGCAAGTTATTGAATTATTTTGAAGAAATAACACACTATGAAATCTTGGGGTGTTACATTCTCCCCTCCTTCAATAAATTACGTCCTCTCAATTTGAAATTGTTCATTGAAAATAAAAGGTTGAAAATAGAAAATATATTTGTGGGAAAACCCACATCGTAAATTGGGTTACTAAAATTTAGTCTTAATATGAGGAAAAGAGAAATTAAAGGGTCACCACCAAATTATGATCTAGATTAGGAGAACATTGGTGGCAATTAGAGACATATAATTGGAGGGAAAACGTAAATATTTATAGGTAGTGATTGAGGTCATCAATCACAAACAAGTATAAAATTGAGGTCCTTAAACTCATCAATCTATGATGATTTGAAATACCATCGGTTCAACAAAACATAGGGTATTGGGATAACACATTTTTGACGTTTCAAAATATCTTAGTTGAAATCCCACATCAAAAAAATGAATTAATGAGGCCTCTATTTAAAATAAAGAGTGGAAAGTATGAAGATTACCGAAAATAACACATACTAGGGTTCCATGTAGGAAAATATGGATATGGAAGAGAAATCTAACCATCAATTATTTGATGGAGAGTGGTAGAGAACATGGCTATGAAAAGGCCAACAATCCCAAAGCCATAAATTAGTGATGATTTAAGGTACCATCTAGGACAACATTTTTGTTCTATGTTCCTTTTATTAATGTTGAGGAATTTATTTATGAGATTGACTAAGATCATAAGGACATATACTTACTTTATAATTAGAGTTTTATCCATTAATAAATTTCTACCGCAAACTCATCTTTAACTCTAAAAGATAATAGAACGTAAATTTTTTTTCTCCTTATACTATTCGTACAGGGTTCCAAAATAAATGAATTTATAATTCATCTACCAGATCTTTTAAAAAAACTACATTATTTAATCCAGGACATCTCGTGGGCCAGTGGTAGGTGATACACCCTTGTCACCCTTCGGTTGCGGGTTCAAGTCTCGCAGCCTTGCTGGACACGACGGGTTGCCGCCCGACCTCCGGGTTGTCCTTTTATGGAAATCCAAAATAATACAAACTAGAACTATCCAAAATACTTCTTTCCAAACTCACAGTCCAACATTTATAAGGAAGGTAAACATAATGTAGATCCTTTTTACCCCGAAATAGCATATGAATACCTTCATCATGTATTCTTTTAATACACTGAAACATCCTGAATTACCATATTCTTTATTGATTACATTCATGCTCCCTTATTCCATATAGAATGCTTGATATACTTCATCAATCCAAAAATGTTTTAAACCCCAACAATGATGGAATATACAAATCATTAATCAGTTCCAAGGTAGTCAAGAATATCCAATATAATTTATCCAAAACAATCATGTATTATTCCAAAATCACTACCTCAGTATCAGAACTATATTATGGTTTATCATTCTCTCAACCATATATTTTCCAAAAAGTTATCCTGCTATTGAGTCACTTTTCTTTGTTCCACACAATCTCAAGTCCTTAATGAAATAATACTGCAGTACAATCCTTATATACTCCATAATTATTATAGCAAGTACATTGTTGATACAACACTCAATTGACATAATCAACATAAGAACTCAAATCATTCCTCTTCATCTGTGGTAGTATCATAACTTGATTATTATCCAATAGCATCATTTGCGGCATGGTTTGATGACTGGGACACAGGTTTGCGTAGTGTCCAAACTCATTGCAAATGAAGCATTGTACATTTGAAACCATTTTCTTACCCTTGCAGTCACGTACTTTGTGCCTTTTTCCACCACACTTATAACAAACTCCCATTCCTTTCAGGAAAGTTCCAGGGTGTTTCTTTCCACATTTATCACATATGGGAAAATTCTTCTTTTCCCTCTTCCCTTTATCCATCTTTCTCTATTCCATCCTTTTCTTCTCTTGCTTACCTTAAAATCCATAGGACTCAGTAAACTCTTTACTTATCTTATCAACACATGATATTATTTCTTCATATGATGATAATACTTGCGAGACTATTTCTCTTGTAAATTCTGGCTTAAGACCATGAAATATATGATCCTTCTTTCTCTTTGTATCATGTGCATTGCTAGAGTTCTCATTCCTTCTACTGGGCGCCATTTCTAAACAACGGCATACACTAGATTAGTTTATGAATAACAATACCTAATCCCAAACTTGTAAGACACATAACATAAATTAAATAGTTTATGGATATAATCCATAATCATAAAAATTTCTCCTTTGAGGAAGTAAATCCACATAAACCCTTCATAATGGTTTGTAAAGAAAATGAGAATTATCCTAAGCATATCCCCCTAGAGTGTCGTAACCAAGAGTGCAGCAAGGACCGTTGTCGTGCACCAGTTCCCGTTCGAGTCTAGCTCAAAGCGGTGTTTTCGGGTTTTACCCCTAGGTACATCTGTGCCCGAGCCGCCTCTACCTGCTCGTATCCAGAAAGGGATGTATTGCTCAGAAAACTCACAAAATCTCTACAATACCAAAATTCAAAGAAGTTCTTCTATACTAATCCTCAAAGATCATCTTAGGTCTACGTGCTCTAATCAGAGTTTATCTAAATCTAGCTTCCAAGGTTTGTACTAAACTTCCTCTGATACCAACTGTAACGCCCCGACCCTAGTTACCCAGAGTCAGTGCATTATTACATAACATTGGCATGGTCACAAGAAAGATCAAATCTCTAAAGACTGATTGGTTTAGTAGCCTTGGAAACACTAGATATATTCATAAGTTTTACATTACATCATAAGGTGAAAAACTACTACGACAACATAATGTCCCCACAGTCCACACTATTATCCCCTCATAATATCCCTGCAGGTCATTCATAACTTACTTCTTCACATCCTGGGAAAAAAACATAGAAAAGGGCTGGGTTCAAATGTCCAGTAAGGATAACAATATAGCGGAACATTAAAAAATAAGCATAAACATTTAAGGCAATGCATTACTAAAACAAAAGCCTTTTAAACTTGAACTTCAACATAGTATGGAAAAAGTAAAATGAAATAATTCCATTTACTTATTTACATGGATATTCTACTACTCGAATAATCACATGAAATATCAATAACCACTTTCATAATGTCGGAATGCATAATGCTGAACTTTAATTTCTTTGTAAAGGCCTCGTCCCAAGACCTAGGGGCTAACTGTAACCGGAACCCAACCCGGAGTGCCTCTAATAACCGGACACCAACCCGGAGTGCCTCTAATAACCGGACACCAACCCAAAGTTCCTCTAATAATCGGAGACCAAACCGGAGTTCCTCTAATAATCGGAGACCAAACTGAAGTTCCTCTAATAACAGGAGACCAAACCGGAGGGCTTACTTTTACCGGTCCCCAACCCAGAACATACTTGTCTAACACATTCATCTGAATGAAAGGTTGAAATATAACATAAACATTCAGATTACAAATAACTTATGAAATGTAAATACTCTAAACAAAAACCATGAGTGACATAAGAATAACTTATACACAGTCAAAAATATCACAAAACCTTCAATAAAATATGGATGTTTTGTATCATAATAAATCAACTTCAAATAAGCTTAGAATCCATCAAAGGATGTTGACATAGATGAAATAAAGACTATTTTAGAAAAATATCTCTTTCTATTTTGAAATCATTTAACGGTCTTATATTTATGAAATAAAACATTTTTTTGAAAATATTCTTATTATCTTGTAAGGGAAGCTTCGACGATTTTATAAAGGCGGAAAATAACTGCACCCACCGTATAAGTTAAAAAAAACATTCTTACCTTAATTCTGTCGAGAAGGTTAAAAAGGACCTTGTTTTGAAAACGACGGAAAAATTCCTCTTATAAAAAGTCAAACAAGGGTATAAATGACTTTAACCCATATTCTTGTAAATAATAATAATGTTTCGAAATACATTTTTAAGAAAACATGGATGTGGATGATAAACAGATCTCAGTAGATTATTACATATAAACAACTTCGGATAATGAAGAGATTGTGAAATAACCCTTACCAATTTGGTAACTTATGAAACATACAAACCATGAAAGAGGTATCATAAAATGAATATTTAAATACACATAAATTAGAGTGTATTACACAAAGAATATAATTATGGACAGTACATACACCACACAAAAGGTAATGGTGGCAATATGGCATGAATCTCACGGGAATAAGGAGTGAGATGAAAACCCCTTACCTTGTACTTTTCCTTGGTTGGGGTAGGTTAACCTCCTGTATAATGGTGAAATAATTGTTATTAAATTATACAAGAATCATATACATTAATATGATATCATATATGATCTTTTAATATTGATTTGATAATAATATCTTAGTATTATCGTTGTTTCGGGTGTTAACTTACTTGTTTTATTTTATATGTTTTGTTACGTAAGCCATGTTTGTAATGGATAGGTTGTATATTATTCATATCCATAATGATATAAAGTCCTTAAACATCATTTTTAAATTATCAAATGATAATTATACTTGAATGGATACGATGGAGAATGAATCTCATCGCGTTCGTGGAGACGGTAGTCCGTATGTACGCACGAGCGACAATATCATTCTTTTGAAATAATATATAAATGTCTGTTATATCATATATACAGAATCATTAACATGTTATATTTATTATTTACATGAGTTACATATCATTATTTTACCCATCCAAATAATAATATATTGAATAACAATTACACCACGACGTGGAGACGGTAAGCCGTACGTACACACGTATGGTGACATGTTATTCAAAGGGTGGATAGAATACTGAATATGGTTGTAACATATTTATAATAACATCACAATATATATATTATACTGAATTTATTATTTTAGAATGGTAATAACAAAGTAAGAAGAAGTGGAAGACGAAAGGAACTTGGAAAAGGGTGGTGAAATCATTACCTCTTCTTCGGGTTCTTCCTTTTGATTTGATCAAAAGGGCTCCATAGGTTGGCTTTCTGATCAAACTAAGGCCTCTAGGTTGTAGTGAAGGAGGTTTGGAGAGTATTTGGTCAGAGTTTTTCCGAACCAAAAGATTTTTAAGGTGTGAAGAAATGAGAAGGAGGAGTGCCCTTTCATAAGAGGGGTGAGGGGCACCTTTGGAAAAGATAGAACTATTAGTTTATAATAAATTAATATTCGGTTTATAATGGATCCAAAGTTGATTATTTAAATTTTAAGGTGGGTATGAGTCGAAAAAAACTCAACCAATAGAATTTAGACTGGTTTTAGTACTTATATTAACCTTATCTTTAAGTATTAACTCTAAGTTAATTAGTTTCACTTTTACAATGTCTCTTTGTATTTTTATATAATATGGTTAATAAACTTACTATATACATCCAAGAGACCCCCAAGTGGTCCATTAATGATGAAACTATCATGATATAAGTCTCTTGGCCGATCCTTAGATTTTTAGGAATTTAATATCAATTAATAATATAATATTTGTTTTAACAACTCTTTTATGTCAATTTTGACACTATTCAATAGTTGATTTTTGTGAAACTCATAACAGATTTATTACTTCTAAAAAAGTAAATTAAATCAATTCTAATATATCATATTATCCTATAAAATTCGTTTAATTCATTAAAAGTTTAATATTATATTTATTTGGGTATTTATAATATCAATTATTTTAATTTTTCACTATTACAGTAATTAATTCATCATCATTGTGTCATATATAAATTAAATTATTTAATGTTAAAAAATTATAAATAAAATATCATTATGTAGGAAATCTTTTTATATTTCTAATTAATATTTATAATCTAAAATCCAACATATATAAACCTATGTAAAAATTGTTTTGCTAAAAGATATATGCTTGTGTCATTTTTGTATTCATTTTAACTTAATTAAAATAAAGTGTCCCTATCACCTACAAGTGGCACCATGGGGTCCCAAAATCGACCCAAAAATGCCTATGGTCGAACATGTATCAACCAATAAGGATAGGACACGTTTTAGGGTAATTTAGTATTATTATAATATTATTTTTTAACCCTTATTTACCGGATTTACCCTTAACCATGGTAAATAAAATATTTACCGCAGTAATTATTCAAAATGTCTAAAAATAAAAGTTACCTATTTACACAATTTGAACATCCTGATTCCAAATATGGAATCTATTTTTCTAAATTCAAAACAAAGAAGTGGAAGAAATTAATTTAAAATTAATTCCCGCTGTCAAAACAAAAAGCGTGTTTTTAAGAGATAATAACTATCAAAAGATTGACACTTGTTTATGTTCGGTTTAATTGTAAAATTATGTCCAATGACCAACATTATATTAAATGGTTAAAATATATTCTAAATATACTTTAAAACCACTCAAATTCATAATTTATCACTATTAATTATTTTGATTAAAAAAGTTGTTTTTAAAATTTAGTAATTTTCACTATTCATCAAAATATGAAAGTTATCCGAAAAGTACCAAAATTTCACCTTTGGCTAAATTCGATACTCCGAATCCAAAAATGAAGTCCATTTTGAGAGATAAAGTTTCTAAAATTTTAATGGTAGGTATTACTATTCATAACGGCTAGTTTGATTGGTTGTGGTGTGTTAGAACTCGAAGTTGCGTACAACACACGCTACTGTATTATTCAAAAGAAAGCGTACCGTGGAAGCTTGGGATGTTTCATTCTAAATTTTTTGATGTCCCCCATTTAGTCAAAAAGTTTAAAATATTGTATTTAAAAAGGTTTCACTATTAAAAGTTGATAAAAGTGCAATACTGAAAATGAATCTGTTCTTGCATTATGTCTAAGAAACTCATAATATGGATTCTAAAATTATAAGGATTATATAAAGTTTAAAATTTAGTTAATAATATTCATAAACTCTTTTGAATGGCTTTTTTTGGTAAGTCATGGTGTGATTGAACTCGGTGTTGCTTGTAGTGAAAGTTATTGAATTATTTTGAATAAATAACACACTATGAAATCTTGGGGTGTTACAATTACAACAACATATTATTCTACTATACATCGTATAGAATCGTAGTCCCTAATATACCGTGAATTGTATGTTTTTTAATCAAGGCAATTACAATAATATTAAATATGAATTGAAATTAAAAATAAAAGATTTATATTTTTATTACAATAGCTATCAAAATGTAAAGAATACAATTATTTTAACCTAAAGAGAATGGTATCCTTTAACCAAGGATAGAGGACCCTTGATTTATAATTTCAAGAAATTCTATCTTACCCAAATGAGGGTAATCCATATATTCGATTATCTGATTTAGTCTATCTTCCTATCCCTGACTTCCCTCGATTAAATAGGTAATCAACCCCTCTATCTTTCTGGCCTCAGAAGCCATCGATCTGCAAAATATTGGCACCAGTATGTCTGTTTATCCCTGATACCCCCCTATCGTAATCACATTTCATCGGTATAGCACAAAGAAAATCAAAACTCTTCAAAGATACAAGTGTTTGTAATAATATATTCATGAATTTTATTATTCCCAACTTTCACACAGGGTAGTGATTTTGAAAAAGCTGTCACAGAGTTTCTCTAGATCAAAAAATGTGTTATGAGCTCAGTCGAATGACCTGGTATTTAAAGCCTTAATCACAACAGTCATATTCATGCCCTAATGGACATATTTTTCCTAATAATTTGGAGGTACATAGAAAACTTGAACTTCAATGGTCGAATTAAAACAAAATACACAACATCGTTTTAATTGAAATACATAATAGATTGCATGAAATAATTTTAACTTAAATAGATTAAAAATTATATGACATAATTTTAATTAAAATATATAATATATTCTATGATATCATTTTGATATAAAGTATTTCCTTTTATAAGAATTAATATTTACTAGAAATGATAAGGTTATGACTGATGGTTTTCAAAATTCAAAGAATAGGTGGTTACAATTGAAACCATAACATGAAATTATGATTGATTTCATGATTTACAGACATGATTATACACTAGTTACCACTAAAAAATTGACCTGGAGTTGTGATTGTAAACTAGTTCCGATTGAGGGAAATACATACTATTATAATATAAAATAATATACACAGTTACAATTGATATAAAGTTACGAGTTTCAAAAGAATACAGTTATGACTATAAACAAAATATGCGGGATTTATTGAAAAATATATATGCAGTTTCGATTGAAAATAATACATTACAAATCGTATCTAATGTGCATAACTATGGAATGTATTTAGAAAAATTTTGTGAATTCCCCAAAAAAATGAATGGAAAAGACAAAAAATACTTTACACTCAACATAGATGGGTCTAAATACAAAAAACACTAACTATCCAATCATCTACAACCTTAGGTTCTAGCTTGCTGTGGAAGGCCAGTGACCTCTAGCATCATAAATCAAGTAGTGTGATAAGACATTATTCATCCTCATCATTCTCTACTGAGATGATCTTATGATTGACAGGTGGAGGAGATGTTACCTTCCCACCTAGAGGAAGAATCTCATGGTATTGATCCGAATCTAAGGCCTCATGTCTCATTAGATCGTTATTAGGATTCAGAAGTTTTATCCTAGATGGATGTTAGCATGGAGGCCTTCTTAAATATTTAATCAAGAAATAACAAGGAGATATGAGAATATATATATATATATATGGAAAGATGAATCTAGAATAATATTCAGAGACTCAATCCAATATGATATGTGTACCCTTGATCCATACAACCAATGTCTCGAAATGATAAGTTGACAAGCAAGTTGTCCTGGTCTTGGTGAAAGGATAGGTCGGCCGTTAATAACACCACTAAATTTCTAGGCCTAAGAGCCGTAATAAATAAACTCTAATATTATTTCCCTAATCCCATCCAAATTATCATAAAGGGACTACTCCAAACCCCATACCAAGGATCAAATCAACTTTGATACCAATTTATCATGACCTAATGCAAGTCAGGGATCAAGCCACAACAACCCAAAGCCCGCCTCCGTAGGCTAGTGGATGGTGACTAGAACCAATGAAATAACTAAAATCGGGAGGCCGTTTACTAAGTACCTCGATACACACACAAAAACATCCCAATTGATATGTTTAGAGGAATATAAAAAAGATGAAAATACTTGGGAAACATCCATGCTTGAAAAAAATCTATTAAATAAAATATTATGGAAGGGTATAAATAAATGTCAAGGGGAAAATACACAGCCAACTGGAAAGATGACCCAACCAGGTGAAACTTGAATTTAAAACACTGAGATAGCCTAGATACTAATATCCATACTTTGACCACTATACATGGTCCAAATAATAAGGTATCCTTAAGCTGCTATATAGTCACTACTGACCTATCCTTCTTCTTCCTAATAATGGACACAAGTAGGAAAATTCCATGGAATGGTGAATATATACATACCCAGTAGGATTCCTCAAAATCTTATAGGAGAGTAGTAAGAAATAAAATTTGAATATAATGAATATAGGTAGTAAAAAAGATATAGGATGTAGTGAAATAGAAAATCTCAACCCAAATAAAGAGAGGGAGTAACCTCATCCAAACAAAATTAAATCAAAGTGTTTTGTATATGGACCAACCATTGGGTCTTTTATCCCTATAGTATAAGATTAAACTGATCCAACCATGAGAATCTAAACAAAGAAATCATGTGGAAGAACCCATTCATATTCGCATCCATAGGAAAGAGAGGAATACAATCAAAAGGTATGGATACAAATGAATATATATTCTTAGTGAAAGAAATAAAAAATTATAGATAATGGGTATATCTATATCATAACTCAACCTAGGAGAATAGCCAACCATAGTTCCATTAGTCCATTAACGATAGAAAACATCCCATATGTCTAATCGAAAGTAACTGTCCGAGTCAAGACACATATAATTACTTTTCCACATTGTCAAGGGGAGACAATCTCTATGTATAATACCTGTATTGTATTAGGTTGGTGGGGGGCACTCTTTAAGTATCAGAAGAGGACCCCTGCCCGAGTTGATGGGGGGTTCCACCCTAGTGTCACATGGACCCATGTCTTATTCGATGCAACACTGCCACAAAATTGGGATTCTGTAGTGCCACCCTTTATCAGCTCTAAAAAAAGCGTTGATAAAGGGTACTTTTAACAGTGCCAAAAAAGCGTTTATAAACGGAACATTTAACAGTGCTAAAAAAGCACTGTTAAAAGTGACCCTTTATTAGTGCTGATAAAGGCCCCCCTTTATCAGTGCTTTTTTTCAGTGCTATTAAAGGGGACTCCATTATCAGGAATTTTTTAGTAGCGCTGATAAAGGGGGGGCTTTATTAGTGCTTTTTTCGTAGCACTGATAAAGTTTATATTTCATGAAAATATATTTTATGAAAAATAATATATTGTTTTATAAGTATATTTATATTGATATAAATATAACATATATATTTTAGATATGTTTTAGATAATTATAAAAATACTATTACATTTAATATATATAAAATTTAGTGAAAATAGTTTTAAAATATTTTAAAAAATATTACTAATTAATAATTTTCTAATTATCATTGACTAATAATTATTTAATAACAATTTGAAGAAACAAAAAATCCAAAAATTTAAAAAATGATCTAAAATAATTTGAAAATGTTACTCAAATGTCAAACGGACATAACTTTTGGTTAGGGTTTCTGTTTTATCTCTACAATATATAAAATTAATTAATGCGATGAGATCTATGCACTAGTGACCTAAGGGAACCTTTTTTCAAATTTTTTGAGGCTCAGAAAGGCCCCAGAAGGCCTCCAAAACTGATTTTTTAGTCGGGATACTCCAATTTGTTAACATTAAAACATGTATAACTTCTGATCCGGATTTCCTCTAGGCCTGTAACACATATCATATAGATGATTGTTTAATTTTCTTCGATTTGACTCGCTGTGGAGTGGAAACAGACTTCTGTATTAGAATTTATAGTCATTTTAACATTATATGGCTTTTCAAATAAACACATATATATGTATTTATTCATAATATATATATATATATATACATATATATATATATATATATATATATCTCTGTGTTGTATGTATGTATGTATGTATGTATGTATTTATTTATTTATAAACACACTTAAAAAAACATATATTATAAAATTATTTAAAACCAATCTTATAAATATATATTATTATACAAATAAATATACAAATAAAAAATTATAACTATAAATATATAAATAAATATAAATATAAATCAATATACGAATAAATATATATATATATACTAATATATGAATAAACATATATGTATTAATATAACTATATATATTTATGTTAATATGAATCTTTATTAATATATGAATAAATAAAACTATATATATATATTAATAAATGAATAAATATATATATATTAATATAACTAATTATATTTATATTAACATGAATATATATTAATATACGATTAAATATAAATATAAATATAAATATATATAAATATATATTAATATTCAAATAAATAAATAAATATATATATATATATATTATTATACGAATAAATATACATATATTAATAAAAAAATATATTTATAGTAATATGAATCTATATTAATATAAGAATAAATATAACTATATATATACATATAAATAGATATATCGTTGAATAGAGAAATAAATTAAATAGCTTATTGGTAAAGGAGCAGATGCGCAAGGGGGGAGGTCTCGAGTTTGAGTTCGGGTAGAAGCAAGGTGGGGCGGGCGAGCATGTGGGGGATGCACGAGCAATGGTAGTGCATAGGAGAGTGGGAGGGGGTCTTCCAAGCGCTGATAAAGGGGGGGGGGGGGGTCAAGCGCTGTTAAAAGATCCCCCACATTATATATACTTTTTTATTTTTTTTAAATTTTTTTAACTTTTATCTATGCTTAAAAAAGCGATGATAAAAGGGGTCTTTTATCAGCACTATAAAAAGGCGCTGATAAATGTCCTCTTTTTCAGTGGTTTTTTTAGCACTGATAAAAGGGGCCTTTATTAGAACTTTTCCGAGCACTGATAAAAGGGAACCCCTTTATCTTCGTCTCAATTAACATCACTTTTTAGCGTTGTTAATGTCCTTTTCTAGCATTGATAATGGTCATATTTTAGTAGTGGGGGGTTCCACTTGATTTGTAGCTATAGGGGACCCACATATGGATGTGTTGGATTTGTTCCACTCCAGTATCATGAGGACCCACACCCTATCTAATAGGGGATTCCACTTGGTATGATTAGCTACTGAGGGCCCAAATTAAAGTAATAATGATAGAGAAACAATAGGTTAAAGTTTCTTATATAGGTGAAAAATGGGTACACGAATTTTAGGGGACATACACGACATGTGGTCCCAATTATCCACCTTGTTGTATCCCAAGAAAGAATAACATTCCATGTCCATATAGCTATATGAAACGTGAAGGTGGATAACATGGCATGTCTAAGCTACATGAGATTAAGATTTTCTCTTCTGGTCATGTCCATATTCTTCGGTTCTTGACCACGTTCCTGATTGTGTTAGTGTACTCAAGTAGAAGGCTTGCCAATGGCCTTTATTCCCATGCAGGGTCTTACCCATGTCCTCTGCCACACAGATTGTCCACATGGGGAAGTGATACAATGCATCCAAGAGGGATACCTTCCATGCCATCCATATATCATTCCCAAACCCAAACCGACACTGCCAAGGGGTTACATGATGTGTGTTCATCATGGTACATGTTGTGTAGTCCGTATTTTAACAAATCCCCATATCTTGTAACCGCATGCCAAATATTGTCTTCTTCTTTCATATCCATCCTCGATTCCACAAAAAATTATTATATATTTCTACCAATATTTGTTTCCGGCCATCTATTAGATGGATATCTAGTTCCATCGAACTGTCCCAAGTCCCCCATGCCTTGGGTTCCTCTGACTTTGATGAGTCGGTCTCTAATTATAATAAAGAAACTCTGTGACCCATAGAAAAAAAATAGATCTACCATGGATTCATCGATCTTCCCCTCATTCCTAATTTGATCATGATGTTGGTGGTCTGATCCTACCCAATAACGACTGTCAAAGTCAAACCATTGCTATAGGGTCCTACTGATGAAGAACGTGAATAACTCGGCGGAGGAAGGCATAATAACAAAGGTTTAATGATTGTTTCCAAGTTTTCATGGACAAAGATCAAGAAAAAGGATATAAAAGGTTATAAATTAGTTGAAATATCCAATTGAATTACTACATGGTCACATGTAATGTTCACAATTGGTGTGACCCAAGAAAAGGGTCATTATACTCAATCAATTTAATTAGGAATGGCATAAACCTCAAATGTAAGAGTCCTACCATCTGATTATATATTTCCTCATTGAGGAAATTTCTCCCTAATGAATTAATGAATACCTTGCATTAATTGTACTCTGATATCCTCTAATCTAGAGTTTCTTCGTCATCCGAGATGATTCACTGAAAGAAAGAGGGAAAGAAGCTATGGAATCCTCCCATCGTTTATGGTGCTAAACCTAGAGGATTACCCATGAAAGTATACTTGTATATTTTTTTTATGTTATAATATTCAATTTAGTTAATTAATTTAATTAATTAACCAATTTAATGTACAGCTGACGGGAGAAATGTCAGAATGTTAGGCATCGGTGCATTTTAAGTCTCACTAAGGGCAAACACCATGTTCCGAACCCAAATATTGAATAAAATCCATGATCCAAGATTCTTTCTTAGAGTAATACATTTTTTTTAAAGAAATATATCATATTTAAATGAAACTAGACTTTCATGACAGAACATGTGTAGGAAAACAAAGTTGTTAGGACCCAAAACAAGTGTAATAACAAAATATTATTAACAAAATTATATAAGATGATCATATATGTTATCATTAACATAGATATGGTTCTATTGTAAATTAATAACATTATATAAAACATTATTCAAGAGATTAAAACATGTTGAACTATATTAATGTGAAAAGTTAGGGTTTAATACACTATCTCATCATAAATTGAGATTTCTTCTATTTTGGTATCCATTGGGGAATATTTTTGTTCCATTTCAAGGTTTTTTTAAAAATGTTTTCAAAAGTAGTTTCACTTTCAAATGAGTTTTTATTTTCTTTTTTCCCATGTTATAATTTTTATAAAATTCATATAAAGGAATATTTTTGATGTTTTCCAAATGAGGTGCTCTTTGACTCTTTAAAAAAAAATATAGAAGGATTGCTTTGTTTTTAAGTTATATGGAATGAGCATATGTTTTATCTATTATGAAATGTTGATGTTTTGAATCTTCCTTTATATGTTTATGGGGTTCTATTAAAATAAAAGTTTTTCTTTTATAATTGGAATGCTTTTAAATAAATTATTTCAAAGTAAAACTAGTATTTATCATAGTAATATTTTATTGATTTTATTAGATTATTTTCATCTTTGTAAACATAATTTGTTAAATCATCTCCTTAATATATGTTGATCTCTTATGATATCATTTACCATATATCATTTAATTTTTTAGGATTAATTTTGGTTGTGGATGTTAAATTTTGATTGTATTCATAGTTCATGGTTAAAGTATTCATACATTATATGCTTGTTTTAATTCAAATGTTTATGTTGGTCATGTTCTACCCAATTCATAAAAATAATTCATTGGAATTTGTATGCGATGGGTGGGGCCCGCTATAGCCCCTCGATGCATCATCATATCTTAAGTGACAAAGTAGTTTGGGTTTTGAATACTCTATTACCATATTATGTATGGTGTCTTCGACAAAGCCTTGATGGTATGTGGATGATGTGTCACATTATTCATTCCCTCTTTATAAGACTATTTATTGATATTTCATTTGATTATTTAACTAGTAAAATATCCATGGTTAAGTATCTTTATCATGTGAATATTTATATGGAATTACATGATCATATTTTTTTCATTATATATTATTCTCATTATTATGTTTTAATGGAACATGTTTTTTGTTATTCACCTTTTCTTATTTTTTATGTTTATTTATGATAACCTCCACTATAATGTTTACCATTACTGTACATCTGATCTCCCCCCTTTATTAAGTTCCATTTATCCCCATGATGTGAAGAACTGTATTATGAGAGATATTATGAGTTATCCTATTAGATTAATGATGTTCTCAATGGTTTTTATATGTTGTGTTTTTTTAAAATTAAATGTATGTTTCATGTGCGTAATTTGTTTTGAAAAATATCTAAATTGATCGATCCATTGAGATTTTAATATTTTATATATTCCAATGTAACAAAGTGAGGCACCGATGCTGGGATAATGGGGATGAGGTATTATAGTTGGTATATGGGAAACATCAGTTGTATCCTTAGAAATAAGATTTAGAAAACATAGATTAAGGAACATATCTGTATGATATACATTGAGGATAAGTAAATAATTAAATATCAAAGAAATCATGTTTAATTATTATGAGACTAGATACACATAAAAGATTGAATTTACGTTAAATATTTATCTAGTTTTTTTATTATACACTATGTTATGATCTAACCTAGTGTAGGTAATAATTTAGAAATAGTGCCTAGTATAAGGAATGTGAACCTCACTGATGCACATTATCCGAAGAGTAAGATGGATCACATCATTCATGTTCTCAAAAAAAATATTTCAAAGGTAAATAGTCTCCTATGAATTATCATCATATGATGACATAATATCAAGTGATAACAAGACAAGTAGAGAGTATAATAAGTATTTTGACTTTGAAGCGAATAATGCGAATAAAATAACCATTGATAAAGATTAACGATAAGTTCATTTTTGGAAAATTTAACCATTTATGAAATTAATTATTTTTAACTTTGGGAATTTTTTGGAGGTAAATGAATTACTTCACTCTGTGGTGAATCTTGTTCTTTGAAATTAGTTAGAAATAAGAAAAAAATTATAAGATAGTTTTTATAAAATAGAAACATACCAAGTAATTATATTAACTTAGATTATTATAAAGTGATATAATTCCTCAACTATAGGAAAAGGATCTAAAAAAAAGTTAATTTTTGGTGAACCGATGTTATTTTATATCGTCATATCTTTGTGGCTATGAGGCCCTAAAATTTCCATTAATCATTAACTTTTTGTGGTTTATGACCTCAATAACTCCCGAAAAAATATCATCACTTTTACCTTATATAGATATATCTTCTTTCTAATATTGTTCTACTACTTAGAGACCTAGTTATATGTTATTCTATGTGACCTTTATACTTCTTATTATCTTTTATTAATAAGATATATTGTTAAATCTTCTCATTATGTGGGATTTCAAAAAATAAATTTTCAAATATCAGTCCCTATATTACAAAATAAATTTTAAATTGTGATGATTCAATTTAATTATGTTGGGGAGAATGTAACTTCCCAAAAAATATTAAATAGGAACTTTTATTCGATAACGTCATAGAACATATAAAGGAATATTTCCTCTATAGACTTTATGGTATATTTAATATTTAAATAATTTTAATATATTCTATATCTCGTAATTTACATAAAAATGAGTTATCTTTCATTACATGCAAGAGAAAATTTCTTCGATAGCTTTCATTACACACAAGACCACGTTTTATCAGAAAACGATATATTACTAAAATATTATTATTGAATATAACATGATATAAAAAAGATGTAAAATTAGTGGTCATTAATATTAATAACTAAAATATAAAAATATATGGCTTTAAGAAATTTAATATACATTCATTGGTTATCAAAAAATTAGAAATGAAAATATAAACCAATGGAGTGGAAGGATAATATTTTTATTTTTATGCTTCCAAAGATGTTTTTTCTGAATAAATGAAATTAGTTAAAATTAGTGAATGATATTAATGAAATTTATATGTTATATATTCCATAAAATATTTTTATATTCATAAAATAGATTTTAAATGCAAAAGATATGAAGAAACCCAATTTTATACCTAAAAACCTATATTTTTATAGTGAAAGTTTTACTCCATTTTAATGGAGAACCTATTTTAAATAAATTTTTTGAAACTTTTATAAATATTATTTGTCAAAATAAACTTCATATTCAAAATGTGAGTATAAAAATTTACTTTTTTTAATTTTTTTATATTTTTCTAATAATTTTAATGTTTTTTAATAGTTAAAAATAATGCATTTTCATTGGAACCAACTTTTTCATCTAATTAAATAATAGTGTTGAACTATAAATTTGAATAGTTTAAAAGTGTATTTATATAAAAAATTATCATTAAATCCAATATATGTCATTAGTATGAATTTTAGATTGAAAACGTATATAAAAACAATTCAATCATTTGACTGTTTTCACTTTAATAACCCATTTTCTCAACCAATCTAGGAGATTAATTTTAAAAACATTTTCATAAATTTTTTATTTTTAATTTTGAATTTTTTATATATTTGGAATGACAATTTCAAAATATATTCAATACATTATATTTATTTTTGGGGAAAATATTAATAATAACATTGATAATTTTTATTCCAATGGTTAAGATTAAATCACGTAATTATGGGTAAATATTATCTTATAAATATCAGAAAACTCCCCTCACACTCGTCAAAATTTTTTTGGATGAGTTATTGAAGATTGGAACCATCTTTTGGACTTTTTTTGAGCGCTTTGAGCCACATGGATGACTCTAATCGATATTATGTATTTTATTCAAAGAAAGGTCAATTTTATCCCACTTGTTTTTAACAAATGAGAGATTTTTAATAATATAAACTATTTTATTAGTGATATAAAATATATAAAAATATAAAATTCTTCCAACTGATTGGGATATGTCTCAAAATGTATTCAATTACTCATTTAGTAGATGATTTCATATTATATTAATTATATTATAACTTAATATATAAATTACCTAACTTTACAATAAGTGTTAAAGGGATAAAATAAGGGTTAAAAGTAAAATATAAGGATTATAAAAACAATAAAAACTCACACAATGATTATTGGATGCAGAAAATTCAATCCTTATTAACTTAAGATAGAATTGGAGTTATTTAATGGACACTTGTCCATGACTATAACATATATATTATTTAATGAAATATAGTTATAATATATCGGCCTTTTTGTATTTAATATCTATTATGTGTCCACATAGGGAAAAATCAATATATGAATCAATATAAATGTCCATTTTGATAATAATGAAATTAGATTCAATACACAATGTTATTTTTATTTTTTAAAAATTATATAATTACATTATATGTTTCTTAAATGCTAAAATAATATTTATCTAATTAATAGAAAACCAAAATAATATTTTAAATCACACATTGTATAGATTTAATGTAACTCAAATTAAATGAATTGTATAAAATTTGAAAATAATAATATTTTATTAAATTAATATATTTTTAAATTATCCGAAAATCAATAAAACATTTAATAATCTAAAAGTGGAAAATATATGGTCTCAAATTTATTCCCCTATTCATTTATCTTCAATTTTTATATCTTTTCCTTAGGAATATCCTTATTATATTTTATTATTTTGATGATTTCCAAAAGTTCCCCTCTCCTTAATTATAAAATGGAACTTACTCTCTCACTTCCTCACACTACATTGAGCCTTCTAGCTCTACGAAAACAATCCTATATCTTCTAAAAACATCATTATCTATGTTTTGGAGGTCTTGGAATTCCAAAAACACCAAATCTAGATCCCTTGAGATGAAATATAAAGGTCGTACAGTGAAAAAATAGGTAATTATTTTACAAACTCATTGAAGTTCATTTATTCTAATACTTCCTATACATGCGATTTCTTGTTACTAATGTAATAAATCAAGTATAATTTATATTATAATATGCTATTATGATTATTGGAAAACGATATTATAACTTTTATCTATACTACATAAAATGAACGCATCGCACAAGCGTACATACGACGTACCATCTCCACGACATGATGTGTTTCATTTTCCATGTCAACAATCCAAGAATGATTATAAAAATGTATATAAAGAATGAATTTAATATCTATGAACTTAATAAAATTATTTGGATGAAATAAATATATCATATTCATAAGAAACATGACTTACATGACCAAATATACATAAGAAAAAGGAAGTAGTTAACCCCCAAAACAAGGGTAATAATGAAATATTTTTAACAAAATGATATAAGATGATCATATATGATATCATAAATATTGATATGGTTATGTTATATATTAATAATATGATTTTATTTTTTTCACTATTATAAAACCATGATGTTTTTAATATTACTTTAAAATTTTGTAGGGTTCTTTTAAAGTAAATTTTTTTTCTTTTATAATTGCGTGACTTTTAAATAGATTATTTCAAAGTGGAAATGTTATTTCTCTCAATAAACTCTTAATGATTTTATTTGAGTATTTTAATTTATGTCTACATCCATTGTTTAATATTATGATTAATTTACATTGATATATTATGTTATCATTTAACGTATTTTATTGAATAGTTTATGATTTAGTTTGACCATGGATGTGCTATTTTGATACCATTAATATTTTATGGTTAATGTATTCACATTTCACATGATTGTTTTAATATGAATGTTTATATTGGGTTTGTTTTAACCCATTCATAAGTTGAATTAATTCTACAATGTAGGTGTTGTGAGAGTCCTGTTATAGCCCCCCGATGAATCGGTATGTCCCAAGAGACCAACTATTTTTGGTTTTGGAAAATTTATTATCGGATTATGTATGGTGTCTTCATTGAATCCTTTATGGAATCTCCATGATTTATAATATTATGAATTACCTCCCTATGTTATTTTTTTTGATATACTATGTAATTATTCAAATAGTATAATATCCACGGTTATGTATCTTTCTAATGTGATTATTTATTTGGATTTATTTTATCATCTTTTGTTCGTCTCATATTATGCTCAAGATTATGTTTTAATTGAACCTATTTTTTTATTCACCATACCTAATTGTTTATGATTATTTATGATAGCTTCCACTATAATGTTTACCCATTCTAAGCATATGAGCTCACAGTGCTGGAAAAGCACTCTAAAACCAAGGTTCTAAACAATTATTATAGCCCCAAAGACCATGGTCATATCCTATGACCACGATTTTAGGAACCATGGAATCCAAAGGAATCGGTATAGAGTTATACCCACAGTTTCTATTGAAACTGTGGGTATAGATTGGGAGGATGTCATTATTCCCATGGTTCAATAAAACAATGGGTATAGTGTTATACCCACGGTTTTCCAAACTCTGGGTATAGGTAGTTGTAACCATATGGATGCATAATCAAATCTTCCAAACCCAAAACCTATAAATAAAACAAAGAACACAGTATACATTCAATGAAATTAAAATATTATATTTTTAACATTCAACCAGCTACATTGAAAACCATTTAAAATACTATAAGATACAGATACATACATACAACAAAAAAAATTAATTCATTTAACAACATCCACTTGTATCTTTAAATCAAAGTCATAAATGGATGGCTTCAATATCTCCCCCATCACCAACATCCTCAACCACATCACCATCTCCAAAATTTTTATCACCAACAACATCATCAAGAGAAAAATCATAATTATCATCAATATTATCATCATCATCATAGAAAACACCTTTAGCTCGACCACCACTTGAACAGTCAGTGACATCACCCGAGACATCATTTGAAGAGACCGTATGCCATATATGAAACATCAGTGTTAAAAGCCTATATTGGAAGTGATTGAGTTATAACTGAAGAAGCTTTCATGAAGTGGTCGATGATCATTTTTCTTTTTTCACACACCTGTAAAACAACTTTTTTTGGGCTCAAATCTTTGTGCCCGAGTGCTTTGAAGCATGGTGGCCGGAGATGATCTATAATATAACAATGATGATCCATAGCTAGTGGGGATGATTTTTTTTCTCAGGTCAACATTGGTCTCTCCCCTGGTGCTCATCACCTATTACCCAACTCAAATGATGATTTGATCTAAATATTTCTTCTAATTTTTCCTCAAGAGTCTCTAGGGATTACTATTGAACATGTTATTCTTAGCCTTATATAAAAGAGATAAATAAAAAAACAAAAAATTCATCATGCAAATATAACTAAGTAACAATATAAATTAAGATTTTATTTCATCAAATACCTGACTGAAATGATCATTTGGCATAAAGTTGTAACCATATTTATCACCGAGGGCCTCCATGAAAGAATGTGGAAAATATAAATCACGATATTATTTCATCAAATACCTGACTCAAATGATAATTTTTTCAAGTCAATTTATTTGGAGATACTATAATACAGTTCAATGAGGATTTATTTTGTACATAAAAATTATTTAATTTTTTGGTTTGTCCAATTTCATTAGGATTTGTTATAAATAGTTTCATTAATTTATAATTATGTGGTCCGGTTTACCAAAATTTAATTCAGTTTAGTTTTGTTTCATTTTAATCAATTATATTTTTATCTTTTCAAATAGCTAATGACCAATTAGCCTATTGGCCTAATGGTAAGTTGGCCTATAGCTATAATGGACTATTGGGCTATTGGATTAATGGATAATCATCAATTTCCCTATAATACTATAGGCCAATTTTCAATTAGGCCTATAAGACGATTGGCCTCTAGGCCATTAGGCCATGTGAAAATGGTATTTTCAGCCTTATATTGAAGGGATAAATTATAATTAAAAAGAAAATTTATAATTCAAAGCTAACTAAGTTACAATATAAATCACGAAATTATTTCAATTGAGATTAAAGTATATGACACTTCTCATGATTGGGAATTTTAGTGTTCCCCTATATGTGAATATATGTAATTGAATATTTGTTCTTTTTTTTTCGAAAAAGTTCCTAAAAAGATTGAATACATGTAATACGAATTAAATTATTTCCACAATAAATTAATACCAAGTTATACATTTTTAAAAAAAATATTTTAAACCCTATTTTTTGAGTTGAAATAAAACTAATTATGAATCTAATTACCATTAAAAACTATATTATAATAATATATTTCTATTTAATAGTGATTCCGACTAGTTTAATACCAAAACACTACCTACACTTAAAATGTTTAAAATAATTTAATTAAAATAGACCAAAATGTCCAATAATTAATTAAATCAATCAAAATGAACACAAATAAATGTAATAGAATTAAACCAAACCATACCACCCCGATGCAGCCTGAATGAAAAAGTTGTGAACCATCCCAAACCTAAATGATTTGATCACAACATAACTAAATTGAATTGAATCAAATAGAACCAAGAAATATACAAATACATATAAGTAAACCTAATCATTCCTAATCAAACTATCCAAAATAATTTACTATACTAAACTATATTGAAAAAAAACATACTAAATTGATCCAATATAAATTGAATAATATTGCATTATCCTAACTTGATCTGAGCCACATCAAACCAAAATTTAATAACCGAAAAAATAGAAATGATTTAAAATTATATGAATCATGTTGAAGAGAATAATATTCAATACAACAAAATTAAACATAACATAACAGAAAAACATAAATATACATGACCTGATCAAATATGAAATTGATTAAATTGAACCAAATTTGAACAAACTATTCAAAATAAAACCAACCATGCTTCACATGAAGAGAATCGATTTGGAAAAACAAAAATCAAACAGAAATATATAAATCAGAACTGAAATTTAGGGAGGGAAGCATATAATAACAAAAAAATCATACTATTTTCTTCCTAAATATAAGGGATCCAAATGGTTCTCACTCAATTCAAAATTTAATGTATTGAACTGAACCAAATAAAATCAAACTAGGATCACACCAGAGGACCTTACTCAACAGGAATTACATTGAACATATATATTGAAAAACCAACTCAAGTAAACTAAACATAATTATATCATATTAAAATAAAATGGTCCCAATAGATTCTAACTAATTAAGACTAACTCCAATATAGCATAACAAATTTGAACCAAATATAAGAAATATAAACTAAAACTCACATTATTTGAAATAAAGTGAAAGAAAAATTCACGAATTGAATGAAATATAACTTAATTAACATATAGAAATTGAATAAATCAGAAAAATGTGAATAGAATAAAGTCTTCATGAAGACAATAAACAATAAAATTCAAAAAAATATGAATAAAAATTAAACAATCTATTCAATAAGAATACATATTTTATGTATATTTTATTAAATATAACAATACAAAACCAATTTAATGAGACTCAATTTCATGAAAAATGAATATCACTACACCAAACTGAACACATTATAGAAAAATTGAATAAAATGAAACTAACATAAATTCATATGTATGGAAATGAACTAACCTAACCAAAACTGAAGAATAAAAAATTTCAATAAAATTGAATCAAACAATAAAAAATGAACTATACCTAATGAAAAATATATTAGAAACCGATAATTGTATTAGATAAAATGGAATTGATACACAATTATTATAATCAATCCTAATGTAATCTTACAAACTCAACCCATACTAAAATTAATTTTTCCAGTGTAATAATGTAATGTCACATGAGTAAGACTAAATCAAATAATATCAAAATTAATTAAACCAAAAGGAACTAATCTTTTTATAGATGACCATAATTGAATCAAAATAAATTAAAATAAAACATTCTAAACAAAATAAACGTAACTATAATCATACGATCCCAAATGATTGGAATTAGGATATTTCTATATAAATTGATGTGAAATTAACTAAAAAAACAAATCCATATTCACCCATCCATGATAAAATTAACAAAACCATATCATCCAGTCCAAAGAAAAACTATATTTAACTTTATAGATTTGTTTCAAATAAAACTGAATTAAAAATATATAAAAAATTATATTGATTTGAATAAAAAAGGACCATCCCATCCTAAATATAAGAACAATAAAATCACACAACATGAATATCATAGATAACATAAATAAAGACAAATATTGTCTTATATTGATCACCTAATAACATAGATAAAAATGAAAAATACCAACAGGATGGGTAGAGAGATTCAGAACTCACTTATGTGATATTGAATAGGATTTGAATAAAAAAATGGTTGAAATAGGGGAGATATTTGGTGGAGGGGAGGGGGGATATTTAAAATCACCTGATTAGGGGAGGAGGGAACACTGTAGATTGACTAATGAGGGGAGGGGGATGCCGAAGCTTTCCTGATGCTGGCTGGAGAGGAGAATTAGGGAATCAAATGAAAGGGGGAGGAGGTTCCTGAGTGAGGTTACCATTATAAGTATACATACCCTCAGTTTTTAAAAAACTATTGGAAAATATTGAGTTGAACCAATGGGTTTTTTTATGAACCATTGCTATTTCTTTGGGAAAATAATCTATACCTACAGTTTCTCTAAAAATGTCGTCACTATATATATTGTGTTTTTATAATATAAAATTTAAAGTTAGTTTCATATATTTAATACAGCTTCTAAAATTGTTTGAATTATCAGACCTTTGGGATTTGAATATTGTATATATTTTAATGTAATAAAGTGAGGCACTGGATCAGGGCTACTAGGTTTAGGATATTTATAAAAAGAAGGTGAGATGCCTTCCTCAAATTTTTGAGTAGAATTTTTGAGGTCTTTTTTTCTCATACATTCCTTTTATTTTATCATTAAATAGAATTATAGATAATGGAGAATCATTGGACTTGGAATAAAGTAAATGAAAATTTTTATCCCCTCAAAATGTTTACATAATGTCTCTGAATTCTGAAATGGCTGAAACATGGGATTTATTTTTAGTGTAACTTAGAGAAATAATCCACTTTTATCCACAATCATCATTGAATTAGTATGTTTCATCATCCTAATACTTAGTGAGTATAGTGGGGGAACCATCAACTAATTTAGATGATAGGGTGATTGAATATGCTGATAAAGCCTATTGGGATTCTATAAAAAATAAGGGATAATTTTCAACCAAATCACATTTCATGATTGGATCTTATACCACGAGAATGCATGTTACGATGACATATCCTCATTTTCCCATCCACCCATGATGGATTACGTATATTTTGTTATATAATTCAAGTTACAAATCCTTAATATTGATCAAATGTATCCTCAATTGTATTTACTAAGGGGAAAAAATAAATAGAAGCTTTGAATGGGGGATATTTTCATGAACATGTTAATAGGAAACTTTCAGTGTTTAATAAGTTTAATAAATTCATTACTTGGGTAAGTCCTCAATATTTGTAGGATATGATATGTTTAATAGCATATATCACTTTTTTTCTCATATCTCTTGTATTAACAATATATATTGGGATATACAATACTTTAAGGGGTTATTATCACTATAGAATTCCCCAAATAACCCAATGAAAAATTATTTAAGAAATTTTTGGTTTGACGAGTGAACTACTACATAAATATGGATACATGAAATTTCTAGTCAGATGATGAATGTATTATCTTGCTAGACATCCATAAATTTAGTTTTAGATATGATTTATAGAAACCATGTTCTTTGTTTGATCCGACGAAGGGGTTTCTGGTAAATTTTTTTATACCCTAAGGATATAAGTTTTGAAAGAGAAATATTTTCTTCACCATAACCTAATCACTTGTGGAATTAAAAATAAATGAGATTTCTTCCATAATAATTTTTAATTCGGTCTAGATGTGCATCAATGTATTTCAACATGACTAAGGCATATAAGGGTATGATTTTCCCATGTATGATGATCTCAAAATCATGTTATGTGAAGGATATAACAACATGAAATTTGATGTATGTAGTCTCTGTATGATACGAAACTACCATAAAAACCTCAACCATAAATTCTTGAGGGATTAAAATGGATTTCATGAGTTCTTATCAATGTTCCATTAAGAGATTAAGGGTATATAGAATTTATTGTTGAATTAGTGTAATGATCAGATAATTGAAGATGTCATATTTTTAGACTAGAAGTATAAGATTTTTACCTTGCGCATGCTCCCTATATTAGGTTTTATAGGATTATACTAATTGTGTCTGTGTATCCCTTTGTTGATTAACATTTTTGGAAACTTCATGGTTTTAAAATTATATGAAACTAGAATTTCTTGATTCTGATTGGAAAATTTCTTTGAGTATTTAGAATTAGAATGATATTTTTAATGTGATCATTAGAGTATTTTTTTTTCAAATCTCCATGACATAGATGGATTTATATCAGATAGTTTTTGAATGGTGATGCTAGTTTTTTCTTAATATTCCATACCCATAGTGACCAATATATCCTTTCACCAACTATGAAAAAGGGTACATTATCTATAAAAATAAAATTCACTTTTAGAGGTACACAATAACTAAATAATATTGATATAAGCATTTTGTGTCTCCTCAACTGATGAATGTTTCATTTGGTGGGACACTAATCATGATCACATTTGATAGAATATTGATTTTACTCTCTATTTTTGAGGAATAATGTATATAAGGATCTTAACACTATAGTATACTAATAAATTCTCTTCATATTTGAACCTCTTAATTTGTGGTTTCTTGCAGTGATATTTGGTTGAAAATGATGTAGAAATTATTTGTAACTCTACAGGGGGATTTGCACAACAACCTGATGATTCAGTTGTTCCCTAAGTATGGAATGTGATCATTTGATTGATTACCTAGTCATCTAGTTGAAAATATTTTGATATTTTTTTCTCTTATAATTTCTACAATTCACTCTCATCCTTAGGTACACTAGTAGATAAACAAACTACTTTCTCTAGATATTCACTATCTTTACTTGTCTCGAGTCAACTGTATTATGATGAATGGACTTTAAGATTAAATTATCATGACTATTATTCCCCATATTTTGATTAAAGGGAATTAAATATGATGATCATCAAGGTCAATTTATTTTTCACCTCTTTGGTCCCAAAAATACAAGAAAATTATTATCAAAAGGGATAATAAAATATCATTAGAGATTTACCTTTCAAATACAATATTTATTATTTTTCATGCCATTAATTTATATATTCTTATGTTATTTATTTCCCTCTCAATAATAGAGATATTATTTTTGTTTTAATTAGGGAGGGGACACAACATCATATCTCACAACCCTAGATCCAGATTTCAGACTAATAATAGTTTGAGAAAGATAGTTTACACTTCTTATTTGGAGGGTTTGTTATTTGTGATGAGAACATTAACCTTGATTAGGCCATTTTTTATGATAGATATTCTCTTATATTATATGTAATAGTGGAATAATTTATCAATTTTCCTTTGTATTTCAATGGAATCAGAAATATTTGAAATTCATCCTAGATATGTTTTTCCATATATTTGATAATATCTCCTTGTGGAGCTTAAAATTTAATAATTTTTTAAACCATTCCATATGGAAATAAATTTTATGACTATATTATTCTCAATTTTTTTCAAATTAAAATTTCATGGAATATTTTTTTTCAAAATAGAGAGCTATACTGGTGGATTTTTTCTAACGAAAATTATCTCATTTAGTGATAGGACCATTCAGTAAGACTTTATACTTGAAAATTTTTGTTCCCTCTAGAGTTTACATAATTATTCTAAGCTTGGAATAATATTAGTACTTGAGTGTTCCAATCATTGGGATTCATCGAGATACGTAGTGATTCTGATGTTTTTATGGGTCTTATTTTTTATTGATTATGGGGAACATCTGATTTTTATTCTTGGTAAAAAAGGAGTCTCATGCAATAGCTCCATATATGGTTTCTCTTAATGTTGTAAGCATTCTCGATGTCCTTCAACACAATCCATTTCGGATATCAAGAACACATTTAAAATTATAAGTTTCAGTAGAACATTCTGTTGGGTAGTCACTATATTAGAGGTGTTAGATCATGTTTGATATGGTCGGCTTGCATAAGTCTTTCATGTATTTTCAGTACAAGTTCTACTATGATATTTTTTTCTAAACCAAATATAAATAACTCTATAATGAATTTGACATTAGATTATTTTCAACTATTGGAATTAGATATAGGTGATAATTGGTTTTGATGCTTACAATATGGTCAGACTCAGTTTGAATAAATAGAGAAATTTTTTTCGGTTGTTCATTTACTAGAGGAGAGGAATTAACTTCCACTAGGTAATCTTATTTAGGAGTATTATTTCCCAAAACTATTTTAGTATTAATATTATTAAAATCATTTAAATGTGCTTCATATTAGGAGAGCCATTCCTAGATGGTGATATATTAAATATTATCGGGTTGTGGACAAGAGGTATTCACTCCTTACCTTTTTTCTTTTGATAAATATCATCGAATTTTTGGTAGTTTATTATTTATGGGATCTTCCATAATCTTATTTTTCCTCTAGTGAGGAGAACACGCACACCATATTTAGGCGTCTCAGTGTGTAATGTATTTTACATAACATATCCCTCTTCAATTTCATGTTTGTTTTCATCATTATCAAATTTATATGTTGGGGTTACATTAATTTCATTTATTGATACATAATATAATGCATGGATTGTGTTTTTTCCAAAGTATAAGGGGATCTACCAAACATCCATTATTTATATGGGAAGATTGAATTCTTATCTAAAATTTTATTATTATGTAGACTTCTCCATCTTATGACACCTATGAGACCTCTTCTTTTCTTTTAAAATTTCCCTTGAAAGCGTCCTAGAGAAGGTGATCCTAAGGGTTTCCCCAATAGGCCACGTTGAGTGTTTCTAATTATATTGATGAATTATATAGTTGGAGGAATTATAAAGGATTTTACTATGATGTTTCTACAAATATGAATATGAATGAATTCCAATGAGGAGGAAATGATGTTGATATAAATTACCCCATCCATAAAGGTTGAGGAATATTTGAACATTACACCATCAAATCCTAGACACATTGGGGGGTTTTATGATTCTAAGGGTGTTGATGGTAGTAAATTAATATTTACCTGTCCATCTAGGCTGGGGAAACTCCCATATTACTACTATAATGGATATCATAGCTTCCCTTTTGGTTTTTGGGTATTTGTTCTAACAATGAGAAAGATGATTTACTTATTCTAAGAATGAATGACTGTTATTGTGTGTAGTGTCAATATATAGGTCAATTCAACCTTCTTGTATTTTTTATTTAGGATCCTATTAATGGCACACTCTCATTGATTTTTCAATTTTCAACCTTGAAAATGTTGGGTTCTTATTAAATATAAATTCCATAATGAGCAGATAATGGGATTGAAACCCGACATAAGGCAATGGAACTTAATGATTCTATTTTATGAGGAATTTATTTGATATTTAATCGAGTAAAATGAAGTAATATATGGTAAAAAACATATAATAAATGTCCCAAAATGGAACCTGGGGATTAATTAAGGTGCCAAGGGATACCTCTTAGATACCCTTGAAATTATTTTCTAACATAGGATGTCATGACACTGGAATGGAATCCAATTCCATTTTATGGTAGATATTTCAATTTTTTGACATGAAGGGTATTAAAACCACAAGAATTTTTTTTCCAAAAGATAAAAAAGTGTTTTCAATTGGTTTAAGAACTTATATCATATGAATTATTCATTAAGTGTTTCTGTAATGTTTAATTTGGGGGTGGATATGGGCCAAAACATAATCATTAGACAATATACAACTAGTTATATTTCGATAACCATAGAATTATATTTATTTTTTAGGGGGATTTATTATCTTGTTCATTTTACAGTGGTTATTTCATAACATACTTAATGATGGGAAACCATTTAATCGGAATCATATCCATTGTATCTAAGGATAGAAAATAGGATAGGGCTATAGAAGTTTTCTATTTCCAGGATTATCATTTGTAAATCAAAAAGGTTCAATGGTCCGGGATGAAGAACATTGTGTTTCTAGACTCTATCTCTATGATGACTCTCTGTATAAGTGGATTATTGAATTAGATTTAATAGGATCATTCTCACTTATTGATCTTACAACTGTGAGGATGATTTTTATAGTTCTCATAATGATAAATATTTCCATAATCGATACTCTTATTTTCAATTAAGAGAATATAATTGGATTATACTATATGGACGAACATCCGCATTTCAGATCATAGTTTCAAGAGGATAAAATTTACAGTCACTCCTTCATTCTCTTTCTTTGAATAAACCAGCATATTCCATGGTTGCTATCAAAATATATTTCATGGCCCCAAGAACATCATCCCTTATGATGGTAGGAATATAAAAACACTCATTGTTTGTGGGTATACATTTATTAGGATGTCTTGATATTTATGGTAAGTATACTGGGGATGATACCTTGCCTTGACCAGGCTCGTGCAATGTAGAAAAAAACCCAAATGTGTTTGAATTTATAGTGTGAACTCATACCTATCATCGGAATATAAGTATTCATTCCTTGATAAACTATTGGTGTATGATAGAACAACACATATTAATTGGAAGGAATGAGAATATATATCCATTGATTATCATTATTTACAACCTGGATATATCGATAAACCTCTTGTATGGGGATGAGAATATATGTCTGTCCCTCGACTAGTGCCATCAAAATATACTAGGGGACTTCTTATACATTTATAAATGTATTGGGTTTAACATATGCTGTTATTAGGGTATACTCTTTGTCCCCTATTATGATATTTGAGATATCATCCTCATTATTAAGGATTTTCAGGATATGCAGATGAGCTCCTATGATTTTGGTAGGGATGTGATCCTTCCTTGATTAGGATAGTGAAGCATGATGATGAAACCCATTTAGAATGTGGATATATTACCAATAAAAATATAAATTATTCACCAAAATTTGTCAATGGTTCCCTTAAATTGGTATAATAATATGATCCCATTCATGGGTAGATCCTATAATAAATTGATGAGTTTACCTATTTGTGGGGGTGTGAATATTGTTCTTCCCCCTATTGGCTATCGGTATATACATACATCTATCTTTGGTGTCTATTTCAAGGATATATTGGAAACATTAAAGAATGTGAAATGAGATATGAACATTCATATCGATCACCACTACGATATGATGGATAGATTATATAATGGGAATATAGATATCAACCATTTCCTTAATTAGTGATGAAACACGAGTCCAATCTAAAACATTGTCTACCCACAAAATGTTCAAATAAGATTCAGATACAATAGAGGGTATATCAATGTAAAATTTAATGGATATTAGTGTAATAAACCTGACACCAGTATCCATGAATTTGTAGTTATTTTATTACAATTTCATAAATAAAATAGATCACATCACAAAGGATCAATCATTATAATAATATTTAAGAACTAGATTCATACATGGTTTATTTATTACATAGGTAATTCAACATTAAACATAACCAAAGAAAATAAACTTCTTAATTAAAACATTTTCAAGGATTTCATTGTAAATATTAAGGAAGGAATACAAATGAATGGGTGAGCTAAAATTCCTAGTAAGTGTTACATTAATCAATAATATGTGATTCAATTTCAATAAGGCGTAATAATTATTGTAAGGTATATTACTGAAAAAAAAATACCGTCCATTAAATAAGAATGAAAATGCATCTATTGAATTTATTCTATTGAAAAAATAATAGAATGTAATAAATGGGTATATAAAGAAGAGAATTATTAATTTAGACTTCATGTATCTTTCTCATGAACCATTATACCATCATGAAAATTTAAGTTTGTGTATAAAAAGTCATCTGCTTTTACATGGAAACAAAAAAATATTGTTTGTCACAAATTTTTTTCTATCATGAGGCCCATTGATGCATTATGAGGCTATCTATAACTAGGCCTCACCCATCACTGTATGTCTAAATCATTTTCATACAATGATTTGAATTAATAAACAACATGAATTATAAAAATATCTGTATTGAGAAAAATATATAGAAGTATCAATATTTCCCCAGTTTAAAAAAAATTCAAATAAAACACAATATTTAAATATTGGTATACAGCTAAAAAATTAATCTTATCCATGATACATAAAATATGGATATTTAATCAAATCTTAAATAGATGAAGTAAAGACCCATAATTTTCATGGAAATTTATTTTCTTAAATGTATGGAAATTTTACGAGTCTTCTAAAACTGATAGTGCATGATTCCAAGGCCCAGTGTGCCCGAAATCAATTTTTGAAGTTTTGTTCAGGTACATTTAGTAAACGTATGATCATGTTTTTATAACTTTTGAACAGGTGCTCAGAATTGAAATATGAGAGCACTGTTGAATTCACAGTGCCGATATTCGCTTAAGAAGACTTTTAGTTTGACGGAAGATGGTCGGAAATAAAAGTTTTTTTTTGGGATTTTGGTGAGTGAATTAAATAAAAATAAGGTTGTTATAACATTATTTTTATTAGTTGGTGAAAACCACCATGTGGAGGTTTGAGGTGGGGACCACCACACCTTAACCTCCCATCAGAGGTTATGGAGGTGGGGTCCACCTGAACCCTAACTCCTCTTCATGTTTAATGTGGTGGGGACCACCTGATGTTAAAACCTCTTGAACTCCCCATTATGTGGGGAGAAACCTCTTGAGCTCCCCACTAAATGGTGCCACCCCTCTTTTTAATTTATTATGCAAACACCTATTCCATTAATGGTGCAATTCAAATTAAATCATTAAAACAAAATTTAATTTATATTGGCCATTTCATTTTAGGGAGAGAGGATGGAAGAGCACATGGAGAAACTTATTCTATCCATTGAAGAACGGTCATCGAGGAATGAAGAACAATTCATCCGCCAATGACAGAAATCTTCTTGTTTGATCTTCAACCAGAATAAGGGAGGAAGCTCCGTCCTTGAAGAACACTGATGACGTCGTCCTAGACATTTTCATCTTCTTTACTGACGTCAACGAATCGACATCCGCTTTCTCGTGCCAACGTCAATGATCAACGATCGAAGGTTGGGGTTCGAACTTTTTTTTGTTTCTCGTTCTTCGATTTCCTTCACGGATTATAAATCGAAGATAAGTGCTATCACCCTAACACGGAGGGTGCGAGCCGAACAAACACAGCCCACCCCCTCCGCATTCTTTATGGAATTTGACATTAAATGCGTCATGAGACCAAAATGAGTGACTCTCATCAACAATGATAGAGTATTAAAGGAGACTTCTCGAAGAGTGCGTTGCTTCTTCCGAAATGAGAATCGGGCCACCGAAACTCGTCCGGTGACCTGCGGAAAGTTCACCAGTGGATGGAACCGACGAACGACACCGCGTGATGGCAACGTCCCAAACGCGCCACCAGAGGAGTGACCTATGGCCAATAGTCCATGGTGGTGCAGTAGCAGCCGGCACAAGCCCGACCGTGAAGAAAATCGGTGGCTCAAGCTGCCAGGTTGCTGAGGAAGGAATGGCGCTACCACGCCCCGCTGTGGAACCAAAGGGGGCTTTGACCCTTGGCCACGGCGGCCGGCGCAAGGCCGACCATGAGGAAGATCGGCGGCACGAGCCGCCAGGTCGCCAGAGGAGTAGCGTCTTGACCTGAAAGAGGTAGCTGGCCGTTCAGCCAGCCGGGAGGAGTGGGACCCCTTGCCGGGTCCCTTGTGACATGGACCTGCGCCACGTGGTGCCAGTTTTGGAAACCACATGAATGGTTAAGCCATTCGGGTTACCAGGGGGTACGACCTCCCCACTAGATGCAGCTAAGGCAGACCCCACGGGCCGCTGGGCCGAACCCAGCGCGGACCGGACCCAGCGCGGGCAAGACCCAGCATGGGTTGGACCCAGCATGGGCCAGACCCAGCACGGGTCGGGCTGCTAGCATCGGCCGGGCCACCCTTGTGTGTCGGGCCACCAGCATAGGCCATGCCGCCCTTGTGTTTCGGGCAACCCTTGCGGGCCGGGATGCCTTCACGGCCTGGGTCGGACCCGCGGATCGGATCAGACCCCAGTCTGGAACCGGGTCGGGCCGGGTCGGTCCGACTGGGCCGGACTAGACCCAGACCCCTTCGGCATGTTTCCATTCTTTTTCCCGTAACATAAGCTACGAGCATCCGATTGAAGAACAGTTAGTAGTAGCGAGAACCTTTGAAGGAGATGGTTCTTTTGGTATACACCACATGAGGTTTGGACATAGTTGGGGTATGGACATGTTGGATCAATGGTAAATCCAACCAGGCCCTCGGAACGAAAATGCCAATAACTCTCACATCGAGAGTCTGATTGACGCACCGTCTATCGCGTTGGGTTTCTTTTTTAAAGACGAATATTTTTGATACATAAAATTGGGACTTAGTGGTAGTTGATTTATAGACATTTGTCTTGAGGAGAGGACCCTCCCAGAATCAAGCATGCTTTGTGCAGATCCCTATTGTTGGATGCGCACTGATAACTGTTCCTGGATCTTGTGTGGGTTCAACAACACTGACGACAGTTCTTGGATCCTATGTGGGTTCGATAGTACTAATGACAGTTCCTAGATCCTATGTTGGTTCGACAACACTGACAACTTTTACAAGATCCTCTGTAGGTTCTACAGCTCTGTTTACTGTTCCTAGATCCTGTGTGGGTTCGACAGTTCGGATTTCTATTTCTGGATCCTATGTGGGTTTGACAGAACATATGATTTAGTGGATACATCTGATCATCTCTATCTCTCTATATAAGTTGTATACCTATGTAAGTGGAGTCTTTAATTTTGTGTTTTCCTCATTATTAAGATGGATTACTAGATAACTTAGGTATATGTATGGGTATATACCTATGTGGGGTTATCTGATGGTCTCATACTTTGTGGGTTATCCTTGTTGTATTTTGTGAGACCTTGAGGGTCTCATGGTCCCTACTGAGTATATTTATACTCACACCTACATGTGATATTCCCGCACCTTATTGTGTTGGATGTAGAATGTGGAAAATGCTGACCGAGGCTGAGCATACCAGGACTGGACGGTACCCAGAGGTGGATCACACAAATTGACTGTACAGAGAGGAGACAGACGAACGTGGTGTGCTTTGGAGGCTATCTGTACCTACCCTTTAGGTAGGACTTCCCAGTGGATGATCCAGGAGTTTTTTCCTTTTTTTTTCTAGTACTTGTACTTTCAGTTTCATGTACTTTCTAGTTGGGCATGTATTCTGGCCCCTTTTCACTTATTGTACTCTCTTGTTGGTTATTCAGTTTTACAAAGTGTTTTGATTCCATCTTGTACTCTGTTGTGTGTGTTTTCAGGTTATAAAAGTAATGCCTTCCCAGTTTTAGGGATTTTTCCCTTTCTTACTCGTCGCCATCCCCTGGCATATGGAAGGCGGGCTTGGAGTAGTCACGACACGGGCCCCAGGGGACGGGTCTTGAGAAATTGGTATCAGATGAGTTGGTTCTACCACAGAACTTATGACTCTGATATTTTTTGTGAAGCAATAGTTTTAAGTGTAGTGAGTGTGGTTTTCAGTTCTTGGAGTCTAGTGTTGGTGTGTCGGTCGACGTATTCATACCCCAAGACCCTAACTTTTGATTTCTGACTCAGTGCACAAAAACACAGATTGTGTGTGTGTTTTGAAGATTCTTCTTTGTGATCTCTTTTGAGTTAGCTCACCGTGTATAACTTATTGACTGTGGCAGACCTGTTTCTTTACAGGATGCCTCCACGCAGATAGCCTGCCAGGTTTCCAGGCTTTGTACGAGATGGAAGCCCATCGAGCGACGATTCCTCTGTACAAGGCACTATTATAGGGGAGGCTCCAATGGTACCACTACCCATTGGGCCACTGATGCCACAAGCCCCAGTAGCAGAGATTTCACGCCACCTGAGTGCGTTGCATGAGTTCCATAACCAGAGGTAGCCAAGGTACATGGGTGAGACAGGACTGAAAGCGGCTAAGGATTGGTTGGAGGCTGTGGTGAGATTATTCAGACTGGTAGGGACACTATCCAACCTTATGGTGATCCTTTCCGCGAGTCTCCTTCAGGAAGAAACAGACAGATGGTGGAGCCTGAAGCTCCAGGTTTCTAACGAGGTGACACTACTCTAGGCAGACTTTGAGATCCTGTTTCAGGCAGAGTTTGTCCCAGCCACCCTACGTGCGGTGAGGACACAGAAGCTACTTCATCTATAATAGGGTAGCATGATAGTGGCACAGTACACATCGAGGTTCACCGATCTCTCACTCTACTCCACAGATATGGTGCGGGACCCATTCATCAAGGACCGGACCATTGAGCTGGGTCTCAGGTGAGAGATTAGGGCTTCAATGGTCTCCCTCAGCATCCCGACACAGGTGGGGGTGTTGGAGCCAGCCCTCTTAGTAGAGAGTTTCCTTACTGAGCAGTCACCAGCAACGAGACCCACCACCAGGCATCACGTAGTGGAGTCCTCTACACTAGGTAGCAGACAGATGTCACAAAGATCCAAATGAACCAGACCATCTGGTGGACGACCTCTGGACACAGGTTCGGTTGTGCGAGGAACACAAGAGAGAGACAATGATTCGAGGATCATGCATTATTTCACATGCGGCAGGAAGGGTCACATGGCTCGTGACTGTCTGACCCACCGTTCAGTTGATCAGATGATAGTTGAGGAACCTCCCAAGTAGAGGCAGAGGTTCGACCGAGGCGATATGTAGGGCGCAGGCGGACATTGTAGAAGAGCTAGTCGTGCAATTGGTAGTGGATGACGTTATGAGGTGTTATCACCACCACCACCACCAGGAGGTCTACCCCGACTGCAGGGAGTAGGTGGAAAGGAGAGAGCTCAGCTCCAGGTAGCTAAGTCTTACGATCATGGTGCTCCGGAGATGATTCGGGGTACGATCTGTGTCTACTCCACCTTAGCTGTAGTTCTTATAGACACATGTTCCAGCAACTCTTTCATTGCCACCACCCTCTTTCGGAGCTCGGAGATTCCGATAGATCTGTTGGCTCGATCCTTACATCTATAGATTTCTACAAGAGAAGATTCGATGATTACACATTGGTTCTGGTAGTGTGATCTTACTGTAGGAGGCGAGAGCTTCAACTATGATCTCTTGGTAGCGGCGTCGAGGCCTTACGACATCATCTTGGGTATGGACTTGTTATCTACCATCTATGCTTAGATTGACTGTATTATGCAGAATGTGCGGTGTGTCTGCACGGATGGGACCAGGTTCACCTACACAGGTGAGAAGGGAGCCTTTGCAGGACATGACAGACTTTCTCAGAGGAGGGTGCAACTAATCACTCATCAGTTGGCCTACCATAACCTTAGATCAGTAGATGTGGAGAGTCCGAGCTATCCTAATGTGGTGGACTAGTATGTGGACTTCTTCCATGATGATGTTCTAAGTCTACCTCTTCAAAGAGAGGTGTAATTTTACATTGATATATACCCCAGGATGACACCGATATCAACACCAGCGTATTGGATGGCTCCCGCGGAGCTTCGCGAGCTGCGAGTATAGCTAGAGGACTTTTATGGGAAGGGATTCATCCGACCCAGTGTTTCTCCCTGGGCAGCCCCGATTCTGTTCGCCAAGAAGGCGTATGGGAGCTTAAGGCTGTGTGTTGACTACCGTCACCTAAACCAGGTGACCGTGATGAACAATTACCCACTCTCAAGGATTGATGACCTCTTTGATCAGTTGAAGGGGGCATGGTGGTTCTCGAAGATAGACATTAGATTAGGCTATCACCAGCTTAGAGTTCCAGACAAGGATGTTCATATGACGACTTCTACATGTCGGTTTGACCCCTATGAGTTCTTGGTTATGACTTTTGGATTAACCAACGCTACAGGAGTGTTCATGGGACTCATGAAAAGGATTTTCCAGCCTTACCTCGATCGCTTTTTATTAGTATTCATCGAAACAATTCGGTTCTACTCGACTACTAAGGAGGAGCATGCCTACCATTTTCCGGTAGTACTGGACACACTCCGAAGCACCAAATTTATGGTAAGCTCTCTAAGTGCATGTTTTGGAACCGAGAGGTTTACTTTATCGGACATTTCATCTCGAAGGCTAGAGTTGTAGTAGATCCAGCGATGATTGAGGTGATACTTTCTTGGGATGCGCTGAGGAGTGTGGTAGAGGTACAATGTTTCCTGGGTTTGGATGGATATTACCGGAGGTTCGTACCATAATTCTCTAGAGTTGCAGAACCACTATCAGCCATGAAGAAGAAGGGGATACCCTTTGTGTGGTCGGAGATATTCCAGCAGATCATTTAGGAGATGAGTTATAGGCTGACTAGTGCCCCCATCTTGAGGCTACTAGAGGAGGAAATATGATACGTAGTCTACTGCGATGAATCAGAGATCTGACTCGGGTGTTTCCTGATGCAGGAGCGAGTAGGGATCACTTATGGTTATAATCCACTGAGACAACATGAGCATAACTATTCCACCCATGAACTGGAGTTAGAAGCAGTGGTCTTCGCCTTGAAGATGTGGTGGAACTATCTGATGGGCGAGTGTTTCACATTCTACTCTGAACACAAGAGTCTCATGTATATGTTCTCTTACATGGAAATGAACCTGAGACATCAACATTTCTTTGAGTTACTCCAGAACAATAACTTCGAGATAGTCTATACTCATGGGAAGGGGAACATTGTTGCAGATGCACTCAACAAGAGGTCTGATATACTACTTTTAGGGGAAGCGATAGAGGAGATGGCTGGTTTACGGATATCTTTTGTGGATAGAGATGGAGCAGCCCTTCTTCAATCTCTTATAGTCACTCCCCCACTTCTTCAGCGAGTCAGGGAGGCGCAGTATGGAGACAATGATTGAAAGATTCGATGTGCTCATATATCCACAGGTCAGACACCTGAGGGATTTTCTGAAGGTGGGGAGCACGTTATCCTCTTCAGAGGATGTACTATGGTGCCTGTGTCACTTCGGGAGGAAGTTTTGATGGAGTTTCACACATCCCCTCTAGTGGTACATCCAAGAGTGGTGAAGATGTACCCGGATCTCTGTTGATAGAACTGGTGGCCGGGGATGAAGTAGGCAATTGTAGATTTTGTCTCACGATGCCTCACTTGTCAGTAAGTGAAGATGGAGCATCGTGTACCTACAGGCTAGGTTAAGCCTTTTGAGGTCCCATAGTGGAAGTGGGATGAGATATCCATGGACTTCCTGACAGGACTTCCACATAATTATAGGGGGCACGACTCTATTGGGGTGATCGTTGAATAACTCACCATGTCAGCCCACTTCCTACCGACTAGAGAGCATGGTTCAGTAGAGAGCTTGGGACTTCTCTATATGCAAGAGATTGTGCGGCTACATGGAGTAACTTCCTATACTGTCTCCGATCGTGACACACGATTTACTTATCGGCTATGGAAGGGGATACATGAGGCTTTCGGGACGCAGCTTCATCTGAGCACCGCCTTCAATCCTCAGACAGATGTCTAGACCGAGTAGACCATTCAGACCCTCAAGGACATGTTGTGTGCTTGTGTCCTCGACTTCGGTCACAGCTGAGAGGATCACTTACCTTTGGTGAAGTTTTCATACAATGAAAACTATAAATCCACCATCAGGATGACACCTTTTGAGGCCTTGTATGGTCGGCATTGAAGATCGCCACTGTGCTGGACATACCATGTGGAGTCAGCACTAGTGGGACCCGAGATGGTATGAGCTACCACAGAGAAGGTGAAGATCATCCAGGATCTGGTGAAGACTGCACAGAGTAGAAAGAAGTCGTATGAGGACTGGAGACGGAGACCTATGGAGTTCGAGGATGGTGACCACGTCTTTCTATGGGTCTCACCCTGATTGGTTTATAGAGATTTGGCCGATGCGGAATGTTATCTCCATATTTCATCAGACCTTTTCAGGTCCTCAGCAGAGTTGGCGAAGTAGCATACCACTTAGCTCTTCCACCTCAATTGAAATGGGTGCATGAGGTCCTCCACATTTCCTAGCTGAGGAGATACATGCACGACCCTTCTCACATCATTGACCGTGGGGAGATGGACGTCAATGATATGGCAAATTTTACGAAGGTTCCAGTGGATATTGAGGATCAACAAGAGCGGGTCCTTTGTGGATGGTCGATACCTCTGGTGTGCATTCTTTGGCATCACGAGAACCTCTAGGAGAGCACATGGGAGCTAGAGCCTCAGATTCGTGTTCAGTATCCCCATTTGGTCCTTCAGTTCGAGTTGTATCTTATGAGGATGTAATGATATGAGGTGGGGAGAATGTAAAAACACGGAATTTCGATGTGAATATTTTTCTTAAATACATGGGAATTTTACAAGTCTGTAAAAATCGACGATGCATGATTCTGATGCCCCGTGTGCCTGGAATAAATTTTTGATATTTGTTTCAGGTACTTTTAGTAAACGTAAGAGCGGGTATTTATAACTTTTGAATCGGTGCTCAGAATTAAAATTTGAGGGTACCGTTGAACTTGAAGCACCGATATTCATTTAACAAGACTTTCGCCTCGATGACAGATGGTCAGAAATAGAAGCTAGTTTTTGGTTTTTGGTGAGTGAATTTAATAAAAATAAGGTTTTTTAAACTTTATTTTTATTAGCTAGTTATAACCTCCATGTGGAGGTTGGAGGTGGGGACTACAACACATTAACCTCCCGTGAGAGGTTAAGGAGGTGGGGTCCACTAGAACCTAACCTCCTCTTCATGTTTAATGTGGTGGGGACCACCCAAGGTTAAAACATCTTGAACTCCCCATTAAGTGGGGAGAAAACTCTTGAGGTCCCCACATAATGGTGCGACCCCACTTTTTAATTTATTATGCCAACACCTCTTGAATTAAAGGTGCAATTCAAATTAAATTATCAAAACATAATTTTATTTATATTGGCCATTTATTTTTCAGTAGAGGTGTTGGAAGAGATCTTGGAGAAACTTATTCTCTCCTACAAAGAACAATCATCGAAGAATATAGAACAATTCATCCGCCGATGAAGAACATCTTCTTCTTTGATCTTCAACCGGAACAAGGGAGGAAGTGTCGTCCTTGAAGAACGCCGACAACGTCGTCCATGACTTCTTCATCTTCTTTCCCGATGACAACGAATCGACGTCCGCTTTCTCAGGCCAACGTCGATGATCAATGATCGACGGTAGGGGTTTAAACATTGTTTCATTTTGTGTTCTTCGTTTTCCTTCGTGGATTATAAATTGAAGATGCATGCTATCACCTTAACGTGGAGGGGTGGGCTGAACCAACACAGCCCGATCCCTCCACCTACTTTGTGGAATTTGACGTTAAACATGGAATGAGACCATAATGAGATACTATCAACATCACTGACTGCGGGTCGAAGGTAACGTCTTGAAGAGTGCACAGATTCTTCCGGAATGAGAATCGGGCCACGGGAACACGCCCAGTGACCCGCAGAAAGTTCGCTGGTGGATGGATCCAACGAATGACACCGCGTGATAGTGGTAGCCCAACCGCTCTGCCATAGGAGTAAATTTCCGCCGATGGGCCGCAGTGGTGCAACGGTGGCCGGCACAAGCCCGACCATGAAGAAGATCGACGTCTCGAGCCACCGGGTTGCCAGGAAAGGCGAGGCACAACCGCGCCGCGTGGTGGAACCAAAGGGGGCTGCGGCCCTTGGCCGCGATAGTGCAGTGATGACCGACGTAAGGCTGTCCGCGAGGAGGACCGGCGGCCCGAGCCGCTGGGTTGCCAGAGAAGGAGCGACTTGCGCTACGGGAGGCGGCTGGCGGCTCGGCCAGTTGGGAGGCGCGGGACCCCTTGATGGGTCCCCCGTGACGCGAACTAGTGCCATGTGGCACCGGTTTTGGAAAGCACCCAAACAGTTAAGATGTTTGGGTTACATGGTGGCACAAACTCCCCCTTGGACGCTGCTAGGGAGGACCCCACAAGACGATGGGCCTAACCCAGTGAGGGATGGACCCAGTGTGGGTCGGACCCAGCGTGAGCAGGGCCGCCCCCGTGGGCCGGGCCGCCCCCACATGTCGGGCCACCCTCGCGGGCCGGGCCACCTCCGCGGTTCAGGTCGGACCCATGGACCGGTTTGGACCCCATCCAGACCCGGGTCAGGCCGAGTCGGTCCGACTGGGCCGGACCGAAACCAGAATCGTTCGACCTGTTTCTATTTTTTTCCCGTAACTTGAGCTACAGACGTCCGATTGATGAACCGTTAGCGGCGAAGGAAGATTTGAAGGATATGGTTCTTTGGGTATACCTCAATCAAGGTTTTTACATAGTTTTGGTACAACTGGGTTGGATCGAACATAAATCCAATTGGGCCCTCTGAACGGAAATGCCAATAACTCTCAGACCGGGCGTCCGATTGACGCATCGTCTATCGGATTGAGTTCCATTTGGAACGATAGATATTTTGGATACATCAACTTGGTACTTAATGCAATTTTATGTATAGACACATGGATTGAGGAGCGGACCATCCTGGAATCAAGAATTATTTTGCGGAACACTGTGGCTGGCTGCGCACTAACGACTGTTCATGGATCCTGTGTGGGTTTGAGAGCACTGATGACTATTCCTAGATCCTATGTGGGTTCGACAGCACTGCCGACTATTCCTAGATCCTGTGTGGGTTTGACAGAACTAGAAACTGTTCCTCAATCCTGTGTGGGTTCGACAGCTCTGTTTACTGTTCATGGATCATGTGTGGGTTCAAAAGTTCTGATTTCTGTTCCTGGATCTTGTGTGGGTTCGAAAGAATAGATGATTCAGTGGCTACATCTGATCATAACTATCTCTCTACATAAGTTGTATACATATGTGAGCTGAGTCAGTAAATTTGTGTTTTCCTCATGATTGAGATGGATTATTTAATAAATTAGGTATATGTATGGGCATATACCTAAGCAGGGTTATATGTTGATCACATACTTTGTGGTTTATCGTTATTGAATTTTGTGAGACCTTGAGGGTCTTGGGGTCCCTACCGAGTATTATTATACTCACCCCTGCATGGGCTATGACTGCACCTCATTGTGTTGGATATAGATGATGTTCAACACTGACCAAGGCTAAGTGTAGCAGGACTGGATGGTACCCAAAGGTGGATCACACAGGGTGACTGTACACAGAGGAGACAGACATACATGGGGTGTTGTGGAGGCTATCTGTACCTACCCTTCTGGTAGGACTTCCCAGTGGACGATCCTGAAGCTCTTTTCCTTTTTTTACAGTACTTGTAATTTCAATTTCTTGTACTTTTCAGTTGGGCTTGTATTCTGTCCCCATTTCACTTTGTGTACTCTCTTGGTTGTTATTCAGTTTTACTTAGTGTTTTTCTTCCAGCATGTACTCTGTTGTGTGAGTTTTCAGGTTAAAAAGGTAATGCCTTCCCAGTTTTGGGGAGTTATGCCTTTGGTGCTAGTTGCCTGCACCTGGACCATATAGGATGGGCTTGGTGTAGTCACGGTATCGGCCCCGGGGGATGGGTCGTGACAGATGATGTCTATGAAAAAGTGAAGTATACTTATAGAACAAATAAGGAATAAGTGGTGAATAAGGCACAACAGAAGGGGGTATTATAATGATGTCCATGAAAGAATGGATTTAAATAATAATTTTAAAATAATAAGTCAAAATATTAATAAATTATAGTAAATTATAACCAAATTAAGTAGAAACATGTAAAAAGTGTTTTTAAGATACTTTAAAAATGTGCCTCTTTTGTGCAGTTTAAGATGCATATTAAAAATCCATAAAAAAGAAAAGGAATTACTGAATGTATACCACTAGAAAAGACCGATGATATTTTTTCATGATAAGATGGTTGATTTTATAGAAAATTTTTGGCACAAAATAGAATAGGGATGGTTCATTTAATTGAGTATGAAATTGGGATGTTCCCTATAATCGAGTTTTTTTATCGCGAGTAATTGAGGTTGGGATCTCATAAAACATGTATTTATACATCCAAGAATGAATAATTAATCTAGTTACACATATATAGAATATAATCCGTGAATTTAGGAGGATTACATAAGAAAAATTAATAATTACATTGGGGTAATGAGAGAGAGATCATAACCCTAAAGAAAAATGGTTGTTTGAGGAGAATCCCTTCCCTTCTATCTGAAAGTGTTATACACTTGCACTTAATGTTTTATATAATGAAATTAAATTCATTTATAATTTAATTAATAACCACTTAAGCATGTATTTGATTTATAATAATTTTATTAATTTTATTAATGTCCTTTTTGATGATTTATATGATTCAATTCTGTAATTTGGGAGTGTTTGTTTCCTTAATTTTCATGATTGATTCTCATGTATACTTATTCGAAAGACAATGTATAATAGGAATAGTGATCTAAAATTTAAATTATATGTTATTAATAAACTTTAAATATATTTAATGGACTTATATATCATTTTTATTTTTATATGAGTATGATTCATTAGATAAAATATTAATGGTAACCATTTATATTTTTTGGTATTTTTTCGATCCTCACAAACTAGTTTTTACTTATGAGTTAATATTATTACTATATATTGGTTATAGAAAATTAAATATGTTTTAAAAAATATATGATTTTATTTTTTAACAATAAAAATTTAATTGTGATAAGACTTGAAGGTGGGACTGAAAAATGAAAACTCGTCATCCATAAAGGTAGTAAATCAACACCTCTTGGATGATGTTTTCATTTTAAGAATAAAAAGGGGAAGAGAGTAGAATTGTTGGTTGATTTATAATTAAAACAATAAAAATATAGTATATAAAATATACTAGAGTTATCATGTTACTTTTTATAGTGGAGGAGATGGAAGGATAAGAAAAAAAATTAAAAGACATTGAAATTGAAGGATTAATGGGTTTACCTCTTGAATTCTTCTCCTTGAGAATGACATTAAGGGACTTCAAAATTGTCATTTGGTTAGAGAAGAAAGAATAATACATTATGGGATTGTATTGAGAGATTAATAGGATATAAATTAAATTATATTTATGTCTTTGCTGGTGTGGGGAGAAGGGTGGTATTTATAGTGGAGGAGAGGAGTGTTTATTAATTATTTTATTCATTACTTTATTATTTGGGATCAAGACCATGAACAGTGATGATCCCATTGAATATATATAAAAAATAGAGGATTAGAGTTCTGAATATTGATTATTACATCATAAATGAATCAATAAGTTGTGTATTTATCTTATAATGTATATACCATAAATTACTGTATTTTACTATTCACCAAAAAATTAACTATTTTATAAAAATACCAAAAAATCACCCTAAACATTTTTCAACATGTATAATTTCATAATGGACTCAATTTTATGTTTTTTAAACATTATATATTAAATTTTTTATTTAAATAATCATATTTTGAAAAAAAAGAAAATTTAAAATTATAACTGATTTTATAGCACTTTGATAAATTAATTATGGTCTCATAAAATTATATTATAATCATAAGATAAAAAAATATTAATTAATGTATATATTTTATGAAAATAATTTTTATTTATATTATTAAATTAATTATAAAATTTTATATAAACATTTAGGTATTACCAAAATATAAAAACATAATTTATCATTTTTAAAAAATTAATTAATTATACTATTATATAATTATATCATATTTTCATTTATAAGATGCCTAATTTTTTTATACTTTAATTTGTGAGTTTACTATTATAATGCATGGATTATTATTCCTAATTGTCACATTACTATTTTAATGGTCATACTTAATAGTATATTATGGTTTTAAACTCGTTGTTGTGTGAAGCATAAACTATCGAAGATGTTTAATTTAAAAAGAGATATACCATAAAATATTGGGGGTGTTATATTATTCCCAAATTAATAAATTGAATCCTTTAATTTTTTCATGAATATTCCCTTCTAAACATATGAGGGTTTTTCTTCTTCATAACAAAGTCAGGTTCCCACATTTCTTCTTCAATTTTATAGTTTCTACAAAGAACTTTTACCAGTCAAGTCGTCAAATTTCTCAATACTTGATCTCTTATGTCAAAAACTTCAATATGATCTTTACTATAAGAAAAATTCTTATTAATTTCTATTTTTCAAAGATATTTAGGTGTGTTTGGATGAGCATTAAATTTTTTAACAATGATATGTGGAAAACGTAATGAACTTTGGAGAGACTTAGGAGAATTTCTTAATGATAGTGTGAGATCTCATTCATTCCAAAACTCCAATTGGCCTAATGTTCATGGGGACCAGTTTACCTTTATTTAAAAAACCTTTTTGACACCCTTCAATGGAGATTATTTTAGATATACATGATCTCCCACATGAAATTTCTAATCCTTTCTCTGGTCATTAAAATTACTTTTAATCTGCTTTGAACTTCATTTATATTATCCTAAATTGTCTTTACATTTTCTATTGTTTCCTCCCCATGTTTTGGGACAAAAAGCTTCCCCTCACTAATTACATCCCATGAATTTAGTGTTAGAAATCTCATTTAACATAATTCTTCACATAGTGCCATTTGAATATTATAATGGAAACTATTATTATAGGAAAATTCTACCAAAGGTCAATACTCATCCCACATACCTTGAAAGTCAAGTGATTATGATCACAACCTAGATTTTAATGTTTTAATAGTACTTTCGAACTATTAATCAGTTTGAGCATGATAGGAAGCACTCAAATGAGGGCCTGTATTCAAATAATTGAGAAGAATATTCTAGAATTTCAATGTAAAATGGGGATCTCTATTAGACAGAATAGATATAAGCGCACCATGAATTATTAATTTTTTTAATACTGAGTCTTTCTCAGTACTCAATTGTTAAATATTCTCTTGTAATAATAAAATGTTCCTATTTTCCCTTTCAATCAACAATAATATCAATCACATCATTTCTTCATTGTGTAAATAGAAATCTTATTAAACATTCCATCATAATATCATCCCAATTTCACAAAGGAATAGGTAGAGGTTTCATGAATCATCAAGAATGCTATCTCTCCACCTTATCTTGTTTAAAAACTAATCATTTTTACCAAAAGTCTAAAATTTCCTGCTTCATATTACTCCACCAATAAAATTACTTTAGATATCTATACATATTGGTACTGTGAGTGTGTATAGAGAAATTTTAGAAATAAGAATGATCTAATAGGTAAATTTCATACTAAAGTATTTATGGAACACATAACTTCATTCCAAATATCCAAATAAAATCTTAATACTAAATCCTTACAATATTCAATCCACAATGACTATAATTCTCTTTTAAAAATTCTCATCATCTCATTGAGAGCCTTTTAACTTCTCCCGTAAATATCGTATACAATTATTTTAAAATGGAGCAATGTTTTCACTTCTTTAAATATTACCATATCCATATTTACTAAATCCATGAACATATTATCTTTCTCAATCCTCATTTGGGTCAAAATAATATGATAATTCAAAATTTATTCATATGCCACCTTATTTTATTTTCTTTGGTGGTGGTGTGTTGAGAAAGCATTATCATTGAGTTACTCAAGCCCCCATATATTCCTCATGTTTATGTTTTTCTATGTAAAGTTGTTTTTTAAACAATTTTGGTCTTTATATATCTCACATAATTTACCATAAGGATATTGTGTCTATATCTTTATAGAAAATATTATGTATTCTAACTCAAGATCATGAGTTGGATAATTTTGTTCATGAGTCCTCAAATACCTATATGAATATGAATTAACTTTGTAATTTTTTATAAGGCCACAAACCAATACATTCTTTGATACATCCCTATATATAAAAACCCATCTATTTTTGATGGAAGAGTCAAAATTGGAGAATTGACCAGTGGACTTTTAAATTTTTTAAAACATTCTGTACAATATTCTTTCAATTTGAATATAACCCCTTTTAATGTGATATTGTTTAATAGGTTATCCAATTGGTAAAAAATATTAATGAAACACTTATAGAAAATTTATAGTCCAATGAGTCTACCAACCTTAGTTGTGTTCACTAGTAAAGGAGATTCTTGGATTTCCTTTTTATCCAAAGTATCAACTGAGATTACATTCTTAGATATAATATGACCATAAAAAGAAACTGTTTGATTACAAAATTCAATATTTCTAAATTTTCGATATATGTATGTTCTTATAAGAGTCTTCATAACTATTTTAAAGTTATTATCATGGTCCTAATATTTTATGATCTGCACAAAGATATTGACAATAAATTCCACAAAAAAATTATCAAGTTATTATAAGAATGTAAATGGTGGGTTAGTTAGACCCAATGGAATTACTCTAAACTCATAATTTCCATACCTAGTTATAAATTGTATCATTAGAATACCTTCCTTATTTACACAAAATTTATGATATCCAGAAAGAAATTAAATATTTTAAAAATTTCAAGATCCATGAAGTTGATCAAATAAATCATCAATGTGAGCAAAAGGGTACATTTACATTATTTTAATAGAAATTATTTCTCTATAGTCAATGCAAAACCTCAATGGTCCATCATTCTTCTTAGAAAAGGGAAACGAGGCTCCCCATGGAGAAACCCTATAGAGAATAAATCCCTTATTAATAAAATCATCAAGTTGTTTATTCATCTCCACTAATTCCATAGTTAGTATCATATAAGGATTATTTAATACTATTCATCCACCAGGGATTAAATCAATAGTAAATTCAACTTTAGGCTCTAAAGGGGTTTAATGTATTTCCTCCGGAAAAACATCAATGTATTCCTATAAAATTTTTACATACCCAATTTTACGATTACCTTGCTTATCTAGAGATTTTTATTTCCTCCTCCACAATAATTTTATTCTGTAAATCTACCTGGGGTGGATGTAGATAAGAAAATGATGATGATATTTCTTCTATAAATATAAGGGATTCTATATCTTCCCCATAAAACACGATTTCTTTCTTGTTACAATAAATTTTTTCATCATATTTTGAAAGCCATTACATACGAAGGAGTATATAAAATTCCACCATAGGTATGATGATAAGGTCAAAAAATAACGAATGTTTGTATGCCATAATGGGGAAATCCTAACACACATTTACTATAATAAGACATACCTTAGGAGTTTTTATTGAGAACTTCCTTATTAAATCAAACGGTAAATATCTATCTTTGATAGAAAATTTCGAAGATATAAAATATTGAGATGATCTATAATCAAATAATGTTTTGGATAAATTTGAAGATATGATTAATGTACATACTACCACATCGCGAGGAACTTATACTTCATATGTGGTGATCACATGAGCATTGAAATATCCTCTTGGACACTTTTGTGGTATATTCACTTTATTCATGGGACATTCATCCATAAAAATACGCATTTCATTACCATTGAAACATTTAAAATAATTGATTTGTTTCTTCCCCTTGAATTCATTAGCTCAATGGACCTTTTATGAACACTTGTAAAAAATTCCCAAACCTTTCAATCATTTATTAGGATGATTATTTCCACAATTATCACATAATGGGAATTACATCATTCCCATTTATTTTAGATAAGGAATTTTCTTTTAATTTAAGTTATTTTCTCATGAGGGGAGTATTTGTTAATGATTTTTTAAATTTACCCATTAAATTTTTTTATTTAATCTTCGTCCTTAGTATTTTGAATTAATGACAACCATGGACCAGTATCTCCCTTGAGACAATATTCTTTTTATACCAACTTTTCATTTTCATTTCATTCTACAGATAAGAATATCTTTTCAAGGGACTTGATCTAGTGATAAACTAAAACTATATTATTATTCCTACTAAATTATTGAGGATTTTACCTCATTAAATGATCTAAAATAGTGGTAGTATCATTATTCATTATATCCTCAGTAAGGAGTCATAATATGGTCATGATCTGCTCATCCCCAATAGTGACTAAGTAGACTTGTTCAATGGATAAGTCCCTATATTTTATTCATGTATTGATTTAGTATCATCCATTATGAACCATTAATAATTTGAGGAATATTCTATGTTTTCTCATAATCATCATGAGTATTTATCCAAAAATTTACTATAAAACAATATTGTAATTCTAATTTTTATTTAACATATAGTTCCCATGGATTATACTAAACATTTTCGGATAAAAACTATAACCACCCCAACCACAGAATCCCAGAGTTGATGGATATTTTATTACAATATCATATATAAAAGATATCACATCACCAAGGATCAATAAATTTATTAGTCTTGAATAAATATAGTCATAAATGGTTTCTTAATGAGTTGGTAATGAAACAATAAACAAAAAAAAAATGAAAATAAACTTCTTTGTGGACACATAATCAAGTATTTCATCTTCAAAACATGAGGAAGGAAAAAAATGAAATGATGATCTCAAATTCTTAGTAAGGTTTACATGAATCAATAATAAGCGAAGAGAAGTCAATAAGTCATAATCATAATGGGAAGATAAATTACTAACAAACATATGCCATCAATAATCTGAAATGAAAATGAATCTATATATTATTTAATAGTGAAAATAACATGGAATGTATTAATGGAACACTAAATGAATAGAATTATTTATTTTTACATCACATATCTGAAGAATGTACCATTATACCGTTAAGATGGTTTATGTTTGTGGGTGGAAACCCATCTGATTCTTCTTGGAAACAAATACAGAGGATTTGCCACCAACTGTTTTGTCTCATGAGAAATATTGATTCATTTATGGGATATATATAAATAAGACCCACCCATCCAAACGTTTCCAAATGATTCTTCATACATATATTTTAATTCATGAATTACATGATTTATCAACATATCTATATTGATTAGAAAATACAGATTTATCAATATTTCAACAGTTAATAAAACATTCCAAGAAAACAGTATATGTAAATATTAGTATACTTCAAAGAAAATAGTCATATACATGATACACTACATATGTACATTTTATGAAATTTTTTAAGGATTATGTCCATAATTAAAAATAATGTTTACAAACACCACCTATAAGGAATAAGTGGTGAATAAGGACCAATCAAAGTTAATATCATAATGTTGTCTATGATAGAATTGGTTTAAATCATAAATTGACATTAATAAGTAAAAATAGGCATAAATAATGATAAATTATGACAAAATGAAGTCGATACATCTAAAATAAGTGTTTAATAAACTAAAAAAATGAGACACTTTGGTGTAGTTTAAGGAAAATATTAAGAAGTATTTAAAAATGAAAAGGTATAACTGACTGTATAAAAAAATAAAAATTAACCTAGATAATTTTTCATGATAAGACCATTGATTTTATAAAAGAATTTTTTTCTTAAAATATATTATTTGTCATACTTGAAAATGGTCATGCAATTGGGAAGTTCCCTTTAATAGGGTTTTCTTATTCGGAGGAATTGAGGTTGGAATCTTATAAAAAAAGTATTTACCCATCAAATAAAGAGTAGTTGAGATAGTTACATATTTATTTAACATGGAAAAATAATTTATGATGATTAAATATAAGATATAAAAATTAAGTTGGGTTAAACAAAGAGAAATCATAACCCGAATGAAAAATGTAGGTTCCGGGAGAATCCCTTACCCTACCTCTAAAAATGTTCATCCCCCATACTTAATGTCCTAGATAATGAAATTAGATTGATTAAAAATTGAATTAAAGTCTACACAAACATGTATTTTATTTATTTTAATTTTATTAAGGTAATTTATGGCCTTTTTGGTTAGTTATGAGATTCAATTCTGTCGTTTAGAAGTGTACATTTCCTTACTTCACTTGACTGTTTCACTTGTATACATGTATGAAGGATAATGTCAAATAGAAATTGTAATCCAGAATTCAAATTATATCTTATTAATGATATTTTAGGAGATTAAAAGGCCTTATATATAATTTTGTTTCTATATTTGAGGATGATTTATTAGATTTATTTTAATGATATCTTTTTAGATTATTATATTTTTTTCAATAATCACAGATTTGGTTTGTCTTATGATTTTATATTATGTATTTATATAATATTTATAGAATATTAAATAAGTTTTAATGAATATATTATAGACTATTTTAACCATAAAAATTGTTTTCTGACTAGCATTGTATGTGGGTTTGAAAAAGTAATACTCATTATCCACAAAGGAGGTAAATTGACACCTCTTGGACAACGTTTTAATTTTTAGAATAAGAAGGGAAAGGTAAAAGAATTTATGGTTGATATACTATTAACATAATAACATTTAAGTATATAAATGATATTGTATTTAGCATGTCAATTTGGATAGGGGATATGAGGGAAGGAAACTAAGATATAATAAATTAAAAGAAATTAAAAGGGGAGGATTAATGGCCTTACCTATTGATTTATTCTCATGAGAACCTCCTTAAGGGACTTTGAAATGGTATTTTGGTGGGAAAATAAAGACCAGGACGTGGCGAAGAGTCTTGAGAGAGGAATTTTGGAATAAAGTAGACAATAATAAAGGATTTGGAGGGGTGAGGAGATGGGTGGTGAGGGGTAGTATTAATAGTGGATGAGATGGTTGTTTTTTTATCATTTTATTTATTAGTTTATTATATTGGTTCAAGACTATGAAAAGTGATTATTCTCCTAAATAAATATATTAAATAGATAAGGCGAGTTCTAAATTATGGTTCTTACATTAGCAATGAATCAATAAATATTCTAATTAACTTATAAAGTATATATATTACAAATTACATTATTTTTCTATTAAAAAAACTCAACTATTTTATAAAAATATTAAAAAATCACACTATCCTTTTTTATATTATAATAATAAAAAATGGACCCTATTTTGTGAAAAAAAATTTATTAATATGATAAATTTAATTTTTAATTAAAATCATCATTATTTTTGAAAAATAAAGATTTTACAATTATTAATGATTTTATAACACTTTGAAAAATTAATTAAGGTCTCATAAAAATATATTATAATCATAATACAATGAAATATTAATTTATGAATCTACTTTATGAATGTAAATTTCTTTTCAATAATTATATTAATTATGAAATTATATATAAAAGTTTTATGTTTTACAAAAATACAAACACAAAATTTATCATCTAAAAAAATTCATTTAATTATAATATTGTATAATTATATTATATTTCCATTTATAATATCCCATAACTTCATTTAAAATTTTATAAGTTGGGGTACTATTCTACTCGATAGTTTACTATTCCTAAGGGATATGTTACTATTCCAACAGTCATACTTAATATTATATTAATGTTTTAAACATAGTGTTGCATAAAGAATAAACTAATAAGATATTAAATTTTAAAAGAGACATACTGTAACACCCCAGGTAAATAAAGAATATTAAATTTTCATATTTATCCATATTTGTGAATAAAATATTAATATGACTTTAAAGGGGATGCTATGCTCGATGGCATACCCAACACGCAACAACAAGTTTTTTGGGAATCTTACGTTGCACTCTAATAATAAAATAATATTATTTCAAATGGTAGTTAACATGTAGCCGTTGTATTGGCGGGATTGGATAGAAATAACTAAAATATGATTATATATGTTTTTTAATGTTTTTAAATTTATCCAATAAAAGCTAAAGACTTAAAAGACGGAAAGAATTAAATTTTAGGTGTATATGCCCTAGTTTTCACTAAAGGTTCACTTATCACCTTTTAATGGAGAACTGTCATTAAATATAGTTTTGATCACTCTTATACATTCTTTTGGACCAAATAAAACTCTTATTAAGAATCGGGACATCAAATTTTACTTTGTGTAATTTTTTTTGGTATTTTTCCGATAAAGTTCATTTTTTAATGAATAGTGTAGAATGTTGTGTTTTAATTCAAAACCACTTTTTAATATAATTTATTTATATGATTAGATAATATTTTGAATTGGTTTTAAAGTGAAATTAGAAAATATTTTTACCATTAAATCTAATAGTGGTCGTTGGAATTAATTTCACTTTGAAATCAGACTTAAACTAGTGTCAATTTTTTGATACTTATTGTTTTATAAAAACACGCTATTTTCTCTGACAGCGGGAATTAATTATTAAATTAATTAATGTGACTAATATTTTTTGAATTTTGTAAAGCGGACTTCATTTTTGAATTCGGAATTTCAAATATAGCTTAGGGTGAATTTTTGGGATTTTTCTGAAAAACATCAATTTTTGATGAATAGTGAAACCACTAAGTGGTACTTATAATAGCTGATTTTTTTTGTTTAAATGATATTTTACCACTTATGTGTTTTGAATTTCAAAAATCCGACATACATGGTTGTCATTAAGAAGTAAAATGTGGTTCAATGGGATAAAAATAATTTTTTGGTAAATAGTAACTTATTAAGTTTTTAATCGCGATTAGTGGTAATTAGTGTAGTTTAAGGTAAAAATAATGCTTTAATAATATAAGATGAGCTTGACACATGTCCTACCCTCTTTGGTTGTGTCATGGCCGACCAAGACAAGCCATGGGTCAGCTTGGGGACCCCATGGAGACACTTTGGTTGGGAAATGACATAAATAACTTTTTATTTAATGTAAAAGTCAAAATGACACAAACATCATATGTTTTACAAAAACAATTTTTACATGGGGTTATAATGATCATATTTTTTATTATAAATAATAATTGGAAATCTAAAAAGATTTACTACATCATAGTATTTTTTTTATAATTTTTAGACATTATATAAATTAAATTATTTATGACATAATAATGATGCAGCGATGACATCATTATTTGACGATTTAAATAAAATGGAAAGATAATGTAAATTCTATGAACTAGACATGTCAAAGACTTATTGGATGGGTGGATTTCGAACCCTTATCACATTATCCACGAATTATATCAATGTGGGACCTTTTAAAACCGAAACACATTTTCAAATAAAGTAACATTTCTTTACTTTCCAAAAGTACCCTTCCTCTCCTCTTATAAAAGGCCCCCACCTCTACCTCATTTCACACACTCCTCAAGCCTTTGGCTCGGCCAAACCCTGCCCATTTAATCTCTCCACATTCCTTTCCTCATCCTAGAGGATTCCCTTTGGGAATAATCCTTTCAAAGGAAGCCTTTAGGCTCAAATAAAAAAGAGTTACACTTTTAAAGGTAATTCATTCTCTCATGTTCATTTGTATTATTTTGCTTCTCCAACCCCCTAAAATCTTTTTATTTACTTATTTTTTAACAACAACAGTATCTTCAATATACTAGGATGTTGTTATAAGATTTATTCGAGCTACACTCTCACACAACTACATCAAATGGTTAAAGAACATACGGTTTCCGTGGATGGAGAAATTATGCCTCCCGAAACGATGATTGTTCAATACTCATTTAACACCTTCAAAGGTGGCCATTATGATGTCACTATTTTTATATATGATATATAATATGTTTATGTTTTACTTATGCTTCTGTATTTTTCATTTGTGTCTTACCTTTATGGCTCCCATTATGGTTATATGCGATATCTTCATTTTAGGAAGTGCGGACTACCGCCCCCTCAAAGTGATGTGATTCATTAATGCCATACGTGGGACGTATAAAGGATGGATTTAATGTTATTATATATGATGTTATACTGGAATTATTATATACCTCTATATCATTATTATTTCTTTCCATTAAAGTATGATATAGAAATGAAAGTAGCGTTCATGCGTACGTACGGCTTACCGTCTCCATGAACGGTGCATTTCATTTCTTATCCCCAAATGTAATGTACTATTATATGTATATGTATATAATGGATATATATGATGAATTATACATATAAATGATGAATATAATTCTGTAATTAAAATATACATACCTCTCATTTAGTTTTAATTCCATTAATATGACAAAGAAATGAAAGTAGCGTTCATGCGTACTTACGGCTTACCGTCTTCATGAACGGTGAATTTAATTTCTTACCTCTAAATGATTATGTGATATTATAAATACATTTATATTCTAGATATATATGATATATATGATATCCAAATCAGGAATGTCATTCTGGATATAAAGAACCTTTGACCACACGAACAACATGTAATTGTAAGAAGTCCACTTTCGACTTAAGAACCAAATATCGACAAAACAATCATTATTAACTTAGATGATTACCTAATGTTTACAACATATCAATAATTGATATAAAAGGAATAATGAACTTGGAAAAGGTTCTTAAGAAAGTATAAATTAACTCAAGTTTATTATTCAGGAGATTAAAGAACGGTCGGGTCGAGTCGGATACGAGGTAAGGGATCCTACTCCTCTCTTTCTTTCTAAGTACACACTTTTATGTCATTCCTTTTAAAGCTCATCTTTATTGTTATTGGTATGATATTTTATATTAAATTTACTGTAATTATTATGTTCATGTGATGAGAGACCGTATTCTCTCTCATTAATCTATTTTGGAAGTTTTAAGTGGCGCTGATAGGCTGCCGAATTTTCGTAAGAGATCTAACCTCTCTCTTTCTCTTTAAGTACCCCCCTTTATGTATCTTCTTTTAAGCTCCTATTTTTTATGATGGGGGATGTTCTTTCATATTCCTCTTTCGATACATTTTGTTGTAATGTGATGAGATACCCTATTTGATCTCATCAATCCATTTTTGGAAGTTCTATGTGGCGCCGTTAGGATGCCGAGTTTTCGTAAGGGATTTTTCATCTCACATTTATTCCCATGAGATTTATGCTACATTTGCCACAATTTCTTTGAGTGGTGTATGTACTGCCATTATTCTACACTTTGTGTAATATACTTTCCTTTATGAGTATTTACATCAATGATTTATTGTCCTTCTTTCATGGGGTGTATGTTTTGAAAGATACCCAAGTCGGTAAGGGAACCTTTCACCCTCCTCTTCTTAAAAGACTTCTTTGTTGGGTCTTTTAATTTAAATATTGTTATGTTGGGATATGTTCTCATATATCCTTATTGATGTAAATTTTATGTCCAAGTGATGATATGCACTTTTTTATCTCTCATCAACTCATTTTGATGTGATGCCGTTAGGCTGTCAAGGGAACTTTTTAATCAAATTTCGATTTCATTGGGTTCAACAAGTAGTCATTGAATATGTCATCCATTGAATATGTGTGAATGACCTTTTATTGTTTTACACTTAATATCCACTTATATTGGGTGTATTTATATTTGTCACACATATTTTTGAGATTTATTTGCCCTTAATTTAAGGATACCTTCTTTATAAGGGATTTCATCACATTTGACATTTCTATTGAGGGTTCATTGTTGTTATGCACCAATTCACTCTTATATGGTGTATATACTTTCCTTTGGAGTATTATATCATGAATCCATTTATTCTCATGATATTATAAAGTTCTAACTAAATGTTATTCCTCAATTATTGTATTCAAGTGTCACTAATTTTGGTAAAACCCCTTTAACCAAAATATCGTTTTAAATGTTTTAATTATTTGTTCTTATTAATATCCATGTTTTAAAAATGGTTTTAAGGATTTATTTATATGGATATTAATGGTTTAAAATTTTAAGCTTCAAGGAGGTATGGGACACTTTGATTCAAAAATATCTTTTAAATGTTTTAAATGGTTTTGAAAATGGTTTTTTTATGGATTCATTATTTCAATATCCTAAAATGTTATATTGTGATTGAAATGTGGAAATGTTATATTTCCTTTATGAATGTTTTATGTGATACATTTATGTTGTGGTTCTTGCGCATTGTTATGAAAATGGGTGGTTCCGTGATAAACTAAGGGCGGGTGAGCCCGATATAGCTCTCCAATGCATTGGGTAACGCGAAGGAGTGAAACATTAAGGTTTCTCCGAAGAGATTTAGGGAATATACTGTGATGCGTATTCCAAACGTAACCAAGAGGGTTACTCCCTACGTAAGAATGTTATGAATGCATCAAGTTACCTTTATGTCATATGATTTCTATGATTTTATGAGGTATGTTAAAGTGCCTATGTTTTATGGGTAAAGTATGATTTCATTCTTATGTATACATGTACTCATGATTCCTTTCCATATTTTTATATCCCTTGCTGAGCTTTTTATGCTCATCCCAAGTTTTTGAAATGTTTTTCACCGGTCAAGGGAAGGGTACATGATGTGATGATAGTGTCAAGGATGTGTCAAGAAAGAATCCATGTTTTATTTTAAATATGTTTCCGTTGATGGGAAGAATGAATACTGTCTTTCATGTAACCACTTTGTCTAAATATGGAATGTAATGCAAGTTTCATGATCTAATTCTCTAAAACTCTAAACCTGAAAAGATCCTCAATGTGTAATCTTGTAATAACTCAAGATTAAGTAAGGTTTAAGGCTGGGGCCTTATAGTTGGTATCAAAGGCCGGTTTAGATAACTTTAGAGGTTAGGGTATTCTTTAAGCATAAGTGACATTACCATAATGGTTAGGATTTCAGAAAGGGTCCTAATTTTAGATAAAGTGAATGAGTAAGTATATCTTAGTGTTTAACTTCCTCATTAGTACATGATGGTTTTGTTGATATACTCACACGGAACTTTTTGGTTTTAGTAAATAGCTGGATCTAGCAGGCACCAAAGTGACAATGGGTTTGAAGGAAACTGTGGTGGTTCTCTGATTAAGATACTGGATGAGATGGGGGATTCAATGAGGAATCTCATAGTTGTTTTAAACCAACTATCAAGGATTCATGATCAATCACTTCAACCTTGGTGATTTCTCTAATGGATCATGTACGAGATGGCCAACTCGATGTGGAAATTCAGATAATAATTATTAAGGTAACCATTAGGGTTTATATGATCCTTACTTTTGAGGTAATTATGGGTTATTATATGATATGATGGAAAATAAAGGGCATGAGATAAACTTGAGGTTAAAATATGTTATGATTATTCTTGAAGATTTTATCTCATTTTGGGGAATGTTTTAAGAATTATATAGTTTTGGAAAAAGGACAACACGTAGACCGTGTGACTACTCGTCGCGTCGGACAAAGCTGCGGGAATCGAACCCATAACCAAAGTGCGACTGGTATTTATCGCCTACCACTGGACTACGTGAAGTCCCTGGTTAGTTTGACTGATTCTTTCTAGTTATATGATTTTATGAATTAAGAGTAAGTTGATTTTGGGTTATTTATGAAAATTATTAACCTATCTTGGAGGATATGTGATTAGGTTAATTACTTTTCAATACGAGACTTTAGGGGCAACTGATGTTGTTTGGAGATAAATGTTACGATTTAACTTGGAAGACTATGTGACTAAATCCTTCAAATATTTGGGTTTCAATCTTATATTGGTTTAATTTGAAGAATTTTATGGACAAATTGATTATAGAATGGTCCTCGTTGAACTTTGGGTTTTGTTGGACAAATTTTGGAGGTTAAGAATAGATTTTATTTTTATAAAGGGTTATCCTTTTCTGGATTATCTGACCTTGTACTAACCTTTTTGGTTTTGGTTTTGGTTAAAGCCTAAAGACATGGGATTTATATAGTTCTATTTGGTGGATTAGGTGATTCTCTAGAAGTTGATTATAGTACACTTAATGTGAACAAGTCTCCCTAAATACTCGTCTTTTGGAAAAAAATATGAGTTTGATTAAGGAATCTAGTAAAAGTTGAGAGTCAACATGATAAGTGATTATGTTTCCTTATGAATAAATTCCTCAATAAAAAGTAACTTAAAAAAAATGTTGTCTATTAACTTTTCCTACTGGGGAATCGAATACCGTTTAACCCATCACAAGTTTGTGATTTTCTTGTGGTTAACTTTCTCCTAAACATGTTTTCTATCACTCTCCATCAGAACATGACCCTATGTTTTCTCATCCATGTCCATGTTTTCCTACATGGAATCCTAGTATGGGTTAACTCGGGTGACCTCTGTACTTAACTTCCTTTATTTTAAAGTGATTGTTTTACCGACTCTTGTTCCGATGTGGGACTTTCAAGGATGTTTCCAAGCTCAATTTTAAAATTGCGAGGACGCAATTCCCAAAAGGGGGGAAGGATGTAACACCCCAGGTAAATAAAGAATATGAAATTTTCATATTTATCCATATTTGTGAATAAAATATTAAAATGACTTTAAAGGGGACGCTATGCTCGATGGCGTACCCAACACGCAACAACGAGTTTCTTGGGAATCTTACATTGCACTCTAATAATAAAATAATATTATTTCAAATGGTAGTTAACATGTAGCCATTGTATTGGCGGGAATGGATAGAAATAACTAAAATATGATTATATATGTTTTTTAATGTTTTTACATTTATCCAATAAAAGCTAAAGGCTTAAAATACGAAAAGAATTAAATTTTAGGTGCATATGCCCTAGTTTTCACTAAAGGTCCACTTATCACCTTTTAATGGAGAACTGTCATTAAATATAGTTTTGATCACTCTTATACATTCTTTTGGACCAAATAAAACTCTTATTAAGAATCGGGACATCAAATTTTACTTTGTGTAATTTTTTTTGGTATTTTTCCGATAAAGTTCCATTTTAATTAATAGTGTAGAATGTTGTGTTTTAATTCAAAACCACTTTTTAATCTAATTTATTTATATGATTAGATAATATTTTGAATTGGTTTTAAAGTGAAATTAGAAAATATTTTTACAATTAAATCTAATAGTGGTCGTTGGAATTAATTTACTTTGAAATCAGACTTAAACTAGTGTCAATCTTTTGATACTTATTCTTTTATAAAAACACGCTATTTGCTCTGACAGCGGGAATTAATTATTAAATTAATTAATGTGACTAATATGTTTTGAATTTTGTAAAGCTGACTTCATTTTTGAATTCGGAATATCAAATATAGCTTAGGGTGAATTTTTGGTATTTTTCTAAAAAACTTCAATTTTTGATGAATAGTGAAACCACTAAGTGGTACTTATAAAAGCTGATTTTTTGTTTAAATGAAATTTTACCACTTATGTGTTTTGAATTTCAAAAATCCGACATACATGGTTGTCATTAAGAAGTAAAATGTGGTTCAATGGGATAAAAATAATTTTTTGGTGAATAGTAACTTATTAAGTTTTTAATCGCGATTAGTGGTAATTAGTGTAGTTTAAGGTAAAAATAATGCTTTAATAATATAAGATGAGCTTGACACATGTCCTACCCTCTTTGGTTGTGTCATGGACGACCAAGACAAGCCATTGGTCAACTTGGGGACCCCATGGAGACACTTTGGTTTGGAAATGACATAAATAACTTTTTATTTAATGTAAAAGTCAAAATGACACAAACATCATATGTTTTACGAAAACAATTTTTTACATGTGGTTATAATGATCAGATTTTTTATTATAAATAATAATTGGAAAGCTAAAAATATTTAATACATCATAGTTTTTTTTTATAATTTTTAGACATTAAATAAATTAAATTATTTATGACATAATAATGATGCAGCGATGACATCATTATTTGACGATTTAAATAAAATGGAAAGATAATGTAAATTATATGAACTACACATGTCCAAAACTTATTGCATGGGTGGATTTCGAACCCTTATCACATTATCCACGAATTATATCAATATGGGACCTTTTAAAACCGAAAAACATTTTCAAATAAAGTAATATTTCTTTACTTTCCAAAAGTACCCCTCCTCTCCTCTTATAAAAGGCCCCCACCTCTACCTCATTTCACGAACTCCTCAAGCCTTTGGCTCGGCCAACCCCTGACCATTTACTCTCTCCACATAACTTTCCTCATCCTAGAGGATTCCATTTGGGCAGAATCCATTCAAAGGAAGCCTTTAGGCTCAAATAAAAAAGAGTTACACTTTTAAAGGTAATTCATTCTCTCATGTTCATTTGTATTATCTTGCTTCTCCAACCCCCTAAACTCTTTTTATTTACTTATTTTTTAACAACACCAGTATCTTCAATATACTAGGATGTTTTTATAAGATTTATTCGAGCTACACTCTCACACAACTACATCAAATGGTTAAAGAACATACGGTTTCCGTGGATGGCGAAATTATGCCTCCCGAAACGATGATTGTTCAATACTCATTTAACACCTTCAAAGGTGTCCATTATGAAGTCACTATTTTTATATATGATATATAATATGTTTATGTTTTACTTATGCTTCTGTATTTTTCATTTGTGTCTTACCTTTATGGCTCCCATTATGGTTATATGCGATATCTTCATTTTAGGAAGTGCGGACTACCGCCCCCTCAAAGTGATGTGATTCATTAATGCCATACGTGGGACGTATAAAGGATGGATTTAATGTTATTATATATGATGTTATACTGGAATTATTATATACCTTTATATCATTATTATTTCTTTCCATTAAAGTATGATATAGAAATGAAAGTAGCGTTCATGCGTACGTACGGCTTACCGTCTCCATGAACGGTGCATTTCATTTCTTATCCCCAAATGTAATGTACTATTATAAGTATATGTATATAATGGATATATATGATGAATGGTACATATAAATTATGAATATAATTCTGTAATTAAAATATACATACCTCTCATTTAGTTTTAATTCCATTAATATGACAAAGAAATGAAAGTAGCGTTCATGCGTACTTACGGCTTACCGTCTCCCTGAACGGTGAATTTAATTTCTTACCTCTAAATGATTATGTGATATTATAAATACATTTATATTCTAGATATATATGATATATATGATATCCAAATCAGGAATGTCATTCTGGATATAAAGAACCTTTGACCACACGAACAACATGTAATTGTAAGAAGTCCACTTTCGACTTAAGAACCAAATATCGACAAAAGAATCATTATTAACTTAGATGATTACCTAATGTTTACAACATATCAATAATTGATATAAAAGGAATAATGAACTTGTAAAAGGTTCTTAAGAAAGTATAAATTAACTCAAGTTTATTATTCAGGAGATTAAAGAACGGTCGGGTCGACTCAGATACGAGGTAAGGGATCCTACTCCTCTCTTTCTTTCTAAGTACACACTTTTATGTCATTCCTTTTAAAGCTCATCTTTCTTGTTATTGGTATGATATTTTATAATAAATTTACTGTAATTATTATGTTCATGTGATGAGAGACCATATTCTCTCTCATTAATCTATTTTGGAAGTTTTAAGTGGCGCTGATAGGCTGCCGAATTTTCGTAAGAGATCTAACCTCTCTCTTTCTCTTTAAGTACTCCCATTTATTTCACTTATTTTAAGCTCCTATTTGTTATTATGGGGGATGTTATTTAATATTCATCTTTCTATACATTTTTTTGTAATGTTATGAGATACCCTATTTGATCTCATCAATCCATTTTTGGAAGTTCTATGTGGCGCCGTTAGGATGCCGAGTTTTCGTAAGGGATTTTTCATCTCACATTTATTCCCATGAGATTTATGCTACATTTGCCACAATTTCTTTGAGTGGTGTATGTACTGCCATTATTCTACACTTTGTGTAATATACTTTCCTTTATGAGTATTTACATCAATGATTTATTGTCCTTCTTTCATGGGGTGTATGTTTTGAAAGATACCCAAGTCGGTAAGGGAACCTTTCACCCTCCTCTTCTTAAAAGACTTCTTTGTTGGGTCTTTTAATTTACATATTGTTATGTTGGGATATGTTCTCATATATCCTTATTGATGTAAATTATATGTCCAAGTGATGAGATACACTTTTTTATCTCTCATCAACTCATTTTGATGTGATGCCGTTAGGCTGTCAAGGGAACTTTTTAATCCAATTTCGATTTCATTGGGTTCAACATGTAGTCATTGAATATGTCATCCATTGAATATGAGTGAATGACCTTTTATTGTTTTAAACTTAATATCCACTTATATTGGGTGTATTTATATTTGTCACACATATTTTTGAGATTGATTTTCCCTTAATTTAAGGATACCTTCTTTATAAGGGATTTCATCACATTTGACATTTCTATTGAGGGTTCATTGTTGTTATGCACCAATTCACTCTTATATGGTGTATATACTGTCCTTTGGAGTATTATATCATGAATACATTTATTCTCATGATATTATAAAGTTATGACTAAATGTTATTCCTCAATTATTGTATTCAAGTGTCACTAATTTTGGTAAAACCCCTTTAACCAAAATATCATTTTAAATGTTTTAATTATTTGTTCTTATTAATATACATGTTTTCAAAATGATTTTAAGGATTTATTTATATGGATATTAATGGTTTAAAATTTTAATCTTCAAGGTGGTATGGGACACTTTGATTCAAAAATATCTTTTAAATGTTTTAAATGGTTCTGAAAATGGTTTTTTTATGGATTCATTATTTCAATATCCTAAAATGTTATATTGTGATTGAAATGTGGAATTGTTATATTTCATTTATTCATGTTTTATGTGATACATTTATGTTATGGTTCTTGGGCATTGTTATGAAAACGGGTGGTTCCGTGATAAACTAAGGGCGGGTGAGCCCGATATTGTTCTCCAATGCATTGGGTAACGCGAAGGAGTGAAACGTTAAGGTTTCTCCGAAGAGATTTAGGGAATATACTGTGATGGGTATTCCAAACGTAACCAAGAGTGTTACTCCCTATGTAAGAATGTTATGAATGACTCAATTTACCTTTATGTCATATGATTTCTATGATTTTATGAGGTATGTTAAAGTGCCTATGTTTTATGGGTAAAGTATGATTTCATTCTTATGTATACATGTACTCATGATTCCTTTCCATATTTTTATATCCCTTACTGATCTTTTTATGATCATCCCAAGTTTTTGAAATGTTTTTCACCGGTCAAGGGAAGGGTACATGATGTGATGACAGTGTCAAGGATGTGTCAAGAAAGAATCTATGTTTTATTTTAAATATGTTTCCGTTGATGGGAAGAATGAATACTGTCTTTCATGTAACCACTTTGTCTAAATATGGAATGTAATGCAAGTTTCATGATCTAATTCTCTAAAAATCTAAACCTGAAAAGATCCTCAATGTGTAATCTTGTAATAACTCAAGATTAAGTAAGGTTTAAGGCTGGGGCCTTATACATACCATTCAATATTTTTGTGTTATAATCAATACATTTTGGCATTTCTTCTAGTGTTTCATTTTTTGTAAAATAACATGGGAATATGTGTATGGTAGGCTGATGATTAGAAATGGTCATAATTGGAGAATTGTTATGGATTTTTAGTATTTAATTTTAGGGTTGATAAATTGTCTATGTTGTAAAATTAGATGATTGTTGTGGAAATATTAAAAGTGAAGATAAAATTTTCAATGGAGTGTGCACATTGTTTACCACAAGTGAATACCATCCAATCAGTAATTGGATAGAGAATAATACCCATGCATTGTGTTTTTTATTGAAAAGAATGTGAATAGATGGCCATTAAGAAATAAATATATAATTCATGAGGAATGGGAAGAAGAAGAGGGGTTTTGAGAAGATGGTAGAATATATTTTTATTTGAGAATAGGCTTTGAATTTAATATTTTCTATACATAAATGTTTTACTAAATATTATTTTTTCCCTTAAAAAAGATGTCCAACCTAAAGGCCAGCCCTTAAAGACTCATCCCAAAGAACAGGTAAGAACTTTTGGGGATGACCATAGCTGATGGAACCAGCCTAGACCATGACAACATGTGGCATGAGTGGGTGCAGAATTGCATCAACATCCCCTCTGTATAAGGAACAAAAAGTGACAATGCCACCGTGTGCGGAAAAATGATGGAATAATAATTGTATGAGGTGGTAATAGGAGGGAGATAATAATTAATTTAGATTCTGGTCACATTAGTTGTTTTGTGTACCAATCCCTGACTGAACACATTTTCTATGTGGCAAAAGCAAGCTGTGTAATAATTTTCCCTTATCCAAAAATATCATGCATACCACTCACTATAAGATTATTTTATTTCATCCATATAATAAATATATACATTTATCTTCATCCTACAACTTTCATGATCTTCTTATTTATACTTGATCATAGATGAGACACTGATCGATTGGTTTAGGTCATATTATATTTTGTTTCTATTGAGATGAGGACAGTTCTATCACCTCGAACCACACATGAAACTATGTCTTTCTTGATTGTAGATAAACCAATGAACTCATCACATTAAAATTAAATTGTGAGTAACATGAAGCCATTCAGGCATGATCTAGATTGAGATCTGATATATAAAAATAATGTGATAATGTAATGAATAAGATTTTGACACTACAAAAGAATATCATGAACATGTGAATTTAATGTGCCACATTTTTTTACATATATTTAAGATACCATGAATAATTCGGAAGTTCAAATATTGTCTGAGACACATATTTGAATAGATATATTGGAAAGATTAATAAATAATTATTAAAACATGGATTATAGGTGATATAATCCTCTTATATATAGAGATATTATCAGAACAAAAAAATCTACAAAAAATATTTTTTAGAATCTCATTTTTGTACGAAATGGATTATTCAAGAACCTTCTGGTCCACGATGGGAAAAGGTTCACTGCATATAATACTTTCATGAAGAAGAAGAAGGATGTGCGAATTAATTTTTTGATATAATCTCTTGAGATTCTTTGGGATGGAAACTATTTCTGAAAAGCATTAGGGACAACTCTATAAAACATCTCATACGATTTCACAAAGATCTGATATCTGAAAAAAATCGGATTTGTGTGATTCGATTTAGATATCCATAAGGCAGTTTTATATCCATTGTAATTTAGAAATGGTTTTTGAGATAGTGAGTGATCATATCCTGGAAGGCATATAATGGGAAAATGACCCTTCATAGATATAATTGTCACACCCAATTGGGTTTGTGTGGAAAAATATCTAGAAAATGTTGTGTGTGTAGCCCATGTATCATAAGTTGTACAACCTCTCAAGTTAACACATATCACTTGAATGTGTAAATTCATGGAAGAAAACAAAATCTAAAGGGAAAATAAACAATGAGTGTGAACATTTTCTGTACGTGATGAAAGGTATAAGGTAGTGGGAATCCAATATGCAAGTATTCATTTATGATAATGCACAATCACGAGATACCTAAAATAAGATGTTCGGATTCCATACAATATATGGATGCCACATATTTTAATTGGGCTTGGGAAAGTATTGATATTATATAAAATTATCAAGATGAATTGTTGTAGACAAGTTGGTATTGATCAAAGTTAGGTTAGGACTTCATGAAGAAGGACAAATCATTTTAGTAATTGTTTCACCAAGGAAACTATTCAGTACTGATGATCAAAATTATTGTGCCAGATGAATAGTATTGACCAGTGACTGTTGGAGGTACATGAATAGGTACCCAAGCAAGTTAGATTTATTTAGATCATGTATGAATATATAAACATAATCTTGTAGTGGTTCAGTCATTGAATAGTGGCGAAGTCTTCCAGTTAGATCCATCAGTATTCAAAGTCTTCTGGTTGGAAGTACAAAAATATGGATTCTGACATATGGAGCCAATGTATGGAGTATTCTGGTTGGTTCCAAAATAAAATTGTGGTGTATTAATTGGATCCAAATCCAGTATTGTCACTTGTGGAGGTAGTGAAATATAATGTAGAATCTATGTTGGATGAATAACTATAATATAAAGGAGTATATCTTATGTAAAAATAGAGAAATACTTTATAATGGTATTTCTGTTACTACCACTACACATGAAGTGATATTGAGATATAATAATTAGTGGATTGAGAACAATAAAAAATTTTTTAGGTTAAAGTTGAAAGAAATAGGATTCGTGAAAAGAAACCATTAATTCATGCCTCCCCTCTTAGTGGTCAATCTGGTGTGGGTCTCTTCAGTTGGCTTCCACCTCAAGATGATTCTACTGTGTGTGGGAATTTTTTTTAAAATGAGGAGTTTGAGCCTACTATTTAATTAACATTAGTTCTTGCTAAATATCATCTTCATTGAGAACAAGGATATGTTCTTTCTCCTTGGGCATCTGGGTTCATTTCCCTTTGAGAGACATCCTTTTAGGTGACCATGACCAAGTGAATGAGGTTGTAATTTCCTAGGAAACCTCCATGGTGTACTATTGAAAAGTTGAGAATGTTCAATGTCCGCAACAATAGTGTGTGGAAGGATCTCATCGAAGAGGCTCCTGTGATAGAGTGAGTTTGTGACCGACCTCTATTTCTATCTGTAAGATATGCTATATGTGTTTGTTTTCATGATTTATGTAGAGTGTCCCAAATTTTTTTGAGGTGGCCATAGGTAACACATGAATTATGGTGATTTTTTTTATTGGTGAGATGAGCCTTGAGAATTTATTACTTAGAGCCTCCTTAATTATACCTATTGGGTGAAACACATGAATATTTTTATTAGTTTTTGATTGAGAATGTTAAAGAGTGTTTGATGTATTCGTGCTTGGTTCAACATTTGATTTCTCAATGGAAAATTATGATAGTAAACCTTCATGGAATCATGAGTTTTTGTGAACCTCCTTTCCAATGGTAGGCATATGCTGGAACTTTTTTTGTGATAACGTGGAATGCATTTTGGTCGAGATGATGGGATTTTAGAATCACCCTCACCTTTTGATGTAGAATTGGTGCCTGCTAAGATACTATCTTATAGAATTAATTCATATTCAGTAACCCTTAAAAATTATTCAATGAGGCTTGTTTCCCCTATGTTAGGAATGAATCAAAATAATATATTGATATGAACACCTATTATTTATTATAGGTCTTCCATATATTTGTGGATTTGTTCATATCACATATTCTTTCCCGATGGTACCATAAGTATATATAAGGAGATAACCAATTTTATTATTGTTTAGTGATTTTAAGTCTTAATAGTACTATGGTTTAAATCCATATTGCTGGGAACTTTGTTGTTTGTCACTATGTAGGGAGGATTTAGTTGTTTTTGGAGTCAAAATTTGGCCCTTGAGAAAATATTTATATATATTTTCAGGAAAGCAATGAAAATTCACTTAGATATTTATCTTTTAAAGAGACTTGTAATACCTTATGTGGTCTTGTAATAAAGGTCTAAGTGGTGCCTTTTGGGGCTGAGAAGTCATGACCACTTGATTATTGGGATTAATGGGACCTATCATTGCTGATATGGGTATTATTAATGAGAAAAGCTTTATAGTTGATTTAAAATGGGAAAAAATTATGAATATGGTCTTAGTTTATATTAAATATCCCCCCAAAAGACACATGGAATTTTTGGATGGTTGGGATATATTCTACTAATTACAAAATAGATTTATAAATAATTACTCCTAAAAGAATGTTTTATTAATGAATATGGATTTGGATAAAGGGTTGTACAATATTTTGGGGAATATAGTCAAATTTTTATGTACGCAAGTATATTTAGGGGGAATATAACCATATGAATACGGGTGTAGAGGGTTTTATGATATTGGGTTTGACCTTTGAGGAGGCGTTCGATGTATCATGGAAAAGAATTATACAATCCTATATAGTTCATGTTGTGAAATTTTTGGTCTTGTGGTTGGTCCATACCATGAAGTTTAACATTGTGTTGTAAAGTTGTTATCTTGCATTTTTTCAATGTTGGACTAATAGATAAATTTCATGAAATGGGTGATTACAATGGACTGACTGGGGATTATGCATTGGGGCTGGAATTATGGATACATATCACTAGGATGTGATCACCAATGTGTGTATAATAGATTAAGGATTACAAATAAGTTAGAGTCATAATTTTTGGTATGATCCTTCCATCAATTTGCAGAAGTATTTGGGTTAATGGGGGAAATTTCCCCATGCGAAACATTTGTTGGTTATATGAAAGGGTATTCCGTTATAATAGTTAGAATTGGGTGATCTTGAGTTGTTCTTACACATTGGTTTATTCTACCTTGGTACATGTGTGTGTTTAACTTAAAGAGATGCAATTACCTGAAATGTTATAATTAAAATTTAAAATATATATTAAATAAATGTATTAATAATTAATATTGTTTTAGAAAACACATGCACTTATTTTCTTTAATTATATCCTTTTTTGTACTTTATTGATCTTTAATTATCACTACCATTGATAATATAACTGTTGAATAGTGTTTCGTATGATTAATACAAATACAGGGTTTATACAATTCCAATTGGAACAAAGGATGTAATGGCCTCAACAAGTAGCATCATACCCTATGAAGTGAATTTATCAAGGAATTAAATGTACATAGCATCCCTAGTGTTTGAATTTGAAATACCCCCTTATGAGATCCATCAACTTAAGTAGGAGAGAAACTGTGTATGGGAGAAGTTGAAGCTCATCGAGAACATGAGCCAAACCGTGTTGGTCGAACCACCCCTGACAGTCTCACCATCAAATAGATTACTCTTAGATAATTTTATAGTGTATTATAGGTAGATTTATTATGAACCTAATGAAATTAATTTTTATATAGAATAAGGAATATATTTTCCTCTTATTCCTACATTATAAATTATTTTGATTTTGATAAAAAATTCAAAAATTGAAATTTTAGTTAAAATTAAATTTAAGGATTTTATTAGGATGAATAAATTAATTTCTGAAATAAATAATGTTTTATTGAAATATTTTTATTAAATATTTTTTTATAAATATAAATTACTATAATATTTTTATGAAGACAATTGTAATTTTTATAAGGGATCAAAAATTTTATTGTAAAAAAACTATAATTTCTTAATAAATGTCAGATCTTATTTTAAAAGTGAGAATAAAAATATTTAAGTTGTTTTTTATAAAATGGATATTAATTTTGGAATCATATCATCAAAATTATCTAGATGTGAATTTTTCATAATTTTTTTAAGAGAGTCAAATTTTTAGGTAAAAATTAAATACCATATAAATATATAGTTTATTTTATGACATCATAATTACCATGTATTGATGTAATAAATACCATAAAAGTTATCCAAAACTAGATATATGTTTTAAATTTAAAATAATTTATGTTTTTCTTATTTGATAATTTTTTCAAATCATTTGTGAATTTTCCAAAACCATTAAAATATTTTAAGTTGATAAAATCATTTATTTATGAGTGTAACTCACATCCACATAAAAAGGGGAATTATTTTATTGAATTCAGACCATAGAATTTTAAATAAATGATAAAAAATCTCATTTGAAAAAGAAACATGTGAAAAAACTATGGTATGGTTTGTGGGTTTCGTTATATTTTTAAGTGGTGGCCAAAATTAATATAATAAAGAAATCCCCCTCATTTCCTATATAAATCCAGAAAAAAACCAATTTCAATTAACAAAACACCATGTCTTATGTCCATAAACTACCCTATACTCTTTATTGTAATCCCAAGGAACCCTAATTATCTCAAGGATCCTATCCTATACATTAGGAGTCACACACTCAAGTGTGGTACCTTCTTCTCTTTCTTTCAATTCATTAACCTTCTTTGAAAATTTTCATCTTAATTGAAATTTTTTATAATTTAATTTATTTATAAACATCCCCAAACATTCCAATTAATGTTATTTAAGTTATATATCATTTATTCTCTTTCATTTTTACCTTTTTCTAATCATTTATTGTGCCTAAATTTTCTAAGGCATCATCATCTTTTCTTCTTTATTCATGTTTCTTTATGATCTTATACCATTGATCTCCAATTATTAATGCATATATATTAGTTTTCATGATCCCATTAATGAAAATTTGATGACTAAATTATGGGATACCTATTTACTCCTCATTGAACCATTTTTATTAATTTTTACCTAACATCATTTTTCTGATGAAATTTCACCAAGATTTTCCATTTCAAATCAATCATGTAGTGAATTCCATACCCATTTACTATCAATGTTATTAACATTTATAAACAAATACATCGTTATTGGGGAGGTAAATGTATTTATTTCCCTCTCCTTAATTATTTAATATAATATTATGATGAATGAAACCATGTTTTATGATATATGTGGTGCACTTAAGCATGATAATAAATTGAATGTGATGGGTCCACACCGAGTTATATAGCTCTAGAATGAAATTGGTAATGTTTAGTATCATGATACATCATGTTGGTATAGTGAGTGAAAATGATTCCATTATATAACCTTTTCCATTATTAGGTATTGGTAGTTATCCTTGACTAATGCTTATGATGCAATGTTTTAAGATGTTACCACATTTCCCATGTTGCCTTCATGTTTATCATGCTATATTATTCTCATTATTCTCATTTATGATTCCTTCTGATTTTATGCCCATTTTATTTTTCTAGTTTTAAATTTATTATTCTCCTTATGTTATTCCATTTTTATTCCCTTACTAGAATTTATAGCTCACCCCTTTCTTATATATGTCATAAGGTTATCCTCTGTAGTTTTAAGTTCAATGGATTATTATGATATTGTTAAAGAAAGTATTCACATAAAGATATTTTATTTAATGTTTTAATTTTTTATGTAATATATATAATTACCAATTACATTAGGCATTTTGATCTTCTGGAATATATTAAATGTAATGTTATGTTATAAATTTTGTATTAAGTTGTAAAAAATATTTGGGTTATTATATTCAATATAATTAAAAAATTTAGTTAGTTTTTGGGAATAAGATTAGAAAACTATAGAGAAATCACTAGGGATAAGTCTGTGTATAATAAAACATCACTAAATTTTTGTAATAATAGATTAAGTGGTTTTTCGAGAAAATACATCCCTATCTGGACAATAAAATTGGAAATGATTTTTGAACAGATGTACCATTAGGTAACAAATCTGACAAGGTGTGGCAGGAATGACATGACGTAACCTATTAATGAAAACAATCCTTACTATGATTCTAATTTAAAATTCTGAGTTCATATTCTTTGGTGAATTCAAAAGCTCATTATGAATAATTATTTATGGAAGAAATCCCATAATAATATATGATATCAAATATGTCATGGATAACATATAATTAAGCCTAAAAATTCATAAGTTAAGAAATAAATATAATTTGTATTTTATACCTTTAATGTAATTCGATTACGCATTATGTGATTAATAGTATAAAAATACTCATCAATTAGCCTATTTTTCATGAAGAAAATGGTTGTAACTAGAATGAAAAAGTGAAAGGAAATGTTATCATACAATTTTCAATGAATTTCTTCATATTATGAAAGTTTAGAAAGCTATTTAAAACCAACACAAAGAATTGAAATAGAGATGTCAGTGGAAATAGTAAATGGGTCAATTATTTCACCCAAGTATATAACTCATCTCCTTTCATCATTTGAGGGATAAACTTACCAGAGAACTATTCAATACTACCTGTAGTGGAATTTTAAATAATTATGGGAATGGATTTGGATTTCCTATATGGAGACAACATAAATTTCTATATGAAGTAAATCACGTTCCATATTAGGAATCCTCCCACAATTCTATACAAGATAAAGGAAAAAGATGAATCTTTTTTATAACCAACATTAGATGTTTAGAAATTATTTTCGTATGATCAAGAATATATATCTCAAATGATTGTGTATAATGAAATGATCATACTTGTAGACATTCCAATTATGAAGGAATATAATTATGTGTTTCTAGAATAATATCTTGGTCTTCCTCCTAGCCAAGAGGATGAGTTTTCACTCAAGCCTATACATGGGTAATTTCTATTATCCAATAATACATATAGAATGGATGTTATGGAAAATGATAGGATAAATAATCAAATATAATAGAGTATGTATAAAGGGGTCAGATTTCTAAGTGCTTCACCATGGGGTTTACCCATCCTCTACGTCAAGAAGAATGATGGGCGGATTCACCATTTAATTGATACACATTACCACAATAAGATCATGATATAGAAAAAGTATCATCTACCATTGATTTAAGTATTATTTGATCAACAATGAAGATGAAAATATTTCTCTATGATAGATCTACGGTTGGGGTATTATAAATATAGGGTGAAGAATGAGGATATCCCCATGATTGATTTTTATATGAGTTATATGAACTATGAGTTTATTATAATGCCATTAGGACTCTGTAATGATCCCGAAATATTGATGGATTTGATGAATAATGTATTTAGAGATTACCATAAAAACACTATGCTAGTATTTATCAATGATATTCTAATATACACTAAAAGTAATGAGAAGGATGTGGAAAATCTGGGCATGGTGCTAAGAATCTTTTGAATTAAGAAGATTTATACCTATTATAGAAAATGTCATTTATGGTTTAAGGATGTTTCTTTCTTGGGTAATATCATCACATGAAATTGGATATTTGTGGACTCCTAAAATACATAAGCAATTTAAATATGGTTGAGGCCAAAATATGTGACAAATATCCATTGTATCTATGGATTATCTAGGTACTATCCTCAATTTTTGAGAAATTTATCACCATTGTCATAGCCTCTAACCAAGCTACCTCAAAAAAGAATAAAGGTTTCCTGGAATGATAAAAATGAATAGAGCTTATAGGTTTTGATGAATATGATAGATCAGAACCTATACTCACACTACCCACAAGTTTATAACCTTTTTGGGGATTCAATAATTATGTGATAAATGTCTTTGGATATTTTTTAATGCATAATGACAAAGTGATTTCCTATGACCTAATGTAGTTGAATATTCTTCAATAGAACTACCTAATTCATGGTCTTGAGTTATCTGTAGCGATATGGAAATAAAAATATAGCATCCTAATGTATTTGGGGAGAATTATGAAATAAATAAATATCACAAAAGACATAATTATATATTGACATAGAAAATGTTTAATATGAACAAATGATGATGGTTAGAGGAATTCAAGGACTATGAATTATCAATTCAGTTCCATCCCAAGAAAGATAATAAAGTGAAATATGCTCTAAGTAGAAAGTATCAAGTAATTAAATCACAGATGAGAATTCAGAATAATCTGATCTTCTTATACCTTAAGAGTATGGACATAAGAATCATAATGTAAGGAAAATAATCATTCCTTTAAGAATTGATTTTTGAAAAATATTTTTTTGTAAAGGTTAAAAGATGCTCAAAGAGATGATGTGGGAATTCAGAAGAAATTGGAAAATATAAGAAAAGGGAAATCCTTGGAGTTGAATGTTAATTAAAAAGATGTTGTACGATTTGGGTCATGACTATGTATACAATCAAATCTCAAGGAAAACAATGATATGATGGAAGAATCACATTGCTCGACCTTCTCTATCTATATAGGAAGAATGAAGTTGTATTGAGATCTATGAGAGAAATTTTTGTGAGAAAATATAAGTAAGTATATTGCAAAGTATATATCAAAATGTCTCTAATGACCTCATGTGAAGATGGAAAGGGAAAAATGCCAATGGGATGATGCAATACGAACACATAATTACATGCAAATGGAAAAATCACCATAAAAATTTTAACTGGTTTACCAAAGACATCTAGAGGGAATAATGATATCTGGGTTGTAGTAGTTCACCTGACGAAGGAAACACACTTCATTTCAATTCAAGAGGAATTATTACCTGATCTTTTTCAAGGATATCCATTATGAAAGTGGCGAGGTTATATGAAATAACCCTATTTATTGTATATGATCGAGATTCTTGATTTACCTCTATTTTCTGGAAGAGTCTTCAAAACACTCTGAATAATAATTTCAACATCATCATTACTTATCATCTCTAAACTGATAGAAAATCTATGAACACTATGTATAAACTCCAGGACATGTTGAGACCATGCTCAATTGACTTCAAGGAAGGATGAGACCAACATTTTCTAATGTTTGAGTTCTCATAAAATAACGGCTTCTACTCAAGCATTCAAATATCCCCCTATTAAGTCATTTATGGGAAGTGGTGGAGAACACTTGCCAATGGGGATGAAGTTGTGGTATGAAAACTACTAGGTCATGAAATGGTCGAGGAAATGGTTGAAATGTTCAAGACCATTCAGTAGAAAAATAAGGCTTTTAAGAGTCAAAAAAATATCCGTGATTAAAATATTCGATGAGATCTAGAGTTTATGTTTTGAGACATGGAATTATTCCACCTATATCCATGTAATCCATGTATCTCTATTAGTTAAGTACATATTACACCCGTAACATGTACTTAATCTTGATATGGTACCATTGGATAATGAAAACTCTTTTGAGGAGAAACCAGTGAAGATCTTTGATCATAGAGATAAAGTTCTATAAAATAAGCAAATTCACCTGTTGAATGTTTTGTGGATAAACCAAATGTTTGATGAAATAATGTGGGAACTAGAGGATGTGTAGAACTAGAGTTACCTATATCCGTTTTAGTGTCATAAATTAAAACATCGAGGGAGAAACTTCTAATTGGGGGAAGATTTTAATGACACTAAATTTTATAAATAAAATTTACCTTATTAATTAACTAAATTTCTTATTATGTAATATGGTTATAGAAATCACATTCACTTCATTGGTTTTATTTTATACTTTTGGATTTTTATTAACGTTAAGTATCATTATCATTGATAATATAGCCATTGAACAACGATTATATGATTAGTATAAATATAGAAGTTTAAAAATCTAATTTGTACAACCAAAGGAAGTGATAGCCTCAAACATTAGGATCGTACCTTATGATACCCATTTATCGGAGCATACAAGAAATATATAATGACATGGATTTTACCTTGTTCAATCCTAATATTAGATCCAACAACTTATGAATAAGAAAATACTATTCATGGGAAAATTTCAATCTTGTTGAGATCGCGACCCAAACTATGTCAGCCTATCTACCCCTGGATAGTCTCACCATCACACACATTACCCTAAGGGAATTTTCTAGTGTATTAATGGGATATTTTTCTATACCTTTTTGAAATGATTATTTATATATAATAATGAATATATTTTCATCTTTTTTCTACTTTATAAATTATTTTTATTTTGATGTAATAATTTAAAAATCGCAATTTTGTGTAATATTCAATTAAGGAAGATACTATAATAAATTAATTTATTTTTGAAATAAATTATATTTAATTGAGATATTTTTATAAAATAGTTATATATATATAAGTGATCATATGAGTTTTTGGAAGTCATATGTAATTTTTATAAGTGTTAAAAAAAATTTATTGTAAAAAAATAATTTATTAATAAACGTAGTTTCAAATTCTAAAATTAAAAATACCTATATTTGGAAAAATTATTTTTCTATAATAATACTATTTTTGAGATAATAATTTCTAAATTATTTAATAGTGAATTCTTCATAATATTCTGAGATGGTCGAATTTCCGGGTAAAAATTAAATACCTTATAAATAGAACATGCATTTTATGACATTTTAATGACCCAATAATGATGTAATAAATATTATAAAAGTTATAAACGACCAAATATATGTTTTAACAATAAAATAATGTAATTTTATGTTTATTTAATTAATTTTACATAGCCTAAATGAATCCTTAAAAACCAATAATATATTGCAATGTTTGAAAAATAATTTATTTAAGTGTTTGACTCACCTCCACCTCAACATAGTTATAATTTTTTTAATTTATTCCATTGAACTTTTGAAATAAATTTAAAATCTCCCTTTTCATAAAAAAAATGTAAAAAACCATTGGATGTCTTTTTTGTTGTAGTTATTTTTTATGTAGTGTTCAAAACCTAAATGACAAAGAAATCCCCATTATTTCTAATATAAACCCACCAATGCACCCCTATATCTTAAATACAAATCCTAGAATCAAGTAAATAATAATTCTTACACTCTATAGAGTCCTCATAAGGCTCCCAAATCTATCAAGGAACTCATCAAAATCACTTGGAATCACACACCCATGTAAGTGACCTTCCTCTACTTGTTTCAATTCAAGATCCTCTTTTGGAATTTTTATTATTTTTATCAATTTTTATATTGATATATATATTTATAAACATCAAATTAATTAAAAATTGATGTTATTTGAGTGATATTTAATTTATCCTCTCCCATTCTTACCTATATATAACAAGTTACAATGCTGGAATTTTGTAATGGATCCTCACAATTTCTTCTTTATTCATGTCTCTTTATGATCTTACACCCTTTATTTCCAATTAGTGATGTTGGGATATGTATTTATATATACCTATTACTTTCCATTTTATATAAAAATGACGAGAGACCCATTTCTCTCTCATCAGCCCATTTTTAAGAATTTTATGCAACACCGTTATGCTGCAAAAATTTCACCTCGATTTTCTATGAAGAATCAATTGTGTAGTGAATATCATGCTCAATTGTCAAGGGTGTTCACATTTATGAATATATAATTCTTTATTGGATATATAAATTCATTTATTACACACTAAATTATTATATAATTGTTTATTAGGTTGAATGAATCCAGTTTTTATATCTACGTTGCACACTTAAGCATGAGAATAAAATAAATGTTACATGTGCACTCAGGAATATATAAACCTTGAATTCATTGGGTAATGTTTAGTATCATGATACGTCATGTTAGTATAGGTAGTAAACCAGATTAATTAATAGTACTTTTTCCATTATGATGTTTTGGTAGTAATCCCTGAACTATAGTTATTATATAGTGTTCTAAGAAGTTCCCATATTTCCCATATTGACTTTATGATTATCCTGTTATATCATGTCTCATAGATCATGTTTATGATTACTATTCATTTTATTCCCCGTTAAAATTAATTATCTAAAATTTATTAATATCATCATGTTATACCATGATTATTACTTTACAATTCTTTATAGCTCACACCTTTCCTATGAATGTCCCCAGGTTGTCCCGTGCAGTTTTATGTTTGATGGAATATTATAATTTGGTTAAGAATGATTTCAAATGAAGACATTGTATTTCATGTTTTATGTTGTTAAGAAATGTACCAAAATCCAAAAGTTACTATACTTAATAATCTTTTGAGTTGTATTTCATGTAATATCATGTAACAAATCATTTATTAATGTCTAATAAAGAGTAGGGTTTTTATAATATATTGCTCTATAATCCTCGTGAGATGACCCTTATTTTCAAGAAAATACATTATTGAAATATCCCTAGGGTTATACCTATATTAAAGAAGTATTATCATGCCATATTTTAATAAGTTAATATATTATAAAATATAAAAATACTATTGTGAAAGTAATGATATTGTGGTTCCAATGGTTTTGAAGATGTTGTTAATAATTGAGTGCCTAGTTATGAGACCAATATTAAGTGAGGATTTACTATTTTAGATACGTTGTACATGATACCCTTTTTGGGTATAATAAGTGGTCGAGTTACCATATTATAAATACTAGGTTTTTATTCTCCATAGTGGGGGATAGAAAAGGGGGTTTAGCCATATGTAGTGATTACTAGTTTCCCCCCTGTTAAGGGATGACAATGATAATATTCCCTATTTCCTGGAAAAAGGGATACATAAAAAAAGTGCGGGATCAACCACCAAAAGTATAGCTAACCATATTGGAAGAATGAGAGGGTATGGAAGCCTGCATTGGGGCAAGGCACCGTGAAACTTTGTATGGGGAAATGCTAGTTGATCAGCATTGCAATGTGGGGATCTAGGTGATCATTTATTCAGATACTGGGGAGGGGAATTTCAAGCGGTATGGGCCTATGGGTCATGTATTGGGCATGGTATTCCTCTAGGCCTTAGGTTCATGTATTTCGGGTCAGTCAGGCCTTATACCTTGGTTCTATGGGTCATGTATGGGTTCCCCTTCAACCCTTAAAAGGGGGATTATCCATAATAAAATAAAAAGAATGCTTTCGGGCCATTCAAGCTATAAAAAGTGAGGGATAAAAATATTTGTATCACAGCTGTGGTACTAGGGGTTTCTTCACCCTTCCATGGGATAGAAAGGATGAGTAACCTCAGTGTAGTTTTTCAGGGTTATTTCCACATAGTGAGGTTTTCATAGAATCCATTTTATGAATGAGTATCCTTTGTGGATGATGAATAGAATTTTTCATTATAATTTAACAAAAATGGGGAAAATGGTATTTAATTCTGGTTTTGTCTAGTATATGAGTCTACTACCATTAACATATGTTAATTTACTTATATTCATAGTACAATAGGCTACTTGATGGTGGTTTTGGAGACATAGGTAAAAGTTTATCTTGGTGGATATATATCTTCCAAAATTATCATGCAGAAGTGGGAGACAAAAGGGTCAACATATAATAAGATTGGGTGACATGGGTTCATGAAATATGGGAATACTTGTTAATTTTCTTAGGATCAATATGGTGTAATATCCCGGTAGAATGTAGTATAACCGAGCTGAAGATACTTGGGGTAGTAGATTCATGTAATGAAAACTTATATTTATTATATGGATAACACTATTTATCTACCATACAGTATAAAAAAATTATATAGTTTAAGAGGGTGTAAACTTATATCTTTAAATAGAACTAATAGTGAATTGGTGGTAGCTAAATAGATTAAATCTCAAGTGAATATATTCTGTTCTTTGGGATTTAGTGAGTGGGAAAAGGATATTTATAAAATGATCTAAGTGGAACCATAATTTTTGTTATTGAAATTTTGGATTACAATGATGTATTTCATGGTTTATACATTTTGTATAATATTTTTCTTATGCTATCCATTATTGATTTTTAATGTTTAAAGATAACCTGAATAGATTACTGGACTTTTTTTAATTATGTGGTCCACCATATGTTGATTTTAGCTCCTTAGAGAAGAAAAATTAATCTCGAATTCTAATCATTTAGATAAAATATAATGTTGTGGTAGAATTTGATCAAAGGATGAAATTATAATTTTCGTGTAATTATATTTATTTTTGTTCTTGGTCTATATGGTAAAGGAATTCCACTACATTTTGATATGGATACTGAAACAAAAATATTATCATATTATAATCAATTATAACTAATATATGGTTTTTTTAATTATTTCGTATTTATGGATTTGTGGTCATTCACTTTTTTCTGAGTATGTTCTATATCACTCACTATTAGTCCTTGGGAATATTTTGTTTCCCCAACTTCATTCATTTCAAATCCTACTTATATTTTATTATTCCGAAAACTTTTTTTATCATTATGAATGATTTTTCATTTTTCATTTCAATTATTGAGGTGGAATTTATATTAACAAATGTTAAAATTTGAGTTTTCAACATAGTAATTTTCTAATTTAAAAGCATTGATTACCTTGAATAAATTAAAATTATGATATAATAATTTATTAAAGAGTGGAATAATGTTGCACCGAAATATTTTAATTATAAAAAGTTTTGTTTGATAGCATATACAACACATGAAACTGGGAATAAATAACAATGAAATATTATTATTTAATTATAATCAATAAAAAATAGACTTTTAATTAGTTGGTATTAATATGAATAACTAACTTAATAAATATTGTAAAAGGTTCATCCCAATATTAATATGTTGATTAATTTTGAATAAATAAACAATCAATTATTTGTATAGTCATATAATGATTAAAATATATTAACATCCAAAATTATATTCCATTAATTTTTTGAGAAAATATTATATTTAAATTTTGAAATTATTTGAAATTTACTTTAAAATATAATGTTCATTTTTATGTTAACATAATAAAATTCGATTACAGTGAGTTTTTGAGAATTTTTTGAAAAGGATGATTTTTTTGATAAATAATGGAAAAACATTATTATTGAAAATATAATTTTCTCATGAAATTAAAAAATTCTTTTTTGTTTTAAATTGATGTAAAAATAAATATAGTTTTCTTAAATTATTATTAAACCAATTACATTTCTTGAAATATATTTTATGTTTCAATTTGGTATAATAATGTTTTTATAATTCAAAAGACATTTTTCTAAAAACATTTTTCATTTCATTTTGTGTTTTTTTTTTAAAATTTAATTTATGCCACATATAGGTATTGAATTATGAGAAGTGGATACTATATTTTCACTATGGATGTAAAAACTTGGGATATATTACCTAATTTTCTCAATATTAATATAAACTAATGTAACTGTTTGTTTTGAGAGAAAATTTAAAATGAGTTAATTTGGGTACAGACTCTGTGTAAAGGTCACTATTTTTCTTTTTATTTTTTATTTTATGAATTTAATTTTTTCTAAATTCGGCTAAAAATATAAATTTTAAGGGATACATCTCCATTATGATGACCTATATTATATTAAATTCCATGAAAAATAAAAAAATGTCAATATCTTTCTTTAAAAAATATATGATGCGTTCACATGTAGACAAAAAAATGTTATGAAAAAATATTAGTATTTATTTTAAGGGAAATGGTTTTATTTACATTATGTTATTATTTTATAATTTTATTTATTATATTATTTACCTTAAATGCTTATACAATGATGATAAATTATTTCTATAATTAAAACAAAAATGAATTAAATGATTTTAAAAATATTAAAATTACTATAATTAGAGTTATTTATCTTGTTAAAAAAATTTACAGTATAATATAAAATATTAATTATGTGCTAGTTGATTATATTCAAATTATATATTTATCTTGATATCTTTGAGTCAAATTAAATGAATAATTTCAAATATTACATTAATGATATTTCTTGGAAATCATATTTTATTAAATTATTTTAAAATAAAAGAAAAATTAAAATTAGAAAATGGATATCATATATTGTCTAAATTATCATCCCTATACCCTTTATGAACAAAATTTTCACCATATATTCAAAATTCTAACCCTTCTAAAGTGAAAAAGATACAACTGTGGTTATGGTAGGAATATGTTATCTAAGGGGTTAAACAAAAAAATTTAGTTTCAGAAAAGACTAAAACCTATAAATGTCTAATTGGTAACTTCTATTTGAACCAAATATTAATTTAGGTTTTAGTTTTTGACTCTTTGGTACAATTTTTCTTGAGAATTAATTTATTGTATTTTAATATTTTAAGAAATTTGAAGAGTATCCCTCACCCACTTGTAAAATGCCACCCTCATATATCTTATTTTCACAATGTTGTGCACTATATATTGATAATACCTTAAAATTTATCTTATAAAATTTACAATACATGGTTTAGAGGTTTTTATATTATTTTTATATAATTTTAATGGTGGTTAAATTTGATCTAAAGGAGGCATACATAAGAAATGGAAATTATCTTACCCAAAATATTGAAAGTTGTTTCTTCTTCTACTTCCACATAATATATTGTTTTATTAATCAAATAAAAACTTATATATACTCAATATACTTTATTTTTATTATGACTATCAAAACGTCTTTATTCACCCACTTTTCTGTCAAATGGGAAGTTAAAGTACCACTCATGTGTATGTACACCTTGATGTATCCACAGAGCGACACAATTCATTTTCCATTAATATATTCCATGGATTGTTATTTTGATGGGTTTAATATTTATATATGATAATTTTTGAAAAAAAAAATTCTGGAATATTAATATAATATATACATTAAAACCTCAAAATCTGTTAGAAAAAAATAATGTCACTCGTGCGTATGTGGGGACCACCACCACCACAAAGCAATGTGATTGTTTTTTAATTCATATTGTATTGGATAGTGTCAAATATATATTTAAGGAATATATATGACGTATTTGAAATAATATTTATTCTATAATGTTCAATTTTTTTACGTTTGATTCATTCCATCCATTGAAATGTGAAAATATAGTTCTTTTGTAAGTATGACATACCATTTCCATGAATAGTGTAACTGTATATTCTGTATCTAAAATTTATGGATGTTTATAAATATATGTAAATAAGTATGATTTATGATACAAGTATCTAGAATAAAATTATGGTGATGATGTAACCATTATCAAAGTATATGTATTAGAACCACAAAAACAAAATTCTCATGAAAAGAGAAATAGGTAACAACGAAAAAACAATTTTAAAAAGTAATTATTCATATTTTGGTGTTAAAATGTTATAATAAGATCATATATGATATTATTATATTAATTATTATTTTATAGAATTAGGATAAATTTAAATTTATTATAATTGAGGTTATATTTATTTCAAAACAAGTGGAACTTGTGGTGAGGGTTTCTCAAATCTAATATTATTCTTTGGGAAATATGTGGTGTTGTGAATGTATATTATTTCATGAGGATTATATTCAGAATTTTAGATAAGTTATATAATGAATATTATTATGTTCATAATATTTTTTCTTTATATGGTCCAATGAAGCCATCCTTATTATTTATCTGGATGGTATAGGATTACGATTTATCAAGCCCATTTCTTTTCCTTGGGTTACATCAAGATGAAATATTTATTAAGCCCATTTTTTTATAGGTTAAAATTTGGTGAATTTTCTATGATCCTGTGGAAAAGTTCTACATATTATAAAGCTGATATATGTGGGACCAAAATTATATATCCCTCTATTGAATTTGGTAAATAAGTGATATCTCAAAGATCAGTTAAATAGAACACGAGCATAGGGCATGAGAAAAATAAAAAAACTTTTGAAAACCTTATTTTTATATTAATATATCATAATATTGATTTATGAAATAATTTTTAGCTATTCATAATATATTATTCATAAAATAATCAGGGAACATGAGCCATGATTGAATAACATTTTCATTATGTAGTGATTTTTGGCATACACATAAGCATAGAAATCATTTCCTTGGTATCCAAGGATTACATCCAATAAATCCATGGTGGATTGGGATAACTACCCAAACCATTGTAGTAGTCAAGTTTCACTCATAAACATGTCATATTGGATAGGTTCCCTTACTGAAATAGGATCATTTAATATTCTAGTCTTGTTTGTCTCATGAGATATCCATGTTTACATAATAGGTTGAAGGGATATATAATTTCAATTCCATGAGACACATAATGAAAATCATACATATCTATGTTACTATATCCTGAATCATTCATCATATTATGTATAATGAAATTGAAAGGGGCTTTATAAAAATTTTATTGTAGCATAAACCATGGAAAATAAATGAGTTTCATAAACATCACATCATTTCATCATATCTATTTTAATGGAAAATATATGATTATCATAAATATTTCAACATTTTATCATAGTATAACCTGTGGAAAATGAATTTGTTTCATAAAACTATTTTCATCATAATCATATAACATCCATAAAAAAAATAATCATGGAATTGTTGGATTATATCCTTAGTAAAACAAATGTAACATCCATGGATGTCAACTGAGGTGTAAAATTCCATAAGAATATCACTTGGAACATTTTATGAATAAAATAACCTTTTTCATTTGAACGAATTTATTTAAAATATGAAAATTAACAAAATATCATGAAAACCATTTTATTCAAAAATATCCATAAGAAACAATAAATTAATATAGAATTTATTATGTGGTGATAACAAAGAGAAATTTTATTAATGATTTATGTTATTTGATGCTAAAAAATCAAAAAATGCCTCATTTGGAAAAGAACATGAAGATTCAATTTAAAGAATTTTTAAATGTCAAACATGGGTAACAATGATTTTTAAAAATCGTTGGAGAATTCTAAATTAATTGATGAATTTGTTTTTGAAAAAACATGGACTTGTAAGAGAATTGTTTTTTGATTGAAGAGAGTAATAAATATGGTTTTCATTGAAAACAATAATTCAATATTTTGATTATTTAAGAAGAGGAAAATGATAGAAAAAATGTATTATATAGAAATAATTATAGGATAAAAAACTGATGGGATTATTTTGAGATATAAAATGATATTTTAAAAGAGGAGCGTAATTATAAATAATCCTATTTATTGAAAATTGTTTTATTAAAATCACTTTTCTGGTTGAAAAGTGATTAATTTTTCATGTATATGTTGGTTTAGTAGTTTTGGTCCTTGGACTTTGATCATGGTTAAATAAATTTGATAATTTTAATCATGATAAAAATTTAACATATATCCATTATATATATATAGAGAGTCATCGATAAAAGTAGAGATATAAAAATGAATTACCCTGTTCATAGAGACGGTTGGTATTACATACACTTAAACACTGCTTTCACTTTTCAGAAGATGGAACAAATGAAATAAAAATAAAAATTCATCATTATAGAATCTTTATTAAATCCTATAAATCAAATATATTATTATAATACATATAATACTTCGTGGAGGTGGTTTTCGACATGTACGCACAAACAATATTATCAATATACATAGGAATGGAAGGTAGGAAGTTAAAAATGATATTGTCATTAAAAAATATTAATTTTGTATAAATATTACACATAAATAATAAACATAGCATAACTACCATACATAAAATATGATGATGATAATTTAATTGTATGGAAACATTAAGATAGTAAGCCATACGTAGACACGAGTGATAGTATGTGGGTATATGAGAAATAGTGAATGTAGATAATGAAGTTGGGAAGATAATTTTCTAGATATTATCGATATATACAGCTCAATTTTTTGTAAAAAATTGAAAATTCTGGTGTCTGTTTATAATGGAGGGAGGGGAAAAACATTGAATTTCATAAAAGATTAAAATATAGTAATGATAATCCTGAGATATGTTCATCAAAATATTTATGAATTAATATAAATATAGTATACAGTAGAAATAAAAGCGTCCAATAAAATTTAAATTGGTTGATTGTTTTTCATTTTACACCACATCATTTTTATTAACCACATCATTAACCATTTTTTACTTTGATGATGGTAAAAACTATTTCAATCAGTAGTAGTAAAAAAAGACACCATTAAAGGAAAAGTGATTCATAAATTGATTTTTGTTGATATGTTTAGCCATATTCGCTTATCTTTAGAAAATATAATATTTTTAGGAATTCTAAATCATTTAATAAAATATTATTTATTAGAAAACATCAGTAATTTCGATTATGGATGTATTCATTTAATTTTTCATTAACAGCCCCATGAGAAAGACAAAATTTTTATATAGTCATTTTAAAAAAAATATCATGTTAATGTAATTGCAATTATTATTTATAAAAACATTTATTTTATTTTTTAATTAATTGAATAAATACCAGGTTGGATTTGCATAAGCTTTTAATGTAATTATTCAATTACTAAAAATTATAAATAAATTTCTCTATTAAAAAATTAATAAATATTTAAAACAAAACTTAATAAAGAAACATTTGATCTTTTCAACATTATGTAAATTTTAAAGATATATTAATTTCATGACAGTGTGCTTTTATAATTATTTTTTTACTGAGTTTATATAAAGCTTATAATCAATGAAATATGTAAAATATTGACCGTATGTTTTAGACTTGGATGTAAATGTCCAAAATAAACACATAAATTAGGATAATTTCATTTTTCATATAAAAATTTTAATGCCTATCAAAAAGTTTTGACAAAATTTACTTGTCTTACATAGACTGGGATAAAAAAATTTAACTATGGAAACTATTCATATTATCAAAAAAGAGATGACTATTTTAAAATTGTAATCCTGTATTACAATAACTAAAACAATTTTTCACAATAAAATTTATATTAGGGGTATAAATTGATTTTTAAAATAAGTATGGAAACTCCAACAAAGGATGTTTTTCTAAAAAATACATTTTAAGAATAAAACAAGATTTATTCCTATCACATTCCAAAGGAAAAAATTATATTAAATTTAATTTTTTTATTGAATATATAATATATAATTTTAATTAAAATAATTCACCAGTGGTGATTAATAAAATTTACTATGTTATAAACATATTATGTGAATGAAAATAGTTATTAAGAGAATAAACTCCTTGATTTTCAAATGATTTTTTAATTTCATTTCAAATTACTTTACAACCATTAAATTCATTTTATAAATATTTTAAATATTTTTTTTCATAATTTATTGAATCGAATACATTCCCTCCAATCCAATGAGCAGTTTATAATTTTCACATTTTAAAAAATAAGAAAATTTCTTATAGTTTATCCGAATTTTATTAAAGCTGATGTTTTGTGGTAAGAAAGATATAAAGAATAATATTAAATTTTAAACTAATAGTAATAGAACACTTGGAATTATATATAATGTTAATACTCAAAAAAATCTTCATATTAATTCTTATGAAATAATAATTCAATTGTTTTAATAAAGACAAATTATACTTCAAAAATACACTTCATTCTAACAAGATATTTTTTGAGTAAATATTATAAATAAATTTTAAAAAATTAAATAAAATTATATTGTAAAATTAAATTTATTTAACAAAAATCATCATATCAAAATTCTAATTGGGTGAATTTTTTTGATTTTTCTGAACAGATTGAATTTCTAATAAATAGTAAAAATAATGATTTTTATTGAAAACTATATTATCGTTTCAAGAATGTAAAACATTTCATTTTGTTCAAAAATATTTTCAAATTAGAATTATTTATTCCATATTTTTCATAAAATAATCAACTCATTAGAATTAATTTTATTATTGAATTTGGAATTAAAATATTTTTATACTTCAAAAGGATTTTTTCTAAAAAACTATTATTCAAGAAATTTTGTGTCTGTCTCTTAAATTATTTCCCCCCAATTATAAAAAATAAATTTGGTTTTTTTAGAAATATTAAGAATTAGTAGGTTCAATTTTTTAGATAGTCCCAATTTAATTTTGGTCCATATAAATAGTGACCATTAAAAAAATTTTGTCATAATATTAAGGGGAAAAAAGGTAATATAGTGTTAAATGTTTTAGATACGAATTTAAAATTTCCCAAAATCATTTCTTTATCATATTAGATTGTTTGTGTTCGTAAATTTTAATTCATTTCTTACATATAAATCAAATGGTTTCATATTTGTTTGATTATAAACTTTACAATAATTTATGTAAAGATAAGTAAAAATATCAATATTGAGTTTAATATCCATAATATTTTACCAAAGAGGAAAAATCATTAATTTTATATTATAAATGTTTTTTTAATTACAAAATAATTTTATTTATCACAATAATTTTTTCTATATAGTAGTTACTGAATAATTATCCTAATTCTGTATGCAAATGATGATATAAATTTTAATCAATTAATATATTTTTTTAACACAATATTATAAATCAAACAATTTAAATTATTTATTATGTTACATAGATTTAGATTTAATCATTGTCTTGTTGTATTTAACATAAATTAAATTAATAATGTAAAAAATAAATTTAATGATATTTTGTGAAAATAATTTCTTAATCTATTATTTGAAAATCATATTTTAATAGAAAGATGACAAGTTAGAGAAGGTAAGGTACACAATATTATCCATTGCCTATTTATAAGAAATTGTTCACATTATATTTAAATTATATTTATTTAATACTGTAAAATTCATTACTGTGGTTAAGGATAAAATATGTCAACTAAGGGGTGAAACAGAAAAATAAGGTTTACAAGACTGCTTAAACATGTGAAAACTTTATTATTCAATGAAATTTCAACCACATACTACCTTATCAATGAATACCCATTAATTTGGAATATGTTTTATTTAAATTTACATTAGTATTTTTTAATCTTTTATGAAATTTCGATAGAGCCCATCCCCTCACATATAAAAGGGTGGCATTTTTTCTCTTCCTTACAGTACATTGAGTTATTTTTCTCAACCAAAACCTAAAAATTTACAATCTACCCTTACCTAAACATTAATAAAATTTGTTGTTATTCATAAAATTCCATCTTGAACATCGTTAAAATGATATCTAAAGGAGGCCCATTGAAGGAGAGGTAATAATCTTACCAAAAAACATTAAATTTAATTCCTCTTTTAAATCATCAAAAAACATGATATTATTCATAAACTTATATGTTAATTATCCTAAATATAGTGAAATATTATTATTTTTATGAAACCACCATTATAAACCCTTTTTTCCATTGAATGGGAAGTTAAAGTATTACAATCCATTTTAATATTTATATATGATATTTATGAATTAATTTTTTCTTCTAGAGTTATAATTTCATATATTTCATTTTACCTTCTAATACACTATAAAAGGATAACATTTCTCATGTGTACGTGTAGACTACCGCCTCTAAAAAGAATTGTTATTTTTTTCACTTCCAATTTACATGGATGGAAATATGGGTATATATAATGAATATACATGATATATATATGACGTAAAGATGATTCTAGAAAGGTGATTTTTTGTTTATATTTCATTCATTTGATCCGTTGAAAAGTGAAAACATCTCTATCATGTACATATGGCCTACCGTCTAACTGAACGATGTAATTTGAATTTAAAGACACCCAAAAAATATTTAATTCAAATATATTCCTTTAAAAGTTCAATAATATGTAATATTTATCTAAAACATATGTGGAATTTAATAATTTTTTAAAATTCTAATAATTTTTATTAGTTTTAAAATAATTTTCCCATATTAGTTGAATTATTATTTTATTAGTGTTTCATAAGTTTTTGAGATAATTTATAATTTAATAGTAATTAGAAATAAATTACTATGAATTTTTTTATCTTTTAAATAATTTTTTAGAACAAAACCGATATTTGTTTATAATTATGTAAAAATTATATAGATTGTAAATTAACGAGAGTGACAATTTTTATTTATTATTTAGTTATATTATAATAAAGGTCATAATAAATGAAATATAGCTCCATGTGACAATATATTAGATAAATTTATATAAATGTATCAAAAAAACTCATCAAATAGTATATAAAAAAATTTTCGATAAATTTTAAATCCATTATTGAATATATCAACTTTATTTTATCAATTTTACATATATTTAGGGATTAAATTTACTATGCTTACAATTCATGTTAATAAAAAGGGACCAATTTACTAAATTTTAAATTCATGATTCCAATTATGGAATCCATTTTTCTCAAATCAATTTCTATAATTTTTGGAAAATGAATTTAAAATAAGTGTGATAAAAGAAAAAAAACAATTTATTCAATACATTTTTATATTTGAAACTAATTTATTTATATCCCATACCAAGATAAAAATTTATAGGAATTTCAAAACATTTAATTAAATATAAAATACATAAATTTACTTCAAATAATTCACCAATAGTGATTAATTTAATCTATTAAGATGAAAAAATTATGCGCATTATTTTTTAGGAAAAAACAACTCTTTCACATTAAAATTATTTAATTTTTTTTATTGTCAATTAATAACAAATGAGTTTATTTATTAATGTGTAAAAAATAAATTTTTCACAATCTAGTTAATAATATTTTTACATACAATCGTAATAATAATGTGATAAATATATACTATATAATAGGTCATTTAGACACAGAGTTTCATGTATTATTAGCTATAAAAAATAACTTTTTTAAATATAAAAATATCATAAAATGTAAGGGTATTACATTCTACCCACCTATAAAAACATTTCACCCTTGATATTTCATTACTTCAATATAAAAAATCAATGTATCTCTATTTCATTACATCATTGGGTTCTAAAGTAGCTTATTTGAATTTTTGATTCATTCATATAACTTTAACTAATGGAATAGTCTTGTTCCATAACATCTTAGGTATATAATCTAATATTTAAATTGGTTTTTCTAAATAGAAAAAATCAATCAGTTGTGGTAATAATTCTATTTTTAGAAAATATTAAGGATCATATATTTACCTTCCATAGATATATACATGGAACATATCATGGACTGGATAGAGGTTTGATGGATGCAGTAAACAATAAGCTATCATCCCTACATGTCATGAACCTCAAACAGGTAAATATATATAGGTCCCAAAAATCCTTTTATATAGAATATCATAACCTTATTTAATGAATAAATTCATCAAAACACCTTCTCAACAACATTGAACTCCATATATAATCAATTATTCTTTGAGTAAATTTTCTTGTTTACTCTGAGATTCCATGATATGCTGTTGAATGGATCTGAATTTCTATACCTTCTCTTCAGCTAGCTTAGGTCCTGAATGTTTTTATTCTATAATCTCATCCTAACATGTTTCTATCCTACACAGATTTCCATAGAGGTATTTATAATGATCTATATGAATTCTATAGTTAAATTAATTATTTTATGAAAACACGAATTGAGGAAGCTGTTGATCATGACCACCTTTGAAATCCACTGAATAAAATAGGAGTATTTCCTTCAGGTATTAGATGGCTATATTAGATTGTTCATCTATCAGAGGATGATAATCCGTAATGAAACTAGATTCTTTATTCAGATCTTTCATAAGTCTTATATACAACTTTGAAGTAATCCTAGGATTCTAACCAGATACAAAAAATGTGGTGATACATGGAACCTTACAAATTCTTTAAGTTATATTTTTTTAATCTAATCTAGAGGTAAATCTTCTACAATATCAATGATCTTCAATAACTTTGAATGTAAGACAAATACCACCAAAATATCATAATGGTCATTTAAAATTTTAGAGAGTCCAACAAAAACCATTGTGACTTTTCCCGGTTCCGTTATTGTATGGGTAATGGTGGTAAAATTCCCTTATATTTTTGTCCCTTAATATTAAATTTTTGACCTACCATGAACCATTACACTCTGTCACCAATATCCCTTTTTATGTTTCTCATCTCATATAATCTTTTAGATCTCTATTCATCTTCATACATGTAGGATGACTGGAGAATGTTGAACTGTAAGCCTGATCCTACAAATCCTACTATAAATAGAGTATAAATGGAACACATACATAGTTATTAAACCTTATCATTATATAATAATATATTTTGAAGTTGGAAATATTTATGACCTACTTCCAAAACTAAAAATATTTATTTTCATTCAATCTAATGCTCACATGCTTATTTGGTTGAACACTCCCTTGATAAAGATATGATTTGTCCCATTACTTAAATATTTATAGATCAATAATTTATAAATCCAAATAACAATGGATTTTGGTCCTCATTATAGATAAGACAACACGATCCTTTCAACTTGGAGATTCTTCCACCTTGTTCCCTTTCTCAAGGTGGAAATGTATTGACCAATCACAATTTTTGATGAACTCCAACCACATTCTTTGGATCATATTTGTATATATTTTAGATAATATACACTTTAATATTTTTTAACTGATATATATATATATGAAATATTTATCCCTAAAGACAATACATCCACATATTTAATGCAAAAATACAATATCCTATTCCAAATCCTACATTAGGTAATTTTACCATGGATGTTTATTTTTATCAGGGAATAATCTACAACGATATCATTTTATATGAGAGTAAATTTCAATACCTTTTTTGATACATCATTATATATTAATAAACCCTCTCTATTTTAGGGAAATGTTACCATAGTTTTGCTAACAATCATTCTCCTCAGTTACTTAAAATTTTCCCTACATTATACTATCCAGTGGAACTTGAATCCTCATTGAGTTAACTAGGTTCATGGATTATACAATAATGGGAAATTCACAAAAAAAATAACTTCCATATAAACCTAGAAAAAATTTCATCTTAGTAATAGCCGTTGGTATAGGACAATGTTTAATAATTTCCATCTTTGATGAGTCAAACAATATAAACTCTATTGAGATTATATAACCAAAAAAGGAATCCTTTTGTAGTAAAAATTTGCACTTTAAAAATTTTCTATACACTTTCTCCTTCTTTATGGTGTTAAATACAGTCCTCATGTGATATTCATGTTCTTAATTTATCTTTTAATATATAAAAAAAATTAATAAAGACATAAATAGTATTATTAAGGAATGATATAATGAACCTTTCATTAAACCCATTAATACAGAGGGTGAATTAGTAAGTCCAAATGGAATTAGATTATATTAGTAGTTTTTTTCTTGTACAAAATGTTGTCCTGGGAGTATCCTACTTTGTGACCTTTAATCGATGATATCCTAAATGATGATAAATCTTGGAAAAGTATTGATCTCTACAAAGTAAATAAATAATGTCAAAAATATGAGTCAAATGATACATATTCTTTATTATGATATTGCTATGTTTTAAATAATAAATTAATAGTCATATTTATCAAAATTTATTCTTTAAGAGAAGAATATGTTCCCCCTAAGGAAATTAACATGGTCAAATAAATCCTTGGTCAATATTATCTTGAATTTTATACGCAACCATATGAAATTAACACCCTTTTTAATAAGAACCAAGACCCATAAAATGAATATAGTTTTTATTTTAAGTTCATATTTAACATCACACAGATAGATGATCATAAGATGTTTTGTAAAATAAAATATTATTTATCCTCTTTGGAAATTGATTTTATATTAATGAGAATAAGGCCAATACTTATTGGAAATAACATTGAACTCATTTGGAGTAAAAATACAAATATTTACATAAAGAACACACCTAAAAAATTCAATTGGATATGAATTAGAGTATTATGTTTTGATCATCATATTATTAGGGTATTTCGCATTAAATTAAATATATAATCAATGTTTATTTGAATTTAAATTCTTTAAGAATATTACTTATGCAGATGAATTCATAAAAAAAATCCAAAATAGGGAAATTCAACATTTGATCATTCATGTTACCAACTCAAATTAATCATTCAATAATCAATATGTTACTAAAACTAAAATTAATAGCATGACCATAAATCATCATTATTTTGATTTAATAATCATGAAAACCCATTTATAGGATGTTTAAATCATGGATCCTTTTTTAACTATGAAACCATAGATTTAAGCTAGATCATTCAAGATCATTTCCAAAATGTTATGTTGTTATCATATAATTATCCTTATCCTCATGGTTCTCACTAACCATATATTATCTTGTAATACAAAGGAATATAATCATTTCTTTGACAAAAATTATAGTGACCAATTATTTTCATACATAGATATCACATCTTAATAGATGAATATTTATTTTATAATATAACTGTCCTTATAGAAATGGTATATGTCTAGTAAATTTGGAAACACTGATACACAAACAAATTGTACATAAGAAAAAAACATCATCTCCCAATTAGTTCAACATAACTATCACCCATCTTAGATTGATCATACTTTATAACTTTATTCATAACTCATGGAAAGAAAATATATGAAAGGGTGAGCTCAGATGCTCAGTATGTTTAGATAAATGAGATGTAAATGATTATTTAAAAATTAAAAAATCATAAGTGTATGATAAAATTAACATGTCATTTTAAAACCATGCCCAGAATATCATTGGACACTATATTTATTCTAGGAAAAATCTTTGGTAGTTTATAATACATGAATAATAAAGAAATCAAAGAATATGATCCATGATAGAAAATGATTTTAATAAGAAAAAAATTTGTGTCATACAAATAATAATAAATAAATAATTTACATAAAATTCAAGTCTAACAACCAATACAACCACAGTGAATTGGGTTTATTCCCAAAACAATCATAGTTGGCCACTCCCAAAACTATCATAGTGGATTGAGTTCCTTACTAAACTGGGATTTCATTCTATTGTGTTCCTATTCATTTCATTAGATAAAAATATTTAACTAATGAATTGTAAGATATATAATTATGGTACAACAAATAACATGATAAAACCCCTATAGATGTGTTCTATAAGATCATAATACATTCACCATATCATAATCCAAGTGAAGAAAGATGTTTTCAGACAAATTTCAGGTTATCATACTCTATGTAAATGAAATGGGTTTCATAACAATCATTCTATCATATTAATAATCCTTCTAGAGAAGGAACAATGATTATATAATTTTATAATTTCCACATTAAAGACTATAAGAAATCAATGTTTTCCATCTCAGATGAAAAATGTTTTTTAAAGACCACTTGGATCATTTTTTGTGGGAAATACACTTTTCACATTTATATTAATTTCTTAAAATCTAAAAATAGACAAATATTAATGAAGAAAATATTATTTTAAAAGAAGCTTGAAAATATGTAAAATATGTTTAAATCATTGAGCATAGATTTTGGGGGGGAATTCAATTCATGTTGTATATATTTAAACCCAAATTTCATTCACTTTTTAAATAAAAATTCAAATATACCTCATTCGAAAAATTAAAAGATGATTCTTTTTAATTTATTTTTTTAATAATAAAAAATGGGTAAAAATGAATTAAATAAATAGTAGGAAAACAAAATATAAATATTGAATGATTTTTTATAATACAAGAGCATTGAAGATAGAAAATTTTAAACCAAAGAGATAAATAAAGTCTCTTTTCCTTACAGAAATTGTTTTGGTCTCTCAAGTTAATTTAGAGAGTAAAATGAAATAAATGCATTTAATTTATAAAAATAACTAGTGGAATAGAACCATTATGGTATTCTTTAGATATATGACATAATATTTCATCAATATAACTAAATAATAAATAATACCAATTAATCAAAGATATTGTAAATTAAAACCCTTATATCATGTATGACTCCAAACATACATGTTCAAAAATCCTAAACAATAAAAATATATTTACTATATATATATATATATATATTACAGAACTATATTCATATATATTATACCATTTATTATTTACTTATAACCTTTTATCACTCATTTATTAATAATTAACTACAAAAATCTATGAGTCTAGTGATAACAGCATCATTTTTATGTATGTTTTGATTCAGTTGTTTAAGCCTATGTACTTTCATCATTGATCCATAAAATAGAGAATTTTAATAATGATATAAATTCTATATATATTCATATATATATATATATAATAATCCACTAAACTATAGGTATAAAAATGAATTAAACCGTTCGTAGAGATGGTAGGCTGTACGTATACATTAACATTGTTTTCACTTTACGAAGGGTGGAATGAACGAAATGTAAATGAAAATTATCCCTGATAGAAAAATTATTATATCTATTAAGCATATATATTCATCAAATCCATCCTTATTACCATCCATGTAAAGTAGAAATCGAATATGAATCACATCACTTCGTTGAAGTGGTGATCCACATGCAAGCCCAAACGATGTTACCATTTTAAAATGGGTTGAAAGGTATGAATATAGATATGATAATATCATTTTATAATTTTAAAAATTTCATATATATCATATAAAAAATCAAACCCATTATAACATCCCAACAAAGAATCCACTAAATAGTGCCTCAAGACGGGTCACCACATGATCTTATAATGATATGTAAAGGAAATGTTGATCCATAAACTAGAAACAAAAAACATGATTTACCAACCATTCCCCGAAACTAGATATAAACCCACAAAAAATAAAAAAACTATATTCCATGTCATATAGTGCCAAGTGTGAATAAATCAAAAATAATGGAAAAAGAAAGAATCCCCAAAATGTGTACCAACCCTAAGATAGGTCCCTTATCTATGCACATCCCATGCATAAATAAACCCTATATCATTGGGCCTTTTACGTTGTCCTAACTTCAAACAAAGAAAATTTTTTGAGTACCCACTACTTATCCAAGCATGATGGGATTAGAAGTATGTAATACACTACCTAAAGTGTCTACAAAATATCCATTTTAAACCAATAGTGCATGCATGAACTAATATTATTACAAGAGAACAAAAGATATAATATGTTCCACTAGTTACCATATTCAATCAAATCATTTTCATCTATTGTTCCATGGGTTAGTCATTTTCATTAATTAAACAACAAAATATGCTTGTAAAGTAATATTCACAAGGAGATATGTGTCATTCCATATCTCACTTGGGTAAATAATTAATAATAATTACATCTCACTTACCTTTTAGCCTCATTCCATGTAGTCTCATCAAATGAAACTGTTAGGGGCATAGATCCTTAGTCCAAATCACTCACCTTTGCATTCAATGAGTGGGGATTAGATCCTTAGTCCAACTCGACCATTAGGCATACAACCTCAAGTCAATACCCCACAACACCCAAGACATGTGTACAAGATTCACTAACCATTTAATAAATATACTATTTCACAAACCATAATAATTGAATACACATATCACACAAAATTCATTGTCCATTCAAAAATTATATTATCATATTACATTCACCCATTTATGAATTTATCATTTACAAATCAAGACTCATTAACACATTAAAATTATACTAAACTCCCCCGTATGCCAAGTTAAGAAATGGACACAATTACCATTAGTTTCACTCTATAACCTATGATAACGTGTAAAATATTGATCATGATATCTATCTAAATACAATTAGATTTTAAATTTTACAATTTTATTTCCATGATCAAGAAGTGGCACACCCCGTGGGTGGCCCATAACCCACTCAAATTAAACTCATGGGATCCCACATGGATCACGATGGGTTCAATTAAACATTTACCAAATCAATTTTATCATTTATATCATAGAAATACAAATGGGAAATACCAAAAAACCAAATGAGAACCACTTGAACGTAAATAACCAACAATACTACGGGACATAACATGTCATAAATCTACCTCGATTCCAAAGATGAACACTCCCTTATCCTTAGTATTTGATTTGGTAACAATTGCAATTTTAAGCCACAACATAATACCTTCTAGAAAAAAATGGTTTCAGGGTTATAGAATAAGATTTATGTATATAAAGTATTTAATTAGAAGGATATAACAAATAGGAGGTTCAGACTTAACCATAGCGTCGAATTGCAACAAACATTGCCCTCAATAGATTAGAAATGAAGGAGGTAGACCCTTGGGGAGACTTGGGATATTTAGATTGTCACTGGTGATGCTGGTTGAAGAATCGAGGAAAATCATGGGTTATTTATCCTACAGTATAAGAATAAAATTATAAAAATCTGATTTTAATGGGGTGCATAAATTTTCCGCATAGTTGGTCAAACTCTGCGCCATGCTCTGTCCCAAAGTGGGCCATGTCGTACAATTACTTAGGAAGCCTGTAATGTTTATAAAATAATGTGATGAACCTACTGAGATTTTCATTACATCCATGCATGGTTTTTCTTTACCCATTCTATAGTTTTATTAAACCATGCACCCCTCTTAAATGTATTAATATTTTAGGTGCACAATTACAACTAACCGAGGCCAACCATGAAACAAGTACTGGATGACCTGACTCTCCCTTATTTGGTGTCCTTATTTCCTAGAACACCCCCAAGCCCCCTCATTCACCTAGTAAATATTTCATTCACCACCTTAAAGGTATTTAAAATAGAATTTAATTAATAACATTTCTTTACTAAAATTTAGGGATCTTACAACCTCAACATTTAATAATGGATAATCCTTGAACTACACTCCCAGGAATTCATAAGCTTCCAAAGAAAAAATGATCATTTAAATGGTCCCACATATATGTCCCCTCTCCTAGGTATCTTCTTGGATATTACCATTCTACAACTAGACATGAATAAAATAACAATCTTTCCCTACAAGGCCTTACAACTATGATCCACAATATGAACCAGATACACCTTAACGGACGCATCAGACTCAAAATCAACATTATCAACACCAATCACGTGATATGGGTTAGGGTGGTACTTTTGAAGTGATAACAATAAAGAAATCATGCATACCACTATAGCACTGTGGAAATACAATTGATATGCTATTGGTCTGATGCTCTACATAATCTAAAAGGACCCTATATAGCTAGGTTCTAATAGAACATGTTTCAAAATAATCTAGTTACTCAACCTAGGAGACACATCAAGAAACCAAAATATCACCCAATATAAATTGAAGCAGTCGATGACACCGATAAAAATAGAAATTATTCTTACTCTCAGTCTTGGCCATATTTTTTTGAATCAACAAAACCTATTCATATTTCATTTGTAGGTGGAAAGTTATACTAAAAAACACCTGGGTTATAAGGGAATTATCTAGAATCTACCAGAAGGGAAAATTAAAACTTGTATAATGACCCAAAACTATAGTTCATGGTTCCCATGAAAATATACTATCTCATGAACATATAAATCACCCAACTGGGTTATGATGAAGGTCTCTCTAATCAGTATGAAATATGCTACCATGGTCAACCAAACCACCACTACCCAGATCGCATAATCATTTCAATGAATCCCATGAATAAACACAATGAAATAATTCATCATTTCATCCCACATCCATTATAGAATATGAAATGGTTTAAACCAACCAATTGGTCACTAATTCCCGGCCTTTACATACTGACACGTGTAACACCACGTCATAAAACCTACGTCCTCCTTAATATCTGGAAAGCAATATAGCCAAGGACGATCATGATATATTTTGGTCAAACTAGGATGTAGCAACCACTTCAAATCATGACAAATTCACATTAATTAGCACCGTATATAAGTTGGAACAACAACATGACCACAGACATAAATGATCTCATCATCACCAACAACCCATCTAGAAGGCGACTCCACATCTTCAAGACATTAACTTTGTAAAAAACACTCCATATATTTATACTACCTCTCCTCAACTGAACATAGATGTGTTGGCTCAATTTCCAAGGGTGAAAGGGTTTTATGTCCTTTCCCATCACTAAACCCCAAATTAACATCAGAAAACAATTTCAACCTCCTCCTCCAGAAAATGACTTCTAAAACCACATGTTTTTTAGTTTTTCGACTCAAAGGATCTGAAGCATTGTTCCCCTTTCCTAGTGTGTAGACCATCTTGGAATCTAAGTACTGCATGTACTCAAACCAACTTCACTGTTTGAGTTTCAAATTAAACTTGGATAATATGTACATGAGGATTTCAGGATCAATGTACATAGTAATCCTCTCTCCCAACATGTAATACCATCAAAAACATTAAAGCAGAAACCGCCATGGCTAACTCAAGATCATGCTTATGGTCGTTTAGATCATTATTCCACAAAATCCATGACCCATACACCACAACCTGATTATTCTGCAAGAAAAGAACCCCAATCCAAGAACTAAACACATCACAAAACAATATACACTCCTTACCTAGCCCAGGTATGATAGAAATCAATGAAGTTGTAAACCACATACTTAATTCCCGGAATGAATTCTTGCTTGCCCTAAACTAATCAAACATGATTCCATTCCTGGTCAAGCGCTAAAGTGGGGATCCCTTATAAGAAAATTAATAGAAAAATATTCCATAATAGCCCTCCAATCCAATAAAACATTAATCATAAAAAATTTTTTGGGTATTCTCTCAAGAAAATATAGATGGAACTTTCACTAGGTCAAAAAACACACCTTACTCATAGAATATGAAACCCATGAAATCTATATTGTCAAACACAAAATTCCATTTAGATAGCTTGAAATATGGCATATGATTTCATGGTGTACTCTCAATGATGTCAAGATGGTTGGAACGGTCATTATGAATCTTAGAGTACATGAAGATATTTTGTACAAAGAAAACAAAAAACTGATCTAGGTATGGGTAAAAGATTCAATTCATTATGGCCATTGACACTTCTGGCATGGCGGTCAGCCGGAACAACATCACAAAAAACTCATAAAAACCACACCTTCCCCTAAAGGAATCCCTTATCATATCACAAGGTATCAACCTCAACTGATCACACCATCATCTCAAGTCAATTTTGGAGAATAACGATTTACCTATCAATTGGTAGACAAGAGCATCAATTTGAGGAAGAGGGTGTTGATTCTTAACAGTCATATGATTCATCTTCCTATAGTCAAAAAAATCTCAAGGACCCATCATAATTCTAGGAAAAAACAATAGATATACCCAAGGTGATGTACCTGGATGATTCCACTCTCTAATTTCTAGTTCATCCCAATAGTTTTCAATATCATAGAGTTTTTTGTTCCATTTTATATAGTGGAATTGATAGTGGTTCTACTCACCATAGAAACTCTATCGTGAACTCAACCAATATCTCTGGTGGAATCCCTAATAAGTCTTCAATAAAAAAAATCCTTAAACTAGTATACCATAAGAGTAATGAATATATGCACGAAATCACCATCTTCAAGCATAAGTCAAGCTACTTGGGCTGTGAGTTTACCTAGATGTTGAAAAATTGGCCCCGAACGGCCTACTCAAATGTCTCATTCTCCATGATGAACATACGTTCCTCCCTCAAGATATGTGAATGTTACCCTGTAGTGGAAACAATTGATATGATACTGATGCAATACTATCTAATCCAAAATAGAATCAGATCAAAACCTAAAATTTCAAGAATAAACAAGTTGCATATGATATTGTACCAGCCACACTCAGTGGTATACTCTTTACATTGATGTATATTTTCTTCTCGTGTACCTAACGGGGCATCAATTGGTAAAACCCAACACATATGATCTATTCCTAGACCCATCATACTCAAAAATTGAGAAGATATAAAAGAATGAAAAAAACATGTATCAAATAAATCACTAGAAATCATAGATGATAAAAAATCATAAATCCAATAGTCGACATTACATCCTCACCACAACGAGTTAATGGACAAACTATGTGAAGATGGGTTTCCCATCTACTCTAGGCCTCGACCTGAGTTCCTAGTGCTACACTACCTTTTTGGAGTAGACACTCTCATCCTGAAGTACCTTATCAAATACCCTGAACAGTATGGTCAGCAGAGCTATAACTACCTATCATATATGGGGTAACCCACCCCATACCTACACCTTTCACTTTATTTCATCCTCAATTATTACCCAACTTTCAATGATTCCTATAATACCTTTGAAAATTCCCTAACCTTATACCTGATTGTAACTCAATCGGTGATTGGTACTACTGACCTCACATTTGACCTAACATAAAACACTGATAGTAGAAGATCGATCACATTCCAAATTGGATAATTCTATTTTCTGACTACATTTTCCACTACCACCCTAGTGAAAACTCTCAATGCAATGTTTTCTACCATGTGATGTTTCACCATAATATCTCCTAAATGAACGTGTATTCCCACCCCCGAAATCCTCTTTGATATTTCCATCTTAAATAGGGTAATTATCCACCACATCAAAAAATAACTCTAAGTAGATGATATTCTCTTGGCTCTTGTTCTCATGTCATATTCAATCTTGGAAATGTCTCATTGTAGCTTCTTCATTTCCTTTCAATATTAGACTAATGTACTATAGGTTAGTGAACATACCAGCATAATCCATTGTTTTCATAGTTCCCTGAGTCAAATTTAAAAACATCATAGCCTTTAGATTCATCAGGGTATTCATATAGAAATATTACAGAAACTTTTCATGGAAACCCTTCCACAACATCCCCCCTTCCCGCTCGTTCTGAACCTAAATTTCCCTCAAACACTTTTCCTGACATCATAACATATAATCCACCAACATGAATATCCTTTCAGAAGGATTCCTTATTTGATAAGGAATCATTTGGATGAACTCTTTCCAGAACATATCTAAGATATGTCCAACGTCTCCAGAAAATGCCATAAAGTGTTGCAGTTGAAACTCATTAGTCTTGTCAATCATACTCATCATAACTCTTTCTGGGTCCCACTCCATACTTTTAATAAAATGGGAAAATTTATCTTGATAATGATCCTATTTTATATTAAACTATATCACATTGAATTCATTTTCCCTTTTTGCGGGATATTTCTTCGAAATATTATCTTGTTTCCCAACTAGCACACATTGTCATTTTGGCATTTATCTACAATTCCAAACACAAATCTCATAACACATAACATAAAACATCCAATATTTTTCAGAAAATAAGGCTCTCCTCAATACATAAACAAACCATTTCAAAACTCTATCCCAACAGATATCATCACACCTCCCTCACTACCCTCAGCATCCCTACCATGAGTTATGGTCTACATGGGGAAAACAAACTCACAGTACCAGAAGCCTTTTCAATAAATATATTTTTATCTATTTTCATTCTCAAGATTTAAATATTTATCTTTTAGGTGAATTTCCATATGTACAACTTTCCACAACCAAAAGTTTTATCCCATTTATGACTTTTTATTACAAACTATTCCTTATCCATTATTTTACATTCCTTCAATTTACATATTTTCATTATCTTTATTAGACACCACATCCTTGAAAATATCTAGGAAAATGAAATTAAATCAATCCTTCATGTTTTACACACCAACCCCATGTATTCCTAATATGATGAATTCCACATATATCTCTAGGTTCTTAAAATTATGTATGTATGAACAACATTATGCAATTTTCACTACGAGAAAAATATCATAAACAAGTCACATCACACAACAAGGGAATCATCCAATGGTTAAATATCATTCAACTATAATCAATAAACATCTTTAAAAACAATCTCATTATGGGTTACTTTTGTTTTCCTTCATACATGGGATAACTTCTCTCATGCCCGAGCTCATTGACATGGTCCAAAACATCATAGCCTCCCATCTACCATTCTGAAATAGTAAGACATAAGAAAAAACTTTTTTTCATACCACCTCATACCAACTCTATCATGAAAACCCCTAAACGATGCACCTATTCGGGTCACCACATGACATCAAGCATACATCCCCATAAGATAGAGGTTTTTGACTAGATTCAATTGTCTAATGTGATATTTGGGGAAACCGTAATCTCCTTATCAAGGTAATACACAGAAGATAATAATGATATGTATAGGAAACACTGAACCATAAACCTCAAACAATAAACATGCATTACCATCAATTCCCCAAAACTAGTTACAAATACACAACAAAATAATAAATATGATACATCTTCATATACTGTGTCATATGTAAAGAAAACAAAAAATAATGACAAAAGGATTAATGACCAAAATGAGATCTGACTTCATGTCTAGATCCCTCATCCATGCACATCCCATTCCCAAATCAACCCTATATCATATTGCCTTTTCCCTTTGCCCTATCTACAACCCTGAAATCTGCTCGGGTGCCCAATAGCAGCCCAAGCAGAGTGTGATTACAACTCCGTATTCCAGCACCAGTAGTGTCTAAAAAATATCCATTCAAAATAGATAGTTTATGGATTTACAAAGAGTATAATAATATAATCAAATATATAATGGTTTTCATTAGTTACAATATTTACTTACACCATTTCATCATTTGTTTCATGGGTTTGACATTTTCATCAATTACACTATGAACTATGCCGGTCAACTACTATGGATAATTGGATAAAGTCATGTTCGCTATCTTAACAGGGAAAAAATTTGCAAAGTAATTATATCAAACATACCTTGGTGCCTCAGTCCATGTAGTCTCATCATATACTACATTTAGGGGCATAGAGCCTCAGTCACACACCCAAGCCCATTCATTCTAGGGGTGGGGCTTAGAGCCTCAGTCCTACATGATATGTGGGCATATAACCTCATGTCAATACCCCATAACCACCATGTCATGTGCGAATTCTTCTCTAACCATTTTCCACATAATCCATTTCAAAAACCATACTCATTAAATAAAATTTTCATTCACAATTCATATTTCATCCAACACATATATACTCTTATTACCTTAACCCCTTAATATAATTTTCATTTACAATACATGACACATTAACACTTTAAAATTATACTAAATTCCTGTTATTCATGGTTAACAAGTAGGCACAATTGACATTTTTTTCACACCATAACCCAAGGAAACGTTTCAATACATTCATCAAGGGATATATGTCAATATAATTATATTTGAAACTTAAAAATTAAATTTACTTGTTCAAGGATTGGAAAACTCCATGGGTGGCCCACAACTAGTCAAATTTAACTCAAAACATCACACTGCGATCATGAGGGGTTCAATTAGACACTTACATAATTTTTTTTATCATTTATATTAGGGAAAGTGTATTGTTCGACACAATGAAACCAATGAAGAACCACACACACATAAATAAACAACAAGACTATGAGATATAACTTTTAGACCACCAACATCATTTCTAAATTCGAAATCTCCCTTAACATTATCCTTTGATTCAGAAATAAACACCCTTAGAATCTCCAATCTATGATCCTCTATAAAAATAGGGTTTTAGGTATTTGAAAGATGATGAAATACTACATAAGACCTCATATAAAAAATAGAATAAATAGGTGTGCTAGATTCACCTAGAGATACAATTCTCAACCGAAGGATATCCAAATGGCTTAGAAATATTGGAGATCAGCCACTGGGGAGCCTTGGTAAATTTATCGTGTCATTAGGGAAGTTGGGAGAATAATGAAGAAAAATACCAAGATATAATACTTTTGGAGTGAGAGTGAAAAATCGTTAAAAATCTCTTTTAAAGGGGTGGATGGTTCTGATGTACATTTTTCCAAACCATGTGATGACTGTGATTCTCCCTCTATTCAAGAGGGGGCTAGGCCACATGGTAACCTTAGAGTCCCAAAATTCTTTTCAAACCTTGGGATGATCGAGAAGGGTGGATTTGTCCAACCCCACACAATATTCCATTCCCCCTTTCACGGTATTATCAAACAGTGCACCCCTCTTGAAGGCAGGAATGGCTTAATCACTTAGTTGTATCTAACAATGTGCCAACCATAAAACTTTAATTGGATGGCCTTATTCCCCCTTTCGTATCTCGAACCCCTAAAGTACCCCTACGCCTCCTCATTCACCTAGTAAAAATTTCATTGACCACATCAAAGGTATTTAAACCATAATTTAAACAATAACATACCTGACTAAATGTTCGGAGTCTTACAACCATAGAAATACCATCACATAAAATATTTTTATGAAAAATGAATTGTAACACTACATGGAGATGGCAATATATATGTATGCATGAGAAATAATTCCACATCTCCTTTTAATGGGAGAGTGGGAGGATAATAGTGGTTTTATTATAATAATTTTTAATGTATATTTAGGATACTTATGTTTTTATTTAATGATAAATAAAAAAATTTAATTGGGGTCAAATAAGTAGTAAAATTTATGAATTTATTTAAGTCAATTATCTCATCTTATATATAACTCATTTATATTTCCACATAAGGACCTTGGAATTTATATTTTGGGGGGAAAAGTACATATATAGTGTTTATATGGAATTTTATATTTGAATTTGGTAGGGTTGGTTGAGAAATATGTCTAAATGTGGTGTAAAGAAGAGAAAAAAATGACATCCCCTTATATGGGAGGGATATAACACACTTGGAATTTGATTAAATATTAAAATATAGTAAATTCATTATCAATAAAAATGAGTCTAAATTTTGATGATTTAAAATAAAAAATAGTCCAGGGTTGATATTACATCATCCAAAAAAATATAGATATGTTTTTATGCTATTTTATTTCATAGTTTTCTTGATTAATCCCATCTTTAACTATTTTTGGCCTTAACCGTAGTAGCAGCTATTTTAATCATAAATGATTAAGAATTTTATCATAAATATAAAAGTGAATCATAAATATAATGTGGTTGATATTTTCAACCACCTTTTATTATGATGGGTATAAATATTTTTAGGATTTTTAAACTCATTTAATAAAATATTAATTATTATAAAATATCACTAATTTTAATATCAAAAATATTTATATATTTTGACTATAACAAAACAGAGGCAAATATTTAATTTTATTATAACTATTGAACACATCTAAAAAATGACATGTTTATCTAATTTTGTTTAATCACATTTATTCAGTTAATTTTTATTATGATAAATATTTATAAAAGCATTTAATTTTTTTTATATTAATTGGATAGATACATTGTTGACATTTGAAAATTGTGTAATTTGATTATGAAATAAATAAAATTTATAAATAAATTACTAGGATAATTTTTTCGTCTTCTATATAATTTTTTTTTACCAAAATTATCCTCTTTTTTTCTTTTGTAAAAACATTTGAGATATTAAATTCAATACTAATATTTTGTATTTATTCATTTCCTAAATTAAAATATTTGTAATAATATAAGAAATATATCACAAAGAGACCATATATCCAATAATTTAATGAGAATTTTTCAAATAAACTCATAAAATAGAATAAAGGAATGCGTTAGATTAAAGTTAAATCCGTATCCAAATGCTTTAAAATGATTTTTCATTTTTAACACTTGTGGGGGTGAAAAAATTTATAATGTCTTCCATTCAAATTGAAAAAAATAAAAGGGGATTATATAAAAAGTTTCAATTCATTATTTCATTTAAAGAATCCATTTTTTATTAAACTTCTATAATTTTAAGTATCTAGTTTAGAATAAGAGTACAAAATGAAACAAAAAAAGGTTTAGTAATGACTTTTCAAGCATAGAGAACGATTTATTCATATGCCATGCCTAAAAAAATTATATGAATTTCAAAACTTTTTATTGAACATAGAATATATATATTTTCACAAAATAATTCACCAATAGTGAATAATCTAATATATTAATATTAAAAAACACCACACACAAATAATAATTTTTTAGTACAAAACATCTATTTTACTTTCAAATGAAATTTTTTTTATTTATAATCAATTGATAGCTAATTATTTTATTTATACATTGGTAAAAAAAATATATTTTACATAATTTAGTTAGTACCATTCATAAAGAAAAATTTAATAGAGAGGTTGTAAAGGTATAATATATTAAAGTTCATTTAGACTCAAGGTTTCATTTATTAGAATATGTGGAAAAAATAAATTTATTTAGAGATAAATATACCATGAAATCATAGGGTTTTATGTTATGTACCTCTTAAAATGAATTTATCCTTTTAAATCATATCACTTTGATTTAAAAATAATGTTATACTCGTTTCATTACGTCCCCATGTTCCAATATAGCCTCATTGAATTTAATATTCCTCTAGAAAACTTTAACCAAGTGAGTAGTATTATAATGTATCTCTTTATCTCCACGATCCAATATTCCCACCAATCGTTGTTCATAAGAATGATAATTCTCTAGAGGTAAGACCACTAATTTTATTACCTTATAAAGATCAAGTGTTTACTTATTTAAGAGAGATAAAAGGAACTAAACCGGAACTTATAAGAGGATCGATGGAATCACCAAGTGATAAGATGCTGTCCCTACTTGATTATTAATATTGAATATGAAAATATAAATAAGGATTAGATTTCTTTTATTAATTAATATCATAACCATATTCTGTGGATAAATTAAAAAAACCCATTCCCACTAACTTTGAACTCTAGATCTCTCTAATGATAATCATTGTAATGTTCCTATGGACATTGAGCTGCCTCGATACACCATTTAATATCTCTGAATTTTTATTATTTTTACATGACTATCTTAAGTTACAATAACTTTATTTATATTTATTCTATCAAACCATTTATAAAATTTCAAATTCTATACATATTGGAACTTTCCAGATGAAAGATAATGATGAAGTGTGAGCCTCATCAAACAACTCCATATTCAAATCAAATTTGAACTGAACACATAAATGAATTCTAAAACATATAAATCCATCATAATCAAAATTTAACTTAGTAATAGTTATAAAATTATTTTAAACGTAAAAATCCACTTTATAGACCTCATTGAGTTATGATTGAACACTTATTTGAGAAATATAATATTTCAACACTTCATTCATTTTGACTTAGAGAATCTACCACCTTGTTCCTTTACCAAGAGATAATTATTGAGCAGTCATAATCTTTACTCAACTCCAACAGTATTCTTTATTTAAAATGATACCACATCTATCCCTAAATCATGAGTTGGTAGTTTTTTCATCCTAAAAATTCAACTATAATTAAGAATATTCTATAACAATATCATTTTTCATGATAACACGTTTCATTCCATAGATTAATATAACACTATTGATAAAAAACCCTTCCCTACTATATGTAATGATAGAAAAGAATAAAAAAAATTCATTATATTCAGTTCATTGAATATTATCTCACATTCATCTGTCTAGAGAAAATTTCCTCCCTTCTAAATTAACTTGGCGAGTGGATTATATATGCATTATAAATTCTCCAAAATGTATCACTAATATCCATCCAAATAAAAGAAACTATGGGTATCGTACACAATAGATGGTCTAGAGAAATGTTCAATGAATTTCTCCTTTGATGGATCCACTAATCTACCCTAGATTGAGAATATATGGACAAAAAGTAAAGCATGTTATATCCAAAATTAAAACTTTATAATTTTTTCATACAAATTATTCTTATTTATTATCTTTAGTAAAATCCTTTAGTGGTATTTTTCTATTCCTTTAATTTTAAATATATAAGAATATCATATATAAAGACTACCACAGATTGATCTAGTAAATTTATAAAGAATGTATTCACTAAATACATGAAGGTTGATGGGGATTTAATAAGTCCAAAATGTAATCACAATATATTAAGAGTGCTTATTCCTTTTAAAAAAATTCTATTTTTGTTACATCCTCATTATTGAACCTCAGTTGTTCATATTTAGAATAATGATAAATTTTTAAAAGTATTGATCTCTTTGCCGTTAAGGAAAAAATACATCACCATAAAAAATAATTGTTGAGCAAAGTATTGTTTTCAACAATACATGTTTATGTAATTTAAAGGGGGGAGATTATTGAAAATAATACTCTGTCTCTTTATGATAATTTTGATGCTCACAAATACCCTTATTTATTTTATAATGATTTTATTTAGTATTTTTCAGGAATTTATCAATTTATTTTACTCTTGAAAAAACAAGAATTTATTACTTATGCGGAATCTGCTTTAGCGTGTTCTGGAATCACTGTTCACATCTTACGTAGATGAATATAGCATAGAATCTGCTTTAGCGCGTCCTGGAATCACTGTTCATGCCCTACGTGGATAAACATAGCGTAAGGATGAAATGCGTGTATACTTTTTGAGATAAGAGAAAAGTATGGTTAAACAACCATACATTTTTAGCAAAGTATAGAAGAAGAACCTTACGTTAGGAAGGAACCCTACGTTTTGGCTATCTGCAATGTATGGAAGGAGAACTGTACGTAAATTCTAAACGTTACGTTTGTTTCTCAAAAGTATGGTTCATCAACCTTAATTTTGTAAACAACCATACGTTCTTGGAAAAGTATGGATCAAGTAAAAGTGTGGATCTTTTACCGTACATTTGAGTGTTGAAGAAAAAGTATGGATGATCAACCCTACGTTTGTATTCAACCTTACATTGTCAACCCTACGTTTGTGTTTAACCTTACATTTTTAATCATACATTTGAAGGCAATGTTATTAACCCTATGTTTGGAGGCCACGTCATCAACATTAATTTTGGCATCCGAAATTTTGACAGACGATATTTATGTGCAACAATCAGCAAACTGATTTCTAGGCGAATTTCAAGCCGGATTTAAATTAATTTCTAAATTACGACTTTGACTGATTCAAAGCTGTTTTATTAATGGATATAAGATCAAATTAAAAGGATCTTTTTAAGCCGAGTCTTAAGGGATGTTAAGACTTATCTGTGAATTCAAATGTTTGAATATCGCGAATCAGAATGCAACTTTTATGGATCTAAATGTGCAGATGATTTTCTTTATTATATTTGTTCTCTGTGAAACACCAGGTACTTGAGGATGTGATCGATATATTATTGAAAAAGGTGGAAAACAGAGATTGCAACTATTCATGATTGATCTGCTGAATCAAAAGGAGCCTCAAAGCTCTGTTCTTTCAAGAAGTAAGTACTTGATAGAAGATTCAACTATTCTACATCGAATTTCTATTGTGGATCTACTACTGCTAAAGTTGTGAACTATATCTCTCTATCTACTACAACTGGATCAACTCAGAACTGCTTCATCTTGAAGATCAACATTTTTAGAGACTTCGATCCATCTGCAGTCAATTGCATTCTGTTGCAATTGTGAAGATCAACTTGAAATTTCTTTCTGAAATTATTTTTATTCTTGAGTAACTAGCTTCTCATTCTAAGCTGTGTAGGTTCGTGTTTTACCAAAAGGCTTTGTTTTTCCTTGGATTGTAACGGTGTCAACTACCTGTACTCAGTTGTGAATCGGTCTGTGGAGAAGAGAACCAGATAGTGAAAATTATCAAGCTCATGGAGTTTAGTGTTGGTGGAGTGGACTACGGGCCTTCTGTTCCCCGAACCACTATACATATTTGTGTTCTTGATTTTACTTATTCCGTTGCACAATCAAATGTGATAAAGTATAAAGGACTAAACTCGTTCAATAATAGAGTTATCGAAAAATTGAAAAAGACACAATTCACCCCCCTCTTGTGTATAATCTGTAGATTCAGATCCAACAATTGGTATCAAAGGAGGAGCTTCTGATAGAGCCTTAAAAAGCTGGAATCATTTAAGGATTATTCAACAGAGCATCATGGCTAATACAAGAGAAGGGATTTCGATGGTCAGAGAACCGTATTTTAATGGAGACAACTATGGTTTATGGAAATCACGCATGTTAATACATCTGAAAAACCTCGGATATAGAGTCTCTTCAAAGATTCTGAATCCTTATGAAATTCCTGAAAATCCTGAGACATGGAGTGCTGCTATTGAAGCAGAGTACAATATGAACTCAAATGCTATGAATACAATTATTTTCGGTCTAGGACCATATGAATTTAACAGAGTATCTTAGTTCCTGACATCATATGAGATGTGACAAACAATAGCTGTGGCATATGAAGGAACATACAATGTGAGGAAAATGAGATATGAAACTGCAAAACTGAAATTTGATACTTTCAAAATGGTTGAAGGTGATAGAATTACCCAACTGAATGGGAGATTGACATAAATTGTCAATAACATAACTTCTCTAGGAGAACATATCATGCTGGATGATCAAGCATTAAAAGTTATGAGAGTACTTCATACCTGATGGAAGGGTATTTCTGCTGCAATCAGACAATCAACAGCTGTCAAAGATCTAACTTTGAGAGAGATGATTGGTACACTGATGATGTATGAAGATGAAATGCAAGATGAGGCTAATGAACATAAAGTGATTATCAAAAGAGAATATACTGCCTTGAAGGTAACGTCAAAACAAAAGAATAGAATGATGAAGAGAAAAGAAGTCAAAGCTAAATCAGAAAGCTCTGACTTATCCAACTCAGATGAAGAACTGGCTTAACTAGCCAGAAAATTTAGAAACTTCTACAGCAAGAATAGAGGTTTCAAAAAATCCTTTAAGGGAGATAATAAGGAAGTAAGATGTTATGAAAGAAAAAGGATGGGACATATCAGAATAGATTTCCCACAATTGAAGGATGCAAAGAAGAAGAAATTATTCAAAATAAATAACATTGAGCAGAAAGACAAGAAATCTATGAAAGCCACTTGGAGTGTATCAAAAGACTCTAGTAGCTTTTCTAAATCAAGATCAGAGAATGAAGAAGTCAATCTAAAGGGAAACATGTGTTTCATGGCAGAAACTGATGAGGTAGCAGGTCACCAGAGAAGAAAAGATATATGGTACATGGACAGTGGCTGCTCAAGACATATGAGTGGAAACTCATTGAATTTTTCTTCACTCACTCAAAAGGAAGGGGGACTTGTCACATTTGGTGACAATACCAAAGTAAAAATAATTGGCATTGGAACTGTTGGTGATCCATAGACCGTCTCAATCAACAATGTACTTTATGTACAAGGACTAAAACACAATCTGATAAGTATCTCTCAACTTTGTGATGATGGATTTACTGTTGATTTTACTAACAATTTCTATAATATTTCTAAAGATAAACTGTTTAAATTTAATGCACCAAGAACTGAAAATGTCTATACTTTGGATATAAATTCATTGTGTAAACAACAAGTAAACTGCTTGACTGTTAAAGTAACTGAATAATAGATCTAGCATAGAAGACTTGGTCATTGCAATGTATATGTTTTACATAAGTTCTCTAAGAAACATTTAGTTTCTGATTTACCTTGTCTCAAATTTGAAAGTGAAAGATTTTGTGATGCTTGTCAACTTGGCAAGCAACACAAATCATACTTCAAATCTGTTAATAAGGATGATACATCTAAACCTCTAGAACTTATTCATATGGATTTTTTGGACCTTCAAGTGTATCAAGAATAGATGGTAAATTATATGTATATGTTTTAGTTGATGACTATTCATGATTTACATGTATTTTCTTCTTGAAATTTAAAAATGAATCTTTTACTTTATTTGAAAGTTTCTGCAAATCTATTCAAAATGAAAAAGGGTTCAATATAATGTCATTGAGAAGTGATCATGGTCGAGAATTTGAGAATATGGAATTTAATTCCTTTTCCTCAAATATGGGTATTAAACACACCTTCTCTGCACCAATAACACCTTCAACAAAATTGGATTATAGAAAGAAGAAATAGAACTATTCAAGAAATGGCTAGAACTATGTTAAATGAATATATCCTACCTATATATTTTTGTGGAGAAGCTGTAAATAAAGCTTGTTATATAATTAATAGAGTTTTAATTAGACCTATTTGGAAAAAGACACCCTATGAACTATGGAATAACAGAAAACCTAAAGTAAATTACTTTAAAGTTTTTGGATTCAAGGTTTATATCTTAAATACCAAGGATAATCTTGGTATGTTCGATCCAAAATCTGATGAAGGTATTTTTTAAAGATATTCTACTACCTCCAAATCTTATAGAGTTTATAATAAGAAGTTAAGGATTGTTGAAGAATCAGTTCATGTAAAATTTGATGAATCTGATCCGATTGAGAAAAGGATAGAACAAATGGATGAACTTGACTCTAATGATAACATGAGACTTGAGAATTTAAAGAATTATTTTGAAAATGTTATAAAAGAAATTCAGTCATGTTCAAAGGAACATGACACTGAAGAACCATTAAATATATTATCTAGACATTCTAAAACCTTAAAGAATCATCTTTTAGAAACTGCAATAGGTAACCTAGAAACAGGTGTTCAAACTAGAAGAAAATTAGGAAACCTAGTGGAATTCTTTTCCTTCCTATCTCAACAAGAACCCAAGACTATAGAAGAAGCTTTAGATGATGAAAGTTGGGTAATAGAATGCAAGATGAATTAAACCAGTTTAAAAGAAATAATGTTTGGTAATTAGTAGAAAGACCTAAGAATTATCCTGTAATACGAACCAAATGGTTCTTTAGAAATAAACAGGACGACCAAGGTACAATAACTAGACATAAAGAAAGATTAGTAGCTAAAGGATATAATCAAGAAGAAGGAATAGATTATGATGATACTTTTTCACCTGTAGCTAGGTTAGAATCCATTAGAATCCTTTTAGCCTTTGTATCTTATATGAATTTTAAATTATTTCAGATGAATGTTAAATCTTTCTTTTTATATGGTTATTTAATGGAGGAAGAATATGTTGAGAAAACTCCTAGTTTTGAAAACTCTCAAAAACCAGATTCTGTTTTTAAACTTACTAAAGCTCTTTATGGCCTTAAACAAGAACCTAGAGCTCGGTATGAAAGATTAAGTTCTTTTCTTTTAAAAAATGATTTTACTGTTGGTATGGAAAACCTAACACTCTTTAAGAAAACTGTGAAAAATAATGTTTTATTGGTTCAAATTTATGTTGATGATGTAAGATTTTCATCAACTAGTAAAACTATTTGTCATGAATTTTCAAAAATAATGCAAGAAGAATTTGAAATGAGTATGATGGGAGAATTAAATTTCTTTTTTGGGTCTTCAAATATTTCAAAAAGATTTTGGAAATGTTTTAAATCAAAGCAAATACATTACTGATTTACTTAAGAAATTAGGTCTTGAAAATAGTAATCCATTTATAACTTCTATGTGTACTAATATAAAACTTGATTTGGATGAAAATGGGAAATCAGTTGACAACAAGTTATATAGAGGTATGATTGGTAGCTTATTATATCTTACTGCTAGAAAACCAGATATAATGTATTCAGTATGTCTTTGTGCAAGATTTCAATCAAATCCTAAAGAATCCCATCTAACTTCTTTTAAGAGAATTTTTAGATATTTAAAAGGAACTGTTTTTCAATATCTTCATTATCCTAAAACATCTGATTTTAATTTAATTTCATATTCAGATTCTGATTTTGGTAGTTGTAGATTAGAAAGAAAAAGTACATCAGGTACATATCACTTTTTAGGAAATTCCATAGTATCATTGTCTAGTAAGAAAGAACATTAAATTTCCCTGTCAACAGCTGAGGCAGAATATGTTTCTACTGGTAGTTGTTGTGCACAAGTGTTGTGGATGGAAAACACTCTTATGGACTTTGGATTGAATTTTAATAATACACCTATTTTATGTGATAATACCAGTGCAATTAATATTTCAAAAAATCATATTAGTCATTCTAGAACTAATCACATTGATATAAGGCATCACTTTTTAAGAGATCATGTCCTTAAAAAGGATATATTTTTAGAATTTATAAATACTGAAATTCAATTAGCACATATTTTTAATAAACCCTTTCCCACTTCAAGGTTTGATTTTATTAAAGGGGGGCTAGGTTTATTTAATTTTAAATAATTTTTTTTAATTTTTATTTACTTTTATTTTTTTTGTAAATTTTATTTTGTTTATTGTATACTGTTTAAGTTTTTTCTTCTTTCGTTATATGAAAAATTTATTTGTTTTTAAATATATGTAATTATTAGTGATTACATGGGAATCAAAGCTATTAGAGCCTTTTCGACTTCTAAACCCTTTCACTTCTATCAGAACCTTTTCTAAATCCAAATATCACACTTCCTCTTCTGAAACCCTAACCTTCAAACTTATGAAACCCTACCCTTTAAACCTTCATTGATTTTTGCGGAAATGGTATGGACTAAAAGATCCAGTGAGGCCAAGCCAAGCAATGCCAAGAGACAACACACTGAGGGAAGAAAAATCTTACAGGGAAAGGAAATCGATCTCGACTAGTTATTTCTGACAAATCTATTGTTGAAGCAAGCACTGTCATTTCAGAATCTTAAAGAGATGTTCAATAGTGAAAATATGGAATTTCTATAGGAAGTAGAACAAAGATACTTCTTCAAATCTTTACAGTTTAGTCTAGGAGATACAGAGGACAGTTTGATGGCTAAAATAGAGTATAGGGATTTCTCAATATCTTCAGTAGAGATTAGTCAGATTCTCAACTGCCCTAATGTGGGAGTTTTTCATTTCGACTTGAAGAATATAGGAGATTATGTGCATAAATCCGAAGACATCATGTCTTTTATTTTTGGTACCAAGACAATAAAGAAAATCTTTGTCAAGGATTTGGAGCCTGATCAGAAGATTTTGGTCAAATTCATTCAGACTAGAATAGATCCACAGATGGAAGAAATGGAGAAGATTTTAAACCCTGATATGTATATAATGTTCCTTATGTTAAGTGATATTAAGTTAAACTTTCCATGATACATGACAAGGTATCTCAGTTACTAGTGTCAAAGCGAGGCCAGGATGAATTTCTACCCTTTTGGTAGATTTATTTCTAAACTGTTGTTTAAGAAAGACATGGTGAGATTAGTGGATGATAGAGTTAACTGTCGTCACAGTAATACGTTTAATGATGGAACTTTAAGGAAAGTTGGATATTTCCAGAGAACAATTAAAGGAAATATTTTGCTAGTAGGAGCTGAGGAAGACTCAAAGAGTGCTCAGGCTCAACCTGCTATGTCCAAGGAGGGACAAGTTGAATCCAGAGTCAGTAATGTAGAAAGAATAATTCGTTTTGAAGTGACAGATTTTGAGGAAGACAGAAGTCAGGAGGGACTTCAATTAAAAATAAAGAGACCAGTGAATGAAGAAGTCACTTCCCCTACTTTGGAAACTACAATAGAAGCATTATTTTCTTATTCTTTTTTATGGGAAGCTGTTTTTGATAAGACCATGGAAGATGTTACTGAGAGAACAGCTCCAGTAGAGGAATCAGGAGCTCAAGAGGAAACTCAAAGGGAAAACAGGAACAGATTGTAGCTGATGTTGAAGTTTCACTTCAACAAGAACAGGATATGGAGGCAGTGCCTGGTGAAGAAGTGGCCAGACCTCAGGAAACTTCTGAAAATATTGTTCTTGAAATTACAGTGGATGAAAAATATGAAAATGAATGTGATGAGCATTCTTCTGAAGGTCAAACAGACGTACTTCATGATGATTTTTCTGTTGAGGAGTTTGAAAACTCTAAGGAAAAATCTATGGACCAACCTTCTCAAAACAAATAAAAAGAGAAATTTGATTCTGAATCATTGCCTTTGGTACTGCTACATCAATATGAGAATGTAAATCAAGCACACGGTTCATCTGATTCAAGAAAAGAAGAAGTTGAAGAACTTTACAGAAAGGTATCTCAGTTGGAATCTGAGAATTTTTCTCTGAGAAATGCCTTAGATTTAGAGAATTTAAAGTTTCAAAAACTGAAGGAGTGTATAGTTTCAAGGCAAGAAGTTGAATTGTTTAAAAAGGATATGCTGAATGCTATTACACAATTAAAATCTGAAATGGTTAAGAAGTCAGATTTGTCAGATCTGAAGTTGTTTATGGAGAATCAATTTGCATCAGTTGCAAATAATCCTGTTAGTGGATCAGGATCTTCACCGGATTTAATCAGAAGGTTTCAGGCTATCACAGCTGCGTTGAGCAACATGAATGATATGATATAAGATCTTCAATGCAATAGTGCTCCTTTGTCAGTGTTGTTGGATAATTATAATTTCTTAGTGGATCAACTGACATCTAGTGAGCCATCGATTAGATTTATATTAGATCAGTTATCAGAGAAGCTGCCAGTATTTGTTGAAAAAGAGGAAAGGATGCATGAGTTTTTCAGAGTCAATTTAATTGAAGATATTCATATAACTCAAGAGAAAAGGGAGATCATTATCAAGCTTGGGGATGGGATAATGAAGAGACTTCAGGAATAGTTTACAGAAATCAAGTCTACAATCGAGAGAAGATAGACCCTGTTACATATCATACCTAAACCTTGATTCCTGTGTATATCATTGTTATGTATATACTACTGTTTTTGAATGAAAAATTTCTTTATTGTTTATTTGTTTCTTTTGTTATTGTTTTTACTGACTTTATTTTTAATATTCCAGTACTCTAGATTTAATTATTTATAAACAGTTCATAATAGCATTTAATAACAGTTAATGCAATATTAAAAGTGTTAAAATTCATGATTTTTTATTTCTTTTTGATTTCAAAAAGGGGAGAATTTGGATAAAAACAACATCAAAACCTACATTTAATTTAGGGGGAGAATTCATTTTATTAAGGGTGATAGTTAAATGATATATTTGAATTTACAATTATCTTTTTGGTGAAGAAGTTTTTATTTAAAACTTTATAACATAGTTTGAAAGTTAATTTGGTTTAAATAATGTTAATTATTTTATGGGTTTTGTGATCATCAAAAAGGGGGAGATTGTTGAGAAAAGTACTGTTTTAAACAATACATGTTAATGTTATTTAAAGGGGGAGATTATTGAAAATAATACTCTGTCTCTTTAGGATAATTTTGATGCTCACAAATACCCTTATTTATTTTCTATTGATTTTATTTAGTATTTTTTAGGAATTTATCAATTTAATCTACTCATGAAAAAATGAGAATTTATTACTTACGCGGAATCTGCTTTAGCGTGTTTTGGAATCACTGTTCATACCCTATGTGGATAAACGTAGCATATGGATGAAAAGCGTGTATACTTTTTGAGATAAAAGAAAAGTATGGTTAAACAACCATATGTTTTCAGCAAAGTATGAAAGAAGAACATTACGTTAGGAAGGAACCCTACGTTTTGGATATCAGCAATCTATGGAAGGAGAACCGTACGTAAATTCTAAAAATTATGTTTGTTTCTCAAAAGTATGGTTCATCACCTTACTTTTGTAAACAACCTTACGTTCTTGGAAAAGTATGGATCAAGTAAAAGTATGGATCTTTTACCGTATGTTTTAGTGTTGAAGAAAATGTATGGATGATCAACACTATGTTTGTATTCAACCTTATGTTGTCAACCCTACCTTTGTGTTCAACCATACATTGTTAATCTTACATTTGAAGTCTATGTTATTAACACTATGTTGGGATGTCACATCATCAACCTTATGTTTGGCGTCAGAAATTTTGACAGACGATATTTATGTGCAATGATTAGTAAGCTGATTTCTGGGAGGATTTCAAACTGGATTTAAAGTTATTTTTAAATTAGGACTTTGACTGATTCAAAGCCATTTTATTAATGGATTTAAGATCTAATTAAAAGGATCTTTTTATTCCGAGTCTTAAGGGAAGTTACGACTTCTCTATAAATTCAAATTTTTGAATATCGTGAATCAGAAGGCAGCTTTTATGGATCTAAATGTGCAGAAGATATGCTTTATTATATATGTTTTCTCTGAAACACTAGGTACTTGAGGATGTGATTGATCTATTATTAAAAAAGATGGAAAAGAGAGATTGCAACTATCATGATTGATCTGCTGATTCAAAAGGGGCATCAACGATCTTTTCTTTCAAGAAGTAGGAACTTGATAGAAGATTAACCTGTTCTACATCGAATATCTAAGGTGGATCTACTACTTCTGAAGTTGTGAACTATATCTCAATATCTACTGTAACTAGATCAACACGGAACTGCTTCGTCTTAAAGATCAATATTTTTAGAGACTTTGATCCATCTGCTATCAACTGCATTCTGTTGCAATTGTGAAGATCAACTTGAAATTTATTTCTGAAATTATTTTTATTCTTGAGTAACCAACTTCTTGTTCTAAGCTGTGTAGGTTTGTGTTTGAACCATAAGGCTCTGTTTTTCCTTGGATTGTAAAGGTGTCAACTACATGTACTTAGTTGTGAATCAGTCTGTGGAATAGAGGACCAGATAGTGAAAATCATCAAGCTCATGGAGTTGAGTGTTGGTGGAGTGGACTAGGGGCATTCTGTTCCGTGAACCACTATACATCTTTGTGTTCTTGATTTTACTTATTCCGCTGCATGATCAAATATGATAAAGTATAAAGGACAGAACTCGTTCAAGAAAAGTGTTATAAAAAAGTGAAAAATACACAATTCACCCCCTCTTGTGTATAATCTGTAGATTTATATCCAATAATAAAATACTTATTAATGATTGTAATCTTGTTATGTTTCAAATTTCTAACACATATTCATATTGATATATGATTTTTTGATAAAAAAAGGAACACCCTTAGGTGATGTAATTTGATGAATAAATACCTTATTAATATTCTACTATAGTTTCTTACTCAACTTCAATAACTCAACCAGGGCTATTCTACATAGATCCTTAGAAATAATTTTTTCACCAGGAATGATTTATAGTTTGAACTCCACTTCATGATTCCACGTAAGAACAGGAAACTCTTCTAGAAAGGAAACAATAAAATCTTGAACATCACATATATATATTTTTCCATTTATCCCTAACCATCTGAGATACACATAATTTTTAATAAGAATCTAAAACACTTAAATGGATGAAATATTCATTATCAGTTCATATTTTTCATCTCACTGATAGTTGAATATTTATTAAAAAATATTATGATCTATGCCAGAGTAATATAGGTATAGTATAATATGAAATATGGATACATAAACAACTTGTTCTTAAGTGAACCACAACATCTCCCACTATGTTATTCAGAATTATCAATCTTTGTATAAATATCATACTTAATATCTTTCATCAAAAGATGGGAAATAAACTATAAGAATGGGTGAGCTCATATGCCCAATAAGGCTAAACAAGGTTGATATCAATGATTACATAAATATAATAAGTGTTTAAGTGTATAGGAATATTATTACAACATTTTAAAACAATACCTTTATAATAAAGATCATAATCTTGAGTCATGGAAAAAACCATGGAAGATCCTAAGCTATGAATCATAAATTTATAAAGAAAAATGATCCATGATAGCACAAAATTGGTATATGTAAGAGATTTGTGACATATACATAATCATATAAAGTTGTTTCATTATTTGTTGTGGCTCTCTATAAGGATTATCTTAGTGGATTAGGATCACTCCCTAAAGGATTTTTGTAGTTATATTTTTCTCCTAAGACCATCATAGTGAAAAAATTTACATACCAAACTATGTTAACTCTCCATTCTAGTCATGTTTATCTCAGAATATATCTATAATTGTGAGATTTATTAATGGGATATATAATTATGATCTAACCTATAAGATAACAGAACCCATATATATGTATTTTATAATATTATAAAATATTCATCATATAATAACCTCGTAGAAGAAAATTGGTTTCCTAGACATTTGATCATAGAATAATCCTTGGAAATGATATGGGACTCGAAGAAATAAATTTTTACAATAATATACTATCTAAATAATGGTAAATAATGGTATTATTGTATCATATCTTCATTAAATATTAAGAAACTTTCACAGATGTAATCTTAGATTGTATAATATTTGACGAATCACTTAGAATATTTATTGAGAATAATATAATTTTTTACATTGGAATCACTTATTTAAAATCAAATAAATTCAAAAATATTAATGAAACAATTTCTATAAAAACAAAATTTTAAAATTTTGAAGAAATATTCAATGCATTCAGTTGAAAAGATATTGAGAAATTCTATCTAAGGTGTAAACATTAAAACATATATTCTTATCCCATTTTTTTGAAAAAGTCAAAAGTAATTAATTTATGGGGACAAAAATAATTATAATACATTTTAAATATTAAAAAATGGGTAGAATTGAATTTAAACAATACTTTTATAATAGTAAGAACATTTTTAGAAGTCATATATTTCTAAGATTACTTATTTTCGGTCGAAGAGATAAATAAATCCAGTTTTCCTTAAAAAAATTATTTTTATATCTCAAGTATTTTAGGAGTGTAAAATTTAAGAAAAAAATGTAATTTAGAGGGATAACCTTATAAATTTAAAATTAATTTTACTATTGATATATTTTTCATATTATTTTGTCAATGGAACTTAATCGTAAACAAACCCAATTAAAAAAAAGAAATTGTAGGATAAAACCATTGTTGTAGGTATACTTTCTTCATCCTTGTTAGAACCTAAAATAAAATAAGTATAGATACATAATAAACCTTTTACAAAAACTAAACCATATATATTATACCATATATTATTTACTTATAACCTTTATCACCTATTTATTAATAATTCCTGATTAAAATAAGTGTTCTGTGTGATAATAACTTCATTTTTAATGAATGTTTTCATTCAGTAGTTTTGGTACATGTAATTTCAATATGGTAACATCATCTGAAGAATTTGAATAATGATATAAATATATTTTATTATAAATATTTTTCATCCATAAAATTGTTGATATAAAAATGAATTATACATTTCATGGAGATAATGGAGTATGCATATTCATGAATGCAATTTACACTTTTCAAAGGATAGAATAAAATAAAGGTAAATAATAATTCACCAATCCCAAACCATTATTATATCATTTCAGTCAATAATATCAATTTACTGTATACTTATTAATTTCTAAGTATGTTATAAATGAAAAAAAAATATGACAGTATTTGGTGGACGTGGTGGTCTACAAATGCACACAATCGAAGTTATCATTATCCTACAGGTTGGAATGTAAGAAGTTAGATATTAGATTATATTTAAAGGATAATTATAATATTCTAAATTTCATATATAAACATTAAAAAAATCATTACACCCAGCCAAAAAATATGGCTAAGAGAAATGAATTTTATTAATATAGGGATACCATAATTTGTACCTACGTATGAGTGATAAGTTCACATACCATTTGATTAGAAAAAGGTTAGATAATGATGGTTTCATAATATTTAAATAACTTTAGTATTTTTTCAATACCGAGGTTTTTATTTTAAAATAAAAAAACACATTATTAGGAAGTAGAAGAAGATGTCATTTGAAAGCGATTAATTGAGGAAATGACATTTTCTTTGAATGAACTCATGTAGATACACTATTTGTGACACTAAGGGGAGTAGTTTTTGATGAAAATCACCTCTTAAATAAGTCTAAATAAGTTTAATGTTCTGTAAAGAAGAGAAAGGAGTGGAGTCCTTTTATAGGGGGATGACACACATGAGTTTTTAATAGAGGGGTTTTAAAATGTCAAACCACTGATTACCGAGCATAGTTTAAAATTGAGAGATATTTTTTTAAAGGAGGGTAGAATTTAACAAAATAATATTTTAGTAGAATAATTTTATGATTTATTATGTATTTTATACACAACACTATTCTTAAGAAAACCATGAAATATTAATATTTTCATATACCCATTATAAAATGACCATTGAATTGGAGGTTATGAATAGGAATATATATATATATATATGTATAATTTTCCTACAGAATACATATTTTTTTTACTAATTTGTAGAAAGTAAGCATTCAATTTTTTGTATATTTATACAATGTTAAAAAAAAAGGTCTTTAAAAATTTATTTACATATTTTTTTGGATCAATGTTATATTTGTTATATTTAATTTTCTAGAAAAAATAATTCATTAAATTATATTAATTAATCATGTTAAAATGAGAAAATTTTATATCAGTATTTTTTTTGAATTTTCAGTAAACGTAGACTTTTTAAAGAAAATAAATAATTAATGATTTTTGTTGAAAAAAATATTTTAATCTCAAAAATTTATAAAGTTACATGAAAATTTACAATGGTTTTAAAGTAAAATAAGTTACCTTATTTTATTTATAATTCAATTAATTTAATTTTAATTAATTTTATGATTTAATTTTCTATAAAAATTTATATTTAAATATTCATTTTTCTATATAAATGTTTTTCATTGCATTTTGAGTTTTTATCTTAAATTAATTCATGTCACTTATAAAAAGGGTATCTTAAATAATGTATTCTATATTTATAATCAAAATGACCGAATTTGGAAAATAGTTCCCTTTAATTATTTGTTAATATGAATAGTAATAATAGAAAATTTTTATTACCATTGTAATGGAAAAAGGAGCTAATTTGGTTCAAAACTAAGGTTACTAAGTCTCCAAATCAACCCAAAATTTGACATTGTTTCAATGGGTGAGAGTCGTCTCTAATTTGAATATATGACATTTTGGTCCCATTTTACATTGATAATGACATATTGATTACTCTAAGTAAATAAAATTCAGAAAATATCATTTTCTTGACTATAATATCTCTAAATGTTTTTCCTAATGATAAAAAGAGATTAATTTAAGTTGTAAATATTAATTTTAAGAAAAAATTAGTTTTATTATCGTAGTAGTTAATTGTTAATTTTATGTGATAGATTGATTACTATAGATAGTTAAGCACTGCATTTATTAAATTAATAGAATGTAATTATTTTAAAGATGTTAAATGTAATTCAATTTGGTTGAATCATTGAGATTCAATAATTTCATATAAATATTTCATATTATAAATGTATTAAAAAATTATATTTGAAATCCATCTTTGTTTTGGTCTCCTTAAAGTTGAATTAAATGAAGAGTTCCAAAATTGACATTAATAGTATCTTATAATATATTAAAAAAAATTAAATGATTCAAAATTCCTAAAAGTATTATATTCAGCCAATTTAATAAAATATGGTGGAAATTTTCAACCATGTTCCATTTATGAGTCACTTTTCATGTTATGGTAACATTTTTAAAACATTAATGTAAAGAAAATTGTTAAAATGGTTTTGGAATTTAATGGTTAATGAAGGGGTTAATAAAATTATATGGTTTATAATATAATAAAAACCTATCTAAATTTCATTTTCTTATATGATTTCACCCCTGGCCTCTTTATATTCAATTTTTAACCCTAGACTCTTTAAAGAGAGACACATACTTTCTCTTATTTACACCAAATTGATTCTTCTATCTCTAAAAACCCAACCAAATTCCCTTGTTAACATCCCTATCTACATTTTTGTGGTATTTATATCCAACAAATAACAACCCTATATTCCTTAATAGGATACCTAAAGGAGTTAGTCCAATGACTAGATAATCTGTTTAACCGGTCATCAAATGATACTTGAAAGTATTATTTTTTCGTACATATGACTTATTATCTTCACGTAGCGATACAATTAATTTTTCATCACCATATTTTATGAATTGGTATTATAGTTGGTTTAATATCAATAAATTATATTTATGAAGAAATTATTCTTCTGGAAATATAATATCATATCTACCATCTTACCTTCAAATCCATTTGAAAACAATAACGACGCTTGTGCGTACATATTGATTACCACCACAACAATGTGATGTGATTTTTTTTAACTTGGATGGTAATAATGATATATTAAATGAATATATATGAAAAATATGATATAATAATAATTATTTAGAGTTTAATTATTATTTAACATTCTTTTATTTTTTCTACCTAAAAGTTAAAAGTACAATCATGCATACATACGACCCATCGTCTCTATGAAAATTCTAATTCATTTTTCTATCTCTATATGTTATAGATGAGTAAAAATGTATGTATAGAGAATATATATGATATTTATATCCTAATTTAGTTTTAGGAGATTATGTAAACATGATCAAAGTACAAGTACCAGATCTACCAAACCAGAATTTTTATGGAAAAATGATACAATTTACAGTTGGAAATGACTATCTAGACAAATAATTATTGATAAATGGGTGTTTAAATAATAAAAATGGAAAATATTAGTTGTAATAATAATATTTATGATTATATTATATTATAATAATAAATATAAATTTATTAACCATTTTTATAGAGGACTTTATAAGAAAGTGGAACATGAATTAATTTATTTCTAATATCACATTTATTTTTGGGAGACATATGCCATATTCACAACTAATTTATTTTATGTGGTGAATATAATAATGATTAGAAATGTTTTAAAATGATTCTAATTTTTTTAATTATGTTTTATGTTCCCTTTTATGTTATTATTTTATGGGGTTGACTACTGAAAAGTTACTAACATTGTTATGATTTTTTGTTATAATCTCATTGTTTCGTCAGGATTGTTTAGGATTATGCTCTATTGATGAAATATTATAGTATAAATATCAATAATCCAATGATTTTTTTTATAATAGGGATATTTTTTAAAATTACAAGATTTATTTAATTTTCCTTTATTTAATAACTATGTATAATAATGTTATATATTTAAAGAAAATTTGACATTATTTTTTTCTTCGGTCAAAAATACTTTTTATTCTATGATATTCATTTCAAAAATATATTTTAATAAATATATTAATATTAATATATGATTTTTTAAATTAATTTAAACCCATGGTTTTATTTTTCTATTTGTTTTAAATAAATCTTCTACTCATTTTCCAAAACAGTGAACTTTTTAACCATTTTACCTTGGTATGAAGGGAATGTTTCCATTTATCATATAATACATAAATGAAAATTTCTATATTCATCACCACTAATATTTGATGATTAAGCAACAATTTTCCAAGTTTTCATTCTATAAATATTTTTTCCATATTATGTTTTCAAATTTTCTTATTTTAAATAAGTTACTTTCAATGAAAAATGGTACTTTATTCAAGAAATAATCAAAGGGATATTTTAAAATAATAATTAATTTAATAGAAAATATTTTATGGTTAAAAATATTTAATGATAATCTGATTAAATGATACAATCCTGACTATTTCTCTAATTTCCTTTGGATTATAATAAAATATTCCAATTAAACCCATTCATTTTCTAGGGGTTATAATATTATGAATTGATGAAATTATTATTAATATGGATTCATATCCACAAGTTATTCCTTGAGAAAATATTTATGAATCCTATTTATTTTTAATTGGTTATAAAATTATGAATTTTTTATTACCTCAAGGCATAAATTATTATGATTTTCATTGTGGGATGTGTGGGACTAGAATTATGTTGTTGTCCAACTCATTAGGTAAAGTATGATATCTCCTATGATAAATAAGACTACAATTGTGAGTGAATCTAGAATAGAAATGGCATTTTTCAACTATGATAGTCCTAGAGTGAACATAGATTATTACTATAGAATGAGGATTGACCCAAATGAATTATGATAGTCATGAAAGTTATACTTTCATACTGTGGAAATTATTTTATAAGATTTTGTTTTTAACAAAAACATATGTTTTATTTCAATATTACTCTCTAATGCAACTTTCTATTTTATTTATTTATGATTCAAGTCTTATGTACTATCATGAATTTCTCTATGATTAAATATTATGATATATAATATGTATTATGTGGGTTTTTAAATATAATTCGCATTTTCTCATTCTCTTATGCTCATGTTATGTTGATATCTCTATTATTTACCCTTATTGAGATTCCAACATCACCATTTCTTATGTTTTCATTATTTATTTTATGAAAAGTGGTTTTAGGTATGATATTTCAATGATCACATAAACATAACTTAAGCATAAGGGTATGTAAATATGAGAATGACATTTAAAAACCAAACCCTATATATTATTTATATTTTAATATTGAATCATGGAATAATATTTGAATGTTAATAGGACGTGATTACTTAAGGAATGTAATATCATGCGCCACTAGATCATAAAATTAGAATAAGTCATTTTTGTGTCATACACATAAGCCTAGAAAATCATTTCCTTGCTATTCATGGAATATTGAAAAGACTAAAATATCATATTGAGTTAAGTCCCCATACCATCATGGTAGTCAAGGTTCACTCCCATGAATATCATTGTGGTTATATTCACTTATTTAACTTTTTTAACACCACATTCAAGTAATTTTTATCTCAAGATATATCAATTTTTAACTAATAAATATGAGGGCTATGTAATTTGAAACCCAGTATAACATAATTAAAACCATATAGATGTATGATATAGGATCCAATAGTAATGATCAAATAATAACCCATGAAAAACAAATTGGTTTCATAAACATTTCATCATTTCATAACCCATGGAAAAGAAGTGGGTTTCATAAATATTTTATCATCATAATTACAAACCAGCCACATAATGAATATGAATGTTATTATTTGATCACATCCCTAGTAAAAGTTATGTAACATAAAACTATGTTATCTTAGATGAAAAATTCTATTAGAAGATCACTTGAGATATTTTTTGACGAAAATATTGTTTTCACTTTGAAATCACTTATTTTAAAATAAAACAATTTACATAATATTAAAAAAAATATTATTTTTAAAATAAATTTGGAAAATTGTAAATTAATATTCAAATAATTGTGTGATTGTGATGGTGGAAAATTATTTTATTTTCATGTATGTCAAAATTAAGCTTACTTTTAAATTTCTTGTAAAAAGTCCAATATACCTCATTAAATAATTGATAATAAGATTACATTGAAACCAATTTCTAAAAATTAAAACATGGAAAAAATTTCATTAATTAATCATATGATAATTATAAAAAAATTCATGAATTAATTTTATGAAAACATGATCAAGGAAGAGAAAATAGTTTCGACTGAAAATAGAAATAAATGAGTCATTCCATGAAAATAAATTTCTTTTATCTTGAGTATTTATAGAGTAAAAAATGAAATAAAAAAACTATAAATTTTTAAAATAATCCAAGTAATAGTATTTGTTTTTTATTATAGAGATAAATAATATAATATTTCATCATTGGTACTTAACCACATAGAATCTTGATAAATATTGAGATTGGGAAATAAATCCCTGATCTTAGCTCTGAATTACTTCACATAAGTTCATAACTAATTTATAATGAATCTATATTTATTTTAAATATATTACAGAAACATAATCATATATATATAATACCTTATATTATTTATTTATAACATTTTATCACTTGTTTATCAATAATTGTTTCTTAATATAATTATTTCGAGTTATGATGGTTTCATTTTTTTGGTACATTTTGATTTTATAGTTTTTTCTTTGTAATTTTATCAAAGTTACATCATTTATATATTTTTTAAAAATATTTAAATTTATAATTAAATTTATATTCATCTATAAAATTATATATAGAAAAATGAATTACACTGTTTAGGGAGATGGGAGGTCATACATGGAGATTAACATTCTTTTCAATATTCAACAGATGGAATGGAAGAATGATAAATGATAATTAATCTTTAAAAACTAATTAATATATCATATAAATCATATATAATATTTAAATCCATCTTAAGATGAAATTCAAAATTAACACATCGCTTAAGGGAGGTGGTTTTATACATGTAAACATCAACGAATTTATCGTTTTTTAGCGAGTTGGAAGAAAAGAATTAAGATATGATATATTCATTAAAGGAGAATAATTATTCTATTAATATAATTTATATAAATAAAATAAATATAATACCCATACCTTAAGTGTTGTGATTGAAAATTAATTGTACCACTATGTCGAGATGGTATACCATACATACACATGAGTGATGCATTCAATTTATATTTGATGGGAAAATTGGAGGATAATGGTGGTAAAATAATAATAATAATTTTAATTTTAATTTTTTCATTGAATTTATTATTTTAGGATAAATTTATTTTATTTAAAGGATTTAAATTAATATGTTACATGAAAGTTATTGGTTAAGGTGATTATCTATTCTTTGTAAGATCTACTTTAGATCTCATCTTAAGGACTTTAGGGTCTATATTTTTGGTATAACATAACCTCTATAAATATTATAGAAAATTTTATAATGTAACATGGTATGGTTTATTGGAGATAAAGTGCTCAAATTGATATATATATGGGAAAAAGTAGGGGTGTCCTTTTATAAGGGAAGGAGATGATACACATCGAAATTCTAAAAAGGTTAAAATATAATGATTTCGATCTCTTTCCAAATTACTCCAAATTGAAATTAATTCATCTAAAACAATATAGTTCCAAAATAAAATCCTCAAAATCAATTTAGATAGGTTATTTTTTATTTTAATACTTATATTATGTATTTACCCCTTCGTTAACCGTTTTCGTGACCTTAACTACAATAACAATATTTGAATATAAAAGAGGGAGGAATGTCACTATAAATTCAAAATTTACTCATAAATGGAATAATATCGATATTTTAAACCAAATTATTTTTATACATATGCATATAATATTTTATGTATTTTAAATCATTTTAAAAAATATTATTTATTATAAAATATCAATAATGTCAATTTTGGAACTATTCATCTATTAGGACATTAATGGTTCTAGTAAAATGATGGACTTAGAATATAATATTTTTAAACAGCACTAATATTTATTATTTATCTAAAATATTCATGTAAGAAAATAATTAATTGAAATTGTATCACTTTTAATATTTTTGAAGTCATTTATTTTATTTTTATATTAATTGAATAAATAATGTGGCGCTGATGCATTGGAATATAATGTAGTTATTTACTTACTAAAATCTAAAAATAAATAATTATCACAACAATTTATTTATCTATAAAATAAAAATTAATAATATTACTTATCCTCTACTTATCTTAATGTAAACATTATCCAGATTTTAAAGTCAATAGGGTTTTATTTTTTTATTTACTCCCTTCTAAAATTATTATAGAGGTCATAATGAAAGAAATATTAGACCAATAGACCATATATTAAATAATTATATGTAAATATATGAAATAAATTTAAAAAATCAGATAAATGAAATATATAAGTATATTTCTATGCCTTATCCGAAAGTCTTAACACTGTTTTACCCGTTGTACCCTTACATTGGTGACAAAATTTAATATGGTAACTATACAAATTGACTAAAAATAAAAGGGAACTAGTTACCAAATATAAACCACAAGATTAATAATATTGAATCCATTTCTTTATATTCAATCATTATAAGGGGTATAAATTAATTTTTAAAAAAATATATACACACAGATAAATGTTTTTTTTCTGGAAAATGGCTTTAAAATATAAAAATGTTTTTATAAATAATTAAACCATTATATTGATTCTAATAAAACAATTATATTATTAATAAAATAAGATAACTTATTTTAAACTGATATTTTTTTTAAAATGAAACTTTTCACTTGATTGAATCAAATATACAGTTTTAAATAATAATCAATTTATTTCACTATACACTTGAAAATCAATATTTTCTAAAAAATCTAACATTTGTATTTTGTTATAATGGTTATATTTAGATTTAATAATTAATTTAATTTTATCAAATAAATTTTGTAAAATTATAAAAAAATAAATATAATATTATTTTACAAAAAAATATAAAATCATTTTTTGAAGGAAATGACCTTTTTAAATAAAAATGTAACTTTAGTAAAAAATTTAGTTTTTATTTCATAATAAATAATCAAAAAAAATATTTATTATTAACTTTATATATATATATATATAAATGTGTTTATTCCTGTTCATGTCCTCTAATTTAATGGCTAGGTCGTAGTTGTTACATTAAAAAAATAATATTTTAATAATAAACTGTGTTTTTTTGGATTTGGTGTTATGTGTAATTCTAGCTATCAGAGAAAACATTTTTGGGAAATATTTCATAAAATACTAGGATGTTATATTTTTCCCCCTTAAAATTAATTTCCCCCTCAAAATTTAGTCACTTTAATAAAAATCAATATAGATATCATTGTTTCCCTATATCCTTAGGTTCCAATGTAACTTTTTTTAATTTAGAATTTATTTATAGAAAATTAACCATGTGGGAAGTATTTTCCCATAGAAATTTTTTCTTTATTAGCCAAGATTGTTACCACCTTTTCTTCATTGAAATATCATTCTCTAGTGGTCTGACCTCTGATTTCTGTAAAAGTGTAGGATCAGGTATATACATCCTCTAATGCTCAATAAGGATAAAAAAGATAGATATCAATGATCTCATAATAATAACATTATAATAACTTTATTAATATATGTTATTAAAATTGATAAACAATACCTATACAAACATTAATCCTAATCTTGAATCATGTCATTATTCTGGGAAGATTATAAGACATAAATCATAAAGGAATCAAAGAAAATGATACTTGAGTGAATAAGATATATGTTTATGTAATCTACATAATCATTCAAAATAATTACATTAGTATATAAGTCTCACTTAAAAGTCTATCATAGTGTATTGGTTTTACGACCCACTCTATAATAGTAGTGATGGTTCACTTCCAAAACAATCATAGTGGATTGAGTACCTTAATAAACTAGGTTCACTCCCAATTATATTTTAGTTTATATCATGATATATCCAACATTACCCTAGGAATTATAGGGGTATATAATTCAAATACCACCATTATCACTAGAATATTCAAAAAAATGTGTTCCACAAGATAAATGATCATTAATCTTTTCATAACCCATGAAAAATACCATGTTTCATAAAAATTTCTTCTTAGAATAATACTAGATAAATGAATAAGTTCATTAACATTTCATCATTTCATCATTTTATAATATAAGGAAATGAATAGAGTTTCATAAAAATCTTATCGTTATAATTATAAACTATACATATAATGAATAAGGATAGTATCATTTGATTGTATCCATAGTAATAAATTTATGTATCTTAAAAGAAAGTAACTATAGATGAAAAAATTCATTAAAAGATCAAAAAAGATATGTCCCACTGAAATTATTCTTTTCAATTTGAAATAACATATTTAAAATCTCATATTTCCTGCATATTTATGAAAATATTATTTTTGAAAAGAAACTTGAATATTTTATATGATTCTTCAATGAATTTTGTTTTTATGATTTATTAATATTCCTTTCATGCTATTGAACTCAAAATAAAATATTAATTTCACAATTGTTATGAAAAAAATAAAATAGTAAATTGATCAAAAAATAAAAAATAAGATTAATTTTTAAGAAATTTTTTAAAATTTAGATTATAGGTTAATTTTTTTTAAAAAAATAACTTGATAATGTAAAAATAATATTGATTTTTTTAAAATATGAACATGGAAAAAAATGTTTTGGTTATCAAATAAGTAAATAAATTGAGTTTTACTTAAAGATGTTCTTTCATAATCTTGAGTACTTAAATTATAGGGAATTAAAATAAGATATTTATTCAAAAAAATAAGGATTAGAAAATTCATGAGTTTTTTTATGATTGAGACCATGAAAGTTAATTACTATGATGTTAATCACAATCAATCATGATAAAAAATGATATTTTCTCATAAATTTTTTAGCACATTTGAAAATTTTGAATAATAATAACCATGAATGAATAAAGTAAAATTAACTATTTAGTATCCTTTAAATAAATATATTTTTCATATAACATTTTAAATGGATATATATACACTAAAAAAGAAACTATTACTGAGTATGACATATGTCTCCCAAAAATAAATGTGATAATAGAAATACCTTACTTAAAGTTCAACATGATTTAGTTTTTTTCTATCCACATGTTTAGAAAAGTTAAATTTATTATAATTATAAAAAATAATATATTAAATAATTAAAATTCCATTTATTATACCTTTATAATATTTCAACACCCATTTTTTAATAATTATTTATTAAAATCGTATTTTCCAGGTGTCAATTGTTTCATTTTTTTATGAGAATTTTAGATAGGTAGTTCCAGTGCTGTAATTTTATATTGGTACCATCAATTATAGAAGGTTAGTAATTATTCAAATTTAAAATATATTCATTATATATATATATATATTTATCATTAAATTTGTGAGATAGAAAAATCAATTACACTGTTCATTGAGATGATATTTTGTTCGTATAAAAGAGCATTGTTTTCACTTTCTAATGGATAGAAGGGAATAATTTCAAATAATAATTAAAATTTAAAGAATAATTATTACATCATATAAATCACATATATTCATCAAATCCATACTTTTTAACATTCATGTAAATTTGAATAAAAATGAATTAGATCACTTTATGGATGTGGTAATGTACACATACACCCGAGAAGGATTATAATTTTCAAACGATGTAGAAGTTTATAAGTTAGACATGATATTATCATTAAAATATAATCATTAATTTATAAATATAATATAAACTCATTAAACTCATTATAATACCCATCCATAAAATATGGTGATGAAAAAATATTTGTGTTTCTACGTGGAGGCGGTAAGCCATATGTACGCATCAGTGGTACTTTAAATTCACATTTTATAAGAAAGGGGGTGGATAATAGTGTTTAAATAATAATAATAATACTTATATATGATTAGGATATTGAATCTTTTATTTTATGTTATATACCATTGATTTATAATTTCTCAAAGAGTAATTAAAAAATGAATTTAATCATTTAAAGCAGTAACCTTTTATTTGAAATAACTTTTTTAGATACTTTTTAAAGTTCTTATATGTTATATTTTTGGATAAAAACCCTCTATAATGAGAATAAATTTTTTTATAAGAAAATTGGTCGTGGGATGGTTAACATATAAGGCTCAATGTGGTGTAACGATATGAATGGCGATGTTCACTTTTATAAGTGAGGGGAGGGGAAAATTTCGAATTTCCAAAAACATAAAAATTTAAAAAATATATTTTCCAGATAAATGATTCTATATTTATATAAATTTAAAATACATTTAAGATTTTTATGTAATTTCATCAAATAATAAATCATAAACTGGTTTAAGTGGTGTTTTAAACCATCTATTTTGGTGAACCCCTTAGTTATGAAATTTTAATTATAATCATGGTAACAATTTCTTTACTCTTAAGAGGTTATAATTTTACATATAAGAATTAAATTAGATGAGAAATGTTCCTGGTTGAAATTTTACAAAATATCTTATTCCCATTTTCATATTTAAATACTTTTATGGTTTTTTCATAATTTTCCAAAATATTAATTTCATAAAATATATTTATTGTCAGTTTGAAATTATTCATTTAATTCGACATAAAATAAATGAATAAAAATATATAATTATAAAATAATATTTTAATAGAGCACTATAATGTTATATTAATAAATAAAATTCATGTAATATTATAAACCAATAAAATCATTCTACTCTAATGTTTTCGAAATTATTTATTTTATTTATCTATTAAATAAATAAACTCTATGTCCACATAGACTAAGTATTGAAGGTCATTATGTTTTCCGTGAAAATTAAAAATAAATTATCAAAATGAAAATGATTCAATTATTATCAAAATATTTATTAATATTGATTCATATTTTTCATTTATCAATTTGTAGGAAAATAAGAGATATTTAAATGCAAGAGTGTGAGATTTTGTATTTTAATTTAATTTAAATATCATATAATAATTTTTTATTAATAAATGTCCCTCAAATGATTAATGTTTTATCAAAAGTTGATAAGGCTCAAATTTTGTTCATTTAATAATATTTTATATGAAAATGGTGTCCATAACACTTAATGATAACCCTAATTATCCCATTTTACCATTATTGTGGTAGAAATAAGTTACTATGGTTACTCATCATATTGAAAATAAATACAAGTGTACTATATAAGAAATTAATAAATCATGTTTATAAATATAGTATCCATTTCACAGAATTCAATCTTTATTAGTGGGGAAAAATAATTTAATATAAAAAACTGCAAATATTTTATTTAAATATGTATTTTTAGGTATAATTATTTTTATTTCAAATTAATTACTAAAATTTATTACAATGAACATAATTGGATTAATAATTAAATAATATAACTAATTTTAATTTTAGATCAATTTGAAACAAATTTAACTATTAATCTTTTTTATAAGTTTTTTTAATATAAATTACTATTTTTGAGTATTCATCAAAAAATATATCACTGTAAAAAATTATCAAAAAATAACCTAATGTTATTTTTGATTTTATTAATTTGAAAATAAATTCTATTTTCCACAAGTATTTTATTGAATTTTAAAAAATTCAGTATAATATTTCTCTCACAAAAAGAATTAAAAATATTTTTTGATGGAAACTTATTTTTTAAGAATTGTAAGAATTTATTAAAATTTGATAGTTAATTTCTTGAGAATTAATAAATACATTGGTATGGAGTAGGATATTTTTAAATATATATTTTTTAAATTGGTTGTTTAGATTTACACCCCCCCAATTCAGCATTTGGGTTTTACTGGTCATAATTAAACAGTAATCATTGATGGTTGTTTAAGATCAACTTTACATTTAATATATGCAACAAAAAACAATTTTCATCTTTTAAAACAATGGGATGTCACATTGTCCCCCCATTTATTAATTTTCATCCTCAAATTTTGAAGTTGTTATCGATAAATAAGGGTTTGACATTTAACAATTTCTCTTTTGAAATCCCACATAATAAAATGGGTTAACAAAACGTCCTATTTAAAAGAGGTAAAAGAAAAAATGTAGGTCTTATGGAATAAAAAAATGGTTTTCAAATAGGAAAAAATTAGACGGAGTTGAGAACATGGATGATGTTGGGAAAACTAATGTGTAAGTCCTATCCCTATAGCCACTAAACGGGTGTCCTGAGTCGATTTTCCACAAGAACTCTAGTGTTACTCTTCACGTGATAGGGGTCATCAACTAGAATAAGGGTTCTAAAGTGGACTACGAGGAGACTATAGCTCCATATTAGAGTCCATTATTAGAATTGAACAACCAAACAACATACACATCAAAGATATTAGAGGAATAAATTTATTAAAACCATAATTGATGTAACAAAATGAAAAATCAAAAAGGTCTAGAAAAACCATGTTTTACACAAAATCAATTTTCCACTAGGATGATCACAAAATTAAATTATAACTAAAATGTAAATACAAAAAGTTGTACTTCCAAACCTATCGCTTAACACATACCCGGTTTCTAGTATCCTTTCAAGATGATCCAGCTTGACCAGTCAACTCCACTCGAGTATCCCACTTGTCTAGGAAACCCGAGGCCTCTAATAGATTCATTATGCATCCATATTGAACTATAAAGTAGACCTAAGATCTGTACATACACTGAGGTGCACATATTTTGGGTGATTAAAAATATTAGTAGTCAAGCCCGAATGGTGTACCTATAACTATATCCATAAGTTCATGATCATGAAATATGCTCAGCCGAGATAGTACATAAATAAAAGGTAAATATAAATTAAAAAATAGACGATCGTCAGGTCCATGATTTCAATTGGCCAAAACTTCTTCAGTCAATATTAGAATATGCCTGTGCATGTCTCAAGGACTGTTCATCCCAAATAACCTATAGGGTCTATATCCATGGTAGCTAAAACCAAAACTAACAGAATTGGGACCCCATACTATAATAGTCTTATCATCCAGGTCACTAATCTAATCCATTACCAACCATGTACTCATGACCTAAACACTATCTCATAATTGGAATATTAACACATCTGTCCCAATTACAACAAAAGTACTTCCAATCCAAGACTATATTTCAGACATCTAGACCTTTTATCACAAATAATAATGACAATAGAATATGTCCAATACCAATACCATATATCAAAACAAAAAATATTGGATCACTATCCCAATGCCTAAACAGTATATCGATACCGTTGGTACCAATACAGAACATCGAGCATATCTATCCCATAAAAAAATAAAGGTAGTACCTAGAATATATTACCAAAAACTATCTATATATGTCATTAGTAGTTCCCAGTGCATTATTTTGACCTGCCCAAGGAGAGGGAACATCATTCTATCTTGCTATTTCACATGGCATGCCATAATTTCCTAATGAATCAGTATACACCATTATATATATAATATCAGTGCCCAAGGCCTATGTCTAACACCATATCAGTAGTATACCTTCTATTCCTAGAACCTAATATGCAAAACTACACCACATACATGTGAATTTACATTTAACAAACTCATAAGTATAAAAGATCATTCTCATAACCTCATTTCTAGCACTCAGACCATTAATGTAGAGCATTATCCTACCATGCATCGGGCTGGTATACCATTAATACAGATAACATCAGTTTTTTACATAACCAAAAAGTATACTATCTTCATATAGAGCCTATGTATGACACATAATCTATAATATACTAACAATACACAGAGCCTCATGTTTAATAATCTCAATCACGCATGTCTAGAATGATACATGTGTATCGTCCATCCAACTCTCTTAGCTATAAATGGTCATACCATTAAACCAGTTTCTAGAATATAAATACCCAACAATATCAAACCGCCTCATGGGAGTAGTCTATGTCTAAAAATAAACAAAACAAAACATAATAATGGATGGCTATACGTCTATCTCGATAAGTATCATCTAATCCCTATTGGATAATACACCATCCAGAGTCCCAATGAATATCCTTAACCAAACTACAAAAACTCACACATTCCATCAGGGTCAACTTGTTAATTAGTCCCACAATTGTCCCTTTAGAAGCAAACCAAAATAGAGTAATCCCTCCTTAGAGCCTCAGAGTGTGCACTCAACTAGAGAAACCCCCTACCAAAATCAAGAAATAACCAAATTCTCAGCCAACCATGCCCCAATAATTTTCATCAAGTGGCCCATAGTGGACTCCAAATGATCCTTAGTCAATAATAGATAAAAAAGGAACCCAAATGAATTCCCATACCACACAGTCATTCTACACTGAAAACCATGACATCCAAATATCACCTAATCAAAAACCTAACCACTCTAATCATGCTCACGAGTTCGTCAGACTCAACTCAACACCCCAATGACACTCAACCATTAACTTGATCCTATGATGTCATCCGAGCCCAAGGTCTCTAACCAGCATGATCTCCAAAAATAATTTCTAAACCTCAATTGATCTAACCTCAAGATATAGGTCATAATAACAAGTAAGCAACCTATATGTCCCAATAGGTACAACTCGATCCATCCTTCTAAATTCTATTTGAGATCTCAGTCTATCACACTAATGGTTTATGAATCCAAACCTTAAATAAACCTTCTACCAAACAATAATGGTCTAAAACAACATCTAAAAACGTCAATATTTTTATATGACGCCAACATTGTAATCGATATGGAAAAAGAATAGAAATCACTCTTCTCTTGTTTGATTATAACTATTTTGTGTCAATTCTCGAAAAAACCCAAAAATGTATAACAAAGTGCCATACATGATATTTCTATTAGAGAACCTGACTTGTAGTCTCATATCCCCATACGGGTGTCTACTATATACAAACATGGTGTGTGCATCCCAAGTACATGATGTGTATGTTGGGTACACGATGTGTACCCCACACGGATTACATACCCATGTAACTCACATGGTTTGGCCATGTGTACTTTGCTAGGATGGGTACTCACGCATTGTGTTTCACCCACATGAGGTCTTTTTTTGTACCCTACATGGGTGTGTTTCCCACTATATGGTCATAAGGCGATGTACTTGTCCATACACCGTGTGACATGATAGGGCGTGTCCTCTAGATTAATCATCTTGTAGTCATCCTCTTTAGTTATTCTCTGAATAGGAAGAACACATTTCATGTGTTCCTCAAACCATACATTTTTAAATGGTGGTTTCTGAATGGGAATACCCCCAACTACCTTCCAAAACACACATTTTCCCACAAATAAACACAAATCAGCTACTAAGGGGGTCCTTAGTGGTTATAATAAGGCTTTAAATCTTGAAGAAAAGAATATAGGGATCATTTCATAAAAATAAAACACCCTCCAACATCCTAGAATAAATGTTGAATCTTCATGTCCAAATCCACACCCAGAAACTACTTCACCTCTATCCGATCTTGATTTAAAAAAATATGGAGCCCAATGACATCTCCCCTCCTTCTACTTCTCTTTGTCCATGAATTGTATGACGGTGAACCCTCCCCCTTTCTTGTCATGCATGCAATCCAAAAAATAGGGGGAGGGAATAATTTCAATTTTAATTAATTAGTTAATTAATTAATTTACTATTTAATCAACCTTTTTAATATCTTCCCCGTGCTTTTGAACCCGAATCGAGTTAACACCTCACATAGAAAAAACTGGCATTTTGGACTGAACTGTGGTTTCAAAATATCAATATGATTATCCATAAAATAGATAACACCATCTGAAACGACAAGAATAATTTGATATATAATTAATTATTCATTAAATATTACACCAAAGTGAAAATTGAAATTGTATCCCTCATGAGAGCCTGATAAGAAAGAATAAATATATGATAAAATTTATAAATTTAGAAATATAAAGTCTTTACAAAATCCCCATAATAAACATTCTATTCATTGTAAATATATAGTGTCCTTCCAACCACACACCTCAACTAACTTGGGTTACAACTCAAACTCAACACATTGCATTATACTGAGAAACACCAACAAATTTTCTCCACATCTCTCCAAGGAGAGGGTTTACAACCTATCAAAGGTCAATCCACCACTTTATATATTAAAAAACCATGTGGATAGTTCCTAAATATAAACATCCATCCTGATATGTCTCGACATAATTTAAAACTCATCATCAAACTCCTGGAATCCCTTACCATAAGAATATCCATACTATTGTCTCACAAATAAATAAATTTTCAATATACCAATCCCTAGTCACATTAGAACATCATAACTGAATATGGAAATCTCACTCCAACCAGTGAAATAAATAACTGATAGTATTTCCCATTCTAGGCTTCCGAGAACAACACCCATGGTATTCATTGATATTTGATATGTTACATAGACCTCGCACATTAAAATATGATGGTATTATCCCCACCATATGACTTCAAACACATCTCTCCATGAGAAAAACATAGTAGGAGTCCCCTTATCGACCAAATAAAACATCTATATTGCATGGAATAAGGCTTGTTCTCTTTTAGGATACTCATTATGATTTCCAGATATTGGTCATGATTTTCTAAAAACAATGAGTATACTAAGGTGACATTGATGAATACCACCACATCCTAATACATTTAAAACATGATAGTTATATCCCATGAGCCTTGGGTGACCACGTACATAAGACATTCATCACACCAACATCAATTTTCATCCCACACATATATACCTATCCAACTCAAGAACCCCAGACGTACACTCCTTTAACATCTTATCCACAAGTCCAATGATACAATGCATCACCGGTGCCTAAGTCTCCCTGATTTCTCTATCACAAACCCATTTCATGCCATTGTGTAACCCAAACACAAACTCGTTTCAAATCTTGCGAGTGACAATGCATAGAATCTTGGATCAAAATCCCTAACCATGAATGCATGGGCACATTCTATGCTCCCAATAAAACTCAATCCACCAAGCTCAAATTTCATCCATTTTCTTAGATAGGAACATGAATAAACCTTCCCCTCTCAAAAAAAAACCACAATGCAGAATCACCGACACACTATCACCCATCCAAGAAATGAAAGGCATCCAATGATCCAAAAACTCAAACCCAAATGCACCAATTGAGAACCATTTTAATAAATACATAAAACTATATTGGTTCAATGAGTACCAAAAAACTCATAACTTGGTCGAAACTTCCATGAGTCACCCATAAAAGACAAACAGCTCTAACTCCCTACTCTAGATCCACATCAATAGGCCACAAGGCACTCCAACCTAACCCTACCAATCAAGTCACACATCAAGACACAAGTTCCTACCACCAAGGTCTATGCCAAATCACATAACTACACATCTCATAGCTATCATATGATCTCATCTCATCATCACACAACATCAAAAAGACACAAAACCTATCTCTAGGGTTTGTCACCCTAAGGAATTATATGCTTAACAACATCCTACAACTAGGGCGTCCACCATCTATTATCATCTTCACATTAGACCACTCTAGAAAGGGCCCTAACATAAAACCAACCACAATCAAAACTTACCTCAAGGAGTCCAAAGATCCTACATTGATACCATACTGATCCACTAGTGTTACTTCATTAACCACGCAGGAGATTCACACCTCCCCCCATATTGATGATCACCACACCATGGATCCAAAAAACCTACTATAAGAGTAAATTCTATAAAATCACGCACTAGAAGCCCTATAACATGTGGATCGTTCATTATTATCACGATTCATGATATTCCTCTTTCCTATGTAGTCAAATAGTCAAACTCAAGTCACATGCCTCTTACCAATGGGTCATGAGCATGGAATAAATCATAAACCATAAACTTTAGACAACATGTGAATCACCTGAAGTGCACATCATATAAAAATATAACCTAAAAAAATCAATAACATAAATCCCAATTCCTAGTATCCAATAATTTCTACTGGATCAGTTGTTCGTCGTGCATGAGCCTAATATCGATCACAAGATTTGACTTATTCCTATATCTCCTTTCTGTAAAACCACAAGTATTAAAATAACAGGAAGCTAACTCCTCCAATACCACTTTGACATGTCCAGTACTAATAACCAATAATTGGTGACCCAAGATAGTTCTCCACAAGACCTCAATCACGACCCATTATATTCCAGAGTTTGATGACTAACAGTAGGGGTCAAAAGTGGATTTATGAGGGTATTATACCCCATATTTGAGTTCGCAAATGAAATTAAATTACCAAACAACATACACATCACTAGAAGAGTTAGAATAAACTGAATTAAATGAAATATACTATAATAAAATTAAAATATAGTAAAGGACCTATCATCCATGTAATTTATACAAAAATGATCACCTACTTGGCTGATCACACATACAAAATAAAAAACATAAAAGAAAATATAAAAATTCATATCCCCATCCCTGGACTGTAACACATACCTAGAATCTATTACCCAATCAAGATGGTCTATCATGACCCATTGACTCAACACGAGCAACCCTATCAACCATAAAACCCAAGGCCTCTAGGCGATCCATAATGTATTTTTGATCAAGATGAAAACAAACATAAGATTTGTATGTACCCAAAGGTGAATGTGCATTGGTGAGAAATACATATCAATAGGGAAAACCCAATGGAGAACCTATAACTACTGTCTTAACTGAATTCTCATGAAATATGCTCAGGAAAGATGATACATAAATAATATCTAAATAAAAATGAAACAACCATCAGTCCTCAAGTCCATGACCCCGATTGACTGTACATACATCATCTAAAGTCTGGGTGTCTCTATAAAAATATTAATGACTGTGCCTCCCAAAAAACATTTGGGATCCATATCCATGAATTCCACCCAAAAACTTACAAAATTGAGACCTCATAATATGATAGACCAATCATCCATGATACTAATCTATGGAATACCCTAGATTGTCATCATGGTCCATAAGTTGTCTCATACATGGAATTTTGACACATCTATCCTAGTTGAGACAAAATTAATACCTATCCCAGACCGTTATTCTATCATCTATCTAATTTATCATAAACAACAATTCTTAGAGAATTAGTCCAATAATGATACCATATATCAAAACATACATGCATGGAGCACCAACCTAGTGGATGAAACAAATATCCAAACCATTGATATAGATACAAAAAATTACACCTTTCAAACACATTAGAAAACATAAAGGTAGTTCCCATGGTCTCCATCTATAAACCATCTATACATAAAATTATTGGCCTTATATAATATCTCTTTATTGCCTCAAAGATAAGGAAAATCTTTACATCATCCAATTTCACATGAATTTCCATCATTGCCTTGAGATTAAGAATGCACCATGAAGTATACTATCATTGTCCAAAGCCTTAGTCTAACAACATCTCTGTAGTATACCTCATGTCCCTAAAACCTCATGTACATCAACATATCACATACATGTGATGTCACATTCACTATACTCAATAGTGTAAAACAACATGCCTAAAATCCCTTTCTAGCACTCAAACAATGGATGCAGAGCATCGGTCCACCATCCATCAAACTGGTATTCCATTAATTCCTAGAACATCAATTTCACACATAACTGACAAAGTATACTATCTATATATAGAGAATGATTTTGACATAAAATCCATAAAATATTAACCATACCTAAAGCCTCATGTCCAACTATATTAATAATAGATACCTAGAACCATACTTGTGAATAGTCTCTCAAACTCTCTCAGCAATTTTAGCTTATCCCATTAAACTAGTTTCTAGAATTCGAAAACCCAACCATATCAAGGTTCCATATGGGATTAACAAAGTCTTACAATCAAAAAATTAAAACATAATAGGGTTATCTATATGTCCATCTCAACTAACAAGATATTATCCCTGTCAGATCATATAGCATCATGGGTCCTAGGAAAACCCATAACCAATCTTCATAATCCCACTCACCCACTGAGGGTCGTCATGTCAATTGGGTCCCCAATTTGCCCTCGAAAAACAAACAACAATGGAGGAATTACTCCTTGCATCCTTGGAATTAGCACTCAAGAAGAGGCATCCACTCCCAAATTCTAGTCACTACCAAACTATCATCAATATACCATCACATGAAACATCTTCAAGTGGCCCTCAGTTGCCTTTAACCGATTCCTGATTAACAATATGACATAAAGGTACCAGAAATCAATCCTATGACACACATGCATTATCAACCACCAACCACAAAAACCAAAGATTACATAACTAGAAACCAACCCACTGTGGGAATTCTCATGATTCACTCAGACTCAACTCAATACCTCAATGACACCTAACCATAAATATCATCCAACGATGTTAACCAAGCCCAAATTCTCCAACCAAACAAATCCTCAAATACAGGGTCTAAACTTTATCTTCTCTAACCTCCAGCAATAGGATCCCATATTCTAGGAAAACCATGATCTCCCATGTGAAAATACTCGATCCCACCTCCCAAGATCTATCCAAGGGGCCTCAAATAACTCACCATGGACAATCAGGCCATGAAAATCTGTAAGCTCATGACCCACACCGAGGCCGCAAATATCACAATGCATACCATAATAATATTTTCAATCCAATCCTTAGAAAAACCCCTTATGAAGCAATTAGGGTACAAAACACTATCCTGATGACCTCAATATTCTAAAAGGATATCATCATCACAATCAAAATTGAAAAATACTTAGAATGTAATTCTATCATGTTCAATTATGACTTTGGGGTTCCAAAACATCCAAAACCCCTCAAAAGGGTAACAAATGGGATGTACAAGGATTATCAATAAGAGAACATGACATTTAATCCCATTTCCCCACATGGTCATGATCTTTAGCCGAACATAGTGTGAGAAACCAATTTACATGATATGTAAGTTGAGTACACTATGTGTTCCCCACATGGGTGACCTACCCCATGTACCTAAAATGGCCTAAAAATGTGCCCTTTTCCTTTCCATGTACTCACATAGCTTGTGTCACCGACATGGGGTTTGGACGTGTATAGTACACAATCATGTCTCCCACTACACGGTCACCAGGCCATGTACTCAACCACATGTTGTGTAACACCACACATCATGTCTTCTGTACTACACATCGTGTAGTCATATTCATCCCTTATTCCACAAATAAAAATAATAAACAATTTTTGTTCATTTTAACCAAACAATGTTTAATTGGGTTTTTAAAATTGAAAATACCCTTCAAAGATCCCGAAACCACCATTTCCGCACAAATAAGCACATATCACCCCAAACTGTCCTTAACAGTTCTAAGAAGGATTTAATGAGTAGAAAATGTAATCTACGGTAATCTAGTCAGAAAATACACATACTAGCCTACCTTATGGAATAAATACCAATTATTGGGGTCCGAATCGACTAATGAAATCTGTTGTTGGACATCTCCCTCCTCCCCTAAGTCCAGGCATCATGTAAGGATCCAAAATTTTATCAGAGGAAATCCCCTTCTGATAATCATGTCTTTTAGTATAAATCAATTAAAGTGACATAGAAAACATAATAAAATTTTTGTTGAGAAATAATTATTGAAATAAGATTTATCTCATGAAATTAAGGAACCTATACTAATTTAATAGTAACACATCCTATAGGGTACTAATATGACCCTTATGAATAGTAATCCGACCAATAGAATAGTAACCTCACCTGTGAAACTATAAATAAAATATTGGTATCTTTTAAATGAAAATATGATATACTTATATCATTGTATAAGTAATTAAATGTTTTAAAAATTATAACGTAATTGTTTGTATTTTTCGAATGTTATAAATATTGAATTGAAATTTTATAATTAATATAATTATTTTAAGAAAGTTTATATTCATGAAATTTATTAATAAATTATTATTTTTTCTAATGATTATAACCTAATTTTTTGATACCTTATAAAATTCCAATGTTTAATAAAATCAGTTATAATTCTAAAATCAGTATTTCTGAGTAAATTATGATTTTATTTATAAATTAAATTTCCCATATTCAGAAAAATAATGTCATAAAATGTATTTCCTTCTTCAATTAAACTTGTGGATAAATGGTTATGGTGAGTTGTTTTTATTTTTCTAAAATACAAGATTTTTTTTGTGAATGGTAAAATATGTTAATTTTTGATATTTTCAAAATACATGAATTATTGAGTCATAGATTATGTATGAAATAATTAATCCAATAATATTGATCTCTACTTCATTAATTTAATATATTTAGTTATAATTTTTAAACTATTCATAGTATTGATCGAAAATAATAAAGTGATGAGTAAAATAATTAGAAAACACTCATCTCTGCCACCATAAATAATACCCCTCACTACCTACTATCCTCAAACCTTCTATGCCTTGGAGATCATATTATTTCTACACAGTCATATTCCCTAGACTATCCTCCACATATAAAAGGTCTTGGTCTTAGAAAAATTCCAAGCCTAGGTTCCTTAAGGAGGATCTCAAGGAGAGGAATTGAAGAGGTAAAATCCTCTCTACGCTTTCTTTTTTTCTTTCTTGTCTTTCCTTATTCTCCCCAAAAATACCCTTATCAATGTTACTAGATAACTCAAGTATCTTTTATATACTATAATTTTATTATGTAAAGGGAATAACCCATCATGTTTTCTCTTCCCTTATCCCTTTCTTCTAATAATGAAAACATCTTCCGTGAGATGCCAATTTACTGCATTTGTGCATATCATGTTTTAAAATTTTAATTCTTCCTTTAAGTATGGAGATAAAACTATTTAATGGTTAAATAAATATTATAATATAGGTAATAATAACTATTTAATAATCTGTAACCAATATATATTGATGATATTAAATAATATAACAAAACTATTTTTTGGTGGAAAAAACACTAAATTAATAAAAATGATTACAATTAATGTTCTATCTATTGAATCATCCAAACATATGAGAAAAATGACATATATAACCATTAAATATTATATATGTTAATTAATAACATATAATATGAATTCTGGATAACCATTCCTATATTACATGAACTTATATACTCATATTTAAGGGAACTGATTATGAAAACCAAGAAAATGAACACTTCCAAACAATGAAATTGACCACTATAACCCTTCAAAAAGGACATAAATGAGAATAACAAAATTATAATAAATCAAATAAATGTATAAAAGTTTTTTTAATTATTAATTAGTGAATCTTATTTTATTATTTAGTACATAAAGTACATTTGTAGAACCGCTTAGGACATAAGGCAAAAAATTCTATCCGAACCTCCATCATTCCTTCGGGCAACTCATTATCTCAAATTACCCCAATATATTACTTCACTAATTTTATTTAAATACTATAAATAATGTTTATATGTTCCAAAATATTGTATCCATATCATATCATCCTTATTTTATGGGGATATACATTTTTTAAATTGGTTCTCTTATTAATTCTCCCTGATAAGCAAGCTCAATTAAAGGGAACATCCCGATTTTTCGGACATTTTAAAGGGAACTCAATATTCTATTTTAATCCACTATTATTTTTATAAAAGAAATAATTTTATCATGAATAAATGTATTTTTCAAGTGTTGAATTATAAAAAAAATTCTTTTTCATTTTTAAGAATCTCTAAATTTTTTCCTTACACCATACTAAAGTAGCTCATTTCTGATGTATCCTAAAATCTCTTTTTACAATTATTAACTAAATAATTAATTCATTTTTCATGTTATATGCCTATTTTATTTTTTAATATGCATGTATGTTTTAAATCCATTCTATCATGGACACCCTTTTTTATGATTATTTGATATTCCTTGTAACATGATTATGATACCCATTTCATTCCATGGATAACATTATGTTTATGATGGAATCATCATTTATGACACATATTACTAATAAAGTTTTTAAGGGTGAACCAAGATATCCCACCAATGAATAGGATATTATTTAGTCTCATGATATGTCATTTTGGGTTAGGGAGTGATCCTGATAATTTATGGAACTTTGTGTACAATATGATATAGTCACGATAGTTATCCTTGAATCATGTTTACGCCATATTATATATTGTCACCACATTTATGTGGTGCCATGATTATTAATTCCCTTATTGTATATGTTATTATGATTTTTATTATTAATTTCCCATACCTTTTATGTCATCATGTTATTCTGTTTAACCCATGTTCTATTTTTTATTCCTATTCATATTCCCTTAAAGGGATTTTTAGCTCATCCCATTGTTCATGTATTACCCAGGATATCGTATATAGGTATAAGGGATCAACAGAAGTTAGTATCTCATAATGGAGTATAAATAAGGAGTTATTTTATTTTAATCCAGTTTTTTTAGATTTATATACCTAGTCTTACAAAGACATTTGACATTACGATCCCTTCCTTGTAATTGATTATTAGTTTTATTAAAAATCGTGTAATAATTTGGGAAATATGATAGAGTATCTATAGTTGTTATTATAGGATAGTCTAGCTATTTTTTTTATTTTGACTAGTGTACCTTAGTAAGAAACCTAAGGATAATTCCATAATAATATATTACTTATATTTAAACGTATAGAATCACATGAAAGGATATAATTTTCAGTCAAAAGTTTACCCTTTTATGTTTAATTTTTTATATGCTTATTATCTATGTATTCAATCCCCAGAATTATACATTCATTCTCAAATTAAAGGAATGGTAACTGAAAAATATCTTTAAACAACCAATGTGATAGGAAATGTGATGATTCACCTAATGATATGTCAAATATGATGGGATCAGGTGCTCAAAACGTCATGAAAATACTTACTCAATGGGATAATGTTACAAATAAAAACACAAATGGCATATAATTCCATCCTTCTTCAAAGAATGATCACGTTGTTGTTTAATCCTTCATGTGACAAATTCCTAAAATGTTTTGTGTATCTTCTAATCCTTTCATCGTAGAACTATGTATTATCTCTAATAAGAAGATATTATCTATCCTTCAGTGGTCAGAATAAGAGAAATTCATATTGGAGTTTTATCATTTTGATATGGTATTCTAATCAACGGTGAAAACTAATCATGAACACATAGCCCAATAAAAAAATTTATTCCATGGAATGGGATGATTTTTTAAAAAATATTTCTCAATAAATAATTTTCCTGAACACTTCATCGTAAAATGGAAAGGATGTTACTCAGACTGAATAAAAAGGAATATGTTTATATAGGGGAATGCAGACCAAAAATTAAAATTCTTTCATGATACACATCCCGATTTTCCTTGAACAATGAAGCCAAGGTGTATTAATTATTTATAGGAATAAATCCATGTATATGAATAGTGTTGGTGATTCTATACTTTTATAGCTATGATGATATTGTCTTTTGTTCCTTTAAGAATTAAATGGATACCAGAAACTCTCAGTGGTCTCACAGACCAGGTGATTAAAAGAGGAAAAAATGTAGTTTAATATGGATGGATCAATAGATAAATAAACAATAGAAAGAAGACCTAAAATCCCACGTTTAAATGGATTTGGAAGAAGAATCCTTGTAAATTATTAAATTCACCCTTTATATACTTCAAACGTGGAAGATAGGGGAATATGGATAATAAATTACAAAGGGATATGATGAATCACACTAACATTGAGGAATAAATAAAGGTTAAAATCAACACTCAGCCTATAATGCAGTTATACAACTATAACATACATGGGAATTTTTCCAACCAATTCCCTAAGACTAGAGTTAATAAAGGAAATCCACAACAACCTCCAAGGAATCAAGGAAGGTAATATACTACCAATACTACATAGGTGGATCCTAATAATAATGTGCTTACAGGTATGATCGTTATTCTTTTAAAAATAGTGAACATACAATTTTTTTCTATACACACTTTCTTATCTTTAATTTTATGTAGAACTATTAAAACACAACATAAAAATATAGAGGTCGAGTTACTTGTGAGAATATAAAGTGGGAAAATTATATCATCCAAACTAAATAAATCCACTCTAGTTAATTTTTGTGGATTTAACCTCACATTAAATCTTATAATAAATACTTTGGTGGGGTTGGATGCTATTTGAGCATGGATTAGGAAAGTTTATATAAATCCAATATCAACTGTTAGTAAAGGGAGGTCACACTTCACATCTCGAAACGTCCTCAAATTCTATAAAAGTGTAAGGTGGATGATGAATCTCTTTCAGAATCATCGTATCAATTGGGGATATTTTTCCCTTATGAGCAATTATTTCAAGAAAAAATGATAAATACAACAGATATAATCTTAATTGAAGACATTCTCATTACAAGGGACTACATTTATGTGTTCCATGAAGAATTTCTTCATATTACTCCAAGATGAGTGGTTGATTTCTCTATTGAACTTATTCCTGGATCTCTTCCTATATCAAATAAATCTTATATAATGTCCACCATTGAGTTCGAATAACTGAATAAATAGTTACCTAAGAATCTGGATAAGGGTTTTATATGCCGGAGTGATTTACCATGGGGTGTACAATTTCTATTCAGGAAGAAGAAGTAAGGGTCAATGAACATATTTATTTATTATTGTAATCTTGAAAAAATTATGATAAAGAACAAGTATCAACTTCCATGGACAGATAACTTATTCGATCGATTATGTGGGGCCTAATATTTCTCTAAGGATGAGCTTCGGTCAGGATATCACCAATTAAAGGTTAATAAGGAATATATTCCCATGAAAATCTATCGAACAAGGTATGTACACTATAATTTCATATTGATGCAATTTGGACTCAATAATACTCCTAAAAGTTTCATGAATTTACTGAATTGAGTATTTATATATTTCCTCGAAAAATTTGTGGTAGTATTTATCGATGTAATTCTAATATAATTTAAAATCATGGAGGAAAAGGAGGATCATTTGAATAAAATTCAAATGAAATTGATAAGGGGGAAAATATATGAAAAGTACAGTAAATGTGAGTTCTGGATGGAGGAGGTATCAGTCACGGGGCATGTGATCATCTAAAAAGAGATATTTGTAGATCCTTATTGGATAATGGCAATTAATTAGCGGCCAAGGATAATATTTCTAATATAGATATGTTGTTTCCATTATTTATCTAGGTACTACTGATGATTTTTGAAACACTTAACAAGATTTTCAAACCCATTGACCATGTTTAAATGGAAGGAAGTAATGTTTTTCTGTACTAGTGAATGAAAATATTATTTCAAAGAGTTGATAAAGAGGCATATCTCTACACCAGTGCACACTCTTACAACATGTTTGGAACTATTTGAGGTATATAATGATGATTCAAAGAAGGGAATATGTTTTTTAATGATGAAAAATGATATAGTGATAATATACACCTTGAGGAAATTCAAAATTCAAGAGTAATTCTATCACACACATGATCTGGACATGGATGATATGATCTTTGAATTGAAAATATGGTGGCATTATCTCTATATAGAGAAGTGTGAGATATATACGAATAACAAGAACCTAAATTATATATTCATAAATAAGGATCCAAATATGCACAAAAAACGTTTTTAGATCTCATCAAGGATTATGACTACTCAATCCACTACTATCCTGGTAAGGTAAACAATGTGGAAGATGGTCTGTGTAGAAATGATCCTGCATCATTATCAATGATGAGAATTGAGAAGGGTCTAATATTATTAGACATAAAAAGGATGAAAATGGGAATCATTAAGGAAGGAACACCATCAATCACATCTCACCTGATTTCTCATCCATCCCTCATGGATAAAATCAACAATTCTCAATGAAATGATGTAAAAATTTAGAAAAGGGTTGAGGATACTAGGAATGGAGAATCCTCATAGTTTAAAACTGATGGCGATGGAGTTATAAGATGTGGGACATGATTATGTGCACCAAATGATCCAAAGGTAAGGAAATATCTTCTGATTGATGCACATAGCTCAAAATTATATATTCACCCAGGTAGACAAACGATGTTTCGAGATCTCCAAGAGAACTATTTATGGGAAAATATGAAGATAAAGATCATTGGATATACATCAAATTCCACAACATGATAGTAGGTGAATGATGAATGGAAAAAGTATAAATGGATGATGCTTTTATTTCTCATACCAATATAGAAATCGGAAAACGTCACCATGGACTTTATCACTAGACATACAAAGACATCTAGAGGAAGGAATTCTATATGGGGTTTTGTGAATCATCTTATAAAGATAGCTCACTATATCGCAATTCGAGATTAGTTGTCCCATAATTAAAATTAATGGATATATACATCAGAGAAGTGATATGGGTACATGGATACCTCTATCGATTGTATCTGATCAAGATCTAAGATTCACCTCTATGTTCTGGAAAAGTCTTCAACATGATCCAAAAACTGAGTTGAATTTTATTACGACATATCATCATCATAATTATTTCATGTATAAGTTGACTTTTTAGAAACTGGAAGACAAGTAGAAAGCATGTTCTGTAGAAATCAAAAAAGTAAATGACCAACATATTCTTCTGGTTGATTTCACTTACAATATATGTTTTCACTCAAGTATACAAATGGATCCATATAGATCACTTTATGGGAAAAAATGTAAACACTGGCAGGCTGGGATAAATTTGGAAAATATAAGTTTCTAGGACCTGAAATGTTCGAGAAATAATGGAGAAGGTGAAAAACATTAAGCATGAGATTATGGCAGTACAAGTTTAATAGAGGATATATGAAGATAATCCCTGATAAGACATGATTTCTAAGGTTTGAGGCATGTTATTTCTCTACGTATGTCCATTGAAGGGGATCATGAGGTTTGGGATGAAAGTAATGCTAAGACCCAGATACATCAGCCCCTTAGAGATTATTGATCATGTCGGAGTTGTGGCCTATCAACTACATCATCCAACTACCATGTCTCAAGTACATGATGTATTCCTCCTACCCTATTAAGTATTTACATGCTAGATCAATCACATGAACTGTATTCTGCGGTGGTACAATTGGAGTATGATCTCTCTTATAAGGAGCAACTAGTGAATATATTAGACTATATAAAACATTTTCTATGTAGAATGTCTACAGACATGGTGAATATACTGTGGTGGAACCAGAATTATGAAGATGCAACACTGGAGCCTTAGGAATAAATTAAGGATAAATACCCTAACCTATTTTCAATATATTATGTAAAATGAAATTTTGAGGGAGATATTTTATAAGGGGGGATGAATGAAACAAACCATAATTATATCATAGGAAATTCACTTACTATATTTTTCTCATAGATTATAAATCACATAAACTACTTATAAAAAAGAATACAATCATTCTAAATGAATAATGAATTATATAAGAGATATTTCATGAAATTACGGAACCTATACTGATGGAATAGTAACCTGACTTTAGGAATAGAAATATTACAGTTATGAATAGTAATTTTTCCAATAGAATAGTAACCTCACATATGAAAGTGTAAATAAAATCTGGGTATCTTATAAATGAAAATATTATGTACTTATGTCATAGTTTAAGTAAAGAAATGTTTTAAAAATGATAAATTAGTTGTTGGTATTTTTGAAAGTTATAAATATTTAATTTTATTTTTTGTAATTAATATAATTGTTTAAAATAAAATTTATTTTCTAGAAATTTATTCACAAAACAATATGTTGTTTTATTATGATTATAAAATAATTTTATGAGACTTAATTTGATTTTTCAAAGTCTTATAAAATCATTTCTAATTTTAAAAATGATATTTTTTATTAAATGAATTTTTTTATATTACAATAAAATTTATAATTTTTATAATATTATTTTCATAAAATAGAGTTTATTTTTTAATTCGACATGTCAAAAGATGGTTAAGGTGAATGTTGATGATTCTTTAAAAAATACTTGAATTTTTGGTGAGTGGTGAAATACGATAATTTATGATATTATCAAAATACTTCAATTATTGAGTCATAGATGATTTATAGTGATTTAGGCCCATAATCTCAAAATATTGATAATTATTTTTATATATTTGGTGATAATTATAAAAATATTCACAGTGTTGTGCTAAAATAATAGACTAATTTGTAACATAATGAGAAAAATCTCCTGTCATCCACTATAATTTCCACACCTCATGACCTCTTCAAATAAAAACATGTAAGGCTTCAATATCATCCATTTTAAACCAAATAATCTTTTCTAGACAATTTCCCACATTCAGGGGGTTTTGATCTCAAATAATTACCAAACCTTGGGGTATTAAGGAGGATCTCAAGGAGAGGAATTCAAGAGGTTAAATCCTCATTCTGTTTTATTTTTCATTGTTTTCTTTTCTTATTATCCCCTTAAATACCATTATCCAAGACACATGATAAATCAAGAATATTTTATATACTGAAATATTATTTTGTTAATGGCATAACCCTTCATATTTTCTCCCCCCTCAGGTTTTATTCTAACAATGAAAACATCACGCTAAAGGTGCCTATTTACCACCTTCGTGGATGACATGTTTTCTTCCTTAAGTTCATCATTTAAGGATGTTCATAAAAACATTTTTATGGTTAAAAAAGATTATAATAAATTTATAAAAACATATTTAATGTTATGGAACTAGTATATATACAATATATTAAATAATATAATAAAAATAGTTTGTGATGATCAAAACACGAGAAATCAATACCAATGATTATCATTAACGTTTTATACAATGAATAATCATCACATATGGAAAAATTATATATAAGAAAACAAAATATTATATAAGTTCATTAATAACACATAATTTTAATTATTGATAACTATTCCCATTTTACATGAACTTAAAAACTCATATATAAGAGAATCAATAATGAAAACCAAGAAAACGAACACTCTGAAATAATGAAATTGAACACTATAACCTATAAATGTTCATAAATGAACATAATAAAATTATAATAAATAAAATAATTGTATAAATGTATCAAGAATTATTAATAAATTAATCTAAATTTATTATTCAGAACATTAAGTGCTAGTGCAATACCGCTTCAAATATAAGGTAATGGATTCTACCCGAACCACCATTATTCCTGCAGGTTATGTTTTCTCTCTTTTTTCCCCAATGTAATTATTATTTAATTTTATTTAAACATTATAATTTCTATTTATATGCTCTAAAATCTTTAATCAATATCATATCATCCTTATTTAATGTGAAATATATTTTTTAAAAATGGTACTTTATCAATTTTCCTCGATAAGAAAGCTCGATCATAGGCTACATCTCAAATTCTCACCCATTTTCATTTGCACATAAAAATATTTTTTAATGCATAGATATATTTAAAAAATAAATATTTATTTCATGAATAAATATATTTTTTAATTTCTAACATTATAAAATAAATTTTCTATTTTCTATTTTAATGAATCATTAAATTCTTCCCCTAAACCGCACTAAAGTAGAAAATTTCTAATGTTTATTAAACACTATGTTTACTTGTAATCGCTTAATCTTGACATGAATTGACATGGAATATGCCTATATTATTTTATTAATTTCCATTTATTTTTTAAATCCATTCATTCATTAAAAAACCATTTGAAAATCATATAGGATATTCTTTTCAACTTGATTACAATACCCATTTCCTTACATATGTAACCCCTATGTTTATGATTGATTATTAATGTGGCATACATATTCATGAACATGTTAGGATGCATGAACCTAGATAGAACTCCATTTGGTGGAGTAATTTTTAGCCTCATGAGACGTCATATTAGGACATGGAGTGAACCTAATTCTTCTACAGGACGTTGTCCACCATGTGATATAGTCTTAACAATATTTTATAACACAAGTTTGTGTCATGTTATATGTTTTATACACATTCCATTGACACCATTATTATAAATTCCCATGTTTTAAATGTCATTATTTCTTATTTTATTCTTGTACTAGGTATTTTATTTCATCAGCTTATGCCTTATAAGCCATGGGCTATGTTTTATTCCTATTCTTATCTCTTTACTGTGAAATTTAGCTCATCCCTTTGTTCATGTATTCCCTTGTTTATCCAATGTAGGTATAATATCCCAAAGGTATTAGAAGATCATAATAGATGAAAAAATATATGTTTTATTTTAGTCCCATGTTTTCATATTAGTGTACATAGTCTTCCAAAGTCTGTAGACTTTAAAATCCATGGCCGGTAATTAATGGTTAGTTTTGTTTGAAATAATGTAATAATATGTGAAAATGTATTTGGTTTCTATAAAACACATGAGGGGAAACCCTATCCCCCATTCCTTCCATGAATTGAGTGAAAAATGGGGGGAGAGAATACACTTAATTAATTAATTAATTAATTACCCTTTTTAATATCAATCCTGAGTTCCAGAACTCCAAGAAAATTTATACCATGTGTAGGACACACCTCCAGTTCCAAACTCAATCGGGGAGTCAAATTCTAAATACTATACTTTGTTAAAAATATATTACCTACCAAAACCGCAAGAATAGTTTAATATTTAATTAATTAAATAATAAATATTTCACCAAAATTCCAATAGCGCATAACTCTACAAAACTCTTGTACATGGGTAAAAACACTATTTCCAGACCAACAATGTGTCCAGAGAAATTATAAAAGATCATCTAATAATGAAAAATGTCCACTTTATCCCTCATAGGAACCTGATAAAAAAAATTTAAATTTATTCTCAAATTTAAAAATATAGAAAACTCAAATCTCCATAAAACACACAAGGACTAAAATAGAGTGATAGTGAACATGGGAATATGTAAGTTAACATCCAAAAGACCATAATTTTTTTGGGTGAAAATATCAATGATTAATGTGATAGAAATTAAAAAGTATAAATATTTATTCTAAAATCCTTTTTCTAATGTTTAGGGATTATTTTTCTCTCAATATAGAGAACATGAAGAAATATAATTACTTGATTTCTTCAATATCATACAAATAATATAATCATTTGGTAATGTTTTGATCATTTTGCAATTCATCACTTACTTCATGAGATTAATATTCAAGTTGATTTTTTCATTTATGGAGAACTAAAATTATCATTTAGTGGTCTATACATTCTGATGTATGACCAGTAATTCTTATTATCTCTAGGCGTTAACAAAAACATTAAGTGGTTTACAAAAGGTATAATAAATTCAAAAATGGATGAAACATGAAATATTACATTAAACACTGAAATTTATACAATAAAAAAATGTTTCCATGTAGATAATTTCATAATTAATCCTACATCCCCAATTACCAAAATATTAAATAATTTCTTACTTAAAATGTTTTCTCATACCTAATAACTAATTAATATTTCATTTCGAATCACAATATAAACCTAAGGGTTACATATATCTAATCTCAAGGAAATATAATCCAAAATATCACTAATGACCATGATATATATTTTAATTTTTTAAATATAATGAAAATTCAATGATTCAAATTTAGGCACTAACTAAAAAGGTAATACTTAGTTTAACAACAAATATCTCCCAAGATATTTTCTTGTTAACTAATCACTTTTGAACCATGAAAATTATCTATATCCCACTATAAAATAGACCATAATTATGTTAAAATTAAGCTATATATAAACCCAAATTATTATTTAAACATAAATAGATTTTTTTCAAGAATCCCAATAATGTATCAAATTACCTACAAATACTATCACCTAAAACCTAAAAACTAGCATCAATTAACTTAAACACGTAAAACTATGAATTTATATTTAACCCTTAAGATATCCTCAAATGAAAATTTTATGTTTCTGTAATCCTTATTCCTCAAATAAAATTATAGTATAAAAATGTAATAAAATTTATTAGAGAAGACCAAAATAACATGATCAACGAATCACTAACTAATTTTTGGGTCACTAATACTATCCCATTTACATAATCAAGGTTGATAATCTCTTTATACTAGTTAAAAATTATCACCATACCAATAAATCACTTTTCTCGGTTGTTGGTATAACTCAACATGAGTGTTTTAGTCTATAAATTAAAATTAATGTTAAACAATCCTCAGATATTTCATGATTCCCATGTTTAGAATACCATTGATATAATATTTATAAAACAAAATTCCCAAAATCTTGATTCATATAAACTTTAATACATGAAATTAATATTTTTATTAACATGGGTAATACCATGTCCATGGATAAAATAGTTAAATTGAGTAATTGGCTCAAATAATTCCCATATTCTCCACACATAATACATTGAACTTAAATGGTACATAAGGACGAACAAAATTTCTCTCCATATAACTCTTAATTTTTCTTTGTAAATTAAACACTCTACACCATTAATTTACAGTTATAAAACATATTATCATTCATTTAATTCATTCCATTGGGTGTTTTATCCTGTATCCAATACATTAATCATACTTAATCTTATTGCCTCCATGGGGTTAATAAAACACCAATTTTCTCTTATTAGCTGTGTTAAAAAAACCCCACGAATAGATTATTAATCGTATAATGAGATAGTTGATTTGGAATAATCAAAGGCTTTCTCCATCATGTTCTTGTTTTATTTGTATTCTCATGAGGAAAACCATTCAAATTTCTATCAAATTCTATTTTTACAAATATATTCAGAGTTCCAGTCATTAACTAATACTAGATGGTGTATAGTGAATAAGATAGTTGAAATCCATATAATAATGATAAATATTTCATAGAATTTATTAATCAGAACACCTTATTTTCAAACTATAATAAATTAGGTCTAGTCAATCTCATCCATGATTATAATCTTTTTAAATACTTCATGATGGTTCAAAATGAAAGCTAAAATTAACCAAAACATATTTCTGTGGAGTGTCAACCCAGGTGTGGTATGATGGAATTCTCAGAGTGCACTAGAATTATTAATGAGACATACTCGACCAACATTTTTGGGGTTATTACACATAGATTCATCATTTCCTAAACTCTATAAACTTATAATATTTAGATATGGATTATTTGGTTTGGAAACCAGGATCCTTTATTTTCTATACAATAGTAAGTTCTTCATTAGATATAATTATCCTATTGTTTATTATTAAAAGTTTCTCATCCTAGTTTCTAATGTTTATTAAACCTTGATATTATACCAAATGTATCATCCCATACTTTTCATACATAGATATTACACCTTTAATGATGAATATAAATTATATAAGAAAACCATACACAAAATAATCATATAGGTATACAATCTTTAGATAAATGGAAAGATAAGAAAATTATTCCTAGGATAAAAAAATCATATCCCATTGACTTATACATAACATTGAACCTTATATTACATTTCAAATATAAAATAATTCATTATATACTGGGCAACGAAAGCATAAGAAATGGAGTGTTTAGATTACTATTAAGGGAAAACATGGGATATTTCATTGATCACTTATCCATAACATGAGAATATGCATATAATAACATGATATTTAAAATTGAAAATGACACCAACATTCTACAGATCATAATATGGAACAATAGAAAAAAACTTCTTAGTTCAAAAGAAATTAATCAATAAAAAATCAAATAACATGAACCATGTGAAAATTATATGGCATTGGTAATAGGTTTTTGGAAAACACATAAGCATAAAAATTAGTTTATCTATTGTTAATGCCCACTTACATTAAAATCATTGTGGATTAAGAACACTCCACTTTCCATTGTAATATATAAGGTTCACTCCTAAGACTATAATAGAGAACCTCATGCCTTTATGAAATAGGTTGACTCCCCATTCAAGCCCTATTTGTCTCATAAGATATAAATCTCCAGAAAATGAATTATAGAGGTATATAATATTTTGTTCACCCATTACATAATGAAAATGATACATATATATTCTAGAAGATCATAGATAATTGATCATGTCATAACCTATGAAAATTTAATGGGTTTCATTCAAAATTCTTCATAAACAAACCAATGGTAACGAAATGTGTTTGAAAAAAAATTCTATTTAAAAATAGCATAATAAAAGGAAAAGAAACATTTTTAATAAATATCCTCTTATCGTAATAATAAAGAATCCATGAATGGAATATGGATGGTATCGTCGGATCCAATCCCCAGTATAAATTTATATAACATCAATGAACATAATCCTTATTTTAAAATTAAATTAATAGACAATGTGATGTAATTATTGAGGAACATAAACTTATCATATTTAAATAACTTATTTAGTGTCTAATAATTTATGAAACATTTAAGAAAAAATTCTCATTGAAAAGAACCTTGGAAACATGAAATGGAATTTTCAATGCATTTCATTTTCATCATGGTGGGAATTTATTTTTTAGTCATATATGTTATTAAAACATACATATCATAAGAATATAAAAACATTCTTGAAAATAATTATAAAAAACATGGATATGGAAAAAAATATTTTTGACCGAAGAAAGAAATAAAGTCAATTTTTCATTAAATTTTTTTCCCGATATCTTCAGTACTTAATTTGTAAAAAATTTAAAGGAAAATTTTATTCTCAATAAATTACATGAAAGGAATTACATTCATGCCTTTTCTAATAGTAAGATCCTAAAATTTTATTATCAAAAATATAATCATAATAAATCATTATGAATAATGAGATTGTTCCATAAAACTATTACCACTTTAGAGACTTTTTAACTGTATGTACCAAGAAATAAGAACATCAAAATATGATTTAAATATCATTAAGATATAGATATTAATGATTTAATATGTTAATGGTGAAGTATAAACACCACACTAAATAAATGATTGGTGAATATAGAACATATACCTTAGAAATAAAATCGGGACTCGAAATCCCCTACATTGAGTAATAATTTTTTGAAATATCTCTATCATCCAACATTGTTAATTTAAATTTTGATATAATTATATACGAAAATAATTTACATACATATAATTGCAGATATAATCCTATTGAAACATTTAAACCCCCATTTGTCAATAATTAATTATTAAAATAGTTGTTTCTAGGTGAAAACTATTTATTTTTTTCATAAGAATTTCTGTTCGGTAGTTGTGAAACTTTTATTTTGATCATGGTTCCATCATATCTAGAATGTTAAACATTATATAAATGTAATATATATTTATTATATAAATATATTTACCTTAGGAGTTGAACCAAAAGAAATGGTTTAAAACAACACATAAAACTACCCATGTTTTATTGGTTGATGGTTTTTGAACCACATATTACATTAGTTTTGAATATCTAGAAAAATAGAAGCATTTTTCTTGATACTTAATTTTTTAATTTTTTTCTTTTCAGAAATTCCAAGAGCTTCCCTCAAAATCACTAATAAATGGGAACTATTTATTATATTCTTTACACCTCTTTGTGTATCCTCTCTCTACCATACCTTTCTAAAATTATCTTCTCAGCATACTTTGATAAATTTTATATTTTTTGGTCTTACCAAAAGGCAGAATCATATAACCTCAATAGAAGATCTAAATTAGTTCAATCAAAGAAGATGTAGTAACGTAAATCTATTGCTTTATTTTTTTAATTATTCTTTTAACTTATCAATATATATTATATTTTTCATAAAACAAAAATTTTAGGATCCTATATATAATTAAATTTTATTATGACTATGAAACCACCATTATCACCCTATTTCCCATTAAATGGGAAATGAAAGTATTTCTTCTGAATATATATGATGTACCAACTAGATGTATACAAAAAATTCCCCATTCATTTCCATGTTTTATGGATGCATTTTATAATAGGATTAACAATTATATATTATACTAATGATATAATTATTAATATGTAATGACAATATCATGTATATAATATTACCTCCCACTTCGTTGGAAAATTATAATGTTTCTCGTGCGTACGTGTGGACCGCCACCACCATAGAAGTGATGTTATTATGTTTTTATTCTTTATTTAAATGGATGGTATCAATAATTCATTTTACGAACATATTCTATTAATACTATATAACTTTTATTTTTAAAATTTATATTACTATCCACCATTAATTTTTTCATTCATTGGAAAGTAAGAAAATTTCCTAGATACGTGAAACCTATCACCTCCATGAATGCTATAGATCATTTTACTATCTCAATATTTTATTGAATAATATAGATATATATTTTTAAATATATTTATATTAAATTTTATTGATATCTTGATTAAAAATACAGAGATGATTGAAACATTATCAATGTAAAAGGAATTGAATCGTGAAACCAAAAATCTTGTAAAAAATATAATAGTTAAAACCCAATAATGGAATTTTTATCATCTAATTATTGTTAAATGAGTGATTAAAAGTTATAATGAAATCATATATGATATTATAATTATATAAATTACTATTTTATATTTTTATAATAAATTTTATATTATTTTAAAGGAGGATAGAGCACATTCAATATAGTAGAGCTTTAGGTAAGAGATATCTCGACTCTATATTATTTTAGAGAGATATATTTCATATTAATTACTCGTTTCTTTTGTGTGGTGTATATAGTAACCTATTGAAATATTAGATAATAAACATTATTCTTTCTATGAAATTTAAATTTTCATTTGATGTTATTATTTCATAGGGTTTATGATTCAAATTTCACCAATATGATTATGGTTTTTACTATTAAACTGATTTTTTTCCATACACCTATTTTTTAAAAAACAATCAATAATATTTTTGATAATATTCTATTTTTGATTGAATTTTTTTTCACCTCTTCTGAATCTATCTTATTTGTCATAAAATAATACATTCAGTATAATAAATATACTAAAATGATTTTATGATTATGAAACCACCATTTCCATGCTGTTTTACTTCAAATGGAAAATAGTAAAGTTGATCAAGAACACATGTAGAACACCACCACCACGAAGTGATGTGATTCATTTTTTGTATAATATTTACATTGATGGTAATCAGGGAAGATTTAATAAATATATATTATATATACTATATAATAATTTTTCTTGATATGTTAATTAATAATTACCTCTATTTCATTTTTCCATCTAAATGTGAAAACAAAATCTATGCGTACGTATGGCCTATCATCTCTATGAATGGTATAATTTATTTTTCAATCTTTAAATTTTTATGGATGAATATAAATATGTATATATATAATGAATTATTGACTAATGGGTGTTTAAATTTAATAAAGCGATAAAATATGTTATTATAAGTATTTAAATTATTATTTTATATAAGTACAATGATTTTAAATTTATAATACTAGAGGATATATCACATTAACAATATGTTTACACATGATAATGGTTTATCCTTTAAAACTTTTTCTTCCGGACATATTTAATATTACAGACGTAATTTATTTAATTAGGCATGTATATAGTATCTTTGAAATTTTAATATATGAATATATTTATATTCATGAAATTTAAGGTTTAATTTGTAGTTATTATATTATAGTTGAGTTTCTCAACACATCAAATTAGGGGAAAAAGAGATTCATGAATACCATTAAACAACGAAAATCATATTTCTGACATGTTGATAATGAAGAAATCAATGGAATTTCTCGAAGGAATGATAATATTTTTTATATGTAAAAATAATGGGCATATATATTGTAATTATAAATGAAAAATGATTGTTTTGATGGAGGGAAATGAATTTAATCAAAAGGATCCATTTATAGGTCAATGTATTATGTGTGGGGGTAAAAGGAATTATAAGAGGCAATTCCCAAATTCAAGGGTTAAATACTATAACAATAAAGGATATATGTCATTTTAATAAATTAAGTGGAAGGATTGATCTGATTATATATCAGTATTTGATAATTATGTTATAAAAGTGTTATATTAATGATATTACAAAAATAAGAATAATGAAATATCAAAGTATTATTCATCCTTAGTTTTTCATTAAGGTTTTGAAAAAATATATTGGATGGTACCAATAATTAAGAAATTAAATTTATTAGTATATATAGAATATTATGTTGATATATATTAATAATTTACCCTAATAAAGTAAATTAGATGGTATTGGTGGTCTTGAAATTTGTTAGTGACTTGATGAAAAATTGATATGATTTATCTATATGAAGTTTATTTAATTTTTATAATATAATTTTTTTTAGGAATATGGAGTGTTCAATAATATATTTGTTCATGTGAGTTTAACATAATATTTTTGGATACGATTTTGGGATTATCATTTTATGAAAATTGAAACACATTTTACTGTTTTAAGTAATTACATTTTGAGGTGATTTGAATCTTTCACTGAGTTTCATGAATAATTTTATATTGATGTCTTAATAACACTTTGGATTAGTATATCATTTGATGTTATGTTAATTATGGACTATTAGATAATTGGCTATATATAATGTTTCTGATTGAAAAGTGATTCAGTGATGAGGGAATATTTTCAATGATATTAATGGTCAAGCTAATTATTACCTTTTATTTTACTATCTAAATCTGATTCATAATATTTTGGGAAGATCAATACATTATAATATTTTTTGTAGGGAATACTGATATTTTTTGAGATGTTTCGCTGGGTTGAGGTATGTATAACCCTTAGGTATAACTTTTGATGAAATATTAATTGTGATGATTTAAATTAAATTTTTGGGGATATGAGATCTAAGGTATGAGTTCTCCATTACTGTTTTTTTTAATATTTACGTGATTCTGGATATAGGGTTATTTATGAAATGATCTAGTTTGAACCTTTTTTGATTATGGTAATTTTTCTGTTAAATGTATTATTTCATGGTTTATTAATTTTGGGAATTATCTTACCAAGTGAAACCCAATTTTTTTATAATTCTTGAAGATATGAAGAATGAATCTTCATTATTTTATGGGACTTATGATCTGTTAAAATATAATTTTAGTTTTTCGGGCAGGAATGTATTGAAATTTTATATGTTGGTATTTGAGAATTATATTTTTAAAGTGATCTATCAATGATATTATGGTTTCAAGAATCAAGCACTGTCTTTAAATTAGTATGAAATAATTTTTCTATCAATGATTTTAAAACATTTGATTAATAGTAACAATAATATAGAATTTTTATTTAGTGTTAATGTCATATATTTGGATGATTCTGGATAAAGGGAAATATAACCATTAATATTTTCATATTGTTGATTTAATATTTTTCAATTGGGATAAAGTTATGAATTCCTTTGATTAATGTATTGAAATATTATTAGATACCCTGAACGTTTTTATTGATTTGATGAGAAAGTGATTTAAGTCATCATTCATGATGACTATTTCATATTATATTTATAAATTATATTCAATAGTCTATTATTTTACTGGGGGGATAAGGATTATATAATTTTATAAAAGCATATTTTTTTATGATAGTTTGAATTAAGTGTTATGGATACCATCTTGGTTATATATGTTTAAGATTAATCATTTGTTCAAAGGAATTGATACAAATTTTGAGTATTTAAGTGATATGAATGTGATGTGATTAGAAACTTTTACTATGATTTGGTAAGAATACTCTATTGAGGTTTAACTAACCATATCATTTTATATTGGGAGATGTTTCATTGGGTGGTGGTATATGTAACCATTAGGTTTTACTTGTAATTTAATATTAATTATTATTTTGGAATAATGAAATTAAATAATAGTATTTGTAAGTTTAAAGGTATGAGATATCCTTTGAGGTTAAATAATTCTTTAATATTGAGTCTATTGTGGTAAATAACTGTGTAGTTTTATTTATTTTTAGAAACATGTATGTTCAAAAAAAAAATTTATGATCATTTTGTGGTAAAATTTATTATTTCTTCACATGATGGTTTATTAATTTTTTATATAATTTTATCTTATTATAACCACTTTGGTTTTGTTTAATATTTTAATAAATAGAGTAATAACTTGTTATCCATTTATAGATTATGTAATATTTTAGAAAATAATTTTATTTCTTCAAGAGAGAGAAATTCATCTTGAAGACTCATCATTTATATAAAATTGTAGATTATGGTGGAAATTTATTAAAGGATAAAATTACAATTTTCAAGTAAGAATATTTCATTATGTTCTTACTCATGTTAGAAAATGACTTCAATGAATATATAAAAATTTCTCGAAATTAAAATTTTATTCTATTACAATCACATTATTTTTCAGAATCGTATATTATTAAATTCTGTTGGTGAAATCATATAACATATCTCCCAATAATTCCTTAAATTTTCTTCTCATATGGATATTTATTTAAATTAAATGTTTCCATTTCATTTTTCTCTCATTATTTACTCAAGAGACCAACAGAATGTTTTTAATGAAGATTTATTTATTTTATATACTATGTTGAAAATACTTTCTCTTCAATTTCCATATTTTATAAAAATATTATCAAACCTTTTTTTTAATATTATTCTACTAATTTTTAAATTCATTTGTAACCTTGATTAAAAATTTGTATTTTTTTTAAAACATAATATTCTTGTAATTTTCTATATGATGTATTTTTTTACATTTTAATAAAGTGTAAAATGAGTGTTTTCTTTTAAAATATAAATCTTAAATAAAATTTTCAACCATCGTGGACACTAAAGGCTTCAAATCTTTAATTATAATTTACCACAACTCTTTTAAAGGAAAATGATTTTCGTAATATTTTAGGAATTCTTATATTTTAAATACATGATTGTAAAGGGAAAATGGGATTTTACTGTAACTTATTATTGTTGATTTTAGTTATTCTTAAATACCAATTTTTACCAAGATTTGGTTGAATTTCATTTGGGTTTGTTCCATGTTGAAATTCTAAATGTTTTTAAAATTCTAGGCTACTTCAGGTTTGGTGGAAAATTTTACCAATATATGTGCCCTCTCAAGAAAAAACAAAAATACCAAGTAAGTGGGTGTTTTCAAAGATCATGCATAGTTTTTCAGATAATGTTCCCTTGTAGGAGAAACTGTGTAGTCCATTATATGGGTTCATGTCCATGCCACGCGGTTTGGTCTAACTATGTGGATCTTCTCAGCTAACCGTGCATTGGAATTAATGAATCTAAAAATATTATTTTTAAACCCAATGTCCCCATTTTTTGTGATAGAATGACCTATCACGAGTCCATATGAGTTCTTATTCCTCTGGATAATCAAAAGTAGTTCTTGGACCCTCATAAACATACCCGAATCAATTTGAATCTTGACGAATGCAGCAAAAATATTCTCCCAATAGGTTTCCTTGCCCTATTTTATTTCTCCTTATATCTATATTCTCACCCATAGGGTTCCATGGATTCATGTGTTTTTTTATTGGATCTAATACCCACTATTTTGGGATCTTCAATCTATGTTTGATTCAAATTTTCCATTGTTAACCTTCTACATAGAAAAATTATGATTAGAGTTTAGAGTTTTAAGATCTATAGATTCTAGTAAGTTGTTTGATATTTTATTTCCAATATTATTAATCCTAAATTTATTGATTTGAATTAAATTTTTTTATTTACATATAATTTCCAGACTTTAATAGATCACATTCAGTTATTTATATTTAAAAATTCAAGACTCATGAATTAGGGTTTATGGTTCGATTTGGCATGAAATTGGGAAAACTACCAATTCCTAAAAATTAGGGTGTATTGTATGTTTGATGTAATTTTTTTCAATTTAATGGTTTAATTAAATTTTGGATATGGATTTGATGAAAAAAATGTGAAAACCCCATTTCTATTGAATTGGGGTTTTATTGTTAAATTGAAATAATTTTGTGGATATTTAAATGGTTAAATTAAAATTGTAAAATTGAATTATGAATTGATTTCAAATTCTTATATTTTTAAAATGGATTAAAATTGTTTTGATAGAAACCTAATGGTTTTGTCTAGAAAATGGAATTTTATGATTTAAACCCCTTTATGGGTTTTAAATTTATATTTGGAATATAGTAAATGGAAAGTGGGATGAATTTTCTTTTAACCTATCTTGAAATAAATTATCCACCGTTGATTGTTAGTAGAGAAAATTAATGGACTACAAAGGGAGTAAGTTATTGGGGTTAAAAATTCTTTTTTTGGAACATATTATTCCCCATTAGGATTCTAAGGAGTCCGATTTGATCATTGTCTAGATACATGTAAAAATTTACATTTGTGTGGGTATCCCAAAACCTTTAACTATCATAGCTCTTGGTTTTTGACCATGTTTCTCGCTTGTTTGTATTTGAAATTCATATTCCATTGTTCATTATAAAGTGTTACATATTCCATGACTATTTTTTATGAATTGTTTTATATAAAATATTTAGTTAATCCATTTTTTTAAAGTATTTACATAATCAAAATTTTATTCAATATTTGTTTAAATATTCTTATGAAACATATTCCCATCATTTGAACTGTAAATCATGCTGTTTTTTAAATATTCTTGTACTACCATACCTGTTTTATTTTTAATTTCTTTTGAATTACTTTGGTTAATTAAAATTTGGCATCATGATCTCCAACCACATCCATGTGACCAGAAAATAGTTTATATAATTTAGGGTGAGAATAACAATATAATAAGTAGGATCCTCCTCGAAGCCTCTCGTGCTAAAGTAAAGAGAGTATCCTAAAGCACAACAAAAAATAAGTGAAACTAACTCATCACCTAAACTGGTATGATATCTTCCAAGCCTCACCATGGCTACTATCACCAAGTATTTCATTCAAGAGTGTGCAATATAATAATGTATATCCATGGTACCCCATTACATCTTCCCAACTATTTTACCGCATTACCCCATAATCATAGATCCTAAGCCATCTATCTTCAAAAATGATAGCCCAAAGAAACCTAGGAGAGAACCACCACGTGAAACTCGTGTAACACAAAGGTTTTCTTATAGAAACCTGGGTGAAGCACCACACAATTGTCACCAACAAAAGTAACTAGGTAGTGTCTTGGAGCTATGAAAATTTGCATGACAAGTGTCATACATTTGGTATTATAGCTCGATCCATTATAGCCCATACATCATGTAAGGATACTCAAGCCATCACAACCTATTCATGTTACCCCTATAGTAGTCCATAGTAATATATATCCAAAATTAATGTTTTTGAATGACCACAAGCCTTTATATACCTTTACACACATATATAGAGAAACAATAATCGCCATTCCTACAAGGAAAAAGAAACTACCAAAAGAATAGAGTGATTCCAAAGGGGGTATTCATCTGTCCATCTTCCCACTATGGTGTTGTTAAAAACCGCCCTCTTAATGCTCTGAATCCACGTGGTGTCAGTCACCCGAACCGATATGGTGGGGTGGTGTATTGAAACAAAAAATCACATGATTTAATATATCTCACTACCACATTATGGGAATATCTTAATCTTAGAATCAACCACAACTAAGGTCTCTCATACTCCGAACATCCACTACTAACACTAGATATCCTATAGACATACAACCATTTAAAGATATTTATTAAATTTCATCATTTCATTTTTACCAGTTTCACATTATGTTAATTAATTTTTCAACAATTAATTAAGCATTTCAATTCCAAATTATTTTTAATTATCATCATATGAAACCTCCATGCCCTCCAAACATAACCAACAAGAGTCCACAGCTTCTCAGAAAGATAACCGCAGCACCGCATCCTAGGAAACTCTAACTTCATTTGTTCAACACAAGTTATTTAATCATTTATTATCAACATTATCACCTTTTTATAATTCTAGTTTTTCTATGTAAACATTTTATATTTCCAAACACAAGGGGATCAGATTTGTGAGTAAAAAAACAACCCATCGAGTCTTCTCCACCTACAATAGAATTGTAGACACATCTATCATTGAGAATCTCGACTATAATGACCTAGCCTTAAAACATTACATAATATTGAATTAAATGAATAATTCACATTGAGGATCTTTTAGGGTTTAGAGTTTTAGAGAATTAGAACATAAATATTGCATCTCAAAAGATTACAAAGTAGACACTTCTACTTAGTTTCCATTTTTTTCACAAAATAAAAACTATTTAACAGAAGAGACTTGTCTAGTTCTATGTTTTAGACAACATGACATTTCCTTGATCCCATCCTTGACCCTATTCCACTTTATGTCATATGAAAAACATTTCAAAAACATCGTATTGCATAAAAAGCTGAGTAATGGATATAAAAATATGGAAAGAAAATATTAGTCCATGTATACATAAGAATCAATGAAATCCTACTTTACTCATAAAACATAAGAACTTTAACATACCTCATGAAATCATAATATTTATGAATAACTCATAGATATCATAAGACTTAAAGGTAAATTGAGGAATTCATAACATTATTATATAGGGAGTAACCCTCATGGTTACGTTTGGAATACCCATCACAGTATATTCCCTAAATCTCATCTGAAAAACCTTATTTTTTTACTCCTTTGCATTGGCCAATGCATTGGAGAGCGATCTAGGGCTCACCGACCCTTATTTTATCATGGAACCACCCTTCTTTATAAAAAAGTCCCAAGAGCCATAACATAATTGTATCACATAAAACATACATAAAGGAAACACACCATTTCCACATTTAAATCACAAGATATTAATACAACACATTGATATTATCAAAACATTATCAAAACCATTTTCAAGATCAAAATAAAATGAAAGTAAAACATGGTATTTATTTTTAATTTTAAAAAAGCTATGGCTTGTAGAAGAAGCGGAAACTCAAATAATGGTCCCAGCGGCAGAGAAGTCGTTGTCGCCGCATACGTAGGACAAAATATTCCTTTTGTAATTTAGTAAAACACTTCATATAAAAAGATTCCTTTTGAATAAAATTAAAATTTAAAGGGGTTTATACACCATATAAAAGAAATTTGTGTATAAAACAAAATATGCCTCAATGAATGGATATTGAGATAAAGTCCCATACCTCGTGTCCGACTTGACTCGATCGTTCTTTAATATCTTGAATAATAAACTAGAGTTAATTTATAAATGCTTAAAAACATTTTTCAAGTTCATTATTCCTTTTATATCACTTATTACCATGTTATGAACATTATGTAACTATTTAAGTTAATAACTGTCATTTTGTCGATCTTTGGTACTTGAGCCAAAAATAAAGTTCTTATAATTACAAGTTGTTCATGTGGTAAAATATACATTATATCTAGAATTATATTCATGATGTATATATCATACATATCATATATATCTAGTATATACATTCATTTATAATATTACATAACATTTAGATGTAAGAAATGAAATGCACCGATCATGGAGACGGTAAGCCATACGTACACATGAACGCTAGTTTCATTTCTATTTCGCAATTAATGGAATGAAATCATAATGATATAAAGGTATATTATAATTCCAGTATGATATCATATGTAATACCATTAACTCCATACTTTATACATCCCACATATGGCATTGACAATTCAAATCATTTTGAGGGGCGGTAGTCCGCACTTCCTAAAACGAAGATATCACGTTTAGCCATAATGGAAACCATAAAGGTATGCCATAAATGAAAAATACTGAATCATAAGGAAAACATAGACATAATAGATATCATATATAAATATAGTGACATCTCAATGGCCACCATGAAATCTGTTAAAAGAAGATTGAACAATCATCATTTCATGAGGCAGAAATTCACCAACCACAGAAACATAATGTTATTTAACCATTAGACGGAGGTGTGTGTAAGTGTAAATCGAATAATTCTCATAAAAACCTCCTAGTATATTGAAGATACTGGTGTTGTAACAAAATAAAGTAATAAAAAGATTTTAGGGGGTTGGAGAAGCAAAATAAAACAAAAGAACATTAGAGAGGACATTACCTTTAAAGCATGTAACTCCCCTTGGTTTGAACAAAAGGGGTTTCTTGAAGAGATTTATGCCTATGGTAAGGCTTCTAGGATGAAGAGAGGGATGCAGAGAGATAAAATGAGCAGAGTTTGGCCGATCCAATGGCTTTAGATGTGTGGGTAAGGTGGTCGAGGTGGGGGCCTTTTATAAGAGGGAGGAGGGGCACCCTTGGAAAGTCAGGAAATGTAACTTTATTATATAATGAGTTTCGGATTTTAAAGGTCCAAAAATTATATATTTAAAGTTTAAGGTGATAATGGTTCGTAATCCACCCATCCAATAGGTCTTTGACAGGTTTAAGTTTTATATTTTACATTATCTTTTCATTTTATTTAAATCGTTCATTAATGAGGTAATCGCTGCATCATCATGGTGTCATAAAACAATTAATTTATTCAGTGTATAAAAATTATAAAAAAATATCATGATGTAGAAAATATTTTTATCTTTCAAATGAATATTTATACTTTAAAATATCATTTATTTAGTCAAAATTAACATTGTTTTAATTTGGTGTTACATATTTTCGGATATTCTCCTTTCATTAAAAATAAAGTCATAAAGTGTCATTATCACCCAAAAGTGATTCCATGGGGTCCCTAAGTTGTCACAAGGCATTCCATGGTCGGCCATGACACAACCAGTATCATTAGGGCACATGTTTGGGTCATTTTATATTTTTATGATGTTGTTTTATTACGCTTAACTACCTGATTACTAATTAATCACGATAATTAATGATAATTACCGTCGTTACTTTTCATAATGTCAAAAACAAAAGAGTATTAATTAAAAAATTTGGACCTTATAATTAAAAATATGGAAGCAATTTTACCAAATTCCAAACATAGAAATTGTAGTTATTAATTTAAAAATAATTCTCGTTGTCAAAACAAATAGCGGGTTTTTAGAAACAATATATATCAAAAGTTTGACAATTGTTTATGTCAAACTTCAAAGTAAAATTAATTCTAATGACCAACATTGGATTAAATGGTAAAAATATATTCTATGTACACATTAAAACCAATTAAAAAGATAATATATCCATATAATTAAATAGATGGAAAAGCAGTTTTGAAGTAAAATGCAATATTTTTCACTATTCATTAAAAAATAAACATTGTCAGAAAAATACCAAAAATTTACCCAAAGTAAATTTAAATGTCCCAATACTAAAGAATAAATAGAATAATGAAAATATATATGAAATTTCAGTACAAAATACACCACATGAAACAGTTAAGTGCCGAACAAGGGAAATCTCACAGAATTAAAATGAGATAAGAAATCCCATTACCTGAAGTCTGACTTGTCGGGTTCGTTTCTTTATATTCCTGAATAATAAAATTTGGTAAATTTATAATTGTTTAAGTAATTCCTTTAAAGTTTATTTTTCAATTCATATCACATATTATCATGTTATAATAATTAGTTAATTATGTGAGTTCATATCATACGTTTTGTCGATGTTCGGTACATGAGTCAACAATGAACTTTTTTGAAGAGAATTGTCCATGTAGTTATAATTAAATCATCTCAATAATGGTGTTAGTTATTTAAATATCATATATATCTAGTATATAAGTATTTAATAGTATTCCATAATTTTTGGAGATAATAAATGAAATGTACCGTTCATGGAGACGGTAGGCTGTACGTAAGCATGAGCGCTACTTTTAATTTTTGTCATATTAATGGACTTTAAAACTAAATGATACATAGATATATTATAATTACAGTATAATATATATTTTATATTGGTAAAAAACAATTTTATTTATTACATTATTTATAAATTCCATGTTTGGCATGAACGAGTCACATCACTTGAGGGGGCGGTAGTCCACAGTTCCTCATATGAAATTATCGCATTTTCACAACATGCAAAGCATAATGGTATGTTTTAAATATTAAATACATAACCATATAAGGGACTTAAATATAATATTTATCATATATAAATATTGTTCCATCATAATGGCCACCATGAAAGGTGTTAAAAGAATATTGAACAATCATCGTTTCGTGAGGCAGTAATTCACCACCCACAAAAACAGTTTGTCCTTTAAAAATTTGATGGAGGTGTGTGTAAGTTTAGGTAGAATCATTATCATAAAAACATCCTAGTATATTGATGATACGGGTGTTATTATGGTATCAAATAATAAGAAGATATTGGTGAGTGAAGAATGAAAATAAAAGAAAGGAACTCGAGAGAAGACATTACCTCTAAATGGGGTAACTCTTTTTTGATTTGAGCCAAAGGATTCCTTGGAAAGACTTATGCCCAAAGTGAGTTTTCTAAGAGTAATAGAGTGATGTGGAGGGATAATAAAAGAATAGGTTGGATGATCCAAGGGCTTGAGAGGTGTGGGTAAGATGGTAGAGGTGGGGGCCTTTTATAAGAGGGAGGAGGGTCAGTTTTGGAAATTCTTGAAATGTTACTTTATTATAAAATGGTTTTCAGATTTTAGAGATCCAAAAATGATACATTTCAATGATAAGGTGATAAGGGTTCTAAATACACCAATACAATTGTTTTTTGACAAGTGTATGTCTTATATTTTACCTTATCGTTTTATTTTATTTAAATCTTTCTTTAATGAGGTAATCACTGCATCATCATGGTGTCATAAATAAATAAATTTATTTAATCTCTAAAATTTTTTAAAAAAATTACCATGATGTATTAAATCTTTTTAGATTTCCAATGAATATTTATAGTATAAGATATTATTTATTTAAAAAAATTAAAATTGATTTAGTTAGGTGTTACAAAGTTTGGTTATATTTTCCTTTCTTAAAAAAATAATATGATAAAAGGTCACTATCACACAAAAGTGATTCCATGGGGTCCCTAAGTTAGCACAAGGAATACCATTGTGGTACATGAAATAACTAAGTGGATTTGGACACAGTTTGGGGTCATTTTATATTATTATGATATTATTTTATTACCCATAACTACCCGATTACTAATTAATCATGATAATTAAAGATAATTGTCGTCGCTACTATTCATAATGTCCAAAAAAAAGAGTCCTAATTAAATAATTTAGACCTTATGATTACAAATATGGAATCCATTTCATCAAATTAAAAACACAAAAATTCCAGTAATTAATTTAAAAATAGTTCCCGTTGTCAAAACCAAAGACGGGTTTTTAAGAAGTAAAATTTATCTAAAGATTGACTTGTTTTTACATCCAATTGAACAGTGAAATTACATCCAACGAACAAGATTGTATTAAGTTATAAAAAATAATTCAATTTAACTTTAAGACCAATTAAAAGGACAATATAACTATATAATAAAATTAGATGAAAAGGCAATTTTGAAGTAAAATGCTTTATTTTTCACTATCCATTAAAAATGAACATCTGTCAGAAAATACAAAATATTTTTCCAAAGTAAATTTGATATTCCAAATTAAAAAATGATTTCCATTTTACCAAATTAAAAATATAGAAGTTGCATTAATAATTTTATAATTAATTCCCACTGGAAAAAAAATAGCGTGTTTTTAAGAAACAATATCTATCAAAAGAATGAAACTTGTTTATGTCCAATTTCAAAGTGAAATTAATTGCAATGACCACCATTTGATTAAATGGTAAAAATATATTCTAACTACACTTTAAAACAAATTTAAAATATAATCTAATCATATAAATAAATTATATTAAATGGATGTTTTGAATTAAAATACAACAATTTAACTCTTCATTAAAAAATGAACTTTATCAGAAATATAACAACAATTTACAAAAAGTAAATTTTGATGTCCTGATTGAAAAGAAGGATTTTATTTTGTCAAATATAACATATAAAATTGATAAAAAGTAGATTTAAAAAGGGTTCTCCATCAAAAGGATGTCAATCGACCTTTTAAAGAATATGATAATGTTTATGGTTAAAATTTGATTTATTCACATATTAATCCTCTAACATTTATTGGGTAATTGTTAAAATATTTAATAAAAATATATAATCATTTTGTAGTTAGTTCTATTCATTCCTGCCATTACAACGCCTTGGCATTAACTACCTTTTTAAATAATATTATTATATTATTAGTTTTCAACGTAAGATTTCAAAGAAACTCGTTGTTGCGTATTGGGTACACCATCGAACATTGAATCTCTTTTAAAGTAATATTAATATTTAATTCACAAATATATGAAAATGTAATATTCATTATTTACCTAGGATGTTACATAGACATAGAAAGCACATTACATACCCTGCAAGTCTTCGCCTCTAGGCATCATTTGCTGCCAGAACCACTGGGCCTCCATACCCCCAGATCTCACAAAAACCCTCTGGGATCACAAAACATCACAAGTAGCAGGAAACCAAAAAGCAACTAGGCTCTTGGCCCCAAAAAGAAATTCTATCTTCACGACCTATTCTTTAATCCATCTTAAATTAACCGATTCATTATTAGTTGGTTTCAAATATGGGAAACCTAACCACCAAGCTACCATTGCTATCTCACATTAATTACACATGTTTACTATATCAAATTGATTATCATCAATTTACAACAACAAGAATATTTATTTACAAGCATGTTTAACTTTGTCAAATTAATTTACAATTATTCCCATCTATATATTCTTTACCAATATACATTAATAATGGAATTCTAATCATGTAATCATTGATATCATGCTATATAGTAAATCAAGAGGCAACAACATACAATAAAACTTAAATCTTTAATCCTGTACATATATTTATTATATCAATTCCATTATGATCCAAATGATAAATCTTGATAACTCTAAAGTTTCATATGAAAGGAAAAGAATATCCATGAATCCCCTACCTAAAATGTTTTCCAATGTTCTTTTTTATTTGAACGGGCCGACACAAATGATCATGATCCCCTATACCATAATGACTGTATTCACCCAAGGATGTCGGGGCATGACCGTATCAAGCAACATGCAAGAAATATCCATTAGAGATATGGAGATCACATGCCATAATGTGTGAAAGAGAAACCAGAAGAACCATATCCAGGAACACTGAAATGAGCTAAATAAATTTTTTTAGATATGTTTTAGATTTTTTGTTAAAAGTGGATCACATTAAACCACATGGTTTGACCAGTTAAAAGACTCTGGATTTTTATGAAATCAATGATAATTTTTATAACCCTTTTAATGGATTCCAACCCACTTAAATAAGGAATTTACCTCATTTTACATCATAGATAGATGCCAAAAAAGGAAAAATTGTAATATCTAAAAACATATGGAAATTTGGAAAATTGTTGGACGTGTATTAGTGATTGGGAAACACTATTCATGAAACTGTTTTGGAAATCTGGAAATTGAAATGAATCACCATTCTAGAAACACATTTCATGAAACTATTGGAAGTCTCACCATTCCTGAAACACATTTCATGAAACTATTCTAGAAATTTGGAAAAGGAAATTACTCGCCATTCGGGAAACACTATTCTTGACACCATTCTAGAAATTTGGCAAAGAAAATGACTCACCATTCTAGAAACACTATTCATGACATAGTTGAATGTATCACCATTCTAGAATCACTTTTCATGAAACCGTTCTAGAAATTTGGAAATGGAAATGACTCACCATTTTGGAAACACTGTTAATGACACCATTCTTGATATTCGGCAAAGGAAATGACTCGCCATTCAAGAAACACTATTCATTAACTTATAAACTAGACAATGTTTGTGGGATAGGTCACCTTGTCCTCCCAGAACACATCAAAAAATAGATTTATGCAATGGAATGTACTAGATAGGTCTGATTCATTACATTATAAAACTCTCAAAACATCATGTTCGTTGAGAATTAAAAACCATCCCAAATAGGAAACAAAAAAGGAGAACCACCCTTCGAGGTACCTCTCAATGTTCTCACTACCAAAGGAGCTCAACTGCTTCTAAATGAAACATGTGAGACCACATGACTACCACAATAATATCCTAAACACTTTCTCGGAAGAGACACCTCTCAAAATATAGAAAACTACAAACAAAGATAAAAGTGAGCCATCCCATAAATATGAAAGGTCTGAAAACAAAAAATGAACATCCTTACATGGGAAGAGATAAAAATTAAATAGCTCGGGGTGCAGAGCACTTATTTAAGTATCAGGTTCCTAGGTACTATCCTCTGCACCACTGTTTTTTCATGAGACATGAACCAAGGGGATAACACACCTGTGGATCATCTTATCCTTGATTTCCAAGATATCTATAGGCTGGTCCTCAAAGATTGAATAATCATCAACATCAATCTTGCCTCAGTTGTTGATGCGAGATATGTCATGAGGATAACTATAAATCTATGACACATGAAAAACATCGTGATTTTGGTTTAACTTTGGGGGAAGTGGTAACTGATAAGCTAAGGGTCCGACACAAGGCAACAACATGAAAGGCCCAAAAAACCAGGGATAAAGGTTACTACCATGACCAAAACTTTAGGGGCCTCACCCAAAACATCTCGGTCTGTCCAGACCATTGTCTCTTGATACCCTGACTAGGAATCTCCCACCGGCTGCACCAGAGATGAATGCACTATCTTTTAAAAAAAACATCATCCCTAACATCTCCCATATCCAGATGTAATGCCATAGGTTCTTCCATCACCCTCATAGAATAACCTAATTTATGCACTTCATCAATATGTGGCTTCTTTCTCATTACATCAGCTACAACATTTACTTTATCTGGTTTATACGATATTTAAAAGTCATAATCCCATAAGAACTCTATCCACTAACATTGTCGCAAGTTCAAGTTATGTAGAGAGAAAACATACCGCATGCTCTTATGATTGGTTAAAAACACAAATCAATCACCAATGAGGTAATGTATCAACAACTTTAGAGAAAATAAAACTTCCAAAAACTCAATATCATTAGTGGATTAATTACATTCATAGGGGAGCAACTATTGAGACCCATAAGAAACGATCAATATCTAATGCATTAGAATGTTGATTAACCATAGATGCAATGGATCACATAAAACCTCAAACTAAAATCCTTTTATTAGAAGACAATAAACTAAAGCACTGAAAAAATTCTCATTCAGAAACTTGAAAGCTTCCTGAAACTGATCACTACACACGAATGCCTGATCCTTATTTGTCAATGATGTCCTAGGAGTCACAACCTAAGAGAAATCCTATACAAACCTCCTGTAATAGATTGTGATACCAATTAATAATTTGACCTTTACCACTGTATTAGGGATTATCAAGACCCAAATGCTTCTATCTTTGACATAGGTAGTCACTGTTGGGACACAACTTGCCCCAATAAGGGGAATTGTCTAGCCCAAAACTCACACATTGAAATATTTTCAAACAATTTCTATCGATGAAGGACACCCAAAATGGAATGTAGATGTTTTTCATGATCCTCATCGGATGTGGATTAAAAAAGGATGTTATTTATTAAAACAACCTCAAACATAACCATGAATCCAAGGACAACAACATTCATTAACCCCATGAACATTGATGGAGCATTCGTCACACCGAACGACATCACCAAGAACATGTAATGACCATGATGAAAATAGAAATAAATCATCCCCATATCATCATACTTCAGACAAATCTCATGATACCTGAACCATAAATTGATCTTCAAGAACAAAATTTAACCCTTCAGTTGATCGAACAAGTCATCAATCCACTGAAGAGGATAATGGTTCTTCACATTGACTTTGTTCAAGCGACGATAATCAATATTGAAAAGAAAAATTCAATCAACCTTCCTCCGAAAAAATAGGTGTTCCCCATAGTTACACATAAAGACAAGAAAATTCACTGTATTTGACCATTTTATGTTTACGTAGTTCTCACAACTGGGAGGGTTTCATTCTATATGCAGACATTGAGATAGAATACATTCCTAGGTATAGTTCAATACCGAAATCAATCTCCTAACGAGGGATTAACGCTAAAACCTCTTCTATAAGGACATTATTGTACACTTCAACGACCCTAGGAAACACTGACTATTGAACCACCAACAAACTGAAAATCAGTTCATCCATCAAGGATTAAAATGAAGGAACATGACTTCGAACCATCTGAGGGTCTCTCTCAGAAAAAAAAACTGTTGAATCTCCTTCATCATTTAAGAACACCACCTTACCCCCATATAAATCCATGATAGCCAGCATTGAAGACAATCAATCCATACTAAGGTTGAAATAATATGGTTTTATTTTAGAGCAATGGAAATCTTCCCAAGAGCAGTACTAACCCAACACTGGCTGAGAGTCTCTACATACTTCAAACAAGTTAGCTCGACCTCCAACTAGCATTGTAAATGCGAAGGACACTATAAGTCTCTCTACATTACATCCCAAATCATGGAAAATGGAAGGTGATATGAATGATTTTTTAAATACATAATCAATCATGGATATACACCCAAGCATAAAATAAGAAAATGGCACCTCACCATGTTGACCACGACCTTATCTACAAACTCTATGACCCTGATTAAGACAACCACCATGTTCTCTCTCTACTTTCTAATAATGGGGAACATCCTAGGGAAGTCCTCTTCCTACCCCATCTGCTCTCTGCTAATCCAACAATGGTACAACTAACTGCTCTTGCCTCAGCTGGAACAACCACAACAGAGGAACTAGAACCGAACCACCCGACACATGCTGACTCCTTTGAATGGAATGACACTTTTACTACTGATGACGTCAGCCTCCCTAAGAAAAAAAGTTCTTAATCCCTTAGAATAGTTCTAAGAGCTTCCTCCCCTGGGGAAACAAGACATTAATGCAAGGGACCTACCCTCGGCCGAATAGAAACTCTTATGAAATAAAAATAAGTATCTGAAAACCATAGCTCTACTTTGTGAAGAATCATGAAGACTCCCCTATCATGATGATACTTTTCTTGATAACATCCTCTCTCCGACCTCTTCATTTTATAGAACTTGAAGATATGTCATCATCGTAAATAGGGTGACCGGGCACTGTATATCTGGATGTAGATCCTCATAAAAATTCCTCGCCCGGACCTCCTCATAGGGTAACATGTCCCTTGAATGTTATAAAAGTTTCCTAAAATGGTTTCCAAACTCTCAGACACTACATCCCCTATCAAAGGTAATAAGCTCTTGACAACTGGCTAACTTTACGGTTAAAGAAAGAAAATTGATTTTGAACTTGTCTTGGATGTCCCCACAAAGAGAATTTTGACACCTCGTGATCCGAGAGGAGAAAATACCACCACTACTTCGCTGCCCCACAAAAAATCGTCACAAACAACAACACCCAATTCTTTTTCCAAAAACAAATCATACTAAAAGCTTTATCAACCTCCTCTAAATAGTATTGTGTTACTACATCTATAAAGGATCCCTCATACATTTGCAGATTGTGACACTTAATGTAACATCTCAAGTAAGTAATGAATTATGTATTTTTATATCTATTTATATTTATAAATTAGAAATTTTTAAAGGTTTAATATGAGAATAAATCCAATCTTAAGAATAGAATTCTCTAATATTTTTAAAAGATTGTTTTACCGCCTTTTGATGGAGAACCATTTTTAAATCTATCTTTTGACAATTTTATAAGATCTATTTGTCAAAATAAACTTATTATTTACTATTGGGACATTGAAATTTACTTTGGATAAATTTTTGGTATATTTCTGACAATGTTCATTTTTTTAATGAATAGTGAAAAATACTGCATTTTACTTCAAAACATTTCATATAATTTAATTATATGGATCTATTATATTTTTAATTGGTTTTAATGTTTGAATAGAATATATTTTTACCATTTAATCCAATGGTGGTCATTGGAATTAATTTCACTTTGAAATTGGACATAAGCAATTGTCAAACATTTGGTAGATATTGTTTCTAAAAACACGCTATTTATTTTGACAACGGTAATTATTTTTAAATTAATTACTACAATTTCTATGTTTGGAATTTTCTAAAGTGGATTCCATATTTGGAATCAGAAGGTCCAAATTATGTAATTAAGACTCATTTTTTAGACATTATGAATAGTAACGATGGTAATTATCATTAATTATCGTGATTAATTAGTAATTGAGTAGTTAAGGGTAATAAGATAATACCATAATAATATAAAATGACCCCAACAGGTGTCCTAATTCTACTGGTTGTGTCATGTCTAACCATGGTATGCCTTGTTCCAACTTAAGGTCCCCATGGAATCACTTTTTGGTGATAGTGACACTTTATCATTTTTTTAAGAAATGAGAATATCACAAAAGTATGTAACACCTAAGTAAAACAATTTTAATTTTGTATACATAAATGATCTCTTAGACAATAAATATTAATTTCTAATCTATAAATATTTTCTACGTCATGATATTTTTTTTATAATTTTTAGACGTTAAATAAATTAATTGTTTTTATGACACCATGATGGTGCACTGATTACCTCATTAATGAACGATTTAAATAAAATGAAAAGATAACGTAATCTCTAAGATATACACTTGTCAAAGACTTGTTGGATGGGTGGATTTCAAACCCTTATCACCTTATCCTCAAAATATATAATTTTGGGACCTTTAAAATCTGAAACACATTAAATAATAAAGTAACATTTCTTGACTTTCCAAGAGTGTCCCTCCTCCCTCTTATAAAAGTCCCCCACCTCGACCACCTTACCTACACCTCTCAATCCGTTGGATTGGACAAACTCTGATCATTTTATCTCTCCACATCCCTATATTCATCCTAGAAGCCTTACCTTAGGAAGAAAGCTCTTCAAGAAACCCTTTTGGTTCAAACCAAGGGGAGTAACTCGATTTAAAGGTATTGTCTTCTCTAATGTTATTTTGTTATAATTTTCTTCTCCAACCCCCTAAACTCTTATTATTACATTATTTTGTAACAAAACTAGTATATTAAATATAATAGGATGTTGTTATGAGAAGGATTAGATTTACAGTTACACACACATCCGTCTAATGGTTAAAGAACATACTATTTCTGTGGTTGGCGAATTTCTTCCACACAAAATGTTGATTGTTCAATCTTATTTTAACACATTTCATGGTGGCCATTAAGATGTCACTATATTTATATATGATACATATTATGTCTATGTTTTCCTTAGGATTCTGTATTTTTAATTTATGGCATACTTTTATGGTTTCCAATATGGGTAAACGCGATATCATCATTTTAGGAAGTGCGGACTACCGCCCCCTCAAAGTGATTTGAATCGTTAATTCCATATCATGGGTGTATAAAGGATGGAGTTATTGGTATTACATATGATATCATACTGTAATTCTAATATACCTTTATATAATTAAGATTTTATTCCATTAAATACGAAATAGAAATGAATGTAGCGTTCATGCGTACGTATGACTTACCGTCTCCATGAACAGTGCATTTCATTTCATACCTCTAAATGTTATGTAATATTGTAAATGAATGTATATACTAGATATATATGATATATATGATATCTACATCATGAATATAATTTTCGATATAATGGATATTTTACCACATGAACAATTTGTAATTATAAGAAGTTTATTTTTGCCTCAATTACCAAAGATCGACAAAACGGCCATTATTAACTTAAATAATTACATAATGTTCATAACATGGTAATAAGTGATATAAAAGGAATAATGAAGTTGAAAAAGGTTCTTAAGAAAGTAGAAATTAACTCCAGTTTATTATTCAGGAGATTAAAGAACGATCAAGTCAAGTCAGACACGAGGTATGGGACTTCGTCTCAATCTCCTTTAATTGAGGGATATTTTGTTTTATAAACAAATTTATTTTATACGGTGTATAAACACATTTGACTTTTAATTTTATTCAAAATGAATATGTTTATACAAAGTGTTTTACTAAATGACAAAAGGAATGTTTTTTCTTACGTATGCGGTGACAATGAATTCTCCACCGCCGTGACCATTATTTGAGTTTTGGATTCCTCTACAAGCCATAACTTTTTTAAATAAAAAATAAATACCATGTTTTGATTTTCATTTATTTTTGTATTGATAATGGTTTTGAAAATGTATTTATTATATCAATGTGTTATACTGATATCTTGTGATTGAAATGTGGAATTATTATTTTTCCCTTATGCATGTTTTATGTGATAAGATTATGTTATGGTTCTTGGGATTTTTTATGAAGACGGGTGGTTACGTGATAAACTAACGGCGGGTGAGCCCGATATAGCTCTCCAATTCATTGGTTAACGCGAAGGTGTTAAACACTACGTATTCTCAGAAGAGATTTAGGGAATATACATTCATGGGTATTCCAAACGTAACCATGAGGGATAATCCCTACGTAAGAATGTTATGAATTACTCAAGTTACCTTTATGTTTTATGATATCTATGAGTTATTCATAAATATTATGATTTCATGATGTATGATAAAGTGATTATTTTTTATGAGTAAAGTATGATTTCATTAATTCTTATTTATACATGGACTAATGTTTTCATTCCGTAATTTTATATCCCTTACTGAGATTTTTATGCTCATACTAGGTTTTTGAAATGTTTTTCACAGGTCAAGGGAAAAGCACATGATGTGATGATAGTGTCGAGGAAGTGTCACGAAAGAATCCATGATTTATTTTAAATATGTCTTCTTTGATGGGAAAATGAATATTGTCTTTTATGTAACCACCATGTTGAAATGTGGAATGTAATGCATGATTTATGATCTAATTATCTAAAACTCTAAGACCTGAAAAGATCCTCAATGTGTATTCTTGTAAAAACTCAAGATTAAGTAATGTTTAAGGCCGGGGCCTAATAGTTGGTATCAGAGGCTGGTTTAGATAACTTTAGGAGTTAGAATTCTATTAAATGATTATCCAAAAATATTTTTTATGGTCAAAATAAAATGATTTAGAATTTGAAGATTACCATGTCGCTTCATATAAGACATGTTTGTTCAGAATGGTTTTCCGCAGAGGAAACAATGAAGGAGTGATAGGAAGGCATGTAGAAGGAAATGACCATCCGAATCAGCATCCTGAGATGGTCCGAATTGGAACTGGATAGTTTGTTGCAGTAATGGCGCAGTTGAATCAAGCGATAAATGGTGGTGGTATCAACGCAAGAGATCATCCAGATCAACCGCAGAGGAATATGTCAGTGTTGGAACATTTCATGGGGGAACATCCCCCATCATTCAGATAATCATTTGACCTTGTGCTAGATGAAGGATGGATTAATGAACTGGAGAAGATTTTAGATGTCATGGGGTGTTTAGACAATCAAAAGACTAGTCTTGTTGTTTACCGTTTGGAGGGTGATGCAGATCAGTGGTGGTTGATTGTTAATAATATCAGGGATGATGATGAGTTTGATGCTCTTGACTGGGATGAATTCAAAGGTATTTTTCTTGAGAAATATTTTCCTAAGGCTGTTTGACTTAGGATAGAAAAACCATTCTTGGAATTGAGAAAAGAGGATGACTCAGTGGCTTCTTATGAAGAAAGGTTCGCTCGATTGGCAAGGTATGCTCCAAATTTTATACGAGGCCTTGATAGTAAAGTCAACCATTTTTACTCATGATTAAAGCCATAATATCGAAGGGCTTCAGCTTCTCATGAGTCCAAAAGTATGAAAAGCTTGTTCGATGTGCTGAGAAGCTAGAAATGGAGTTCTCTGATGATCAAGTGTTCTATGAAAACCAACAGATGTAGAGACCGAGGTGGCAGGAGAAAGGAAGGAATCCTTCAAAGAAGTTTGATGGTAAGAAAACTATGTTTTCAGTTTGTGTTAAATGTGGTAAAAGGCATGCTGGGGAATGTATTCTGAATTCTGGAAAGTGCTACCAATGTTGTAAGATGGGAAATAAGGCTCGTGATTTCACTGAAAAATATTAGGGTGATGGTAAGACCAAATTTCATTTACAATTTGTGAAATGTTTCAAGAGAAATGAGATGGGTCATTATGCAAACGAGTGTTCGACAAAGAGCACAAATGATGGGAAGCAGTCAGACTACAAGCAGAATGGTTTGGTGAAATCTTTTGCAACTACTTCAGTAGATTTTGGGCCATCAAATGAAGTGGTATCAGGTACTTTGTTTGTTTCATCAGATTATGCCAAAGTTTTGTTTGATTCTAGGTCTACACATTCCTTCATATATGAAAACTTTTTCTATTAAATTGGCAATTCCATCTCAAGAAATGACTCCTGAACTTGAGGTAAAAACACCTGGGGGAAATTTTGAGGAAAAAAGAATTTATAAAAATCATCCCATCCTTATTCTAGGAAAGAACCTACTTGAAAAATTTATTGTTTTACCTATAGTAGAGTTTGATGTTATCCTAGGTATGGATTGGCTCTATGTTTACCATGCTAAGATTGATTGTAGAGATAATGAAGTTTCTTTTTAGAATGACTTTTAGTTTGTTTAAAAGAATGAACCCTTACTGTTGATAACATATCAAGAGTCTGAGAAACTTATAAAAGATGGAAATGAATGTTACCTTGCACATATTGTTAGAAACAAAGGAACCGTTCAGATTAATGATGTGCCAGTGGTAAATGAGTATCCTGATGTTTTTTCCAGATGATTTTCCAAGAATAATACCATATCAAAAAGTTGAAATTACCAATGACTTAGTTCCTGATGCTAATCAAATTTCAAAACCCCTTATCGAATGGCTCAAATTGAACTTTTAGAGTTGAAGGAGCAATTGCAAGATTTATTAGAGAAAGGTTTCATTCAACCTAAAACATCACCATTGGTTTCTCCTATATTATTTGTTAAAAATGGAGATGGTTCTATGAGACTTTGCATTGATTATAGAGCTTTGAATAACATCACTATGAAGAACAAATATCATTTTCGTCATATTGATGATTTGTTTGATCAGCTCCATGGAGCTTAGTATTTTTCAAAGATTGACCTGAGAATGGGGTACCATCAGTTGAAGGTAAAAGAAGCAGATGTTCTGAAGACCACGTTTTTTAAAAGATATGGCCATTATGAATTCGTAGTAATGCCTTTTGGGCTAACCAATGCACCTGCTGTATTCATGGACCTTAAGAATATAATTTTCCATCAGTTCTTGGATAAGTTTGTGGTTGTTTTCATTGATGATATTTTGGTGTTTTCTAAAAGTAAAGAGGAGCATGAAATTCATTTAAGGGTTATTTTCCTAACCTTAAAAGAAAAGAAATTATGTGTGAAAGTCAGTAGGTGTGAGTTTTGGTTGTAACAAATTTCTATCCTTGGTCACATTGTTTCTAAAGATGGAATAACTGTTGATCCGAAAAAAAGGTTGTCGAAGAATGGACAAGACCCAAAAATGTTACTGAGATTCTTAGTTTTCTGGGTTTTGCAGGTTGTTAATGAAGGTTTGTTAGATATTTTTCACGGTTATCTAGTCCAATGACTAAGCTAACTCGGAAGGGTGTTAAGTTTATCCGGACAAAAGAATGTGATCATTTTTTTCAAGAGTTGAAAATAAGATTGGTGAATGCTTTATTTTTGGAACTACCTTCTAGGAATGGTGAGTTTGTTATCTACATTTATACTTCATTGAAAGGACTTCAATACATCCTAATGCAGAGTGATCAGGTAATTTATTATGCTTCATGTCAGTTGAAAACTCATGAGATAAATTACCCTACACATGATTTGAAATTAGCTGATGTTGTTTTTGCTCTAAAAATTTGGAGGCATCATTTGTATGGTGTAAAGTGTGAAATATATACTGATCACAAAATTTTAAATTATATATTTACTCAAAAAGAATTGAGCACAAGACAGAGGAGATGGCTAGAATTAATAATGGATTATTATTGTACAATTCATTACAATCCGGGAAAAGCAAATAAAGTGGCTGATGCTTTTAGTAGAAAAAGTAATGCTTCATTAACCATGTTATGTTTGGAACGTGATCCTTTGGTTAAGGATTCGATGAAATTTGGCATAGAAGTTTTTGGTGTAGGATGTTCTTCGATTTCTTTTCAGGTATCAGTGAAATCTTCTCTATCAGACAGAATGAAGCAAGCACAAAAGCAAGACAGTGAGTTGTAGAAAAAGGTATTGCTGGTTCATAAGGGTACGTTGCCTGAACTAAACATTGTTAATGATTTTGTTTTGAGACTTGGGAAGAGATTGTGTGTGCCTTGTGATTCACAGGTGAAGAGAGAGTAGTTATGTGAAGCTCATAGTTCTCTGTTTTGAGTTCATCCATGCAGTACTAAGATGCATAGAGATCTTTGAGAGTATTACTGGTGGGATGGAATGAAAAGAGATATTGTTGATTTTACTGTGAAGTGTTTGACTTGTCAACAGGTTAAAGTAGAGCGGCAGTTACTGAATGGGATGCTTCAACCTTTACCATTTCCAGAGTGGAAATGGGAGAATATATCCATGGACTTTGTTGTGGGATTGATGAAGACATATCGAGGTAATAATGCAATCTGGGTTATTGTTGATTGCTTGAGTAAATTTTCTCATTTCCTTGCAATATGAGTTACTTTTTCTCTAGATCAAATTTCTCATTTTTATCTTAAAGAGATAGTTAGGTTACAAGGACTTCCCCTCTCCATTGTATCTGATCATGATCTTAGGTTTACTTTTAACTTTTGGAAAGGCCTTCAGAAGTCATTGAGTACTGAATTATGTTTTAGTACATCTTTTCATCCTCTATCAGATGGGTAGTCAAAATGAACAATTCAGACTTTGGAGGATATGCTACGTGCTTGTTTGATGGATTATCAGGGAAGTCGGGACCATCATATTTCTTTGGATGAGTTTCCTTAAAATAACTGTTTTCATTCCAGTATACAAATGGCACCATTTGAGGCATTACATGGGAAGCGGTGTCGAACTACAGCTTTTTGGGATGGAGTGGGATAAAGGAAGTTGATGGGATCAGAATTGGTAGAAGAGTTGGCAGAAAAATTTCAGATGATACAGAAACACATGAGAACAACTCAGAGCAGGGATAAAAGTTATTCAGACAATATGAAGAAGGATATCTCTTTTGAGGTAGGTGATCATGTCTTCCTAAAAGTTTCACCATGGAATAGTGTGATGTGATTTGGTAAGAAAGGGAAGATGATTCCATGGTTCATTGAACCATATGAAATTCTGGAGAGAGTTGGATTATTTGCATACTGAGTGGCTTTACCTCTGATTTTATCTCATGTACACAATGTTTTTCATGTTTCAATGTTAAGGATGTACATGCTAGATCCATCTCATGTTTTGAGTCCATAGGTAGTTCATCTGGAAGAGAACCTATCTAATGAGGAACAACTGTTCCAAATTCTTGACCACAGGGAGCAAGTATTGCGTAATAAGGTGATTCATCATTTAAAGGTTTTGTGGAAAACCCACTTGATTGAAGAGGCAACAAGGTAATATGAAAATGCAATGAGGGATAAATACCCCCACTTATTCGATAAGTAAATAAATTGCGGGGACACAATTTTCTAAAGGGAGGAAGGATGTAACATCCAATGTAAGTAAAGAATTATGGATTTTCATATCTATGTCTATTTATAAATTAGAAAGTTTTTAGATTCTTAAAATGAGAATAAATCCAATCTTAAGCATAGAATTCTCTAATATTTTAAAAAGATTGATTCACAGCCTTTTGATGGAAAACCATTTTTAAATCTATATATTGACAATTTTATAAGCTCTATTTGTCAATATAAACATATTCTTTAGTATTGGGACATTGAAATTTACTTTGGATAAATTTTTGGTATTTTTCTGACAATGTTGATTTTTTTAATGAATAGTGAAAAATACTACATTTTACTTCAAAACTGCTTTTTAATATAATTTAATTATATGGATATATTATCTTCTTAATTGGTTTTAATGTGTATATAGAATATATTTTTACCATTTAATCCAATGGTTGTCATTGGAATTAATTTCACTTTAAAATTAGACATAAACAATTGTAAAATTTTTGATAGATATTCTTTCTAAAAACCCGCTATTTGTTTTTACAACGGAAATAATTTTTAAATTAATTACTATAATTTCTGTGTTTGGAATTTGTTAAAATGCATTCCATATTTGGAATCAGAAGGTTCAAATTTTTTAATTAAGACTCTTTTTTTTGACATTATGAATAGTAACGACGGTAATTATCATTAATTATCGTGATTAATTAGTAATCAGGTAGTTAAAGGTAATAAAATAATATCATAATAATATAAAATGACCCCAACATGTGTCCTAATGCTACTAGTTGTGTCATGGACGATCGTGGGATGCCTTGTGCCAGCTTAGAGACCCCATGGAATCACTTTTGGGTGATAGTGACACTTTATGATTTTATTTTTAAAGAAAGGGGAATATCAAAAAAATATGTAACACCTAAGTAAAAAAATGTTATGTTTGACTACATAAATGATATATTAGACAATAAATATTCATTGGAAAGCTAAAAATATTTCCTACATCATGATATTTTTTTATAATTTTTCTACACTAAATAAATTAATTTTTTATGTCACTATGATGATGCAACGATTACCTCATTAATGAACGATTTAAATAAAATGAAAAGATAATGTAAAATCTAAGAGTTACACTTTTCAAAGACCTATTGGATGGGTGGATTTAGAACCATTACCACCTTTTCCTCGAAATAAATTATTTTGGGACCTTTAAAATCTGATACTCATTATATAATAAAGTAACATTTCTTGACTTTCCAAGGGTGCCCCTCCTCCCTCTTATAAAAGGCCCCAACCTCTACCACCTTACCCATACATCTCAATACATTGGATCGACCAAATTCTGCTCATTTTATCTTTCCACATCCCTCTATTCATCCTATAAGCCTTACCTTAGGAAGAAATCTCTTCAAGAAACGCTTTTGGTTCAAACCAAGGGGAGTTGCCCGATTTAAAGGTAATGTATTCTCTAATGTTCTTTTGTTTTATTTTGCTTCTCCAACCCCCTAAAATCTTTTTATTCCTTTATTTTTTACAAAACCAGTATATTAAATATACTAGGAGGTTTTTATGGGATGGATTTGATTTACACTTACACACACCTCCGTCTAATGGTTAAAGAACATTCTGTTTCTATGCTTGGCGAATTTCTGCATCACAAAATGATGATTGTTCAATCTTCTTTTAACACATTTAATGGTGGCCATTAAGATGTAACTCTATTTATATATGATATATATTATGACTATGTTTTCCTTATTATTATTTATTTTTCATTTATGGAATACCTTTACGGTTTCCATTATGGGTAAACGTGATATCTTCATTTTAGGAAGTGCGGACTACGACCCCTTCAAAGTGATTTGAATCGTTAATGCCATATGTGGGATTGTTTCCCTCGGAATTCGGGGATGACCTACTGGATGGGAGATTGAAACGTTCCAATCGGTTTCTAACGGGTTTGTTTGTAGAACCGGAAACATCCAATGATTCCACATCCATTTGGACCTACTTTCCAAAGGTAGGCGCTTATTAGCTTGTGGACTGATGAGGCTTAGGAATTTGCATTGTTCGAGAGGATGGGAGGTCGGACTCATCACACCATTTTGAGGGGAATTATTGTCTATTCTAGGACTCTCTTTATAGATTTAAGTTATGTTCATGAATCCTTATTACATTACCAAGTATAAAATGAGCTTTTCCTTCAGTTTTGACAATCAATGATTAAATATGTAAGAAATTTAGAGAATCTTTTATATGTATTAGAGGTTCTTCATCAATAGAGAATCATCTATATCAATTTAGATATTCTTGGTCAATGGTAACCTTCAAAACATTTATATAAACGTCTCTTGGTCATTATTATGACCAGGATGGTTTTAAAGCCACTCAGTGGGGCACTTGATGTTTATTGTCATTCAGAAGGACATGAATTATTTCAGAGTTGGGATCGAACCCATAGATGGGCTACCTACGTATCCTATGTTTTGGAAAAGGAATTAGAACCCACGTAGTTTGAATGAGGGAGTATAATGTTTATGATTTCCGGCTCAAAGAAGGATGTCATAATTACTTTTACTCTCTAATCTCACGTGAGTCATGCTCCGTGTGAGAAACAAGAGGTATTGGTAAAAAAATAGACAATTGGGCCATGAAAAATGTAATCATAAGAAATGGTTTTGGGCTTCTGTATATATGACTTCCCAGATAAATGAAGGTTAGGATTTAATTTAGGGAGAAAATCCAGGAACAGGGTCCATAAAGGTATATGTGCTTCATGTAGATTTGAATACTCTAACTTGGGACTTATTCCTGAAAAGGAAACGCAAATTAGGAGAGGATTGGTAAATGGGTTTTACTCCTATGAAGGAATCCCAGATGAAACGTAATTTAGGACTGGTTAAAGAGAATTTAAGGGACTTGGGGCTTATTCCTGAAAAGGAATCCAAAATTAGAGGATCTGGGGCTTACTCCTAAGAAGGATGCCAATAATTATGACTAGGACTTATTCTTGAAAAGGAGGCCTAGGTTAGGGGTCTTGGGGCTTACTCCTGAAAAGGAAGCCCAAGATTATGAGTGGGACTTATTCCTGAAAAGGAGACCCAGGTTTAAGGATTCTCTCATCTTAAAGGATGAGGTTGAATGAATGAACTCTCTATATTTGGTGACATAAAGATATTTAAATCACTAGGTTTTGAGAGATATTCCATAGAATTCCTTTCAAATAAGGAATTTAAATCAAGAAATCATGCCATAAATGGATTTGAAGAGTGTCTTGAAGACTGAATCTTGAAAAGGAAAGGTGTAATGGCTTAAGAGGGGTGAAATGGGCAAGAAAGGCACCCAAAAAGGAAGGGGCACGCAAGTCTTGGAAGGCGTGAAGGTACTGCAGCGGCGCGCAAGTATTGGTCACGCAGGTATACCTGCGCGACATGGTGGGTACTTGCACGATATTCAACCAGCATTTGAGATACTCGAGCAACTCTTCATTACAGCCTTTAAAATCCTCTTGAGGTTCTTCCAAAAAAGGGACGCGCAAGTTCTATCGAAGGAATAAGGCGGCGCGCAAGTGTGACCACTTCCCTTAATGGCTGACCACTCTGCCGAGCAAGTGTTGATGAGTTTCAACACATAGGCCTTACTCCATCTCTTTAGATCTTCCGTTCTAGGTAAGAAATTACCTTAGAAGTCTTCTGGAAGCTTTGAAAAGAGACTTGGGCGTCGGGAGCTTCAATCCGAGTTTCTGAGAAAAGATCATTTCGAATGGGGGGCCCATAGGGTCTATTTATAGGCAGGAGAAGACCCCAGGTGGTTACCGGGAGGTTATCAATTAGGTCGCGCAAGTCACTTGCGCGCCAAGGTGTGTCGTGCAAGTCCACTTGCGCGACGATGAGGAAACTTGCGCGGCCTATGGGAAAAGTTTTCCTTGTTCATCCCTTTGTCGATTTTTGATGTTTTCTTCAAAGGTTGAATCACTTTGTGCTCATATATTCCCCTTTTCCGATCATTAGATTCTGTGACGGAAGGAGAGTCAACAAAAGTCCCCCCTCAGAGTTGGATCCAGAGAGAAAAGAGGATTTGACTCTGAGGTGAAAAGAAAAAACAAGAAATCTGGCAGTTTAAAGTCATGCATGTCGGACATACAAAGGGATAATGTTTAAGGTCGAAATAGCTTTGACTGAAATAGATTAAAATTGAATCAATTCCTTGAAATTTTATTTGAAAACATATTACCATACTCAAGTATGAGAGAAAATATGTAAACTATGGATTAAGAATATTTGGATCTGAGGAATGATATGAAAAAGAGCTAAAAGGCATTATAAGAAGCAGTTTCCAAGAATGAAGTTACTATTATTTAACAAAACCCATTAGGGGGTTGAATTATGCAGGGCCACCTAAGGGCATTGGTTGCATAGTTAAATAAAATAGTATCTTTTGGCTAACAAGTCTGTTATGTAGACTGTTTATGCAAGGCCACCAATGGGCACGTGCTGCATAGTCAGGCAAAAAGAACTATCAGAAATTTACTTTCCTAGTGCTAAAAGCCAGTGAATGTTTATAGAGATTCAAATTTTCTAAAGTATAGATTTTGATGTATGGAAAGAGGTACTTGAATATGGAGAAGATATTTCCAGACAAGATTATCGAAGAACTGGATGAATATCACTCCTACGAAGGTTAGACCCAAACGTAGGGAATAAGAATAAACCATAGACTTGAATACTTTTAGATCATGAAAAAGGATATGGGACAAATATGTTAAGGATGGCTATTTTTTGGTGGATCCCTACATACCGTCGTTTAAGACAAATAAGGAAAAAAGAGGCATTCTTCCCAAGAATGATGTTATCATCATTTAACAAACCCGTTAGGGGGTTGAATTATGCAGGTCCACCTAAGGGAATTGGCTGCACAGTTAAATAAAATAGTATCTTTTGGCTAACAAGTCTGTTATGTGGACTGTTTATGAAAGGCCACCTATGGGCACGTACTGCATAGTCAGGAAAAAAGAATTCTCAGAAGTTTGACATTTTTGTGACTAAAAGTCATGAAAAGGGTTATGAAGATCTGAAAATATTTAAGGTTAGGATTATAACACATAAAGATGGTTATTGTCCAATGTATATAGAGATACATAGGTCAATAATAACCATAATCATATTCTGGCTGGGTCATGAATTGAAATTTTGGACTTCACTACGTATCTTATAAGAATGAGAATCAAGCCATATGTAGTTCTTGAAATGCAGTTTAACGTCGTGCAGGATGAAAGTATGAGAGATCTTAGTTTAGGGTCATAGAGTTCGGACCATAATAATGAATACACAGTGTGTGTTTTCATGAGGACTTTTCAGCCAAGGGACTGAAAGTGAAATTTGGGGTTAGGCCCAAAAGACTTGGGGCTGGATTCGAGGGATAATCGAACGTTCCTACGTATCCCATAAGGATGGGAATCAATCCCACATAGTTCTAGAACTACCCTTTTTACAAATTCGGTTCGTACATGTGAAGGGTGAAAGGGGACTTTAGTGCAATGATGGTTTAACATGAGATAAAAAGTTTAGGCATTACCATGTATGCACATAGTCTTTTGAGATGAAACATGATTGAAAAATTAATGTCAATAATAGTTCTCTCTCAAATGAGGAAATCAAAGAGTATTGTAGTTTATTGTCGTACCAGAAAAAAGTGTTGCATAGTTTAATGTCATATAGCAAGGACGAAAGTGAATCAATGTAAAGATATTGATTCTAGGGGCGGTTTCATGAATCAACATCATATGAGATGGCGGTGAACCAATGTGAAGAGATTGTTTTTGGGCTTGAACCCTGGGAGGTTACCTACATACCCAGCCTGGAGGGCAAGGATCAAAGTCCGTGTAGTTCAATTAAAGAATAAATTAATGATCAAGTTGTTCTTGTGGACAACCATCTAATAAAAAAAATGTTGTTGGGACTTATACATGGTTAGCGGCCCAAATAGAGTGTTACGGTTGAGGTTTTCTCTAAGCTCACGTGAGTCATACTCGGTGTGAGAAACAAGAGGTAACACCAACCTTAACGATGCATAGTTTAATGTCATGTAGGACATATAATGGGACTATGAAGTTTAAAGTCTTGCAGTTAGGACTATTGGTGCTGCGCAGTTTAGTGTCATGTAGCGGGGACAAAATACAGTTTAATGTCATGTAGGACGTATTATGAACTTTCTGTACAGTTTAGCGTCATGTAGTTAGGACGATGGGAACAATAGAGTTTAACGTCATGTTGGACGAAAGGGGGGAACTGTGTAGTTTAATGTCATGCAGTGAGGACAAAAGAGTGCACCATTTTAACGTCATGTTGGACGCATTGGGGATTATTTTTTACAGTTTATGTAGTTTAACGTCTTTCCGGACGTAAGGGACTTTTATACAGTTTAGAGTCATGTAGTTAGGACATCACAGTTTAATGTCTTGCTGGACGTAAGGGACTTTTATACAGTTTAGCGTCATGTAGTTAGGACGTCACAGTTTAACATCTTGTCGGACATAAGGGACTTGCAAATAGTTTAGGGTCATATGCATGGACCGTTGATGATGCAGTTTAAGGTCATGCAGGACCTAGTTGAAGTCTAAGGTCATACTAGACCATTTAGGGAACTTTTTCACAGTTTAACGTCATGTGGGACGAAGTTGCAGTTTAAGGTCATATAGGACCATTGCTGTATAGTTTTAACGTCATATAGTAAGGACGAACTGGTGCTGCACAGTTTAGTGCCATGTTGCGGGGACATCTTGTGAATACTTTGTATTTTATACAAAATATTTCTTAAAAAATCTGGCATTAGTTGGAGTATTAATGAGTTCTCCATCCATCGAGATTAATGAATAAGCTCCATTGGAGTAGACCCTATGTATTGAATAAGGTCCTTCCCATTTTGGCTAAATCTTGGGAGGTTTCTTTCCTAGTATCATTTGAGTTCTGAGAACTAATACCAATTCTCAATAAAATAAATGAACGAATACAAACTTTTCTGTTAAAAGATCGTGCTATTCGATTCTGATAGATTTCCAAGTGGTGCAAAGTGCACAATCTTTTCTCATCTAACCATTCCAATTCATTCAATCGCTTTTGGGATTGCTCATCTGTAGATAACTGATCAAAAATTGCTACTCTGAGTGAGGGAAATTGAACTTCAATTGGCAAGACTGCTTCTGTTCCATATACCAACGAATATGGAGTTGACCGCGTTGCATTGCGGGTGGTAGTCCGATAAGCCCATAAAGCATGAAAGAGTTTATCAGGCCATGACCTCTTATCTTTATCCACCATCTTTTGCAGTATATTTGAAAGAGTCTTGTTAAAGGCTTCTATTTTGACATTGGCTACCGCATGATACCGAGATGAATGGTTGGATTTAATGTTGTATTCTTGATACAATTTCTTCACCTCAGAAGAACAGAAGTTGGTGCCTTTGTCCATCAATATGGTATGAGGGACACCAAATCTAGTAATGATGTTAGACTTGATGAAGCTAACAATGCATTTAGAACTGACTTTTTTGAGAGGTACTACCTCTGACCATTTGTAAATGAAATCAGTAGCAGTAAGAATGTACTTAAACTGCTTGGTCGTAGCTGAAGGGTAAGGTCCCACCACATCCAATCCCCATGTGGAAAATGGCCATGAGTATTTAGCTGTATGAAGCAACTCTGGAGGTTGATGAATGAAGTTGGCATGTACTTGACATGAATGACTCTTCTTTGTGAAATCAACACAATCTTGTATCATTGAAGGCCAAAAGTATCCAAGCCTTCGAATTTGATCAGACAATCTATGTCTCTATACTGGTGGGCACCACAGACTCCTGCATGTACTTCTTTCATGACAGCCATTTTCTTTTCACCATCAATGCATCTGAAGAGAACTCCATCAAAACCACATTTGTAGAGAATTTTCTCTAGGTGGTTTGGGCCATCATAAAGAGTAAAATTGACCACATGTCGCCGGATTTGTTCTTTCTCGGCTCTATCAGGTGGAAGTGTTCCATTTTGAAGGTATTCCCTGATAGGTGACATCCATCCTGTAGTATGACCATACGATTCAGGAATGGGACTAATTTCATTAATTTCCTCTGTTATGGATTGAACATAAGGTGAAATTGGACGACGGTGGGCAATACTGATGGTTGCCTCGTCCCGATTTGGATCTGCTAGAGCTGTGGCTATATTAGATGGTGCATCAGCTTGAGCATTTTGTGATTTTGGGACATAAGAAAATGTCTGTTCTGAAGGGAATTCCGCCATAAACTTTCTGACGTAATCATACAAAGGGATTAACTCTTCTTTTCGGATGGAATAATCCCCATTGACTTGTTTGATTACCAAGTCTGAATCACCTTTCACCTTTAAGTGATTCACTTGTGCTTGAAGCGCTAACTCCAAGACTGTGATAAGAGCTTGGTATTCAGCTTCATTATTGGTACCACCTTCCCACAATAAAAAGGAATAAGGTAACAATGCCTTATCTGGAGAAATGAGTACAATTCCTAAACCAACATTTTTGAATTTAGGATTTTCCATTTTCTTCCCTGTTGGACTTCTGGAAGCACCATCAAAATACATTTCACATGTTTGAGGACACTCTTCAATAGAAAAAACTTCCTCATCAGGGAGTTGAATATCTGAAGACGTGTCTTCCACTGAAGGATGTTAATCCAGGAAATCATCCAGAGCTTGGCCCTTTATTACCCTTTGAGATACATACCGAATGTCGAACTGCTGCAAAATAACTTCCCACCTTTCTAGACATCCTGTTAGCATTGGACGACTAAGGATGAATTTGAGCGGATTATTGCGAGATACCAATTGGACCTCGTGATGTTGCAGGTAGTGTCTCAGTTTCTGAACTGCAAAGATTAATGCCAGGCAGCACTTCTCAATACTTGAATACCGGGTTTCTGCTTCAAGCATAGTTCTACCAAGATAGTAGAGGCTATTTTCATTCCTAGCATCATTATTTTGAGCGATAAAGGCACCCAATGATCGCTCTAGAGCTGTCACATAGAGGATAAGTGGTCTACCTTCAACAGGTGGCATGAGTACTGGTGCACTCTAGAGGTATTTCTTGAGAACATCAAACACTTCTTGACATTCTTCATTCCACTGGTAAGTGACTCCTTTTTTCAATAATTTGGTAAAGGGTATACTTTTGCCTGCCAAATTGGCGATGAAACGCCGAATATAGGCTAAGTGTCCTTGAAGTCCTCTTAATTCTTTCAAATTCTTAGGAGGTGACATACCAAGGATTGATTTGGTCATCTCAGGATCGACTTCAATACCACGATGGCGTACAACAAAGCCGAGGAATTTTCCTGAGGTTACCCCAAAAGTACATTTTAAGGAGTTCATCTTCAAATTATGTTGTCGAAGCTTGTGGAATATGACTTCCAAATCAACCAAGTGATTAGAACGTTGTTTGGATTTAACCACCAAATCGTCTACATAGCATTCAACGAACTTACCTAAGAATGGTTTGAAGATACGATGCATGGCGCGTTGATATGTTGCACCTGCATTATTTAAACCAAAGGGCATCACCCGGTAACAAAACACACCTTGAGGGGCTCTGAAGGCTGTAGATTCCTCATCTTCTGGGGCCATTCGGATCTGATTATATCCGGAATATCCATCCACGAAGGAAGTACTTCATAGCTAGCCATCGCATCAATTATGAGTTCTATAATCGGAGCTGGGAAATCATCTTTAAGACAATACCGATTAAGATCTCTGAAATCGATGCAAACCCTAATTTGTCCATTCTTCTTCTTTACAGGGACAATATTAGCCAACCACTTGGGATATTGAACTTCTCTGACGAAGTTATCTTTGATCAGCTTATTGACTTCAGCTTCAATTTTGGAAGCATAAGTTGGGTGTGTTCTTCTCGTGGCTTGCTTAAATCCTCGATGTTCTTTTGGTAAACCCAAATGATGAGTAGCAATATCAGGATCATGCCCAGGTATTAATGTATAGTTCCAAGAAAAAATATCTTTATTTTGATTTAGAAAAGAAGTATACATTTCTTGCTCATCAAGGGTCATGGCCACACTAATTAAAGTGGGGCGTGGATCATTCTCTGTAACCAGATTTATTTCTCTGAGTTCATCCACAGTGGTAGAGATACCCTCTTCAAATGCTGGAGGAGCATCTCTAAGATCGTCCTCTTCCTCTTCATCATGTTCTATTTCTTCCATTTCTACTTTCATAGTAGATGACAAAACGAAATTTTCATGATCATAAGAGATGTCAAAATTTACACATTTTGAAGAAGAAGCTTCTATTTCCGACCCTATTAATGATAAAGGGCCTTCTTTGGGAAATAAAGAGGAGATGATGGATTGAGAATTGACATCATTATTCACCTCCGATGTTGCTATAACTTCTTCTGGCCTGATTGGCGAGTTATAGACTTGTTGGATTTCAGCAGATTAAATGAAGACGTCACCACTTGTGCTTTCATCATTGTTTGGTAGGTTACCAATTTCTCCCATGTTGTCTGGCTCAATTGTCGTAATTGACATTATGGATCTTTCTATAAGAGTATTTTGATTTGGGCCTATTTTGTCAATTTGACTGATATGTAACACATAATCTGTACTCAGATGTGTAAATGGATTTATTGGAATTTTATCCAAACCATATGGAGTATTAACTTTGGTAATTTCCTTCATTGTAGATTTTTCTCTTCCCTTCATGTGATAAAATTCTGCCTCAATGTATTGAGACTCACATGTCTTGAACGAGGTCTTATCCCCATACAATGTTCCAACTTGACCATTGAAACAGTATTTGAGACATTGATGGTATGATGACGGGATAGCTGCATGCTGATGTAGCCAGGGTCTTCCAAGCAAGACGTTGAAAATTGATTCTTGATCAACAATCATGAAATCCGAATTGGATACAATATCTCCAAACTGATTTCTGAGTGTAACTTCGCCCAGTGGTTCTTGTTCATTTTTATCATATCCTTGTAACATCATGGTAGAAGGAGATAAATCTGATTCCGTGAGGCCCAATCGATGAAGTGTACGAATGGGCATGAGGTAGACTCCTGAACCATTGTCAATGAAAGCTCTTCAAATATCTACACCATTGACTTTTCCAGATAAGTACAAAAGTTTTATGTGCCCATGCGCAACATCATCTTCATCTTTATCAGTAAAAGATATCACTGCATGGAATTCTGCAGGATTATTCTTTATGCGATAGACTTCAGCTGCAGCAATTTCAGCTTCAAACACTTGAGGAATTGACAAAGCTTCGATGAGTGCTTCCCGAAGATCTTTTGACAGATTCAAAGCATCCAAAATTGATAACTTGGATGGTACTTGGGCCAAGTGTTTAAATATATCATACTTTTGATCTAAAGGTCTACGTTTCCCAACACGAATATGCGGTTTAGCAGGTACCTTGGAAGCAGATGCTTTGGAAGCTGATGCATCTTGTATTGGGATAGAAGTTGGCAACATCCTAGGTTTTGGAAGATTAGACCAATTAGATCCATTTACTTGCTGAGATAAAGAATATGGAACCTTCAATCAGTCTTCTAAAATAACTGTGCCAAGGCTGAGTTGGCTATTAGCAGAAAAACCTTCTTGTTCTTTTTGAGCTTGCTGAAGGGCTCTACCATGAGTTTCTGCTGCATACACAGTGCTAGTAGGGGTAGAATTGGAGTAGTTGCTTCGGAAAGATCCACGTCTTCCCCTGTATCCTGAACCTCGGGAACTTCCTCGGATTCCCTTATTTGATACAGGGAATTCAGGCTCATAAAAATTGAAATTATGACTGGAATACGGATCTGTTAATTGAATCATATTAACAGAACCGAAGATTAACTCTTCGTCTAATAAAGACTCTTCCATAATATCCTGTTTAAGCTGTTCCGTTTGATGGGGTGGTGCCTGTGGTTTTGAAGTAGATGGCATAAAGTCTGCCAGAGTCAAAGACAATTTAGGCTTTGACATATACTCATCTTCTTCTGATTCTTTTTTCTTCTTTGAATCAAACCGTTTCTTTGAGGATTTTTCCTCTAACGAAGAGGGTTTTACCGCAATATTCATGGAATAAGACACAATAGGTTTCTTTAATTGTGTTCACAAAATGGCATGAGTCCGGTTGATTGTCTTTCTGACCATCCAATCATCATACTTCTGTGCATTTCTGCTTTTAACTTCTTTCCATTCACCTTCCTCCTCTGGAATAGTAGCAATAACACATGCTATCTGAGTCGAAGAACCTTTCAACTTGACTTGTCCCAAGTCGACCATCTTTTGCAGGAGGTCTTTAAAGACAAAACACTCCTGGATGGGATGCCCCAACATTTGATGAAAGGGACAATAATTGGGACGTTCTTCATCTCCTTCCTTGTTTGGCCTCTTGGGCACTTGTAATTGAACCAAATTATTTTCCAGAGCTGAAATGAAGTAACCAGGAACTTTCTCATTTAGGAAAGAGTTTGTTTTACTCTTCAAATCCTCAAATTTTTTTCGTCGTTGATCTCTTTGATCAATTGGACGAAACGAACTTTGTTGTTGGCGTTCATGAGGTGGAGCCCTTTGAGAAGATGAAGGTTTTGAAGTAGAAATAGGTACAGGCGCTTGTTTAAGAAAAACTGTAGCAGTTTCTGCTTTACCCATTCTCCTTCCTGAAGTTGATGTAATTATACGAGATTTAACCATAGCCTGTATAAGGAAATATTCAATTTGCTGACCGATTGAAGTAAGGTCTCAAAACCCTCCTGTGTATTTCACAGGGATCAATGGTGTGCATAATTCATCACGCAAATTTTCCACACAGATTGGCAACAACTCTTCCTGAGGGAGTGCTAAACTTAGGGAATACATTAATCCCTTCCAGCGAGCAATGAAATCAGAGATTCTTTCATTCTTCCTTTTCTTTCAATTTGTAAGATCAAAAACTGTCGTTTTTGGAAAAGTTGAGCTGAACTGAAGAAGGAATTCTTGAAGAATATCCTCCCATCCGATGATTGACCAGGATTGCAAGCTTGTATACCAGACAAAAGCTGGTCCTTGCAAGGTTCGCACGAAGCATATGAGTTTCACTGCTTCTTGCTGCTCTGGAGTTCCCATCATAGGATCACAACAAGACACGTAATGTGTCAAATGTTGTTCATGGTCGCCTAATCCATTGAAAGTATGGAAAAAAGGTTTTCCAAAACTAGATGGAGGAAAAATTGAATCTACCCATTCAGGGTAAACTTTCTTTTCTGGTTGAACTTGCGCCCGTTTCCCTTCCATAGTTTCAAACCGAGCTGTTAATGACTCAATAGTAGTTATTAACTTTTGAGAAACATTAGGTTGAATTTGGTCTCGGGTAGGTGCAATGAATGGAGCTTGGACAGACGTGGTGATTGGTGCTGCAACTGATGGTAGCACTACCAACCGTTGTTGCATTTGACCCGTAGGATTAGACCTCTGAGGGTGTACTGATAAAGGAGGATATTACTGATCCATCTCAGTAGTTACAACAAATTCCTTCGGCTGTCGGACTTCAGCATGTTTAAGAAGAAGACTACTCTGAAGTAGTTATGCATTCATCCTTCTTAATTATTTCATTTATTCCTCTTGTTTTGCAAACCTTTGCTCTAACGAGAGTGATTGACCTTCTATGACAACCCTGCTTTTTATTACAACTTAAACATGCTTTATTACATAAAAACATCACTTGATACAACAAAGAATATCGAGAGGTTTAGTGTCTTTGGGGCTTAGGATCATTACATAAAAACTTTAAACTTGAAATACAACATCTTTATTGAATACTTCCTTTACATGACCACTACATTCCTTCGTACTTAGCATTACATGGGATAACCTGAGGACATGCATAAGAAAAGGGTGAGCTATAAAGCCCAGTAAGGGAGTACATAATGAATAACATGAGGAGTACAATACATGTTAGGAAATGGGAATATCAATAGAGCATAAGAGAAACATGAACATAAAGGCATGATAAAGCATGATAATCATAACATGGAAATGTGGCAACAACACTTAACATTGAATTAGCATGAGCCAAGGCTCATTGCACATGGAGCATGAGTAAACCCTCAGTGCACTTGAAGCACGAGTAAACCCTCGTTGCACTTGAATTAGCATGAGTCAACACTCATTGCACATGACGTATCATGATACTATACTTTACCCAATGCATTGGAGCGCTATAAGGGCACACCCTTCTTAAACATTTCATTTCATGCATAAGTCTGCCACATAGATCATAAAAAATGGATTCATAAAACATAATCATTTATTCCATGATAAAGGAATGTGGAATTCATACATGAAACTTTATAATCAATAAGTAAATGTGCATAAAGGTGAATACCCTTGATGGAGAAATGGGCATGGTATTCAGTACACAATGATATTGGCTTAGAAAATCGGTGTGATTTCGGCAGCGTAACGGCGTGACAAAAGAATTCATAAAAAAAGGTTGATGAGAGAGAAAGGGGTTCCTCATCATATATACATGTAATGGACAGTAAGGAGATCATATATATACATGTCCCAACAATAGAAATGGAATTTAGATTCATGATACAAAAGTATTGCTTGAATGTAAAAGAAGAGAGAGAAGTTCCTTTCGGAATTTCGGTATAGTAACGGGTGTACATGGGAGGCATTTAATAAGAGAGAAAGGGTTCTCCCATCATTCAAACAATAAGAGGGCAGTATGGGGGAGGTGCGAAACCATACCCCAACATTCATAATTGAAATAAAAAAGGCAATACAACTTAAAGAAAATTGACAAAAATGAGAAAGGAAGAAAACCCCTTACTTGGAAGTGTGCTTCCAAAGGCTAGAGAGAGGCTTGCGAGAGGCTTCTTGGGAGCTTGGGGCACCTTTAGAGGATTCTAGAGAGAGTAGGGCAGAGGTTGAACGAACTTCAAGGGCTTTGAGTGAGGAGGAAGTGGGAGCTTGGGTGGGTTTATATAGGAAAGGTGAGAGAATTCTTTATTATTTAGGTTTGGGACCCCTTATATTAAAATAATCCAAACCACAAACCATCCCATGGTATTTGCCCATGGTTTCTGGAAAAGGAAGGAGGAAAACAACATTTTACAAGTCCAAGGTCCGAACTTATTAAAAAATTAGGGTTGCTTATGTGGAGGTGAGTCACATTCCCATGGAAATTAATTTAAAAAGGCAAAGTGTTGAATAAGTCTTGAGGGCTCCATTAATGCTTTGAAAAGTAAGTCAAAAAAACCCAAAACCTCATTATTTTAATGATAAAACACATATTTGCCGAACATAAGGATTATGGTATTTTATTACATCACCATTGAGTCATTATGATGTCATAAAACACATTATATATTTAAATGGTATTTAATTTTTACCCAAATATTTGACTGTCTCAGAAAATTATGAAAAATTCACCGTTGGATAATTTTGACGTCCTGATTCCTAAAATAATATTTATTTTATCTAAATAATTTTCTAAATATGTGAATTTTCACTTTTAAAATAAAAACCGACATTTATAAAAAATTCACGGGTTTTGACAGAAATGGCTTTCAAACCTTAATAAAAATTTTAATTGCATTCATAAAATTATAAGATCATTTATATTTAATAAAAATTAATTTAATATTAATAATAATATTTTATTGAAATATTATTTAATTCAAAAATCCTTTAATTTAATAAAATATAATTCTTAATTAAATAATAACTAAAAACACCATTTGTACTTTAAAAACTAATTACAATGTATCAAAAAAATTATCTTCATTATTATATACAAAAAATAATGTACATGAACATGGTGCTACTTATTTGTTACATAACCCCTTAAAATAGCCGCATAAGACCTAAGGGTAAGGTGTACGATGGTGACATACTCTTGGGGCGGCTCGGATAACATCGCTCGAGTGGTAATTTCAATCAACTTCCACTTTTCCCGTAGACGATCACGTTCGAGCCTGACTTGATGAAGCTCAGCTTGGGCTTGGTCAAGGGAAAAGCCCAAAGACACCACCTCTTTCCCGAGCTCTGACAAATGGGCTCTGTAAGGGGCAATTCTACTGGATGAGGCCATCGCTTCCTTTGTCTGAGTAGAAATGGGTTCGTTAAAGCCTTATATTTATACTGCTCAGGTGATCACTGTTCAACGGCTATAAAAGTAAGGGTCACAAATCTTAACGTAAAACTAAAGAAGTTGACATCTTATAAAAACATTTTTCATAAAGAGACATTTAACTGGATCAGGAGAGATTTTCATTAATGAAACTTTGGGTCGTTACAACATTCCCCCCTTAAGAAATTTCTCCCTCGAAATTTTCCTTTTCCCACACTAAAACAAATGTGGGTAAGTTAGCTTCATCATATCCTCCGACTCCCAAGTTGCTTCTTCAAACTTGTGGTTTCTCCACAACACCTAGACAAGGGGCATTGTCTTATTTCGTATAACTTTTTCTCTACGATCTAAGATCTTCACTGGTTTCTCCTCATAAGAAAGATCGTCTTCTAATTGTACCACCTCGGAAGAGAGTACTTGTGAAGGGTATGGTATGTAATTCCTTAAGAGGGATACATGGAAGACATCATGCACCTTGGCCATAGTAGTTGGAAGTGCTAGTCGATAGGCCACAGCCCCAACACGATCAAGAATCTCGAAGGGGCCGATGTACCTTGGACTTAACTTCCCTTTCTTTCCAAACCTCATGACCTTCTTCCACGGAGATATGCGTAAAAACACCATGTCTCCGACTTTAAACTCAAGGTCTCGTCGACGATTATCTGCATAACTCTTCTGTCGACTTTGAGCTGCCTTGATATGATACTGAATGGTTTTCACCTTCTCCACCATTTCTTCGACCATTTCTGGTTCAAGCAGCTTACGTTCACCGACCTCGTCCCAACATGCCGGGGTTCTACACCTTTTCCCATATAGGGCTTCATATGGTGCCATTTGGATGCTCGAGTGGAAACTATTATTATAAGAGAACTCAACCAGAGGAAGATGTTGATCCCATCCTTCTTTAAAGTCAATTGAGCATGCTCTCAACATATCCTCAAGTGTTTGGATAGTCCGCTCGGATTGGCCATCAGTTTGAGGATGATAGGCTGTACTGAAGTTCAGTTCAGTATTCAGAGAATGTTGAAGACTCTTCCAAAACTTAGAGGTAAATATTGGATCTCGGTCAGACACAATAGATAGTGGTACTCCATGAAACCGTACCACTTCCTTGATATATATCTGTGCCAGTTGATCCAAAGAGAAATCCTCTCGAATAGCAATGAAGTGTACAGTCTTTGTAAGACGATCCACAACAACCCATATTGCATTGTTGCCTTTGGATGTCCTTGGAAGTCCAGTGACGAAGTCCATGGTGATGTTCTCCCATTTCCATTCTGGTATGGGAAATGGTTGCATCATCCCCTTAGACTTCTGCCTCTCTGCCTTCACTTGCTGACACACCAGGAACTTTGATGTATATTCAGCGATCTCCTTCTTCATATTATCCCACCAAAAGTTTTCTCGGAGATCTCGATACATCTTTGTGCTCCCTGGGTGAATAGAGAAATTTGAACTATGTGCATCATCCAAAAGTTCCTTCTTCAGCTCCGAACTTGATGGAACACATAGTCTTTTCCCAAACCGCACAATTCCTTCTTCATTAACATTAAACTCTGAGGATTTTCCCTTTTCGATAGCTTCCACTATTTCTTGGATTCCTGCATCATCCTTTTGAGCATCCTTTATCCTTTCCAAAAGAGATGGTTGAGCAATCATTTGTGAAAGGATTGATGATGTTCCCTTCTTTATGATTCCCACATCCATCTTCATCAAGTCTAAGAAGATTGGATCCTTCTCAATTCTCATCATTGATAGAATAGCTGGATCCTTTCTACATAGGGCATCTGCTACCTTGTTCTCTTTCCCAGGGTGGTAATGTATTGAACAGTCATAATCCTTGATGAGCTCTATCCATATTCTCTGGCGCATATTAAGCTCTTTCTGTGTGAATATATATTTAAGACTCTTGTGGTCAGTATATATCTCACTTTTCTCTCCATAGAGATAATGCTGCCATATTTTCAAGGCAAAGATCACCACCGCCAACTCCAGATCATGCGTTGGATAGTTTCGCTCATGGATTTTAAACTTCCTTGAGGCATAGGATATCACTTTATCATTCTGCATCAGCACACATCCTAATCCCTTCTTTGAAGCATCACTGAATACCACAAAAAGCTCCCCACTTGTGGGTAAAGTGAGCACGAGTGCAGTGATAAGCCTCCTTTTCAACTCCTTGAAGCTTTCTTCACATTCATCACTCCAAGAAAACTTTACTCCCTTTCGAGTTAGCTTGGTAAGAGGGTTGGACAATCATGAGAAGTTTCTCACAAATCGTCGATAATATCTAGCTAACCCCAAGAAGCTACAGATATCAGTTACCGATGTTGGCCTCGGCAATCCCTCAATTGCATCTGTTTTGGAGGGGTCCACAGATATCCCATTGCTTGTGATGATATGGCCCAAGAATGAGACTTCCTTCAACCAAAACTCATACTTGCTGTACTTTGCATAGAGCTTCTCCTTGCGCAAAGTCTCTAGTACAGTTCTTAAATGCTCTTCATGGTCCTCCTTGGTTTTGGAGTATATTAAAATATCATCTATAAAGACTACCACAAATTTGTCTAGGTAATCTCTAAAGACTCTATTCATCAAGTCCATGATAATTGATGGAGCATCGGTGAGTCCGAAAGGCATTACTATGAATTCATAGTGCCCGTACCTTGTACGGAAAGCAGTCTTGGGGATATCTTCCTTCTTCACCCTTACTTGATAATATCCCGACCGCAAGTCCACCTTGGAGAAGTATTGTGCTCCACGCAGGTGATCAAACAAGTCATCGATTCTTGGGAGAGGATACTTGTTCTTTATCGTGATTTTGTTAAGTTCACGATAATCGATGCAAAGACACATTGACCCATCCTTCTTCTCGACGAAGAGGACTGGTGCACCCCATGGTGATGCACTTGGGCGTATAAAACCTTTATCCAGATTCTCCTGTAGTTGTTTCTTCAGCTCTTCAAGCTCAACAACAACCATTATATATGGAGTCTTGGATATTGGTAGCGCCCCAGGTATAAGTTCAATTGAGAACTCAACATCTCTTCTTGGAGGAAGACCAGGAAGTTCCTCGGGAAATACTTCAGCGAATTCCCTCACAATAGGCATTTCTTCAAGGGTGGTTTCTTCCTTGGACTCAATCATCTGAGCCAGATATGCGTGCTCATAATGTAGTAATATCCATGCTTGAGATGATGGATCTAAAGGAGATTAATCTTCCTCCTGACACTTGTAATGAATCGGGGGTCGATTCTCCATATGGAGTGTGATTTACCTCTCCCGACAATTTATGTTGGCTCTATATAAGGAAAGCTAATCCATGCCAATAATTGAATCAAATTCCACCAAAGGGAGTATGACGAGGTTCGCCGGGAAATTCAATCCACAGATGATAATAGGGGAGGACTTATACTCATGGGATGCAATGATTGCCCCATTTGCCGTACTCACCGACATCTTTACTTCCATGATTTGTGGTGGTGCAGGGATTTTTCTACTAAACTTTTGAGATATAAAAGAATGCGTAGAACCTGAATCAAAAAGTAAGTTCGCTATTATTGAATGAATAACTAGCGTACTTGTCACCACTTCGTTGTCGGGGTTCACTTCGGCAGAAGTGATGGAAAAAGCTCTTCCTTGCTGTCTTGGAGGTTGTTGATTGTCTCTGATAACCCTTGGATTAGGGCACTAATTTGCAAAATGACCCGGTTCTTTGCATTTGAAGCATTGAACAACGCTTTGAGGTTCGAACGGAGCGTTCCTCTCCTCCGTCGTAGCCGCGGGTCCTTCTTGCTGACAGTTAACAGCTAGGTGCCCTTCTCTTCCACACTTGAAACATTTTCTTGTCCCCCTAAGGCAATTTCCAGGGTGCTTCTTTCCACACTTTTGGCAAGTGGGGTGATGTAATTTCTTAGCGCCGTTGGATTTATCCATCGGACCACCAGCATTGAAGTCCACCTTACGCTTCTTGTCCCCATGATACCCCTGTGATTCTCCGATCTCCATTTCAACCTTGAGGGCACATTGGACAATTTCCTCATAGCTGTCGAAGTCATGGATCGCTAATGCTTTCCACAAGCTAGGCTTCAGCCGACCAAAGAAGTGGTCAACCTTGCATTCGGGGGTAACGAAAAAGCCGGAAGCGTATCGTGCAAGCCTTGTGAATTTTGCCTCGTACGCTCCCACAGATTCTTCATCTTTCTGTTTGAGGGAAAGGAAGTCCCTTTCCATCTTAAGACGGAGGGTGCGCGGAAAATATTTATCGAAAAACATCTTCTGGAATTCCTTCCATTCCAAAGCCTCGATCTCCTCCTCAGGCTTCGTATTTTTGATCAACGTCCACCATTGATCAGCTTCACCCTACATACGATAAGCCGCCAGGAGAACCTTCTCTTTTTCAGAGCATTGGAGGATAGAGAATATCTTTTCAATGGAGTTGACCCATTGTTCAGCGATCGTGGGATCGGATGATCCACTAAAAGTAAGAGGCCTTTTCTCATGAAGCTTTCAATAGCGACTTGTTCTTTCTTAGGGGGGGTTGAACGTTCCTCTTGACCAGTGTTTCGATTCAAAACTTGAGTTAGCTGAGAGAGAAGCGTGACAAAGTTCGCGATTCCCGCTCCCATTGGATTGGGCATCTCATAAGTACAATCATCACACTGATCTTCACACCGGTTGTTAGCCTGAGTTCTCCTATTACCGGCCATTGGCTGGAATAAGAGGAAAGTTAGGGGTAACACATAAAGGGTAATCCAAAGACAAAAGTTGATTACTTATAAATAAACTTTAATCTCTTTAACTCATGATTCTATAGGATTCAATCCAGGCTTTTAATGATCTTCCTTCTAACATATATTCTTAGGGGAATTTTTCCCTCAATAAGGGTTCATACTAAGATTGTGAATTTATCAAAACATATCCCCTGGGAGTGTCGTAACCAAGAGTGCAGGAAGGCCCGTTGTCGTGCACCAGTTCCCGTTCGAGTCTAGCTCAAAGCGGTGTTTTCAGGTTTTACCCCTAGGATACATCTGTGCCAGAGCCGCCTCTACCTGCTCGTATCCAGACAGGGATATATTTGTTTGATAAACCACTTACTTAGTATTTACCAAAACTTAGGGATGTTTTTATTATGCTTAGTCTTGTATCTAAGGCTTTACTAGGGTTTCCTAATCCCAAAAATAACTAAACCTATCCTCTGATACCAACTATGACAACCCTGCTTTTTATTACAACTTAAACATGCTTTATTACATAAAACCTCACTTGATACAACAAAGAAGATCGAGAGGTTTAGTGTCTTTGGGGCTTAGGATCATTACATAAAAACTTTAAACTTGAAATACAACATCTTTATTGAAAACTTCCTTTATATGACCACTACATTCCTTCGTACTTAGCATTACATGGGATAACCTGAGGACATGCATAAGAAAAGGGTGAGCTATAAAGCCCAGTAAGGGAGTACATAATGAATAACATGAGGAGTAAAATACATGTCAGGCAATGGGCATATCAATAGAGCATAAGAGAAACATGAACATAAAGGCATGATAAAGCATGATAATCATAACATGGAAATGTGGCAACAACACTTAACATTGAATTAGCATGAGCCAAGGCTCATTGCACATGGAGCATGAGTAAACCCTCATTGCACTTGAAGCACGAGTAAACCCTAATTGCACTTGAATTATCATGATTCAACACTCATTGCACATGACGTATCATGATACTATACTTTACCCAATGCATTGGAGCGCTATAAGGGCACACCCTTCTTAAACATTTCATTTCATGCATAAGTGTGCCACATAGATCATAAAACATGGATTCATAAAACATAATAATTTATTTCACGATAAAGGAATGTGGAATTCATACATGAAACTTTATAAACAATATGTAAATGTGCATAAAGGTGAATACCCTTGATGGAGAAATGGGCATGGTATTCACTACACAATGATATTGGCTTAGAAAATCGGTGTGATTTCGGCAGCGTAACGGCGTGACAAAAGAATTCATAAAAAAATGTTGATGAGAGAGAAAGGGGTTCCTCATCATATTTACATGTAATGGACAGTAAGGACATCATATATATACATGTCCCAACAATAGAAATGGAATTTAGATTAATGATACAAAAGTATTTCTTGAATGTAAAAGAAGAGAGAGAAGTTCCTTTCGGAATTTCGGCATAGTAATGGGTGTAAATGGGAGGCATTTAATGAGAGAGAAAGGGTTCTCCCATCATTCAAACAATAAGAGGGAAGTATGGGGGAGGTGAAAAACCATACCCCAACATTCATAATTGAAATAAAAAAAGGCAATACAACTTAAAGAAAATTGACAAAAATGAGAAAGGAAGAAAACCCCTTACTTGGAAGTGTGCTTCCAAAGGCTAGAGAGAGGCTTGCGAGAGGCTTCTTGGGAGCTTGGGGCACCTTGATAGGATTCTAGAGAGAGTAGGGAAGAGGTTGGACGAACTTCAAGGGCTTTGAGTGAGGAGGAAGTGGGAGCTTGGGTGGGTTTATATAGGAAAGGTGAGAGAATTCTTTATTATTTAGTTTTGGGACCCCTTATATTAAAATAATCCAAACCACAAACCATCCCATGGTATTTTCCCATGGTTTATGGAAAAGGAAGGATGAAAACAACATTTTACAAGGCAAAGGTCCGAACTTATTAAAAAATTAGGGTTGCTTATGTGGAGGTGAGTCACACTCCCATGGAAATTAATTTAAAAAGGCAAAGTGTTGAATAAGTCTTGAGGGCTCCATTAATGCTTTGAAAAGTAAGTCAAAAAAACCCAAAAACTCATTATTTTAATGATAAAACACATATTGGCCGAACATAAGGATTATGGTATTTTATTACATCACCATTGGGTCATTATGATGTCATAAAACACATTATATATTTAAATGGTATTTAATTTTTACCCAAAAATTTGAATGTCTCAGAAAATTATGAAAAATTCACCGTTGGATAATTTCGACGTCCTGATTCCAAAAATAATATTTATTTTATCTAAATAATTTTCTAAATATGTGAATTTTCACTTTTAAAATAAAAACCGACATTTATAGCAAATTCACGGGTTTTGACAGAAATGGCTTTCAACCCTTAATAAAAATTTTAATTGCATTCATAAAATTATAAGATCATTTATATTTAATAAAAATTAATTTAATATTAATAATAATATTTTATTAAAATATTATTTAATTCAAAAATCCTTTAATTTAATAAAATATAATTCTTAATTAAATAATAACTAAAAACACCATTTGTACTTTAAAAACTAATTACAATGTATCAAAAAAAATTATATTCATTATTATATACAAAAAATAATGTACATGAACATGGTGCTATTTATTTGTTACATAACCCCTTAAAATAGCCGCATAAGACCTAAGGGTAAGGTGTGCGATGGTGACAGACTCTTGGGGTGGCTCGGATAACATCGCTCGAGTGGTAATTTCAATCAACTTCCACTTTTCCCGTAGATGATCACGTTCGAGCCTGACTTGATGAAGCTCACCTTGGGCTTGGTCAAGGGAAAATCCCAAAGACGCCACCTCTTTCTCGAGCTCTGACAAATGGGCTTCGTAAGGGGCAATTCTACTGGATGAGGCCATCGCTTCCTTTGTCTGAGTAGAAATGGGTTCGTTAAATCCTTATATTTATACTACTCAGATGATCACTGTTCAACGGCTATAAAAGTAACGGTCACAAATCTTAACGTAAAACTAATGAAGTTCACATCTTATAAAAACATTTTTCATAAAGAGACATTTAACTGGATCAGGAGGGATTTTCATTAATGAAACTTTGGGTCATTACACCTTCTCCAGAGGAAGGATATGTAACCTGATTCTTTCCCCTCCTTTTGTTGGATACTTTTTGGAGAGAAGGAAGTGGATTACCTAGGTTCTGAGTAATCCTTTGACTTCGTGTACAAACACCTTCTTCATTTGTATCGGCGCATACATTTTCTTGAGCAGGACGCTCTTCATCTGAGTCCCCTGAGTGAGTCTCCTCTGGTGGATTAGAAATAACGGCATTGATGACATTGATTGATGTAAAATGCATCGCATCCCTTCTATCAACATTTCTGTGATATTTTATTCTTTCATGTCTTTGATAAGACATTTCCTTTTGTTGATTTAATCTTTTAGGAACTTCTTGATGAGCTATAACTTAGAGGGAATCTCCTAATAATTTGGCTCTTCGTTCCTATTGGGGCTTCTTCCCCAATCAAGAAAAGACCGATATTCTCTGAGAAGGGGATTGATGATTTGAAAGAGTCCCCAGTCTCAAGAACTGCGGATGTTCCTGCTGCTTCCGCTCAACTCCTCGAATCCCATTTGTTGACTCTGAGGGTTGGGATAAAGGAGTCCCCAGCCTGACAAGCTGGGGTGGCTCTTGACATGCTATGTCTGAGACCTTCTTAAAAGCTCTCTTGATCTTGCGAATCTTAGTTCGGAAATTAGATGGATGCATTATCCTGTATCCACTTTTATCACCTGGTTTAACAGATCGTTGGATGATTTCTGAAACATCTGTCATTTGATGATGTGTTTGCTCCATACGAGAGGCTTGTGCAATATTCTCTCCTGCTTGATGTAGGAGAAATTCAACAACTTGTTCTTTATATGCTTGATTTTGAGAGGAACTAGTTGAAGCCTGTTCTTGAGAAAGCTTTTGATTATGAACAAAGCCCATTGACTGTGGCCGACCATGGGCAATAACATTGCATTAGACCATTTTCGGAGGGCTTTGCTGACCGGAAAGAACTGTGAAATGTAGTGCTCCGTGAACACCCCATCCTCTGATATGAACACCAGATGGAGAATTGGCAATTAACTGATGCAATTTTCTTAGTGCGCCAAGGCATGAACGTTGAAGGGTTCTCTGTTGCTTTTCAGCCTTTGGATACTGAGAGACTGATAGAGATGCCAAATCAATCTGACGTTTTAGCCCTTCTATTATCATAAGATGATTTTCATATTCATCATAAGATAATGCCTTGTTCTTCAATTGACAAAGAATTTTCCATATGTTGAGACGAATATCATGGACTCCATCTTCCGTCAACATCTTTGGAATGTCATACTGGGAGTCAGCCAAAGGCCAAAACATGACTGGTACCTCACTTTTCTCCAGTTTTTTCCTCATGTTCAACATTTCCTCTTTATCATTAAATGAGGATTCTTCTACCTGTTTTGACCAGAGTTGGTGTTTCCTTGTTGCTTCATCGGATTCAACAAGATTGGTAGAGAGATCATTGATCAAACTAGAAGATGCATGACTTAGGGGTGGTTCAGAGAATGACCTACACCCTGGGCTATCTTTTGATTGAGAAAGTATTTCACTTTCTAGTGATAAAGCATCAGACATGACTGGTTTCGCATTTGTAGGTGCCTCAAGATAAGAGGGCTTTCTCAGCACTACATTGTCCACTGGAGTATTTTCCAGGCAATGTGAATCACTACTGCGGAGAGGAACTTCGCAGCGAAATTCATCATCATGGGGAGGACCACCATAATGGGTTACAACAAAAGATGAGATCTCTTGCTCCTTGGTCTTCTGGCCACACAGAGGGTTCCTGTGGCTCTCATCTGAAGAAGAAACTTTAAGATTGACCGAATTTTCAGGAAGCAAGACTTCACGAGGAAGTGTCTGTTGAAGACTTTCGGAATTAATGTTCCCGTTATTGGGAACTGAGGGAGTAGAATCTTGGATTCCAACAGATAAATCTCTAAGGGATTAAAGAACTCCATCATCGAGAAAGGCCTTGTTACAGATTGCCCTTCGATCTCCTGACTCTGCTGGGAAGATCTTTTTCATAGATGCCTTCTTACTCTCTTTGGAAACCACTTGTTGACAAAAGTGGTTACTCTGAGAAGGTGTATGTGCCTGATCCGGAAATATGGTTAGGTTAGGCTGATGATCTCCACTCAAATAAGGTGTATGTGCCTGACTTGGTTGTCCGTATAATATGGGGGAGTATGCCCCAAAAGCCTCTTGGACTGGAACAAATGTGTGTGTCTGTTCTGGAGTGAATCGTTGATGTGTCACTCTACTGCTAGGGACAGATTTATGTGTCTTTCCCTGAGATGATGCTGAAGCTGTTATGATATCCTGGCAAACATCCAGAATATGAGCATGAATTTTCTTCTGCTCTTTCACCATTGACAAAATAAGTTTGGTGACTTCAGCTGCTGGAACGGGGATATACATCCATTCTAGGCTTGGAGTAGGTGTATGTGCCTGCTCCTGTCCTCCTTTTATTGTCAGTGAATCCTGACAGTACTCAAGTGTGGAGGCAGAGAGTTGAGTCTGCCTCCTGTTTGTCATCGGAGCTTTCCTACTGACTTCTCCGTGTGCTACCAAGCGAGACTGTTGGTAGGCTTGATTAGTACTAGCAGGTGTATGTGCTTGCTGATTACACTTATCCAAACGCGGTTGATGAGATCCATCATATGTAGTCAGGCGAGCCTGCTGACAAACTGATGATGTATAAGCAGGTGTATATTCCTGCCTATAGTACTCCCCCGGAATTGCCTGGCGGGATTGGCTTGATGCTGCCAGACGAGTCTGCTGGATAGCGGAATTAAAACGGATAGGTGTGTGTGCATGTTCGTTGTTCGCCACCAAGTTAGGTTGGTGGACTTCTCCGGAGATGGTAGGGATGAAAACATGCCCATTGTTAACCGTATTCCGTCTCTGGTGGTTCGTCTTGCCTTCTTGGGTTCGAGGAACCTAAGCTGAATGCCTGGAGTCGGTACCCTCATCATGTTGAGGGCACACTGCCGCACGATTCTGGTGGCGATTGTTGATGGGAGCCCTCAGGATGGACTCCTGTCTTTTTCGAATTATGGCCCTAAGGGACCTACTCATTCACTTCCTCAGAGTAAGGGAGCGAATGGAAATTGCATTCCAGGGATAACAACCAGAAACGGTTGGAGACGGTAGTTAGCACCGTCTGCCTCTTGATCACTGTTCGTCGTTGTCCGGACGAACTGTGTGAGTTGTTCACTTGGAGGGCCTATCGGGTAGCCTCTAGAGTTGGGATGGTACCGTGTTGACAGTACTCCTTAACCAGCACATTTGATAACCAGCGTTGAAGACGCTGAGTAGGTGATGTCATCCTCAGAGCGGATGAAGATCCAGTAGGAATAACAGCTTTGGTATTTGCAGCAGCAGTATTCACAGATGTAAATTTGAGAGCAGCCATTATGGAAATACAGAAGATCTTGGAAAAGAGTGCATGTTTGATATAATAGACGTAATCAAGATAAAATTCAGCCACTTCATCCTTTGGATGAGCACGCATGTCAATGATTGTTTTTGTTAGCCCTCTTATTGAGTTTTAAATAGGGGATTAACAAATAGGTAAAACATCATTTTAACTTGGTTAAGGATTTCATGTCTGGTTCACCATTTTTTTCCCTCGGAATTCGGGGATGACCTCCTAGATGGGAGATTCAAACGTTCCGATCGGTTTCTAACGGGTTTGTTCGTAGAACCAGAAACATCCAATGATTCCACATCCATTTGGACCTACTTTCCAAAGGTAGGCGCTCATTAGCTTGTGGACTGATGAGGCTTAGAAATTTGCATTGGTCGAGAGGATGGGAGGTCGGACTCATCACACCTTTTTGAGGGGAATTATTGTCTATTCTGGGACTCTCTTTATAGATTTAAGTTATGTTCATGAATCCTTATTACATTATCAAGTATAAAATGAGGTTTTCCTTCAGTTTTGACAATCAATGAATAAATATGTAAGAAATTTAGAGAATCTTTAATATGTATTTGAGGTTCTTCATCAATAGAGAATCATCTATATCTATTTAGAGATTCTTGGTCAATGGTAACCTTGAAAACATTTATATAAAAGTATCTTGGTCATTATTATGACCAGGATGGTTTTGAAGCCACTCAGTGGGGCACTTGAAGTTTATTGTCATTCAGAAGGACATGAATTATTTCAGAGTTGGGATCGAACCCATAGATGGGCTACCTACGTATCCTATGTTTTGGAAATGGAATTAGAACCCACGTAGTTCTAATGAGGGAGTATAATGTTTATGATTGCCGGCTCAAAGAAGGATGTCATAATTACTTTTACTCTCTAAGCTCACGTGAGTCATGCTCCGTGTGAGAAACAAGAGGTATTGGTAAAAAAATAGACAATTGGGCCATGAAAAATGTAATCATAAGAAATGGTTTGGGGCTTATGTATATATGATTTCACAGATAAATGAAGGTTAGGATTTAATTTAGGGAGAAAATCTAGGAACAAGGTCCATAATGGTATATGTGCTTCCTAGAGATTTGAATACTCTAACTTGGGACTTATTCCTGAAAAGGAAACCCAAATTAGGAGAGGATTGATAACTGGGTTTTACTCCTGAGAAGGAATCCCAGATCAAACGTAAATTAGGACTGGTTAATGAGAATTTACGGGACTTGGGGCTTATTCCTGAAAAGGAAGCCAAAATTAGAGGATCTGGGGCTTACTCCTAAGAAGGATGCCCATAATTATGAATGGGACTTATTCCTGAAAAGGAGGCCTAGGTTAGGGGACTTGGGGCTTACTCCTGAAAAGGAAGCCCAAGATTATGACTGGGACTTATTCCTGAAAAGGAGACCCAGGTTTAAGGATTCTCTCATCTTAAAGGATGAGGTTGAATGAACGAACTCTCCATATTTGGTGACATAAAGATATTTAAATCACTAGGTTTTGAGAGATATTCCACAGAATTCCTTTCAAATAAGGAAGTCAAATCAAGAAATCATGCCATAAATGGATTTGAAGAGTGACTTGAAGACTGAATCTTGAAAAGGAAAGGTGTAATGGATTAAGAGGGGTGAAATGGGCAAGAAAGACACCCAAAAAGGAAGGGGCGCACAAGTCTTGGAAGGCGCGCAGGTACTGCGGCCGCGCGCAAGTATTGGTCGCGCAGGTATACCTGCACGACATGGTGGGTACTTGCACGATATTCAACCAGCATTTGAGATACTTGAGCGACTCTTCATTATAGCCTTTAAAATCCACTTGAGGTTCTTCCAAGAAAGGGACGCGCAAGTTCTATCGAAGGAATAAGGCAGCGCGCAAGTGTGACCACTTCCCTGAAGGGCTAACCACTCAGGCGCGCAAGTGTTGATGAGTTTCAACAGTTAGGCTTTACTACCTCTCTTTAGATCTTCCGTTCTAGGTAAAAAATTTCCTTAGAAGTGTTCTGGAAGCTTTGAAAAGAGACTTGGGCGTTGGGAGATTCAATCCGAGTTTCTGAAAAAAAAGATCATTTCGAATGGGGGGCCTAGAGGGTCTATTTATAGGCAGGAGAAGACCCCAGGCGGTTACAGGGAGGTTATCAATTTGGTCACGCAAGTCACTTGTGCGCCAAGGTGCGTCACGCAAGTCCACTTGCGCGACCATGAAGAAAATTGCGCGGCCTATGGGCAAAGTTTTCCTTGTTCATCCATTTGTCGATTTTTGATGTTTTCTTCAACGGTTGAATCACTTTGTGCTCATATATTCCCCTTTTCCGATCTTTAGATTCTGTGACGAAAGGAGCATCAACAGAGATGTATAAAGGATGGAGTTAATGGTATTACATATGATATCATACTGTAATTATAATATACCTTTATATCATTATGATTTCATTCCATTAAATATGAAATAGAAATGAAAGTAGCGTTCATGCATACGTACGGCTTACCGTCTCCATGATCGGTGAATTTCATTTATTACCTCTAAATGTTATGTAATATTATAAATGCATGTATATAATGGATATATATTATATATATGATATATAAATCATGAATATAATTCTAGATATAATGGATATTTTACCATATGAACAACTTGTAATTATAAGAAGTTTATTTTTGGATCCAGTACCAAAGACCGACAAAGCGACCGTTATTAACTTAAATAACTAAATAATGTTTATAACATGGTAATAAGTGATATAAAAGGAATAATGCACTTGAAAAATGCTTTTAATCAAGTATAAATTAACTCTAGTTTATTATTCAGGAGATTAAAGAACGATCGAGTCAAGTCAGACACGAGGTATGAGACTTCATCTCAATCTCCTTTCATTGAGGCATATTTTGTTTTATACACAAATTTCATTTATACGGTGTATAAAAACCTTTGAATATTAATTTTATTCAAAAGGAATATTATTATATGATGAGTTTTACTAAATGACAAAAGGAATGTTTTGGCTTACATATGCGGCGACAACGACTTCTCCGCCGCCATGACCATTATTTGAGTTTCAGATTCCCATTCAAGCCATAACTTTTTTAAAATAAAAAATAAATACCATGTATTACTATTCTTTTATTTTGGTATTGAAAATGGTTTTGATAATTTTTTATTATATCAATGTGATGTATTGATATCTTGTGATTGAAATGTGGAAATGTTATGTTTTCTTTTATGCATGTTTTCTGTGATATAATTATGTTATGGTTCTTGGGAATTGTTTTTGAAGACAGGTGGTTTCGTGATAAACTGAGGGTAGGTGAGCCTGATATAGATCTCCAATGCATTGGGTAACATGAATGAGTTAAACTCTAAGGTTTCTTCGAAGAGATTTTGGGAATATACTGTGATAGGTATTCCAAACATAACCATGAGGGTTACTCCCTATGTAAGAATGTTATGAATTCCTCAAGTTACCTTTATGTCTTATGATTTCTATGAGTTATTCATAAATATTATGATTTCTCGAGGTATGATAAAGTGCTTATGTTTTTTTGAGTAAAGTATGATTTCATTAATTCTTATGTATACATGGAATAATGTTTTCATTCCGTACTTTTATATCCCTTATTGAGCTTTTTATGCTCATCCCATGTTTCTGAAATGATTTTCACAGGTCAAGGGAAAATTACATGACGTGATTATAGTGTCAAGGAAGTGTCACAAAAGAATCCATGTTTTATTTTAAATATGTCTCATTTGAGGGGAAAAATTATTACTGTCTTTTATGTAACCACCTAGTTGAAATGTGGAATGTAATGCATGATTTATTATCTAATTCTCTAAAACTCTAAACCCTGAAAAGCTCCTCAATGTTCATATTGTAATAATCTAGATTAAGTAATGTTTAAGTATGGGGAATTATACTTAAACTCTCAATGTGCCCTTCTCCATGTGTCTTCACGTTCAACCTCTTCTTTGCAGCGATCTATTGGTGTAGCCTGCTATACATCTTCTATGTGAAAATGATAAGGACATCGACTTGGAGCCATACCAACAAGAGAAAAATAGTTAAAGCTTATAAACCTAGAATATTTAATTCTATAACATTAATAAATATTATTATTTACTCATTTCAGGTTAACCTATCCCACAATCTACCCAGTAAAACACTTACATAAAGAAGAATTATTCATTATACTTTCATAGGTCTTTACCCTGAAAGCAACATCACTTCATTTAGTATCCATAGTAATGTTAAAGTTCCATGCCTCAGATCATAGTGGCCCTAAATTTCTGTCTCTCATTTGGTTTCTAGTGTATACTGCACTTGCTAAACATCAATGACACAGTTTCCATACCATCCCATGCAATCTCACCGATGCCTAACTCTAATCTCTATTTTATCCCTCAACTAGAGGCTTTGATACCACTCTATCATGACCCCATCCCCAAAAAGTGTACCCCTCCTGGGATGGAAATGTGAGAAGAGAGATAATTACACATGAGTCCCACCTCTAGTAGGCCTTGGGTTGGAGGCTAGCATTGAGGGTATCATAAACACCCAAATGGGAGGAATTACCATCTAAGGGAACACATATAAAATAGAGGAATAAAATACACACCAAACAAATAAAATAAAGACTTCAATATAAAATAATTTTAAGTACATGTATGTAATGGCATGTAAAAACTACTACAACTGAATGAGAAAAATATATGTAAAAAAAGAAGTAAAAGAACAATAACCATGAAGCCCGAACAGCTCCTATAAAACCTAATCTTGTTGTAAATAACCTAATATCTGACCTTCTCCAAGTGACCAGAAAAACAGATTATATAATATAGGGAGATAATAACAATATACTCCAAAATATCCTCCCCATATTCTCTCGAGAAAATGTAAAGAGAGCATGCTAATGCACATTGAACAACAAGTGAAACTAACCAATCACCTAAACTTGTATGTTCCTAGCCTCACCATTAATACTCTTACCATGTATCATGTAAAAGAGTATATAATATAATAAATTATATCAAGGGTACCCGGCTACCACTCACCTAATAGATTTCGTATTTTCCCAAATGTTGCATGTCCTAATCTATCTCTCCCCAAAAATGATGGCCTAAAGACACCTGGGTGAGCACCACCTCATGTACCTCTTTAAACAAAAAAGGATTTCCCTCAGTCACAATGGTGAAGCACCACACCATCCTCACAACCAAAATTGACTAGGTAATTTCAAAGAGCCACCAAAAATTTCATTGGGAATATGGAATAATGTGGATATTTAATTAACTATAAGAAATGTCTCACCATTCTAGAAAAATTGTTCATAAAACTATTCAGGAAATTTGGAAAAGGAAATGACTCACCACTCTGGTAACACTATTTAGGACACTGTTGAATGTCTCATAGTTATCGACACACTGTTCATGAAACAATTATGAAAATTTGGAAAATTAAATGACTCAATGTACTTAAAATACTATTCATAACACCATTGGATGTCTCACCATTCTAGAAAAAATTTTCATGATACCTTTTTATAAAATTGACAAAGTGAATGACTCTCCATTCTAGTAACACTGTTCAGAAAACTAAAAATTTGGAAAAGGGTTGGGGATAATTCACATTGACCCCAGACAACACCTCAAACCCCCGATTTTAGAAAAGGAATGAACCATATAGGTATGGGCCGTTGCTATGATACATTGGTATCTCTATACCTATTTGAATTCTGGTATACTTCTCACATTGGAGTTTCTTTTTTATGTTTACTCACTTACCTATATTTTTCTATTATTTTTGTGGATTATGTGTTCCCACATTTATATTGTATGATTACATGTGCTAGTTTCCAACCTATGGTGATCAAGATTACCCTTATAACTATTTCCATGCTAGTTCAGTTATCAGGTAACAGTGGTACCCAGGAAGGTTCATGACATTTACTCAATAAACTACTCATGAGATATTATGATGGAATTTTAAAATTATGGTGGCGTATTATGATGTCACTTTAATTTATTGGGGGATATAATCCAATGATACCATCATTGTTTTTTCATGGATGGTTTATAATTACAATGACATGGTTTTTATGAAACATTGTTCATTTAAATGGGTTAATGATATTAAATTATAAATTAATATTAATTTTTATTTTGAGCATAATGAAATATTTTTTTAGTTTTAATTTATTGCTAATACTTAATAATTATTTTGATACTATAAATTCTTATGCAACGCTGACACAATATTTTTTATATTGATATAAAAATAAAAAAATTATTTTAAAAATATTAAAAGTAATATAATATGAGTGAGTTATAGTTCTCCAAGAATTTTATTTACAAATACTACATTTTAATTATGTATTAATTTATTTTTTTAAATTCCACATTTTTCATGGTTCCTTTAGTGTCATGTTAAATGAAAAGTTTCAAAAATTAATTACTGATATTTTATGAAAATAATATTTTTCAAATTATTTAATAATTATAAAAATCATGAAATAAGAAAAGGGGGATAATTTATTGTTAAAATGTCATCTATTGAAAATTTAGATGCCAATTTTAACCATATATTTAAAATTATATCCCTTTAATAGTGGAAAATATGTTACCATAACTAAGGGTATAACATTTTAACTATGACGCTAAATAAAAAGATATGGTTTAATGAACCACTTATACCTTTCCAAATAATATTGTTTGATGGGTTTTCAAGATAATCCACCCATAGATATGAATATCTTGAAAATTGGATTCATTTGGCATGAAAACTTATTTAATTATAATACAGTGTTTAAAAAAATCCACGAGTACCCCTCACCTCCCTTATAAAAGGGCACCGCTGCATTCTCTTCTTTATGATACTATGAGCCTTCTGGATTGTCTAACTCATATGTAATTCCCTTATCAACTTCTATAGGAATGTTTAATAGGATCTGGTCTTCCTAAAATACAATCCCTTTGATACTTAAGGGGAGATCTAAAGGATTTCTTTCAGTGAATATGTAATCCTCGTAACTAATCAATTTATTTTTTTTACTTCATTTTTTACCTCCTCTAATTCAACGATATTTATCATAATCTAATTACTATAGTATATTAAATATAATAAAATTTTATTTTGAATATTAAACTTAAATTATCCTTCTCATTTACCATCAATGTATCTCGTATGTGTATATATGTCTTACCATATCCACATTTCATACAATTCATTTTTCATCATTATCTTTTATGGAAGAGTATTGTGAGGGGTTAAATATTTATATACTATATTTATGACATAATTATAATTCTAGAATGATATTACAATATCTAACTTCTTACATTCCAATCTGTTGAAAAGAGATAACATCACTTTTTCATATGTGTGGAAGACCACCTCCATGAAGCGATGTTTATTGTTTTTCATATCCTATTTACTTGGATGAAAAAAAAGATAGATTTGATGAATGTATATGATATAAAGAACATGATAATGATTTTTTAAAGATTAATTATTATTTATTTTTATTTTATTCCACCATTTGAAATGTTAAATATATTTTCATGAGTTTGTACAGCCTACCATCTCCATTTTAAACCTTAATTTTTTTATTAACCCATTCATTTTTCATTTCGACATAATCCCCATTAATGACAATTTTAGTCCTTATGGGTTAATAATGTCACCATAAATGGGAATGTGAATCATAAATAGACTATGGTTGATATGTTCAACCATATTCAATTTAATTGGATGAAGATTACATTTTTTTGAATTTTGAATCATCTAATAAAATGTTATTTATTTTAAAATTCCATTAATATAAATTATGGAACTATTCATTTAATTTGACTTTAAAGATAATAAGAAAAATATTGAATTAAAATAAAATCATTTCACACATCCCTAAAATGCAATATTCATCTAGGAAATAAATGCAACACAATAATTCAATTAAATAGTATTACATTAAACATTGTTAATATTATTTATTTTATTTTTCTATTGATTGAATAAATATTATGTTGGAGTTACGTATTAATTTAAAATAATTATTCAATTAATAAAAAATATAAATAAGTTACTATTATAAATGAAAATTTAATATTATTTCAATTTAATATTTAGAAATGATCATATCCTTCTTTTATCCTTATTTAAATATTTTATATACATTAAAATCAAAGAGTGATGTTTTGTATTTTTTCTAATCATATATCAATATAAATACCATAATGAATGAATTTTGGAATCAGGTGACCACTTTTTTGTGGCTTATCTGGTTGTGGAATAATTCCACTAATCCAATAGTATAAATAAAAGTGATAGATAAATTTACTTATTCAGTATATATTTTATATATTTATAAAATCCATACTTATTACCATCTATGTTAAAAACAAATGAAAAAAATCACATCACTTTATGGAGGTGGGTTTCTATACATAATCATGAGCGATGTTATTGTATTCCAATGGGTTGGAAGGTAAGATGGTACGTATGGTATTATTATTTCTGAGGGATAATTTTTTATATATTATAATACTCATTTTTAAAATATGGTGGAAAAAAATGAATTGTATTGCTATAGAAAGATGATAAGTTGAATGTACACAAGAGGAATAATTTAACAACAAATTTAATGGAAAGGAGGGATGATATTTTTGTTTTTATAATCATAATAAAATTTAATTATATATATTATAATAAAGGTATTATTTTATGGAAAATATAATAGATTTATAATATCTAAAAAATTAGTAAAAAGTTTCTAATAAGTTTAGGTGATTACCAATTCTCTGAGAGAACTTATTTGGATATCAAATTAAGGGCCCTATGATTAGTGTTTTAGGGATACCAAAAATATATAATGTGGATAGGAATTCTTATAAGTGAATTATACAAGGATTTTTAGATTTATATGGATAATCGTAGCTGATATAAGTGAAATGAGGGGTGTCATTTTAAGAGGGAGAGGACACTTTTGTAATTTCATAAAAGATTTAAATATTATAAATTAATTCTAAAGCAAATGCCTTCCAAATAGACATTAGATTTAATAAAAATAGTATGTAATTAAAATAATATCATCCAATTTAATTTATTCAATTTTTTCTGTCTTTTGAAACACTATCCTTTTGATTAACCCCATTGTAAAACATTATTTTCCTTAACCACAGTAAGAACTACATGAATCATATTTTCTTATGAATGATACCATGAATGAAAATTTGACTCCTAAATATAACATGTTTGATATTTTAAACCACATTACATAAAAATTGTAGAGTATAATATTTTTATAAATTTTTAACCAATTAATAAAATGTTGTTTATTCTAAAATAAAAATTCATTAAATTTTGTAACTAGTTAGTTAATTTAACATTGAAGACCTAACGAAAAATATGAAATTATAATATAATCTTTAAATACATACCTAAAATGCCATATTTAACTTCAAAAGTTTATGAAAATAGTAATTGTCTCAAAAAATAATGTTTTTATTATTGTTAGTATTATTTATTTTCTTTTTCTATTAATTGAATAATGATTTTGTTAGTGTTTTATATGTGTTTATAGCAATTATCAAATTAATAAAAATTATAAATAAATTACCATGATAAAAAAATTATTTTCATTTCAATTTTTTTTAAAACCAAACTTATCCTATTTTTTTATACTTACGCAAAAAACATTAGAGATATTATAGTTAATTAAGTGACATTTAATATTTTTTTAAATTTTCATAAACTAATATAAAGGATATACTCAAATAAATATGTCACCAAGTGATCATATATTCATAAATTAGATCGAAATGAAAAAAAACTAATATAATAGTTTGATTTTAATTTTTACATGAATTAGAAATCTTTATCCAAATGTTTTGACCTCTTTTACCCATTATAACCTTGCTAGGGTAATAAATATATATTATGGTCACTATTTATATTGAACCAAAAATAAAAAATGGATCTATTAACAAATATCTGACCTTATGATTGCAAATTTAGAGACAAATTTTCTCAATTCAATTAACATATGTGGAGTAAAATTATTTTAGAATATGTTCACCAAATGTGAAAAAAGAATTTATTTTCAAAAATATATTTTTAATCATAAAAATGGATTTATTCTTATCTCCTCACTTAAAAAAATATATGAATGTTAATTTTTTATAGAAGCTATAATAAATAGATTTTATTAAAATAATTCTTCTATATTGATTTATTTTATTCATTAAGATAAAAGTATATTGCAGACATAAATATAATTTTATATGAAAAAACACCATTTTTACATTCAAATTATATAAATTTTATTATAATTAATTGATAAAAAATGAGTTTATTAATAATTGCATAAAATGATAATATTTTATAATTTAATAATTAGTAGTCATACCTTCAAATTTAATAACTTGTTTATAATGATATACTATATTAAATTTAGTTAAATCTAAGGGTTACATGTATCATAAGCAATCCAAATAAAATTAAATGTCGTTGAAGAGAAATGTATCATAAATTATCAAATAATTTCATTATACACCATATAAAATGAAACTTTTCCTCTAAATTTAGTCACTTTTATAAAAATAACTAAGAACATATGTTTTTCATTACATACCCAAGTTCCCAAGATGCTTCTTCAAATTTCATAATCATCTATTGAATTTTAACCATGTGAGAAGTCTTGTTTCATAGCATTATATCTCTATGAACCTAGATTTCAATCATCTAGTACTAAAATTAAACATTTTCATTGATTAGTTTAAACATTGAGTTTAGTACATTTGATGAATTAAGTATTTATTACACAAAGATAGAAACATGGATCATATCATGAACATGAGAGAGGTTTGGTGGAAGTGGCATGTGAAAAGTTATTATCCCTCATAGATCATGTCTCTTAAACACTCAAATATAACTTGTGTAACACCACGTTATTATTATGAAATATTGTTTATTTAAATAGTTTTAATTAATTAAAAACCTACATTACACGTAATCATGAGTTTAAATGAACTGTGAGAATCAATTAATATAAAATTACCACTATATCCTATCTATTACGTTGATGGGAATAAATACAAATAACTAACTTATCAAAATATATGGTGAATTCAATGGATACCAATTATTAAACGAACCATTCAAATTAAATGAAATATTCATTTTTTATTTATATATAAATCGAGTTAATTATAATTTTTTAATGGAACTAATTAAATATATATCTTATATATTAAATAATTAATTTTTATATTAATCCAAGAGATTTTCTAATAATAGTATATAAATAAACCCTATTTTATACCTAAAATCTTATATATTTCAAAAGTTTAAATTTTACACCTTTTAATGGATAAACAATTATAAATTAATATTTAGACACATTAATAATTTTTATTTGACCACATAAACTTATTCATTAGAATATAGACATTTAAATTTATTTTTTATTAATTTTTGATATTTTTCTCATATGTTTCAGGTTTTGATGAATAATAAATGAATAATAATTTTAATTGAAAACAAAATGTTTCATCAAAATCATCATTATAGAGAAATTTTAATATTTAACGGTTTTAAAGTTTAAATAGATTACATTTTTACCATATAATATAATGTTGTTCTTTATAATTAATTTTAAAATGAATTAAGATGTAAAAACATTTCTATCTTTTTCATCTTTTACCTTTTAAAATTTATTTTTCTCATTGCAACAATGAGATTAATATTAATGTTATTATTTCAACATTTTTGTCTTTAATTTTTAAAAATGGATTCCATATTTGGAATTAGTGGGCTCATATTATGTAAATATATTTCTTTTATTTTTGTGCAATATGAATAGTAACTTCAGTCATTTTTTATTAATACAATAAAACGTAAATCAAGTCATTAAGGGTAAATATAATAATATAAAATCACACTACCACTTTTCATAATATAATTGGTCAAGTTTTTTTCTACCTGAATTATCATTGGGAATAAATATGTATCCTTTTGAAGCCACTTGGACCAGATTAGGGCATTTAATAAATTTTATTTAAATAAAAGATTAAGATGACTTAATAAAATATATAATAACTATATAATTTTATATATGGTTAAACAGATGATAAATTTTAACAAAAATACTCATTGGAAAGATATTTTTTCTTTATTTACTATTTTAATTTATTTTTAATTTTTACGATATAAGTAATTACATTAAAGACTTATAAAATGATGAGGTAGTAATTATTTTATTAATGGGAATATAAAATAAATTTCTATAAAAAACATAAAATAAATTTGATTTGTCATAATTACTGGATCCAAAGAATTTTATAGATGAACCTTAACTCTTAGAGATATAATAAAATATTTTTTTCAAGTGTAATTTTTTATAATCATTTGTTTAAAAATCCACAAAATTCATAGTGTCAAAATTTAAACTATTGATAATTTCTCAAAATATTTTTATTAATTTATTTAAAATAAAAAAACATCATTATAAATATATAATAATTATTATATGGTATAAAATGTTTTAATTGTTCATTTATGGTCTAATTAGCATCAAATAATTAAAAATTGAAACATTTATATATTGATAAATTTGTTAGTTTAATTAAAATTAAAATTGGATAATTAAGAGTAAATTAAGATGATAAGGTTTAAATGAAAATAAATACGTGGAAAAAATTTATTAGATGATGATATTACAAAACTATCTTATCTTATATTCAAATAAATTACATTTTTAGGTATTGAGAAGAGTATTAATACTATTATAAATTAATATTTTTGGAGATTCCAAAAGTTCCCCTCACATCAATTATAAATGGGAACCTCCTCCCTCACTTCATCATTTAACTATGATCCTTAAATCTCATTCATAACCTTCCTATTTCACTAATAAAATTACCTATTCAAGTTATATATGTTATGGTCTTCTCAAAAGACAAACTATAGTGTCTTTAAGAAGATATTTATTGAGAGCTCATCAAAGAAGAGGTAATATCCTCAACCGATTCATTCAAAAATATTTTTTATTCTACATACTCTCCCTATGTTGTTCCATTTTAATGTAATAAATCTAGAATCAAATATATTCTAAAAAGATATTTTGATTATCAAAAATTATATTATACATTTTAACCATCCTACCAAAAACAAATAACCACGTGTGGGTAAGTAAGGACTACCGTCTCCACAATGTAGTGTATTCTATTTTTCACCACTAATTTACTTGGATGGATATAATTAGAGAAATATTATCTACATATGATTATTATAAGATATATTTATTCTTTAACAAAATATATACCATCCACCTCCATATCATTTCACAATAAAGGGAATGATATCATTGCTCCTATATATATACGACCTACTATCTCCACGATGAGATGCGATTCATTCTACATATTATCAATTAAATAATGATTAAATAATTTTATATATTGAATAAATATTATATATATTATATTAATATAATTCTAAAATGAAATACAAATAACCTAAGAATAACAATCATAACATATTCGATAAAACATGCATAAGAAATTGAAGCTGATAATACCCTAAATACGAGTAATAATGAAAAGTTATTAACAAACATGTAATAATATTATCATATATAATATCATAAAAATAAATATGATTCTAGAGTAAGTTAATAAAATTATTTGAACCCATAAATATGAGGTCCAGACATGTATGAAGTAACTCAGACCTAAGTTAATGGATAATTTCCCAGTCTCATTATTACCCAAGATTGATTATACTAAAGTATTTGTTAGGTGTATATTTAACATTTATGTCCATGTTTCCAAAAAAAATTATTCAAAAAAATTATTTCTATTATCTTATCATTTTTTAATGTCAATTTTACCCATTTTTAAAATTTTATGCAATCGTATGAATTGAATATTTTGTCATTTTCTTTTGGAGGTACTTTTTGACTTACTGAGAAAAAGTATGAGAAGAATGTTTTTTTAATTATACATCATGAATTAATTTTTATGATTTCATGACACCTTATTTCATTTAACATTCCATTATAATATTACTGATTTATTTTCAAATAAAATTTTTTCATTTAAATTTGGGTAGTATTTTAAGAAAAGAAATCATTTTTAAGGAAGAAAGAACATTTTCCTCAAGAATTATTTTCAAGTGTTCTATGCAAATTATTTTCTAAATATTATATCATTATTATCTATTACTTATGTATTAATAGGGATATTTTTCAATTATAAGATTCCAAATATGTCTATTTTTGGTTTAATCTTACGATGGAATTATATTTATAAAACCTATTTCTTTTCCAGGGGTTATGTTTTGAAAAATTGATGTTTGTGAAGCTAGTTTCATTCCATGGGTTATGATATGATTTATTTTCTTATGGAAGACATATGTGTGATTTTAATTAGGTTATGGGTTGGACCTATATCTCACTTAAATTAATTACTTAATGATTTATACCTCATGGGATAGACATATTAGGAATGAGAATTAATCCCAGTTTAATAATATTGGGTAGGAAATGGAATAAAAGTAAATTTAGTAACACATGGATGGAATGAGGAGTGAACTCTATCCAGTAATGGACTTTTTCCACTATGATATTTTTGGAAATGAAGCTTGAATAATATTATTTATTCTATATACTTATGTGTATTGAAAAAAATTCCATTTCTTAATTTATTCCCAATGGGAATAAGTTCATTTATTTTTTATGAACATTTATGATTTATCCCGTAACATGATATCATGAACTTTCATATATATGTTAGGATTTTCAATTATTATATTATTATATATTTTAATTATTATATGATTGATGTTTCTCATTTTTACCATTACTAAAAATTTTATCTTATCATTTCATATTTTTTTATTTCCCCATGATATGAAGAAAGGTATTAAGTATGATGTATCAAAAAAGGGTTCTAGATTTGAAATAATAAAAAGAAGATGGTGGAGATTTTTTATAAAGTATTTTTTTATGTTTCCCAATTAAAAAAGGCACAAGACCTTAATAATCCTCAAGAATGTATTTTAATAATAAAGTAGGTACTCATCTAAAAATAAGTAATATCTATGTTTGAGAATTTAGGGTCGTTATAGTTTGTTTCAGAGTAGAGGTTTTGCTATCCTATGGAATCCACGATGATAAAACCTTAGTAATAACCCTAATGATATTTCTTTGTATAGGTTATAATCCTTGTGTTTTAGTAGAAATCATGAATAACCTAGGATATAACCTATTTTTCTCAATTGAAATTATATTATTGATTGTGTGTTTTTTTAATTTTGATTAGTGTTTTTCACACTATGCTTATTGGTTTTGTTCAATGGATAGAACAGGAAGGAACCTCATTAATACCAAATGCAATTTGAAATGAAAATTTTTTCTCCCATGAATCAGAATATTATGGGATATGGAATCAAATTCCCGGATTATATTCTCACATGAGTTTCTCATGCTATGAATCATGTAAGACTTTCAAATGAGAAAAGGATGAAACAATTTTTTTTGATTCCTTCCTAAAGTGACACCCACCTTCTTTCAGTTGGTTTTCTAATCCACAAGTGGATAAAAATTTATTATTACCATTGAAAATTATTTTTGTTTCTAAAATATTTAAAGAATGATAATGTTATCTTAGAAGTATAAAATTTGGAAGGAGAAGCTAATCAATGGTGGAAACATATCAATAATTTGAGAACACAAGATGAAATTGAATCCATGGAATGTGACGAGTTTGAGAACATATTTTTCAATAAGTAATTCCTTGTATTATTCAAACAAATATGGATTAGTAATTCCTTGAGCCAAAGAGAAAATATGATGAATATTTTAGTACTTATGTTTCAAATTTTATAATACATTTAAGGTAAACTTTTTGAATTTTTATACATCAAGATAGTAAAGTTAATCAATTTTTTTATTGAAAAAACCCATGTCTTCATAGGGAATTAGACATAAGTGAGATCCATAGCGATGAAGAAATAATTCGATGTGATATCTTGGTTTTTACAGAGAATGGAGTTAACAATCAGTCATATGGGTCTATAAGTAAAGAAAAATGTAAAACATGGGAAAATATAATGACTATACTGAGGATAAGAAAAACATTATTTTATGATCATAGTTTGGAAAATATCATGGATGAAACTATCTTAATGGAACTAGAAAATGATTTATGTGTGGTAAATAAGGTCATCAGGTAGTTAAATTCTCAAGTGATTAGAAAAAGATACATAAAGATTCAAAGGATAAATGAAATTCATCAACCACACTTTAATGTTTCAAGTGAAAGGAAACTAAAAATAATGATATCCAATGGCTTAATTTGAGGGTTATGGTTGATGATTGATGTAAAAAACTGACTGAGGAAAAAAATAGAGGAAAATAATATCTGATCACTAAGAGTATTTTGGATTATAATAATGATGTTTTGAAATGTACAATTATCATATACTCTAAAGGATACAATGTTTTATTTTATTACAGATCCCTCCACCATTTCATTTCTGAAAACTTTTCTATGGGGATTGTTGTATTACCTTAACAATTAGATACCGAGTTAACTGTGAAAAATGATGATGGCACAATGGTCACATCACATTTTTATAAATATTATAAGGTTTAGTTTTGTGTGAAAATGCTTCCTGAAAATCTTAGGATCCTTCCTTCGGTGGATTTGATGATATTCTTAGCATGTATTGGATTTTTATCTATGTAGATAATATCAATTTCAATGTAATGGAAGTAGAATTTTATATTATGGATGAATCTATGGTCATATATATATGAAATGATGAATATTTCATTCCATTAGAATTTTTTTCCATTTTATGGGTCTTTATTCCTATAAGTGAAGGTTACCTATCTCTAATGGTTGTGGAGAGACTCACCATTAAGAATACACCTAATTTAATGGAGTTTATTGATTTGTTTCAGGAATAATTTCTCGGTCTTCCATCGAATATTTACATTGAATTTATTAATGAATCCTTATAAAATGTACACAGTTCAGTTTTAGTAATTGAAGAATAAAAACAAAGAGAATCTCACATGGGATTCATACACACTAGTTTTTCACATTGGGTTACACCTGTTATATTGGTTAAGAAGAAATATAGATCAAGTAGACTCTAAATTAATTATCAAGAACTTAACATGATCACAATCAAGAAAAAATATCCTCTTACCTCCTTTGATTGATTATTCGACCATGTACATGGTGCTCAATAAATTTACAAGATTTATCTTCATTCTAGATATCATCAATTAAGGTTAAAAGAGGTGGATATAATAATGTCTCTATTATGAACATGCTATAGAGACTATAAATTTTTAGTGATGGATTTTTCTATTACTATTTCCCCCGTTATCTTAATGGATCTAATGAATAGTGTATTTAGATACTATAATTATCAGTTTGTTGTAGTCTTTATAGATGATATTTCTGTTCTTTGGAAGACCAGGGAAGAACCTGAAGACCACTTAAAATATTTAATGAAGACCCAATAAAAAGAAAATAATTATGAAAAAGTTACCAAGTGTAAATTTTGGCTTTAGAAAATTTCATTTTTGGTTCACATATTTTCAATATTGGGGATATTTATGGATCCAGAAAAGGAAGGTGTTATCTAACGTTGTCCTAGACCAACAATGGTAACTAAGTTCCAACATTTTAATTGTTTGGATGGATATTATTGATGTTTTTTGAATAATTTTTACTGATTATCTAATCCACTAACTAGGTTCACTCAGAGAGAAGATATGTTTGTGTGGATAGAGGAATGTGATTTGAATTTTAAAGAGCATAAAAAGGTAAATCAATGAATATGTATATATACTAACCTATAGTGGTGGGAGGTTTGTGATCTACATATATGAATCCCTTTAGGGAATGGGATATGCTCCCATGAAATATTATATGGTGATAGATTATGCCTCATGAAAATTTAAAATCCATGAGAAAAATCAATCAACTAATGGTTTGTAGTTAGTTTCAGTATTATTTTGATTGAAGATACAGAGGAAATAGCTTTATGGAAAATGGATTGATATATATAATGATCATAAAAATTTTATGTATATTATCACTCAAAAGGAGATGAATATGTGCCAAAGAAGATGTCTGGAGTTCGTTAATGATTATGACATCTCGATTCATTACCACCCTTGGAAAGAGAATAAGGTGGAAGATGCATTGAGGAAAATGGAAAATGCTTTCTTATCTGTGATGAGGATAAAAAAGGATCCAATATTTACAGAGTTGAAACAAATGGATCTAGAAATTTTTAAGCATAATATAAATCCAATATTTTTTAAAATGAATGTCCAACCATATATAAAAGTGAATATTAAGGAGGTGTAGAAGAAATATGTAAAACTATAAATGAAAGTGATAAGTGTTCTTGAATTCAACATTGATTTCTATAAAGTAATATGTTTTAGGAATGTTGTTCTTATTCCCCCAATACCATAATTAATGAATGAACTATTGGATGAGGATCATAGGTCATCATTATCTATTTAGTATAGAAACTGAAATATGTATAGAGACCTAAAGTAGTATTTCTAATGTGATGGAATGAAGATTGATTTCACTGAATATGTCTCTCAGGGATTTGGATTTCAGTTAATTATGTATAAGATATAGAAGTATATGGGGAATTTACAACAATTACCCATACCTGAATGGAAATGAGAACAAATCGATATAAACTTTTTTCAGACTTTCTAGAACATCTAAACGATATAAAGTTATATGGGTTACTATTGACCACCTTACTAAGTCGGAACACATTTTTTCTATTAGAGAATATTTCTAACATAATTATATTTCCATGATATATATACTAGAAGTGGTTAGATATAATTTAGTATAACTTTACCTTATATATATTTCATATTCTAGGTTTACCTCAATGTTCATGTGATGTATTAAGTAAGCCCTAGATATAGATTTATGTTACCTCGCTTCTTATCATCCTCAGATAAATGGTCCATCTGATAGGGGAATTAAAAATCTAGAAGAAATGTTGAGATATTGTTTTATGGAATTCAATGTTGGTTGGGATCAACACCTACCTTTGGTATAATTTTCTTAGAATAATAGCTTTCACTCGAGTATTAAGATGTCTATTAATGAATACTTATATATAAATAAGTGATTAAATCCAACATGTTGGGTTGATGTTGGGTAAAGAAATCTATTAGTACCAAATCTTGATGATGAAATTTCATATAAGGTTAGATCTATTCAGTAACACATAAGAGAATATTAGAGTCGACAAAACATTTATGAGGAAAACCGAAGAAAATACATAGAGTTTGATGTGGGTGACACAGTGTTCCTATGAATATCTTTTTGGAAGTGAGTAATGAGATTTAGAAAGAATGTAATGTTAATCCCAAGGTATATCTGTCCTTTGGAAGTGGTTGTTCATGTTCAAAAGGTAGTATATGGATTCACGCTTCACCAAAATATATCTATGGTTCATGATTTGTTCCATGTATCACTCCCAGGGTAGTATGTTCCGGATCCTTCACATGTACAAAACTCATATGTTTTACCACCAGATTAAGATATTTCATATTAAGAACAACTGATAGAGATTCAAGATCATAGTAAAACTATTCTATGAAACAAGACCACCCAATTAGTTAATGTTTAATGGAAAACAACCAATTTGGGGATGCTACGTCAGAACATGATGATGTGATAAGGCAGAGGTATCCTCATCTATTTGTGTGACAAATTTCGTGGGAAAAATTCATTTTAATGGTTTTAGAATGTAATACCCATATGTTTTTAAGATATATATTTTAAAAATTTTAATTCTTCAATATCTTGCAATGTACAAAATCTAGAGTTTAAACGAAACACCAGATTCCATTAGTAAAAAATGTCCATTTTATACAAATCATTATGTTGGAGGGAATAAATATGAATCAATAACATTGGAAAATATATTATGAATTCATTGGTTACCCATTATTTAAAAATAAAAAATAAAAAAAATATACATAAAGGAATTATTAATATTTTTTATTAATAAATTGTGTTAATTACTATTAGTAAATAAAATTAATTGAATATTTAAGTTATATTTTTAATAAAATATTTTTAATATTCATCCAATATAATTTTTAGTCATTGTATTTGAATAATCCCTATTTTATTCATAGAAACCTATATTTTGGTATTGGGTAATTTTTCGCCTCTTAATGGGGAACCCATTTTGAATTAAAATATTGAAACATCAGTAGTTTTTAAATGATAACATAAACTTATTATTTGGAAGTGGGATATAAAAATTTACTTTGGTGGAATGTTTTATATTTTTCTGATAACTTTCTTATTTTGATGAATAGTAAAAATACACAAAATTATAATTGAAAAATACTTTTTTCAACAAAATAATTTATATAGTTATATTATATAATGGTTTTAAAGTATAAATGAATTTTATTTTTATTAGTTAATATAATTTGGGTCATTGGAAATAATTTTACATTTATTTAAGATGTAAAATCAATTCAATATTTCTCTTATTTTAACTTCTAAAACCTGTTTTTTCTCATTTCAACAACATGTTTAATATTAAATTTAATTATGAAACTTCAATTTTTTGAATTTTTATAAATTGATTCCATATTTGGAATCAGTGGGTCCAAATTATGAAAATATATTACTTTTATTTTTGGTAATTAGGAATAGTTACTTGAGTAATTTTTTATTAATACAATAAAAGGTTAATAGGGTATTTAAGGGTAAAAATAATATTAATAAATTATCCTAACACTTCTCCTGATATAATTGGATGTGTTTGTTACAACCATAATAATCCTTGTGTGGATATTTTTATTCTTTATATTTAACTTGGATGAGATTGGGACAACTAATGTATTTTAATTTATGATAAGGTAAAGACATCTTAGTCAAATAATTAATAAGTATATAATTTCAATATAAGGTTATAAAGAATTTAAATTAGATTTTAAATAATTATTATAAATATAATTTTATTTGGTTTATCATGGATATTTATTATTAATTTTTAAGAAATAAATAATTAATTTAAATGTTAATCAAAAAATGGTGTTGTAATTATTTTAGTAGTGGGGATATATAATAAATGTTATTATAAATATTAAAATACATATAATTTTACATAATTATTGAATAAAAATAATTTTATAGATTACATTGAACTCTTAGGTATATAATAATATATATTTTTTCAAATATAACTTATTATATTAATATGTTTAAAAATACATGAAACACATAGTGTCAAAATTGACTCTATTAATGTTGTAGGAATACAACATTTCACTAAGTCATTTAAAAATACTAAAAAATATATAACAAATATCCTTTAAATGGTGTTAAGGTTATAAATTATTAATTATGGTATAATTAATATCAATTAATTAAACATTACAACCTTTTAATACTAAATTTTGTTAGTTTAGTTAAAAAAATAGGTTAACTAAGAGTTAATTAAAATGATAAGGTTTGCAATAATTATAAAACATGTAAAAAGATTATTGGATGATGAGATTAAAAAATAATATAATCTTATATTCAAATAATTTATCTTTTTGAAGTATTTTTATGGGTATTTATTTTAATAATAATTTATATTTTTGGATATTTTAAAAGTGCACCTCACTTCATATATAAAATGGAACCTATTACCTGAATTTTTCACTTAAAATTGAGCGTTAAATCTCAAACATACCCTAACAATTTCCCTTATAAACAACACTAGTATCATTATAGATGTTATGGTATTCTCAAAAGTCCAACTCTAGTTCCCTTAAGAGTTGATCTAGTCGGAGATCGCTGAAGAAGAGTTAATCTCCTTTACCAATTCATTCAAAATTATTTCATTTTAAACTTTCAATTCTAATTTAGTTAAATTATAAAGAAATAAATTAAATATAAATTATATTAAAATAATTTAATATTATTATTGGTCAACCATATTAAACTTTCTATCCATCCTACAAAAACAAAACCACCATTCATGCGAACATATGGACTACCGTCTCCACACTATGGTGTAATCTATTTTTCACCACCACATTACATTGATGGGTATAACGATTGAAATAATAACTATATATGATTATTATAACATGATATTTATTATATAAAAAAATACATACCACCCAATTTTGTACCATTTTACAATTACGGGAATGATATCATCGCTCGTGCGTATGTTTGACCTATTGTCTCAATGATGTGATGCGATTCATTTTACATGATATCCATTAAATTATATTATATAAATGTGTAGAATGAATAAATATTATAATTATTATATTATCATCATTATGAAAATTATATAACAAAAAAATAATAATAATAACAAAATGTTATTCAATAAAACATGTATAAGAAAATAAAGTAGTTAATACACAAAAGATGAGTAATAATGAAATATTATCAACAAAAATGTCCTATAATGGCCATATATGAAATCATAAAAATTAATAAGATTCGGTAAAAAGTTACTAACATCCTTTAAAAACTTATAGAAGTGGTTTGGATACATAAAAAATAACCCAGACCTAAGGTAAGGGATAATTTCAAAAATTTATTATTTTCCCATATTATTTATACAAAAGTATTTACTGGTGTATATTTATCTTCTACATTCATGTTTTATATAATTTAATTTTAAAATATTATTTCAATTATTCTACAAATTTTTAAATTCAATTTTAACCATTTGTGAAATTTTTCTAAATGGTATGAATAAAATAATTTGTCTTTTTATTTATGAGGTACTTTTGGACTTACCTGGAAAATGTATGAGAAGATTGTTTTTTTAACTTATATATAATAAATAGACTTTTATTCTATCATGATTACTTATTTCCTTGAGTAATACCTTCAAATATAAAATTTCATTTTAAAATGAAATTTTTTATTTTTAATGTCGTAGGATATTTGATGAAAATAAAATTCTTTTGATGAAGAACATATATTTTCCCCAAGAATTATTCTCTTTTGTTAAATAGAAATTATTTTCCTTATAAGATATCATTATTTAATCTAATTTATGTATTAATGGGGATATTTTTCAAGTATACTATCCCTATTATTTCTATGGTTTATTTAATCTTATGGTGGAATGATATTTATGAAACCCATTTCTTTTTCATGGGTTATGATATGAATTAATGATTATTATGTAACCCATTTCATTCCAGGGTTTATGATATGATCTATGTTGTTATGGAACACATATGTATGGTTTTCATTATTTGAAGGACGGGACCTATATATCCCTCTAATTCATTGGTTAAATATTTATATCTGATGATACAGATACGGTTGGAATGGGAAGTGATATCGATTCCGTAATAATGGGATGGGACAGATTGTAAACCTAGTTCTGTAACATTGGGATAAAACGATGAGTGAAATCACTTCAGTAATGGATTTCTTCCACTATAATGGTCCTATAAATGAGCCTTGACTGATATTAATGATTTTTTATGATTATATGTATGCCCTAAATTCTGTGTCTTATGTTATTCCCATTGTGAATTTGTTCATTGATTCTTTATGAACATTTATGATTTATCCCATAAAATAATATCATGATATTTAATATATGGGGTAATATTTTTCAAAAGTTATATTCTTATGCATTTTGATTATGATATAACTAATAACTCCCTTGTTTACAATTACAGAGAATTTGAGCACACCCTTTATTATCGTTTCTTTTCCAAAGGAAATGATGAATGGTATTAAGTATAATGTGTCCAAAAAGGGTTATAGATATGAATAAATAAGTGTTATATACTATAGGTGTTTTATAAACGAGTTTTTTATGATTCCCATTTTACAAAGACAGTAGAACATAATGGTCCTCATGTGTTGTTAAAATTAAGTTAATATTATTCTAATAAAATACAATATCCATGTCTGAAAAGTTGGGAAAATTACATCTAGGGCTATAATTTCATTTCTTAACAAATATAATAACCTTCATACATGTTTAAATTCACATAAATAGCTTCTCACCAACTTGTAACTTCATTTATCACTTATAATTAATATTCTAAATTTTATGTTGACTCAGAGTTGTCTTCATAAACTAGTAAATGAATCTATCATTTTTACTATTTCCTTAGCTATATCAAGTTTCAATAGCCTTATTTGTCCAAACATATACCATAATATTTGAATTATACTCTTATTTATATAGAGGACTTCATAGGGATCCATATGAATTCTTAGTTGAATGCTATTATCGTAAAAAAAACTCAACCTAAGTAATTTTTTGATCATTGATATTCAATTACTAGGTTATAATTATCATATTATAATAAAAATATTATGTGCTTTTTTAAGCATGGTGTTCTATTTCATATATGATACTAAACATAGTTTTCCTATTTTTAAATATTAGGGTGTTATAGTGTCCTCCTTTTAATAAATTGTTTTCTTTCAATATGAACCTTTTCATGATAGTTAGTTGTTTAAAATTAAAAATCATTTTTTTTGAAAATCGATAGTATAAAAAGTATTAATATAATGAAGTACTATAAATTAGGGAATAAATATGAATTCCTTTTGTAATAACAAAAGAACTGGTTTCTAAGTAGGAGAACATTTGGGTGAAGTAAAAATATGGACATAGACATTAAATATAATTTTTAAAGACTAATAGAGAGGGACAGAGAACATTTTTAGATTGTGAACCCATAGTTCAGGTACAACATCATTCACATGTCTTTGAAACTCCTATATATAAATATAGATTTATTCTACATCTATTCTAGAACTATAAACACATATATCATAAAATATAATATTTAATTATAGGATTTTGGTATCTTAACTTCTTATATAGAGTACAATGAAAGGAAATAATTTAATATCAAAATATGATCTATGCATAAGAAAATTACTTAGTTTATTAAATGGTAGATAATGGAAATTCATCACAAAAACATAATCATCAACAATCATGATAAAAAAATGTGATTGGATTATAAATTCCTTTCCACTTAAGCTAGTATTGAATATTATGACCCATGGAAGATTAATATCAAATGAAACATTAAATATTATAGAAAAGGATATTCACAATAAAGCATGTCCAAAGTTAAAAGTGGAATAATAATTTTAAAAATTAAAAGGAGACTAGAGATCCCATACCATTTAATATTTTATTTCAAATCCTTAAAAAAACTATAGATGAAAAATCCATAAATGTTTCATGATTATTATATTCAAAATATCGTTGATAAAATTATTCAACAATATAATTAAAAAATTACCATAATTAAGAACATAAATCATTCCACTTTCTTACTATAACATTAAATGGTTCCATTTTCTTATTCCTTTACAACTTCTTCCTTCAAATATTTTATGTAATGTCTTCATTTTCTAAATTAAAACCATTACTTATAAAAACATATTCATCCTATTTTTAGATTTCCTCTTATGAAATTGATTTTCACAATTCCTATACAGAGTTAAAACATTTATCCACTTATGATACCTCAAGGACATAATTAAAGTTATTTATTTTATTTAAAAAATATTTATTTTTTCCTTGAAAATTTATTTCTATATTCCCTTTACTTCCCCACCTAAAATCATCATAGTAGTGAATGTTCACTCTAATGAGAACCATAGTGGACAAAGTCCGTCACGGAACTGCATTCACTCCCCTTTAAAGTCATGATTACCTTATGAGATATGTATATTTCACCAATTCATTTGATAGATATATAATTATAATACTTTATTCTACATAATTGAAATCGTAGAGATGTGTTCCATAAAATCATAAAAAATTTATCATGTCATAACATATGAGAAACTAATAAGTTTCATAAAAAATTTCATCATTGAAGAACTTGTATAAAAGAAATGGGTTTCATAAAATTCTTGAACTATTTAAGTATTTATATGATTTATATGCAATTTATTAAAATACCATTAATTTTATTTTTGACCCTATTCGTTTAAGATGACATTAAAGGCATCAAGACAAAGGAGAAATTTTAATATATCAAAAACAACTAATAGTTTGAATTGGAAACCAAACTCACATCAAATTTTAATATAATACTTTTAGACATCACTATTATGCCAAATTTATAAATAACATTCAAGGAACGCTATAAATAACACAAATTATATTAATGTTTTTATTTTTAATGTCATTTATCTTATTTTTTATATTAATTGAAGAAATATTATTTTTTTGTTGCATAAGACATCAAGGTAAGTATATATTCACTAAAAAATATAAATAAAAAACATTGATAATAAAAAATAATATTTCTTTAAAATTTATATTTTTAATGAATAATACAAAATCTTTTTCCATATGTCAATTTTTTAATGATAATAAAACAAATGTAATGACATTACTTACTTTTCATTACATAAAATATTATAATGGTCAAAATGATGTCCAAATGAACAAAATGTTGATCTATTTGAAGTTTGTGGGATTATTTATAAAATATAATCATATTATAAGATTAAAGAATGTTTTAGGGTTACTTTATAGCCCTTATAATAATACTTTTATAATTTATTAACCCATTATACCATTTCCATGGAAACATCATTTTCTTGGATTACTATAAATAATGACTAAAAATAAAATTTAAATATACACCCAATTTGGACCACATAATTCAACATATTGAATTTATTTTTAATTATTCAAAACACAAAATATTTAGAGGTTTATTTAAAATTAATCCTTCAAAACCTGATAAAAAAGAGTTTTTTGTATAAATGGCCTTTTATGTACAAAAGTGTTTTTCACCAAATTTAACAATAAACATTATTCTAATAAATATTATTTATTATTGAAAATATAATTGAACAAATTTAACTTTAAAACCATTTAAAATAAAAATAAAATAATTTCAATTTCATTAAAAAATAATGTTTTAATAAGAAACACTGTTTAACTATTCATTAGAATGTCAATCTATTAAAAAAGGTCAAAAATTCATATTATGTCAATATGGACATGATAATATAGAAAATTTTATATTTTTTTATAAAATAACAATTCAAAAATTTCTAGAAATTAATTATAACATTCTCTCACAAAAATAAATAAAAACCATTTTGTAGAAAAATATAGTTTTACAGAAGAAGATGACTTAACTAAAAAATGAGTAAATATTTTGTATAAATTAATCAATATATTTGTATTGATTCGGAACTTTATATATATATATATATCATAATGCGGTTATTCCTCTCCACACCTGCAAATCAATGGCTAGGTTATAATATTCATATTTAAATAATAATATTTCATTATTTTTGAGCTTAGTGTTGCATGTTGTATATGCTATCGAACATATTTTTCTAATATTATAAATATCCTGACATCATATTAGAAATATATTCATCAAATGATAGAAATTCCTGTAAACATAAAAAATAATGTAAATTAATGAAATGTAACTAGATCCAATCATGTTGGCTGATATACACATGGTGGAAATAGAATGACTAAATAGATTTTTAATAAGATCTAAAATTTTACAAGTGATAGAACATGTAAGGACAATAGAAATAAGAAAAAAATACATTATGTTTCGTTTCAAATAAATGGAACTCTTCTGAAGGATATTATAAATTTAAACAACCTCATGTGAGGCAGGGTTTCATTTTGAATTTAAGTGGAAATGATATTTGTAAACCTGAATTTAGATATAATTGACATTATACATTCCAGAAATTCAATCTTCCAATCCCAAAAATTTAAAGACATTATAACTCTCTGAAGGCCTCAGTTTCTGAGTCCTAGACACTCTATCTTTCACACTCCAATTCATAATATCTAGATGAAAAACAATGGCTCTTTCTTCCTCAATGAAATCAATCGATCATAAAATATCAGAAAAATTAATGTATTTGAAAAATGGTAAGAGATTTATAAAATAGAACATAATATAGAAATATTACTAAAATATATAGAGAGTACAAAAAATAAATAAGAATTTTAAAAACCTCATTCAATTAAAAAAAATATATTTCTCTCATGTGAATATTGTACATTTGGTCCTCAGGGTAGTTGTTCAATTTTTATACATAATTGCAATAATTGTGTTGGTCTTTCATTCGATTCAATTTAAAAAAATTGAATGTTGTAGTTTTATATTCTAATGGATCGGTTGTATTAAAAATGTTTCAATGTCAGTAATCAATAACATAATTCTTCCCCATCATCCGATAGATGAACTATTAGTACTAATCCTTTTTCATTGGATTTTCCCCATTTTCAAAGCATATGATAGTATATTCAATAGTACTATTATTGTATTTTAATCTTGTATAACTTTAATCTAAAAAACAATATTAAATATAATAAATACATAAGTGTATTACTATTTTCATAACTAAAAAATATTAGACTTTATCTCGACATCAATTTTTTCGATGTGAGAAAACGTTTCTAGAGTTTTAATTGGAAACACCTCCAATTGATAATATTAATAAAATTCTTAATGAAATGAAAGATAATATAAATTCTATAAAATATAAGGATTCTACATGAATTGAAAATGTGTTTGTTTTTCAAGATTATATTGATGTATTTTTAGTGTAATCTCATAGGTACCAACCCAATCATGATGTTTTATTCTCTATTGATATCATTGTTATTGAAAAACCCATTTCTGAGGCACCCTTTAAATGGTTTAACTCGAAGTAGTGGAACTATTGAATAAGATAAAAATAGTTCTTTGATAAGGGTCTCATACACCCTACTGTTTCATTATTAGACATACCATGTTTATTGGTAAACAATTTAGATGGTTCTATGAGTCATTGCAATGTTTATGAATAGGTTAATGACATAAATATAATTAAATATAATCATTTTACATGATTTGATGATCAGTTTGATCTACATTACGTAGATAAATAATTCTTAATGATCAGTTATCATTCCAATAACCATTAATTTAATGTTATAAAGTCTGATATAAGAAATATGGTGTTTCAAACAATGTATATGCACTATGTGTTCATAGTATGGAATTTTAGAATAAAAAACTATCCATATGTGCTATAGATATGGTGAATTGATTGTTAAAGAACTAACATGATAAATATAAAGTATATTCTGTTAATGATATCTTGATATACACTAAGATCTATGAAGAACATTAAAATGATAGATATATTATCCTAGAGACCCTATTAGAGAAGAAGTTTTAGGGAAATTTAGTAATTTTGAATTTAAATTCAACATGTATAATTTATTCACCATACTATCTATTATTAAGGATAATTTATGTAAGCTAAAAAGACAATGGGGTTTGATAAATTTATAGTTTTCTTGACTTTTCAAGTTACTATTTGTGGATTAATGAAAATTTTTCTTGATTATATAACTAGTAATCCAAGTTGAAATTTTAAAGTGTAAAATTAAAATAGTGAAAATAACTTTTTAGAAGAATTTAACATATTATAAATAAATGCATTATAATTAACATGATCACATGAGATGGATTGAGTTTTTAAACTATGTGAAGAATCAATTAAAATGGTGGGTTGTATCCTTATTCAAATTGAATAATATATATGTTATGCACCAAGCCTATTAAAGAGAAATTTGCATAATTTTTAAATGGATGAGAAAGAATTTTTATTGGTAAAATTTAATTTTGAGATATAATGATATTATTTAGGGAGTTATAAATATTAATTATAAATGGATAATAAGAGTTTGAAGTAAAAATTTAAAAATAAAGGAATTAAAATGTTGTAAAGAAAGATTGAAACTACTCAAGGATTATGACTTTATAATATATTAAAACTTTGGGAAGGGAAAAAATGTAGAAAAGGCAAGGAATAAAAGGGGTAAGGGAGATAAATTTATAATTAGGATAGAAAAGTATTTAAAAAGTATGTGTTTGGAAATGTCTAATATGGATGTTATTAAGGGTAAACATCATTAAATTTTCAAGTACTTTCCTAAAAAAATTATTAGCGTTGAAAAAAAATGATCATTAAAATGATATTGTTTTTAGAATAAATTCAAATATATACATTTTTGGAAGTTGATGTTCATCATCTATGATTACAGGGTTTTGAAATTTTGGAAGATATTATGTGTACAATCTCAACATTAATAGAAGAAATGATTCCTAAATGAAGCCCAGTGTATGAATATTTCTATAAACCATGGAAATGTCATAGTATATAGGGGTTTCTATGAACACTTTCAGTGGGATACCATGATGTGAGAAACAGATGAAAATTTTTCATCAGATTTGATATGCAAGTAAGAAAGGGATGAGTTAAATGTTCCAAAATTTAGAATCGATCCTATCCCTACAGTAACGTTGAAGTGGGAAATTATCAACATCAACTTTTTAATTAGACTATGAAATACATCTTGGTGAAATTATTTAATATGGGTTAACATGGATCATCATAAAAAGTATTACTATAATCAATAAATATGGGATGTTCAACCCTTAGAACATCTCATGATGATTTATTTTAATCAATTTCTGTGGATTCATTGTTCACTTCTATCAATTTTATCTGATTACGAACATCATTTATCATAAAAATATTAAAGTCGTATACAAAAAAATATGAACACTAATTAAATTTTAAGTGTCATTTAGCATAATTAGATGGTTGGGTATTATCAAATGACTATTAAAATGTTAGTCGAGATATTTTGTTTATACGCACATGACCGCTATGGAATCTAGGGCCAATATCTTCTTCTAGAATAATTTTCATACACTAGTATCTTTCACTCCAACTGTCAAATGGATTTTTATGAGTATTTTAATAGGAAATTGTTTTGTGCTTTTACATGTTGTGATTAATTCTAGTAAAGAAAATTTATTTGAATATAAATAGTTGGGAAGAAAACAAATAAAGCGTGATCAATCTAAAATCATATCAAGATAACTAAATTAAAATGAGAAGATTATTTTTATAAATTTATAAATGTCTTGTAATTATATGTGCGTGACTATGTTAACTTAAAGGTATAAATATTTATGGGAGAAAATGTTTTAATAGAATGGAATGATAATTCCATGGTATATTAGGCATTTTTATTTTTTTAAAATAATTTGAATTGTGGCTTATCATTGTGCCATGAAAACATTTCTCTCAAATGTTCATTACATCATAATAATCTCATTACTAATTATTTAAAATATATACGTAATGAATGTACACACCAATGATGAAAAATATATATCACCTGAATTTTTCTACGGGTAAGAGATTTTTTGAACTTATGAAACTAGAGAGAATGTTTATTGAAATCAAACATATCGATAGGAGAATTTACATTATATGTACAACAAGTTAGAAGGGGTGATGTTAGAGATTGAGTATTTAATAAGGAAAAATTTACAGAAAATGTTCCTGATTTAATTTATTTCTATTATTTAAAGGTTAAAATTATTTATGGGTGAAGGAAGGGATCAGATTATCCTATAAATAATTACAACCATTGTTATTTTTTCACCATAGTGGTATATCACATCTAAATAGTTACATTCACTAGAATAACTATGATTGGAAATATAGAACATTATAAAAAAAGTATAAATGAAACCAATTAAAATGATAACAATATGGGGGAAAGTAGACACATAAAAATAATAGAACAAAAATTTGAAATTATGGTGGATTGTTGTCTCCTAGAATTTGGAGACACAAAAACTATTATAAAATATAAATAAAAATTTAAGAAAACATTATAATTATTAAAGGAATTGTATGTAGCTTTGAAAAAATTGAGTAAATGAGTAATGAAGTAATATAATGGTATTTTTGAGGATTATAATAATTATTTAACCATTATAATATTATCCGACCATTAAAAATGGTAATAGACTATTAATATCATAATATTATATTGAAAGTATGATTTTTTTTATAAATTAAAAATGTTAATAAATTATTTTAAACCTTATAATTATATAAAACTATTTGAAAAATTAAAAAACTGAAAAAATAAAGAAGTTTAAATTTTGTTAGTGTTTTTATGAAATATTTTGTTTTTTTAATATGAATAATATATTAAAATAAATTTATAAATTTATTTTTAGTGATTAATATATTATATATATCAAATATCATTATAATAATTTAAATATATTTAATTACCCATCATATAATATTTAATTAAAAAATAACAATAGAGAATCTAATCACCCATATCAATAGCAATATTATTTATTCAAGTTAATTATCTTCGATAAATTATTTCATTAAATTGAAAAGATAAGATCTAAAAATTTATATTTTTAATTTTATAATATGAAATTAGTTTTTCGAATCATCGTGATTAATTTGTCTTTTGGTGAATATTTGATATTTTTTTGAAATTTTTTATTAATTTGTTAACAATAAAGACAAATTTTATATGAATATTTGTAATATTTAAAAAATAATCAATATATAAATTTATTTTAATAAATGATTAAAAAATTTTGAATAATTAAATTTAATTTAGCGAGTAAACTAATTCCTTTTCAATTTTTTTTTAATTTAAAAACCTATATTTTAAATTTTCACACATAAGTTATATTTTATTTTTCATAGAAAATATTTTTTTATTTTACACATTTGAAAAGTATCTCAAAGATTCAATTAGTTTTTTGATCGGTTTTAATGATAAATAAACCCCATTTTTTAATTATACATTAAAAAGTTTCATGGAAATCAACATTATTCAGTCTTTATCAAAAACTTAAAATAATCATCACATTATTCAAATCAATCATCCCTCATGGGTATATATTCACCCTTCCTCAAACCCTTTATATTCACTCTATAAACCCTTCTATATTTGAAATATATACCAAAATACATCTGTAAACATCCCCATACGCACCCCTAAGGCTTATTCTTAGCCATAAGACAATTCAATGATGACCATATACTTTTTCCAAAAGGTTGAAATGAAAATTGATGGGTAATGGATTCTAGGCCTCTTTTAGTTTTTTATTTTTGATCTTTTTTGATTAAAAATATTATATAACTATTGTTATATTTCATAAATGGTTTAATTCATTAGTATTAAATTCCTCTTAATTTATTAATAATAGGGGATCACCAATTATGTAACAGTCCGACATTTTTAGAAATATATATTTCTTCAAATTAATTTAATAATCTTGATATTTAGTGATTTTTTTGTCTTATAAGTGACACTGAGTTTATATAATGTCACATAAAACTATATTTTGTTTCTTTCATTACACATAAAACTGATTTTAGATTTCGTTTCCTACAACATCGAGTTAAACTGAAAGGTGACATATTATTAAAATATTATTACATAATAGTTATCACCTAGACATTGGAATGAAGAAATTGAATATTATTAACTAAAATACTAAAATATGGTCTACACGTGGTAATATAATAAATTCCTTGGCAGAAAATTTATTATAAATTAAATTAAAAACATTTTAAAAATAAAGTAAAATATTTTTCTGAAAAAATTATTTTTATCTACACAATAGATTTTTATACCAATAAATTAACAAAATATCTATTGGTTGTTTATATCAAGGAATTTTATATATTATATTTGAAATAATATTTTTAAAATTCATTCTATGTGATTTAAATACAAGAGATAAAAATTAGACAACTTTCACACTTAAATATATTTTGTTCAAAAAGTAATTTTGTCGCCTTTTATGGTGCATTTATTTTAATAATAATTTTTAAAACTTTTAGAATTTTATTTTTCATATAGAAATTTTTTTATTAAAATCAAATAAAAAAATCTCTTTGGATTAATTTTTGGGTTTTTTATGAAATCATTCCGTTATTGATGAATAGTAAAAAATTAATGCATTTTAATTAAAATGTTACTTTTTAGTTATGTTATATATTAATGTAAAATATATTTTAAATTGTTTTAAAAGATAAATAAGTTCATTTGTACTTTAATAAATAAAATTCAGTCCATGGAATCAATTTCATATAGAATTTGGATATAATAACATTTCTAACTTTCGATCATTTGTTTTTGTTCAAACCCAGATTTCGAATGTTTTGTTATAGGGATTAATTTTAAATTATTTCATTCAAATTTTCTACATTAAATTTGAAAAAGTTGATTCCATAATTTTAATCATATTAGTATATAATTTCTAATAAGGTTATCTTAAATTTTGACTAAAATGAATAGTGAATATGGTGAAAAATAAATATCACGATTAATGTAAAAATGGATTTACCGGTGCGGGGTGGTAAAAATAGGACAATAATAGTAAAAATGTCATAAAATATTAATATAATTTTACTAAATTAATTTATTTATACCTTTTCTATAAATATAACTAAAATATTTAGAGTGCTTTCCTCTTCCTTATAAAGAGGGCCCACAAAGTATGTTTTGTAAAAATAACAAAAACGTACTTTTATTACATTTAATACATATAATAACTTCATATAGGGACATAAAAACATATATTTGGTTATATATACCATTTTTTAAATAAATTATTTTTTTACCATAATAATTTTTGCTTAATTTTTAGAGATTCAATTAATTCATAAAATATTAATGACACACCAACTCAGTAATAATTTAGTTAAAATTGAGTAAACATAAAGGATAAATTTTAAAACGATAAAAATTAGATTTTTTCTTTTTTTAATGGTGTTTATTTACTAAATAAACCCTACCCTCCAATATTAATCAATTTTGGATCTACACACGGTAAGGGAGACCTCCCAATTGTGAATACTTTGAGTATTTATAAGAATGTGACACATTCTAATCTATAAAAGAGCACTCACTCAATCTGATTATTCAGAACACTCACGAAATTGGGGTTAAACAATCATTACCAAAATCAGTTACCAAATCTCCTCCCCTCATTATAGAGGACTTATTTTGGCCAGAAATTATAACGCTCTGAAATGATAACGCAAGAACCTTATATTCAATAGTAAACATGTGACACAACACCAACCCATAAGGTGATATAATACCTCAATACAATAAAATATGTTTAATATTTTAAATCATTTTTATATATTTTATATTTTTAAATTCATTGAATATCTAGTTGTCATGTGTTACACGCAAGAGAGACATTCTTAGAAAGATTACACTATACGTAAGACCAAATTTTAACAAAACAATAATATATTATTAAAATATTATTATTTAACATGGATAATTAGTTTTTGTGAATATAATTAACTATATTATGAAAATATATGGTTTATATAGATATAAAATTAATTCATTGGTTATAAATGAATTTAAATGAATATGAAAACCGTTTGAATATAAAAGAATACTATTATTTTCAAAATGTTTTTTACCCTAATTTATTTAATTAATAAAAATTAGTCTATGATATTAATGTAATATATATATATATATACAATTTATTATGTATAATATTTTTTATGTTCATCCAATATATTTGATAATCATTACCTAAGAAGAAACAAATATTACACTTAAAAACAATATTTTTATAAAAATAATTTTACTGACTTTTAAAAGAGAACCCTTTTTAAATCTTAATTTTAAATATTAATTGATTTAATATGTAAAAAAAATCATATATAAAAAATATACATAAAAATTAACTTTGGGAGAATTTTTGAAATTATTTGGAAACATGTGAATTTTAAATGAATAGTTAAATATTCTGACTCTTAGTTCAAAACAATTTGTTCAACTAATATATTTATAAGTTTACTATATTTATATTTTTTTAATTTTTAATTATATACTATTTTTTATCAATTATTATATTTTATGTATTTTTAATCAATTTTATTTTGAAATTGTCTATACAAACATTGCGAACTTTTAAACATTTTGACCGTAAATACCCACGTTGTTGTCCCATCCACATGATTAATTTTATATAACATTATGGGACTTATGTAATTGGGGTTTGGAAAAATGGATTCCAAATTTGGAATTATCATAATTAATAATTTATTATAAGGCTATTTTTTACCAAAATTATTAGTGAATGTAATTAAAATTCATTATAATTATTATGGTAAAATTAATCTTAATAAACGAATTAACATTTATCTAAGGGTCCCAAATGACATATAAAATTGTCAAAAAGACATTTTATTTCCATAATTATTCCATTAACCTTCCATTCTAATGTTTTTATGGGTTTCATGGCATTTCATTTCTAAAATCATGGGTACATCTATATTCTTTCAAAAATACCAAGTGAGTCATTTTCTGTCCCTATAAAAGGCCACCACATATCCCCATTCCTCACACATCAGAAAGGACATATGTTGGGAAAATATCTACCCAATATACTTCCAAAAATAACTCCCTTACTAATAGGATCATCTCATTTAGAATAATGCAATCCATGGAAGTTTCTTGGTACATACCAAAACATGTTACTCGATTAATAGGTAACATCTTGTCTCAATATATATAGTTTCATTTCAATTATCCACCCCATCAAATCTATTTATTCTATGATTATATAAAAAACCTAGATCATATATATACAAGGATATTTTTATGTAAATTTTTTACCTACACTTACACATGCCTCCATGTAATGGGTAATGAACATATTTTTAATGTGTTTGGAGAACTAATGCTTCCTGAAACAATGATTGTTTATTTTTCATTTACTACCTATCATTGCAGCCATTATGATGTAAAATATGTTTAGATATGTTATATATAATATTTTTAATTTATTTATTCTTATTTAATATTTTAATTATAATACTCTTTTATGATTTCAATCTTGTGTAAATATAATAATTTTGTTTGGGGAAGTGTGGACTACTACCCCCTCAAAGTGATATGACACATTAATGTAATACATTGAATATATAATGGATGGTTTTAATAAAAAAAATTATCAACTAAAAAATATATATTATATTAATTTTATAATATATAAATTTAATTTTTTTTATTCTTTTAATACATCAATGAAATGAAAGTACTGTTCATTGGTACGTATGACCTACTGTCTCCATGAACGATGCACTTCATTTATAATCTCCAAATATAATGGACAACTATAAATGAATATATACTAATTATATATGATAATGAAGTCGTGTTTTTCATTATTTAGATGATGAAAACCTAATATAATAAATGATTACAATAAATAAAAAGTAAAACTTACGTGAGAAAACTTGGCATTTAACACCCAAAATAGTGAAATTAGTGAATGTTGTTAACAAATGGGTAATAAAAAATTATATAGAATTAATATATGATATAATAAACATGATTAAAGTCTTAGTAAATGATAGTAAAATATTTTAAACCACAATATACGATTATAAATACCACACAACAAAAATAAGGTTATGGCAAAAAATTTCATTTGAATTTACATTCCATTGAGACATATTTGTTATTATGTACCTATTCAATTTTATTTGGTTTATTTACTAAAACCTAACGTATTATATCATGAATACCCTTAATCTCTTGATTATATAACTTATGTTTAATATTATTCCTTCATGGGGATTATGATTTAAATGTTTTGATATGGTATGGGACACATTGGCATGTCTAAAATTTCATTTCCCTTAAGATAGTTTATATGATCATTCAATAGTATTTGCATTAACTAATTTCAACAAAACATATTGTTACTTGGACTATACTGAGGAATTATTGAAAAACATGTATCTTTTATTCAATGTAGATATTTCGATAAGGTACATTGTTTATGATTTTGGGGAATACTTTTGATTGGTACGACACAGGTTGGTCCTAGTTTTAGATAGCCCCTCAATGCATCAGTACTCTCATGAGAAAAATAATCTGACAAATTAGATGGGATTTACCCTATATTTTGTAAAAAATATTTTCAAATTTCTTGATATTAAAGGTACCATGTTCTAGGAAACATGGATTCTAATAATTAAGCATTTCCCTTATTTAGATTTAGCTATTTCTCATCCATGAGATTTGGTGTCGACATATATATAGATACATTTAATTATCAGTTTATTTATTTAGATGGATTGCATATTAGTTTACAACCATCCCCTATTGATATTTATTTATCTATTTATTGGAATGTCATGTATTATCAGTTATTTAATTTTCTATGTGAATTTATTATCATTGATTCATTATTGCTTCAACATTAATTAACCTTACTGAGAATTTGAAATCACCCTTATTATGTTTTCTATCCCCATGATATGAAGAATAAATCTTTGAACAAGCATTAAATAATGTTGTTTGCTTCTTTTTATTATGTATCATGTCTATATTTCATATTTCCCAATGAATTATGGGTATCATTTATGTAATTTGGCTTTCAAAAACCACTAAATTGACAAGTCCTTCATAATTTGATTCCATGTAAACATTCCAATGTAATAAAATAATGCATGAGAACTAGGATTATAGGGCCAGGCTATTAGATTTGGAATCCATGGATGATTTTCAGCAACCATGGTAACTAGATTTAGAAAACATAGATTATAGAGAACAACCCTAAGATTTATATCGATGATAAGTATTCGTGAACATCATATATTTTTATTATGGTAGTGATTATGTGACAATTTCTAGTAATAAATCCACTTCTAGATACTACGTGTGGATGAGGTTCTAGAATAGACATACCTATGAGTAACAAACCAAACAAGGTGTTCAGGGCCTAACTCGGGGTTACCTTGTACACAAAACCAACCTTACTACATACCTAGTTTTACACCCTTAGGGGGTAAACTTAGGATATTTCACATTCTTTTTTCTACCATTATGAAGGATTTAAAGTTAAATTTTACCACAAAGTAACCAAAATTTTTGAATCTGGGATACTTGATGCATAAATTTATGTTATGTGCTATTTCACATTTAGAGTTATACAATGTTGAAAAATTTATGAGATAATATAGTATATACCATTATATAGAAATGTCTCGTGGATGGAATAATTGTATTAGTACTCCTGGAAAATGTATAGATTTACCTATTGAGGAATCAAATATAGCTCGTATTAGAATTGTGCTAGTTAGGATAAATTTGGGAAACCTTTTCAGGTTATGAAAAATAACCTTTCCCAAATGGATCAACCTATTCTATAGAGAGAATCTCATATACTGGATTGCTTAGTGCGGTAGAATCCCCCTTTGTATAGTAGGACTATGAATACAATTTTATATGATAAATGTATTAATTCTCATTAAATGATTTTTAATTCCTTTGAATGTAGAAAAAAGGAAAAGGATACACTTAGAGTCTATTGTCTCATAGGTGACACTAACTTGTGGTGGTCTGGGATCCAGAATACCAGGGGCAGATCAAATTAAAATCATAAAATGTATGAACTTAAATGATACATTCTTTGATAAACACATTCCTCATGATAAAAAATTTAGATAAAGAAGAATTTCCTAAGATTAAATGAAAAGTAAGAAGAAAGTGTTGTAGAGTTTGAAAGAACCTTTACCAAATTTTCCAAGTATGCTAGGGATTATTTATGGGAGATGGAGTAAAAGGTAAAACACTTATTATAAGGACATAGTCCATGTATCTAAAGATTTCTAGTCTCTCGAAACATTTCATTGTATAATGAAATATATTTATACGCTATCAATATGGAGAAAGAATTATTCAAGTCCTATGCATTCAAGGGAAACCATGAGAAAGAGATGTATTCTGAACACTATTAAAAGACAAATGAGTCAATGAAGATGAAGGGAATGAATGATTTTTCAGCATGTGAGAACTGTGAAAATAATCAACATGGTAGATGGTTGAATAGATTGGATGTATGTGTGAAGTAAAGGGTCCTAAGAAAAGAAATGAAAATGGAAAAAAAAGAATAAAACTAGTTAATGTCACAAATTCATGAATATGGGTTACTAAAAAAATGAATACCCCAAGAATCAATTGAATATATCTCAAAATAAGCTAATGGATAAAGGTCATGAATATGTTATTGACACCAACAAAGTGGAATGACAAATGTATTTTTTTATTTTGGTATAAGAAATATATTTTAAACTTATTTTGTGGATGATGTTTTCATCATATGATATATGAAACATGTAAGGATTATATTGTATTAACTTTTCATTATGTATTTGAGATTATATGTGTTTTGGTACCATGAAAAGTTATTCATTAGAATGTAAAACATTTTGGGGGAAAAAACCCCTAAACATGTTCTATATGTTGATATAATGATGAATAAATGATTAATTTAGACAAGTGATGACTACAATTGAATTTATTAATATGTTTTCGAGAAGTGGTCTATGATATCATTGATAGTGCAGACAACACTTTTTGATTTATGGAATATATCCCAGTACTTTTTTCCTACTTAAGGAGTAAGGAAAAATGTATATTTCCAATAAAATTTTATGGTAATTTGAGTTTTTTACATATTTCAAGAGGATACATGATGAGTTATTGACATTTTGGAATGAGAAAATTTAAAGATGATTCTTTTTTACTAAAGGCTAATGAAATGTTCATTATGGAAATTTAGTGAAATTATTTCTAAATTATTAGATTTTAATTTTTTTAAAAAGATAACTATTTATGAAATGATTTAATTTGATATTGAGATAAGGTTTTATAGATTATTTTACTGCTACAACATATAAGAATAAAAGTGGAAATAGTTCAAGGAATAATCAAAGGTTATTATTGTATGTCAAGAAACTAAAAATCACTCATATTTTTATAGATTGATAGAATTATGAAATTTTAGAAAAAAAAGTGTATAGAGATAATTTTTTTCCTATTATCATCATTTTTGAGGATATAGATGACATTTATTCATACCTATTAATTATGTTTTTGTGGTCTACAACTTTCTTCTGATCATGTAATCTAGATATCTCCATCATAACTTTATTGTTTTACTTTTTCTTCTATATTGATGTTTAAATTTCCCATCCATGTTCTCATACTAAGGGACCTATTTTTAATACCATTATACTTTCCATTCTCTCTTATTAATAAGAAGTGATATAAATTTGTTTTTAAGATGAAGGTCATTCCAAATTAGATTATTTTCATTCCCTATACTTCTGAGATCAATTTCAAATTGTAAATAATTAATTTAATTAAGGTGACGAGAATGTAACACCCATAAATTCTAAAATAAAAACCTTATATTTAAAATCATGAATGACATACAACACTATAGATGTAAGGAGATATATTACCCTGATACATTTGTAAATATTTACTATTTTAAATATATTTGATATATTTTTTATTTTGAAATTCTTGCAACACCCATTTACTTTGGGTTACATGAAAGAGAGAATTTCTTTGAAAGCTTACACTATACACAAGACAAATTTTTATCCAAACAATAATATATTATCAAAAAATTATTATTTAACCGAGCCCTTAAATTAGTGGTTATGAATAAAATTTATTATATTATGAAAATATATAGTTTACTTAAAAATAAAATGAATTCATTGGTTATAAATTACGAATAAATGAATATAAAAATAGATTGGATATAAAAGAAAATATTATTATTTTCACACATCTATTTTTCTATAATAGATTTAGTTAATTGAAATTAGTGGGTGATATTAATTCAATATATATATATACATATCATATGTTCAATGTAATATTTTTTAATTTCATCCAATATATTTGATAATCATAATACAAGAACAATTCAAATATTATACTTAAAGCATACATTTTTATAAAGGCAATTTTACCACATTGTAATGGTGAACTAATTTTAAATATGAATTTTTAAACTATGATTATATAATAGTTCAAAATAAACATGATTTATGACATATAAATATAAAAATTGTGTTAGGGAGATTTTTTTGATATTTTCCAAAAAAATATCATTTTTAATGAATTGTTAAAAATAACAAATTTTAGTTCAAATCAATATTTTAATCTAATTTATTTATAAAATTAAATAATATTTTAAATTTTTTTAAAGTTTAATTAGATAATAATTTTTTAACTAATATATTTTATATCATTTGATTCAATTTCACTTTTAAATTGACTAAAAAAACATAGCATATGTTTATATATTTTTACCTAAAATCCTCGTATTGTCATCCAGTGTGCGAGATTATATTTAAATTATTTTCTTCCACATCTATGATGTTAATTTGTAAAAATAGTTTCCATATTTCGAATCATAATAATATATCACTTATAATAATAATAAAATGACCAAAATTATTAGTCAAAGAAATAAAATTTATTTATAATTATTAGGGTAAAATTAATCATAATTAAGGAGTAAAACTTTATCTTAGGGGCCCAAAGGACCTAGAAACTTGTCGAAAACCCATTTTGTGTCCATAACACACCTATTAAACTTCCATTATTGATTTTTTAATAATTGTTTTGGTACAAATGTTTGTACAACTAACTTATTTTTAAAAATACCAAGTGATTCCTTTTCCTTCCCAATAAAAGGCCAAAACATCTCCCCATTACTCACACCTCTAAAACCATTTTTGTTAGAAAAATATCTACCAAAGCCACATTCTAACATCCCTCCCTTCTTCCTAGAATCTTCACTTTTAGTAGAACAATGTCCAAGAATCCTTTTGGTAAAAACCTAAAGAAGTTACCGGATTTAGAGGCAACGTCTTCTTTCAAGTTCTCTAGTTTCATTTCCATTATCCTTCACTCCAATATATTTATTTAATTATTATATAAAAAATTGTATTCAGTATACACTATGATTTTTTATGTAAATAATTTTACCTACACTTGCACACACCTCCATCTGTTGGGTAATGAACTTATTGTTTCTCCGTACATTGAACTACTACCTCTCGAAATGATGACTGGTAGTTTTTCATTTACCACATATCATGATGTAAATTATGATTAAAAATATATTTATATATGTTATATATCATATTTATAAATTTTTTATACTTTCATTATTTTTATTTATAACATAACTTTATGCATTCCATCTTTTGTAAATATGATAATTTTTTGAGCAGATGTAGACTACTGCCCCTTCAAAGTGATATTGCTCATTCAATACATAAATGAAATTTATAGAGGACAATTTTAATAACAATATGTAAAATATATAAAAAAAATATTGTATTGGAATTATAATATACACTTGTATCATTTAGTTTTCATTATTTTAGTAAAAAATAAAACGAGGGAAGCATTCACGCATACGTTTGACCTACAGTCTCCTGGAATGGTGCACTTCGTTTCAAATATCCCAATATAATGAACTAAAATAAATACATATATAATGATTATATATGATAATTAAGTCATGGTTTACTTTATTTGTTTGATGAAACTATGATCTATTTAATGATAACAACAAATAGAAAGTTAACACTAACTCAATAAAACTTGGAAATAAATATCCAAAATACTGAAATTAATGAATGTTTTTAACAAATGGGTATTAAAATAATATAAGGAGTTAATATATTATAATATAAAAATGAGTATTGTTATAGTTTAAGTTAGTAACATATTTTACATGACTATACAAAAGGATAAATACTACCCAATAAAACGAAGGTTAAGGTAAGTGATTTCCCTTCAATTAAATTATTTTGATGTTTATTTTTTATTATGCAGCAATTAACTATTATTTGGTGTATTAACTAATATATATAATTTTATATCATAAATATACATAATCTTGTGATATTGTAAGTTTTATTTAATATTATTTTCCTTCACAGTGTTTATGATTTAAATTTTTCAATGTGGTATGGGACCCATTGGAATGTTTAAAATTTCATTTCCCTCAAATTTGTTTTTATGATCCTTCAATGGTATTTAAATTCATAAATTTTAAAAAACCATGTTATTTATTATCCTCCGAAAGAGAAATAATGATGAATCTGTATATTTATTCAACATGGATATTTTGATAAGCACATTGTATATGAATTTGAGGAATACATTGTCCTGGTACAAAATGGGTGGGACCTAGTTATAGATAGTCCCTTTATGCATATGTAGTCTTATACGATGAATCATTTGGCCTAATCTGATGGTTTTTTACCCTATATGATATAAACCTTTTTGTGAATGGTGTTGATGGTAAATGTACCTTGTGCATAAGAAATAGAATGTATAATAATTAATAACATTCCTTATTTAGATTCAGTTATTATTCATTCATGATGTTTTGCATCGAAATATCTATAGATACATTTAATTCTCACATTATTGATTTTTATTGAATGGTTTTTTATAAACTTACCATATTGATATAGACTTATATAGTAATTAGAATGTAATGTGTTATCGGTTATTTTCCATTCCATGTTAACTTGTTCTCATTGATTTATTATTGGTTCCCCTATAGAAACCCTTAATGAGCATTTGACTCACCCTTATCATGTTTCCTTTACCCATTTTATGAATCAGATATATTTTAATAATAGCTCATGTATACTATTTATTTCTTTATATTGTCTATAATGATTTTATTTCATATTTCTTAATATATTATGGGTATCATGTATGTAATATGGAAAGTCTTTAGTGTAAACCTATGGAGAATACCTGACGAAGTTGTAATGTTATTAACCATGCATCTCTATTTGTTTCCTCCCCCAATTCAATTATTATTATATCATGGTTATATAAAAACTCCAGTATATTATATTTACTAAGATGATTTTATGTTAGGTTTATAACCTACAACTACATAATCCTACATCAAATGGGCTTGGAAATCATCATTCGTGTGAAAGAGAGACTACTACCTCATGAACTAATGCCAATCGTGTGTTCCATTACTGCATTTAGGGGTTATGTGTAATGATATAAAAGTTTTTTATATATGATATATTTGAAATATATGGTGTTTTTATTATTTTATAACCATCATATCACCCATAACTTTTTACGCCCCATTTTTTGGGAATATGATAACATTGTTCATGTGTATGGAAGACTACCTCCTCCCAAAGTGATGTGACTCGTTTAGGATTTATTGAAATGTATTAATGTTGGGTTTAATAAAAATTGGTGAAAAATATTAAATTTAAATGCCTCTAGAATAATAATACATATATCATTTACTTTTCATTTTTTTAATCTTATAAGAAAATTAAAAATCAATGCTCATGCACACGTACAACCTACCGTCTCCATGATTGGTGCATTTCATTTATCTATCACTACATTATATGGATTAATCTAAATAAAAATATTATGAATATATATGATATTTTTATCGTGATTTATATTATGAATATTACTGAACCATGATTAATGTACCAGTACCAGACATATAATAAATTCAAATATACGTTAAAAACAAATTGGTTATTAACTGATATGTAACCTTAACAAGGAATTGTTAAGAAATGGTAAATAAAAGTTCATAGTAATATTATTTCTGGAATGATGTATATGAATATGGTTCTATAATATATGTATAATAAACATATATTAGTTATGAAGGAGGTTTGAAATAGTATGATGGAAACCAAGGCTTAAGGTAACGACTTCTGATCTCCATTTTTATTTCTATGATACACATGTCATATTACCCACCTATTTCATTTATGAGGGGAATATACTACCCATGAATATATTTTATGATGATTACAATTAAAATAATATGTATTTATATATCAATTTTAGGATCTCTCTTTCGTAGGGTTTATAGTTTAAAATTCACCATATCGGTAAGGGAAATTTGTCTAAATTGGTCTTTTTTGAGAAATATGTTATGTCATGCCCTAATATACTTCCAGAATGAGTATATAAAGCCACTTTGAAATGTATTACCATGAATTTATTGTTTTTAAGGATATTTTATATCATTATTTTATGGGATTTTTTGTTCCATGTTTCCAAAGTGGTAATTATATTATGTTATAATGTCATAATTTATCGAAATTTGTTTATGATTAAGTCACCACTATTAAAATAACATGATCTAACTCTTGTTAGTTATTCTAAATATTCTTATATAATGTTTATTAATGATATCATATAGTAATGGTTCTATTATTTTAAACTTTGATACTTATTATAATTAATATAATTTTGATAAAAATCTAAATTAATTTCCATTTCATTCATAAATATGTTTTCTTCCAAAAAATTGTATTATGAAAATGTTTGAAAAGAATAATATTAAATGAAATTTTTTGTTAATTTACATGTAAATGGATTTTAAAACTTTTTCTATTTAAATATACTTTTCAAAGTAGAAAATACATTATTTTCCTGAAATATTTTAAATGATATTTAAAAATTATTTTCCATATGAAATGAAATTCATTGGTGATACCTACAACTTACTAGGGATATTATTCAAGGATAAAATTCATATAAATTATCTTAATTGTTTTATGTTTTTGTGGAATGATATTTATGAAACCCTTCTTTTTTCCATCAGTTATACCATGATTAAAAACATATGAAACCTACTTCATTTCATGGGTTATGCTATGATGAAATGATTATGAAACCTGTATCTTTTCCAATGGTTATGATATGATTAAATAGTTATGATAGACTTATAATTAAATTTGTTACTCTATGATGAATTATTATGATCATATGGAATCCCTGTGTATGATTTTTAATGTGACATGTGAGAAATTGTTTTCCATCTAATTCCCTGAGTAATGATTTTTATCTTATGAGTTGAAAATGGGAAACAATCAACGAGATAGATCCATGTTAAAAAATAGGTGAATCATGATCCACTATATTGGGGGTATTATTAGTTAAATTTTATACATGAAATGGTTTTCTGTATTTATGATAGTTCCCCACTTTTACTGCAGGAGCTTATGGTTCATGATTAATTTACGATTATTTCACTCCCTTATGGTCCTTTAATTCTGAAATGGTAATGTTTATATGCCATGAATAATGTCTATGATCTTGGATAGGTTAGGTATGAACAACATAATTTATGATCAATAACATGTAACCTTATTCTTATCATATGTTTTTATATAATCATATATAAAAATATCTTATGTTTAACCTTTTTTGAGCATCTAACCTCACCCTTTCTTATGTTTCATACGCCATGTTATGAAGAATGGGTGTGGTTGGTTAATCCTTAAAGGAGTACTTTGTGAGAAGATATTTATCAGACATGTTTAATATATTTTACCAAATTATAATATTATGTTTATTGTTTTAATGGAACTAAACTATTATGGTCCTCCTGGATTTGTTTGTGTAATGTATTGAATATTCACCTAAAAAGATTTAATATCGATGTTTGAGAATCCATTTTTATTATAGGTTGATTAAATGGAATGGTTTAGTTACCTCATAGAATCGTGGATGATATTTATTTAGTGATATCCATAGGGACATTTCTATGGATATTTCTAGGGATATATATATATATACAACTCTAAAGACGAGTTAAAGTATAGAAAAATATTCTAAATTTTTTGTAAAGGACAGAGTGAGTGGTTTCATGAAATTACCACCCTATTTATATACTATAATTGGATGTGGATTTGGAAGAGATTTACCTAGGGTTATCATATATAAAAACATCATATTAATCTAGAATAAATCATGAATTGGTTCATGACAATGCGCCTTGTTGCACACAAGGTTTGAAACTCCTAGGGGATATGCTCTGGAAATTCACATACACTTTATGAAGCATCATGAAGGATTTTAAATTTATGATTACATTTATTGACATAGGATATGCCTATGGTTTCAAATTTATAAAATACTCTTATATTATTTTGACATCCTATAAGTGATTTTTTATGATTTGGTTTCTTTTCAATGATAATCGTCTCTCAAAATTTTCATTTGGTATTAGTCGATGGGTGGAACCCTAAGGAATCATGTCAATGATGGGTGTGATCGAAGAATTACAGATGAATAGAAAAATTGGTTGATTACAAGATAAAAGGATATTGTGATAATGTCTAATTAGTTTTCAAAGAACATGATTAACAATGGGCACCATAACCAAAACTTAGTGTCACCAAAGAAGTGAAAAATAACATTTTGAATGATTTTGGGTAGCGTAGACCATTATGGAAAATAGTTTCATCTTTATATATGTCAAGAATGTGGGAAGAAGTACACACATGAATGTCTTGGAGGAACAAAAATTTGTTTTTAGTGTGGAAAAGAAGGACAAAATTAATAAATTGTTGAGGAAAAATAAAAAGTTTAGTTATCATAATTGATTTTAATTTTTTCCATTTTAATTTATTATCAAAGAATAGATATTTTAAACATGGAAATTATATTCATTATTCAAATTTATGTCCAATGGGTAATTCTTAAAAAGAAAATTTGGAAGGTTGTACATGTAATGGTTTTTATATTGATGATGAAGTGACTTCAGATGAAATATGAAGGGAATGTAGTATTAAGGAATTATTTGATGAATCATAGTTATTGTCTTACGGATGAGGTGGAATATCTATAATGATTATGTAATGGAATTTTAGAAATTTGAAATATCAAAAATAATATACAAAATGTTTATATTGAAATTTTTTTGAATAAATATTTTCAGGAATGCTTTAAATAGTACAACTGGACTTGAAAAGTGATACTGTGAATAATGGTTGATAAACCTTATAACATCTAATTGTATATTCCACTAATCTAGTGATCCAAGCTGGTATCCCATGATGCCTCAAGCGCACCTGCCGATACACAAGGGTATACAAAATAGAATCAAGTGTATTGGGTGTGATCTAATTTCCTAATTTCCACAATGTCAATAAAATAATTCTTTTTTGATAAATTATAAATTTTAAATGAGAAAAAAATTGATTTATCAGTGAAAAATAACTTAATATATTTTAAATTTTTTATAGTAAAATCTCAGTTAACATTTCGGAATATTCAATCGAATATTTTTATTTAAGACACTAAGATAGTGAGATATTATGAGTCTTGTAATTCCTCGGGGAATAAAAATGAAAATATTAAATATATTATATTAACTGCATGAAATTTATTCCAAATAGTTGAATAACTTCAAAATGACTCATAGTATCAGAAATAAAAAACCACTAATAGGTCTGAAATGCAGTGTTTACCCTAAAAGGGCAATAACAATTATGAGCATCACAGATTTAGATGCCTCACTCAGTAAAATAATTTATTTAATATATTTTATTATATTATTTTAATAGATAATTTAATATCTCCCAAATGGTGTGTCATATGACAAAACTGAGACCATTAATATATCCAAGATGTTGTTTTTTTCCAAGTTGGGGTATAAGATTTTTATACGATGGTTGTTTGAATGCCTCGCTCTTGAAAGGAACACTTTTTATATATAATTAATTATTTACTCGAATTTTTAATTAATTAATAATTAATATATTCCAAATGTGTGATGTGTGATAAATGTGAGATAACCAATGGGTCTAGAACATGAATTTTTTTCCTATGAATGTAATAATATTTTATTCATCAGATGTATTGGTTATTTCCCCAATTAAAGTGATTTTTTTAAATTAAATAACTAATTTAATTAATTAATTAATTAATCATCACTCTTAATTATATACCTAAATTGTGTGTTCCACCATTATTGTTACTCAATTGGTTTGGAAAGCTTAAATCTGAACCATTTTGTTGAACTAAAAATTATAAATGAATTTAGATGGGGAAATTAAACACTCTATAATCAATTTTTCATGATTAATGGATTAAAAATTGTAATGTAATTCTTCAGCTACGTTTAAATTGAAAATGTGCTCGGTGTCTTTTTAAACATCCAACTTCTTATATTTCTACCAACGGTTAGAGACATCTCTTCCCATGTTCTGAAGCAGTCTGACCTTGATTGGTGTGTAGTAGTGGTGGCCTTCCTCACTGATCTAGAGTAGTTCCATTCCTATGTAAGTTCATCTCAATTTGTTTTTTTTATTTTATTAATAATAATAGTAATCTTACTGATGATAATTATAATTATTACTATCATCATCTAATTTTTATTAATTACTAAACTCTATAATGTAATACAAAACGTTATAATACAAATAAAAATAACTAAAAAATGAATTATTTATTATTTGAACATGTGATAATTTTAATTTGAAAATCATATCACCGCATAGATAATTTACATTAGAAAGGTAAAAATTATAATTTATCAGTGCATACGAATATTTTTAATTTTCATAAATGAACTTCACATAGATAATTTGAAAAAAAAAGTCAAAAATTATAATTTATGAGAACAAGTGATAAATTTGATTTCTATAAATTACATTTTCATGAATAATTTAAATGATAATGTTAAAAATATAATTTATCACTGGATGTGTTTTTTTAACTTAAATTATAATAGTTTAGAATTATAATTTATCATCCCATGTAATAAATTTTAAATATCATAAATTATCACCACACGAATAATTTAAATTATATAGATAAAAATTATAATTTTTTAGTGCTTGTGATAAATTTAATTTTGATAAATTATCATCGCACATATAATTTAAATGATAAAGTTCAAATTACAATTTTTCAGCGCATGTGTTGATTTTAATTTTAATATTTAAAAATTATAATTCATTACACAATGTGATAAATCATAAATTTCATAAATTTCATCACACTAATAATTTAAATGATAATGTGAAAAATTATATTGTATCAGAAAATGTAAAAATATTAAATGATAATCAATGAATTATTCATGAAAGAGAATATATCATCACATATGATATTTTTTATAAGATTTTATATATCATCATAGAGAGTGAAATACATCATCACATAAATTATTTTAATATAGTAGTTGTTTTGTTTCTTGGAAGCCCTTGATATACCTTGATCATCGACATGGCAACAACTAAAGGCTTTGACGGATCTCTTTTGAAGAAAATAAAACCCCAATGAGGATTTCCATATTTTGGGGTAGGTAGTTCCTTGTTCTTATGTGCTATTTTTTACACATGTTTCTATATTTAATTTATGTGTTGAATTACATGAATGTGTGTTTGACTATGATTTCATGTAGGTGTATGTGTAACCCATAGTATAATATGTTTTGTTACCAGAAGATATGTGATAACATAAATAAATTATGATGTTTGCTTCATATGTTGAGGTATATGATGATTATATGTTTCTTAGGATGTGTACTATAGTTCTCATCATGCTATGAATTTTCATGCATTCCATGGGAGGGTTTGTATGTGAATAATTGATAGGTGGACTTCATGGTATAATTACACATTTTGGGGCATGCACATGTTGTGCAGAGAAGAAGACAATGTAAAATGATAACCTTGTAACATTGCATCTACATGTTGCCATGTGGATTCCAAGTAGATGACCCACACTTAATGCCTTCTAGATTCCAAGTGTTACCCATTGCCTTGTGGATTTAGGGTATCTTACTGATACTCAATTCCTCGTGGTTTTTGAGTTCTTCGTAATGCCTTGTGGATTTTGGGTAGGTTGTTTTCGCACGATTACATGTGGATTCCGTGTTACTCGCAAAAAGACTTGTGGATGGTTTTTTTAATTATTTACATATAGTATATCTTCGTAATGGAGACAAATAAGGTATAACAATGGGTTTGTGGTGGCATGGTTAGTGCACGACCACTCAATTTTGGATTTTACATTACTATATTTTTCAAACATCTATGTATTATGTCATATACTTGTATAATGGAGTACATCATGTTAGGGAAGAATTTTGGGTGTCCTACTACGTCTTTTACTCAATTTCTACATGGTAGTTTCTATACATTTGTAGATTTCATGAGGGAACCATCGAATGCCAAGGGGTATGTGGTGGATGGATGAATAATGGAGCATAGATTTGGATACGACCGAGATAGACATTTGAGTGACCTATAAGTGTTTATTTATTTACATATCATGTATTTATATGTTGCTTACACTATGAATAGGCGTACTAATTTTGGAGTTACTTAATATGTAAGCCATTATTGATTTTCAGAATTTTTCCTCGATTATTTATTCAATATTTTTATATTTTTCTCTATTGTCCTTGTCTATGATAGGATATGGAGGATATCATCTACCCACTATCATATTTAGACACTCACAACTATTCAAACACATTTGTCACACGAGGGGGAGTACATGAGTTTATGTAGTATCTGGAACGAACCTTGTGGTTCTGGATGGGATTTTACAAAATGGTATCGGAGGATAAAGACCCACTAAGCTGCTTCATATCTTATTTTTGGTTGGGATAGGTTACAAAAAAAAAAAAAAAATTGGGACTTGGTTAGGGGAACTATGAAGACACCTGGACGACACTGAATAGTGGATCATTGAGTTTTTATATATTTTGTAATTTAAGTAATATTATTACTATTTATTCAACATTGTTGAAACACCTAATGTTTATGATTTATGATATTTTTCGAATGTTCATGAATCATGAATAGGTGAGAAGATTCACATTCCATATATATTCCTCTTATTGGGTTGCATAGTAGTTCATTAATTAAATGTTTTCATTTTTGCAATCTATTCTGGATAGTTTCTTAGTATGATATATCAATGTTTCCATGTTGTGTGATATATCCTTATATAAATTAATTAATTGAAAAATACATGATGTTGTGTTAGTATATATATGATGACTATGACTAACATAAATGGATTAAGACAAGGGTTAGTGCTACGAGGGGTGTACCTTATGTTAAGGATAGACTCATAGGAAAAATTTTGTTTTCTCCCATAGACTATTTTAGAGAATCCTTGTATGATCCCATTGACTGGATAATATTTTTTTTTTGTTCTTGATGATCCTTATTTTAAAAAAGATGACTCCTCATATTGTCTGATCAGAATGGTAGATGTGGAATCCTTGTATTCTCATGTTCCACTTCCAGTGGTACCAGTGAATACAGCCTAGATAGATCCTATACCGGTATATGAAATTCAATCTATAAATCCCATCATGCCGAGACATTTCTAGATAGTTCCTGTTTAGGGAGGACCCACATAGAGGACCCCAACTAAAAATGCTTGGGATTTCCATCTCTCGCGTCGTCTGGAATTCCATGGAATTGGTGGCCCATATGATGTTGAGGATATGCTATACAATATTTAGAGAATATTTGGGATAGTCTATACTCCTCATAAAGGTACTTTTATCCTGGGAGACCTTATATTTGAGGGACCCTCTAAGACATGGTGGACTACTAGGATATAATTTGGAAGATGAAAGGAAATTACATAATAAACTTTCTATGTATTTTTCTTAAGAATTATTTTAGAGAAACTATATATCTAGACCATTCCTTGTATTTTATGGGATTATGAAAGGGTTCCAAGACCATCTCTGCATATTCATCCCAATTAATGGAGTTGATTCGTTTTTATATTTTTTTATCTAGTAATAGGGCATATAGGGATCAGATGTTCGAGACAGGCCTTCAAAAAGATCTCAGATATCAGGTTAGGTTATTCAACCTAATGACCTTTACACAGATATTTTGAAATTCCTTGACCATTGAAAATTAAATATAGGAGGACCGGGTATTAGGAATTCTTCCAATACATGGTGGGCCTGTTATTGAGTTTCATCTCATTAATATGGGATTTCATTCTTGAAATTAGAAGTGCAAGACGAGATATGTGATGTGGAGTTCTAATATGATGGTAGACAGGAGTGTATCCTCATCAAACCCTTTTGGTGGAGTTTTAATATGTTTTAACAATGGGAAGGATGAAAAGTTTTTTAGGTTTTGTACTACACCCCAGAGAACATTTCAGTAGTACAAGAATATGGGAAATCTTCATCAGGTTTCCCCAAAATGAGTAGGACAGTTTCTCATAGTTTATGGGTTGAGAAATCGGGATTCAGTCAGGGTTATCAATATCAATCTCAGGCTAGTCATGCACCCTAGGGACATGGATGAGGAGATGAGTAAGGTCACATGTATTTTGTTGGCTAGACTCTAAGAGATAGTGGAGAGGGACCATGAAATATTTGTGGTGTAGACTAGGTCACATCTACATTGTCTACTACCTTATTCAATAATGGTTCTTCTCATTATTTTATATCTACACAAGTAGTTGTTGGACATGGGTTACCAGTCATATTTTCATCAGAGTTGGTCTCCATTGATGAGCAATTGGGTACAACATTTGTTCATGTTAAATGATGCCCATAATTCCACTAGTTACTGCCAGCAATGGACAACTGTGGAAATTCATGACTCTGGATATGTATAATTTTTATGTCATTCAAGTCAATGTCTGTATTACCAGTTTCTGAGCACACATTGATTATTATCATAGATGGGTATCTTTTACTTTTTCTAAGGTTGATAATATCATGATGATTGGAGAGTGGGAACTAGGAGTTTGTAGAATTATAATGGACTTGAGTGAAATTGGGAAAATAAATAAAACTTACAGTCTTGTACTATTTAGAGAAATTGTTGGAAACCCCCTCATCTTTCCCACTAGTCGTGGATCTCTACTAGGAAATATTTCTAGAAGATTTCAGAGGACTGCCCCTTGATAGTGGAGTTTAATTTGAGTTAGAGCTCATACCAGGAGTACAATCCATTTCTATACACCTGTATATTCCAGATCCAACTGAGTAAAGGATCTCAAGGAACAAATATATTACATGAATAGAGAGATTTATGAAACGTTGTAATTCACCATGGGGTGAACCACTTTTGTTCTCCAAAAAGGAAGATGGGGGTATTCAAAGGTGTGTTGATTATCAGAAGCTAAATGAGGTGATCACGAGGAACCAACATCCCTTTCCCAGAATAGATGATATTTTTGATCATCTATAGGGAGACCATTGTTTCTCCTAGATAAATATTTGATCCAGCTACCATGAATTGAGGATTAGGGAGGCAGACATTCCAAAGAAGGAATTTCAATGAATATTGGGAATATATGAATACCCGATGATGCCTTCTGGGCTTCCGAATGCACCAGTGGTGTTCATGCTACTCATGGACAAGATATTTTGTCCATACGAAGACTATTTTATCATACTGCTCATCGATGGTATCCTCATCTACACACTAAAACTAGAAAACAAATTCCAGACCCCTAGAGATTGTCCTAACTACTGTTCGAGCTCACATGTTCTACACCATGCTATCGAAATGTGAAATCTATATTAAAGAGGTGAATATCATAGAACAGGTGATGTCTGAGACTAAAATATCAATAAAATCATAGATGGTCGAAGCAGTAATGTCTTGGATATTTCCCAAAAATGTGTTTGAGGAAAGGAGTTTCTTGACATTGGACGAGTATTACCTGAGGATTATCTAGGTATTCCCCCGACTAGTAGCACCCATGAAAACACTAGAAAGGAAGCGAGTCATGTTCATGTTGCATGATCCGTGCGAAGATGTTTTCCTTGAGTGATAGATAATTTTGATGATAACTCCTTTTTTAACAATCCATGAGGATGAGATTGGTTATGAAGTGTACTATCATTCTTCATGAATCGATCTGGGTGCATTGCTGATACAAAGTGAGAAGGTAGTTACATATTGGTATCATCATATATGAACACATGAGAATAAATATCTTATAGATGACTTGGAGATGGTAGTGTTGGTACATGCATTGTAGTATTGGAAGCACTATCTCTTTGGAGAGAGGTTTATTGATTACATAGACCACCAATTCTTCTACTATATCCTCTCATAGAGGGATGTAAATCTGATGCATATGTTCATGGTTTTGAGTGTACATACCTTCAACTTTGGATTTGGAATATGCAAAAGACTCAAGATGAATTTAAAATTCATGAGAGGTCCTCTGAGGAGAAGTGACATTTGTTGAGTTTATTATTTGATTATAGTTTGGATTCATTAGAGAACCATGGTTATATGAAATTTTCTACTATGATAGTCACATAAACAAATGGAGACTGAGTAAAACTGGAATAGGAGTCAGACTCAGAGTGTGTTGTAATGAGATTAAAACATTCTGGGGATGACATGATTTTTGGATGGTCAATGGATGACGATGAAGTGATATTGGTACATGAGAGAGTAATAGTACCCTCTTCTATATTAGAGGTGATTTGGGATTACCATACATCAATATGGGAAGTACATCATGGTGTGACAAAGTTGGAAACTGAAGAGAGTTTCAGTGGCCAAGGATGAAGAGGGGTATTGCTGGTTTGGTCTCTCGATGCTTCACCTCTTAAAGGGTAAAAGCAGAGCACTAGAGGCCTAGTGGATTTTTAAATACAATCTTGATCCCTACGTGGAAGTGGGAAGACATCACGATAGAATTTGTAAGAGGTTTACCCATACCTTGAGGATTCATGACGTAGTTTCAGTGATTTTCAATTAGTTAACAATGTTTTCTCAATTATTAATGATTAAATGGACTCACCCAATGGAGGACTTGGGATGGATTTATCTCCAATAGACTGTGCACCTTCATGGAGTCCCGTTGGGCATTTTTCATATAGAGATTCATGTTTTACATCCCACTTTTGGCATGGCATGCAATTTCCCTAGGTACTCTGCTGAGATTAAGCATGATGTACCATCCCCAGTCCGATGGAATGTCTGAATGCATGATATAAATAGTTGAGGATATTCTTTGTGCTTGTGTGATAGACCTTGTAGGAGCTTGAAATGATCAGTTAGCAATGATTGATTTTTTCATTTAATATCAGTTATCAGGATTCAATTCATATAGAACCTTATGAGAATCTTTATTTGAGGTGGTGTCATTTTCTATTGTGATGGCATGGGGCATGTGAGGTAGAAGTTGTTGTACCAATTAAGGTTTAGGAGACCTCCAAGAGATTTGAGATGATAAAAAAGAGATTTAGCACCCCTCATAGAAGGTAGATATCAAATGAAGACCGTACAATGAGACACATTGTGTTTTCTATGGGAGAAAAGTCTGTCTGGAGAGTGACTCCACAGTGGGGAATAAACATCTCGAGAATTGGGGAAAGCTAGAATGAAATTTTTTTAGACCCTCTGAGATCAGCGATCAGATAGGGGAAGTGAAATATTGTCTAGACATCCCTTACAATTTTTGAGGTATGCATGACATTTTCCATGTGTAACAGTATCATAGGTACATACCCAACACTATACATATTATTGATTGCAAGGACATTGATCTGGAGAACGACATGAGTTTAGTGTTGATCGTTGATCTATGGAAGAAGGTGTTACAAGGGAAGTTGACACCAATAATCTAGATTTAGTGGAAGCATGAGAGTATCAATGAAGATATGTGGGGGCATGAGATTGATGTTTGAGTTTAGTGACCTAAGTTGTTCGAGAGAGACCGCTAGAGATAATTCACAAAGATGAGAAGATGATGGGGGGATTGGAATATCCTTATTTTTACAATGATAATAAAATCCATTTCTTTTTATAAATTATAAATGTAATTTGTAAAATATAATTTATAATTGAAAAAGCATATAAATTTTGATAATGATTTTTTAGGAGGGTAAAAGCTCAGTAAACATTTCAGAATATTAAATCGAATATTTTTAGAGTAATACATAGAGGTAGTGAGAGATTTTGATGCTCATGAAGCCTTGTTTAAGTAAAAATGAAAATCTGAAGATATATTATATTTTGCACTTTCAATTTATTTAGAATAATTATATAAGATTAAAACAATGCATCTAATGAGAAATCTGAGACCACAATTAAGTCCAGAATGTGGTTTTTACCCTATTTGGGGTATAACATTTGGGATCATCAGATGTTTAGATGCCTCAGTTGCTAAAATAATTTATATAATATTTTCTTTGTTATATCATTTTTTGATGATAATGTAATACCTCCCAATTTGTCTGTCATATAAAAAAACTAAGACCACTGAGAGATCCGAGATGTGGTTTTTACCCAAGATGGGGTATAAAAGTTTTATGAGATGGTCATGTTAATGCGTCACTCGCTAAATGAACCCTTTTTAACTGTTACATAACTATTTATTCGAAACATTAATTAAAAATCATTAATATATCCAAAATTGGGAATCATATGAGATATATGAGACCAATGTTAGTTCCAAAACACGGGATTTACCCAAGTAAGGGTATAATTTTTATATGTAATGGGATATTAGTTAGGTAACCAATTAAATGGATTTTTTGAGATAAATTAAATAATTATCTTGATAAATTTATTAATTAAACTTACTCTTCACTATCTCCCAAAATCTTGTGTTCCACCATTGATATCGACTGAGTGATTCTGAAAAATTAAATCTGAATCGTTTTGGATGATTAAAAATTTAAAAAGCATTAATAATGTGAAATTAATCACTCCACAATCATTTGTTTCAGGATTAATGTATTAAAAATGAAGATTTAATTCTTCCATTTTGTTTAAACTTAATATGAGTTCAGTAGATATATAAACCACCCATTCCTTAGATTTTTTCTAACGATCGAAGACACCTCCTCCCATGTTGTGAAGTAGTCCGACCATGACCGACCCACATCAATAGTGGTCTTCTTTCCTGCTCATCTATAGCACTATGCCCATGTAAGTTCATCCATTTTTGTTTTATTTATTTTTATAATAATAATAATATCGTTGATTATTATTATTATTATTATCCTTCTTTTTGATTATTAATTCCAAAACACTATAATAGAAAATAAAATGTTAGAATTTAAATACCCATAACCAAACCAAGATTTATATACGATTTTCACATGTGATAATTTTAATCTGAAAATTATAAATTATCATCGCATGAATTATTTAAATGATAGATTTAAAAATTATAATTTATCAATGCCTATGTTGATTTTTAATTTTCATAAATTATAATCGCATGAATAATTTAAATGATAATGTTAAAAATTATACTTTATCAGAAAATGTGATCATTTTAATTTACATAATTTATCATCACTTGGATAATTAAGATGATAAATAAAATATTATTATTGATAAGATATTGTGAGTATTTAAATTTTAATTATAATAATAATTTTTTAGTACATCAACGTTTGTGATAAATTTTAATTTTAAAAATTTTCATGGCATTGATAATCAATAGGATAATTTTTAAAATTCTATTTAATAAGATTGTTTTATAGTTTTAATTTTCTTAAATTATCATCGAATAGAAAATTTAAATGAAAAAGTGAAAAATTAAAATTCATCAGTTCATTTGATGATTTTATATTTAATTGTTAAAAATTATAATTTATCAGCACATGTGATAAATTTTTATTTTCATAAATTATCATTTCACATATAAATTGACTGATAAAGTAAAAGATTATAATTTATGAGCACAGGTGAAATTTTTTAGTGATAATTTAATAATTATTATATAAAGATAAAATATCATCACATATGGTATTTTATTTATAAGAATTAAAATATCATCATAGAGGGAGAAATGTATCATCCCCAACACTATTTTTTTCATTTTGAATGAAAAGAGTTTTTGGGTTCTTGGAAACCATTGATATACCTTGATCAACAACATGGAGACAATTCGAAAAATTTATGTATCACTTTTGATGATAAAAAAACTACAAAGTAGTTTTCAAAATTTTGGAGTTAGATGTTTCTTATCATTTTCTGCCATTTTTTACACTTGTTGCTATATTTAATTTATATGTTGACTTACTTGAAATAATGTTTGACTATGATCTCATGTAGGTCTATGTGTATCCATTAGTATAGTACATTTTCCATTATATTGTTGTGATAGCATAATTCAGTAACGATGATTGATTCACATGAAGATATATATGATGATTATATGTTTCTTATAATGTATTCTATGGTTTTTATCAGGCTATAACTTGTCATGTCTTCCTAGGGAGGATTGAAATGTGTATACTTGACATGTTGTCATTGAGTTATAATTACTCTTTGTGGGGTGTGCGATTGATGTGTGATGAAGACAACAATACAAAATGAAAACCATATAACATGGAATCTAATTGATGCCTTGTGGATTCCAGGTAGATGACTAAAACTTGATTCCTTATGGGATATGAGTGTTTCCCGATGCTGTGTGGATTCCGGGTATGTTACAGTAACTTGAATCCTTGTGGATTCCAAGTATTACCTGATACCTTGTGGATTCCATGTAGTATTGTTTCACTTGATTACTTGTGGATTCGTGCTGATTCTCATTTAACCTTGTGATTGGTTTTGGATACTTATCATTGACACAAAAAATATATCTGTCATGGAGCTTATGTAGGAGTAAATGAAGGTTTATGGGGGCTTTGTTAGTACCAAACCACTCGGTTTTGGATTGTGTGAAAATATGTTTGTAAAATATATATTTATTATGGAATACACTTGTATACATGAGAAAATCAGGTTAAGGATACATTGGTGGTGTCTTACTAAGTTTTGTAATCACACCATTCTTGGGAATTTTTGTCCGCTTGTAGATTTCATGAGGTATCCAACAAAGGCCAACTAGACTGTGGAGGATGGCTAAGCAGTGGAGCATAAAGTTAGAGAATATGGGCACATACATTAGAGTACCCTTCATAGGTATATTTATTTACATTTCTAGTATTTATCTACAAATTACACTCTCAACATTCTTATCACTTTGATAGTTACTTAATATGTCTCTCATTATTCGTTTTCCTGATTTTACTATGATTATGTATTCAATGTTTTGTTATTTTTTACAACAGTTTGACTCGATGAGAGGATACATAGGGTATAGTATCCTATATAATTGATTTAGACCATCAATGAAAGTCAGAAGCCTCTTGAATATGGGGAGGTTCTCATGAGGTCATGTAGAATTCTAACTGAACTTGGTGGATCAGGTTTGGATGCTACATTGATAGCGGGGACACTCTACCCTCATATCATAGTAAGAAAAAATCTGAAGTACCTAAGTATCATACATAATAGTAAATAAATAGTGTATGGAAGCAGTAAATAAACTGAGATAGAACACTTTGTAATAATAAATAAAATTCTTTATTATCCCAAATTGTTATTCCGTATATACAACACTAGTAACCTACTACGTTGACCACAAAGATACATGAGTACATCTGAAACTAAAAAAAGTATAGGGCTCTACTAATAACTCTGACCAATACCACAAAAATAGTATCCACACACAGTTGAACTAACCTTTCCCAACTAGAAAATCCCACTCCTGTATCTCCACTCGATCATAGAACTATGAGAATTATCCCTAACCGCCATGCATCTATGATAAACCTAAAAATAAGACTTGTACTCCGAGCTTACAATGAGATTCATGTATATGGATAAGAAATAATATTAGTAGGACTCCATAATTATAAACCTATAATATGATTCCAAAGGTGAATTCTCATGAAATATGCTCTGCCTATATGAGACCCAACTAAAAACATATGTAAATCCAATAAATTTGAATCAATAGTCCATCCATAGGTTAGTAATCCCAGTCAACTGGGAGAAGTGTTATCATGGATATATATATTTATATGGGTGTATATGTATAGTCCCATAGATATATATACACACACACACACACAAATCTAATATATGGATATACATTATTCTGATGAAATAAATGACATAAAACCATCATCAGTTGAACCTTAGGTCCTTAAAAATGATCATCTGGATACCATATGCAAGGGAATGGAGCTGTACATCATCCCACTCAAGATATGTATCATTAAGTTGATATTTGGTTTCGTAATCCCAATTGAGAAAATCCTACATTGTCCATCCATGAAAATGTCTCTGAGCTAGCTATGTCTTTACTAAGGGACACTATTCCCAATCTTAGGTTCACCCGTACCTACCACAAATCTCTATAAGAATGATTACAGGAAAGTATATTTGGAAGTCCTATAAATAGTCACTAAGCTTGATATCATGTCCCTCATGCTATTTAAATCCACTACAATGTTAGAGTCTTTTGTCTTGGTCTATTGGTAGTCATGATATTGCAACTCAGATAATACTTAAGGGGCTCACCCTTTGGAGATATATAAAAACAAATTTCTCTAGATCAATGTACGATATTGATGTCCATTCCCAAGAAGGGTATCAATGGTGCATCCACCCAACCCTAGGGGGAATCATATGTGACACTCAAGGTGAGCATAATCATCCATTGAGTATATGTCATAGAAATGATAATGAAAACCACAACCACCATCATGATCAAGTAATTTATGAGGCAGAGTGAAATCATATCCACTTCCCAGAAAAGCCTAACCATCCACGAGTACACATAAACGATATAGAACTTTATGTAAAATAATGAGATCTGGTAACAAACCAATGGTTGGGTAATCATCACTATCAATTTGGAGATCAAACTCATCCCTGAATACAATCTGATCAAGGATAGTGTAATCATCCTAATCAGATAATAAACAAAGGATAAAATAAGCATTCTCATTACTTGAGAGATCATAATCACCAACATGTATCATTTCTAGTGTCGTAATAATCGTATAACATAATCTCCATATCAACAAATAGATCCCATTAAGTAACTTTGGAAATTGAAATAATAATATAATAATAAAAAGACAAGCTCTATAGCTAGGTACTAGTTAGTACCTTTCGGTTAGAAAACAAAAAAAACATGGCCTAGAAGCCGGATCCTAGAAGAGAACATCTAGGCATCCAAAAGAGAAAAGAAGATGCATTGCATCATGATCATCATCCAAAAACTATGAATAACCTTTAAAAATCATCACTTCATCGTCAATAAACATGTGAATACATAAAAAACACCAAGGGGGGGTTGGATGGATAAAAACAACACTACCCACACAACCATCATGGGATTACAAGATCAACATGGGTTCCGAGGTGAGAACCACTACCATATCTACCCAAACCCCTAACATTCTAACTTACTATTTAATAATTGAGGAAACCATTGAGTTCATAAACTAAACCATTGAGAGGAATCCTACGTCAGATCCTTGGTTTATACACATAAGTGAAGACATCCTACTTGGGATCCATAACGGAAAAGGAAAGGGAGGAACCAATATGGAATACTCGAACAATAAGTAAATAGTGGAATCCTACAAGTGATCCAAAAATAGTAAATAGTTTAAGGGATATACTATATACAATCCACATAATATATTACATATTAATATACATCCTATATAGGATCCACATAATAGTACACAAGAAGGGTCATCCAACACGGGACTCCTTAATCGGTGTACGAATGAAGATGGATCATAAATTGTATCCTCAGAACAATGCATAGGTAATGGGATCCTACTATGTATTACCTAGGTAATAATGTTAAGAAATTAATTACATTAGGGACACTTGGTAATATGATAAATATAGGGGCATCCTATATTGGATACTCAAGTTCAACATGGAAGAAAATTAATCATATATCAGATCCATATAAATAACTAGTCTTAGGGCCTCTTAGTCTAGAACGAATAATATCTCAATGAAGACATCCTCAAGGTTAAGATATGAAATAATAAATCATGATAGAATGATCATGGGTCATTTAAAATCAATGGTTTCTCTATCAAGAGGCAATTGAGTTCATATATCGAAGGAAAAATCTTATCGTTTTGGAAAATACCGCAATGGAACATTAGAGTCATTAAAATTCCACATTGGTTTTACAATCGAGATCTACATGAAAAGATGATAATAATTGACTAATAAAGTGTCCAATTTCATATCATAGTAAGAATACACTAAAATATTCTAGGGGTAGCAAGAGAGGAGTACAAGGATTGTATGCACTGGAAGATAATGTGTACCCTCAAGGCCCCCACCGGGGAATGTACTCTAGCTGGACATGGTGTGTAAGCACCCAAGTACATTGTGTTGGTCTTGTAAACGATGTTTTACCTACACAAGGTACCTTCCAGTGTACCTCACATGGAATTAACATGTATATATCTTGGTCATGTAAACCATCTTCTCTTCATCTCACAAGAGGTATACCGTGTTCTTTATATGGAATGTTCCCCTTTCATGGGCAGCCTGACTGTGTAGTCAATGACCCCAAAAATTATCTATACATGTCTGGTATAATCAATACAAAATAAGTACATGGAAAAGTTCATTTTCCATAAACAATAATAACACAATGTGTGTTTTCCTAAACCAATCGCCATGTAGTTAGGTTTTCTCGAACTAAAAACCCCAAAATCTCACCACCCCCCCCCATTTTTTATCAAAAGCTATAGAATATACCACTAAGGTACTGAAGATAGAATAATAGGGGTTTAAAACAAGAAACAATAATTCTTTTTTTAATTTTTTGGATAATGTTTTAAATGCACTACCTTTTAGTAGAATTCCCCAAAGTGTTTCCCATTTACAGGCTCTATGGGTACTACGACACAATCCAACACATCTTGAGCTCTGTTGAGATATCTATTTTCCCATATCTATCTTTATATCTATTCCTATACATTTTTCTCCATTGTTCGGATAATAAAGGAGTTACACAAGTGTAATATGTGAGAATAAAGTTGAAAAATTAATAAAATAAGAAGAAATGAAAATAAATAAATTGATGAAAAATAAATTGAAAAGGAATTGGGGCCTAACCTAGCCCCGACACCCAACATCAATTTATACCCCACCTAGGAAAAAAAATAATTCTAGAATAAATGGAGGAGACATAATTTCAAAAATATAATCTATTTAAATGATCTGAACGAACAAACCTTCACTAATAAAATAAAATAAAATAAAATAATTAAAAAATATTAATTATTTATCTAAAATTTGAATAGCTTAGATTTCCACAAAAATCATGTATTTTTTTATAATTCCCATTTTAGGTCTAGTAGATTAGTAATAAAAAGTATATATGATCATATTATAGGTTAAAATAACCATTTACCCCGTATAAAACTTTAAAATTAGAAAATTAAAATTTCTACACAAAATTATTGTCTGAAAAGACATTGATCGTTTCAACCCTTAACATGATTTGGATGTTGAGATAATAATTTTATAAAAAAAATGATTTTTATAATAAACTTGTAATGTTGATAATAATAATTACCTAGGAATATATTATTGATTTATTGAAAAAGTTGTTTATGTTATAATGGAAGGAGTTTACAACATTTCCAAATATAAAGAATGTATCAAAAAATTTCTGTTTTATGTAAGGAATTAGGATGGATGCATGTTTATTAGAAATCCATTATTTTATTTTAGGTTATAACCTTGTTTCAAGAGAATAAATGATTAAGTTATTCAGAATTTTAGTTTCTGACAATTGAGGGTTACATCATGTTTTTATAAGTTCATCATGGAAATTTAGTGACCTTATTTCTATAGTTTTGACTTTCACATTTTTGAATATTCATAAGGTTAACCATTTATGAAATGGATTATGATAAAATTTTAATTATATATTACAGATTAATGTACTATTTCATTCAAATTTCATAAACAGTGATAAACATATTATATTTATGATATTAAATTATAGGTGGAATGAATATCAATATATCTATGGATATTATGATCCATTAGTTCTTCAGGAACAAATCATTCACAATTATTTACTAGATTAAAGGATTAAGTAGAAATTGATCAAGAAACAACTGATGGATGTGATTGTGCTTATGAAATAGACTGAAATCAGTTATGTATATCTTCATATGAAAATTCTTCAACATTATGAAAAGGGTCCTATAGAAATATTTTTTCCTATTTCCATAATTTAGGATGATATCAATGGAATTTTTAAATCCTTTTTAGTTTATTTCTTTATGATCATTAGAATTATCATCAGCATTTTCTATATAACTATCCATCAGAATTTGCGTGTTAGTTTTCTCTTCGGTTTCATTGTTTTCACTTCCCACCGATGTTATCTTATGTGGAAACCTAATTATAAGTTACAGTGGGTTTCCATTATGTTTCTGAATTTTATTTTTTAAATGAATATTTATAATTTAATTTTTTGATGTTAGTTTAAATGAATGAAAATTTTAAAATGATAAACCATTGATGACCGAGGAGAATTTTAATGGAGAAATTTATTTTAAGGGGGGTAGAATGTAACACCCCTTGATGTTGTGATATATGTTTTTTAAATGAATTTAATCATTTTTGTTATTTATTTATTTTGAATCAATTTACAAGTAAAAATTATTTTAGATTAGATTACATTAAACACTATGTCTATCCTTTTTTACACATAATACTGAGTTTAGCTAGTTTTATACACCACACTGAGTTTAAAAGAAATGTGATATATTTTTAAAATATCATTTAATGATGGTTGTCACCTAGCAATTGGAATGGTGGGTATGGATAAGATTAAGTAAATTATGAAAATAAGGTTTAATTTTTTTTATATAATTATTTATTTTTGGCTAATTAATTATAAATGAATATAAAACCCTCTTTAAAATAAAAGAATATTTTTATCAGAAAAATATTTTTATTCGCAGAAGTGAGTTTTATACCAATAAATTAAATAAATAATTCTTGGTTTATTATATTATTGAAAATTGTATATTTTATATTCCAAATAATTTTTAACATTAATTCGATGTATTTTATAGGAAATAGATGAATTTAAATCCATTTTTCTGATAAAAATATATTTCTTTCCAAAATCAGTTTGGTTTCATTTTTAGGGTGAAATTATTTTAAATTAATAATTAACTCATTTGTTTTTTTTTTTGAAAAAAAATCATTTTTTAAATATTTTTATAAAAATTATCTTAGGTGTAACATTTTTTATTTTTTTATGAAGAGAATAATGTTTTGAAGAATAGTAATAAAATTAAAATTAAAATTGAAAACTACCTTCTTGTATAAATTACTTATAATGTTTAATTGTATATAAATTTTTTTAATAGTTAAATTAGTTTAATTATTAATTAATTAATTTAATATTTGTTATTAGAATCAATTTCATTTTTAATTTGGATATAAAAACATTTCAATCAATTATGATTTTTCTCATTAAGTAACAGATTTCTTGTCGCATCTGTGAGATTAATTTTAAATTATTATTATTTTTCCAATTTTTAGAATTGAATTTAGAAAAGTGAACCCTATATCTGGAATCAAAATGATTTATAATTCAAATTAATGTCAAAATAATATTTGTGCAAAATGAATAATGAATGTAGTGAAAAATAATTTCTACGAATAATGAAAAAATGTGTTTACTAGGGGTTAAACAAGATTAATAAGAGTGAAAATGACCTAAAATATTATTCATTTTAATTTAATGAATTTGTTTGAACCATCAGAATTTTTTTTTCAAAAATATGGAAATTTATTTCCACATTCCTTTCAATATAACCCATATAAAATATTAATCAAATAAAATTACAAAAAATATACTTTTATTACTTTTAATATCTATAAAGCCTTATGATATAGAAAACAATTTTATTTTATGATATATATCATTTGGAAAAATAATTTTTTTTCTTAATCATAATAATTTATCTTTAATTTTTATAGATTAAATAATTTCTTAAATTTATTTTGGAACACCAACTCAATAATTATTTAGTTAATAAAAAAATAAAATAACAAATATGAAAAATTCAAAAATTAAAGTAAATTGAATAAATTTTTTTGTCACCTTATTTTTTAGATGAATATATCATATTAAATTGATGTGAAAATAATATATAAAAATTCAATGATTATGTTTATTTATTTTTTTCATTGAAATTAATTGAATAATGTAAATATTTACATTAATGTTATTTTACAATACATGATATTTTATTAAAGTTATTTAAAATTAATAGAAATCATATCTTTATACAAATTATTTTTAAATGTTATTAAAATTTGTCATACTTGTGTTTTGGATGTGTATATCAAACAAATAAAATATTATATATTTTGAGCCAAATTATTAAAGAGAGACCTCCCGGCAGTGAATAGTTTTGAGTAATTATAAGAATGCCACTAATCCTCAACTATAAAACATCAATCAATATGGACACTTTTTCACACAACTGACGCCATTTTGAATGACACTGATATACCAAAATTACTTCCAATATTTTCTCCCCTCACCCTAAAATCCTTATTTGGGGCCTAAATTGATCCAATGATGTATTTTGTAAAAACCTATCGAAAATACGTGATGAAGAGGTAATATTTTTCAAAAACAATTTATTTTTTATTTATTCGTCCACACACTTAAACTAATATTATACCATGATTATATAATAACATCGGTATATTTACTGTTATTGTATTATTTATGTTATTTATATTGAATACAACCTCATACACTTCCATGAAATGGGTTACAGAATCATCATTCGTGTGTATGAAAGTCTACCAACTCAAGAATCGATGTCACACATTTTTTTAATAATATGATTCATGATCGGTCATAATGATGGATTTATATTTTTCCATTGATATATCTTATATTTATGATGTTATTATTATTCTGGAAATATTATATCACACAAACCTTCATGCTCTCCATATTTTTGGAATACAATAACGTTGTTCGTGTGTACGATAAGCTGATACCTCTTGAAGTGATGTGACTAGTTCATGATTGACATGAAAGGTGTTAGGTATGATTTTATTTATAATTTATGGAATATAGAAGATTTAAATGATTATGTAATGATAATTTACACCATTTAATATTCATTCTCTTAATAATATTAAAAAATAAAAAACAATGTTCATGCATCGGTATGGCTTACTGTCTCCTTGAATCATGCATGACATTTCCCGTCACCTAATTTGATGAATTATTATAAATAAAAATATACTAAGGAAATATGAAATCTATACCATGATTTAATTTTTGTATATTATTGAATCATAATCAAATTTTTAGGAAAAAAATAAAAATAATTCAAACTAATACTAAAACAATGTTGTTATTATATAAAGCATAAAATTAACACAGAATTGTTAATAAAAAATAGTAAAATATCACAAGAAATTAATATGTGGAATTATATATATGGATAGGGTTCTATTATATATATAATGATATTTTTTTGTTAAACACATGGTTTTAATGAATATGATGGAATTCAAGACTTATGGTAAGCGATTTCTGTCTCACCTTTTACTTCTTTGAGGAAAATGTCATATTCACTACATATTTATTTTATGTTGTGTATATGCTTACCATGAATGTATTTTATGATTATTCAAATTAAAATTTCAGGAATTTATATATCCATTTTATGATCTATCTTTAATGGGGTTTAATATTCAAAAGATAACAAAATGATAAGATATTTGTTTTCCTCAAGTTACATTCTTTGAGATGTATATCAAGTTATTATGATATATTATTTCAAAAGATGTATATACAAATTATTTGTCATATAATATCATGAATATCTTTATCCTCACAAAATATTAAGTTTCATTTTGTGTTATTCCATCAAGGGTCTTATGATTTGATGTTTCTAGAGTGGTAATGATTTTATGGTACAATATCACCATTTACTATGATTGATTATGATTAAGTCTCCAATGTTAGAATATCATGATCTACCCCCCAATAATTGGGTAGAATTTTCTTAAAATATTTTTAGTCATGATAATATTAAGTAATGGAACCATTATTAATCACTTTCTTAATTAATGAAACTAAGAAAATGTTTTCATGAAAATCAGAGTTTATTTCTCTCTTCGATTAGAAATATTTTTATGCCAATAAAATGTTTTCTAAATGTGATTTCTGATATCTTTTTAAAATTTTAATTTAACTTAATTTCAAGGATAATTATTTCTAAAAGTTTTATGTTTTAAAAATATGTTATCAAAGTGGATGGGATATTTATATAAAGAAATGTTTTAAATGATCTTCCAAAATTACTTTCCTTTTAGGATTAAATCCACTAGGGTAACCTATAAATTTCGGGGAATTTCATCCTATGATACCATTATTATTATTTAATTGAACGATTTATGTTTTTTTGTATTAAATTTATGATAATCATATCTCTTCCATTAGGATTACCATGATAACATTCTTATAGAATCAAATTCCATTCATGGGTTAGCTGTGATGAAATGATTATGAATCCTATCTATTATCCATATCTTACAATTTAATTAAATGGTCATGATACCCATTGCATTTATTGTGTTATGATATGATGAATATTTAAAATATCATGGTACATATATGTATGAGTTCAATATTTGAAGGGTGACATATATATATATCCATTTAATGAATTTGTTAATGTTTTATAGGATGCAAATCATTTTTTCCCATTATCAGAAGCTGGTTTATGGGTTCCGGTACCCCAAACTGGTTTAAGGAAAACCATAAACCATACAAGCATATCCCAAACTTCATACAGAATCCAGTGAAATTGAAAATTCAAATTCAAACCAACCATGTTCCATTGTACACCACATGCCCCACCTCATGTCGTAATCCATCATCATGCGTCACTAGCCTTGCAGGTCGTCAGAGAGGATTCCAGAACAATAAGACAGACCACCATCTTCATCTTATCCACAGGTGGATCAAACCGAAAAACCGATCTCCTGGCCTTTCACCATCCCAACATCACCATGTTGGAAGAGCCCACCGGAACCCCCCTCGGTGTCAACATCAGTAACAGAACCCATTAGCTGCTCATGCATTCACAAAACCACAAAAACCATGCAAAACCACATAAAACCACGCAGACCGTTGCAGTTAACACCTTAAACGCCTCACAAAAAGCAACGAAGAACTCCCAATCCATCAGAAAGAAATCACAATTAAACTCCACCGTGCCATAACCTGAGATGAAATGAGAAAAACCCTTATTCGAACTTGACAAAATCAGATCATGAAATCAAAAGATATTTCACGAAAAACCGAATCAAACCACGAATGAAACTCCACCTCAAGAAAAACCTTGTTTCTGGAGATCTCGTCGCCACCGACCAAATTGACCGCATCAGACACAACGAAACCCCAATGCACTCACCTGAGAAGATTCGGAACCCCACAAACCACCGACACATGAGCGTGACCTTCAAACGCTGAGAAACTCACTGCATGACAACAACGAGCTGCCAAGAACTTAACCAGGAGCGCTCCGAAGAGTATGTTGTCGACAAGAACCAGACTTACACCCATAGATCTGAACAGGAAATCACTGAAGCCCATAGTTAATCTTCAAAGCATGATAGGAGACCACAAAACCGCATGACGTCTCTACAGAAGAGTTCCACCACCAACCCACCGAGCTCAAAGAGGAACGCCGCGCCATCCACAATGAAAGAGCATGCGACATTGAGAGGAAAACCCTAGGCTGGGAGCCCTTTATGGGCGCATCCAATATGTCATGAGATAAAAATGGGAAATAAGTTAATATGATGGATCTAAAATGTGAAATAGATTCATCCTAATCCTCTATATAAAATAGGTGTATCCTGGTCCACTATGGTTAATAGGTGTGTCTGATCTTCTATAAGGATGTTCATGGTTGTTTTCTTTGACACATGAAATGGTTTTTGATATTTATAATGGTGTTACACTTTAATTACCTGAGATCATGGTTAATGATTTATTTATGATGATTTATCAGTCTTATGGTGCATGATTTCTAAAATGATAAGATTTTTAAACCTTGAATCACGTTTAGGATCATTTTTATATTGGGTATAAACATCATTAGTCATTATCATTATCATATAACATTTTTGTTTATCTTGTCATTTTATATGACCATTAACTGATAACTCTAATGAATGTACTTGTAGAGCATCTGATCTCACCCAATTTTATATTTCATTCACCAGGTAATGAATATAGTTTCATGTAGTGTATACCTAATAGGCTTACTATTTGAGAATATATTTTTGGGAGATTTTGAACATCAATAACTAAATTAAAATATTATGTTCACGATTAAAAGGCAGTAATCTTTTATAGTCCATAGGCTTTTTTTGTAATGTATAGAATATTCATATAAAAATATCAAATATCTATGTATGGGAATATTGAGTCTCTACACATTATCTCTTAATAAACCCATTTGCATAATTAATTACCCTATCAGAAAGTTGGTTTTAAAACACATATGTTCTCCATTTGTTTCTCCTATTACCTAATCTATCATATAAGTAGTGCTTAAAATTAACTTCAAAATATTATTTCAATTATATTATAAAATAATTTATAAAACATTAATATCCTATATTTTACCTCCACATTTTCAAATCTTTTTAAAAAGATATTTTTATCTATAGTAGTTTTATACGACCTAATAGAATGATGATATTATAATTTTCACTTATTATTTTCATGAGTATTCTAAAAAACTTTTTTTAGGGTTTAATATTACATAATTATATAATAATATAATTTCAATGATCATATAATGAAGAAATTTTAATGATCCTATTGATCTTAAATATAACCGTCAATTGTTATATTCACAAGGCTAAGATAATATTAGTTTGTAATATTCTCAAAATTAGAAATATGTCCTGAAATATTGAAACCCATCAATTATATACAGATAGAAAAAAATACCATGAAACTTTTTGATCTTATATAATCCATGGATTATGGATTTTTAACATTAACATGACAATACAATAGTTTTTGACTTATGAGATGAATAATATTAAAAACAATAATGCATGAAAAGTTAATCTAATTAAATAATTATACAAGATGATAAAATAATTATAAGTATTAATAATTATAATGAAATAAATATAAAAAATTTTAGTATCACGGAACAAAAAAATAATAAATTTACCATTCATGCTTTCATAAGAGCATACAAAATAATCGTTGACCTACGTTAAGGGTTTTATTCCAAATATGCATTATTTTCAAGTATGATATCACTATAATCACTTCTATGTCTCAACATAAAATTATTTAATGTATTAATTATTATTTTTACATCATTTAAAATGAATTTTTGGCCTCTTTTCATCCAATATGGGTATATAGTTCATACCTTACTTCATTTATAATGGTGTTTCCATAATCATTAACTCTATTGTGATTCTGTTCCATGTAAGCATAAATCTCCCTCTTGTCTTTATCATGATTTCTTATATGTATTAATTCTATATTTGATTCACCACTTATATTTATTATTTATTTTGATTATAATGTATACCCTTTAGTCCATACAATTTGAATAATCAATATGGAGGGTGGTCAAAAATAATTTTATTCTATTTATTAACTTGTTTAATGTTAATAATACATAGATTTGTTATTTCAACATGAATAATTATTGATTAAAAATAAAGATTAATTTGATATTTTATTTTTTATTCAATCCTTTGATAAAATGATTTCATTTTACATATTAATTAATGGTTAGGGCCTAATGTTATATTATCCTTTAAAACATTGGTTTGTCCATTAGACAAACTTGTTTTGATTTTTGGTTCTGGTCTACTCATTTATATAAAATGATTTGGATAAGTCTTTTTTGGTATGAATATGTTGTCTAAAATTTGTTATTCCATCATTCAGTTATTTGTTACTATTATTATTATACATTTGATTATCTATATTTATTTCTTTTGATATGGTATATTTGTTTCAAATTTATATGAAAATAATTAATTTATATTATTCCTTTGATAATATATATGTTGTAATTATTCCATATTGTATTATGTCATATGTTATTCATTATTAATTATCTGATATGGACCCTTTTGTCCGTTTCCCCATTTCTATAAGAAATAAGTATTAATTTTCCAAGTGATCTATGTATAAGATATTTTGGAATAATAATTATTTTTATGTTTTTATGAATCAATTTATGATCAAATTGTAATGTAATAATAAAATATATACATGTTCTTTAGTTAATGTCTATATTTTTATTTTAGAAGATACAAGTGGCATAAAAAGTTATGAAATTGTTTATTTAAAATGATATATAAAAATAAAAGTTGATATGAATTCTTAAATTGTTCATGTGTACAAATATAATGTATTTATTATAGTAGTATAACTATTAGATGTAAAAATGACAGAATCAAATTTGGTATTAATGAAAAAATCACGATTATGGTAATGTATTTATAATATTAAAAAATTTAATGTGAAAGGGTTAAGATAATTCATGGTTTTGAATGTGTGGAATCCTTTTTACCAATAAAGATTCTGAAATCAATTTTAATTCTATTTATTTTTCCCTTTCCATGATTATTGACAAAGAGGATTTATTTCATAAACAAATCACACATTATATCATTGAAAGATTATTACTCCATGTGTAAGACATCTAAAATATATAATAGTCTTATGTTTAGTTATGATGATGAATTTATATTTCTCTAAGAGTAAGATAATGTAATAAACCCTGTTTGTGGGAATTTTTTCTTAAGAAATAAAGTAAGATGACATCCTCTCAAACATACATAGGCATAAAAAGTACCTATAGTTGATCTCATGTTGTAGTGTTGTGAATATGAATGAAACCCCAAATATAAATAATGGAACTTCAAGTCACAACCAATGAATGAAAAAAAATAAATCTTCATCAAAATAAAATAATTTAATGAATGTAACAAGAAAGATCAACACAATCTAGATTGATCTAATGAGATTACTACTCTTGGATGAGAATGCTACATTAAATTTATTAAGGAAATGAAATATTTTTTAATGGATTATATCCAACAAATTTTTCATTCCAACTAAATATTATATATTTATACAATAAAATTTGGTCACTATATTATTTGGTATCTATGGATAAAACCTCTACGTTTCATATAACCTCGCCGCTATCCTTTTATTTGATCATAGATTACTAAAAGCTCTATCCCTATCATAAAAAAACTATGCACATTTCAAAATTCACATGAGTAAATACTTATGCTTCCTCCCATGAGGAAAAAAATTTCCATTTCAAAAATACAAAAATATGAAAAAATTATGTATTCTTAAATTAGATTGAATATATTCATTTCCATTGTGTTTTCCATACTACTTCCACGAGTCCTAGTCAAGGGGTAGAATATTATTGAAATATCCAACTGAAATATCAGTTTTCAAATCTTATAGACTTATTTACATTGAATATTTTACTCTACTATATGAATCCATGTTCCTCCAATAATTTATTCTTATGTTAGCCTAATTTCCCATGTCTGAATATGATTTTCATAAGCACCACTAAAACCAATATTCATCCCCAAGATCCATTTATCTTATCTATGTTCCTTCTTATGAAAATATCCCAGTAATTCAATATTTATCTCATCTACCCTTTCCTATACCTGAAAAACATTAATACCATCATCATAGAAATATAAGACGAAAGAAGAACCCATCATATAACAACTTCCATTAGAAAAATACTTATCATTTATTTGGATGAACTTATTATTCCTCATAAACTCCTTAAACATTACATTCCACTTTCTTTGGGACTGGATATACTTGTAATGAATATAGTTCCACTTGCATCAAGGGTACTGGTTCTGATACTCTATGAATCCATCATATTAATTCATGAAGACATTATCATCTACTAACCTGAATGATGTGTCTACTCTTTGAAATTAGAATCAGATATAAAAAATCACATTCCAAAGGTCAAAATAATATAGTGTTATTGATAAACTAGATATATATATATGTGTGTCCCATATTACAATTGAAAACACAAAATACAACGTAATGTTTTATTGGGAATATCAATATTCCATTTTTCAAATCCTTCTATATCAATCATCATACACTTCAAGGAATCTTCAAGAAATGGAAAAAATAAGGATAATCTAAAATGAAAATTACATGTATTATAAAATGAAATATATTATGGAACAAAAAAGTATATTAAGTAAGGAAATGTAAATAAATGAACATTAATTAATTTAATCAATGTGTTTTATATAATAATTAGATAATAAAAAATCAATATATATTTGTAAATAATTAAAAACACATTCCATTTAATAAATAAAATAAGAATCAAATTCATTTAGATATAATATAATTTTTAAAATCTCATGGTTAAAAATAAATTAATTCTTAATGAATTAAATTATTTATTATTAGATTACGTGATCACCGGTATCATTATTCTTCTACATTATTACCTTTTACAAGATGGATTGAGAATACATGTAGAAACCCATTTGATTTTATCATTCTAATTTGTCTTATTAAAACTACTAATGCATTGGGGGGTAATATAATACTAGAACCTACACATCACCGAAGGTTTAAACAATTCCTCACATATTGATTGATTGATTTAATTCATCAATCAGTGCACCTTACCATTAAATATCTATATAGAAGAAAGAACACATTTTATCAATATTACCCAATTATATCATATAACATTCAAATTGAAAAATAGATATGTATAAATAAAATATTGATTATGAAATACATATAACCAAGATAAATAATATGGATATTTTATGTAAATTTATTATATATAGATCATAGGAAAGTTAATATTTCATGTGAATGTTAATGACATCCAAAATGAATTGAGAAAGTGGATGTCAATAACTTCTGTGATAAAATTGTAAAAAATCATCCATATATTTAATTAGATTGGAATAAAACAAAAGAAAATCCATTAGAGTAATAAGACAATGAAATTTTCATTGATGAACAGAAAATACAATATATATTATCTAAAAAAAATTCTTTTAGAAAATATTACATTCATTTTGATAGAATTTAATTTTCAAAACAAAATGTTTAAAAACAATTTGGTATATAATTTTCTTTGAAATTTAACAATAAACTTATAAAGGATGTTTTAAATCATTTTAGTTTTCCTGATGGTAGGAAATTCCAATCATGAAATACACATTACAACAATGATTTTTTTTCACTTTTTTATTAAAATAATAAGTCACTATTTTGAAAATGACAAGTAGATTTCATTAATTTTATTTTAAAATAAGAAAATGGGATATTATTTATTAAATAAATAATTTTTAAAGTTTTAATATAATTTCTGAAAAAATATATAAAATAAGGTTTTAATAGAAAATCGATTTTCGGCCAGGGAGAGAAATGAATTCATTTTTTCTTAAAAAATTATAAATTATTTGATATACCAATGTTTCGATAAATTGAACTATTACACGAAAATAACAAGAAAATAAAACGATGGATATAGTTATATGGGTTTATTATACAATTATGTAACACTTTTCTTCAACTAAAATCTAAAAACTATCAATCTATATGAGAACAAGATTGTGAAATGAAGCTCTGCAATGACTATAACATTGAAGTGAGAATTAGTAAAGGAATTAATTATGTTTATCAATTGTAAATACACATAATTTTTTTTAATAAAAAAATAATAAAAATTTATTTCACACATAAAATTATAATATCAAAGATAATGGATAAGTAATATTAAGAAAAGAAAATAATGCATGTTATGAAATTATTTTTCAGTTGGAAACTGTTAAGTCAAACCCCATTGGATGTGATTATAAAAATTGTAACATAAAATAAAATTAATTTTTAATAATTTACTATATTAAATTAAAATAGAATTATGCACACCATATAATCATTTTATAACCTCTTTCTACCCTTTCATTTAAAATCATTATTAGTTTCATTTTTTATGGTGAGAATTTCCTTTATTTCTCACGTGTCTCTCATCATGAAAGATCTAGTTCTTGTGCATATAATATATTTTCATAATATCTATAATAATAATAATTATAGAATAAATATTATTTTAGATAATTATAATTTTAACACAAATCATGAAATATGGTTTTGAAAAAAGAAGAATGTTATGATCATGGGGATGGTAGGTCGTATATACGAATTGGTAACATTTCCAATTTTTGATGATAACTATTTAATCGAGGTATGTAATATTTTTTAATTTAAATAATTTACAAAAAATCAAAAATACCATAATATTTCTTTATATATACTCATATACATAATCCATATTGTGTGGTGATGAAACGAAGGTCACATCACATCAAGAAGGTCGTAGTCCACGCATATAGAAATGGTATTACCGTTTTTCTGTGTAAGTGATATAATGATATATAATCATTTCGGAATTAAAAAATTTCATGAATATTATAATTATTTAATGTAAACCAAAAAAATTCATTAAATTTATCTTTATCACCATCCAATTAATGAATCAGTGAAATAAGAGTCACATTTCTTCGTGAGGCATTAGTTTGTTGTACATACGATCGATGTTATCATTTCCCCATATCAATGGAATGTAAGAAGGGATATATGATATAATTTATAAAGAGGTAAAATTATTTTTTAAATATAATATATATGCATAACATCCATCATCATACCCAATTGTTCTTTGTGGTAATGGAATAATGATTGACATCGATTCTCCAAGTGATAATCCTCCACACACAGGAATAATAATCATTCAAACCATTTGATATTTGTTTGGATCTTTATAGGTAATTACTAATACATAAAAGCATATAATTATATATAATATATAGTTAATATTATATTATAATGGCCTAATAACAATTGAAGGTGGTGGAGGAGAAAATAAAAAAATGTTCATTGTATTACGTTAGCTCTTCTTCGAATATCCTTACTAGGTTTTGATCTATGTTTTTTACAGGTTGGATTTATGAAAAAACATGACTCTATGATTCGAGGAAGGATGTGGGGAAGTGATTTTTAGGTATTTTTTGATCTAAATGGGTTTTTTGGTGTGAATAAGAGAAGATATTATGGATTTTTGTCTCTGAGGTGAGTAGGAGACTTGTAAATTTTGTAATGAAAAAGGTGTGTCAACATTTTATAAATGAAAAAAGTGAAAAATGTTATATTATATAGGATTAAATTTTATAGGGTCAAAATATTTTGATAGAATAAAATTTAGATTTGTTTTCTGACATTTTAACACTAAAAATTTTGTTGAATTCCCAGAAAATCTATTTTTACCTTAATCGTGGTAAATTATTTTTATTATTTTCACTATTTATTTTATTTTTTATAAAATTATTAAACCCTATTAGATAATATAAATTAATTTGAATAAATATATGTAATTAATGTATCAAAAATCAATACACATAAGGGATCAATTTAATTTATAATGATTACCGCAGACGTGAAGAGAAATCATGTTTTCAAAGAGAAAGATTTTAAATGTTTACAATTTTTATATATTAAAACAAAATATGAAAATTATTCTAATTATCCATTTCAGAAAAATACATATATAATTGAAATATTTTGTCTTTAAAACCAATTAAAAATAAAATTGATCTTTAAAATTAATTTAAATGAATATATTGTTTTCAATTAAAATATAGTTTTTTCACTATTTATCGAAAAACGAAGCTTTTTAGAAAAATGGCATAAATTCACAAAAAATTAATTTTAATGTGATTATTTAAAAAATGAATCTAATTGTTAAAAATATATTTTCTAAAAGTGGTAAAATTTAATTTAATATTATATGTGCAAAGAGATACTATTTTTTATTTTGAAAAACACACTTTTATAAGAAAAAAATATTTTCCTTTTAAATTATTATTATTTTATTTTTAATAATTATATTAGAGTAATTTTCATAATTTATTTATTTCAATTACTCTATAATAATTTAATGGACTAGGTATAATGGTATAATATGTTATTGTTCATTTAGTATAATAGTTCCTTATTTTGTAAGATGTCAAAGATATAAAATTTTGAGAAATATATTTCATTGGGTTTTAAGCTTGTCATTTCTTGTCATTTGTGATATTGAAAACAATGTTCTTATTTCATAATTTTTAGATGTTACGTTCTCCCCAAAATAAAGAAATTATGTCCTCTCATTTTAAACTCGATCCTAGTAGAAAGGTGTTTGGAATTTTAAAATATAATTGTTGAAAAACGGACATCGTAAAAGCGTTAATAAAATATTCTCATAATAAGAGAGAATGAGAAGTAAATAAGTTCAAATTTTATAACTCATAAATAGGTTTATAATTAGGGTAACAATAGTGTAAGGTAAAGATATAGAAATGGACGAAAGGTGTAAATAATTTTAGAGATTGGTTCAGGTCATTAGTCATGAGATTCTGAATGGTCAAAATAAAGGTAAGGGTCTCAAAACCATAAATATATGATGATTTAATAGACCATGTGATTCATTGGATATGAATATAATATGATTTTTATTTTTAAATAACATTTTCTAATTTTTAGGAATTATTTTAAAATCTTATATTATAAGGACATATAATTACTTGATATGCTTTTATTTTATAAGAAAAATTTCATCCTTTGGTTGTGCTTCAATGATTTTACAATTCATCACTTACTCAATGAAATTATTATAAATTGAATTATTGTTATTTTTCATGAAGCACTAATGTTCAATTTTAATGGATAAAAAGATCCATAAAATAATGAAAATTATTTATTCCTATCTCTAGCTATTTTTCAAAACCAGTATGTCCAAAATAAGTAATCTGATTTAATAAATTAATCTCTAAGACTTAAAAGTAACACCATTAGTTCATCATTAATATTTATTTTTGAAATTTCATAACTAAAAACTGTAATATTAACTCAAACATAGAGTCAGAAAATGGTAGGTTCTAAACTCTTATCATCATTCGGTGATGGGTTCAATCCCCACAGCCATTCTAGATGCGATGTGTTGTCACAAAATATGCGTGTTGTATAGTTAGAGTGTTTGTTAAGGTATTGATTCTTAATATTATTTTCCGATAACATATTATAAATAATCATGATTTCGTTTACTCCTATCACTATCTAGTTTGGTTTCTTATAGTCACCACAATGACTTTTACATAAAAAGTTAACATAATTCCATTAGGTTCTATCGATTGACTAAACCAAAATGAATAGTTTGAGAAAAAATAAACATAGTGAAAAAACAATATAATCATTTATATGATTTTTAAATCATGAAACATTATTTTCTATATAGTAGTCATTTTTATTATCCTAGATCATTCATGATCATCATCTATTGAAATCCTTCATAATGGTATATGAATAAAATGTCCATTGTTCAAAGGATATATCCTTAGTGTGTCAAACTACGTGCGGAGTAATAAATAAATAATATTTCTTACTATCATGAAAACTAATGGATTTGAAGATTCATTTACATGTTTCTAATGTTCATTTCTAGTGAAATTATTTCCTTATTATGTACAAAAATTATATATTTCAAATAAATGATTTTAAAATGCTAAGGATTTTAAACTGTTTTAGTTTTAAAATGTTTTTTTCTCTACGTTGAAATTTTATTTTCTAAAAGAAAAATTTTAAATGATTTTTAAAACATTCATTTATTTGTTTTCAATGGTATTTTAATATAAAACCATTTTCATAATGTTTTCGATCTTAAAAATTTATTTTCCAGGAAAATATATTTTCCTCAACAAATATCCTCAGTAGTCTTTAAAAAATGTTTGAAATGGTTTTGAAAGATTCAATTATAAGTTTTCAAGTATATTTTCAAATAAAATCATTTTCATAATGTATTTTTAATTAAAAATTGAATTTCAACGAAAATATTTTCTTTAACAAATATCCTCAGTATCCATTGAAATTATTTTCAATCTAAGATTATTTTTTTATGGTAATTATGATTTAATGGGGATATCATCCAAGGATACCACTCTTACGCATTCATTCAATGTTTTGTACTTTTTATGAAATTATATTTATGAAAACAATTTCCATTCAACGTGTAATATCATGAAAAAATGATTATGAACCCCAATTCTTTTTCCATGGGTTATACTTTGACGCAATGATGAAATGATTGTGAAATGAGTTTCTTTTCTATAGTTTATGTTATAATAAAATATTCGTGAAACTAATTTCCAATCATGGGTTTTGATATTATGAATGTTTTATGATCTTATCACACCCATATTTATGATTTTCATTATGTGCTAGTTGTTACATTATGACCAAGTATGGGGGTTATGTTATAAAAATAAATGTTGTTATATTATTAAAAAATATTGGAGGAACCTAAAACTCCTTATAATGATTTGGGAAAATATTTAAATCTAATGATATAGATAGGAATAGAATAGAGAGTAGACTAGGTTATGTAAGACAAGAATGGGTTGGGAGTAATCTCATTTTAGAAAGAGAGGGGTTGAATGGGAATAAGTCTGTTTCAACAAGATAGGGATGGAATATGGAGTGAACCCATTATAGTAAGAGATTAATTGAATGGGTGAGTTAATCTAGTTCAGAAAAGGTTTTTTCAACTATGATGGTATTAGATGTGAGACTTGACTAATATAAAAATGATTTTATATTCTAATGTTTATTCCTCAAAATCCATGTATTGTTCCTACATTTTTATCCCATGGATTATGATCTTCGATTTCATTGTGATTTGTTTCTTTTGAACTATAAATATTTATTCTAAGAATACAAATTATGTTTATTTACACGAAATGTTTTTTTTAAAAATTCTCATGTTATCATACCCTTATGCTCATGTTGTACATATATATCTCCCTTTTTAACCATATTGAACATTGGATCTCACCCTAACTTATGTTTCATTTTCCTAGGTTACGAAGAAATAAATTGATGTATAAGTAAAAAATGAGAAGATATTTATTTGGGTCACTGAATATTTTCAATTAATTTTACAGATTGTGTTCCATGTTTCGAAAGGAAATAAACTATTATGTTCCTCATGAGTTTATTTGTGAAATTTCATGTATGTTTATATAAAATAATTTAATATCCATGTATGATAATACTGGGTCACTATAGATTATAGAAAATTAATGTTTTAGTTAACAATTGGAAACCAATATGAGGAAACTTTAGTGATATTCCAAGGGATATTTCTAAAGATATATCTATGGATGTATCAAAAGATAAGTATAAGGATGAGTTAATGTGTTAGAAAATGTACTAGAATTTTAGAAAAGGATAGAGATGCTGGTTTCCATGAAAACACAATATTGTATGGATATTTAAAGTTCTTGTGTCCCTAAATAAATGTTCCAATGTGTAACATCCTTAAAAACATAGTATTTATCTAGAATCGATCGAGAACATGTGTACAACAATGGGCCTTGCTGCACACCCGGTTTGACACTCCCAAAATTTATAATTGGGATATTCACAAAATTGTTATGAAACATATTGAAGGATTTAAATTGATGATGATGATGAATGAAAATTGATAACATATACTATAAAAGGTCTCATGAGTTTAACTTCCTATAAGTAATTTTTCATGATTAGGTAGTTCCCCACTATGATTTGTGATTCTAAAAATATAAATCTGGTTTTAGTATGTGATTGTAACCTGATAAAAGTATTCTAATGTTTAGTTTGATGGAAAATTTTATGATGAGAAGTAAAATGGGTTGATGATTTGAGTGACCATAGATGTGGTGAGAACTATTTTTTCATGGAAGATTATTAACAATATATACCTTAAAAAATTCTCGGAGTTACAAAATATGACAATGAAATAGTTTACAATGAGTTTGGGTAGTGCATATCATAGAGGAATGAATATTTCATTCCCTATGTGTTAGCAATATAAGAAGAATAATATAAAGAACTTTTTCAGTTGAAAGGGAAGATGTTATGGTTGTGGAAAAGAAGAACTCAAAGTAAGTGACTAAAAAATGAAAAATAAAATTTCATTAATGGAATGGATGATAATATTGGTCTCCCTAGGATATCATCGACATTTGAATTATTTACATGTGTAATGTAAGAGAATTTTGAAAAATTATGTAATAAAAAGAAATCTCTTGTAGAAAATTATAATATTTTTTTGAGTAATGGTTCTATTACTAATGATAAAGAGACTACATATGAGATAAGAAACTAAAGTGGTATTAAGGTACAAGATGATGGATCATAGTAAACAGTTTGATAAGGAATTGTTGTGAATGAATTATTCTTTATTTTGATTAATTTTTAATAGAAATATATAGGTATTGTACATTATTTGTTTTTTGTTAAGTATTTCCAAGAATATACTGGATGATGTCAAAAGATAAGAATACTTATTTAATAACAGGGTTATATTTTATAGAAAACACATGATTAAGGGAAGGTAACACATAATATGTTCCCACTATTTTTAAAATTTTTTATGAAAAATTGATGTTGGAGAATAATAATGTGACATGAATATTTATGATTACCTATGAACAAATTAATGATGTACTGTATTTGTTTGATGCTATCACGGATGAATTTTACAACATATTTGGATTTACGGAATATATCAAATAGTATGTTTTCTAGGTAAGGAATGAATGAGCATATATATTCTTGTGAATGTTCATAAACATTATGAAAACAGACTGGAAATAAAAATATGTCCTAATATTATCATATTTGATGATATAAATAAGTTTTCTTGATCATATTTGGATTATATATTTTCGTTCATTAATATTCACTTAAATATATTCTTGATCGATATCAACCTATATTTGGGTGTTATTTTTCTATTAAATATTATTGTTTTTACTTTCCCCCTATGTTTTATATTTTAGAAACCATTTATGTGTTATTTCTTATGACCTTCAAATGTCACTTTCCCTTTTTCTATGGTATGTTTTACAAATCCTTTTTACAATGTGGGTTTATATGAAAGAAACATTCATGTATTAAACCTTTTACGATTGAGGTGAATTTTGAGGAAGAAATTATTTTTAAGGGGATAGAATGTAACACACCATTTCTTAATGACTTCTGTTGATAAAATAATATTTATTTTACAGATTTCATTATATTCACCACTTTGTTATTCTTGGGATAAGTGCTATACTGTTTTAGCTTGCATTACATGCAACACTGATTTCTAACAAAACCATGATATATTATCAATTTCATGTGAGAACCTAGCCATTGAACACAATGATAAGAAATTTAATAATTTTTTTAAATATTCCATATATTGGTTTTATATAAAGAAAACATATTGATCATGATACACACAATTTTATGTAATGTCTTTATATGTTTCCAAAATTTTATTTTTCTATAGAATTTTTTATGTATTTTATCTAAATGATAATAAATTTTTTTTGACACTTATATATAATTAATTAAATAAAATAAAAATAATTTTTGAAATAAGAATGTAAAAATTTGTGTATGTGAATGTTTTGATATTTTTTAAAAAACATTCATTTTTGATGAATAATGAAAAAATAATGAATTTTATTGAAAATTGTATTATTGATTACGTTATTTAAATAAATATATTATATTTTTATTTTATTAATGTATAAAAATTCCATTTTTAAATCAAGTAACCCAATTCAAGTATTTAAAATCAATTTCACATTGAAATTAGGTAAAAAAAATATGCAATGCTTTGAAAGTTTTCACATTAAGAACCCACTTGCTCACCATATCTATGAGATTAATTTGAAATAATGTTATACACATATTTTAAGTCATATTGGAAAAATTTATTACACGTTTCTATTTAGAATTATTTAAAATTTCCAATAACATGTACTTAATTTTGATCAAAATGAATAGTTAGTGCAACATAATACAATTATTGCAGTTAAGGTAAAATCTGATTCACAGAACTGTTAAACATAAATGATTAAAGTGAAAAATATCTAAAATATTATCATAATTTTATTTAATGATATTATAAATATATATTTCATAAAAGTATCAGAAATATAGAAATATATTTCTATTTTTCATTGAATATGACCCTTATAATATCTTAATTAATGATAAAGGTAGAAATATTTTTTTTACTTTTAAAATATAAAAATACATTGGGTAAGTAATAAGAACATATTTTAATTTATAAATATCTTTTTAACATAAAAATTATTTTTTATTATGATAATTAGTATTTATATTTTTTGAGAAGAAATAATTTTTTTAAATGCTTAAGAAACTCAAACATAGTAATTATTTAGTTGGAAATTATATGAAATTAAAAAATACAATAAATATTAAAAGTGAAGTTAATAGAATAAATTCATTTGTTACATTAATATTTTTTAATGAATATATAATTATTCATAGGTTTTAATTGAATATATTTTAATTCCCTAATTTTCATGATATTTTTAGGATTAATTTAAAAAAATTGTGTAAAAATTGACATTACTATAATTGTTTGATAAATTTTACAATATTAAAAGTTTTTAATTTTTTTTCAATCATATACTTTAGAATTTTCTTTTCTAATGAAAATATATATAAAATATTTTCTATTAATATTCCATTTTTTATAATAAATATATTAATTATTGATATTGAAAACTGTATTTGTGTGATTATGTTTAAAGTGGTGTCTTATCATGTCAGATACGATTCTGTTAATGTTAATTTTCCCACACACATAGTTTTTTATTTTAAAAAATTATATTTAATATTCAGAATAATTAGGTACAAATTATTTAGTAAGGATCATTTTAAATTATTATTAATGGATAAATTATTTAGTTTAAAATAGTAGTTACCATAGTAAAAAACGAAAATGGTAAAAATAAGGAAACATATAAGTTAATGAAAAACAGGATAAAAACATGTGTTTGAATTTTTTTCAGTAATTTTTATTGACCATATAATCTCTCCTCCCATTAATAATCAACTTCGGATCAAATGGAGGTAAGGGTGACCTCCCAATATTGAATATTGTTCTCTATTTACAAAAATGCCACTCTTACTGATCCATAAATGGGAACTCACTCCCCTCCCTTATTCACACTATAAATACATTTTATTTTAGAATATAAATAACCAAGTTATTTTCCTAATTCCATCCTTCTATAATATAATCCTTAATTTAGGTATAAATACAACTTGTAAGTGATTTTGTACCAAACTAAAGAGAATAACTGAAGAAGTGGTAATGTTCTTTAATGAGAATATACATTTTATTTATTTATCATGATTATTAAATAATGATTATATCTTTAATATATAATAAACTCAATACATTCTATATTATAATATGTTTTTGTGTAAATTTCATTTTCTACAACTATCTCCAATTCCATCAAATGATTTATGAAAACATCATTCATGTGAAAGATAAACTACTGCCTTAGAAACTGATGTCATTTTATTTCATTAGCACCTATCAAGGCTATTCATAAGGATGGAAATGTTATTTATATATGATATATTTTATATTTATGCTATTTTTGTTTTTTAAGAGTAGTTATATCACATAAAACACCATGCATTCAATTTTATGGGAACATAACAATGTTGTTCGTGTGTATACCAGACTACGACCTCAAGAGGTGATATGATTCGTTCATAATTTACATGAAATTATTTAAGGATTGGTTTAAATTCTTATTTTCACATATAGGGCATAGAAATATTATCTAATGATAATACATAAAATTTTGTTTTCATTCATTCAAACCAAAATGAAAATTAAAAAAAACATTAATGCAAATGTACGACCTATTGTCTCCATGGATGGTGTACTTAATTTTTTTATCTCTTAATTGTGTGAATTAATATAAATAAAAATATAGTGAATATATAATATATTTACAACATGTTAATAATTATGAATATTATGGAATCATGAGAAAAGTATGACGATAAAAAAATATAATAAATCAAAACATAAAAGAAAAAAAGCGATTATTATCTAAAATGTAACATTAACATTGAATTGTAAATAAAAGGGAAAAATAGGTCAATATAAAATAATATATAGTATGAAAAAAATTAATATATATTCATAATATATTTATACATAACTTATATTTATTATTCAAGATTCATTATTGTGTTCAATGTGATTTAAGACATAATGTTATGAACTTTCATCTCACTTTTATTTTTCTATGAGACAGATGCAAGGTTCACCACATGTTTCTTTTATATGGTGTATATAATTACCATGAATAAATATGATAATGATAAACATGGAAACTATTTGGATTTTTGTATCCATTTTGTGATATACCCTTCTTGGGGTTTATGGTTCAAAATTTAACAAATTGAGAATGGATTTTTATCTCAATTTACATTCTTTGAGGTATATGTTATATTATGTAACTATATTATATTATTTTTCTTATATATAAACCCCCTTAAATGTAATATAATTAATTAATTATTCTCATAATATTGGAAGTTCATTTTTTTTATCTCTTACTTTGGGTATATGATTTAATGTTATCAAAGTGGTAATGATTTTTTAATACAATCTCATAATTTATCAATATTATTAATGATTATGATCTAGATGATTAAATCATCTAATCCATATCTCAAGAAACATATTAATTTTTTTATCCTCTAGTTATTCTGGATATTTTCACGAAAATTACCATTTTCAGACTCTTTGGTACTAATGATAATTAATAAAATATTTAAAAAACCCAACATTATTTCTCTCTTTGTTGGGAAATCCGTTTTCTTCCAAAACAATGATTTATAAAAAAAATTATAAAAAACCGGTTTTTTATTCTCTTATTTTTTAAATATAATTTTACCCTTATTTTACTATTTAATAAAGGTTTTTAATGGAATATTCTTTTCATTTTCCAAAACCAAGCCGGGTTTCCATTTACTAAAAATTTTAAAAGTATAATGGTTTTAACACACAATACAAGAATAGAATTTCTATCTATCTTGAACACTAAATGATTTCATGATTACATTAAAATTTTCATTTTTAATTTTTAACTAAATTATTTACTTAATATTTTTTACTTTTTTAGATTTTGAAGAAATGATTTGGAAGTAAAAATGATTTGAATTGTTTTTTGTTTTAAAAAGAGTTCTTCGATGTGGAAGGGATATTATTCTCATGAAATATTTAGGATTATTTTTAAAATATCCATCTATATGTTTTCAAGATTATTTGAAAATTTTATTTTATTCATAAAGTTTTGTGAAAAAATTATTTTCAATGAAAAAGATAATTTATTCTAGAAATGTCCTGTCATTCAAAATTATTTTCCATATAGGGTGAAATTCATTGAGGGTACATACTCTTTAATGGGGGTATGATACAATATTACCATTATTATTATTTATATAAATATTTTACTATTAATACGAATTTTTTATGATACTAATTATCTTTTATGGGTTATACCATGACAAAATGCCTTTGAAACCTGATTCTTCATCCACCTCTTATGCTTTGATGGAATGATTATAAATATTATTTATTTTCCCCTAGTTATGTTATGATAAAATATTATTTCAACCAACTTCATTTCATTAGTTTAGATACAATTAATTTCTTACAATATTTTGTAACACATATGAATTAATTTCAGAATTTGGTGGTAGTAATGTTATAACCATGGTTAATGTTTACATTATAACCACGAATTGTGGTTACATTACATCAATAAAATGGGTGTTAACTTTATGTCATCCAAATGTAATTATAAAATATTTATATCTCATGATATAGACAGTACTAGAATGTGGGGGTGAACATGATTTTTTAAGATAAGGCTAGAACATGAAGAAAACTCTATTTAGTAAGAGAGGAATTGAATTGGGAGTGAACCAAGTTCATTAAAAAATGGATAGAACAAGGAGGGTCCCAATTTAGTATGATATGGTGGGAATGAGGAGATAACTTTGTTAAATAATGGGCCTTGTATACTATGTTGGTTCTATACGTGAACCTTGTCAAATATGGAAATTATCTTATAAGCTTATGTGTATTATACAAATTCAATGTTTTATGAAACTTTTCTTTTTCTCATGGGTCATGTTATTTTATTTCCTTTTAATTAATGTCTAATTAAATTCATATATTTATTCCATAAGACAAGATTATTATCTTTAATATAGAGTGTATGGTTTTTAAAATTTTATACTCATGTTCTTATACCCTTATACTAATGTTATAGTTTTATATCTCCTTTTTTACTTGTACTGATAATTTTAGCCCACAATTTCTTATGTTTCCTTCCCCTGTTTCAAAAATAATTATTTTTTATGTAGGAATAAAAAATGTAATCACTTTATGGGATATATTAAATATATTACATGAATTAAGAATACTGTGTTCCATGTTACAAATGGAACTAAATTATTATACTTCTTAGGTATGTGTGTGCAATGTGATGAATATTAATATGAAAATATGTAATATAATTTTTTTAGAATTCTGGGTCTCTAAACTCTAGTAACCTAGAGCTAGTTACTTCATTATTACATTTTCATAAGATACATGGAATCACATCCCAATATACCAAATATATTATAGGACTTAGTAAAAAAGATATATAATTCAGTCCCATAATAAATTCTAAAATGAAATTACAAAATATATTTTTATGATAATATCATTATTCCATCTATCATGTTCTTGCACCTAAATCATATTACACATCATAAAATCTCAGATAAAGGAAAAAAAGTGTGGGATAAAATGTGTGATAAGTGTTAGTACGACAGAAAATACCATGAATCAATAATGGATAATCAATATGAAAATTTAAATAACCGAACAGACATTCCATTTAATCATTTACTTATATATCATAATTATATAAGGAATAACAAATATGGAAAGGTAAATAATTGAAAACACATTTCATTTAATAAGTAAACAAAGAATTAATTCCATCAAGAGATTAAATCATTATGAAATTATCATGGATAATAATAATTGAATTCATAAAGAAGGAAATTCTTAATTATTAGATCCCATGATCCCACACATCATGATACCTATACCATCACGACATTTCAAAATATGGATTTTGACTATTTGTATAAACTTATTTAGTTCTATAATACTGATTTTTTTCATGATACCTAACAATTTGTTGAGGATATATATAATACTTGGATCAAATCATCACTGTAGCACGAAAACATTCCTCACATACCGATTGCTCGATTTAATTCTTGAATTAGTATGCCTTTCCATTAAATATATGTATCGAGGAAAGAATACGATTTGAAAATATTTTTTAAGAAAATAAAATAAATCATATATTAAAACAGATTATGTAGAAATGATAAACAATTTAAGAAATTAGAATATCCATGTAAAATAATATGGATACTTAGGGGATATTTAATGTTTAATGATAATAGAAAAGTTAATATTTCAAGGGAATGTTAACAAATAAATAAATTATTCAAGAAAGTTAATTTCAATACCTTACAGAGAAAATGATCATAAAACATACATAAAATGAATAAGTATGATATTAATAAAAAATATACCCATTTTAATTAAAATTGAGGGTTTATGTCATTAATGAATATAAATACCTTAACAAATATCATAAAAAACATTCCCAAGAAAAATATTTTTTAACATTTAAAAAAAATTTTTTTGAAACTAATGTTCCCAAAATATTATGAAAATAATTTCATTTAAAATAATATTTGAATCTCAAATAGTAATTTAGAATTATTTTTTTCATGTTATTGGGAATTTTTTTTCATTTCGTATAGGTTGAAATAATGATTGGTTCAACTATTTGTGGTAAAATACAAAAAAGAAATATTTTGATGAAGAAATAATGATTTTTTGAAAAATGAAATCATAGAAGTAAAAATGGATAAAAATATATCTAATAAATCATTTTGAAAATAGTTTCAAACATTTTAAAACATTTTTAGAAAAAGGGTTTTCATAGAAAATATATTTTTGAATGAATAGTGAAATGGAGGTATATTTTACTAGAAACATTTATTCAATTATAATATATATTATAGAGTTAAGAAAATAAAAATATCCCTTGAAAATATCATAAATAAAAATAGTATTATAAAATTATACGTATTTATTATACAATGATCAAATTATAACCTTCTACTAAAATTCAAAAATAAATGATCTTGATGAGAATGTTATTTCAAAACAAACCCTTATAATTATCATAACATTTAAGTGATAATTGGAAACTGAATAGATTGTGCATGTAAAATATAATTCCACATAAAACTTGTGTAAATACTATAACCGATTATCAATATTCATTTCACATATAATCTAATAATATCAATTAATAAGAATCGGTAATAAAATCCAATGAAATGAAATTGTGTTATGAAATTATTTACCACCTAGACAATCTAAATAAAACCACGTTGGATGAAATAATAAATTTTTAACATAAAAACTATGAATTTTTAGGTAATTATGAAATTACATGTTAAAGGGGAATTATATACACCATATAAATTAAAATAGGATCATATCAGTATAATATTCCTCAATGAATGGAATTTTAGATAATGTCCCCTACCACATAATTTATTTTGGTGGAATAGGTTTTAAAATAAATTATAGTTTTTTATACATGATATTAAATTACAGTGTAACCCTATTAATATTTATAATATCATATACAATTTCTTATAACATCTTATAACCCTTCCATTGATAATATTTCATTATTTTCATAGTTTCATGTGTTAATTTCCTTGTTTTCTTATGAATATTTCCCTTTGAAAGATCTGGTTCTTGTGAATATTATATATTTACATCATATATATAATAATATTCTTTAAATTATTTTCATATTTTTAAATAAATTTTACTTTTAAAATCAATATTTAAATAATTTTAAGAAAACAATGTATGATATGATAATGTAGATGGTAGGTGGTACATATGCATGAGTTTATTTTCAATTTTTCAATGATAATGAGGGAAAAATGGTATCAAATATTTCATCTTTCCATAATTATCAAAATACCATAAGTTAAATACTTTTTCTTTATTTATAACAATATATGTCATCCATGAGGTGTGGTCATAAAAAGAGAGTCACATCACTTTGTGAGGGTCACAGTCCACACCTACAGGATAGATGTTATCATTTTTTCCATGTTAGAAGGAACATAATATATTATAATTTAATAGTGATAAATATTTCATGCATATATTATTAAATAACTTTATACTATAGATATAAATTACCATCATCCTTCTCACATTCCATGTAAAGTGTTAGTAATGGATGAATAACATCACTTTTCGAAGTGGTGGTTTGTTGTACAAACGATCGACGTTAATGCATACACTATTAAATGGAATGTAAAATTGAGTATTTATTATAAAATGAATCCTTATGTGTAAATATTTTTGAAATAATATATATACTTTAGATCCATCCCCATACTGAACCAAGATAGGTGGATATTGAAAAAATGACATCTGTTTGCAAGGCAGTAGTCCACCACACACACTAATGATGATTTCATAACCCATTTTATGAATGTGGTGATGGAATTAGGTAATTATAATCCCATAAAACATATTATCATATTATATTCATTGATGTTATTATATAATCATGGTTTGATAAAAATTTAATTATGTGCATGCATAAATTGAATAAAAATTATTACTGAATAACATTAGCTTTTATTTGGGTATCCCCATTGGGTTCGCACCAAAAGACTTAATAGGATGGATTTATGCCAACAATAAGGCTTATAATATTATATTATGGTATTTGGGAAGTGATTATCACTAGTAATGGCCTATCCAAAAGGGTTTTAATGTGTGATGAAAAGATGATTAGGGGTCACCTTTTATAAGTAGGGTGAGTGGAATACATGTTATTTTTTAAAAGAAAAAGGTGTACCAATGTTTTTCACATCTAAAAGGGGACACAGATTGAGTATTATCAAGTAATAGAAAATATAGGGGAAAAATATTTTCATAAAATATAATTTAGATGAGTGGTTAGTTCATTATAACCCTTATCATTTTTGTTTAACTCTCGGTAAATCCATATTATCCATAACCACAATAAAATTATTTTTCTGTTTAAACGATGTATTTTTTTCAAAAAGTATCTTGAAATTATTATACAACATATATAATGATTATTCAAAATGTTTTACAAATTTTTCAAAATTACAACCATACAATTATGGAAAATTATTTAAATAATTAATCCCACATTGGCGATGAGAAAGAGATTTCTCAAATAGAAAATTTTCAAAAGTTCTAATAGATTTTATATCAAAATTCAACATGAATATTTTTTGACCGACCTAGATTGGATTAATTTATATAATAATTTAAATAATATACTTTAAAACTTTTAAGAAAATATGAAAAATTAAAATTATGATAATATAATACACTAATTTATTAAATGAATATTATTTTTTCAAATAAATTTTCTAAATGTAGAATAGATTAATTTTAAATAATGTTAAAAAATATTTTATGAACCAACATTAAAAAAATACTGTTTTAAGAATATATTTATTTATATTTTAAATGATTCCTATTTTCATTATAATCAATAAATAAAAATAATTTTCATAATTTAATTATTAATTTTCATCATAATTAGTTTAATAACTATGTTATTATGGTAGACTATATTACATTTCATTTAGAATCAGGGTAGTGTGGTTTACAAGACATTGGAGAGGCTTAATTTAAAGAAATATATTTTATGGGTTGTTTAAGATTGATTTTTGTGTGTCAAGAATGATATGAAATAAAATTTTCTTAGTTTAGAATTATGGGGTGTTAAATTCTATAATATTATAGAAAACTTGTAACTTTATGATGTTTACTCTATTGAAATTAGGCATTAGTTGATACTTTACTCTCATCAAATGCCTATGATGAGTCATAATGCATTAATTCGATTTCATAATTGAAGAATAAATCTTATCATTTTATATTGTTATTTGTGTTCTTTTCCCATGATCAAAAATAAAATTCTAGGACATCATATCTCAAAAATTTCAATGCATAAGAAATAGCTTTAATATTTTTTCTCTATATTATCAATTTATATGTTAGTGGGTACTAAAAAGATATTGATACAAGTGATATCAACCATCCTTTCATACCAGTAACCTTTAACTAGTTCCCACCCCATTAGATAATAGGGACATCTATTCATCAAGTATGTCTAATAGTTCACTGATTCTACCAAAAACATACTGTGAAATCCCATGTGAATTCTCAAAATATATTTTTTCACCTAATATATGATTTAATATCTCTGAATCATTGTTATGTTCTATAGTCCCTTGTATGGTCTTCTCAAACACTATTTACGTCTTGTCGTAGAATCTGCATAAATCCTCATTTCTATATTCCATACTATTATCAGACTTCATAATCATTGTCTGAAAACCTATATACTTTAATACTGACACTCTAAATTATTTGAGTGTTTGAACAACATGTACTTTTTCTTGAGAAATAATACCCACACAGTCCATTTTGCATCATTGATGAATGCAACATAGAAAAATGATGTACTAGGGGAAAAACCAGATATGGAACCCTTGAATCTATTTACAGAATATCTAAATATTTGTAATTTAGTTATATTAATTTTTTTCAATAACACCACATTATTTTTTATAGAGATTAAATACTATCATATCATGTATTCAAAACCGTTGATCTTCTCTATAAATTCTATATAATGTTTTTTCCGCCCATTCCCACTCATGTAACCCAAATAGTCTGGTTATAACAACATCTAGGTTATATTACAAAAATTAATTTCACATTAAAATAATCCCATGAGGCACAAAATCCCATCATTTAGATTCTTGGGAATGACCAATTACCATAATAAATCTTACGAACACCATTCATGAATATTTTATTGATACCAATATTATATATTGGTCCAATTGATGTTATGTAATTATTTAATTTTAATCAGTTCCACATGCCCATAAAATCAATCATACTTGTGTTTTATTATGAGATTTATATTTTACACTTTTCTAAAGTCATGGAGCCATATCATTAGAAATATGACCGTTTAATTATCTTCTATAAGTATCATTTATTATATTCTCATTAGTTTTTGAAATCATTACTTATTATACCGTTATTCCCAAAATCTTAACACATGGGACTAGCTTTTGGAAGACTACCGAAGAAATGACTTCTTCTTCCTTTCCCTTTTCACCAAACATTATATGTAATGGAAAACCATTATTTTTTAGCTATAATAATTAATATAATATTATTTGATCTCCATTAAATGGGGGTTTTTAATGATCATTTCTATAAGATAATAAAACCCTAGTTATGAATTTCATCATGAGTTTCTCACAACTCTAAAGAGAACATCTGAAAAATCTTGGAGGGTTGATTACGTAACACCCTGAGTTTTTATAAAACTTTGTTCTAGAACAAATTAGATTTAATTTTTTATTGCATTAAAATAAGTCAAAAAATTTATTTCACAAGGAACCAATATGTCTTGCTCTCTATGGGAAACCAATAATTCTTGTGCTATATGCAACACTGACTTGGATTATGCTACACACGACACTAACATGACTTGTAGTACATGAAACACCAAGTTTCAATGAAACATCATTTTATTATAATAATTACTTAAATGAGGTTGTTATAAAATCACACTTAAAATTTGTAATATGAGTGGAAATAATTACTTTTCAAATATATTTTTTAAAATGTTTATATAAATAAAACATATTTATGATAAAATATTTTTTGGTAAATTTATTATATGTTTAAAAATACAATTTTTTTAAATAAACTTCTTTATGTATCCTTCTATAATTAGAAAAAATTAATATATTGATGCATATATAAATTTAATTTGATAAAAAGCATCATTTTTTGTTTAGAAAGACCAATTTAGTTTAGGTTGAATTTTTGGGAATTTTCAGAGAAACATCATTTTAGATGAATTGTGGAAAATACTAAATTTTAATTCAAAAATATTTTTTCATCTTGTTTATTTATATTGTAAAATTATATTTTTATTTGGTTTTGAAGTACAATTAGATCAAATATAAATCAATTAATAAAATTTGGGTAATTAGAATCAATTTACCAATGAAATAGGATATAAAATCATAATAAACATGTTGTTCTTTTTTACTTTAAAAACACATAGTTTTGTCCCGTTTGTGAGATTAATTTTAAATTAATTTCTGACAATTATATGATCAGAACATGGAAACATAGATTCAATATTTGGAATAACCTTAACTTATAAAGTTTAAAAATTTAAACATAATATTTTAACAAAATTATTTTTGAATGTTATTAAAATTAATTACAACGATCAAGAGAAAACATTTCCTAACAAAGAAATATCCATAAACATAAGACCCAAAAAAACCTAGACACTTGACCAAAATCCCATTTATGAACATATAATGTCTTTATACTATCTTTAATAAAATTCAAACATTGTTGGAAAACATACCATTTAAAAACATGAGTGGAATTCTATTTTAAAAAATTTAGGAGAATGCTACTCATCCTCCTCTAGAAAAGGAATCCAACTCTCCACTATACTCACACCTTTCAAAAAACAGAGTTTCATTAAAGATACTCCTAATTAATCTCTCCACATCCCAATATCCCTCCCTTACTAATTTAATCCTATGTTTAGCCAAAAATCCAATCAAAGAATCCCTTTAGTGCAAACTTAAATGAGATACTGAAAGAAGAGGTAACATCCTTCCTCAGGGTCATTTCATTTTGTTTTTTTCTCTATGCATAAATTATTCAGAATAATTTCATACATAACATACCAAGTATCCTAAATATACAGATTTTATTTTATTTTTTTTGGTTTACCCACGAATACACATAGATCAATATAATGGGTAATGAACATACAGTTCTAGTGTATGGTCAATTACCACCTCAATAAATAAAGTTTTTTTTTCTTCCATTAACATGTCTCAAGTGTTTGAATTATGATGAAAAATATGTTTTTATATTATATATATGATATATTTTTTTTGTGATTTTTAATTTTTATTTAAAACAAAACTTCTTTCTTTCCATATTGTGAACATATGATAACTTCGTTTGTGGACATGTGGACTACCACCTCCTCCAAATGATGTGATTCGTTCACATTATTCATGGAATGTGTAATGGATGGATTTAGTAAATTTATCTGACATATATTAAATAAAAATTGTTATGTAATTATATTATATATAAATTTAAATATATTTCAGTTACATTTTTTCATTCAATACAACATCAAAATAGAAATAATTTTCATGATATAGTTAAGATAATCATGAATAAAAAACAAAGTTTTTATCATAATTCAAACACATGAGATGTGTTAAAGGATGAACAAAAAACATAATTTATTGAGGTTGTAATTGACTGTAAAAAATCATGGTATGTTCATTACCAATTATATAATTTACCAAAAATAATCTATTCAACCATTTTAAACAATGATGATAAATATTAAGTGAGATCCCTAAAGATAATATAAGGATATGTATAGGTATATATATAAGGATAATGAAAATTATAGGAAAAAGTCAAAAAAATTTGTTATGGGGTAAAGTAAGTGGTTTACAAAAAATACACCCTTTTCTATACTCTAAATATGGATGTGGATAGGGATCATATGTAGCTTTTGGTAAAAATTCCGAAATGGTGGGTTGGTAATAACATTTTCATAACCTAATTAATGAAAACAAGATTTGCTGCACACCTAGTATACACTCTTAGGGAATATTCCATGGGAATTCACAAACTCTTCACTAAAATTTATAAAGGGTTTTAAGAAGTTAGATATGAATAACCTAGGATAGAATAAAGGTTTCATATATTAAAGAAGTTTATAGTATTTGGACCTTATATAATTAATTTTTCATGATTATATGGTTTTTTGAAATGATAGGTATTTCTCACCATATGATTTATACTTTTAATGAATAGTATTATCTAGAACTTTTTTTAAAATATTTAATGTTTTAGATGTAGAATGTATGTGAACAATGAAAATAAATTTCTTATGTTGAAATATCATGAAGATAATCTAGAACATGGTACTAGTATGGGTTATATTATTGAAGACAAAGATATCCCGAATGACATAATAAAATTATGATATGTTCTAATAGTATTTTTTACTGTTAATGTACATATAATGATTAGATTATGGTTAAAGAACCTTAATACTCGATTCATATACCATGTTATATGAAAATGATATTATAGAATAAGATGATGAGTTTTGAATAATGTTTTATGAGTAATGTTGGATGGTTAAAGTTTTTATGTTTTGGAATTAAAATATTATATAGTATGAATAATGAAATATGTAAATTTTTTTAGTATATGTATTTACATAATGACGTAAATGGATATGTTTAATGGTGCTGATGAGTTTGAAAAGTGATTTCTTGGAAATGATATATTTTTAATAAGGGTAGGTAACCATTAATTTCCTCTTGGTGTTTAGATATTGATGTTAGGGTAAGGATATGTTGGATGGCACTAATTACCTCATAACTAATAAATGATTTTTCCAAAAATTATTCTATGATATCATGGAAATTTTTTACATCTTCATGTATTTATGTAAGATATCCATTAATATTTGGAATAAGGAATCATGCATAATTTCCAAAATTATGTATGGTAATTTATGTTTCTGTTATGTCCATAGAGTAAATATGATGAGGTTATTAACGTGTCTAGAATGTGACAACAAATAACTATATTGTGATATATGGTGATCAATGTTAAGATTATTTCATTTCATTATTTATAATGTTCTGAATTTTCATATTTTCAAAGGGTTATAAGGTAAACCATTTATAGGATGTTTTTGTTATACTTCTGATGAATTATTTATGTACTGGGTCTATATTAAAAAATCCATAGTTAAAAGTCAATTTAATGATTAACCTTATTTCAAGGATGCACAATATGTATGTTTTAAAAATTATATTAATGTGGTTCTAGAATAAGATATATTGTATGTAGGGTGACAAAGCACAACGCCACAAAAGGCCACAGGATTTGAATCCATGGCTGAAGGATGATAAGTGTTTCACACATGCTACTAGCCTAAATTATGTCTGCGATAATGTGTTTGTTTTTTGTTAAAAAATTTGATTAAGAATTATTAATAAGGAGCTGATAGTGTAGATTTTTTATAATTTCAGATTAATTTATTAATCATAATCAATTTAAAGAATAGTTTTTATGAATATCTAGTCTAATAAATATTTATTGGGCCTTAAGATCCATTAAAAGTTTATTTTAATGCTTCACGCATCGATGTTAATTTTTGGAAATTGATTTATTGTAGTAATAGATGAATTAGAAATTGAAATAGTCACAGAATGGAAGAAATTGTGTTTATAAAAATATATCAATTAGATATATTTCCCTAAATTCTTGGTTAAAAAAATAATTATCCAACATTAGAAGAATGATCAAAAAAATATTTGTCCTAATACCCCATTTTTTATTGAACCGATCACCTTTGAATCTTCCAATTTTTATGCCTATAATTCCAAAAACATTTCCTAGATCATCCACTTATATTTGATTGATGGCATCAATCACTCCAATTTAATATTTAAAATTCTCTTATATGCCCATATTTTCACTTGCAACTAATATTCTCTTATGTGGAAACATCATTATGTGTTACTCTAGGTAACCCTTATTTTTCCAAATTTATTTTTTAATTTTTTTAGTATTAATTATTATGATTTGGGTTTCTAGTAAAGGAATGTTAAAGTATCAAACCTTTGATAACCCTAAATTTTTTTTAGGGAAAATTCAATTTATGGTGGGTAAAATGTAACACCCCTAGTTTTTCTGAAACACTGTTTTATAGAATAAATTAGTTTTCATTAAATGATTCCATTAAAATAAGTCAACAATTTCTTTCAGATAGTACCGATTTGTCTTGTCCAACACGAAACACCGACTTGGCTTGCACTACACACAATATCTACTTGGATTTCTCTATACAAAACACCAACATGGCGCGCGTTACACGCAACACTATGTTTAGTTGCAGAGTCATTTATTGTTATAATTATTTTAAATAGATATTTATAACCTAGATTTTAATGTTAGTAATATTAATATTAAAAACTAATTTTGAAATATTTTTATAGATATTTTATATAAATGAGACATATTTGTAATGGGAAATATAATTTTTGGTAAATTATTTACATGTCTAAAAATATTATTTTATCAAATGATCTTCTTTCTATGTCATTTTGTGAAAAGTAAAAAAAATTAATTTTAGAAAAATTTATAAATTTAATTTTTTAAAATAAACATTCTTTTTTAAAATAGGATATCAAATATTTCTTACGATTTTTTTTTATATTTTTTGGGATATATTATTTTATAAATTGAACTTATTTGCATTTAATTTTGTGAAAAAAAAAAGAAAATAATGTTTAGAAAAATTTATAAATTTAATTGGAAAAAATAAACATAATTTTTTAAAATAAGATTTCAAATTTTCTTTATGGTGGATTTTTGTGATTTTTTTGAAAAATATTATTTTACGATAAATTGTGAAAAATACTAAAATTCAATTCAAAACCACTACTTCATTTAATTTACTTATACAGATAAATTATATTTTATTAATTTTTTTAATGCTAAATTATATAAAATATACATTAACTAATAAAATTTAGATTATTGTAACCAATTTTACATTGGAAATGGATATAAATACTTTGAAAACATATGATCATTCTTACATTAAAAACCTGAAGTGTCGTCCCGTCTACGAGATTAATTTCAAATTAATTTATGCCACTTATAGGATTTGTAGTTGAACAAATTTATTGCATATTTGGAATAATAATAATTTTTAATTTTTAATTTTTAATAAGGTTACAATAATTTTATTATTAAAATGATTAGTGAAAATAAAAAAAAATTAATTATAATGATTAAGAGAAAAATAATCAAAACAAATGAATAAATCTGGATCTTAAGACCCAAAAAGACCTAGAAACTTGTAAAAAATCAATTATATGTCCATAGTTCTAACCAATCCACTCTGGGATTTAATTTTTTAAATTATTGGATGATCCATCCATGGGGAAAATGTGATCAAATTATCTATTAAAATATTTACAATACCACTCATCAGCTATAAAAGGCCACCAGCTCTCCCAATTCTTCAAAAATCTCAAAACAAAAAGGTTCGCCCAATATCTGTCCAGTTCATCTAAAAATATCCCTCCAATCCTCCTTGAATACCCCCTTTTGGAATAAATCCATTCGACGAATCCCTTTGGTGAAAATCGAAAGGAGTTCCCCAAGGAAGAGGTAACATCCTTCCTCATGCTCATTTCATTTACACTCTTTATCCCCCTACACAATTATTATTATCAATTTATTAAATAAACTCCTCAATATCAACAATATACTGGGATGTTTCAATAATTAGTGTTTGATCTTCCCTTACACACCCTTCGAACCAATGGGTAATGAATTTATCGTTCTAGTGTACGGTGAATTATCGCATTACTTACAAAAATTGTTCGTTCTTCCTTTACCACATTTTATATATGAGAATTTTTATTAAAACTATGTTTTTAAATTATATATATTTTATTTATGATTTATTTATTCTTATGCAATTATTATAAAAAATATAACTTCATGTTTTCAATATTATGGATATACGATATCTTCGTTTTTGGACGTGTGGACTACTGTCTCCTCAATATGAAGCGAGTCATTAACACTTTATATGAATTTTATTACGGATGGATTTTGTTAAATTATATAATATATATGAAATATTAATTACAATGTAATTATATTATTTATATTCACATATATGTCATTTACCATCCCTCATTTAATAGGACAATAAAGTGGAAACATTGTTCCCAGGTACAGATGGACTACCGTCTCCATAGACAGTGTATTTCGTTTAATATTTATAATTTTCAAATATTTTTACAAATAATTATATAAATAATATATATTATATTTATAACTTGTTTTATTTTACAGAAATAATTAAATATTTTTCTATGTAATATAAAGAAGAATAAATATCAAAACACATACTAATAACAAAGCGAATATTACATTAAACATAACATTAACATGAGTTTATTAATAAAAATATAATATAAATCCTTAATTAAATCATTTATGGTATTATATATAGGAATATGATTCTTTTATTTAATATTTATATTTTTAAATATTATTATAGATAATTATATGAGTAATATATATTATATTTATAACATGTTTTATTTTATGTAAATAATTAAATATTTTTCTACGTACTAGAATCAAGATGAAATATCAAATCACATACTAATAACAAAGAAAATATTACATTAAACATAACAATAACATGATTTTATTAATAAAAATGTAATATAAATCCTTAATTAAATCATTTATAGTATTATATATTAGAATATGGTTATTTTATATATGTTTAAAATATAATTACTAAACCAAAATTAAAAAAAATACAGTTTAAAGAAAATATTTCTTTATATTTTAAATGTTTTTTATTTTCATTATAATCAAAAAATAAAATAAAATTTCATAATTTAATTATTCATATTCATCATAATTAGTTTAATAACTAGGTTATTATGGTAGACTATATTACATTTCATTTAGAATCAGGTTTGTGTGGTTAACAAGCCATTGAAGAGACTGAATTTAAAGAAATATATTTTATGGGTTGTTTAAGATTGATTTTTGTGTGTCAAATATGATATTAAATAAAATGTTCTTAATTAAGAATTATGGGGTGTTAAATTCTATAATATTATGAAAAACATGTATCATTATGATGTTTAATCTATTTAAATTAAGCCTTAGTGGATACATTCCTCTCATCAACAACCTATGTTGAGTTATAATCCATTAATTGGATCTCATAATTGAAGAATAAATCTCATCATTTAACAAAATTATTTTTGTTGTCGTCCCAAAATCAAAAATAAAATTCTATGACATCATATCCCAAAAATTCCCATGCTCAAGAAATAAATTTAATATTTTTCCCTATATTATAAATTTATATGTTTATGGGTTCTCAAAATATATTGATACAGGTGATATCAAACTTCTTTTCAGACCTACAAAATTTTACTAGTTCCCACCCCACTAGATAAGAGGGACGTCTATTCATCATGTACGTCTAATAGTTCACTGATTATACCAAAAACACAATGTGAAGTCCCATGTGAATTTTTATAATCCATTTTGTCCATCTAATATATGATTTAATCTATTGGTATCTTTGTTATGTTCTATATTTCCTAGTCCAGGCTTCACAAACACTATTTACTTCTACTGGTAGAATCTACATAAATCTTCATTTCTATAATCCCTTCCATTATCAGAATTCACGAATAATTTTTGAAAACCTATATCCTTTTACGCTAACTCTCTCCATTATAAGAGTGTTTGGACAACATGTAATTTTTCTTGAGAAATTATACCCACACATTCCATGTTGCATCATTGATGAATTTAACATAGAAAAATGACCCAATATGAGAACAAATAAGAGAACTAGTGAAACTCATTAACAAACCACTATTATATTACAATAAATGAACAATATATCCACTTATAGAAGTGTATATTATATAATTAACTCATCAGGGTTTGAAATCATTATTTATTATACATTTATTCCCATAATCCTAACACATGGGACCAACTTATTAAACACTACCCAAGATATGAATTCTCATTCCTTTCCCATTTCACCAAACCTTATATGTAATGGAACAACCATTATTTTTGTGCTATAAGAATTAATATAATATTATTGGATCTCCTTTAAATGATATTTTTTTCATAATCATTTCTATAACATCATAAAACCCTAGTTATGAATTTGATCCTGAGTTTGTCACAACGGTGACCATAACATCTGAAAAATCTGGGAGGGTTGATTACGTAACACCCCGAGTTTTTATAAAACTTTTTTCTAGAATAAATTAGTTTTAATTTTGTATTGCATTAAACTAAGAAAAAAATTAATTTCAAAATTAATCGACATGTCTTGATCTCTATGGAGAACCAATATTTCCTGTGATACATGCAACACTGACTAGGATTGTACTACACACAACACCGACACGACTTGTGCTACATGAAACACCAAGTTTCAATGAAACATCATTTTATTATTATAATTATTTAAATGAGGTGGTTATAAAATCACACTTAAAAATAGTAATATGAGTGGTAATAATTAATTTTTAAATATATTTTTTAAATATTTTATATAAATAAAACCAATTTATGATAAATTATTTTTTTGGTAAATTCATTATATGTTTTAAAATTCAATTTTCTTCAAATTTTCTTCTTTTCGTATCCTTATATAATGAGAAAAAATAAAAATTTTGATATATATATAAATTTAATTTGATAAAAAAACTTCATTTTTTGTATTTAGAATGTCCAATTTAATGTAGGTGGAATTTGTGGGAATTTTCAGAGAAACATCCTTTTTAGATGAATTGTGGAAAATACTAAATTTTAATTCAAAATTATTTTTTCGTGTTATTTATTAATATTGTAAAATTATATTTGTGTCTAGTATTAAAGTATAATTAGATCAAATATAAATCAGTTAATCAAATTTGGGTAATTAGAAGTAATTTCGCAATGAAATAGGATATAAAATCATAATAAACATGTGGTCCTTTTTTACTTTAAAAACATGTAGTTTCGTCCCGTTTGTGAGATTAATTTTAAATTAATTTTAAAAAAATTTATGATCTGAACATGGATACATATATTCAATATTTTTAATTATTTTAATTTATAAATTTTAACAATTTTAGCATATAATTTAAACATAACTATTTTTTGAATCTTATTAAAATTAATTAGAATGATTAAGAGAAAACATTTCTAAAAAATGAAATAACCAGAAACTGAAGACCCAAGATGACCTAAAAACATGAAAAAAAACCATTTTAAGGAAATATTTGGACATTATACACTCTTTTTTCAAATTCTGACCATTATTGGAAAAACATTCCAATTTAAAAAAAGGTGTAATTCTATTTTAAAAAATTTAGGAGAATTCCACTCATCCTCCTCTAGAAAAGGCCTCTATATCTCCACTATATTAAAACCTCTCAAAAAACATAGTTTCATCAAAGATACTCTTAATTAATCTCTCCACATCCCAATATCCATCCTTTACTCATTTTAACCTATGTTTGGCCAGAAATCAAATCAAGGAATCCTTTTATTGAAAACCAAAAGGAGAAACCCAAAGAAGAGGTAATATCCTTCCTTAGGGTCATTTCATTTAGTTTTTTTCTCTACAGAATAAATTATTTGGATTAATTTCATACATAATATAACCAGTATCCTAAATATACTGATTTTATTTTAATTCTAGTGGTTTACTAAGAATTACATATAGATCTATATAATTGGTAAAGAACATACCGTTATTGAGTACAGTCAATTACCGCCTCAATAAATGATGTTTTTTGTTATTCCTTTAACACATATCATGTGTTTGAATTATGATAAAACAATGTTTTTATATTATATATATATATTATATATATATTTTTTTGTGATTTTTAATTTTTATATAAAACATAACTTCTTTCTTTCCATATTGGGAATATATGATAACTTCGTTTATGGACATGTGGACTACCACCTCCTCAAAACGATGTGATTCATTCACATTATTCATGGAATGTTTTATGGATGGATTTAGTAAACATATATGATATATATTGAATATAAAATTTAATGAAATTATAGTATATATAAATTTAAATATATTTCAGTTACATTATTTCATTTAATACAACATCAAAACAAAAACAATGTTCGTGATATATTTAAGATAAGCATGAATAAAAAATCAAAACATATATGATTAACAAAGATAATATTACCCAAACATAAATTTAACATGGAGATAAAAATAAATTTATGGGTATTTATATTTCTATTTTATGATATTTATTTAATGGGATTTATGTTTCAAAGGTTACCAAATTGGTAACGATTTTTTTCTCATTTCTCCTTCATAGAGACTCGTGCCATATTTTTCAACTATATTTTTATAAGAGGGGCATATAATTAATTTAACATTATATATAATTAATATAAATATTTTAATGATGTTATATTAGTAATTTAATTTCATTTTACTACTTGAGTTGTATAATCTTATTTTACCATGTGATATGAATTTATTGAAACAATCTCATCATTTATAGATATTACTTAAGATTATGCTTACATTGATGAAATATTCTTATAATTACATAATGAATGATTATGAATTTTCTTATATTATTTATATTAATGATATATTCAAGTATTGGAACCATTTTTCCATATTTAGTACATAATATTATTAATAATGTCTTTTAACAATGGTCGAATTTTCCTCTCTCTTTTCTGAAAATTTTTTATTCTTTCAAAACCATATTTTAAAAAATCATTTTCAATAGTTAGTTATAAGTATTCAAATTAATTTCAAATAAAAAGGTTTTATTTTGTCTTTTATATTTAATTATAATTTTTAGAATTATTTTCAATGAAATAGGATTTCAAAATGTTTTCAAGCACACATTAGATGTTTTTAAAGTTCTTTCAATGAAATGGTCGACAAAATGATTTCAAAAATAATTTATAAGTATCCATAAAAAATTGTTTTCAAATTTTTTTAAGTCTTCTTTTCTTGGTTTTCGAGGAAAAATGATTTCAAAACATTTTCATGTTTATTTTATATGTTTTCAATGATATTAGTTTCAAAAAAAATTACAGATTCTTTTATTGTTTTATGGAAAATGTTTTTCCAAATGTTTTACAGCTTCATCAATAGGTTGTTTGGTTTATTTTCATCGAAAATATTTTTCAAAAGGTTTTTTGTTTTAAATATTTATTATTAAATAATAAATTATATTATCCTCAAAAAATATTTCAAATTATTTATCATGATTTTTTTATTTGTTTTCAAACTGGTTTTAAGGAAAACATATGTTGAAAATATTGTATGTTTTAAAAAGTTGTTTTCAAATAAATGTTATGTTATATGTGTTCTTTAAAAATAAAACTCCATATAAGATGAAATACTTGGTTATATTTTTGTATTTACTATGTTTATTAACCTGAAATACCATTCATATTATTTTTTTGATTGGTTAATGTTTTTATGACTTAATCTTTATGATTATTATTTCTCTTTGATGAGTCATAAAAGGATTAATACTAGTAAAACACACATAATTTCATGGGTTATTCTAGGATGAAATGATTATTAAGCCTATATATTTTCCATATGTTTAAATATGATTAACTGTTTATGATACTCACTTCATTCAATTTGTTATGATATTGTTTTTATGAACTTTTGGAACATGTATGCGTGATTTAATTATGATATGTGCATGACCTATATCTCCCTAAAATTTTTGTGGTAATGATAAAATATTTATGAGCTCAAAGGGTATACAGGAAGGATTCCCAAGCTCAAAATTAGGGACTATATGGGGGGAAATCCCACACCAAAATAAGAGGGTACACGGGAAGGCCTCCCAAACCTAAAGTAGGTACGTAGGTGGTTATCACATGCCCACATTATTATAAAGGTCTTTGTGGGATTCCATGGAATATATTTTTTTATTACTTATATGCTATAAATTCAATGTCTTATTCCAATGTTATTCACTCTTATCTTGTGATAGTTTTTCACTTACGATTCATGTCTTATGGTCTGCCATTATTTATTCCATGATTAATGTTTTTTATTGTAAATATATGGTGTATTATATTCTATTGTAATGATCATCTTCTCAGGACCTTTTATCAGCCTATTATTATTTATTTATTTGGTTTACCCTTACCAAGCATTTGACCACTCCCATTCCATATATTTCCCTTCCCTCAGAAATTAATAACAGTTTTAGATAGAAGTATTGAAGAGGAATATATTTACTAGTGACATTAAAGAGCTTTCAACAAGTGATATGATTTTTTATCATGTTTACAAACACTTTAAACTATTATGTTACTAAGGTCTTTATTTTTTTTAAAATGATGAATATTAATTAATAATGATGTAATATATGGGTATGTTATTCTTTGGTCACTATAGTTTGTATTAGTGAAAAGTTTATTCAACCATTTTCAACTAGGATGATAAATATTTAGGTAGATCCCTAAGGATTGTATAATGATATATCTCGGTATATATCTAATTATAAAAAAAAGTATTGGAAAAAGTCATAATATTTTGTTATGGGATAAAGTAAGTGGTTTCCTAGAAATACACCCTTGTCTAGACTCTAAAAGTGGATGTGGATATGAAACATATGTAGCTTTTGGTTACAATTCTGAAAGGTTGGGTTGGTACTAACTTAGTAATATCCTAATAAATGAAATAATTCTTTGATTCACACCTAGTATGAAACTACAAGGGGATATTCTGTGGGAATTCACAAAATCTTCACAAACAATTATAAAGGTTTTTAATAGAAGTTGGATATGAATAACCTCAGTTTGACTAAAGGTTTCATATATTAAAGATGTTTACATGATTTATACATTATAGAATTATTTTTTCATGATTATAAGGTTTTTTTAAATGATTAGTATTTCTCTCCATATGATTTATACTTTGAATCAATAGTAGTAACTAGAAAGAAATTTTTTAATATTTAATGTTTTAGATGCAGAATGAATGGGAATAATGAAAATCAATTTCTTATGTGTTAATCACATGAAGAGATTCAGGAATGTGGTACTAGTATGAGTTATCATGTTGAAGACAAAGAGATCACAAATGACATGATAAAGTTATGATATGTTCTAATAATATTTCTTACTTTTACTGTGTATAGAATGATTAGGTTATGGTTTAGATACCTTAATACATGATTCATATTGTATAATCCCATGTAAATAAAGAAAAATACATATTTCATATTTATTAATATTTTTTAATTAAATATTAATTTTACTTTAAAAGGGTTTCTATGTTCGATAGTGTACCTGATACGCAACAACGAGTCTCTTTGAAATCTTATGTTGCACACTAATAATATATTATTACTTTAAATGACTGTTAACTCTTATCCATTTTATTAGAAGGAATGAAAAATACTAACTACAATATGATTATAGATATTAGTTAAATGTATTTATATTTATCCAATAAAAGTTAGAGACTTAAAATGTAAATGAATCTAATTTTAAGCATAATTTACATTAAAAGGTCGATTTACCACCTTTTAATGGAAATCCCTATTTAAATATAGTTTTGTTCATTTTAATAGAGTCTAATTGAACAAATAAAATCCTTCCTTAGAATAGGAACATCAAAATTTACTTTGTGTAAATATTTGGAATTTTTCCGATAGAGTTCATTTTTTAATGAAAAGTGAAAATATAGTATTTTATTTCAAAACTGCGTTTTAATGTAATTTATTTATATGGATATATTATATTTTTAATTGGTTTTAAAGTTTAATTAAAATATATTTTAACCATTTAATCCAATTTTTGTCATTGGAATTAATTTTACTTCAAAATTGGACATAAATAAGTATCAATCTATTGAAAGTTATTGTTTCGTTAAAACACACTATTTATTTTGATAACGGGAATTAATTTTAAAATTAATTAATGCCACTTATATTTTTTGAATTTGGAAAAATAGAAATCATTTTTTAATTTGTCATATCAAAAATATATCAGGCTGATTTTTTTGTATTTTTCTAAAAAACTTCAATTTTGATGAATCTTGAAACCACTTAGTGGTAGTTAAGAAACTGAATTTTTCATTTAAATGAAATTTTACCACTTCTGTGAATTGAGTTTCAAAAATACTACATACATGGTTGTCATCAATAATTAAAATGTCATTAAATAAGATGAAAATAATTTTTGGTGAATAGTATCTTTTTACTTTTATTTACCATGGTTAAAGGTAAATTGGGTAATTCCTGGTAAAAAGAATATTATAATAATTAAAAATTACCTTAAAACTTTTTCTAACCTTATTTTATTAGTAATGGCTGACCATGGAAATATTGGGGTCTATTTTGGGACCACATGGAGCCACTTATGAAAGAAAATGACACTTTAGATTAATTAATTTAATGTAAAGGCAAAAATGACATAACGAATATATTTTAGTAAATTAATTTTTATATGGTGTTAGATATGTCATATTTTCAACAATAAATATTCATTGGAAATATAAAATGTTTTCCTACATAATTGTATTTTTTTTATAATTTTTAGACATCAAATAAATTAAATTATTAATGACACAATAATGATGCAGTGTTTACCTCATTAATAAATAATTTAAATAAATTAGATTATAATGATTAAAATATTATAAAAAACATTAAAAATTATGATTGGATGATTTTATTTAGAATTTTAGTCATCTCATCTTCTACATTAATTATTTTTGGACCTTTAGAAACCAAATATCATTATATAATAAAATAATATTATAGCACATTCCTAAAGATCCCCTCCTCCCCCTTATAAAAGGAGACCATTTCTAACCAATTCCCCACACCTCTCAAGCCTTTTTCCTCGTCCAATATCTTCTCATATAATCTCCCTACATCCCACTCATCCACCTCGAAGTATTAACTTAGGCATAAGGCACTTCAAGATGTTCTTTGGTTCAAACCAAAGGGAGTTACCCAAATTAAAGGCAATGGTTTCTCTTAAATTATTTTCTTTTATTCTACTTCTCCTACCCCTAAAATCTTTTTATTCCATTCTTTTGTAAAAAACAGTATACTCAATATAATATAGTGTTTTTATGATAATTATTTGAACTATTCTTACCCACACCTCCTTCTAATGGATGAAGAACATAATATTTCTGTAGATGGAAAACTAACGCCTCATGAAACGATGATTGTTCAATTATCTCCTACCGCCTTTCACGGTGGCCATTATGATGACACTATATTTACATATTATATATATAATGTTTATGTTTTCTTTATTCTTCTATATTTTCCATTTATAGCACACCATTATGGTTTACATAGTGGGTAAATTTGATAATCTCATTTGAGGAAGTGCGAACTACTGCCCCCTCAAAGTGATGTAACTCGTTAATTCCATATGTGGGATGTATAAAGGATAGAGTTAACGATATTATATGATATTATACTGGAATTATAATATACCTATATATCATTATGTTTTATTTCAATTAAAATAAGAAATAGAAATGAAAGTAGCGTTCATGTGTGCGTACGGCTTAACGTCTCCATGAACGGTGCATTTCATTTCTTATCTCTAAATGTTATGTACTATTATAAATACATGTACATACTGAATATATATGATATATATGATATCTAAATCATGAATATCATTCTGGATATTATAGACTATTGACCACATGGAAAACATGTAAATATAAGGTGTTCATTTTTGACTCAAGTACCAAATTTCAAGAAATCGACCATTATTAACTTGAAATGATTATATAATGTTTATAACATGGTAATAAGTGATATATAAGAAATAATAAACTGGGAAAAGGTTCTTAAGAATGTAGAAATTAACTTTAGTTTATTATTCAGGAGATTACAGAACGATCGAGTCATGTCGGACACGAGGTAAGGGAATTCTTCTCAATAACCATTGATTGAGGCATATTTCGATAATATATATACCTTCTACTTTTACACGGTGTATAAGTAAAACCTTTTGACTTTTACTTTAATTCAAAGGGAGTATTTTTTATACCAAGAATTTTACTAAATGAAAAACGGAATGTTTTTAACGTTTGCGGCGACAATGACTTCTCCACCGCCGTAATCGTTATTTGGCTACATCTATAAGCCTTAATGTTTTTTTAAAAGGAAAAGAAATCCCTTATTCTGATTTTGGGTGTTTTGGTATTGAAAATGGATTTTGAAAAGGATTTATTATTTCAATATCTTTAATTGATTTCTTTTGATTTCAAATTAAATTTTATTAGTAAAATGTTTATATTTTCAATATTTTATGTATTATGATTTTATAATGGTACTTGGACATTTGATAGGTGGTTACGTGATAAACCAAATGATGGGTTGTGCCGTGAATACCAGGATGGGTGGATACGTTATAACCACCAATGCATTGGGTATGGAAGTCAGTCGTATGGCTATCCCATTTAGTAATATGTGTGTAAGTCTACAGTCACTACCACAAAATGGGGCATGGCCAGTGCCACACTATTATCAGTGCAAATGAAAAAGCGCTGAAATAGGGGGGTACAATTATCCGCGCTGAAAAAATGCATGTAAAGGGTTCCTTTAGCAGCGCTAAAAAAATGCTAATAAAGGGTACCTTTAGCAGCGCTAAAAAAGAACTGATAAAATTACCCCTTTATCATCTCTTTTTTAGCACTAGTAAAGGAACCCCCTTTAATAGTGCTTTTTTTAGCGCTGGTAAAGGTACCCCCCTTTATCAGTGCTTTTTCTTTAGCACTGATAAATGGGGTCTTTATAAGAATTTTTTTAAAGCGCTTATAAAGGGTCTACATCCAAAAAAAAATCATTAAAAATAATATATTAATATTTAAATATATAGATATGGTTATATTGATATAAATATAATATATATTTTTTAAATATAATTTTAAATATATTTTAGATAAGTATAATATACAGTTACACTTAATATAAAAGATATTTAGTGAAAATGGATTATAAAAAAATTACAAAAATATTTTTAATTAATAATTTTCAAATTATTATGATGTAATAGTCATATAATATCAATTTGATGACTATAAAAAATAAAAAAAATTAAAAAAAGATCCAAAATATGTTTAAAGCGCAACTCAAACTTCAAACGGCCATAACTTTTGATCCGAGTGTTCGTTTGAGCTCTACCACATATCAAATCAAATCCTATGATGTGATCTACATCGTTTTACTAGTGGAACCCTCCTAAAGGTTTTTTCAAGGACAAAAAATGCCCAGAAGGCCTCCAAAACTGAGTTTTTAGTCGGGGTACCTTGATTTTTTTTATCATTTTGTGGATTTTTAGCCTCGTTTAAGAGGGTATTATTGGCGTTTTTGGTGAAGAATAAATTTATTCCAAGTTTTTACATTCATATTGATATTATGTCTTGGAAATTTTATCGTTTTTTATAATTCATTTCTATTTATAATCAAATATATAACAATATATACATATTTTTTATATATTCACATATAAAAATTTAATTATAAATATAAATAATAAAATATATTTACATATAAAATATATTAGTTTGATCTAAATAATAACTAATATCCATTTTATTTGAAATACAAATATATGAATATTTATATACCTATATATTAATCTAACTATATATATATATTAATCTAACTATATATATATATATATATATTAATATAACTACATATATATATTAATATTACTATAAATATATATATTAATATCACTATAAATATATATATTAATATAACTATAAATATATATATTAATATAACTATATATATATATACATATTCATATAACTATATATATATATATTAATATATTTATATATTACTATTTGAATAAATATAACTACATATATATATATATTGAGATATATATTAATATAACTATATATATATTAATATAACCATATATATATTAATTTAAATATACATGACTATAAGAATAAATATAGCTATATATATATAGAGAGAGAGATCATGAAATGGAAAACAAATCAAAATTTATGAGTGGTAAGGACTTAGGCACGCAGGGGGAGGTCTCGAGTTCAAAACCTGGTGGAGGCAGGGGCGCACGTGCAAGGGGGAATATGGGAGCTAGCGTTGATAAAGGGTGGGGGTGCATGGGGGTGCTGGAGGGGGGGAGAAAAGAACTGTAAAAGGGGATCTGAAGCACTATAATTCCCCCCCCCCAATTGGGATGATTTTTTTATTTATTTTTTATCTTTTTTAATCTTTATAACTTTTATCAGCGCTTTTAAAAAAGCGCTGATAAAAGGGGTCCATTATCAGCGCTAAAAAGATAACACTAATAAAGGAAGCTGTTATAAAGGACCCTTTTATCAGCGCTAAACCAAATCACTGATAAAGGGCCCTTTTATCAGTGCTTTGTTTTAGCTCTCATAAAAGGCCCCTTTTATCAGCGCATTTTTTTAGCGCTGATAAAAGGTGTCTTTATCAGCACTTTTTTGGAGCGCTGATAAAGGGTACCCCCCCCCCTATCTTTACCAGCATTAACATCTCTTTTCTAGCGCTGATAAAAGGTTTTTTAGCACTGATAAAAGGGGTATATGTTGTAGTGCATATGGTTATTCCATTTAAGTATGTTTCTATCCCAAGTTACCTGTATATGTTATGTGTTCATTATATGGGTTTTATCATAATATTTTGGTAAAAAAAGGGTAATTAATGATCTTTTATTTAGTGAAGAGTATTTACTACTTCATAAAGGTGAGAAGTATTACTTATGTTAAAGTATTCATGGTTTACTTGTTGTTTTAAAAAACTAAAAGTTTTCCTTCATTGTGTATCCCTTACTTAGCTTTTTATGCTCATCTCAAGTTTTAGAAATGTTTTTAAGAGGACATAATGTAAAATAGGGTCAAGGATGGAATCAAGGAAAACTCATGTTGTCTTAAACATGGAACTAGGCATGACTCTTTTTTTTTCAAGAGTTCACGTTTTGCCAAAAAAAATGGAAACTTTGTAGAAGTGTCTACATTGTAATCTTTTGAGATGTAATATTTATGTCCTAATTCTATAAAACTCTAAACCTCAAAAGATCCTCATTGTGAATTATTCCTATAATTCAATATTAAGTATGGTTGAAGGCCGATTCTTTATAGTTGGTATCAGAGGTTGGTTTAGACAACTTTTTGAGTTAGGGTATTGTTTAATTAATATCCACTAAGTAATTTATGTTAATATTGAAATTATATAGAATTTAAAGATTACCATATTGCTTCGTCTAAGATATGTCTATGTTAAGAATTAATTTTCTTAAAGGAAACTGAGAAGTTTTTCTGGGAAGGCATACAGAGGAGAATGACCTTCCGAATCAACAACCAGAGATGGTCGGAATCAGAATTGAGCAGTTTACTACAGTGTTGGATCAGTTGAATCAGGTGATAAATGGTGGTTGTTTTTATTGATGATATTTTGGTTTATTCTAAAATTAATGAGGAGAATGAAATTCATTTAAGGTTTTTCTTGAAATCCTTAAAAGAAAAGAAACTGTTTGGGAAATTCAGCAAGTGTGAGTTTCAGTTACAACAAATTTCCTTCCTTGGTCCCATTGTTTCAAAAAATTACATAACTGTTGATCCGGATAAAACAACAGTTGATGAAGAATTGTCAATACCCACAAGTATCACCGGGATCCAAAGTTTTCTTGGTTTTGAAGGTTATTACCGGAGGTTTGTTGAAATTTTTTCATTGTTATCTAGTTCAATGACTAAGTTAACTCGAAAAGGTGTAAAATTACTCTGGAAAAAAGAATGTGAAGACTGTTTTCAAGAATTGAAAAGAAGATTAGTGAATTCTCTAGTTTTAGCATTGCCTTACAGAAATTGTGAGTTTTTTATCTAATGTTTTGCTTCATTGAAAGGACATGGATATGTCCTTATAAAGAATGATCGGGTAATTGCTTATTCTTCAAGTCAGTTTGAACCTCATGAGTAAAATTACCCTACACATGATTTGGAATTAGCTACTGTTGTTTTTTCTTTAAAATTTTGGAGGCATCATTTGTATGAAGTGAAGTGTAAAATATATACTGATCAAAAATGTTTGAAGTATATATTTACACAAAAAGAGTTGAACATGAGTAAGAGGAGATGGTTGGAATTAATCAAGGATTATGATTTCATGATCCATTACCATCCGAGAAAAGAAAATAAAGTGGCTGATGCTTTGAGTTGAAAAAGTAGTGATTCACTAACCATGTTAAATTTGGAACAAGATCCTATAGTTTTTGATTTGATAAAATTTTGCATAGAAATTTTTGGTGCAAAAAATTCATCTATTTTGTTTCAAGGGTTAGTGAAATAATCTCTATCAGACAGAATAAAGCAAGCTTAGAAAGAAGACAGTGAGTTTCAGAAAAAGGTAGAGTTGGTTCAGAAGGTTATGTTTCCTGATTTTAATGTTGATAATGATTGTGTTTTAAGGTTTTGGAAGAGATTATGTGTGCCTTGTGATCCACATTTGAAGAATGGGTTGTTATGTGAACCTCATAGTTCCCCGTTTTCAGTTCAACCTGATAGTACTAAGATGTAAAGAGATCTTCGGGAGTATTACTGGTGGGATGGAAAGGAAAGAGATATTGCTAATTTTACAGTGAAGTGTTTGACTTTTCAGCATGTTAAAGCAGATCGGAAGTTACCGAAAGGGATGCTTCAGCCTCTACCAAGGCCAGAGTGGAAATGGGAAAATATATCCATGGACTTCGTTGTGGGATTACCAATGACACCTCGAGGTGACAATGAATTTTGCATTATATTAGATCGATTGACTAAAATTTCTCATTTCCTTCTTATTCGAGATAATTTTTCTCTATATAAACTTGCTCAGTTGTGTGTTAAAGACATAGTCAGGTTACATGGAGTCCCCTCTCTATTGTATCTTATCATGATCACATGTTTACTTATAACTTTTGGAAACTCCTTGAAAAGTCAATGATTAATGAATTAAATTTTAGTACAGCTTTTCATCCTCAGTCAGATGGGAAGTCAGAATAAAAAATTCAAACCTTGGAGGATATAATACATGCTTGTTCACTAGATCATCAGGGAAGTTGGGAACAACATGTTTCCTTGGTTGAATTTTCATATAATAATAGTTTTCATTCTAGTATACAGATTGCTCCATTTGAGGAATTATATGGAAAGCATTGTCGAACTCCAGTTTTTTGGGATGAAGTAGGTGAAAGGAAGCTGATGGGACCAAAATTTTTAGAAGAGATGACAGAGAAAGTTCAGTTGATTCAGAAGCACATCATAACATCTCAGAGAAGACAGAAAAGCTATGCAGATAACCGAAGGAAAGATCTTTCTTTTAAGGTAGGTGATCATGTCTTTCTCAAAGTTTCTCCATGGAAAAGTGTGATGAGTTTTGGTAAGAAGGGAAAGATGAGTCTGAGGTTCATTGGACCTTATGAAATTCTGGAGAAAGTTGGATCAGTTGCGTACACAGTGGCATTACCTCCATGTTTATCCCAGGTACACAATTTTTTTTCATTTTTCGATGTTGTGAAAGTATATAGTAGATCCATCTCATGTATTGAGCCTAAAGGTAGTTTAGTTGGAAGAGAATATCAATTATATAGAACAAGAAGTCCAAATTATTGACTGAAGAGAGAAAGTGTTGCGGAATAAGGTAATTCACCAGGTAAAGGTTTTGTGGAAAACCCATATCTTTGAAGCGGCAACATGAGAATCTCAAAATTCTATGAGGGATAAATTCCCCCACTTATTTTGATAAGTAATATTGTGAGGATGCAATTCCCAAAGGGGGGAAGGATGTAACATCCCAGGTAAATAAGGAATAAGACATATTTAATATTTATTTATATTTGTGAATTAAATATTAATTTTACTTTAATGGGGTTTCTATGTTCGATAGCGTACCTGATACGCAACAACAGGTTTCTTTGAAATCTTACATTGCACACTAATAATATAATATTATTTTAAATGGTATTTATATCCTAGTCATTGTATTGGTGGGAATGAAAAAAAAACTACAATATTATTATACATGTTTGTAAAATGTATTTACATTGATCCAATAAAAGTTAGAGGCATAAAATGTAAATGAATCAAATTTTAAGCATAATTTACATGAAAAGGTCGATTTACCGCCTTTTAATGGAGAACCCTTTTTAAATATAGGTTTTTTCACTTTAATACCTTATAATTGACCAAATATAATACTTCATTTTAATGGGGACATCAAAATTTACTCTGTGTAAATTTTTGGAATTTTTCCGATAGAGTTCATTTTTTAACGAATGGTGAAAATATAGTATTTTATTTCAAAAATATATTTTAAACTAAATTATTTATATGGTTAGATTATATTTTTTAATTGGTTTTAAAGTTTAATTAAAATATATTTTTACCATTTAATCCAATATTGTTTATTGGAATTACTTTCACTTTGAAATTGGACATAAACTAGTATCAATCTTTTGATAGTTAATTTTTATTAAAAACACACTATTTGTTTTGATAATGGGAATTAATTTTAAAATTAATTAATGCCACTTCATTTTTTTGAATTTGTATAAATAGACATCATTTTTGAATTCAGGATATCAAATATAGCTTAGGCTTAATTTTTTGTATTTTTCTGAAAAACTTCAAATTTTGATGAATAGTGAAACCACTTAGTGGTAGTTTAAAAAATTAAAATTTTCATTTAAATGATATTATACCAGTTTTGTGAATTGAATTTCGAAAATACTACATACATGGTTGTTATAAAGAAGTAAAATTTGGTTGAATAAGATGAAAACAATTTTTCGTGAATAGTAACTTTTGACTTTTATTTACCACGGTTAAATGTAAATAGGGTAATTGAAGGTAAAATGAATATTATAATAAATAAAATTACATAATTTCTTATCATATCCTTATTTTATGAGTAATGTCAGACCCTGCGCATCTTTGGATCTATTTTGGGACCCCATGGAGAAACTCATGAATGAAAATGACAATTTTTATTAATTAATTTAATGTAAAGTCAAAAATGACATAACAAAAAATCTTTTAGTAAATTAATTTTTATATGGTTTTATATAAGCCATATTTTCATCTATAAATATTCATTGGAATTATAAAATTATATCCTAAATTAGGGTATTTTTTTATAATTTTTAGACATCAAATAAATTAAATTACTAATGACAAAATAATGAAGCAGTGTTTACCTCATTAATAAATGAATTTATTAAATAAGATTATAATGATTAAAATATTATCCAAAACATGTCCAATTATGATTGGATTATTTTATTTCGAATATGATTAATCTTATATTCTACTTTAATTATTTTGTGACTTTTTGAACCCAAATATCATTGTATAATAAAATAATATTATCGCACTTTCCTAAAGAGCCCCTCCTCCACCTTATAAAAGGAGACCATTTCTACCCAATTCCTAACACCTCTCAAGACTTTTGTCTCATCCATCCTATGACCAATTAATCTCCCTACATCCCTATCTTCCACCTATAAGCCTTAACTTAGGCATAAGTCACTTCAAGAAGTCCTTTGCTTCAATCCAAAGGGAGTTACCCAAATTAAAGGTAACAATTACTCTTAAATTGTTTTCTTTTTTTTACATATCTGACCACTAAAATATTTTTATTCCTTTATTTTGTAACAAAACTAGTATCCTAAATATACTAGGATGTTGTTATGATAAGTATTCTAACTACACTTAAACACACCTTCGACTAATTGATGAAAAACATAATGTTTCTGTGGATGGCAAACTAACGCCTCAGAAAACGATTATTATTCAATTATCTCCTACCACCTCTCATGGTGGAAATTATTATGGAACTATATTTATATATGATATATATCATGTTTATTTTTTCTTTATTCTTAAGTATTTCCCATTTATATCACTCCTTTATAGTTTCCATAGTGGGTAATATATGATAATCTCATTTGAGGATGTGCGGACTACCGCCCCACAAAGTGATTTGACTCATTAATGCCTTATGAGGGATGTATAAAGGATAGAGTTAATGATATTATATGATATTATACTGGAATTATAATATACCTTTGTATCATTATGTTTTAATTCTATCAAAATAAGAAATAGAAATGAAAATAGCGTTCATTCGTACATACCACTCACTGTCTCTATGGACTGTGCATTTCATTTCTTAACTCAAAATGTTATGTACTATTATAAATTCATTTATATACAGGATATATATGATATATATGATATCTAAATCATTAATATAATCTTGTATATAATGGACTATTGACCACATGGACAACTTGTAAATATAAAGTGTTCATTTTTTACTCAAGTGCCAAATATCGAAAAAACGACCATTATTAACTTCAAATTATTACATAATAATAAGTTATATAAAAGAAATAATAATCTTTAAAAAGGTTCTTAAGTAATTATAAATTAACTTTAGTATATTTTTCAGGAGACTGAAGAATGATCAAATCAAGTTGGACACAAGGCAAGGGACTTCGTCTCAATCTCCATTCATTGAGGCATATTTTGATAATATATATACCTAATTTTTTTACACGGTGTATAAGTAAAACCCTTTTACTTTTAATTTCATTAAAAAGGAATATTTTTTCTATGAATAATTTTACTAAATGACAAACAGAATGTTTTTAAAGTTTGTGGCAACAATGACCTCTCCGCCGCCGTAATCATTATTTGGCTTCCTCTATAAGCCTTAATGTTCTTTTAAAAGGAAATGAAATCCCTTATTCTGATTTTGGGTATTTTTGTATTGAAAATGGTTTTTGAAAAGGATTGATTATTTTAATATCTTTAAATGATTTCTTGTGATTGCAAATTATGTTTTTTTAGTGAAATGTTTATATTTTCAATATTTTATGTGTTATGATTTTATAATGGTACTTGGATATTTTACGGGTGGTTACATGGTAAACCAAATGACAGGTGGTTCCGTGAAATCCAGAACGGGTGGTTACGTTATAACCTCCAATGTATTGGGTATGTAAGTCGGCCGTATGGCTATTCCATTTAGTGATATGTGTGGAAGTCAATCGTATGGTTATTCCATTTAAGTATGTTTATGTCCCAAGTTACCTTTATATGTTATATGTTCTTTATATCAGTTTTATGGTAATCTTTTGGTTACAAATGTGTATTAAATGATCTTTTATTCAGTGAAAATTATTTAATACTTTATAAAGGTGAAATGTATTACTTATGTTTAAGTATTCATGGTTTACTTGTTGTTTCAAAAAACTAACAGTTTTCCTTCTTTTTGTATCCCTTACTATGATTTTTATGCTCTCCCAAGTTTTTGAAATGTTTTTCACATGACAAAATTTGAAATAGGGTTATGTATGGGATCAAGGAAAATTCATTCTCTATTAAAATGGAACTATACATGACTCTTTTTTCTCAAGAGTTCACGTTTTAAAAAAATGGAATCTGAGTAGAAGTGTCTACTTTGTAATATTTTAAGATGTAATAGTTATGTCCTAATTTTCTAAATCACTATACCTGAAAAGGTCCTCAATGTGAATTATTTATTTAATTATATATTAAGTAAGGTTTAAGTCCGGGTCCTTATACATATACTATGTTATAGGAAAATGATATTAAATAATAAGATGAGAAGTTATGAGTATTGTTTTAGGAATAAAGTTGGATGAATAAAGTATTTTTGTTTTGGAATTTAAATATTATATAGTATGAATAATGAAATATGTAAATAATTTTAGTATATGTATTTACATAATGAATAAAATGGGTATATTGAATGGTGTTGAAGATTTGGAAAAGTGATTTCATGGAAATGATATATTTTGAAGAAGGTTATGTAACCATTACTTTATTCCTGGTGTTTAGATACTGATGTTTGTGTAAGGACATGTTGGATGACACTAATTACCTCATAACTAATAAATTATTTTTTGAAAAACTATTCTATGATATCAGGGAAAAATTTTACATCTTCGTGTATTTATGCAATATATCCATTAATATTTTCAGTAAGGAATCATGCATCTTTTCCAAAATTATTTATGGTAATTTATGTTTTTGTTATGTTCATAGCGAAAATATGATGAGGTTATTCACGTGTCTTGAATGTGACAACAAATAACTATATAGTGATATATGGGGATCAATGTTAAGATTATTTCATGCCTTTATTTATAATGTTCTGGATTTTCATCTTTCAGAAGGGTTATAAGGTTAACCATTTATAGGATGTTTTAGTTAAACTTCTGATGAAGTATTTATGTACTGCAGTTGTATTAAAAAATCCTTAGCTAAATGGCTATTTAATGATTATCCTTATTTCAAGGATGCCCAATATGTATATTTTAAAAACTATATAAATGTGGTTCTAGTATAAGATATCATTTATGTAGGGTGACAAAGAACCATGCCCAGAAAGGCCGCGATATTTGAATCATTGACTGAAGGACGATAAGTGTTTCACACATGCGACTAGCCTGAATGATATCTGGGATAATGTGTATGATTTTTAGTTTAAATTTTTTATTAATAAATATTAATCATGAGCTGGTAGAGTTGATTTTTTTTGAGATTAATTTATTTACCATATTGAATTTAGAGAACTGTTTTAATGAATAGTTAGTCTTATCAATATTTTATGGGCCTTAATATCTGTTAAAAGTTTATTTTAATGCTTCACGCATCAATGTTAATTTTTGGAAATTGATTTATTGAAGTAATAGATGAATAATAAATTGAATTAGCCACAAAAATAGGATGAAATTGTGTTTATATAAATATATTCATTAATTAAATTTCCATTAATTCTTGGTAAAAAAAATAATTATCCAAAAATTAGAAGAATGACAAAAAATATTGTCATTATACCTCAATTTTTATTGAACTGATCACCTTTGAATCTTCCAATTTTTATGACTATAATTCCATATCATTTCTTATATCATCCACTTATTTGTGATTTATGACATCAATCACCCCCATTAAATACTTACACTTTTATTTTTCGTCCATATTTTCACTTGCATCTAATATTCCCTTATGTGGAAACACTGTTATGTGTTACTCTAGGTAACAATTATTTTTCCAAATTTCTTTTTAAATTTTTTTAGTACTCATTTTTTAGATTTTGGTTTCTAAGAAATGAACATTAAAGTATCAAACCTTCGATAACACCAAAACCTTTTGAGGGAAAATTCATTTTATGGTGGGTAAAATGAAACACCCCTAGTTTTTATGAAACATTGTTTTATAGAATAAATTTGTTTTCATTAAAGGATTCCATTAAAATAAGTCAAAAATTTCTTTCAGATAGTACCGACCTGGCTTGTCCCACATGAAACACCGACTTGGCTTACACTACACACAATATCAACTTGGCTTTCTGAACACACAACACTGACTTGCCCTACGTTACACGCAACACTATGTTTATTTGAGGCATCATTTTATTTTTATAATTATTTTAATGAGATATTTATAAACTAGATGTTAAAATTAGTAATATTAATATTAATAATTAATTTTGAAATATTGATTACAGTTATTTTATATAAATATGACATATTGATAATGGGAAATATAATTTTTTGTAAATTCTTTATATGTTTAAAAATATTATTTTATCAAATGAACTTTTTTCCATTTCCTTTTTTGAAAAAAATAATTTTAGAAAAATATATATATTAAATTGGATAAAATAAACATATTTTTTTAATATAGGATATCAAATTTGTCTTCTGGTGTATTTTTGGGATTTTTTTTGAGAAATACTATTTTATCAAATGAACTTTTATCCATGTTATTTTGTGAAAAATAAAAAAAATGAATTTAGAAAAATTTATAAATATAATTGGATAAAATAAACATAATTTTTTAAAATAGGATATAAATTTTTTCTTATGGTAAATTTTTGGGAATTTTTTGAGAAATATTATTTTTGAATGAATTGTGAAAAATACTGAAATTCAATTCAAAACCACTATTTCATTTAATTTACTTATATAGATAAATTATATTTTATTAATTTTTAATATATAAATAGATGAAATATACAGTAACTAAAAAATTTAGTTTTATGTAACCAATTTAACATTTGAAATGGATATAAAAACATTGCCCACATGTGATCATTCTTACATTAAAAACCTGAAGTGTCATCCCCTCTACGAGATTAATTATAAATTAATTTATTCCTCTTCTATGATTGGTAGTTAAAAAAATTGATTCCATATTTGGAATAATAATAATTAATAATTTATAATTTATAATAAGGTTACCATTTTTTTGTTAAAATGATAACTAAAAATCACAAAAATTAATTAAAATTATTTAGTGAAAATTAATCACAATAAAGGAATAAATAGGGATCATAAGACCCAAAAATACCTAGAAACTTGCAAAAAAATAAATTATATGTCCATAGTTTTACCCAATCCACTCTGGGCTCAAATTCTTTAAATTATTGGATCAAATATCCCTGCTGAAAATGTTGGTGAAATTCTCTATCAAAATATTTACAAGAATAGCACTCCTCATCCTCTATTAAAGGCCACCACCTCTCCCAATTTTTCAAAAATATCAAAAAGAAAAGGAACATCCAATATCTATCCAATTCATCTAAAAATATACCTCCAACCCTCCTTGAATACCCCTTTTGGCAGAAATCGAATCGACGAATCCCTTTTGTAGAAATCAAAAGGGGTTACCCAAGGAAGAGGTAACATCCTTACTCATGCTCATTTAGTTTACATTTTTTATTCCCCAACTCAATAATTATTATCCATTTATTAAATAAACACCTTAATATCATCAAAATACTGAGATGTTTCAATATTTAGTGCTTGATCTGCACTTACACACCCGTCCTACTAAGGGGTAATGAATTTACCATTCTAGTGTACGGTGAATTATCGCATTACGAAACAAAGTTTTTTTTCATCCTTTACCAAATGTCATATATGAGAATTATTATTAAAACTATGTTTTTATATTATATATACTTTATTTATGATTTATTTATTCTTCTATAATTATTATATAAAATATAACTTCATGTTTTCCATATTATGGATATACGATATCTTCATTTGTGGACGTGTGGACTACTCTCACCTCAATGGGATGCGAGTCATTTACACATTATATGGAATTTATTAAGGATGAGTTTTGTTCAATTATTTAATATATATGAAATCATAATTATAATGTACTGATATTATTTATATTTACATATATGTCATTTTCTTTTTTTTAAATGACAAAAAAATGGAAACATCGTTCACAATTACAGATGGACTACCGTCTCCATTGACAGTGTATTTCGTTTAATATTTATATTTTTTTAAATATTATTATAAATACTTATATAAATAATATATATTATATTTATAATATGTTTTATTTATGTAAAAATTTAAATATGTTTCTAAGTAATATAATCAAGGATAAATATAAAAGCATGCACTAATAATAAAGAGAATATTACGTTAAACGTAACATTAAAATGATATTATTAATAAAAATGTAATATAAATCCTTAATTAAATAATTTATGGTATTATATATAGGAATATGGTTCTTATATATATGTTTAATAATCTCTTATTTATTATACATGATGTTTTAATGAGTACAACAAGAGTCAAGACTAAAGGTAATGGATTTTCTCGTCTCATTATAATTTTAGGTGAGACACAAGCCATGTTCACATTTTCATTCATATATATTATATATATATTATAAATTTTTTTATTCCTTGATTCTAATATTTATATTTATTGGAATTGAAATATCCTTATTATTATATTTTTTTCATAGGATTTGAGTTTCAAAAGTATCCAAATCGGTAATTAAATTTTGTCTCAATTTTCCTTCTTTGAGACCCATGTAGTGTTACAAACTTATATATTTATAAGAGGTGTATAAAAAATATTGAAATTTTATATAATGTATCACAATATTTTCATGATATTTTATGCTTCATTTATTTTCATTTTCATACATGTGGATTATAATTCAAAGTTATCACATGGTAAGTTTTAATCAAAAATATCTCATCGATTATCGGGATTATTTATCATCACGCATCTACTGATGAAATTTTATTATCCATCACTCAATAAATGTAAAGAAACAGAATTTATACTTATTTTTTTAATTATATGGGAACATTATGTGTCCGTCAAAACTGATTGCACGTGATTTCGAGGCCCGGAGATCCCGGAATGAATTTCTGAACCTTTTTTTGGGAACGTTTAGTAAACGTGTGAGTGGGTTTTGGTAACTTTTGAACAGGTGGTCTGAATTGAAATATGAGGACATGGTTGAGCTCGCAAAACTGGTATTCTCTTAAGTAGACCTTCACCTCGACCGAAGTAGGTCGAAGGTGAAAGTTCGTTTTTGTGTTTCTTGTGCAAAAATAAAAATAAAATAATTAACATTTTATTTTTCATTTGAAACCACTATTTGAAACTTATCGAGGTGGGGACCACCCGAGATAGAAAAAACTCCCAATTTGAATTCGTGGTGGTGGGGACCAACCAAACCCCTTTTAATTGGAAAAAACCTCTCAAATATCCAATTAATTAATTAAGTCATTTCATTGTGCCAACTTTGATTGTGCCAGTGGAAATTAATTTGATAAACTTATTTTAATTTGTTGTATCCTCTTTTCTGAGGAGAAATATTTGGAAAATGGTAGAAATTTGGAGAAACTCTTCCTCCAATGAGGAACAACCTCTCTAATGAAGAATGAGGAAATGACCTCGAGCCCGGATCAGAAGCGCTTTGAGAATGCAACGAACGCCGACACTCTTCAATGAATTCATCATCTTCCTATCAGCTCCTCCAATGAACGACAAAGTAGGGGTGTGATTTGATTGGTCATCATTAATTTTTTTTATGTTGAATCTCTTCCCATGAGCTTCTTGCTACCACTTTAATGCAGAGCGTGCGGGCCAAATGAACATGGTGTGACCACTCTGCAACCTTTGTCGTTTTTGATGCGTTCAATGCGATGAAGGACGACAACTGGTGCTGGTAGGACTCGGGGGGCGGCAACGCAACCGTGCCACCAGTGTTGGGCTGCAGCCCGTCATCCATGGCAGAGCATTGGTGGAAACCGGCGCATGACCGACCATGCGAAGGTGAGGAGGTGGCGTGCGTCTGTGCCAACGACATGAAGGAGCAGTGGTACGAGGCCATGATGATGAAATTGGGCTGTCGGCTCACTTTTGGCTGCTGGTGGCAATGCGGCGTGTGACCGCACCATGGAGGAGGGATGGCTGTCCGACAAGCCGCCAGATGCCCAGTGCGGGCTGCCCAGTGGGTCGTGCACCGTTGGCCGCACCGATGGGCTGGGCCGAACCTAGCAGGCTGGGTCAGACCCCGTGGGTCGGGTCGGGCCGGGTCAGACCAGACTCGGACCAACTTCGACCCTTTTCACTCTTTCGGCAATAACATGAGCTAGGGGTGTCCGTTTGATGAACCATCTACGCCTCTAGAAACCTTGGATCGAGACTGTCCTTTTGGAATACTCTAATTGAGATTTTGATTATGTTGGTGTATGGATGGGTTGGATCCAACATGAATCCAACTGGGCCTTCGGGACTAAAAGGAAAATATCTTACATCCCGAGTGTCTGATTGATGCACCGTCTGTTGCATGGAGACCCCAATTACATGAATTTCCTATGGGTTACTTCATTATAGGACTTCTTAGCAGTTGGAGTAACGACATATGGCTTGAGAAGTGGACCCTCACGGAATCATGTGATCATAGTGTGAGAACTCTGTAGCTGGCTGTAAGATGAGAATGGGATCCTATGTGGTTCTGTGCCTTAAGATTCTATTTGGGTCTTTGATTTGGGATGCTACATGGGTTTTTAATCTAGTATCCCACTTAGATCCACTCTAGGAATCCACATGGGATTACTCTCGGATCCTACGTGAGTCTGCTGTACTAGGATCCTATGTGGGTCTGAGAATTTATGATCCTACGTGGGTTTGAGAATTTAGGATCCTACATGGGTATACCACTCAATAGAGTAATATGATTTAGTAGATGCATCTAATCATCTTTACTACCGTACCTAAGTCATAACAGGTGTAAGATGAATCATTTCATTTATTTTAATCACCTGTGTGGCGTACCATTGTGGTTCATACCTTCTTGGTGATACCTTTGTAGTATTCTACTTTGTGGTGTTCCTTTATGGTGCATAACATTGTGGTGATACCTTTGTGGAATTATTTTGTGTGTTGATACCTTTTTGGTACATACCTTTGTGGTGTAACATTCAAGGTATTATTTCCTTTGTGGGATAGTTGAGAATTGAGATTTTGAGTTGGGCCTTGTGTTTCCTCATAATTGAGTTGGGTTTACACGAAAGCTGATGTATATGTATGGGAATATACATAAGAAGGGTTGTCATTTGTTTTCATGCTTTGTGGGTTATCCTTTGTAGATTTTCTGAGACCTTAGAGGGTCTCGGGGTCCCTACAGAGTATCGTTATACTCACCCCTACACGGGTTATGCCTGTACCTTGTCGTGTTTGGTGAAGACGACGTACAACACACACTGATGACGAGGATACCAGGACTGAAGGTAGCTCGAAGGTGGACATTGGACTAAACGATCTACAGATATGACCAGTCGAGATTTGTACCTACCATTCAAGTAGGATCCTTGGTAGGTGTTCACTAGAGATGATCCAGTTTACTAGTACTTCATAGTTTTCTTGTAATTTCTAGTAGGGCTTGTATTCTGGCCCCTTTTTCTTACTATACACACTCTTTTTTACTTTACATTTTACTTGAGTTCATATCTTTCTGTGTGCATGGAAGTGTCTGTTTACAGGTTATAAAGGAAATGCCTTCCTGGTTTTAGAGAATACGTATTTTGGTGCTAGTCGCCAGCCCCTAGCCCATGGAAGGCGGGCTTGAGTTGATCACGACATGGGCCATAGGGGACGAGTCGGGACAAATTGGTATCATAGGAGTTGGTTCTACTACAGAACATTGGACTCTGATCTTTTAACGGAAATAGTGTTATGTGTTATGAGTGTGGTTATCAGTTTAGGGAATCTAGTGTTGGTGTAGTGACTGATGTATCCATACATTAGGTCCCTACCTTCTGATTTCCGACATAGTGCACGAAAACACTAATTGCGTGTATTTTTTGAATTTTTTTCTTTGTGATCTACTTGATTCAGCTCACTAGGTATAACTTATTGACTGTGGTGCACCTGTTTCCTTTGAAGATGCCTCTATGGAGACAACTAGATAGGGTTCCGGGTAGAGTATGCGACGATAGACCACCCCGCGACGAGGCGTCAATACAAGGCCCTTTATCAGCGGAGGCACCAGCGATACCATTACCCGGTTGGCCACTATTTCCACCAGCCCCAACTGTGGAGAGTGCATGCCGCATTAGCATGTTGCACGACTTCCAGCACCAGAGGACACCCAGGTTCACGGGTGAGATGGAACCACATGTGCCTATGGATTGGCTGGAGGCCGTGGTGAGAGTCTTTTAACTGGTATAGACACTAGATGATCTCAGGGTGATCCTTGCCGCTAGTCTTCTATAGGCCACATTAGGTAGATGGTGGAGCTTGATGCTCTAGGTTCACGACGAGGTGACATTTCTCTAGGCAGACTTTGAGAGCCTATTTTAGGAAAAGTTTGTCTCATCAACCCTTCATGCGGTGCACATACACGAGCTTATTAATCTACAGAAGGGCAACATGACTTTTTCTCAGTACTCAATGAGGTTCACCGACCTCTCACGTTACTCCACCGATATGGTGGGGACCCATTCATCATGGCCTGGACCTTCAACCGTGGAATCAAGTGGGAGAGTCGGGCTTCAATGATTTCTCTCAGCATCCCGACATAGGCGGGGGTATTAGAGCGAGTCCTATTAGTGGAGTTTTTTCTTGCTGAGCAGTCATTAGTAGCGAGAATCACCATCGGGCATCATGTAGTAGAGTCTTCTACAGCTGGTAGCAGATAGATGTCACAGAAGTCCAAGAGGACCAGACCTACTGGTGGATCACCGCAAGATTTAGGGTCGGTTGTGCGTGGCACCCAAGACAGAGCTAGTCATGTGAGGAGAATGCAGTGTTACACATTTGGTGGGCAGGGTCACATGGTTCGTGACTGCCCAACCTGTCGTATGGATGATTAGAAGATAATAGAAGGCCCACCCAGGCAGAGAAAAAGGTTTGATCGAGGAGGTCCACAGGGAGAAGGAAGATGTGGAAGAGGAGGTGGTCGTGCAGCTGGTGGTGGGAGACGATTCGAGGTGTTACAGCCACCACCACCAGGTGGTCCACCCCGACCACAAGAATCACGTGGACAGGGGCGAGCCCAGCTGCAGGAGGTTGAGGCCTATGTCCACGATGCTTCGGAGATGATACAAGGTTTGATATGTGTCTACTCCACCTTAGCTACAGTACTTATAGACATAAGTTCCAGTTATTATTTTGTTACCACTACCCTCGTTCAGAGCTCAGAGATTCAGGTGGAGCCGTTGGCTCGATCCTTATGGCTAGAGACTCCTATGGGATATAATTCGACGATTACACAATGGTTCCGTCAACGTGAGCTTACTTTAGGAGGCGAGAGCTTCGGCTGGGATCTTCTAGTGGCAGCATCGATGCCTTTCGACATCATCATGGGTGTGGAATACTTATCCATAATCCATGCTCAGGTCGAATGTATTAGGTGCAAAGTGCAGTGTGTCAATGCTGATGCGACTAGGTTTACCTTCAATGGTGATAAGGGAGCCTTTACATTAGAGGATGGACTTACAGGGAAGAGAGTGAAGCCGATCACTCATCATTTGGCTAGACTTACCCTCTATGAAGTTTATGTGGAGATTCCAAGTTATCTTGTAGTGGTGGACCAGTACGTGGATGTCATCCCAGATAATGTTCTAAGTCTACCTCCTCCTAGAAAGGTGGACTATTACATTGAAATGTACCTAAAGATGACACCGATATCTATACCAGTGGATACGATGTCTCTTGCAAAGCTTTGTGAGATGCGATTATAGCTAGAGGACTTACAGGGGAAGGGGTTCATCTGGCCTAGTGTTTCTCCTTGGGTACCCAGAATTTTGTTCACAGGAATGAATAAGGGAGATTGAGATGTTGTGTTGACTACCGATGTCTGAACCAAGTGACTATGAAGAACAAGTACCCACTCCTGAGGATTGACATCCTCTTTGATCAGCTGAATGGAGCACGTTGTTTCTCGAACATAGATCTCAGATCAGGCGATCACCAGCTCAGATTACGAGACGAGGATGTGCATAAGACAACTTTCAGATGTTGGTACGACCACTATGATTATTTGGTCATGCCATTCGGCATGAACAAAACTCCAGAAGTGTTCATTGCACTCATGAACATGATCTTTCAGCCATTCCATGATTGATTTGTAGTAGTATTCATTGATGACATTCTGATATACTCGGCTACTAAGGAGGTCATACCTATAATTTTCAGATAGTTCTAGACACACTCCGAGAGAACCATCTTTCTTGTATGCTCATTAAGTTCCAGCTCTGGATCCGAGAGGTTAAATTTCCGAGACATTTCATCTTGGAGGCTGGAGTTGCACTGGATCCAGCGATGACTGAGGTGGAACTTGACTGGGAGCCACCCAGGAGTGTGACGAAGGTACGAAGTTTCCTGGTTTTGGCCGGATACTATCAGATATTTGTGCCATACTTCTCCAGAGTTCCAGAACCTTTGTTAGCATTGAAAAAGAAGAGGCTACCCTTCATGTGGATGGAGGGATTCCATGGGACTTTTCAGGAGTAGAGGCCAAGGCTGACTACTTCCCACATCTTGAAGCTTTCAGAGGAGGTCGCTGGTTAGATAGTCTACTGTGATGCATCATGGATCGGGATTGGATGTGTCCTAATGAAGGAGGGATCAGTCATCACATATGGTTCTCAATAACTGAGACAACATGAGCAGAACTACACTACCCATGACCTGGAGTTAGTATTAGTGGTTTTCGCTTTGAATATGTGGCGACACTATCTGTTGGGAGAGCATTTTACGGTCTACTTTGATCACCAAAATATCTGTTATATCTTTTCCCAAAAGGACCTGAGCTTGAGACAACGATTTTTTCTTCAGTTCCCCCAAGACTATGACTTAGAGATAGTCTACACTATAGAGAATGTGAACATTTTTTTAGATGCACTCAGTAGGAGATTTGATATATAGTTGATAGGTGTGGCGACGGATGAGATGGACACTTTGTAGATATCCATTGTGGATCGAGATGGAATAGATTTACTTAAGTCTCCTAGAGTCACTCACCCACTCCTTCAAATATTCAGGGAGGCACAACATAACGACACTGAATACGAGGCTCAACGTGCTCAGATATCTATAGGACATGAACTTGATAGATTTTTTGAAGGTGGGGAGCATGTCATCCTCTTTAGAATGTGTACTATGGTACCGGTGGATTTATGGGAAGAAGTGTCGAGGGATTTCCACACATCCCCTATAGAATTAAATCCAGGAGTGGAGAAGATGTACCCGGAACTCCGATGATAGAACCGGTGGTCGGGAATCAAGAAAGCAGTAGTAGAGTTTGCCTCTCGGTGCCTCACTTTTCAGCAAGTGAAGGTGAAGCATCAGGTACAAAAAGGCTTAGTTCAGCCTTTAGAGGTCCTAGAGTTGAAGTGGGACGGGATATCCATGGACTTAGTGACAAGACTTCCACGTACATCCAGGGGTCGTGATTCTATTTGGGTGATCATCGACTGACTCACCAAGTCAGCCAACTTCCTACCGATTAGAGAGGAGGGTTCGGTAGAGATCTTGAGATGCCTCTATGTGAATAAGATTGCACAGATACATGGAGTACCCTAGACGATTGTCTCTTATCTTAATGCACATTACACTACCCATCTATGGAAGGGGTTGCCGGCGGATTTCTGGATGCAGCTTCATTTGAGCATTGCCTTCTATTCTCAGACAGACGGCGAGACTGAGGAGAACATTTAGACTCTCAAAGACACGTTGTGTTCTTGCATCCTCGACTTCGGTCGTAGCTGGGAGGATCACTTGCCCTTGGTGGAATTTTCATACAAAAATAGATAACACTCCACCATTGGGATGGCACCATCCGAGGCTATGTATGGCCGACCTTGCAGATCACCATTGTGCTAGACTCACCTAGGGGAGTCAGCACTAATGGGTCCAAAGATAGTGCACGCAACCACGAAGAAGGTGCAGATCATCCAGGAGGGGATGAAGACTGCACAGAGTAGGCCGAAGTCTTATGATGATCAGAGACATAGAAAAATAGAGTTCGAGGATGGTGACCATGTTGCTCTATGGGTATTACCTCGATAAGGTTTTTGGAGATTTGGTCAGGGCAATATGTTATCTCCGGTGATAATTGGATCCCTTCAGGTCCTCAGTAGAGTTGGGGAGATGGCGCACCACATAGCTCTTCCACCTTAGCTACACTGGGTGCATGATGTCTTCCACGTATCCCAGATGTAGAGATACATGAAATACCCTTCACACATCATTGACTGGGATGAGCTGGATATCGATGATGGAGAAACGTTTTCGGAGTTTCCAGTGGAGTTTGAGGATCAACAGGAGTGGGTCCTTCGTGGGTAGTCGATACGTCTGGTGCATGTTTTTTGGCAACATGGTACCCTCCAGGATAGCACATGGAAGCGGAAGCTTAAATTTGTGCTCATTACCCCCACTTGTTTTCCTAGTTTTTTTGATGTGGCTTTTGGGGATGCAAAGGCCCGAGGTGGGGTGAATGTAAAGACCTAGAATTTCCATGTGATTTTTTAATTATATGGGAATATTACGAGTCCACAAAAATTGACTGTGTGTGATTCCGAGGCCGAGACTGCCTGAAATGAAGTTATGAACATTCATTCGGGTACGTTCAGTAAACGTGCTAGCAGGTTTTAGTAACTTTTGTACCGATGCTCAGAATTGAATCCCGAGGACACTATTGAGCTTATAGCACCAGTATTCAGTTACAGATACCTTCACCTCGACTATAGTAGTTCGAGGGTAAAAGTTCGTTTTTTCATTTTTCGTGGAAGAAGAAAAATAAAATAATTAGCATTTTATTTTTCTTTTGAATCCTCTATTTTAAATAATTGAGGTGGGGACCAACCGAGCTAAAGAAACCACTCAGATTGAATACTTGGTGTTGGGGACCACTTGAACCTTTCTTAAAGGGGGAAAACTGCTCAACTCTCTAATTAATTAATTATTCCAATTAATTGTGCCAACATTAATTGTGCCAATGTAAATTAATTTGGTAAACCTATTTTAATTTTTTGGCTCTTTTTTCATAGGGTAAATCATTTGAAAAGAAGAGAACTTTGGAGAAACTCCTCCTCCAACAAAGAACGCACTCTCCAATGAAGATGGAGGAACCAATCCCGAGCCTGGATCAGAAGCACTTTGCAGAAGAAACAAACACCGATGTTCTTCAATGACTTAATCTTCTACCTCTAGAAACATCCAACGAACGTCAAAGTATGGGTGTGATTTTATTTATCATCGTTAATTTAATTTATGTTGAATCTCTCCCAATGAGCCGCTTGCTACCACTCTAACGCGGAGAGTGTAGGCTAAATGAACATGGCCCGAACGTTCCACAACCTTTGTGGTTTTTGATGCCTTCATCACGATGGAGGAGGAAGAAAAGTGGTACCAGTGACTGGCGCCAGTAGGAAAGAGGATTGGAAGCCGGCACACCGGCAGGCTGCGAAGATGGTGGTGGCACAACCACACTGCTGGTGGAGGGCCACGCCCCGTCGGCCACGGTGGAGCTGAGGCGGCGACCAGCGCATGGCTAGCTGCGCGAAGGGGAGGTGGGGGCGCGTGTCTTTACCGTTGGTGTGCATGAGCTGCGACACGAGGTTTCCATGATAAAGGACGGAAGTTGGCCTGTCACCAGCTGCCGGTGAGGGCACGACATGAAACTGTGCCACGGAGGAAGGCATGCCACCCAGTGCGGGCTGCACCGCGGGCCGCCTATCGTGGGCCGCGCCAGTCCAAGAAGGTGGCGTCGGACCCAGCAGACCGGTTCAGACCCATGGAAGGACCTGGGACCCGCTGGGTTGACCAAAACCGGGTCAGGTTGGCCCCATCCTGGTCGGGTCGAGTCAGATTGGACCCGGAGCAGCTTCAACCATTTTCACTCTTTTGGCCATAACATGAGCTATGAGCATCCATATAACGAACCGTCTATGGATCCAGAAATGTTGGATTGAGATGGTCCTTTTGGTATACCCCACTTGAGATCTTGATTAAGTTTGGGTATGGTCGGGGTGGATCAAACATGAATCCAATATGTCCCTCAAGATTAAAAGGACAATAACTTACAGACCGGGCACCCAATTGATGCACCGTCTATTTTTTGGAGACTCCTATTATGTAGCGGTCCTTTGGGATAATTCTTCATGGGACTTCGTGGAAGTTGGAGTAACAACCAATGGCTTGAGGGGAGAACCCTCACAGAATCTAGCGATCTTAGTACGGGAACCCTATAGCTGGCTGTAAGATGTGAAAAGTATCCTTTGTGGGTCTATGCCTTAGAATCCTATGATGGTCTGTGCTTTGGAATCCTACGTGGGTCTGTGTTCCAGTATCCTACTTGGATCTTCTCTTGGAATCCACATGGGATTACTCTAGGATTTTATGGGGGTCTATTGTATTAGGATCCGGCATGGGTCTTAGAATTTAGGATCCAACATGGGTTTGAGAATTTAGGATCCTACATGGGTCTGCTTCTCAAAAAAGTAAGACGATTCAGTAGATGCATCTAATCATCTTTACTACCGTACCTAAGTCATACCAAGTGTGAGTTGAATTTTTACCTTTGTGGTAATCATCTGTGTGGCATACCTTTGTGGTGTATTCCTTTGTGGTGATACCATTATGGCATTCTACTATGTGGCATACCTTTGTGGTGAAAAACTTCATAGTGATACCTCTTTGGTATTCTTATATGTGTTTTTACCTTTATGGTACTTACCTTCGTGGTGTTACCATCGTTGTATTCTTTCTTTTGTGGGATAGTCGAGCATTGAGATTTTGAGTTGGGCCTTTTGTTTCATTATGATTGAGATGGGTTTACTCGACAACTAAAGTATATGTATGGGAATATACCTAAGAATGGATGTATGTTGATTTCATGCTTTTTGGTTTATCCATTGTTGATTTTGTGAGACCTTCGAGGGTCTTGGGGTCCCTACTGAGTATCTTTATACTCACCAATGCACGGGTTATGCCTGCACATTGTTGTGTTTGGTGCAGACGATGTACAACACTGATGGAGGATGAGAATACCATGACTAGAGGTAGCACAGAGGTTGAAATTAGACTAGATGATCTGCAAAGATGACCGATCGAGATCTGTACCTACCCTTTAGGTAGGATCCATTGTGGTTGTTCAGAGGAGCTATTCGAGTTTAGTATTACTTCCCAGTTTTCTTGTACTTTCCAGTTGGGCTTGTATTCTATCCCCCTTTTCTTACTATACAAACTCTTTATTTACTTTATAGTTTACTCGTGTTTGTATCATGCTGTGTGCTTGGATGTGTGTGTTTACAGGTTATAAAGGCAATGCCTTCCAAGTTTTAGGGAATACGCCTTTCGGTACTAGTCTCCATCCCCTAGCCTATAGAAGGTAGTTTGGGGGTAGTCACGGCATGGGCCCTAGGGGACAAGTCATGACAATAACATTATTTAATTATAGTATAATCTCGACATTATTGATATCTTCACGTATTGGTACCATTTTTTCACTCTTGGGTACATATTATGATTTACAAATTGTTTTTAAGAATGTTCAATATTACCTCTCTCTTCAGTTTAAAAGGCACTTTGATTCAAAAATTTTTTCTTTAAAAAGGTTTTGAATAAATTTTCATTTGTTTTAAAATTATTTTTGAAAAAAAAAAATCGAGTTTTTTCATGATTCATTTATATGTTTTCAAGGAATAAGTTTTTCAAAATATTTTCTAGCTTCCTTTTTAGATAATCAAGTTTATTTTGAATGAAAATATTTTCCAAAATGTTTAATGATTTAATCATAATTTTTATATGAATAATTGAAAATGACATCTAGAAATGTTTTAAATATATTTCTACAATTCCTTTATATTTTTTCATTGTGGTTTTAAGGAAAATGTTTTTGAAAGTATTATATGTTTTAAAAAGAATCATTTAATGAAAATTTTTATTCAAAGTGATATTTGAAAATAATTTTCATATTTCATGGTATCATTAGATATAGTTTCTTCCTTATTAGGGATATGACCCGAGGATACCCTTTATATTATTTATATGAATGGTATATTTTTTGAAATATTGATGTTTATTAAAACCATTTCTCATCGATGAGTAGTTCCATGATAAATTCTTATGAAACTTGCTTCCATTCATGGGTTATTCATAAATGAAATGATTATGAAACCTATCTATTTTCCATAGGTTGTGATATGATTAAATGTATATGATACCCATTTCATTCCATGGGTTACAATATTATTGTTTATGATCTTGTGGAACATTTATATGATTTCATTTTGTGATGGGTAAGACCTATATCTCCCTCCAATACAATGGAAATGGTAAATATGTTATGTGCCCAATTGGTATATGGGAGAGAATATCATGATATAAACAAAAGGGTACATTGGAGGGAATCCAATTCCCAAAACAAGATGGTACATCGGAGGGAATCCAAAGCCCGAAGTAGGTATACGAGTGGTTAGCCCATGCCTGTCATGTTACGAACATCTTGGTGGAAATCCCATGAATGTTTTTTATATGATTACATGTATTACACATATTATATATCATATTATTATGTTATTATATTATGTATTATTCAACTTTTTCCTGTATGATTCATGTTTTATGAACTTATAATATTTATTTCTTTATTTTGGAATATAATTTTTGATATACTGGGTATGATCTTATATTGTTATGATCAACTCTCATACACTTATTCTAATTATATACTTATGTATCTCTTTTTTTCCTTTACGGAGCATCTGAGAACACCCCTTTCCTATGATTCCTTTCCCCATGTTATAAAGAATGGTTTTAAGTATTAGTAATAATGGGGAAGATGTTTACTGGATACATTCAATTTTTTTCACCAAATTACAAGATATTATTATTTATATCCAAGGAAAATAAACTATTATGGTTATTAAGAATTTATTTTTGTAATGTCATGAATATTTAGAAAAACAAATGTAATATCCATGTATGTTAGGCCTAGGTTTCTATAGACGGGAATATCAATTCACACTCTTGATCTAAAAAAATCACCGTCACTAACTCAAACCAAATATGGATTATTTTGAATTCATTTATTTGATTTTCCATTGTTTAAACTTATAACAAAGTCCTAAGAAAACCTTTAGAAAAGGAAGAACTTATAAATTTTAGTCCACTTGTTAATCATTTCAGTGAGAGTGTTCATAATTTCATATGTATTTTTCAATAATAAAATATTATTATTGATGTTATAGGATTATTGTAATGGCCCGGACCTCCCTGGTCCATTACTTTGTGAAAATGTGGTGTTGGAGGTGTTCTGGGAGGTCAAGGTGACTTATCCCCCAGCTGCTGCCTACTGGTAGCTCGGTCTACCGGTAGATGCTGATTACCGGTAGCTCGGTCTACCGGTAGGTGCTGATTACCGGTAGCTTGTTCTACTAGTAGCTGCTGATTACCGGTAGCTCGGTCTACCGGTAGCTGCTGATTACCGGTAGCTCGGTCTACCGGTAGCTGCTGCTTACCGGTAGCTCGGTCTACCGGTAGCCGCATCCTACCGGTAGCTGGGTTTACCGGTAGCCACGGCGTACTGATAGCTCGGTATATTGGTAGCCGCAGTCCAGCAGTAGCTCAACTAACACTTTGCCAAATTTCTAGTTCTGTGAACAGTGTTTCTATCGGTGAGGTTCAGTGAACAGTGCTTTCTATCGGTGAGGTTCAGTGAACAGTGTTTCTATCGGTGAGGTTCTATCGGTGGACTTCTATCAGTAGACTTGTACAGTGTTTCCAGAATCCTAAGAGCTACCGATCCCATACTTTGCCAAATTTTGAGTATGTGAACAGTGTTTCCAGCTTCGCAAATTTGACGTTTTCTTTGACGTAAATTACTTTTAAAACCTTATTTTAAGGACTTTAAGGCCGATTCAAAGGCCATAAATTCTATATTAATTATTCCTAAGGCCGGGATGTTTTTACTTGGTCAAACCGCGTGGGTTAATGCGATCCGTTTTTAATGGAGAATAAATCGGATCTTAAACCGTCGCCTCTCTAATTATTTTTTTAAAAGGAACAAGATATCATTCTTCGTTGTTCTTCCTCCTGGTTCTCATCTACGAGACGCTAGAACCTTGCAATCATTCTCGTAGTCACAATAAAACATTACTCAGATCAGTTCCGCTCTGTTGATGTAACCAAGTTGTGTCGATCGTTCTTCCATATAAGGTATGTTTTATCATCGTTCCTTCGGGGATCACCTTCTCTTGTTCTTCCTTCCATATTAGCATGTAATCTCCATGGTTCTAATGGGTTTTCTTGGGGTTGGTTGGTACTGTCGTACCGTGGCATCCTCCGGTGGATGCAGCTGTCGTGAGGAGAAGAGGACTGTGACCCGTTGTGTGTCAAGAACTCTTCGAGGTAGGGGATTCATGGCTTCTATAATTGTGTATGTGCAATCGTAGAATTAGCATGATTTAGTCGTTTGGATCACAATGACATTGACCTAATTAAATACTTGAACCGGATTAAAAGAATTGGTTGATCGCATGTTGTTACTTTGTACCGTGATAACGGTTTGCCTCATGTTTTCCTAGATAGACTGATATCTATGTTTTTCTTTAATTTGTTGCTCGTTCATGATGGAAATTGATAAAGAACGTAAAGCCGGAATTATTTGTTAAATAATTGGCTAAATATAAAGAGGCATGTTAATGTATCTGTTAATTCAAGATGGATTAAAGAACTGTTAGTTCGATAATTTCAAAAAGGGTTCTGAGTTACCCGCTTGCTTGTAAGGCTGAATGCCTTGTGGTTTGGAGCTCTGAGTGCTCATCTTGTATGAAGGCTGAATGCCTTGTTAAAGGGCCGAGAGCCCGTTTTGTGATCTTTGATTTCCTGTTGCTTGTGATTTGATGTGAGCCCGGATGGCTGTTGTGATATGTGTAGGCCTGGGGACTTGTGGTTGTGGCAGCAGATGATGCCTAGTGTGGCGAGATGCATCGGTTTATGCATGTGGGTGTCCGGGAGGAAACCAAGCATTATGGTATGAGATGAATTTGATGGTTTGATGTTGGTGGTTTGATTGTTTATCGGATTTACTTTTCCCCACTGCTCAAGGCAGCTGGTTTTGCTTACCCTCTTTCCGAAGGAGGCGATGACACGAGGGGTATGCCACGTGGTTTCCGTGTTTAGCCTCTCGATGGAGGATGGGTCTATGCTCTTGCTATAGGCGGAAAAGACTCGATGGGTAGTATATCTACTCACCGTGTTGAGCCCTTTGTGTTTAGTAGCATATGATGCATTTCTAGAATGCCTGGGAATATGGGGAAGGTAATTCCATAATGAAAGTTTGTTTAAATGGTGATAATCCTTGGGGATAGAGAAACTGGAATTTAATAGTGATGTGAATCCTAAAAAGGAGTAGTTTTTGAATGTGATGCCAATTTAGATTAATGTGGTAAATTATTCATGGTTAATTAATGTTTAAAGAATTAATTAACGTACAGTGGAATTGATAAAATGAGAATGGATTAATCTAATAAAGCTCTTCAAATGGTTGTGTGCTTATAGGATACCTAGTCTTAGAAGTAGCAGCCTGGAGTCTAAGAGACGTTAGCTGCAGTTGTGCCTATGACAAGGTAATGCCCATAGTGTGGTTGTGAGTTATATATATTCTGTACTTTTTGTGTTTCTATACGCTACTACACCCTGTCGGTAAGGGTAACTGACACCCCTGGGATTCTGAGCCCTGGGGGGGTGTTTTCCCCAACATTCTGATGGGAGGTTGAATGGCTGACTACCCCCTTTGGCCCCGCTCTCTTCTCTTGGAAGATATTTTTTCCATGAGGCAAGCGGTTAGTTACCCCATATATGTGTGTAGAGGGCTGTAATGGCTTGTGGTTATTCACACGCATATATTCTGGATATAGTATCCTATGGACTACTATAGGTGTAACGTGTATAGGTTGTGATGGCTTTAGGATCCTTACTCGGAGTATAGGCTGTAATGGCTTGAGGTATTATACCTGACGTATGATACACGTTATGCGAGCTGTGGTGGCTCCCAGAAACTACCAGGTTACCTTTGGTTGTGAGGACGGTGTGGTGCTTCGCCCAGGTGTTTGCGGGCAAGCCTATGTGGTGCACGAGGTGCAGATTGTGGAGCTTAGCCCAGGTGTCTGCGGGCAAGCCTTTGGAGAGAGATGCACAGGACGTATGTCGTTGGGGCAAAGCGGCAAACCAGTGGGGAAGCTGTAGCGGGGTACCCTTGATATTCTATGCTATATGATATATTCTTGTATGTGTTACTTGGTGAGAGTAGCCATGGTAAGGTTGGGAACTTAGTATACCTGTTTAGGTAACGAGTTAGTTTCACTTGTTGTTCACTGGGCTTTAGCATTCATTCTTTACTTTTTCACGAGAGGCTTGAGGAGGATCCTACTGAGTATACTGTTATACTCACCCTATGTACATATAAACTTTTTTTCAGGTCACTTGGAGCAGGTTGGAGATCAAGCTGGTAACTACTAGCTTGCAGTTGGAGGAGGAGTTGTTCGGGCTTGTGGTCGTTGCCGTTTTAATTTCTTTTGGGTACTTTTAGTTTTCCCTTTCAGTTGTAGTACTTTTTCATGACATTTCATATATGTACTTGGGTTTCTTTTATATTTCAGTTAGGAGTTGGATTTGGTTGGAGTCTATTCTATCTCTCTCTTCTGCATGTGTTCTCTTAGAGGGAAATGCCTCCCATTTGTGTGTGTATTATACCCTCGGTGCTAGTCTCCAACCCGGGGCCTACTAGAGGTGGGACTCGGGGGTCATTATCTCCCTTCTCACATTTCCGGCCCAGGAGGGGTAACTTTGTGGGGAGGGGGTCGTGACAGAGTGGTATCAGAGGTCTGGTTGAGGGATAGGATGGAGTTTGGAGTTAGGCACAGGTGAGGATGCATGGGATGGTAGGGCAACGGTGTCATTCATGTTTAGAAAGTAGGGTAAACACTGGAGACCGGCAGAGACATAGGCGTTTAGGGCCCCCTATGATCTGTTGCATGGACCTTTAAGCTTACGATAGCTACTAAACAAAGTGATGCCGGTTGCAGGGTAGAGACCTAGGAAAGGATCATGCATCATTATTCTTTGCGCTTGTGTTTGAATGGGTAGACCTTGGGATAGGTAACCTAAAATAAATAAAACAAAACAATTAATTAATTAATGTTGAGTCTTCTATATCCCAGGCTTAGGAGCTCTAACAGTTGTTATTTTGCAGGTATGGCTTCAGGTCGACGTCCTCGTCAGGTTTGCGCAGAAGATGCCCATCAGGCTGTTCCAGTAGATCGCCGCCGAGTAGAGGTTGACGACGATGAAACTTGGAGGAAGACACTTCGAGAGTTTCAACGCCAGAGTCTACAGAAGTACGAGGGATCCGTTTCAGATGCAGTCACAGAAGACTGGTTGGAGGAGATCGAGATAAGCTTCAGTTCAATTCGTGCTCGGAAGGAACACTGGGTGTCCTTGGTTGTGACGATGCTGCGTGGAGCAGCGAGGCAGTGGTGGTTCTTGTTCCTCGGTGATCGTGAGGAGTCAGCAATCTCATGGGAGGAGTTTCGAGACAGGTTTAGAGTCGAGTTTCTTTCGTCGACTGCGAAGGTGTCCAGTCGCCAGGAGCTCCTTACCCTTCGACAGGGGAGCTCCAGTCTTCGAGAGTTTGGAATCCGTTTCAGGAACCTTCTACGATATGCTTCAGACCTATTACCAGATGATGAGGTCAGGGCGAGGCATTTTGAGGAGGCTTTGCGTCCAGAGATCCAGCGCCAGGTCACCCCATTTATGCTGAAGACATATCTAGAGGTGCTGGCGAGGGCAGAGGTTGTTGAGAGGACTTTGGCCAGGACTGGATCGTCATGAGATGGGAATCGTCATGATTCCTCACGAAGCAGAGCTGTGGTTCGGGGTTCCCGGTTTTCAGGACATAAGAGTTTCCGTTCACCTGGGAGTAGGTCCCAGCCCTTCCCATCTCGTTTCTCCGGAGGCAGAAACTTTCAGACCTTTGCCAAGGTATCAGGTGCTTGTTTTTCTTGTGGTGGTCGTGGTCATCAGCAGCGGGAGTGCCCGACTTTTCAGAGCAGTCATCGCACACCGGGCGCTCCACTCCAGGTTCCTCCGTTGAGGCAGTTCCAGCCGAGGCAGCAGCAGTAGGTTTCACCAGTTTTAGATCACCAAAGGGTAGATGGAGCAGGCAGAGGACAACCCCATGACGCTCCCCGTCCTCGGAGAGCAGAGCGCGGCCGTGGTGGTGGTCGTCATCAGGGTCAGAGAGGCCATGGAGGCAGTCGTGGTCAGCTTCATGCTCTAGCGTTACCAGCCCCAGGCGAGCCAGATGTCGTTCGAGGTACCCTTTGCTTGTTTTCTACCTTGGTGTATGCCTTGTTTGATTTAGGAGCAACACACTCCTTCATATCACCTACCCTTGTCCATGCTTTGGGACTTGAGGTAGAGAGACTTCCAGTGCCCTTGGCGTTGACTACGCCAGTTGGAGGTCGAGATGACTTGTTTGAAGTATGTAGAGACTGTGAGCTAGTGTTGGGGCAACACCGCTCTTGGGGAGATTTCATATGTTTGCGAATACAACCATATGATGTCATACTTGGCATGGATTGGTTGTATTCGGTGCAGGCTGTTGTGGATTGGTACAGGAAGAAGGTCGTTTTATTTGATGAAGATTGAGAGAAAGTGGTGGTTGTTGGTGAGAGAGATCCTCAGATGAGTCATAGACGAGTTCCATCCTTATCATCCATGATGGCTGGGATGATGCTGAGTTCTTCAGAGGTTCAACAGTTGGCGTTTCCTAGGGTCGTAGAGGAGTACCCTGACGTCTTTCCAGAAGAGGTTGTATCCTTACCCCCTCGACGAGAGATCGAATTTGGGATCGAGCTACAGCCAGGAGCGTCTCCTATCTCTATGTCTCCATATAGGATGGCCCCTTCTGAGTTACGAGAGATACGTATTCAGCTCGACGGTCTTTTGCAGTGTGGTTTGGTTCGACCAAGTGTGTCACCGTGGGGTGCACCAGGTTTGTTTGTGAAAAAGGATGATGGCAGTTTGCGGTTGTGCGTCGATTATCATCGGTTAAACAAAGTGACAATAAAGAACCGCTATCCTCTCCCGCGGATTGATGACCTATTCGATCAAATTAAGGGTGCAAGTTGGTTCTCAAAGATAGACTTGCGGTCAGGATATCATCAGATGCGTGTAAAGGATGAGGATATCCCGAAGACTACTTTCCGCTGTCGTCATGGGCATTATGAGTTTGTTGTAATGCCATTCGGTGTGACGAATGCTATAGCTGTTTTCATGGGGTTGATGAATACTGTGTTCCGTGAATTCCTGGACAAGTTTGTTTTGGTTTTCATCGACGACATCCTTGTGTACTCCAATCTGAAGAGGAGCATGCAAAGCATCTACGATCCGTTTTGGGAGTTCATCGCCAACATCAGTTGTTTGGGAAGTTGTCCAAGTGTGAGTTCTGGGGTCGAGATTTCTTGGGACATGTTGTGTCCCAACAGGGAGTAGCTGTGGATCTTTCGAAGATAGAAGCAGTGGTGTCTTGGCCAGCCCCCAAGACTGTGTCAGAGGTGCGAAGTTTCCTTGGTCTCGCAGGCTATTATAGGAGGTTTGTAGCTAATTTCTCCCGATTTGCGACTCCTCTGACAGCTTTGACCAGGAAGGATCAAGCGTTCATATGGACTAATCAGTGTCAGACAGCTTTCAAGTATCTAAAGGAGAATTTGGTAAGTGCTCCCTTCCTTTGTCTTCCAGCGGAGGGAGTCCAGTTTGATGTTTTCTGTGATGCTTCACATCTGGGGCTAGGATGTGTTCTCATGTAGCAGAGGTCATTTGTTTCTTATGGGTCTCGGCAGTTGCGTCCCCATTAATGCAACTATGCCACCCATGATCTTGAGTTGGCAGCCGTGGTGTTTGCTCTAAAGTTGTGGAGACATTACCTCATTGGTGAGCACTTTGTCGTTTTCACCGATCATAAGAGTTTGAGGTATGTTTTCTCCCAACGTGACTTGAACTTGAGGCATCGTCGGAGGATGGAGTTCTTGCAGGAATACGACATTGAAATATCGTATACACCTGGAAAAGGGAATGTTGTAGCTGACGCACTAAGCCGAAAGATACGTAATGATGTTGTGCGTGAATCTGGTGATTCTTGGAGAGTGATGGGAGAGCTATCATCTTTGCATCTTGATATGGAAGAAGTTGGGGTTAGAGGTTGTCTTTTCCAGATGACGGTGCAGTCTTCCCTGATGCAGAAGGTGGAAGAGTCTCAGTTGGGTGACCTAGAGGTGGAAGTTTGGAGAGACAGAGTTGTATGTGGTGAGGCCCCTGATGGTTGGTCGGAGGATGAACAACACCGAGTGTTGTATCATGGCAGGCTTTTTGTTCCCTTGGCGATGTGCGAGATGGTTCTTCGAGAGTTACATAGTTCACCCTTGGTGGTACATCCTGGTGTGACGAAGATGTACCGATCCTTGAGGAGTCAGTTTTGGTGGCCTGGGCTGAAGCGTACAGTTGCAGAATGTGTGTCTCGATGTTTAGTCTGCCAGAAGGTGAAGGCTGAACACCGTGTTCCTGGTGGTCTTCTCCAGCACTTAGATATTCCTCAGTGGAAGTGGGAGGACATCTCAATGGACTTTGTTACAGGTTTACATCGAGCTCCGGGAGGACATGATGCTATATGGGTGGTAGTGGATCGTTTAACAAAATCATCCCACTTCATAGCGATCAAGGAGTCAAGCTCAGTGGAAGTTTTGTCGAGGCAGTATCTGGAGGAGGTGGTGAGGCTTCACGGAGATCCTAAGACGATCATTTCTGATCGAGATCCTCGTTTTACCTCCAGGGTGTGGAGAGGTCTCCAGCATGCTTTTGGTTCTCAATTATTCCTTAGCACTACTTTTCATCCTCAAACAGATGGTCAGACAGAGCGAACCATCCAGACTCTTGAAGACATGTTGCGCTCTTGTGTTCTTGATTTTGGAGGTTCATCGGTGAAGCACTTACCCTTGGTAGAGTTCGCTTACAATAATAGTTTTCACTCTACCATCGGTATGGCGCCGTTTGAAGCCTTGTATGGCCGGCCATTCCGTTCTCCGTTGTGCTGGACTGGGGTCGGAGAGTCAGCAATTCTCGGACCAGAACTAGTGCAGAATACAACAGAGATGGTTCAGGTGATTCGTGAGAGGATTAAGACAGCACAGGATCGTCAGAAATCATATGCTGATCAAAGAAGGAGATCATTAGAGTTTAATATTGGGGATCATGTGTTTCTAAAGGTGACTCCCCGTCGTGGGCAGCGATGGTTTGGTCGTGGAAGTAAGCTTTCTCCCCGGTTTGTTGGGCCTTTCGAGGTGTTAGCTTGTGTTGGAGCTGTGGCGTATCGAGTAGCACCTCCCCCTCAGATGAGTCGGATACATGATGTTTTCCATGTATCACAGCTCCGCCGTTATCTTCATGATGAATCTCATGTTATCGATTGGGGAGAGATCGATATTGACGATGATGCAACCTTCGAGGAGCGACCTGTGGAGATCCAAGACCACAAGGAGAAGGTGTTGTGTGGGCGTCCTATCCCCTTAGTTCGTGTCTTGTGGCGACACGGTGGCATGGAGGAGAGTACCTGGGAGCGTGAGTCACAGATACGTGCTCAGTACCCATAGTTGTTTAATGTTTAACTCTTTCCATGTAATGACGTTTCCTTTATGGTTAGACCTTTCATGTTTTATTTATGTACCTTTGATGTGATGTTATGTTTGAATTGTTTGGTTATGGATTATTTGTTTCCATACTCTCGGATGTCTTAGTTTTGCTCCAGCTTTTGAACAACTCATGGTGGTTTTCCCCTGAGAGGTATCTTATGGGGTGGTTGTTCGGACCCCTCTTTTCTTCTGGGTTGGTTTTTAATTCTCGAGGACGAGAATGTTTTGAGAGGTATCTAATGTAATGGCCCGGACCTCCCTGGTCCATTACTTTGTGAAAATGTGGTGTTGGAGGTGTTCCGGGAGGTCAAGGTGACTTATCCCCCAGCTGCTTCCTACCGGTAGCTCGGTCTACCGGTAGCTGCTGATTACTGGCAGCTCGGTCTACCGGTAGTTGATGATTATCGGTAGCTCGGTCTATCGGTAGCTGCTGATTCCCAGTAGCTCGGTCTACCGGTAGCTGCTGATTACCGGTAGCTCGGTCTACCGGTAGCTGCTGCTTACCGGTAGCTCGGTCTACCGGTAGCCGCATCTTACCGGTAGCTGGGTTTACCTGTAGCCACGGCGTACTGATAGCTCGGTATATTGGTAGCCGCAGTCCAGCAGTATCTCGGCTAACACTTTGCCAAATTTCTAGTTCTGTGAACAGTGTTTCTATCGGTGAGGTTCAGTGAACAGTGTTTCTATCGGTGAGGTTCTATCGGTGGACTTCTATCGGTAGACTTGTACAGTGTTTCCAGAATCCTAAGAGCTACCGATCCCATACTTTGCCAAATTTTGAGTATGTGAACAGTGTTTCCAGCTTCGCAAATTTGACGTTTTCTTTGACGGAAATTACTTTTAAAACCTTATTTTAAGGACTTTAAGGCCGATTCAAAGGCCATAAATTCTATATTAATTATTCCTAAGGCCGGGATGTTTTTACTTGGTCAAACCGCGTGGGTTAATGCGATCCGTTTTTAATGGAGAATAAATCGGATCTTAAACCGTCGCCTCTCTAATTATTTTTTTAAAAGGAACAAGATATCATTCTTCGTTGTTCTTCCTCCTGGTTCTCATCTATGAGACGCTAGAACCTTGCAATCATTCTCGTAGTCACAATCAAACATTACTCAGATCAGTTCCGCTCTGTTGATGCAACCAAGTTGTGTCGATCGTTCTTCCATATAAGGTATGTTTTATCATCATTCCTTCGGGGATCACCTTCTCTTGTTCTTCCTTCCATATTAGCATGTAATCTCCATGGTTCTAATGGGTTTTCTTGGGGTTGGTTGGTACTGTCGTACCGTGGCATCCTCCGGTGGATGCAGCTGTCGTGAAGAGAAGAGGACTGTGACCCGTTGTGTGGATAAAGGACGTCAAGAACTCTTCGAGGTAGGGGATTCATGGCTTCTCTAATTGTGTATGTGCAATCGTAGAATTAGCATGATTTAGTCGTTTGGATCACAATGAAATTGACCTAATTAAATAATTGAACCGGATTAAAATAATTGGTTGATCTCATGTTGTTACTTTGTACCGTGATAACGGTTTGCCTCATGTTTTCCTAGATAGAGTGATATCTATGTTTTTCTTTAATTTGTTGCTCGTTCATAATGGAAATTGATAAAGAACGTAAAGCTGGAATTATTTGTTAAATAATTGGCTAAATATAAAGAGGCATGTTATTGAATCTGTTAATTCAAGATGGATTAAAGAACTATTAGTTCGATAATTTCAAAAAGGGTTCTGAGTTACCCGCTTGCTTGTAAGGCTGAATGCCTTGTGGTTTGGAGCTCTGAGTGCTCATCTTGTATGAAGGCTGAATGCCTTGTTAAAGAGACGAGAGCCCATTTTTTGATCTTTGATTTCCTGTTGCTTGTGATTTGATGTGAGCCTGGATGGATGTTGTGATATGTGGAGGCATGGGGACTTGTGGTTGTGGCAGCAGATGACGCCTAGTGTGGCAAGATGCATCGGTTTATGCATGTGGGTGTCGGGGAGGACACCAAGGATGATGGTATGAGATGAATGTGATGGTTTGATGTTGGTGGTTTGATTGTTTATCTGCTTTACTTTTCCCCACTGCTCAAGGCAGCTGGTTTTGCTTACCCTCTTTCCGAAGGAGGCGAAGACATGAGGGGTATGCCACGTGCTTTCTGTGTTTAGCCTCTCGATGGAGGATGGGTCTATGCTCTTGCTATAGGCGGCAAAGACTCGATGGGTAGTATATCTACTGACCGTGTTGAGCCCTTTGTGTTTAGTAGCATATGATGCTTTTCTAGAATTCCTGGGAATATGGGGAAGGTAATTCCATAATGAAAGTTTGTTTAAATGGTGATAATCCACGGGGATAGAGAAACCGGAATTTAATAGTGATGTGAATCCTAAAAAGGAGCAGTTTTTGAATGTGATGCCAATTTAGTTTAATGTGGTAAATTGTTCATGGTTAATTAATGTTTAAAGAATTAATTAACGTATAGTGGAATTGATAAAATGATAATGGAGTAATCTAATAAAGCTCTTCAAATGGTTGTGTGCTTATAGGATACCTAGTCTTAGAAGTAGCAGCCTGGAGTCTAAGAGACGTTAGCTGCAGTTGTGCCTATGACAAGGTAATGCCCATAGTGTGGTTGTGAGTTATATATATTCTGTACTTTTTGTGTTTCTATACGCTACTCCACCCTGTCGGTAAGGGCAACTGACACCCCTGGGATTCTGAGCCCTGGGGGGTGTTTTCCCCAACATTCTGATGGGAGGTTGAATGGCTGACTACCCCCTTTGGCCCTGCTCTCTTCTCTTGGTAGATACTTTTTCCATGAGGCAAGCGGTTAGTTACCCCATATATGTGTGTAGAGGGCTGTAATGGCTTGTGGTTATTCACACGCATATATTCTGGATATAGTATCCCATGGACTACTATAGGTGTAACGTGTATAGGCTGTGATGGCTTGAGGATCCTTACTCAGAGTATGGGCTGTAATGGATTGAGGTATTATACCCGACGTATGATACACGTTATGCGAGATGTGGTGGCTCCCAGAAACTACTTGGTTACCTTTGGTTGTGAGGACGGTGTGGTGCTTCGCCCAGGTGCTTGCGGGCAAGCCTATGTGGTGCACGAGGTGCAGATTGTGGAGCTTAGCCCAGGTGTCTGCGGGCAAGCCTTTGGAGAGAGATGCACAGGACGTATGTCGTTGGGGAAAAGCGGCAAACCAGTGGGGAAGTAGTAGTGGGGTACCCTTGATATTCTATGCTATATTCTATATTCTTGTATGTGTTACTTGGTGAGAGTAGCCATGGTAAGGTTGGGAACTTAGTATACCTGTTTAGGTAACGAGTTAGTTTCACTTGTTGTTCACTGGGCTTTAGTATTCATTCTTTACTTTTGCAAGAGAGGCTTGAGGAGGATCCTACTGAGTATACTTTTATACTCACCCTATGTACATATAAACTGTTTTTCAGGTCACTTGGAGCAGGTTGGAGATCAAGCTGGTTACTACTAGCTTGCGGTTGGAGGAGGAGCTGTTCGGGCTTGTGGTCGCTGCCGTTTTACTTTCTTTTGGGTACTTTTAGTTTTCCCTTTCAGTTATAGTACTTTTTCATGACATTTCATATATGTACTTGGGTTTCTTTTATATTTCAGTTAGGAGTTGGATTTGGTTGGAGTCTATTCTACCTCTCTCTTCTGCATGTGTTCTCTTAGAGGGAAATGCCTCCCATTTGTGTGTGTATTATACCCTCGGTGCTAGTCGAGAACCCGGGGCCTACTGGAGGTGGGACTCGGGGGTCATTATCTCCCTCCTCACATTGCCGGCCCAGGAGGGGTACACTTTGTGGGGAGGGGGTCGTGACAGAGTGGTATCAGAGGTCTGGTTGAGGGATAGGATGGAGTTTGGAGTTAGGCACAGGTGAGGATGCATGGGATGGTAGGGCAACGGTGTCATTCATGTTTAGAATGTAGGGTAAACACTGGAGACCGACAGAGACATAGGCGTTTAGGGCCCCCTATGATCTGTTGCACGGACCTTTAAGCTTATGATAGCTACTAAACGAAGTGATACCAGTTGCAGGGTAGAGACCTAGGAAAGGATCATGCATCATTATTCTTTGCGCTTGTGTTTGAATGGGTAGACCTTGGGATAGGTAACCTAAAATAAATAAAAAAAAACAATTAATAAATTAATTTTGAGTCTTCCATATCCCAGGCTTAGGAGCTCTAACAGTTGTTATTTTGCAGGTATGGCTTCAGGTCGACGTCCTCGTCAGGTTTGCGCAGAAGATGCCCATCAGGCTGTTCCAATAGATCACCGCCGAGTAGAGGTTGACGACGATGACACTTGGAGGAAGACACTTCGAGAGTTTCAACGCCAGAGTCTACAGAAGTACGAGGGATCCATTTCAGATGCAGTCACAGAAGACTGGTTGGAGGAGATCAAGATAGGCTTCAGTTCAATTCGTGCTCGGAAGGAACACTGGGTGTCCTTGGTTGTGAGGATGATGTGTGGAGCAGCGAGGCAGTGGTGGTTCTTGTTCCTCGGTGATCGTGAGGAGTCAGCAATCTAATGGGAGGAGTTTCGAGACAGGTTTAGAGTCGAGTTTCTTTCGTCGACTGCGAAGGTGTCCAGTCGCCAGGAGCTCCTTACCCTTCGACAGGGGATCTCTAGTGTTCGAGAGTTTGGAATCCGTTTCAGGAACCTTCTACGATATGCTTCAGACCTATTACCAGATGATGAGGCCAGGGCGAGGCATTTTGAGGAGGCTTTGCGTCCAGAGATCCAGCGCCAGGTCACCCCATTTATGCTGAAGACATATCTTGAGGTGCTGGCGAGGGCAGAGGTTGTTGAGAGGACTTTGGACAGGACTGGATCGTCACGAGAGGGGAATCGTCATGATTCCTCACGAAGCAGAGCTGTGGTCCGGGGTTCCCGGTTTTCAGGACATAAGAGTTTCCGTTCACCTGGGGGTAGGTCCCAGCCCTTCCCATCTCATTTCTCCGGAGGCAGAAACTCTCAGACCTATGCCAAGGGATCAGGTGCTTGTTTTTCTTGTGGGGGTCGTGGTCATCAGCAGCGGGAGTGCCCGACTTTTCAGAGCAGTCATCGCACACCGGGCGCTCCACTCCAGGTTCCTCCGTTGAGGCAGTTCCAGCCGAGGCAGCAGCAGCAGGTTGCACCAGTTTTAGATCACCAAAGGGTAGATGGAGCAGGCAGAGGACAGCCCCATGACGCTCCCCGTCCTCAGAGAGCAGAGCGCGGCCGTGGTGGTGGTCGTCATCAGGGTCAGAGAGGCCATGGAGGAGGTCGTGGTCAGCTTCATGCTCTAGCGTTACCAGCCCCAGGCGATCCAGATGTCATTCGAGGTACCCTTTGCTTGTTTTCTACCTTGGTGTATGCCTTGTTTGATTCAGGAGCAACACACTCCTTCATATCACCTACCCTTGTCCATGCTTTGGGACTTGAGGTAGAGAGACTTCCAGTGCCCTTGGCGTTGACTACGCCAGTTGGAGGTCGAGCTGACTTGTTTGAAGTATGTAGAGACTGTGAGCTAGTGTTGGGGAAACACCGCTCTTGGGGAGATTTCCTATGTTTGCGAATACAACCATATGATGTCATACTTGGCATGGATTGGTTGTATTCGGTGCAGGCTGTTGTGGATTGGTACAGGAAGAAGGTCATTTTCTTTGATGAAGATTGAGAGAAAGTGGTGTTTGTTGGTGAGAGAGATCCTCGGATGAGTCATAGACGAGTTCCATCCTTATCATCCATGATGGCTGGGATGATGCTGAGTTCTTCATAGGTTCAACAGTTTGCATTTCCTAGGGTTGTAGAGGAGTACCCTGACGTCTTTCCAGAAGAGGTTGTATCCTTACCCCCTCGACGAGAGATCGAGTTTGGGATCGAGCTACAGCCAGGAGCGTCTCCTATCTCTATGTCTCCGTATAGGATGGCCCCTTCTGAGTTACGAGAGCTACGTATTCAGCTCGACGGTCTGTTGCAGTGTGGTTTTGTTCGACCAAGTGTGTCACCGTGGGGTGCACCAGTTTTGTTTGTGAAAAAGGCTGATGGCAGTTTGCGGTTGTGCGTCGATTATCGTCGGTTGAACAAAGTGACAATAAAGAACCGCTATCCTCTCCCGCGGATTGATGACCTATTCGATCAAATGAAGGGTGAAAGTTGGTTCTCAAAGATAGACTTGCGGTCAAGATATCATCAGATGCGTGTAAAGGATGAGGATATCCCGAAGACTGCTTTCCGCTGTCATCATGGGAATTATGAGTTTGTTGTAATTCCATTTGGCGTGACGAATGCTCCAGCTGTTTTCATGGGGTTGATGAATACTGTGTTCCGTGAATTCCTGGACAAGTTTGTTGTGGTTTTCATCGATGACATCCTTGTGTACTCCAATCTGAAGACGAGCATGCAAAGCATCTACGATCCGTTTTGGGAGTTCATCGCCAACATCAGTTGTTTGGGAAGTTGTCCAAGTGTGAGTTCTGGGCTCAAGAAGTTCGTTTCTTGGGACATGTTGTGTCCCAACAGGGAGTAGCTGTGGATCATTCGAAGATAGAAGCAGTGGTGTCTTGGCCAGCCCCCAAGACCGTGTCAGAGGTACGAAGTTTCCTTGGTCTCGCAGGCTACTATAGAAGGTTTGTAGCTAATTTCTCCCGATTTGCGACTCCTCTGACAGCGTTGACCAGGAAGGATCAAGCGTTCATATGGACTGATCAGTGTTAGACAGCTTTCGAGTATCTAAAGGAGAAGTTGGTAAGTGGTCCCTTCCTTTGTCTTCCAGCGGAGGGAGTCCAGTTTGATGTTTTTTGTGATGCTTCACATCTGGGGCTAGGATGTGTTCTCATGCAGCAGAGGTCAATTGTTTCTTATGGGTCTCGGCAGTTGCGTCCCCATTAATGCAACTATGCCACCCATGATCTTGAGTTGGCAGCCGTGGTGTTTGCTCTAAAGTTGTGGAGACATTACCTCATTGGTGATCACTTTGTGGTTTTCTCCGATCATAAGAGTTTGAGGTATGTTTTCTCCCAACGTGACTTGAACTTGAGGCAGCGTCAGTGGATGGAGTTCTTGCAGGAATACGACTTTGAAATATCGTATACACCTGGAAAAGGGAATGTTGTAGCTGACGCACTAAGCCGAAAGATACGTAATGATGTTGTGCATGAATCTGGTGATTCTTGGAGAGTGATGGAAGAGCTATCATCTTTGCATCTTGATATGGAAGAAGTTGGGGTTAGAGGTTGTCTTTTCCAGATGACGGTGCCGTCATACCTGATGCAGAAGGTGGAAGAGTCTCAGTTGGGTGACCTAGAGGTGGAAGTTTGGAGAGACAGAGTTGTATGTGGTGAGGCCCCTGATGGTTGGTCGGAGGATGAACAACACCGAGTGTTGTATCATGGCAGGCTTTTTGGTCCCTTGGCGATGTGCGAGACGGTTCTCCGAGAGTTACATAGTTCACCCTTGGTGGTACATCCTGGTGTGACGAAGATGTACCGATCCTTGAGGAGTCAGTTATGGTGGTCTGGGCTGAAGCGTACAGTTGCAGAATGTGTGTCTCGATGTTTAGTCTTCCAGAAGGTGAAGGCTGAACACCGTGTTCCTGGTGGTCTTCTCCAGCACTTAGAGATTCCTCAGTGGAAGTGGGAGGACATCTCAATGGACTTTGTTACAGGTTTACCTCGAGCTCCGGGAGGACATGATGCTATATGGGTGGTAGTGGAGCGTTTAACAAAATCATCCCACTTCATAGCGATCAAGGAGTCAAGCTCAGTGGAAGTTTTGTCGAGGCAGTATCTGGAGGAGGTGGTGAGGCTTCACGGAGTTCCTAAGACGATCATTTCTGATCGAGATCCTCGTTTTACCTCCAGGGTGTGGAGAGGTCTCCAGAATGATTTTGGTTCCAATTATGCCTTAGCACTGCTTTTCATCCTCAAACAGATGGTCAGACAGAGCGAACCATCCAGACTCTTGAAGATATGTTGCGCTCTTGTGTTCTTGATTTTGGAGGTTCATGGGTGAAGCACTTATCCTTGGTAGAGTTCGCTTACAATAATAGTTTTCACTCTACCATCGGTATGGCGCCGTTTGAAGCCTTGTATGGCCGGCCATGCCGTTCTCCGTTGTGCTGGACTGGGGTCGGAGAGTCAGCAATTCTCAGACCAGAACTAGTGCAGAATACAACAGAGATGGTTCAGGTGATTCGTGAGAGGATTAAGACAGCACAGGATCGTCAGAAATCATATGCTGATCAAAGAAGGAGATCGTTAGAGTTTAATGTTGGGGATCATGTGTTTCTAAAGGTGACTCCCCGTCGTGGGCAGTGAAGGTTTGGTCGTGGAAGTAAGCTTTCTCCCCGGTTTGTTGGGCCTTTCGAGGTGTTAGCTCGTGTTGGAGCTGTGGCGTATCGAGTAGCACCTCCCCCTCAGATGAGTCGGATACATGATGTTTTCCATGTATCACAGATCCGCCGTTATCTTCATGATTAATATCATGTTATCGATTGGGGAGAGATCGATATTGACGATGATGCAACCTTCGAGGAGCGACATGTGGAGATCCAAGACCACAAGGAGAAGGTGTTGTGTGGGCGTCCTATCCCCTTAGTTCGTGTCTTGTGGCGACACGGTGGCATGGAGGAGAGTACCTGGGAGCGTGAGTCACAGATACATGCTCAGTACCCAGAGTTGTTTAATGTTTAACTCTTTCCATGTAATGACGTTTCCTTTATGGTTAGACCTTTCATGTTTTATTTATGTACCTTTGATGTGATGTTATGTTTGAATTGTTTGGTTATGGATTATTTGTTTCCATACTCTCGGATGTCGTAGTTTTTCTCCAGCTTTTGAACAACCCATGGTGGTTTTCCCCTGAGAGGTATCTTATGGGGTGGTTGTTCGGACCCCTCTTTTCTTCTGGGTTGGTTTTTAATTCTCGAGGACGAGAATGTTTTGAGAGGTATCTAATGTAATGGCCCGGACCACCCTGGTCCATTACTTTGTGAAAATGTGGTGTTGGAGGTGTTCCGGGAGGTCAAGGTGACTTATCCCCCAGCTTCTTCCTACCGGTAGCTTGGTCTACCGGTAGCTGCTGATTACCGGCAGCTCGGTCTACCGGTAGCTGCTGATTACCGGTAGCTCGGTCTACCGGTAGCTGCTGATTACCGGTAGCTCGGTCTACCGGTAGCAGCTGATTACCGGTAGCTCGGTCTACCGGTAGCTGCTGCTTACCGGTAGCTCGGTCTACCGGTAGCCGCATCTTACCGGTAGCTGGGTTTACCGGTAGCCACGACGTACTGATAGCTCGGTATATTGGTAGCCGCAGTCCAGCAGTAGCTCGGCTAACACTTTTCCAAATTTCTAGTTCTGTGAATAGTGTTTCTATCGGTGAGGTTCAGTGAACAGTGTTTTCTATCGGTGAGGTTCAGTGAACGGTGTTTCTATCGGTGAGGTTCTATCGGTGGACTTCTTTCGGTAGACTTTTACAGTGTTTACAGAATCCTAAGAGCTACCGATCCCATACTTTTCCAAATTTTGAGTATGTGAACAGTGTTTCCAGCTTCGCAAATTTGACGTTTTCTTTGACGTAAATTACTTTTAAAACCTTATTTTAAGGACTTTAAGGCCGATTCAAAGGCCATAAATTCTATATTAATTATTCCTAAGGCCGGGATGTTTTTACTTGGTCAAACCGCGTGGGTTAATGCGATCCGTTTTTAATGGAGAATAAATCGGATCTTAAACCATCGCCACTCTAATTATTTTTTTAAAAGGAACAAGATATCATTCTTCGTTGTTCTTCCTCCTGGTTCTCATCTACAAGACTCTAGAACCTTGCAATCATTCTCGTAGTCACAATCAAACATTACTCAGATCAGTTCCGCTCTGTTGATGCAACCAAGTTGTTTTGATCGTTCTTCCATATAAGGTATGTTTTATCATCGTTCCTTCGGGGATCACCTTCTCTTGTTCTTCCTTCCATATTAGCATGTAATATCCATGGTTCTAATGGGTTTTCTTGGGGTTGGTTGGTACTGTCGTACCGTGGCATCCTCCGGTGGATGCAGCTGTCGTGAGGAGAAGAGGACTGTGACCCGTTGTGTGGATAAAGGACGTCAAGAACTCTTCGAGGTAGGGGATTCATGGCTTCTCTAATTGTGTATGTGCAATCGTAGAATTAGCATGATTTAGTCGTTTGGATCACAATGAAATTGACCTAATTAAATCCTTGAACCGGATTAAAAGAATTGGTTGATCGCATGTTGTTACTTTGTACCGTGATAACGGTTTGCCTCATGTTTTCCTAGATAGAGTGATATCTATATTTTTCTTTAATTTGTTGCTCGTTCATGATGGAAATTGATAAAGAACGTAAATCCGGAATTATTTGTTAAATAATTGGCTAAATATAAAGAGGCATGTTAATGAATCTGTTAATTCAAGATGGATTAAAGAACTATTAGTTCGATAATTTCAAAAAGGGTTCTGAGTTACCCGCTTGCTTGTAAGGCCGAGTGCCTTGTGGTTTGGAGCTCTGAGTGCTCATCTTGTATGAAGGCTGAATGCCTTGTTAAAGGGCCGAGAGCCCGTTTTGTGATCTTTGATTTCCTGCTGCTTGTGATTTGATGTGAGCCTGGATGGCTGTTGTGATATGTGGAGGCATGGGGACTTGTGGTTGTGGCAGTAGATGACGCCTAGTGTGGCGAGATGCATCGGTTTATGCATGTGGGTGTCAGGGAGGACACCAAGGATGATGGTATGAGATGGATGTGATGTTTTGATGTTGGTGGTTTGATTGTTTATCTGATTTACTTTTCCCCACTGCTCAAGGCAGTTGGTTTTGCTTACCCTCTTTCTGAAGGAGGCGAAGACACGAGGGGTATGCCACGTGCTTTCCATGTTTAGCCTCTCGATGGAGGATGGGTCTATGCTCTTGCTATAGGCGGCAAAGACTCGATGGGTAGTATATCTACTCACCGTGTTGAGCCCTTTGTGTTTAGTAGCATATGATTCTTTTCTAGAATGCCTGGGAATATGGGGAAGGTAATTCCATAATGAAAGTTTGTTTAAATGGTGATAATCCACGGGGATAGAGAAACTAGAATTTAATAGGGATGTGAGTCCTAAAAAGGAGCAGTTTTTGAATGTGATGCCAATTTAGTTTAATGTGGTAAATTGTTCATGGTTAATTAATGTTTAAAGAATCAATTAACGTACAGTGGAATTGATAAAATGAGAATGGAGTAATCTAATAAAGCTCTTCAAATGGTTGTGTGCTTATAGGATACCTAGTCTTAGAAGTAGCAGCCTGGAGTCTGAGAGACGTTAGCTGCAGCTGTGCCTATGACTAGGTAATGCCCATAGTGTGGTTGTGAGTTATATATATTCTGTACTTTTTGTGTTTCTATATGCTACTCCACCCTGTCGGTAAGGGCAACTGACACCCCTGGGATTCTGAGCCCTGGGGGGTGTTTTCCCCAACATTCTGATGGGAGGTTGAATGGCTGACTACCCCCTTTGGCCCCGCTCTCTTCTCTTGGTAGATACTTTTTCCATGAGGCAAGCGGTTAGTTACCCCATATATGTGTGTAGAGGGCTGTAATGGCTTGTGGTTATTCACACGCATATATTCTGGATATAGTATCCTATGGACTACTATTGGTGTAACGTGTATAGGCTGTGATGGCTTGAGGATCCTTACTCGGAGTATGGGCTGTAATGGCTTGATGTATTATACCCGACGTATGATACACGTTATGCGAGCTGTGGTGGCTCCCAGAAACTACCTGGTTACCTTTGGTTGTGAGGACGGTGTGGTGCTTTGCCCAGGTGTTTGCGCGCAAGCCTATGTGGTGCATGAGGTGCAGATTGTGGAGCTTAGCCCAGGTGTCTGCGGGCAAGCCTTTGGAGAGAGATGCACAGGACGTATGTCGTTGGGGAAAAGCGGAAAACCAGTGGGGAAGTAGTAGCGGGGTACCCTTGATATTCTATGCTATATGCTATGTTCTTGTATGTGTTACTTGGTGAGAGTAGCCATGGTAAGGTTGGGAACTTAGTATACCTGTTTAGGTAACGAGTTAGTTTCACTTGTTGTTCACTGGGCTTTAGCATGCTTTCTTTACTTTTGCACGAGAGGCTTGAGGAGGATCCTACTGAGTATACTGTTATACTCACCCTATGTACATATAAACTGTTTTTCAGGTCACTTGGAGCAGGTTGGAGATCAAGCTGGTTACTACTAGCTTGCGGTTGGAGGAGGAGTTGTTCGGGCTTGTGGTCGCTGCCGTTTTACTTTCTTTTGGGTACTTTTAGTTTTCCCTTTCAGTTGTAGTACTTTTTCATGACATTTCATATATGTACTTGGGTTTCTTTTATATTTCAGTTATGAGTTGGAGTTGGTTGGAGTCTATTCTATCTCTCTCTTATGCATGTGTTCTCTTAGAGGGAAATGCCTCCCATTTGTGTGTGTATTATACCCTCGGTGCTAGTCGCCAACCCGGGGCCTACTGGAGGCGGGACCCGGGGGTCATTATCTCCCTTCTCACATTGCCGGCCCAGGAGGGGTACACTTTGTGGGGAGGGGGTCGTGACAATTATGGAATCTATAACAACAATAATCCTTCCATACCCTAACTCTTACATTCTTCATTCTTCATTAAATTTGGATTTTTTTCCCATTAATAAGAGACTAATTTCCTCCTCTCTTAGACTACTCACTCTCAGTATTATCTAGATGTGAAATTTCTTTTTGTTCAAACTAATCAACCTAGATATTTTCATCATCATAATTCCATTTTTTAAAATAAATGTATAAGTAACCAGCCTCAAATAGTACATAATCATGAATTAAATGAATAAATCACTTAGAGGATCTTTTTGGGTTTAGAGTTTTAGATAATTTGTCCAAAACTACTACATATCAACTTGAATATTACAATTTGACACTACTATTCAGTATCCATTTTTTCATAAAATAAAAATGAAACATGTCTAGTTCTTTGTTTTAGATAGCATGACTTTTACTTGATCTCAACCTTGATCCTTTTCATCATTAATTCTTATGGAAAACATTTCAAAAACTTTGGATGATCATAAAAATCTCAGTAAGGGATATAAAATAAGGAATGAAAACATTAGCCCATAAACATATAAAAAACAATGAAACTATAATTTTCAATCATAACATACATTATGAAATCATAATATTTATTAATAACACAAAGAAATCATAAATCATAAAAGTAACTTTTGGTATATATAAAATACATACATTCTAGCTATCATAACTACGTAGGGAGTTTTGATGGAATAACCATCACAGTATATTTCCTAAATATCATAGGAGAAACATTAATATTTACCTGTATCATATTACCCAATGCATTGGAGAGCTATATAGAGCTCACCCTCCGTAGGTTTATCATGAAACCACCCATATAAAAGTGAATTGGTTCAAAACAACAATGAAGTATCAATGGAATTTTAATTGAGACAAAATCTCTTATAAAGACTGTATCCTTAGATTAAGGATAAATAAAATAAATAATAATGTGTGAAAAATATAAATACACTCAATATGAATAGACATTCAGTGTAAATAAATCAGAGAATGTTCACACTTATTTTTGTAAAAAATACACCAATGACTTGGATGTTTAACTCAATGAATGGAAATTTAGTTAAAATTACTCTTATCATGTTCATATAGATGACTTGATAATTATTCATTTGATTGATTATGTGTATCAGAAGTATATCCACAGAAAAGAGAGTGTAAATTACTACATAAGTAAATAAACAGTGATTTTACACATGATTATGGAGTAAAGTAATCAATGAAGTATGCGTAAAGCCCAATGAGTGGAAATTGAAATTTCAAAATCCCTTACTGATTTGGTAACTTTGAAATATACACCCAATGAAATAAAGATAATAAAATTAAGATGTAAATATCCATAAATTAAATTATATTAAACCAAGAATACAATCATGGGAATTGTATAAACCTCATAAAGGAAAATAGTGGTTAATATAGCATGAATTTCACAGGAATAAAATGTGAGATCAAAAACCCTTACCACGTTGTAATAAATTGAGTTGTATGAAAAATAGTTAATAACCACCAAATGAATCATAGAATACCATGAGTAAAATATAGAATCATGATAATATATATCAAATGGTAGTACAAAATACACTACATGAAATAAATAAGTTGTGAATAATGGAAATCTCACAGAATTAAAAGTGAGATAATATACCCCATACCTTGTGTTCGACTTGACTCGTTTCTTTCTTGTTCTACCTAAATAATAAAAATACTTTAATATATACTTGATTAATAATATTTTTTAATTTTATTATTCCTTTTATATCACTTATTACCATGTTATAAACATTATGTAATCATTTTAGTTAATAATGGTCGTTTTGTCGATATTTTGTACTCGAGTAAAAAATAAACACCTTCTAATTACAAGTTGTCCATGTGGTCAAGAGTAAATTATCTCCAGAATGTTATTCATGATTTATATATCATATATATCAAATATATCCAGTATATATATCTGTATTTATAATATTACTTAACATTTAGAGGTAAGAAATGAAATTCACCGTTCATAGAGATGGCAAGCCATTTGTACGTATGACTGTTACTTTCATTTATATATCATATTTAATGGAATGAAAACATAATGATACATAGGTATATTATAATTAAAGTATAATATAACATATAATTTCATTAACATAATCCTTTATATGTCCCACGTATGGAATGAACGAGTCATATCACATTGAGGAGGTGGTAGTCCACACTTCCCCAAATGGAATTATCGTATTTACTCATAACAGGAAAAAGAAAGGTATGACATAATTGAAAAATAAAGAAGCATAAAGATATCTTAAAAATAATATATATATCATATATGAATACATTTCCATCATAATTTCCACCATAATAGGGGGTCGGAGAAGATTGAAAAATCATCGTTTCGTGATGCATTAGTTTTCCATCCACAGAAACTGTATGTTCATTACCCATTAAATGGAGTAGTGTGTAAGTTTCTTTCAAATACATCTCATAAAATCAACCTATTATATTTAGGATAATATTTTTGTTATAAAATAAATCAATAAAAAGGTTTTAGGGGGTTGGAGAAGGAAAATAAAACAAAAGAACTTTAGAGAAGACATTACATTTTAATAGGGGTAACTCCCTTTGGTTTGAAACATAAGGGTTCCTTGATGTGCCTTATGATTATGTAAATGCTTATAGGTTGAAGATATGGGATCTTAAGAGATTAATTTTGTAGGTTTTGGATGATCGAAGAGGATTGAGAAATGTGAAGAATGGGTTAGAAGTGGTGTCTTTTTATGCCGGGGAGGAGGAGCTCTTTTGGAAAGTGTGAAAATATTATTTTATTATATAATGATTTTCAGATTATAAACATAAAAACTCATTAATGTTTAAGATAAGATGACTCATAGTCGAAATAAAATCATCCAATAAGAATTGGACTGGTTTTTGTTTTTTTAATCTTTATAATCTTATTTATTTAAATCATTTATTAATGAGGTAAACACTACATTATTATTATATCACAAATAATTTTATTTATTTGATGTCTAAAAATTATAAAAAATACCATGATGTAATAAATCTATTTTATCATTCCAAATAATATTTATAGTCAAATGGATCTGTAAAAATAAATTTACTAAAATATATTTGTTTATGTCATTTTTTCCTTTAATATATGTTAATAAAAATAATGTGTCATTATCACTCTTAAGTGGCTACATGATGCCAAAAAATAGACCCAAGGATTCTAATGGTCATCTATGACTAATACAATAAGGTTATGACATGTTTTAAGGTAATTTTGTATTATTATGATATTCTTTTTACCTTGAATTACCCTATTTACCTTTAACTGTGGTAAATAAAAGACAGAAGTTACTATTCATCAAAAATTATTTTCATCTTATTGAAATAAATTTTACTTACTAATAACAACCATGTAAGTCAGACTCTCGAAATTTAATTAACCGAAGCAGTAAATTTCATTTAAATGAAAAGTTCATATTTTTAACTACTACTCAGTTGTTTCACTGTAGATAAAAAATTCATGTTTTTAAGAAAAATACCAAACATTCAGCCTAAGATATATTTGATATTATGAATGAAAAAATTATTCATATCTTACAAAATTAAAAACATAGAAGTTGGATTAATTAACTTGAAATTAATTCATGTTGTCAAAATTGAAAGCTTGTTTTTAAGAAATACAAATTATTAAATAATTCACACTTGTTTATGCCCAATTTCAATGTGAAATTTTGTACAATGAACAAAATTGGATTAAATGGTAAAAATATAATCTAATTAAACTTTGAAACCAATTAAAAATATAATATATCTATATAAATAAATTAGGCTAAAAGACAGCTTTGAATAAAAATACAATATTTTTCAGTATTCATTAAAAATTTAATTTTATCACAAATATACTGTAAATTGAACCAATGTAAATTTTGATTCCCCAATTATAAAGAAAATTTTTATTTTCTCAAATAGAACATATAAAAGTGACCAAAAATTTATTTCAATATGGTTTCCATTAAAAGGTGGTAAATTGGCCTTTTAATGAATACTAGAGTATTTATGCTTAAAATCAGATTTTTCCTTACTATTAGCCTCTAAAATTTATTAGTTGATTGTTAAAATATATAAAAAACATGTATAATAATTTATTACTTAGTTATTTTCCTTCCCACCATTACAATGGCTAGGCATTAACTACCATTTAAAGTAATAATATTATTTTATTATTTTACAGTAAAACTCAACATTGTGTGCAACGTAAGACTTCAAAGAAACTCACTGTTGTGTATCGTGTATGCCCTCAAACATAAATCTCCTTTAATGTAAAATTAATAATTAATTTAAATATAATATTAAAAATGAAAATTTCATATTCTCTATTTACCTGGGATGTTACATCTTTCCCCCCATTTGAGAATTGCATCCTCTCAATTTTAAAATTGTGCTCAGAAACTTCATTGAAAGCCCCACATCGGAAAAAGAGTCAACAAATCTATTACTTTAGAATAAATAAAGATAAGTACAATGGTCACCCAAGACAAAATATACATTGATTCCATGAAAACATGGACATAGAGGAGAAAAAACCATCATGTACTGATAGAGAGTGACATAAATCATGATTATGAGAAAGTTAACCACCCGAAAATCACAAACTTGGGATGGGTTAAATGTTCTTTGATTCCCCATAAGGAAACGTTAACAAACAAAATTTTTAATAAAGTTATGTTTCATAATTTTGAGGAATTTATTTATGATCTTAAATAAAAACATAAAGAAGCATACTTACTTGTCATGATGACTTTCATCCTTTACAAAATTACTACCACAAACTCATATGTTCTTCAAACAATGAGTATTCAAGATGACTTCTTCACATTGAAAGAGCTATAATCAACTTTTATAGAATAACATAATCAACAAAAGATGAAATATATTTTTCCCATATCTTTAGACATTAACCAAAACTAAAATCGTTAGTATAAGATCAGATAATCCCCAGAAAGGATAATCTTTTGCAAAAATAAAAACTACACTTAATCTCTAAAATTTGTCCAATAATACTCAATGTTCATCACGAACCATTCAATAAACTATAGTCCATAAAATTATTAAAAGTAATCAAAACTAATATTGAAACCCAAATCTAAAAATGATTTAATGACATAGTCTTTCATGATAAATCTACACATTTATCTCTAAATAACATTTGTTACTCTTAAAGTATCATATTGAAAAGAAATTAACCTAATCACATATATTCTCCACAATAAGTTAATCATTTCAATAAATAACCCAAAATAAACTTATTCTTGATTAATAAAATCATCTACTAAAAATAATTAGTCATACTAACCAGGGATATCAAGTAGTCCAGTGGTAGGTGATAAATCACAATCGCACTTTGGTTGTGGGTTCAATTCCCACAGCATTTTCCGATGCGACGGGTTGCCACGCGGTCTGCATGTTGTCATTTTTTGAAATCTATATAATTTAATAACATTCCCAAAATGGAGATAAATTCATGAAAAATAACCATAACATATTTTAACCACAAAGGTTATGTAATAATTTTTATTCTGCATCCCAAAATGTATTGACCTATAATTGCCTCAAATTCAAGGATCATAAAAACCCAAATGATTCTTTATAATTATATCTACAAAAGAATAGATAATTATTACTTGAATAAAATTTTCATATGTCAAACTTCAGGGTTACACATACTATAAATATTCGTCTAAAGTAATACCATAATCAAAAGAGCATTAATACATTTAAGCATTTCACCATCCTAAAATATACCTTAACACTTGAATCCATTATATGTTGACTTCTTACTCATTCAATGTTCTTCATAATCCATTAACCATTACATTATAAATTATTATTATGTACTTATTTCCTACAAAAAAATCATGAATCATATCCTAATATTCAATAATGTCTAAACATCAGTTAAGAAATAATCCATACCTTGCATTGGACATTTTCAATTTCCTCATCCTTAATTAGAAGTAAATTAGTTATTGGTAATAATATATTTGAATGATCCTGGTGATCCCATTCCAAAAACTTCTTAGTAGGAAATCTGTTTGTATAATGACCATGCACACCACATTTAAAGAATTAAATTGATCCCTCAGAAATAACTTCTTTGCCTTTCCTAGAGTCAACTAAATGCTTCCTTTTTCCAGTGTAGGATCTTGCTTTATGACATTGAATTCTACATCTATAGCATCTTCTCATACACTTGAAACATATTCCAATGTGTTTATTTCCACATCCATGACACATAGTTTTTTGAATACACTTAACATTATGATTATTACTTGTACTTCTGTTGGAGTTTGTTTCTCGCATAAACGATGCCTTATAATAATTAAAAAGGATCAGGTGGTCAATCATGACTCCAGATAGTTGATTGAGAATAACCACAAGAGTTCTAATTTCATCTCCCATTTCATTCAATTTCTTATTCAGAAAACCATCATAGTTTTCGTCACATCCACTGTTACATTGGTGCCTGCTAGATCCAGCCATTTACTAAAACCAAAACGGTATGTGTGAGCATATCAGTAAAATCATCATTTAATATCTTATGAGGAGGGTAAATATTAAGATATAATTGTTCATGTTATGTTAAAATCATTCACTTTATCAAAAATAACTATGAAACATTCTAAAATACTAACAATTATGGTAATGTCACTTATGCTTAAACAACACCCTAACCTCTAAAGTTATCTAAACTGACCACTGATACCAAATATGAAGACCCAGCCATAAACATTACATAATCCTAAATTAAATGAATAATTCACATCAAGTGTCTTTTTAGGTTAAGAGTTTTAGTGAATTAGGCCATAACTATTACACATCAACTTGAATGTTAGAATTAGTAACTACTACTCAATATCCATTTTTTCAGAATCATAATTAATTCCTATAGAAAACATTTCAAAAACATGGGATGAGCATAAAAATATCAGTAAGGGATATAAAATAAGGAATGAAAAATTATCCCATCAAAAAATAAAAAATAATGAAACTATACTTTTTATTCATAACATACCTTATGAAATCATAATATTTATGAATATCACATAGAAAACATAAATCATAAAGGTAACATTTGGAATAAAAAAATTAATACATTTTAGCCTTCACAGCTATGTAGGGTGTTACGTTTGAATACCCATCATAGTATATTCCCTAAATTTCTTAGGAGAAACATTAACATTTACCTCCGTCATGTAACCCAATGCATTATAGATCTATCTCGGGCTCACACGATCTAGGTGTATCCCGGAACCACCCATATACATAAAAACTTCACATGAACCATAACATATTGATAACACTTACAACATGAAAAAAGTAAATATAACATTTCCATATTGAAATAACAACATATCATTTCAAGATATACACATAATCAACACTTTATCAAACTATTTTCAAAACCATTTAAAAAATTTAATAAATGGATTTCTGAATCAAAGTGTCCCATACCACATTAGATCTTGTAAAAGAATTAACATTTTAAAAAATTAGTGTTCAGATAAATTAATCCATAAAACCATTTTTAAAACATAGACATTAATGAGAAAGATTTAGAAGAACAAATCTATAAAACATTTAAAACAATATTTTAGTTAAAGAGTTCCAAACCAAATGAGAGATGATTGAATACAAATAATTAATGAATAACATAAATCAAAGATTATAATATCATGAGAATAGATATATTCATGATATAATATGTCAAAGTGTAGTATATACACAATATAAAAGTGAATTGGTGTATAAGAACAAATAAGTCTAAATGGAAAGTAAATTGATACAAAATACCTTATAATGATGGTATTTTTATATTAAGGATACATAAAATGCATAATAATGTGTAAAAAATATGAATACACTCAATATTATTTTACACTCAGTGTAAATCAACGAGAGAACATTCACACATATTTTTGTAAAAACAAGACCAATGACTTGGATTTTTAACTTAGTGAATATAAATTGAGTTAAAATTACTCGTATCAAGTTCATATCGATGACTTGATAATTTATCAATGGATATATTATGTGTATCAGAAGTATATCCACACAAAGGGGAGTGGAAATTACAAAATATGTAAATAAATAGTGATTTTACACATAATCGTGGTGTAAAATAATCAATGTAGTACTTGTAAAGCCCAATGAGTTGAAATTGAAGTTTGAAATTCCCTTACTGATTTGGTAACTTTGAAACATACACCCCATAAAAGAAGGATAATACAATGAAGATGTAAATACCTGTATGTTAATGTATATTATACCAATAATACAATCATGGTCAGTACATACACCATAGAAAATGAAATAGTGGCTAATATAGCATGAATCTTACGGGAATAAAAAGTGAGATTAAACACGCTTACCATGTTGTAATCAGTCGAGTCATATGAAAAAAAGTTAATAACCACCAAATTAATAAAAAAATACCATGAATATAAATAGAATCATGATAATATATTTCAAATTGTAGTACAGACTACACCACACGAAAAAAATAAGTGGTGAAGAAGGGAAATCTCACAGAATTAAAAGTGAGATAAGAAACCCCTTACGTCGTGTCCGACATGACTTGTATGTTACTTTTCTTCAAAAATAATAAAGTTAAGTTAATTTATAATTGATTAAGAACCTTTTAAAATTATATTATTCATTTTATACCACTTATTACAATTTTATAAACATTATTTAATCATTTAAGTTAATAATGGTCATTTTGTCGATATTTGGTACTTGAGTCAAAAATAAACACCTTATAATTACAAGTTATCGATGTTTTCAGGATTCCATTATATATATAATGATATTAATTATTTATATATCATATATATCATAAATATTCATTACATATATGTATTTATAATATTAAATAACATTTAGAGGTAAGAAATGAATGCACCATTCATGGAGATGGTAAGTTGTACGTACGCATGAACGCTAATTTCATTTCTATTTATAATTTAATGGAATGAAAAAATAATTATACATAGGTATATAATAATTCCAGTGTAATATAATATATAATTTCATTAACTCTATCCTTTATACATCTCACGTATGGCATGAACAAGTCATATCACTTTGTGGGGGCTGTAGTCCGCACCTCCTTAAATGAAATTATCGCGTTTACCCATAATGGAAACCATAATATTATGATATAAATAAAAAATAAAAAACATAAATAAAACATAAAAATAATATATTTATCATATATAAATATAGTTTTATCATAATGGCCACCATAAGAGGTGGTAGGAGAATATTGAATAATCATCGTTTTGTGAGGCGTTAGTTTTTCTTCCACAGAAACAGTATGTTCTTTACCCATTAGATGGGGGTTCTAGTAAGTATATTTAAAATAATTCTCATTAAAACAACATATTATATTTATTATTCTGGTTATGTTATAAAATAATAGAATAAAAAGATTTTAGGATGTTGTAGAAGGAAAATAAAACAGAAGAACTTAAGAGAAGACGTTACATTTAAATCGGGTAACTCCCTTTGGTTTGAAAAAAATGATTCATTGATGTGCCTTATGCGTAATATAAGGATTCTAGGTTGAATATATTGATATTTAGAGATTATTTTTGTAGGTTTTGGACGATCCAAGGTGCGTTAGAGGTGTTAGGAATGGGATAGAAGTGGTGTCCTCATTTAAGGGGGAGGAGGGGCTCTTTAGGAACGTGTGAAATTATTATTTTATTATATAATGTTTCTAAATATATAAAGATATAAAACTAATTAAAGATGAATATACTATGTTTAATGGTCGAAATAAAATTATCCAAAAATAATTGGGCAGGTTTTGATAAATTTTGTAATATTTATAATCTTATTTATTTATATCATTTATTAATGATGTAAACACTACATCATTATTGTGTCATAAAAAATTTGATTTTTTTATGTATAAAAATTATAAAACAAATACCAAGATGTAGGAAATATTTTTATATTTCCATAAAATATTTATAGACAAAATTATAACATATATAACCCTATGAAAAAATTAATTTACAAAAAGATATTTGTTTATGTCAATTTTGCCTTTACATTATTTTAATTAAAATAAAGTGTCATTATCACTCTTAAGTAGCCATATGAGGTACCAATATATACCTAAGGATTCACATGGTCGGATATGAATCATCTACTATGGTTCGGATAGGTGTTAAGATTTTTTTGTATTATTATGATATTCTTTTTACATTGAATTGTCTAATTTTCCATTAATCGCAGTAAATAAAATTCAAAAGTTACTATTAATAAAAAATTATTTTCATATTATTGAACCAAATTTTACATAATAATAACAACCATCTCTGTTTGATTTTATAAATTCAATTTATAGAAGTGATAAATTTCATTTTAATGAATAAGTCAGATTTTTAACTACTACTTACTGGTTTCACTATTCGTCAAAATTGATGTTTTTCAGAAAAATACCAAAAATTCAGCCTAAGCTATATTTTATATTCTGAATTTAATAATGAGATATATTTTACCAAATAAAAAATATAGATGTTGGATTAATTAATTTAAATTTAATTCCAGTTGTCAAAATAAAAAGTTGGGTTTTAAAAAATAATAACTATCAAAACATTCAAACTTTTTATGCCCAATTTCAAAGTGAAATTTCGTCCAATGTCCAAAATTGGATTAAATGGTAAAAATATAATATAATTATACTTCAAAACCATTTAAAATTAATATATATCCATATAAATAAATTAGAATAAAAGGTATATTTGAATTAAAATACAGTATTTTTAACTATTCATTAAAATTTGAATTTTATCAGAAAGATTCCAAACATTTACCCAAAGAAAGCTTTGATATCCAGATTCTAAATAAAAAATTAATTTTGTTAAATAGACCATATAAATGTGACAAAAACTATATTTGAAGAGGGTTCACCATCAAAAGGAGGTAAATCATACTTTTAAAGAATATAAGAGTATTTATGCTTACAATCAGAATCTTTCTTTTTTTTATCCTCTAAAATTGATTCGATAAATGTAAATATATTTAAAAAACATGTATAATCATTTTGTAGTTATTTCTATTCATTCATTCCATTACAATGGCTAAGAATTAACTACCATTTAAAATAATAATAATATTATATTATTTTTCAGTACCACACAACATTGTGTGCGACATATGATTTTAATGAAACCTGTTTTTGTGTATCGTGTATTCCATCTATCATAACACCCCCATTAAAGTAAAATTAATAATTAATTTACAAAAATTAATAAATATAAAAATGTCATATTCTTTATTTACCTGGGATGTTACATAATGACTCCCCCTTAATTAAAGAAAATGTTAGTGCTACCAAGGTCTTCTTACCGAAATATATCCTATATAGAAAATGAAAGAATGTTTCTACTCAAAAAAGTTATGATTCAACTCCACTTGGTCTTAGATATTCTGAGTTCCTTTGATTGATTCTCTAGTACCACTATTTTGGATCATGACTTTCTTCTATAAGAAAATGAAACAATATCTACCATAAAATATATAGGTATATTTTTTTGTAGAAGTTGATCCCACACTATAGATTCCACGAAATGGAAGACACATCACATTGAAATAATCACCCCAATAAAAACAAAATTACAATATATTCAAAAAATAATAACTAGAAAAAATAACTAAAAAAATTAATGAAAAAAAACAATTTACTTGGTTCATACATGAGTTGTAATAAGTGGTGTGAATAATATTTTACTTTTATTAAGGATGTGGAAAATGATTAAAATAAATAACTATAGATAAAATGGTTCATTTAACAAAATATAGTAGAATATAACTTATGAAATGCTCTGTATAGAAATTTATCCCTTTATTGAGTTCTTCTTATATAGACTCTAAATATTCAGTCATGTATTAGCTCGATCAAAGTCTCTGATAATAGTATACAAATGTACTTTATCTTTGATAATTTTAACTCATTTCATTAATAGTGATGTTAAAAGTAATCACATTTTTCTTTAAAATACATTAAATATGTAGTAGATATTAAAATGACACTTTTAACATTATATATTTGAAGTAATGCCATTAAAATTCCTAAAAAATTACTTATTTCATCAGTTTTCTATGAAAATACTTTATATATCCTCTTTAACATCTGTTTTTCCATTAATTGATTATATAAATGGTTAAAACCTAAATAATAGGTGTTATTTAATTTCCTTTTGTTGATTTGGAAAGTCATGGAGCACAAAAAGACATAGAAATCAAAAGTAATGTTTTGTTAATGTTAGAATTATCTAAGACATCTGTTAGAGACGTACAACATTGACGACCATTAATTTTGATCTTCAAGCATATTTGGGCACCAGAACTAGTATAATTGGTTCTTATGAAACAAAATATACCTATTTTTTTTTCAGGTTTTGAATTTTATATTCGAGAAAACTGATGTTATATTTGGTCTTTTAGCATCGGTTCAAGAAAAAAACCATCGTTAAAAGTATTCTTTATAGATTTTTATGCCAGTTTAAAAAAACATTAAAATAATTGAAATTATAAATATTGGTTATTATTTTATTTCTCAATATTTTATTTGGTTGGTCTTTGATCTAAAATTGGAATACAGATCTATTATCATTGGTGTAAAAAAATGTACATCTCTAAGAGAAGTCTTATAGAAGTTCAACTTCTCACGGTCATAACTTTGGATATGTAAGTTTGATTGATTACCATGAATAGAAAAATAGAAGCCTAAAAAATATCTATTCCACATATTCTATTTTTTCATTTTTAAAAAACATTTATTTGAAAAACAATACATTACAAATCATTATATAAGAGTCCAATTGTTTTTGTTTTTTTGGAATCAACATTAGAAGTCCACTTTTAATGTCAACATTTATAAAATATCTAACCTTTAAATATATAATTTTTTTTAAAATTTTTACATAAATTTCATAAAAAAGATTTTTAAAAACTGAAATCTATCTTCATGTGTAATCTGGATTTATTATTTTTATAGAGCATGTTAAACGTTTTCAGTTCCCACCTAAAAATTATTATACAACATTATGTATTCTTAAATGTGTTTTATTTCTTATTAATCCCGAAACATATTTATTTATGATGTAATCCTTTTATTCACACCATCATTACAAAATTTCATCATTTTAGAATTTTGGAATCATATTAATATATATTATTCTCCTACTTGATTTTTTTATTATACGTTTAATCTATTGATAAAGTAGTTGATGATTCCTATTTTATTTTAAAGGATACTTCATCAGATCGATTTAAATGTAATATGATAACCTATAAGACATATTATATGGAGTGTAAAATTGATTATAAATAAAAAAAATTTATGCCTAATGAGTTTTCAATCCATAAAAAATTAGGAAAATGGAAAATGTATCAAACATTGAAATTAAATCATTAGTTTAACCTTTTTAATGATTTCATTTTTTCTATAATGTTTTAATTTATCGATCTTGTATTTTCATACAAGTGATTTGATGTTTTTTGAATCATTATATTGATCCATTATATTACATCTTCTTGTTTTGCATTAGTTTAAAAAAATTCTACTTATTCATTCATGTATTTTCATTAAAGTGTTTATTTACCATTGAATTTTAATTAAAAAGAATTATCATGTTTTGAAGTAGGGAATGGAAAACAATTGATGATGAATTTTTTTGAGTGAGACATATTATTTTAATTTTTTACAATAAAAAATTTCATAAGATATAGAATTTTGGAATCATTTTTGTTCTATAGCTCACATAAAACCTAGCTGAGTTTGTCTTTTGACAACAATTATAGAAAAAAACCGACATCAAATTTTTTTGAGTTGGATTTTTTGTGTTGGTTATTTGGCATACCAATATTTAATGTCATTAATTTTTTAAAAAATAAAATTAATGTGAGTTTTAATAAATGATATTAAAAATATATTAACAATATATCTCATAGAAATGTCTCCTCAAAAATGAATTTTTATATAAAAAATATTATTTAAGTCATTTTATTTGATATTTCCACCACCTCAACTCCTCTATCTAGTACAATGTGTACATTAGAAAACACTCACAGGTAAAAAATACATTATCTTACTAAATTTACTGAAATATTTAGTTTTATACAATATAACTATTGGGAGAAGAAAAATATTCATCAATCAGAAATTTTGTTGGTTTATACTTTTCTATTTCACACTAATTCCTGTAGTCTAGTTTGAAGAGTAATATATGATTTCATCATCTAACTAAAATTTTATAATTCTGTAATTATGGGTGTTTTTTACTTTTTATCTACTTCACCAACATTTCCATTGGAGTTTCAAAATTTATCTTTCCATATTTTCTCTTTCTATTAGTCTTTGTAACATAATCTCAAAATGGGTTTCACACACATGAAAAAATCCTAGTAAGAATAACATATATATATATTATTATTTTTATATTTTTAGACATACTTAGAGTGAACTAATCTATAAGGTATTGAATAATATAATAGTAAAAATTCAATAGGGAACCAGTTTTTGTTTCTCATGGAAAAAATATTTCTAAGGTATTATGTTTATCATACTTGATGAGAGTTAAACACTATATTCCATAATAGTGAGATATATTACATATTCCATATTTTATACTGTATTTTATTTAATGAAAGAAGATATTTTAATGGTAAGATATAAAATAAACAGTATATAACTATATAGGGTCATTGAAATAACAATTAAATAGTATTTAATGGAGTATAAGGGAAAATATAACATTACTTAGAGATGAAGGAGATATAATTAAAAAGGTAGTCTAAAAAATAAATCCTTCCAATAGATAAAATTAATCAATTATTGTATTTATGATAACTATATGAGAAAGAGTGGATCATTATAATTAGTTTCAACATATTTCAAAAAACTAATAGTGTTATAACATTTGATGTAGCTAATAAAGCATGGTAAATCTATAAATAATTTATTCAAGTTCTAGGAATTATAAAAATAAATTAAGCTTTTTCATATAATAAATTTTGAAAATATTATAGTTTATTTAGTTTAGAGGATGTGAATAATATAATGGATATAAAAATTTATATAATTTCGATATATAATAATTTTTGGAATTTTACTCGATGAGTAAATATAGTATATAATTGGTTATCCATGTTGAAAAAACATGGAATTATCAATAATGAAATCCATAAAATAGAACACTAATTATTGTTACTCGAGATTTAACATGTTGATAATAGTTAGTAGTTGACTCTTATTTAAGCGAGAATGTTGTGAGAATTGGTTCCCCAGACATAAATTCAGTAACGATTGTTTATTACCATACCATGTAAACAATTATTTATGAATGATTGATTCATTCTATAATATTATTATTACATATATTTACACTAAATACATGGTAAAATAGTTTTACTATTTATTTTTATCCAATGGTTATATATTCTTTTTATTATAATAAAACCATGATATAAACAATTAAATCTTGAACATATCATCTTTGGTCTTCATACAACAGACTGGATGTCCAAAGAAGACGTATAACTATCATATGTTTGGTGATTATAACTATATGAATAAAAATACATTTAACCTATATTCAGAAGTGAATGTGATGGTAGTGAAAAATATAAATTCATGATTAGGTTTCAGAAATGATTTTCCATATAATTTATTTTATAAATTTTAATTAATGAATTAAATAATGACGACACAATGTCTGTATCATTCGGTATATGATATATTTAGAGAGACTATATTACCCTATGAGTTCTCCTATGAGGTAGTGATACCTATATATTATCCTTATCTCTTGAGATTCAAAGATGTGTTCAGAGATATAATTCTTTGTATATGAGTTTGAATCGATAATATAATGATAATATCTTACAGGTTCATATAAATAGTGTATTCATATATAGAAAAATTTTTATTGAATTTCGTCTTATGATGAAGTGAATCCCACATGTACGGGTTTGTGAATGCCCAATCAAGAATTATAAAAATCAACTAAATAAATGAGTTATATTATATTTTTTATCAATTATAGAATAATTATATTTGAAATTATTTATAATGTTTTTCAATAGTTTTTTAAGTATAACAAGGGAATATAATATATTTTCTTTTTCAAATTATTTTTTTTCTAATTTTTCTTAAACTAGTTTTTGTGGAATTAGTTTAGTGTGTAGTTTATATTTATTTACATGAAATTTATGAGTGTTATAAGTGGGAGATTAAATTTTAAAAAATGAATGAAAATATTACATGGTCCTTTATATTACTAGGTAAATTGTTTCTACTGAACTATTTTTAAGGGATAAATATATTTTAATGTTTAAAAATACATATAAAAAAATTTAGACCAAAAAATAAGAAATATTGAATTGTTTCAGAAATAACCTCTCAAATGATCTATTCTATTATTTTCATGGGTGATAATGAATCTGGAAGATCAAGGGTGGGTCCATCTATCTTCCAATAATAATCTAATATTATTTTTGGTGATCAAAGGGGAGACATAAATTTTTTATATTCACTCTTTATAGAATAAATAAGCAATATAATGATGTACTAGGGGATTCATTGCATGGTTTTCAGGTCAAGATTTTTTTTCATTTGGTTTCATCATGAAAAGACTTACCTATATTGAGTGGATCACAAAAGTGTTTCTCATAATAATTCCATATATTTTTGTGTATTTATTTAGTAGTTAAAAATACTTTCTTAAGGTTGTGACATTTCAGTCCTGATTTACATATATTTTACCTAACATTATTTCCCACATATCATCACACGCTCCTCCCTATATTCTAGAGACTACTCGATAGAAGTGAGTGCCTATAGTGGTTTTATGGGAATACAATACTGTCATAATTAGAGTGGATATCATATTTGATATAAAATTAAATAAAAACAAGAATTAATTCATGTTATTTAAAATGAACATCCAAATAACTATAAACTATCAATAATAACTAGTGGAAACATAACAGATAAAATTATGATGTCAAGATGATATTCAAAAATAAGGGATAAAAAGGAAACATTATAGTGGGTACAAGTCATGTAAATGCTATAGAAAAAATAAAAAAAAGTACAATATATATCTATTATATCATTATTATCATAAGATATATCATGTTCAAATTGAAAACATGATAGTAAATAAAATAATTAATTGATTGTTGGGAACTTTATATTGTCCCTACCTGTATCCATGATGCCTGTATGGGTCCCAATCGTTGACCCGAATAAAGGGTTGGTAAAAAGTAGTAGGCCAACACCAATGGTGTATAGAAGTATCCAATAAATTAATATAAGATGATTAGATTGTTTTTATAATAAATATGTGAATTAAATAAATAAACCATGTTGGTCATGGTTCCTCCTAGGATACCCATCCAATACTACCCACATTGGGATAATCTAGAATATCTTTAAGGAATCCTTATTAGGTTTCCCCCTTCTAAATTTCCCATTGAAATCTGCATTCGATCATTCTAACAATCGAGGGATTCAGCAGATATGAAGATAGAGATTACAATCCATTAGATCGCTGTTACTGGGACAAGGTTGATATATATTCTTGACCATCATATCAAGGTATTTCAAGGATAGTATGAAAATTCCATTTAGATTATCGTATTGAGGGCTTCCCTAGTAAGGGAAATGGATTTTTATAAGTATAAAACATGGGATACCATTAATCCAAGTTATCAAATACATTTATCTTAATGTTAAAAGTTGTTTAATATTTTAATATATTATAATCCTTTTTTATATTTTCCATCTATTTCATTAATTGTTTCTTACAAGTTTTGTTCTCCACCACACATATAATAGAATGTGATACATCATATTTATAATTATATTTTGTTTGTTTAATCTATATTACTATGATTGTGATAACTGATCTCAGAATAATGGAATCCTTAGTGATTTTGATATTTTAGACTCTTATTTAATTTTATCAATTCTGATTATGATTCAAGGACATTGTTCGTTGGACTGAGGGTCTTGTCCCACAATCTTATTTAAAGAGGCTTTGGGTTTATTTAGTTTACTTCATTCAAACTAAATTTTTTACAATACAATTCACCCCCTCTTAAAATTAAATATATATGTGAATATTATTATGATGGTAATTAATATTATAAACATTGATCAAACAGTTCCATCAATTGGGTAATGGAATCACATTTCATGTGTACTGTGAGCTACCACCTCACGAAAGGATGTCAATCATTTTTTCATTTAACGCCTATTATGGTAGGGATTTATTGTGGTCACACTCTTTTTATATTTTATATGTGATATATCATATTGTCATTAATCATGTAGTATTTTTATAAAAGTCATACCTTCATGATTTCTATTTTTGGAAAATAATAACATCATTTGTTGACTTGTGGACTACCACATCCTCTAAAATACGTGCAACATTCACATATTACAAAAAATGAATTTTAGGATGGGTTTAAAAAACATATATAATATAAATGATATATTTATGATAATAGTGATATAATTATATATCTTTACATATAACATATAATTTTTATCTTTCCATTTCACTCAATGAAAACGTGATAACATCTTTCATGGATGTGCGGAATACAGTCCTCTCAAAATGATGGGATTCTTATTTTTTCATAACCAAATTAAAAAATGAAATATATAATTATATATAATTAAATAAAATGTTATTTATTATATAAATATCATTATGGAAAGATAAATTTTACTAACATTCTTTTTATAATGACCGATGAGAAAAAGGAACGCCTCTTATGTGTACATGCAACCTATCGTCTCAATGATTGTAACATTGGTTCATTTTTTAGTAAAAAAATACATCAGTGGAGTTAAATGAATAATTAATTAATTAATATGATCATTATTTCGTGACTTTTAATCAATATATTTTTAAATAATGATATTATTTACCTTTTTAGGTTTACAAAATTCATTTTTAAAACACAAGCTGAATATGGTAAAAAAATACTACCTAAATCTAGCTGATTATGTAATGGTATATAAATTGTATATTAGTAAAATTATATCAATAATAAACTTGAAAAATATCCTCATTAAACAAAATAATTCGCATTATTTTAATACAGAGGAAGAGAATAGACAAGTAAGAGAATCAGGCTGAATGTAAATGATTTATTAAATCAATTTCAATTCATTTGAAAAACGTTCTATTTCAATGACTATGTTATTCAATGAATATCTTGGAAATGTCAGATGATTTTATTGTTATATATTAAAATTTTATTTTTCAGATTTAGAATTGTTACAAATATTATTTCATTGATTAATTCTTATTCAAGTGATGTGATCATTGTATGGGAATATCAACTAACTATTTACAACATTGAGATAAAATTTATATTCACAAATTACATATTTTTTGTTGGGAATATACATCCAATTTTGATATATTATATCATTAACTCATTAATAATTATAGAATATAAATTTATCATTTGATTATTAATACTTCGCAGGATTCTAATTCGGATGTTACAATAGTTGTAAGGGGTTTCTTCTCAACTTACATTACGTAGAGACTCATTTTATATTATGAAATTATATATTTTTTATTTTGAATATAGTTCAATATGACATAATATATAAGAAATTTAATTTATTTCATGATATTAAATGTTTTATATGATGTTATTATTCGATGTATCCCATGGGTCAAAAGTTACTCAATTGGTAAGGGTTTATCATGTCTCAATTTTATTTCTGTGTGATATATTTCATATTCACCAAATATTATTATTTTGTGGTTTATATATTTCCTATTATTTTATAATATGATTCTAATAAATTAATTTATTTTGATTTAAATACCCATTTTATGATCTATCTTTTATGGGGTTTACGGTTTCAATGTTGCGAGAGTCGTAATGTAAATTATCTCACAATATTTGATATTTGAGGTGTTTGTTAAGTTATAAACCTATATTAATTTATGAGTCATATATAATGGTAATTTTAAATTTAATATTATGAATCTAGTTTTCCATATGATATTTTAAATTAAATTTTTAATGTTGTCACATCATTGGTATTATGATTCATATATTTTAGAGTTGTATGGGACACTTTGAATGTTTAAATATTACATTCTTCAAGAATGTCGTTAATGTGGATTTAACAGTACATCCATTGGTCAATGTAATCAAATAATATTGTGACATATCCTACACTATGGATATCTATTATTTTTACCATCCTCATTCTTTATCTAGATGGATTCTGATTGCTTCAAAGGGATTGTAATAAACTTGTTCATTTTCCAGTGGTTAACCAAGTTTAAATGAGATTATTGTTAAACACATTATTCCATGGGCTAAACATGATTCAAATTGACTTTTATTGAACCAATATAGTTTTCATGGTTTAATAATAGTTCAATTTGATTATTTGGGAAGCTGTTTTTTTCATGGGATAACCATGTTTCTAGGAGATTTTTTGGGAGCATTTTCTTTTCCACATGTTAATCATTTTTCAATGAGATTTCTATGATACACTTTTTGACAAGGAAATTCAATTTTTAAAAAATTATAATGATTATTTATATGAGTTTTACTCATTTTTTTTCATCCTTGTAAATATTGTATGATGAGGAGCCCCAGATAGCGCAAGGAATGCTTCTTACAACATAACATGGGGTGGCCTAGATAGTGTCGGGTATTCACCAAATATCATAACGATGGTTGCACAAATATAGTACACAAATGCATATGAAAATGACTATATTATATATATAATTATCTTGTACGTCATCCATATGGTTATCAAAAATTTCAACGGTTCTGTAAGGGTTCAATGAGATGATGTTCAATTATAAAAATATGTTTTCCTTATGTTTTCTATGAGTTTATAAATCTTTTATTGATATATAATTATATATTATTGCTCGTGATTATTGATTCTAATGTAGGATTCCATTTGAATGTTTTTTGATTCGATGATCTATGTATTGATGGAGATGAGTTCCTTTTTTATTCACTCATGTACATTGATTGTTTCTTATACGATTAAGCCCAATTATGCTTATTAATGCCATTAAATTGTTAATTATAATGTTAATTATTAATTATCATGGGAGATAACCCTTCTTATTCTTTCATTTACCCTTGTTTTGAAGAATTATGTTGAATAATTTATTTCTATAATGTATCTAAAAAGGAATATGGTGATGAACAATTGATAAATAAGAAATGATGGGTTAAAATATATAATTTTTTTATAAACATTAAAAATTTTATATCGGAGTTAGTCCTAATTCCTTAAAGCTATAAACCAAATATTTCATCTAGAATGTATGTGGTCTAATTTTCATTTTTGAATTTGTATGTTTGGTAGAAAAAATTTGGGTCCAAATTATTGGAATCAAAGACGAGAATGGAAAGGGGCGGACTTTAGAACATGATCTAGGAGCATAGGTCATGGGTTGTTATAACATGTACATAAAATTTCTTTGCATTATGGATAAGCATCATCAATCTTCTTATAAAATGGTATCAATAATATATACCTGTTTAATATATTAAATATATCAGTTTAATTACTTTAATTCAAATGAAATAATATGAAAAATTCACTATTAAACCATTAATCAACATTTAATCACAAAGACCATTATTTCCAAAATGTTAATCCAACTATCCCATAATTCCCATTAACCAATTCAATCATGTCACATTAATAATCTATTTTATAACCAGAATTACCAATTTAAATTTCCCAAGATAATCACATTTCACTATCACATGTATATTCAATTAGTCAATTCATTGATTCATTAATTAATTAACTAGTAATTTTTATTTAATTCAAGTTTCATTTTCTAGTCACAATAATTAGAATTCCAAAATAGTTGCATGAAATGATAAATCAATACTATGGGAATTAATAATTAGACCACCTACATCAATATCATTGAATAACATTCACCAAGCTGAAAATCTTTAAATTTAAATGGAATGATCATTTACACAATAAAGAATGAGATCTATAAAAAACATAGATAAATATTTTACCCAAAACCCAAAACTGTAAAAATGGTATCGTCACATCCTCAAATGAAGGGGGATTGATAGAATGAAAAAAACGAACTACATAGTGGTTTTTAATTTTTTTTCTAAGGGAATTACATGGAATGTAATTACATTAAGTGATATGTAATTATTTTTAAAGGATTGTTCCATAAATCCAATTTTCCGGATTCATTTTACACTGATTAAAAATTTTCACATTGGGTAACCCATTTTCATGGACAGTAAATTTAATTCTTACTGTTTTAACCCCAAATTATACTTTTATGATTCAAAGTACCTGAAAATCGTCCCAAAAAATAAAACCTTTTCCCACCCTAAAAACGTAGAACTATAAAATGGTAACATAGCTATAGAAGATATAAATCTTAGAATCTATAACCACACAATAACTCATCCTTTAGATTTACTTCCTAGAATATATAAGATTCCAGCATAATAAGGTCGGCCCACTAAGCCAACATAACTGCTTCCGTCTTTTATTTTCTCCCAGAACTTGTCCATGATTCAAAAATTCAAGAACAGTCATCATTTCCATTCCCAACAATACTTTCCCATTTCAATCCACAAATCATTTAAAAAACTCTTCACATGACATATTGGTCTCAATATCAACATTTTCATCATTTATTGCATGAGAATGTTTGGGCTAACACAACTGAATGTTTGGGACATGAAAAATATCATGGATTTAATTTTACCTCTATGGATGAGACAATCAGAATTCCACAAGCAATATTATTCACACTATCTCAAAAGTTCCAACAATGCTAGGACCCAAATTACCCTACCACTGAATCGTATAATGAACCATTCCCGGAGACACACGAAAGAGTACATGATATAACATTATAAACTAAAGGGTTCATCAATGTTTATCAGTATAGAACTTCTTCATACACTGAGTCGTAGAAATATTTTCCAAATTAAGTGAACATTCTCTATAATCTTAGTAACAAGACTCTATCGCAATAGATCTAACTCACATACCTTCATCTATCATAGAGGTGATCATCATGGAATAAAATAAAGAGTCTCGTATGATTTCCCCTGAAATTATCCTGACTAATTTTTTTAAATGATAAATAAAATAGCGTTAATTGATTATCGGAAGACTCACTAGTGTCTAGGACACACATAGAAAACATTTCATCTAAAACCATTATAATACATTCTGTATTCCCATCTGCCTATGGTTGGAAATTCATACTAGGCAATAAATTCATATGAAGTGAATTATGAAAACCATTCTAAAATAATGATGTGAAATGGGAGTTACAATATCAAATTATACTCCATAAAACCTATTGTGGATAGAGTATTTCCAAATAATATATGAATGTAATGACCCAGAATTTCCATGTAATTTTTTTAAATATATGTAATTATTTCGAGACTGAAAAATATGACGGTGCATGATTCCGAGGACTGGAGTCCCCAGAATGGTCCGTCAAAGTTTTGTTAAACATTAAATAGTGCATGTAAGAAGTTTTCCAGAAAAAGTGTAATTACTCTTAAATTGTAACACGGATCAGAAATCCAAGGGAAACATTGTGTTTAGGGTGGTGGGTTTACCCAAGGCACAACTTTTGTTTAGCCGACATGGGCCTCCTATGAGAGAACCCAATAATGACATAACAGTAAATAAAATCATTAAATAAATTATTTTAATTTTCACATGATTATTACTCACAAATGGTACCTCGGATGGAAAATACGAGACAACCCATGAACTCGTGAGGGCATGATTTATTTGAGCAGATACTAACATTGGTCGGCGCATGTCACCGGTGAAAGATAGTTTTTGTCCATAAATAAAATAATTAAATGACAATTGTTTTATTATAAAATCCATTACATTTAAAAGTAAACTCTGATTAGAAATCAGATAGTACTGTTGTGTTTTTCTAGGCGTGTTTCACTTGGGCAGAGCCTATCCTTGACCGATGCAGGTCGAGGGTGATTGTTAATAATTTTCCTAAATTTTTTTTGGGTACGTTCAGTAAACGCACAAGCTGCATTTTGTAACATTCGAACCGGTTCTCAGAATTGAAATCTAAGGAGACCATTGAACTCACCACGCCGATATTCACTTAAGAATACCTTCAACTAGACTTCTGTGGGTCAAGAGTGAAATATTGAATTTGGGTTTTTGGTTCAAGAATAAAATAAAAACAAAGTTGTATAGATTTTATTTTTATTATTTAATTTTTTTAAACTCCATGTGGATGTTGAGAATTAGGGACCACTAGACCTAAACCTCACATAAGAGGTTATGATGGTGGGGACCACCCAAACTAACCACCCTTGAGAGGTTATGGTAGTGGGGACCACATGAGGTATAAGTCCCCTTGAACTACCCATTAATGGAGAAACCCTAAAAATTCTTATTAAATGTGGGAGAGCCTCTACAATTCCTCTAACATTATTATGCCAACTAAATTTAATTAAATAGGATATTTAGATTTTTTTCCAACAAACAAAATAATAGATGTCATAATCTATTATCTTGGGTACCTTTCCATATTTTTGGAATTTGGGAAAGGGCTAGGAAAAGGAGGGAGCGTTGAAGAAAATGGGAGAAAGCTCTCCAACGAAGAATGCCAACGAAGAACGCCAAACTCGACATCGACTTCTTCATCAGGACAATCTCCAACGTGTGACATCCTCATCTACGAAGAATCTATGCTCATACTTCCATATCACGCTAACGTCAAAAAACAATCCAAGGTAGGGGTTTTGTTCCCATGTTATTCCCTTCTAAGTTTATTTTGCGGGAATGGGATTTGTTTTTGATGAAATTTGTGGGGATCGAAGTTCATAAATATCTTCCATACATGTTCTTGTTCTTGTTGATCTGCTTGCTACTGTTCTAATGCAGAGGGTGAAAGCCAAAAAAATATGGCCCGACCCCTGCACCGTTCTTCATGAATGGTGTATCCTTCCTGATGGACGAAGGCGACTTTGGTGAAGGCGACCGGTGACGGCGGTCGGCACCGATGTAACTCTAGAACAGTCGACAATGGTATGGTGCCTGCCACCCCGTGGCTTCAATGCCCTGTGAATTCCGCGCCCCGCGGCACTCTTCCATCTGCGGCCTCTCCCGCCTGACGGCCCTCGCCGCCCAACGGCCCTCGCTGCTCTGCGCCACCCCAGCCGGGTCGACCCGAGTCACCGCCACCGTCCGATTCACCGCTGTCTAGGATGAGACGTCGCCATCGTCTGAACCACCATTACCGCCGGGCCGATTCCCCGTCATCTTCCGAGCCGCCACCACCGGGCCAATCTACAGCCACCGTCCGAGAAGCCACTAACTGGGCCAAGCCACTATCATCGTCCGGGCCGAGCCGCTACCACTGTGTGGGCTGAGCCACCACCCATCCGGCCAACCGCCCCGACCGAGCCGCCCCACAGCCTCGCACCCTCACGAAACCTCCTGATCGGGCCACTTCGACGCATCGTGCCCTTGCGGTACCCTCCTCGGCCTCACGGTGCCCCGCAGCCCTTTGTGGCCGGGCGGGCCGCCAAGTGGGCTGGGCCGAACCCAACGTGCTGGTCCGCCTAGTGGTTTGAGCCAAACCTAGCAGGTCAGGCCCAGTCGACCACAACCGTGTCAGCCGAGGCTGGGTTTTACCAGAACCGGGCCCACTACGACCCATTTACAATCTTTTGGCCATAACATTGGCACCAGCCGTCTGTTTGACGAACCATCAGCAGCACTAGAAATCTTGGACCGATATGGTCCCATTATGTATACCCTAATGGAGTTTTGGATAAAGTTTTGAAACGTTCGGGTTGGATCGAGCACGAATCCAACCCTGCCCTTGAGACTAAAAGGCTAATAACTCAATGACCAGGCGTTTGATTGATGCACCATCTGTTGTATTGAGACCCCTTTGACTTGGAGGTCCATTGTCTTACTTCTTCGTGGATCATCGTGACAGTTGGAGAATCGATCAAGTGGCTTGGGGAGCGGACTCTCCTATAGATGAGAAAGACTAGTGAGGAAACCCAGTAGCTGGCTGTGATGAGAAGAGTGATCCTAGCTATCCTGTGTGGGTTAGCTCCTTGCTATCCTATGCAGGTCAGAACCTAGTGATCCTATGTGGGTTTGCTCCAGCGATCTTGTGTGGGTCAGCTCTGATCGATGTTGTGTGGGTTAGCTCCAACAATCCTATGTGGGTCAGCTCCAAGTGATCATGTGTTTGTCACCTCTAGAAATCTTGTGTGGGTTAGATCCAAGAGATCCTTTGTAGGTCGGCTCAAAGCGATCATGTGTGGGTCAGCTCCTAGCGATCCAGTGTGGGTCTGCTACTGCGATCTTGTGCGGGTCAGCTCTTAGTGATTCTGTGCAGGCTTGCAGCATAGCCTCTTTACTGAGTAAGATTATTTAGCAGTTACTTCTAATCATCTCTACTACTATTTTTAAAGATATACCCAGTATGAGCTGATTCAGTACCTCTATATTTCTTCATGATTGAGATGGATTACATGATAACTTAGGTATATGTATGGGAATATACCTAAGTAGGGTTATCTATTGATTTCATACTTTGTGGTTTATCCGTGGTCAATTTTGTGAGACCTTGAGGGTATTGGAGTCCCTACTGAGTATCTTTATACTCATCCCTGTACGGGCTATGCCCTAACCTCGTTGTGTTGGATTCATATGACGGACAACGCTGACTGAGGACGAGGGTAACCAGACTGAAGGTAGCTTGTAGGTGGACCTAGATGAGGCGTACCGCTGAGACTAGTGATTGAGAGAAGTACCTACCCTTCATTTAGGATCCTTGGAGGGTGACCAAAGGATCTGTTCCTGTTACATGTACTTTCAAATTTTTGCTACTTTCTAGTTTTCCTTGTACTTTCCAGTTGGGCTTGTATTCTGGCCCATTTTTACATACTGTACTCACTATGTTTACTATTCAGTTTACTTGAGTTCGTATCTTGTTGGGTGCCTAGTTTTGTGTGTTACAGGTTTTAAAGGATATGCCTTCCCAATTTTAGGATATACGCCTTCGGTGCTAGTCGCCAGCCCCTGGCCTATGAAAGGCTGTCATGGGGTAGTCACGGAAAGGGCCCTGGGGGATGGGTTGTGAAAAATTGGTATACGAGGAGTCGGTTCTACCACAACACATATGACTCTGATATTTCATTAAATAGAAATATTGTTAAGTGTATTCAGTGTGGTTATCAATTTAGGTAATAAAATGTGGGTGCGGTGGTCGGCGTATCCATACACCAGGACCTTGACTTCTGATTTCTCACTCAGTGCACGAAAAAACTGATTGCATGTGTGTTTTCAAAAGTTTTCTTTGTGGTATTTTTAGTCATCTCAACAGGTATAACTAAATGACCATGGAACACCTGTTCCTTATCAGGAAGCCACTACATAGACATCTAGCTCATATTCAAGAGAGAGTTACACAATGATGGCCACCGAGTAATGAGGCTCCAGTGCAGGTCCCTCTTACTATGTTGGCACCTTCGGGTGGTGTACCAACAACACCACCACTTGTTGGGAAGCAGTTACCACTAGCCACACTGGCATTCAATGCACGCCGACTGAGCACATTTCACGACTTCCAGAAGTAGAGTCCTTAGAGGATTAAAGGAGATACAGATTCCCATGTAGCTGATGGCTGGCTGGAGGTGGTTGCTATGGTTTTTCGCCATGTTGAGACACCAGTTGAGAAGATTATGATCTTAGCTTCTAGTGTTTTTCAGTGAGTGACCTTTAGGAGGGTCCGCCTAATGATATGGCTTCGGTATGTGGACCATTACCCGAGATAGTACCTTTGGGTTGTGTGTCAGCTATATCATTGCCTATTGGTCAGCAGTTACAACAGGAGGTACTAGTAGAGGACACTTATAGGCTTAGTTCCTTACAAGTGAATCAGCATCAAATACCCCTCAGGTTCTAAGGCGGGCCTAACTCACAAGCATCTGAGGACTAGCTTGAGGAGGTGTATCAGAGTTCTTTAGATCATCTACAGCTTCATTAGGATGACATGTTGGTACCTGAGTATTCATTTAGGTGTACCTATCATTCGTGGAACTTGATGAATACAATACGATCAGTGCATCAGTACTCATACATTTGAGAAAATTGTGTTAAAGGATGTCCGATACAACACTATTCCTTTATGCATTCCTACATATCTTAGGGTTCTAGAGAGACCCTCTTTGGTTGAATGTTCTTTGGATAAGCGGATACAGCCAGTGAGTGATAGTAGTGGGATGGTAGGGAACTGGCACCAGTCTCAAAGACATGGGTGTGTAAAATGTTTTGGGAAGTGGATGTGACGGGGACAGATGAATCTTCTGGGCAATAGATGTTGAAGTATAGTAAGGAGAGCAGCATGAGGTGTTGTACATTTAAACATGTCACAACCACCATTTTTTCGTGGACCCCACGAGGCTGAGGGAGCTGGAGGACAGGGGAAGAGAGTAGCTGCATGCGGTCAAGGAGTGTGCCCAAAGGGCTCTAAAAATGATTCAAGGTACGGTCTGTGTCTACTACAAGCTTCCGTATCAATAGACATAGGTTCCAATCATTCCTTCCTTCTAAGAATCTTATCGATGACTTAGAGTTTCCAGGTAAACCACTAACATGACTTTCATGTCAGGAGATACCTTTGGGAGGAGACTCGATAATCACACATATGCCGACTGTGTGATCTAACCCCGGAGGTGAGAGTTTGGGTTGGAACATCTTGGCAGTAGCGTCAAGGCCTTATGACGTTAGTTTGGTTATGGACAAGACATCCACATTTCATTCTAATATTTTCTGTTTTAGGAAAAAAGGTTGTGGTTTACCTACAACATTAGAATGGGGTTTTCCATGGTCGGTGAAAAAGGAAACCAGGGAAGCATAGGAAAAACTCATGCATATGAGTTTTGGGTTTTGAGTTCCAAACAAGAGTGGAAGATCATGGTGACGTATTTTTTAAAATATGATTCTAGGAATACCTCTATGAAGGGAGAGGGACATCAGTTTTCGCTAGGTACTACTGGTGATTGTTACCCGACTTCTCCAGGGTAGCGACACCATTATCAGCATTGATGAAGAAAGGGAAACCCTTCATTTTGTTAGATAGATTCTAGCAGAGTATTCAAGAGCTGAGGTAGAGGATGACTAGATCACCCATTTTGAGGCTACTGAAGGAGGGCATAGGGTACGTAGTCTTTTATGAAGCATCATGGACCAAGTTCGGATGTGTCCTGATGAAGTAGCAAGCAACGATCACATATGGTTCTCGATATATCAGACAACGTGAGAAGAACTACGCTACACATGACCTGGGGTTTTCAGTAGTGTTCTTCACCTTGAAGATGTAGAGACACTACTTGATGGGAGACCGTTATACAATCTACTAGGATCATAAGAGTCTCATGTATATCTTCTCTCAGAAGGACCTAAACCTGAGACAATGATGTTGGCTTGAGTTCCTCCAGGACAATAATATCGAGATAGTCTATACTCATAGGAAGGGAAAAATTGTAGCAGATTCCCTTAGTAGGGGATCTAGTATACAACTTCTAGGAGAGTTGATAGAACATCTGGACGCTTTGAAGATATCCTTTAAGGAGAGAGATGTACCGGCTTTTCTGTAGTGTCTTACAGTCACTCCACCACTTCTTCAGTGTGTCAGAGAGGCGCAAAGTGGGGATGCTGACTGCGAGTCTCGACATGCTCAAATATCCCCAGGGCAGGAATCTGATGGATTTTCTAAAGGTGGGGAGCATGTCATCCTCTTCATAGGACGTACCATGGTACCGGTGTCACTTCGAGAGGAAGTGATGATTGAGTTCCACACATCTCCTCTAGCGGTATAGTCCATAGTGGCGAAGATGTACCAGGATATCCGATGACAACACTCATGGCTGGGAATGAAGAAAGATGTAGCAAAGTTTATCTCTCGGTGCCTCACTTTTCAGCAGTTGAAGGTGGAGCATCAGGTACCAGCATGCATGGCTCAACCTTTACAAGTCCCAGAGTGGAAGTGGGATGGGATATCCATGGACATCAAGATTGGACTTCCATGTACATCCAGAGGTCATGATTCTATCTGGGTGATCGTCAACAGACTCACCATGTCGACCAACATCCTACCGATCAGAGAGCAAGGTTTAGTAGAGAGCTTGGGATGCCTCTATGTGCAAGAGATTGTGTGGATACTTGGAGTACCCTCAACGATTATCTCTGATCGACACACACATTTTACATCCCAGTTGTGGAAGGGGTTTCAAGAGGCTTTCGGGATGCAGCTTCATTTGAGAACTTCCTTCCATCCTTAGATGGATGGCCATACTGAGCGGACCATTCAGACCCTCGAGGACATGCTACGTACATGCATCTTCGACTTAGGTCACAAATGGGAGGATCACTTTTCATTGGTGGAGTTTTCATAAAACAACATCTATCAATCCACCATTGGGATGGCACCTTTTGAGGCGTTGTACGGGAAACCTTGCAGATCACCTCTATGCTCGACTGACCTAGGGGAGTCAACACTCATGGGAACAGAGATGGTATGGACTACGATAGAGAAAGTTTTGATCATCGAGGAGAAGACAAAGACTACACAGAGTAGGAAAAAGTATTATGCCGATAATATACAGATACATCTGGAGTTCAGTGATGGTGACAACGTCTTTCTACAGGTCTAACATCGGCAAGGTTTGTAAAGATTTGGCCGAGGTGGCAAGTTATCTCCGAGTTTCATCGAACCATTTCAGGTCCTCATTAGTGTAGGTGAGGTGGCTTACTGCTTATCTCTCCCACCTCAGTTCCACCAGGTGCATGACGTCTTCCATGTATCATAGCTGAGAAGATATGTGCACGACCCTTCTCACATCATAGGCCATGGCGAGCTGGACGACGACGATGTGGAGATTTTACAGAGGTTATAGTTGAGATTGAGGATCAATAAGAGAAGGTCCTTCATGGGTAGTTGATACCTCTGGTGTTCCTTCCGTGGCAGTACGGGAACCTCCAGGACATCACATGGGAGTAGGAACCTTAGATGTGTGCTCAGTACCCCACTTGTTCCCTTAGTTTGAGTTATGGCTTACGAGGACACAAAGCCCCAAGGTAGGGAGAATGTAAAGACACAAAATTTCCATTTAATTTTTTTAAATATATGGATTTATTTCGAGACCTCGAAATCTGACGGCACATGATTCCGAGGCCCGGAGGGCCCAGAATCGTTCGTCAAAGTTTTGTTAAACCTTAAATTGTGTGCATACGACGTTTTTCTGAAAAAGTGGAAAAAATCATAAATGGTTACATGGATCAAAAAATATGAGGTCACCGCTGTGTTCAAGATGGTAGGATTACCCTTGGTGTGACATAAGTTTAGTCGGCATGGGACTCCTGTGAGAAAACCCAAAAATGGAAAAACTCTATATAAAATAAATAAATAAATTATTTTAGTTTCCAAATGCTTATAACTCACAAATAGTTGCTCAGATTAAAAAATCTGAGACCACTGATGAACTCATGAGGGAATGATTTATTTAAGTATATACTAACATTAGTCGGCGTGGGCCACCAGTGAATGTTAGTTTTTGGTTGTAAATAAAATAATTAAGTGACAATTAATTTACTATGAAATCCATAACTTTTAAAAAGTAACTCGGATTGGAAATCTGACAGTACCATTGGGTTTTTTTGGGCATGTTTCACTTGGGAATAGACTAACCTTGACCTTTGTGTGTCGTGGGTGACTATTAATAAATTTACAAACATTTTTTCAGGTGCGTTCAGAAAATGCACAAACAACGTTTTGTAACTTTTGATCCTGGGCTAGGAATTGAAATCAGAGGACACTGTTGAACTTGAAAAATTGATACTCACTTAAGGTGACCTTCACCTTGACTGCAGTGGGTCAAGAGTGAAAGATAGAATTTGATATTTGCATGGAGGTATAAAATAAAAATAATCTTGTGTAGATTTTATTTTATTTTTTAAAATTTATTTTAAACTCTATGTGGATGTTGAGAAGTGGGGACCACTAGACCTAAACTTCCAATGAATTTTTATGATCATGGGGACCACCAGAACTAACCTCCCATGAGATTTTATGGAAGTGGGGACCACCCGAGGTATAAACCCCTTTAAACACCCCATTAATGGAGAAACCATCAAACTTCCTATTAAATGTGGTTGAGCATCTACAACTCCTCCAAAATTATTATGCCAACTCAATTTAATAAATTGGGTTTTTTTGATTTTGTTCCAAAAAACTAAATAATAGATATCATAATCTATTTTCTTGGGATATCGTTTCATTTTAGTGTAATTGTGGAAAAGGCTTGGAAAAGGAGGGAGCATTGAAGAACTTGGGAGAATGCTCTCCAATGAAAAATTCCAACAAAGAACACCGACCTCAACTTCAACTTCTTCCTCATGAAACTATCCAACGTAGGATGTCTTCATCTACAATGAATCTATGCCGGTACTTCCATCTCCCGCCAACATCAATGAAAAATCCAAGGTAGGGGTTTTGTTCCCATGTTCTTCGCTTGTATATTTCTTTTGCAGGAATGGGATTTGTGTTTGACGAATCTTATGGGGATCAAAATTCCTAAATATCTTCTATACACGTTGTTGTTCTTATTGAGTCTCTTGCTAAAAATATAACACAGTGGGTGCGGGCCAAACAAACAAGGACAGACCCCTCCTTCGTTCTTCTTGAATGGTGTATCCTTTGCAATGGAAGAATGAGACTTTGGTGATGGCGACTGGTGCCAGTGGTCAACACCAGTGGAACTCGAGAATCTCCACCGACGGCAAGGTGCCCCGCCGCCCCGTGGCCTTCGTGCCCCACAACACTCCGCCGACCGTGGCCCCCACCGCCCCACAGCCCTTGCTTCTCGGCACCATCCACCCCTCTGCACCGTCCACAGCTGCGTAGATCCGAGTCGCAGCTGCCGTCCAACCACCGCCACTGGGCTGAGCCGCTAGCACCGTTCGAGCTGCCGCTGCCGCCAGGCCACGCTGACGCTGCCTTTCGAGCCGCCACTGCCAGGACGAATCGCCACTGTCGTCCGAGCCACCACCATCTGGGCCGAGCCACAGCCACCATTCGGGCTAAGCCCCCACCGCCTTCCGGGCCGGGCCGCTGCCTGAGCTGCCGCTGCCCTTCCGGCTAAACAATCCCAGCCGAGCCGCCCCACGGCCTATTTCCCTCACATCCTCCCCCAGCCGAGCCGTTCTGTGGCCTGACACCCTCACAACACCCTCCACGGCCTCGCGGCCACCCGCGGCCCTCTGCGGCCCCTTACGTCCTTCCAGGCCGGACCCAGTGGGTCGGGCCGCCCTGCGGGCTGGGCCGAACCCAATGGGAAGTGCCGAACCTAACAGGATGGGCCACCGACAGGCCGATCCGGACCGAGCGGGTATGGCCGGATCGACCCCAACCAGGTCGGCCCGGGCCGGGTCGGCCTCAACTGGGTCGGCCCAGGACGGGTCGAGCCAGGTCAGTTTGACCTGGCTGGACAGGACCCAGGCCTGCTTCGACCCATTTAAAAACATTTGTCCATAACTTTCACACCGAACATATGTTTTTGGAACCATCATTGGTGCTTGAAATCTTTGAGCGAGATGGTCCTTTTAAGTATACCCCTCTAGAGTTTTTGATTATATTAGGAAGCATTAGGGTTGGATCGAGCGTGAATCCAACCAGGCCCTCGGGACTAAAAGGCTAAACACGCATAGACAAGGAGTCTGATTAACGTGCCGTCTATTTCGTTGAGACCCCTATGACATGATAATCCATTGGGATAATTCATTGTGGAACATCGTGGTAGTTCGATAATCGAATAAGTGGTTTTGGTAGAAGACACTCCTAGAGACAAGCAAGCCTAGTGTGGAAACCCAGTAGTTGGCTGTGACGAGAAGAGTTCGCTACCTTCTGGGGTCCGCTCCAATGTATTATTTGCAGGTCAGCTCCTAGAAATCCAGTGTGGGTCATCACCAGCAACCCTCTATGTGTTAGATCCTAGCAATCCAATGTGGGTTGGCTTTAGCGATCCTGTGTGGGTTCACTCTTAGAGATCATGTGTGGGTCAGCTCTTAGAGATCCTTTGTTGGTTAGCTCGAGCGATCCTGTGTGGGTCAGCTCCTAGCGATACTCTATGGGTCAGCTCCAATGATCCTGTGTGGGTCACCTCTTAGTGATCCTCTGTGGGTCCACTCTTAATGATCCTACGTGGGTCAGCTCCTAGCGATCCTATGTGGGTTAGATCCAATGATCCTATGTGGGTCATATCCTAGCGATTCTGTGCAGGTTAGCAGTAGAGCCTCTTAAAAAGGTTAGATGATTTAGTAGTTACATCTAATCATCTCTACTACTATACCTAAAGATATATCTAGTTTGATATGAGTCTGTAACTCTATGTTTTCTCATGATTAAAATGGATTACAAGATAACTTAGGTATAAGTATGGGCATATACCTAAGTAGGGTTATCTGTTGATTTCATACTTTCTGGTTTATCCTTGGTATATTTTGTGAGACCTTGATGTTCTCATGGTCCCAACTGAGTATTGTTATACACATCCCTTCATGGGATATGCTCGCACCTTGTTGTGTTTGATGTAGACAATAGACAATGCTAACTAAGGACTAGTGTACCAGGACTGGAGGCAGCTCAGAGATGGACCCAGATGAGGCGAACCGCAAAGACGATCAATTGATAGCTACACCAACCCTTCAGGTAGGATCCTTGGTGGGTGATCATAGGATTTTTCCCAATTACTTGTAATTTCATATGTCTTGTACTATATAGTTTTCCTTGTATGTTCCAGTTGGGCTTTTATTCTGACCCCTTTTTACATACAATACACACTCTATTTTCTATTCAGTTTACTTCAGTTCATATCTTATTGTGTTCTTGGTTGTGTGTGTTATAGGTTTTTAAGGCAATGCCTTTCCAGTTTTAGGGATTATGCCTTTTGTGCTAGTTTCCATCCCCCAACCTATGGAAGGTGGGCTAGGGGTAGTCCCAGCACAAGCCCCAGGGGACGGGTCGTGAAAAAGTATCCCAATTTATTCATTGAGAAAATATCCTATATTTTAATGAAATTTGATACTTTTGTCAATCAAACCAAAACCACCCAAATAGTGTCATTATTCTTGGGTTTCCCCAGGAGACCCACCAAAAAATACAAAGGAATGTCAACCGACATCCATGTCGGAATGGGAAAAATATTTAGAAACACATCAGTTCATTGATTCCCATCATTCATCTATTGGTAGGTTTAACATCAAGTCCCAAACCTAAAAATCTCAATTTCATTTATGGAATCCAAAATTTCTGTCATAGGTCGTGGTACATTTCGGTCATACCATCGCCCACTTCAATGAATTATATTCATGCCTCAACACCTCTTACATACTTGTAGGTACAACCACATGATTCTTAACATATATGATCTAATTTTTATTTATGGTCTCATTGGAATGTGTCTCCCCACCCTTAAGTGTTTTCATTTTGGCCAAACATTTTTTATCCTGATACAACCTATCCCTTGTAACACCCCCACCATAGAATCCTGGACATAGTGCCTTAATTTATTACATTAGGATGATTATATGATATAAAATAAAAAAGGACTGATTATAATAGTATTTTTTTAATACTATATAACACACATGGATGAAATTTATCATTGGAAATAAAAAAATAATACATAACAAGTAAAATGCTCACAATCATGGAAACTCATTCCATAAATTCATCTTCATAAACTATGGAATGAAAACAAATATGGGTGACACCATATTCTCACAAAGGGTAATGTGTATAAAATTAAATAATTATATAGTAATTAATAATAAATATATAATGAAAAAAATGATTAAATAATTCCATATAAATAATCACATGAGCTTGAAACATGAGCATTGATATTATAACTAAATAAAGAATCACATAGAGTAATAATGATGATGGAATTCATAAATATGTATGTATAAACTCTCTTTATCTATCATCATGATAGTTATTTTCATGATCTATCCTCAAGATAGTTTAATAATGTGGGTAGAAACCCATAATCTTTCTATCGTGAGCTATCCTCTTAAATTTTCATAACTAGTTCGAAACAAACATGATGGACTGGTATCCAACTGATATTCTACCATGAGACTAAAGATGAATTTAGGGGATTTCATTAACTAGTTCACAAACTATAGACTTTTTTCCCAAATAATTCTTCATATATAAAAAATTCCATTTTAATAATAAAATAATTTATTTATCAAATATTCGTATTATGTAAAGGATGCAGATTTATCAAAATTTCCCAAATAAGTCATGTATCATTGAAAGGGAACACCATGTGAAAATATGGTATATGATTTAAAAAATTATAAAATTCACCATATAGTATATTGGATATGAAAATAAATATAATTTCTAATTATAAATTATTACATGAATGTGATTCATTCAAGATAATGTTATGAATTAGAAAAGATAGTGTAATTTCAAAGAAATCTTTTACCACATGGAAATCTTCATATCAAAACCCTTGAGTGAGGCAATTAAAATCGAAACATATTATACAATTAAAAAATTGTGAATAATTATAGTATGTAAATATGTTTTAGAATATAAACCCAACAAAATAAATAAATAAATAGAAAATGGAGTTCACATCACAAAAGGAAAGTGAGACAAGAATCCATCAACTTGAGTCAAACATGTCACACATGCCTTTATCTTCCTAAATAATAATGTTTTCTTAATTATTTTCTTATTTTCTATGCATTTAAAATTTTATTAGTTCTTTTTACATTACTTATTACAATTTTTTATACAACTATATAAACACTTAATTTTATGTCTGGTGATTTCACTAAATTTGGTCCATGGGTTAAAAAGGAAATTGGTATGTCCACTATGGTAAATGGGGTCATTATAAAATAATATGAATAATAATCATCATAACATATTTATCATATTTATAAATAAATTATACTTTTAAAAAAATCATGAATTTTCAGTAACTGTAACCCAGGGCCCATGTCGTGATAACCCAAAGCCCTCCTCCAATTGCCAGGTGATGGAAACTAGGGCATAGTAGGCATATATCACAAATGGGAGGAATTTTCCATAGAACCTGTACACATGCACCCAAATAAAATCCATAGGGATGGAGAGAGAATATACTAATAAAATAAAATGAATGCATACCACTACAACCCAATAATAGTTAATTCTAGAATGTGAAGCAGTAAAGTAAAACCGAGACAGAATAAAAACCCACTAAAATAAAGGCTACTGCAAAGCCTTAACCACAAACAATGTTATTGAAGCTACTATAGATGTTTCTAGAAACATGTTGGCTCGTATGATCCCACAAGGCACTGGCTGGTCCTGTTCCTAGTTCTTCTCCACCTATTACTCCACCCATGTGTTGTCCAACTACACAAGAAATGACACATGCATGAAATTACCATGTAGGGGTGATTAAAACAATACTCAGTTGGGGAACCTTAAAACAAAAAGATAAAATACCACAAAGGAAAACCCATGAAGAATGTACGGTCAGAACAACCCAAGTATACATCATTAACGCATATTATAAGAACATCCTAGTATATTTATAAAGGATTCCAAGATGAAATGTCGAATACACTATCATCCATGTGTTTCTATGCATAGAAAACTATATTTTGGGAGATCAAACTCCTCGACTTTTATGATAGTAACCATGTAGAGAATGTCTACTAAAACTATACATGATAACATCTAGTATAGATACTTCAAGAAGTTTCTCAGATATGACCAGTCTCACTAAGAAAAGAAGACATGATATCGCAGCCAATTCTTTGTCCTGGGATTCTGCTCAAGGCATGCTCATCCTAAGAGGACTCGCTCATAGAGCCACCATGTCATCAGAGACCTTTGCAAAGTTGTCCTTGTACATTGGGCCTCTCCAAATGAAAACAAAATGGGAACTACTCATAGTAAACTAATTCAATCATACGAATGAACATCTTATATTGATAGGGAAATCATCCTTAATTAGTTCCTAAGGTCGTCCGTGACATTGATGTCTTCTCATCTGTCGAGCCATTGAGTTCCTCTCATCTATCAGTCCACTAAAGTCTGCTCCTCTGTTGGGGCATTGATGTCCACTCATATACCAGGTCATTGAGTATGCTCATCTCCCAGCCACTAAGGAAATCTTGTCTTAGGGTCCACTGAGACCCACTCGTCTCCTAGGCCACTGAGGTATTCTCATCTCCTGGGTCACTTAGGTATTCTCTCCTCTTGGTCCACTGAGGTTTTCTCATCTCCTTGGCCACGTATGCATGCTCGTATCATGGACCACTAAGGTTCGATTGTATATTGGACCACTAGGGTACAGTTGTCTATTGTTATAATTAGATCCACTTATATACAAATCCATTAAGGTCTTCTCGTCTACCAATCCACCAAGGTCTGCTTGTCTACCTGGCCACTCTGGTACGCTCACCACTTCCTTATCAAAACATCAAACCACGGGTTCCACACTTATAGTATGATTTATTCTAGGAGAATATACTTCTTGATGCCATAAGGCATATTTCAACATCCATGGAAGCTAACTTGGAGTATGGAAAAATGACAATCTCATCGCACAGGTCCCAACTTTGCGAACAGATCGTCAATCCAATATTAGATATGGAAGTTCTTTTTTTTTTACTGAAAAGGGGTCAGTTGGGTCCGAGACCAGCCTGACCAAGATTGGATGGGCCACAGGTTTGTCCCACTAGCCCATGGGATTGGCCCACTATCATTCCAGCCTAGTGGTTATAGACTAAACTACTATGATGCAGGACGGTATCCTCTATCTTCGAAAGTGGCAATTATGCCACCTCCATCCTCATCATGCCGCTTGCACGCCTGACCACGAGGAACTACACACCCATGGAATGAGCCGTTGGTCTAGGTCACTGCCGCAACTGAAGTCGTGACATCCACCATGTAGAAATTAACACTATGGCATGTCAACCGGGTACGTCGCCTCAACCTCATGTCTTTACATCACCGAAAACCAAACCAAGTGATTCTGAAATAGAAGTGTGTATGCACACAACTTGAGCCTCCTGCTCCCACATGCCTTCTTAGAGATTGCAGTGATTCAACCAAATGTGCACTAGAGGAATTGATCGGAAATGGATCGTCCTCTCCTATCGATCCTCAATCTACACCAGAAAATCTGCAAATATCTCACTGTTTCGAAGATCTAGGTCTCCCTATTCAATGAAGTGTGATGAGTTGTGTACATCTCTCCTCAAATTGGATACCTAAAAGTCATCGTACACCCGCTCTAACTATAAAGGTAGAGAAAAAGGGGTATAAAACCTCTCCCACCCTACATAGTATCAAAAAAGGTCCCAGAAACCACGAAGATAACTTTCATCCCCATCCAAATATTCATAACCCCCATCATGGTGAGACCCAAAGGAAGACATGGTCCCTTTCCTAAAACACCAAATGTCTCCTCCTTCTGCTAGCACAAAAAATTAGATGACCCTTCACATTCTTCATCCACATCTATGTATCCTACAAAATTTTTGTAAATTCATTCTTGAATCCATTCCACAACTAGTATGTAAAAATTTTATCACAATTTAAGAAAATTACTGACAAAACTCCATGGGGTTTAATGGTCTTCAGCACATAGGGGAATTCTAATCCCTCTATTAAACTCTAATCCTGTGTAGTTTGGAAGAGGGTTAACATAGTGAGTTAGTAAATGATCACCCAGATAGTATCATGTCTCTTAGATGTATATGGTAATCCCGCCATGATTTCCATCGATATCCATTTCTACTTCCTTCCCTGTACCTATTGAATGGGAAATAACAACCCAAAAAAATATTCATACAAGCGTCAAACTTTTATATCAATTCGTAAGCCCAACTTCAACCTATATTGTCATCCCCAATGTCCTCCTTGACACCCACATGAATATCCCATTGTATCTCATAAATCTAATCATCGACTTATGCTACTGTGCGTCCTATAAAAAGTGCAACATGGTCCCCACAATTTGAATGTCCATCATCTTTAGTCTCTTAGGACAACTGATCACATAAAGATTCATAGACATTTTCATCATTTTGTGCCTCCCTGACCCATTTAACCATGAAAGGGTAACAACCATACACTGGAGATAAGCTGCTTCATCCCCATCCTCAAAGGATAAATGCAATGAGTTCAGCCAATCCAATGACTCACTCCGTAATTGGTAACTGTATACCTGTTGGGAGTATCCACTTCAATGGTCCTCATAACTGAGTTCACTACAACTACGGCCTCTGAGATGCCCTATCTCAGAAAAAGGGAGCTTTTGAATCCAAGACAGACACTTCAAGAAAATTTTGTGCATCTTGTTCTCCCTTAGTGGGTCAAGGGCCATCCTTATCTATCTCACGTGATCCCCCCTTGGACATTGAGTACACTAAAATGTTATTAGAAATTTTCACATAGGGCTACGTAGGGTGAAACGTTGGGTGTTAATAAGCCCTGCCTCTATAAGTCTACCAACTGCGCCCCATCTCTTGGAGCTCATTGGGATTCGTCTGATATACTAGCATATATATCGGTGCCACCCTAGAGTGTAGTCTAATGATTAATCATAACTCTCAATGAAGTGGTGAACCGATAACATTTTCAAGGATGATGTACTTATGCACTTCTACTATTGAGAAGCATGGGGACTCATAACATTCACTTCAAAGAGGGTCAAACCAGCCAACTAGATATAGATCATTTGCAACCTCCATTGACTGATTCCATCAAGAGATAGTAGGATTTTCCCTCTTTTCTGATAAAAGGGAAATATCGTTCCATCATTGCATTCAAACCTCATCCTTTTTCCTTAAAAATATTGGTTATTATAAAATGATGATTAATTATATATTGAGAATCATAATTTAAGGCCTTGATGCCATAACTAAGAGATCCCAGCAAAAAATCTCATCACTATGCACCAGGTCACACAGTTGGCACAAGTGTGTGGTCATTGGACCTCATCCATTACATGTTTATAACGTGCGGACCAAGTCAATAGTTTAACTAGAACCTATAGGTATCAAAAAAATAAACGTTGTAATAATGTAAATCACAAGTACATGTGTCAATAAATGAAATAGATTAAGTAGAGAGTCCCATATCCTTCCTTGAATCATACATTGAGTGTTATGGTCATAATCTTTGATAGCTGGAAACAATCTCCTCTCCTATCCTCTAGCTCCCTTAGTATTCAATGGACCACCATGAAGTGGTGGTGGTAACACATCAAAATGGAATCCACCCTCTACTGCTTCCCCAACACTCCTGCCACGTCCTCTGCCAATCATATATGACTTCTCTAGCCCCTACCTCTTCTTTGGTGGTTCATCAACTACTTTCCTGACTATAGCATGAATAGTGGGAAAGTATTCCTTGAGATAATTCTTTCACAACAAGCATAACAAGGCCTGCCCTTCTGTTAAGTATCACATCACTTCTGATGAAACCTATGGTTCTACGACTTACATTACCCACCTATTATCGGTACTTCTTTATGACCCTTAATCCCAAGTGATCACTTTATCAGGTGCCTATGACACATGTTTGAACCCTGCACGTCATCACCCAATATCAGAAGAGCCATCCAAGTCTCAATCTATAATGTTTCATCTACCTGAACCGTTGGAGTTGGGTCTACAAGATGATCATTAGGAGAAACCATAACCTTCTGACCATCCTAAAAAATCTTTTCTCTATGACTGGATCCCATCAAAGAGGCTTCGTCAAGCATCAGTCCAAACTATCGATCTGGCTGTGGAAGCCTTACTAGTTGGCATCATGACGACGTTCTGAGGTGAACATGATGTATCACGATTAAAAGACTATAACTGGTGAGCTAAATAAAGAAAGAAAAGGAATACACATATTCTTCCTCTATGATGCATGTACCTTTATTTCCCTACAACTGGTGTTTTCATTTTCCAAGTCAGAAAATCGGTGCCCAGAATCATGGTTTATGGATACTTCAGCCACCGAACCCACATTGGAGTCCCAGGTTTGAAATACAAATTAGAAACACTTAACACTGTCACCCAAGTCAATCTCACAAACTCACGATCCTATGGTAGAACCTCAATATGATAGTATATGGGATAGATACTAGTGCCACGTAGTCATATCCCAAAAATGGGAGGCATTTTCCTAAGAACCTTTACACACACACACACCCACTAGATAGCCACATGGCATGAGGGTGAAAAAACTATGTAAAGAAAATGCATGCATACCACTAAAACCAAAAACATAGTACGATAGAATGTAACAAAATAAAGTAAAACGAGGCCAAAATACAATCCCATTAAATGAAAGAAAACATCACAGCCCGACCCAGAAGTAAGGGTACTAATGCTACAGTAGATGATTTCGGAAACACCTCAGCTCATCTGATCTCACAAGGCACCATATGGTTCTAGTCCTGCTCCGGATCTACCTAGAAAACCACCAAACCGTAGGTCAACTACCAAAGACATGATACATATAGGAATATCCCATGTAGGGATGAGTAAATCATTACTCAATAGGGGACTCTAAAAAGCACAAAAAAACCAAAATAGAAACACCACCCAGAAGGTACAATCAACTCAACATAGGTATATGTCATCATCACATATAACTAGAATATAAAGGAACACTCATGAAGGATTTCAAGATGAAAAATATAATCCATAGGTAGCCATATGGTTCTGTGCATAGCATGCTCAACTCTGGGAGATCCCACATCTCGATCTATCTGATAGAAACCACATAGAGCATGTCCACTAAAAGTATCTAAGAGAACATAAGGTCTTGATACATCAAGAAGTTTCCCTAAGTCATCCTGCCTCAATAAGAAAAAATTTCTTGATATCAGATCCAATCTGTTGTTTTGGGATTATTCTCAAGGTACAGTCACTCCAAGAGTACTCACTCCTTGAGTGACCATGTCATTAGAGTCCTTTGTAAAGAGGTCCCACATGTTTTGGAATCACCCAAGGAAAACACACTGAGAACTAAATAATGTAAACTATATCAGTTGTAATGATGAAAATATTTTTTTTCGGAGACTCATCTGTGATTAGTCACTAAGGTCTACCGGGCCACTGAGATCCACTAATTTGTCAGGACATAAATGTCTTCCCATCCGCAGGGCCACTGATGCCGACAAGCCTATCATGAAATTTAGTTCCACTCATCTCCCGGGCCACTGAGCTCTGCTCATCTCATGACAACTTAGGTATTCTCAACTCTAAGACCACTAAGGTATGATCATCTCATGGGCCACTAATTTCCTCTCATATCTCGGGCCACTGAGGTCTGCTTGTCTCTTGGGACACTGAGGTATGATCATCTCTCGGACCCCTGAGGCCCGCTCCTCACCCTGGCGATTGAGGTCATCTCATATCCTAGGCTATTGAGGTCCACTGGTCTTCTTGGACACTAAGATCCACTCCATTATCAAACCACTGAGGTCCGCTCATCTACTAGGCCCCTGAAGTCATCTCCCCACTTCATTTTTGTCACACCCAGCCACCAGATTTTCACTCGTAGCAGGCTTGATTATGCATCCCACCTTGTCATACAGCCGGCATGACCGACTTCCAGCCTCCACCTACTCGGTGGATTGGGTCGTGGTCCCAAGTCTCTATTGTGGCCGAAACCGCGACTTCAACCATATGGAAAGCCGACGCTGCGGAGCAGCGCCTCCACCTTCAAGCACACAGTGGTCGTCGCGTGCCGACACACCAGATGGGATTTTATGCAGGCCCCTATATGTGCTTCAATGGTCCAATATTTAAATTGTAATAATTCCTTTTACCATCGTGTTGCATTATTCATCACTATGGGATCAAAATCACTTCATGCTTTACTTCACTGAAAAATGCTTGAATGGTGGTACCTTTCGCACTTCCTCGATATGTTATCCACCACCATCGCCGCACCTTTGGTGTGCCATCCTGAGGTTTGATCATTGATTTGGGATCATTTCACCAATAAAAATGAGTTCAACAGTCAATCATTCGTCACCCCATGAAGAATGTGTGGGTGGAAAGCTCACTTATCAACACGAGGACCGAACATCAACTTTTTTTCATTCCGGCCTCAGTTCTATCCATTCTAATGATTAAAAAATATATGAAAACAGATATTAAAATCCCAAAAAGTTATCTCAAAATCAATAACCTACCTCAAGAACTATCAAACCATTGTTCATCCTATTCATGGGTTGATCCGCGTTCATTATTTAAATCCAAGAAGGTGGGAATAAAAGATTTATATAAAAATACCTACCTTGATGATTGGTCATTTGATGCCAATGATCAGAGTTTCACTATTGTCATTATTCCTTCCTTGATACTATACCCTCCATCATTGGGGATTATCTTTTCATCACCATTTGTCACTTTTCAAAGGTAATACTCCAAACGATCAAAGAAATTCTTAATCTCTTCCAACAATCTCGTATTTAGTTAATCCCTTAAATCATGGAAACATGTGTCCACATTTCTGTTATGTTGTTTCATTTATGAAACAAAATTTATTTTACGATTAGGTTGAAACCTCATTGAATTGTAGTGAAACTAGAATTTGAATAAAATATGCTCCTTAATATTTTTTTATTTTCATCAAATAACTTTATTAGAAAAAATCATGAAAAAAAGACTTTCCCTCGACTAACACTAGAAGTGGTTAATTCGCTATTAATGAAAAAATATCATTACTAACTCAATGGTGGTATCATATTTTGAATCTAAGTTACAATTTGTGAGTTATGAGGATTCGAGAATAAAATAATTTTTATTTAAATTATTTTATTTATAGTTACATCCCAAAAACAAACACTCATATCTGGCTTGTACCAGATGATGTAAGGCTTCTCCAAAGAAAAAAATTCTTTCACGAGATCAATGATGGTATCATGTTTTCAATCCAAGTTTCCATTCATAACATATATTGTCTTTAGAAATAAAATAATAATATTTATTTATATTATTTATGGATATTCCATTTTTGTGTTTTCTCACATGAGACTCTTACTGACTAAACATAAGTCACACATATGGTAAAAATACTCATCGAAACACAATAGTTCCCTGTAATTTCTAATCTGGGAACCCATTAATGTATTATTCCACTATTTTAGAAAAATTTCTAAGGTGCACTATTTAAGAAGATTAAATTTTTTGACGGATCATTCACAGCACTATAGGACTCATAATTGCATGTCGTCTCAACACCTACTATAGTAATTTTTATAAGAATTTCCTAATAATATAACTGGGAAAATCTGATCCATTACATGAATTATCGTTATGGAAAATGAAACAGCAATACATTCATGGAGACAATTGGTCGTACGTACACGTTATTAGTGTTTTAATTTTTCAATGATCATTATGAAAGAAGTTATGTAACATTTTATATTTAACTAATGGCAGTTTATCATTAATAAAAAATTTAATTAATATATAATTATATATATAATTAATGTGATGTAAATGGAATCAAATTTCATCGAGGAGGCAGTAGTACACATGTCCTCGAACGACATTATCACCTTTTTAGTTTGTGAAAAATTGTAATAAATAAAATGATATATTATTTTTCTAGAAAGATAACGACATAAATAATATAATATAAAATTTCCTATCTAATGTGATTAATAAAACCCATCATTAATGGAATATAGTTACTGTGTTAATGTATAAAATCGCTTTGAGGAGGTGGTAGTCCACACGTCCACAAACGACGTTATTGTAATCCCACAAAATGGATAGCCTAAAGATATATATTATATTAAAATTCAAGAATCAAAAAATATATATATTTCATATATATAATAAAAGATATTTTCGACGTATTTACTAACCATGAGAGTTGGTAAAGTAAAAAAATGACATCGTTTCGTGAGGTAATAGTCTATCATACACATAAATGGAAAATTCATTACCCATTTGATGTATGTGTGTGTAGGTACATTTATAACTATTAAAATTACAACATCATAGAATATTGAGGATACTAATTTAATATATTATATTATAATATCATGTTTTTAATGGTTTGAGGAATAAATAACATTGAAGTGATCGTGGAAGAATGTTACCACTTTTTCAGGTATGTCATTTTGGTATTCTCCACAGTATGTCCTTGGACATCATTCTCCCAAAAGACGAGATTATAGTTTTAGGGGACCAATGTTAGGATATCAATTAAAAAGTGGTTTCGACACAATTTTTCCTTAGAGGTGTGATTAAATGGAAGATTGAATTCCATTTTGTAGTGGAGGAGCATCATTCTTATAAATAACAATGGTAAGCACTCTTTGGAGCTCTCCATTACCTCATGTGCATCAAAAAGGAAAAAATAATATAGGAATTTTAAATTATGGTCGACAAAAATCTCATGTACACCAAAATAAGTGAATCTTGAAAATTTTCCCCTTAGTATTTTGGGTTCTTTATATTTTCCATTTTTGTTTTTTATTTAGGTGACATGTTTTATAGAACATTTAATTCATCAAAGAATACTAAAATAAAGTGATAATTTTTATATAATTTTTTGCCACTTAATTATAATTATGATATCTAATTTACAAAATAAAAAACCCATTTGTGTTGATATTAATTTTAACAGAAGCGCATGTAGGAAAAAAACACTACTTTAACATGAACCATTCTAACAATTTTACTGCAACATAAGGTTAAATATGTTTATAATTGTTGAAAAGTTAGTCCTTTATTAGACCATATTTTATGTTTACTAAAATTAAAAAATAAAATTTTAGAATATATTATATTTTGTAAATTTATAATCCTTAAAAAATATATCTTTTATTATAAATTATCTTTATTGTATATTTTAATGGTATTTAAAAAACAATTAATATAAAACCATATTGAAATTTAGGTAATTAATATATATTAATTTCGTATCTATTTAACATGAAATATTATTTTAGAAAAGTAATATAAGATAATAATTCATTAAATATTTTTGTATGATAAGTTCTATTTATTTATCAACTAATTAATCAGTGTGTTGGTGTTTAATAAGAATTTTTATTAAAATTATTTATCTAAAAATTAATAAAATATCATTATGATAAAAATAACTCATTTATCTTTAAAAATTATACATATAACCTATATATGATGATTTTTATCTTTAATTTAGGAATTATAAATTATAATGTTTAGGAAAGTTCAATTTTTTCTTTTTTTCTATACGTATGCCATTATAGGTATCAATTTCATGAAAATGTGTCCAAAAATAAAATAAAATAATAATCCAAGTTTAAAATGGTTAATATATGTCACTAAAATGGGTGTTTAAAATGTTTTGGGTCATTTATGCACTTTATATTTTGTGTCTAAACATTAATTAATCTTTTTTACCAAAAACAGTATTATTAATTTTAAAAACATTAATTTTTTTTTGTGGTAAAATACTATGTTGATATTATTAAAATATAAATATTATAATGAATTAAAATTATGTATATCGGTTTTTTCATAATAAATTTATAGTAGGGGAAAATTTAAATTTAAAGTTTACCCCACAAACGTGGAGAGAAAGCGTATTTTTAAAAGTGTAAGTATTAAAAATTTCATAAAGCTTTTATATATTAATAAAGAATAAAAGTTCATTCAATGACAAAAATTGGTTGAAAAAATTTATAATTTACATATTTTTACTTTTGAACAAATTTCAAATATAAATTATCATTAATAATTGGTTAATCAAATGAAATTTTTTTAATAGAAATGAACCATTTTTCACTATTCTGAAAAAAGTAAACATCCTTGAAAATTAACAAAAAAACACCCTAATATAATTTCAACACTCAAAATTTAAATAAGATGATTATTTTTATAATAACTTTTATAATAATGTAATGTTTCTGTTTTAAATTTAGTGTTCCATTAAATGGCATCAAAACTCAGTCTTTTGTGTAACATAGGTGAAATCAGTGTTGAGTATAGCTTAATCATTACATGGTGTTACATATAAATAAATATAAAAACAAATTTACTTTTTATTATAATATTAATATATTGTAAATTTTTTCGGTGTTATATTTTTCACACCTTAATTAAATTTCATAGTCAAAAATCAAACATGATCTTGATAATTAAGGGTCTAATATTAGAAAATATTATTATTTAAAACCCCACATAGTAAATAGGGTTCAAAACACAACTTCATAAAAATATAGAATTGAAAAATGTGATGGTCACAACAAAATAATATTACGAAATAGTAGAAATTTAGTGAAAAAATAGAAATGGAAAAAAATTTGACTATCTAGTTCTTATGGAGGTTGATACAGAAAATGATAAATGGATTTTATTGACACAAATACATAAGCCATAAGTTTGAAAAATGTCATTTGATATCATTATAAATGGAGAAAATATGAAAAAAATGGTATTAGTAACTTTTATGAAGAGTTCAACAATTATTTTACTCTCTAATAATATAATTTAATGTACTGGAAACAATTCAGTTTAATAAACACAACATAATCCGTTGGTTTTTCCTTGAACTATTTATACTTTAACTCTTAGAAAAGGTTGTGTCGTAGGGTTATGTAGTAAATAAAATTCTAAAACATTGTCTAAATATTAGAAACAATCATATCAGAAGTGGATATCCTTATCACCCTTCCATCTATTGTGATCCAACACATTATAATCAGTTCTAAGATAGTTAGTAGTGTCTAATATAAGTATTCCATATAAATCATCTCTTTATCAAAACATCATTGACTTGACAATAAAAACATATTAAGGGTTATCTTTGTTGAGATGGTATGTGAGTATTATATACTCTATAATACCAAATGTAGGATAAAAAAAGAGATACTGAGTAAAGTATCTATTGATGCTCAAAATACAAGAGGGGTGGTGAATTTTATACTTAAAAAATTTCCATTGGAACTTTTAATGATGGTTATGTTTAACAAGGTTAAACAAGGTAATTCTCAAAACCTCTAGTTCTAGACACTTTCTTGGTTACAGAAATATGATTCCTAGAAAGTGATTTTGGAAAAGATGGTTCCGGAAATGAAATTTAATGAAAGTTTACAATGATGAAGATTCTACCATAAAGTGGATAGAATCTAACTAAATCAGAGTATATGTATAAGGAAGTATAAGATAGTTATACTTTCCTCAATAATACAAATGTAGTGTAAAAATTGTAACAAAACAAGTCACAAGTAGTAAATATTTTAACCCAAAGAGAACGGTATCCAACAACCTTGGATAAAGGTCCCTTTATTTATACTTTCAAGAATGTTTGTCTTACTCACACTAGGGTAAGCCCTCAATATAAAGATCGGAGTCTGTCATTCTATCCCCTTAAGCCCTCAACTTCAATGTAGTCGGCACTCATGCCTTCCTCAGCAAGGAATCCCTCAAATTTAAGGCAGTCGACACCTCTGTCTTCCTATCCCCAGAAGCCCTCGATTATACACAACAACAATCGAAGTCGCACAAAGAAAATATGAACCAGAAGTTCAGTATGCTCAATGAAATGAATTTCTCTCTCTAGAAATCACTTCAACAACATGTAATCTCTAGAATCATATAATAGTATTCAACTCTTTCAAATGAGCTCCTATTTATAGGCACGACTTCAACGGTCGGCTCCCTCTTCCAACAGTCATATTTTTCCTTGAATTTCAGAGGGACCTATACACATGTCACTCAAACAATAGTCAGTTAGTAACTGAATGCATGACAACATTTTATAACAAAACATGTGTTAGAGAAAATATGGTTATATAACCAAAAACCAATATCCATAATGTAATAAAATGAAAGTTTTGATTCCAACCAAAACTGAATTCAGAGTCTATAATACCAGGATATTCGGATTCTGTTTTCTAGGAATTCGGAACCTGAACTCTATAGAATTATTGAGTTTGAATTTCCAGGAAATTTGGAATCTAGATTCACATGAATTTGGAACCACAACATACAAAGTTCAGAGTTAGAGTTCATGAGAATTAGGAGTAAAAAATCACAAGAGTTCAGAGTTTGTATTTAGAGAACTCGAAGTCAGAACTCAGATGGGTTCGTAACCAGAATTCGTAATCATAATTCAGAGTTAGAACTCATTAGAGTTCATACCCTAGAATTCGTAATCAAAATTCAGAGTCAGAAATCATAAGAGTTCGTAACCATAATTGTTAATCACAATCCAGAGTCAGAACTCAGAAGAGTTCATACCCAAAATTCGTAATCAGAAATCAGATCCTAAAACAGAATGCTTCATATCTAGGTAATTCTAGGATTCCATGGTTTTGGTTTCAACTGAAATTTACACTTAGATAAATTATGATATTAACAATGAGAACATGGTAAGGGTAAATTTCCTCTGGGAAGGAAATTTTTCTTTATAGAAGTAAAACACTGGGTAAAATGAAATTTTTCTTAAGATAAGATGTTTGTGATTTTCAAAACAAGAAGGAATGGTAATGTCATAAGGAAACCTTATTGACATAACAATCTCACCCAAGTATGTTGGAATGGAAAAGTCATAGGGAAAACCTTATTGACTCATCAATCACCCCATTTATGGTAAGCATAAATATCCTTATGAAAAAGAATATAAGGATATAGAAAAAAATTTCTAGACTTTGAAACAAAACATATCTCCCTTTATACATGGACAACAGTGAATATGACTAACTCCCCATTAGGATTTGGAACACTAAGGATCGTATTCCAGATTTCTAGAATGAGATTTTTCATTTACCTTGAACATGGAAATATTCATAATGTGAACTCCCCCTTAGATAAACTCCTCCTTACATAGAGATATTTTTTATTTATGTATAATTATTTTTCCTCTCTCCCCCTTTGTGATTTTCAAAAAATAAATTTAGGGAATAGAACAGAAATTATGGTACCTGAAACATTAGTACAAAATATCCAAACAATAATGAGCAACCAACAATTTCATCAGGGTAGGAAAAAATTGTACAAGGGTAAAAAATAGAGCAAAATATTGGATTGATCTATTTTCCATCCATCTCCTTGGGTATCAAATTCTTTACTATGGTTTCCACCTTCTTTATCTCCTTGTGATCTTCCTCTTCTAACTTCTCTAAGGCTTTGATCCTATCATCCTGAGCCTTCAGAGTCTCTGCCTAATCCATAAACAAGTCATCTTGATTCACTATCTTCTCTTCAATCTCGATCCGTAGATCCCTTTCCCTCTTCCATTTTTGATCAATAGTGTACTACATCCCATTCAGATCCTTGACCTCCTGAATTCGAGTATTCTGTTCAAGATTTAGCTTTTCCTCAAATCTATTTACGAGATCCTCAACTTTTCTTTCTTCATTATCAAAAGCTTCCTTAAAATCATCTTGAAACACATCAAGATCTCTCAAATAATCAACTACATTCTTTGACATGCTAACCTTATTCTTGCAAGATTTTTTATGGGCTTCATAGTTGATATGAAGTTCTTGTAATCAGCCTCAATCTTTATAGACCAATCCATCACCATGGATATAGAATCCGATTTTTGATTCAGGCTCTGTTAGAGCATCTGACATCTAGAGTCAATGGTGGTAAAGATCGAAATGGTGTCAACATGCTTCTACAGAGATTTAATGAAAAAATCATGTCTGAGAGCAGATGATTCTGAATCTGACAGTTTTCTTGGTGATGGTTCTTCCTCTAACTCGACCAGCTTCTTTTTAGAAGATCCACCAACTTTCTTCTTCCTCAAAATTTCTCTCTTAGGTTTATTGGCAACCACCTGTTTCCCCTTGTATGTTTTCGGAACGACTTCCTCATCTGAAGACTCATGCTGACTTTCAAACAACTGAACAATCATATCTTCATCAATTTTTTCTTTCTCAGCTCCGGCCTCATTATCATCAGAATGAATGACGTCATGATTATAACTCTCTTCCTCAGATAAATTTTTCACTTCATCTTCATCCTTCTCATCAATTCTAGGAGTAGAAAGTTTCGAAGATCTGGCTTGAGAAATCCGGATTGATAATTTTTTGGATTCACTTTCCTTTTCATGAAATTATTCAACTTTCCTTATCAGATCTGCTGTATCATTACTGCTTTCAGCTTCTTGTACATCTTCCACAACTTCCTTTTCTTCGACAACCTTTTTATGTACTTTTTCCATCATCCTGAACTTCTTCCCCAGAGTCTCAGGTAAGGGTTCAAACATGAATGATTTCTGTACAGGAATGTTCTTGGATGCTATTTCAGTGTCCCTCAAAATAGATTGGACAATTTCAGCCTCAGACATTTTATTCTTAAGATTATTGTCTATTTCTTGCTTCTCAAGCTCAATGGATGCCTACTCTTTCAAATATTTGGCCTCTTCAGGATCCAAGCCAAACTGTGGCTCTCCTTCCTTCATATTCTTTTTTTCTTCACTCTATTTGTCTACTACCTCATCCTTATATGCTTTTTGCTTCCTATTATTTGGAGGTGTGGATTGAGTTTCTTTGGCCTTAGGGTTTTTCTCTGTTTCTTCCACTTCCTTCAGTTTCCTTTTTTTTCTAGACCTCTTCAACTATTCAACCACTTCTGCATTCTTCGGAACAGCTTCTTCCTGTTCCACTGGTAGATCAATAAACTCTCCGGAATATTCAGAAAAACTAACATTCATTCTTTTCAAAGTATCTTCGCTTAAAACCATGACTTTTCAATTCCTCTTCTCGGAACTGAAAGGAATCTTTAAGGACTGAAGACATCGAACAATCAACTTGGATGGGTGGGCAGGATACATGATTATCTGTGCTCTCAAATTCCCATTCTTGATATTCTCTATCGTAATGAGAATATGCTTCATCAGATTAATCTTCCTAAAATTTAAATCAAAATATAAGATATACATATCACTTTTCTTTAGCGTGTCCCTGTCACCCTTTCTCGGTATGAAAAAATCCTAAACCTATAACTCAAGGATATGATTATTGGTAGACAAGTGAGAAATATTTACAGTATTGACATCTATAAGTCCATGACACTCCATATATTTTACCTTGATAAAACTTCCTTATACATCTGGTAATTTGTGAGAACAAAATTCTGTTTCTCCTTCATAGGATGGCCCTACCATGCTAGCAGCCTTGGTGTATGAGAGTGCATATGTTATTAGATATATTTTTAAGGAAAAAGTTTCTCTACCATCTTCCTTGAAAAATAAAACTGATTCATAAAATTTAATCAGCAGATCTGGATACACTACATCCTAATCTCCAAGATTTTATATAGATACACTCCCTCATCCATTAATCTTGATATTATTTGAAATAATAGTATCATATTTGTTGAATAATTTCGGATTCACCGACCTCTCTCTGTATACATTCCACTCCGCAATCAGCTTGATAGAAGACATATCTTGATAAGGAACTTCAATTGACATTCAGAATTGACAAACCTTTGAAAATTCGGAATGGGCTTTCGAAAAGGGGAAGATCTTAGACACACGAAAGATTGAAAACCGATGTGGGAAAACCATTAGGGGTCCCCTTTTATAGCTGATGATGTCACGGTTCTTCTTCCAATCTCAATCCAATGGCTGAGAATTCTTCTGATCATATCTAACTGTTGAAATGATAGCCGCAAGGAAAATTTCGTAGGATCCGATATTATGAGGTTTTTAAAAGAAAACATTTGGATTTAATGAAACTAGAATCCGAGAAATTTTAAAAAATTCAATAGAAACTACCAGCAAGTAAAGTGTTATAATGAAAACTGAAGAAACAGTCAAACCATTAGGATTGTTTGGAAGATTATTCGTAATAGGTAATTTTCTTATTGAAGGTTTAAATAAACTATGAAAACACCCATTATGAAAAATAATTTGATTACACAACTCTTTATTATGAAAAAAATTGAACCCTTCATTATGAAATTTTTTTAAAACCTCATTATGAAAAAATATTCAAACTTCATTACGAAATTTTTTGAAAAACATTATTAAGAAAATTTGGAAAACTTCATTATGAAATTTTTTGAAAAACCTCATTTCGGAAAATTATGAAAAACATAATTGCGATTTTTTTTAAAAACATCATTAGGAAAATTTTTGACAAACATTATTATCAATAATTTTAAAAAACATCATTACAAAAAATTTGAAAAACTGACTGCAAGAATTTTCATTACGAATAGTTTGAAGAACTGACTAAGAAGATTTTCATTACAAAAATTTTGAAAATATATCAAACAAACGAACTCCCTCTAAGAAAAAGAGTAAATTACTGTAAGGATATTGGTTCAATAGAAAGATAATGAGGAATATTACCTTACGATTATCATTCCTAACTTCTGTTTAATTTATTCAAATCTATCGGAGGGTAATGATTTTATTAAAACATCAGCAATTTAATCTTGCATTTCGATAGATTGAAGAATGATATCCCCTTCTTGTGTGTGATCCCATAGAAAGTGATGCCTAATATCTATGTGACTTGCATGAGAGTGATATTCAAGGTTTATACTAAGGTAAATTGATCTTTTATTATCACACTGAATTTGTGTTTTGGTAAAACTCATACCATAGTCTGTGAGTGTGTGTTGCATCCACAACACTTGATAACAACAACTTTCACCTGCTACATATTCAGCTTCAGTAGTGGAAAGTGCTACTGAGTGTTTCTTCTTGCATGACCAAGAAACTAATGAATCCCCTAAGAAAATTCAAGTTTTGGATGTACTCTTCCTATCCATTCTACATCCACCAAATTCAGTATCTGAAAAACATTTTAAAACAAAATCATTTCCATAAGTATAAAAGAGTCCTAAATCCATGGTTCCTTTTAAGTAGCGAAAAATTATTTTCACTACCTTTAAGGGAGATTCCTTAGGATTGGATTGATATCATGCACATAAGTATACTGAAAACATTAATTCTGGAAGACTAGCTGTTAAGTAATGTAAACTTCCTATCATACCTCTAAAAGATGTTTGATCTACTGGTTTCCTAGCTTTATCAAGATCAAGTGTGGTTGAGGTACCAAGGGGAGTACTTATAATCTTAGTGTTGTCATATCCATACTTTTTAAGAAGATATTTAATATACTTATATTGGGATATATATATATTTTTCTTGTTTTTGAGAGATTTGAAATCCAAGGAAAAATGTTAACCCACCCATCATACTCATTTTAAACTCAGATTTCATTAGATCCAGAAATGAATCAGTAAAATAATACTGAGTTGAACCAAATATAATTTCATAAACATAAATTTGAGAAATCAAAACATTTTTCTTATCTTTCTTTATAAAAAGGGGTGGATCTTCATTTTCCTTAACATAATTATTTTGAAGAAAAAATACCATAAGTCTATCATATGAACATGAGGGGATTACTTAAGTCCATACAATGCTTTGGTAAGTCTAAAAAGATGATCAGTATTTTTTGTATCTTCAAAAAGAGGAGGTTGTTCAATGAAGCCTTCATCTTGAACATAACCATTAAGGAAAGCACAATTCACATACTTTTAAAAAAGATTTAAATTGAATAATGCAGCAAAGGGAAGTAAAATATAAATAGATTCAAGTCTCACTACTGGAGCATAAATTTCTTTGTAGTATATTCCTTCTTGTTGATTATAGCCTTTAGCAACTAATCTAGATTTATTTCTTACAATGATTCCATTTTCATCACACTGATTCCTTGAAGACCCATTTTACTCCAATAACAGAAGTTTCTTTAGGTCTTTCAACCAAGGTTCTGATTTTATTCCTTTCAAATTCATTTAGTTCATCTTTCATGGCTTTAATCCAATCATCATCACATAAAGCTTTATTAGTGCTTTTTGGTTCTAAATGGGAAAGGAATTCTAGATTTTCTACTTCATTTCTTAAGGAACTTATAGTCCTTACAGGTTGATTCACATCACCAATGATCCTATCACTAGGACAATTCTTTATAAATGACTGATTTGGGTTTTGTAAAACTTGTTCATCCACATAGGGTAGGAAATATTTGGGGGTAAATGCTTCAGAAACATTTTCTTGGGAATTTTCCTTATTAGAATGATCATCTAACAAATGTTGATAATCCGTTTTTGAAAACACATCCAAAGATGTAGGTTGGGGTTGTTTAAAAACAAAGGGATCAGTTTCGTCAAGTTTCACATGTACAGTCTTTTCAACAGTACACGTGTTTTTGTTGAAAACTCTATAAGCCTTAGAAGTTGTGAAGTAGCCTAAGAAAATTCCTTCATCATATTTTCATGAGAATTTATGTAGATTATCTTTAGTATTTAGAATTAATACCTTGCAACCAAAAACCTTAAAGTAGGAACGTGTAGGTTTTATACCATTCCATAACTCAAAATGTGTTTTATAATGAAATGGTATAATCAAAACACGATTTTTAGTATAAAAAGTAGTACTTAAATATTCATCCCAAAAATGATTGGCTACTGAATACTCGCTCAACATGGTTCTAGTTATCTATTAGAGAATTATATTTCTTCTTTAAAAACACTATTTTATTGAGTTGTTCTTGGTGCTGAGAATTTATGAGTAATTCATTTTCTACTACAAAAAGTTTCAAAATATGTGTTTTTAAATTCTCACCATGATCACTATGATTAGTTTTCAATGGAATATTTTTCACATTTTTAACATGGGCACTAAAACTTTTGAAATAAGAAAAATTTTCATACTTCTTTGCTAGAAAATAGACCCGCGTAAATCTAGTGTAATCACCAACCAAGAGAAATAAATAATACTTTCCCCTAATGCTTCCTGTTTGTGTAGGACCAAAGAGATCCATGTGCACTAACTATAATGTATCAGTTGTTGAGACTTCAACGACTGATTTAAAACATGATTTATGTTGCTTTCCATATTGACAAGGGTCCCAAACTTTTGAAGAATCAAATCTAAGCTCCAATATATCCATAACTAATCTTTTCTTAGAAATTTTGTATAAGTTCCTAAGGTTACAGTGTCCTAACCTTCTATGCCACAACCAAGAATGATCTCCCATTGCACTAAGGCAAGTAAAATCTAGTCTTTTAAGGTCTTCTATTTTTAGTGTATAAACATTCTGTTTCTTATAGGGAGAAAGAATATACTCTTCCTTGGAATTTTGTACTAAGCACTTCTCATTCCTTAAATTCACAAGGTAACCTTCATTACATAGTTTAATTATGCTAATGAGGTTTTTCTTAAGACCATTAACAAATAAATCATTTTAAATCAATATTTTTCCAAGAATTACAATGTTACCTATACCAATAATTTCTCCCTGATCATTTTTTCTGAAAGTTACTTTTCCTCATTTCATCTTGATAATATTTTTAAAATAGTTTTTGTTACCAGTCATATGCCAGGAACATCAACTCTCCACTTAACATGTATTGTTGATGGTATTTTATCTATTTTCATGAAAACAAGAAAAAGTTAGGTTTTCTGAATCCAAACTTTCTTGGATCCAGAAATCTCAGAAAGTAACATTTTAGGCACCATCATCTTTTTAGAAAAATAGGCTTTATGAAATCCTAAATACTGGGTTTTTTTAAGGAATAATGTTTTTCCCAATGTCCACCACACTGACACTTAGTGCAGAATGGACCACATTGAGGAACAATGTAATTGTTACTAAAAATCGGTTTAGAACCAGTATAACCAAAACCCGAACTATTCCTTAGAGGTAATATTTGAGAATACATTTTATCAAAATTTTCCTTAACTAAGGTAATGTTTGAAAAACACTTCCTCAAGGAAAAGATTTCAGATTTCAGTTTTATAACCATGTTTTTGTCATAAAAAACATTTGATTTTGAACTAGATTTAGGCTCGAAAATATTTTTCTTAGAAATTACGCCTTCTATATCTTTTGAAAGTTTATTATTATCCTAATTTACTTCCTCAGGATTTTTTGAAATAATTTCAAAATCAACATTTTTCTTATCAATATCTTTCGAATGATATGATATTTCCTTAGTAAGAATAGTATTCCAAGATTTTCCTTATCAAATTTTTTCATGAGTTTTGAGTTCTCATTCTCAAGGAGTTTGACAAACCTGGAATAGTATTCATAGGAAGGAAAATTATTATCTTCATCTAAAGAATATTCTTCATCCGAAGAGTTATAATATTTTTCATTACTATAATTTTCATTTAAAGTAACATTGATTATTGATTCAACATTGTGTACCTTATCCATTAAACAATGATTTTTAATAGGTAGTCTGGATATTAGTCCAAGATTATTCTATCTAGAAGACTCATAATATGAAGATTCATATGAAGAGTCTCCACCACTGGCACTCCTAGTGTCATTAGCTTATAAGACTTTCATAGCTTTAGACTTGTAATACTTCTTTCTGTTTCTCTCAGAATGCTTTTCCTTTATTTATTTTCTCTTGAACATAGGAAAATTAGGTCTTATATGTCCAGCTCTCTTGCATTCCTAACATGTGACTTCTGAATCATTATTGTCTTTTCTCTCCTTCTTCTTATATATGGATTGAAATTTCCTCTATCCGGCTATCTAGTTCATCCTTCGAGCAAGATTGGCTAATTTATTCGCTGAAGACTCACATCCACTAGATTCAGATTGATTAACAACCTTCTTAGATTTGGATCAAGTAACTCTCTTAGGAGTCTTGGATTTCATATGACTAGATGTTGTAGTAAAAGCAACACATCCATTCCCATTATTCCTCTTTACATTATCATCATCTATATTCATTATAGTGTCATATTTAAGAAGATCTCCGAACAACTCATCTAAGGAAATCTGATTAACCTTTCTGTTCTTATCTATAGCTATCCTCTTGGATTCCCACTCATTGGGCATGATGTCTATGATCTTATCAACCAGAGATTAATCTTCTAATCCTTTATCAACCAAGGATTGTGAACTATTCACAATAGTCATGAATCTTTGTTGCACCTTACATATGGGTTCTCCATAAGGAAACCAAGAACCATGATATTCAGCTCTAAGCATTGCTCTTCTTGTTTCAATAACATTGGATGTTCAAATGTGAGTAACTTAAAGTTTCTTCGAAACACAATTTTCTGCTTCACAAGATGAAATTTGGATATATATATATTTCTAGTAATGGAGAAAAGCAAAGTATTGCATACCTTATAATTGAGTTGGTATTCATGCCTTTCATGATTGGTGAAGGTACTAACTTCCTTGTCAGGTATTTTATATCATCCATTAAGCATAACAAATTTTCAACTCGAGTATTGATAATGATAATCTTCACACGATCTCCCTAATATTCATAATCATTTAAAACAAAGATAGGTGTTATAGTTGAATTGAGATTGTCTATTGAACCAACATTCATTCCTTCCATCAGAAAGAATGTTCTATCCATGAAAACATGTTAATAGAAAATGTTTAGATTCAAGGAAAATATTCCTAAGCAGGGAAAAATATAGAACAATGAAAACTTGAGAAAGAAAAACTTATATGTGAGAATAAGTATTTCAGAGACCTCCTCTGATACCATTTGTTGAGATAGTATGTGAGTATGATATACTATATAATACAAAATTTAGGATCTAAAAAAAGAGATACTGAGTAATGTATCTAATAATGCTCAAAACACCAGAGGGGGGGGGGGGGTGAATTGTATATATTAAAAAATTCCTTTGGAACTTTTAAATATGGTTATTTTTAACAATGTTAAACAAGGAAATTCACAAACCCTCTAGTTCTAAACACATGCTTTATTCTGGAAATATGATTCTGAGAAAATGATTCCATAAAATATGGTTCTGGAAATGAATCTTAATGAAAGTTTACAATGATGAAGATTCTACCTTAATTCCTATAGAATCCAAGTAAATTAGAGTACAAGTATAAGGATTTATAAGATAGTTATACTTTCCTCAACAATATAAATGCATTAGAAAACTTGTAAAAAAACATGTAACAAGTAGTATATCTTTTAACCCAAATAGAAGGGTATCCAACAACCTTGGATAAATGTCCCTTGATTTATACTGTCAATAAATTCTATCTTACCCAAACCATGATAAGCCCTTGATATGAAGGTCAGAGTCTTTCTTTCTCTCCCCGCAAGCCCTCAACATCAATGTAGTCGGAAACTCTTTATTCCACAGCAAGGAAGCCCTCAACTTCAAGGTAGTCAGTACCTCTATCTTCTTATCCCCTATATCCCTTGATTGTACACAACAACAATCAGAGTCACAAAAAGCAAATCTGAACCAGATGTTTAGTACGCACACAGCAATGAATGTATCTCTCTAGAAATCACTTAAAAAACATGTAATCTCTAGAGTCATAGAATAGTATTGAGCTCCTTAAAATGGGATCCTATTTTTAGGCACAACATTAATGGTGGTCTCACCCTTCTAATGGTCATAATTTTACTCGAATTTCGGAGGGACCTGTACACGTTTTACTCAAACAACGGTTAGTTAGTTACTAAATACACGACATCATTTTATAAAAAACATGTTTTAGAAAAAATATGGTTATATAACCAAAAACCAATATTCTAAATATAAGAAAATGGAAGTTCAGAGTATAACAAAAATTGAATTCAGAGTCTACAATACAAGGATATTCAGATTCTATTTTCGAGAAATTCAGAACCTAAACTCTATAGAATTCCTGAGTCTAGATTTCAAGGAAATTCGAAATCTGGATTCACAAGAATTATGAACCAGAACATACAAGGTTCGGAGTCAGATTTCACGAGAATTCAGATACAAAACTCATAAGAGATATGAGTTTGTATTTAGAGAACTCGGAGTCAGAACTCAGAGGTGTTCATAACCAGAATTCGTAATCATAATTCAGAGTCAGAACTCAGAAGAGTTCATACCCATAATTTGTGATCAGAATTCAGAGTCATAACTCTTAAGAGTTTGTAACCAGAATTCATAATCAGAATCTAGATTCAAAATATAGAAGAGTTCATACCCAGAATTCGTAATCAGAATTCAGATCCTAAAACATAATGCTTCATATCTTGGTAATTATAGGAATCCAATGTTTTGGTATTAAACTAACATTTAAACTTCGAAAAATTATGATATGAACAATGAAAACATGGTAAGGGTAAATTTCCTTGTGGAAGGAAATTTTTCTTTATAGAAGTAAAACCCAGGGTAAAATGATATTTTCCTTGTGATAAGATGTTTGTTATTTTCAAAACAAGAAGGAATGGAAAAGTAATAATGAATCCTTATTGACATAACAATCTCCCCTAGTATGTTGGAATGGAAAAGTCATAAGGAAAACCTTTTTGACTCAACAATATTTTCTTGAACCATGTGTTTAATAAAACAATAAAAAATCACTTCTCTTGGTACCATTCAAATGTGCCATTAAATGCTAAATTTATTAGTAATGCAGATCAATAATCACATATATCAAAAAATCATATCATGATATCAACATTACTAATCTATTTTTAGAAATTAATTTATTATATCCAAATATAATAGTACATTATTCATTCCACTTTTGTTTGGTCAACACAATAATCTTTACCATGGTCCCTTAGATTCACCTTGATTCTTTAAGAATTTATTTAAATAGTACTAGATTTCACATTAGATAAAATAATTAATATCTATTTTTTATTTCGTCCCCTCACACTCTTTTTCACAAAGACACTTTTCTTTGAATTTATAACAAACTCCCTATCCCTTCAAGCATTTGTTTGGTTGATTATTCTATATAATAACATGTGTAAAAATTATTCTTAAGCTTATTTCCTTTATTTGTGATTTATTCTTCCGTATTTTTCTTCTATTACATCATTTTGATGTCACTAGACATGGATAATTTTTTCTCTTTCACGATAGAACATGAAACTATTTCATCCCATGTAGAAATATTTATAGAAAATAGTTCACTTCGAAGACTCGGTTAAATACCACTAAATCAAGGTTCAGTATTTTATTCCATGTTGAGTATGTAATCTGATACATACCTAGATAACCATTTGAATGTAACTTCTTTATCCAAAAAACATTTTTTTACCATTTTTATTTAATCTATGGAAATTCCCCTTCAACTCGGTTTACTTCTCACGAGGGAACTATTTGTCAATGAATATCCATATAAAATATTCCCTTCCTTGAGTTATATAACATCTCCCTCCATGATATTATGGATCAATGACCACCATTTAACAAAATCAGAATTAATACAATACCCTAGAAATGTAACATCTAAATTTTTGTCATATCAAAAGACCATAATGATCTTATCCAGATACTACATCCATTTCACATCGTCCATTGGATAATTAATTGCACTAAATCATGGGGGCCCATATTTCATTAAGCGATCTGATATAAGAGAATCTCACTAGGTAATAGGTTTCTGTAAGGGTGAGGTTATTTTTTATACCATGATTTTATTTTACTAAAATATCCTCAACTTTTAATTTTCTAATACCATTAATATTGGATTTTTCCTCAATAAAACATCTTCGATGACCATCAGTATTGATGCCATTATTCATTATGGGATTCATTTATAAATTATGTCTTATATTGGATTCTATCGTATCATTATTGAAGATAATTTATAATCCTAAAACTAGTAAATTTATTACATAAATTGAAAATATTATGAATTTATAATCTCTTAATCCAGAATGTTGTTTCTTCAGGATGTTCTTCTACAATATATCATAGGGATGTTTTCATTAATCTACATTTTCCTAACTCTAATCCCCATGTTTTCTACTAACCATCCATTGATAAGGAATATAAGAACCTGAAAATAGAAACCTGTAGCTGGTGCCTAACATTTAAATATTGAGATGATTAAAACGAATCAAATCCTAAAGAACAGATCAATTTATCAGTTTTGGAGAACTATATTACATTCATGGAACACATTTTATATTTGGAATAAAAAACAAAATACATTAAAAAATAAAATGTTGGGAATCCCCAAAACACGATCCATGAATTAATATTTATACCACAGGGAATGGAAACATGAATAGGGTGAACTCAAATAATCATTAAGGTAAAATTATAGCAGAAACTACCATGAATTAATAATGAATAATAAATATGGATATAATAAAATAAAAATGAATAATTTCATATAAATAATCACTTTATCTCATAACATAACCATGGATATTTTAACTCTTCAAATAATCACATGGAATAATTCCAATTATGGAACACATAATGATGGTTTTATGTACTATAATGATCAATCCTTAATATAGTAATAATAAATATATATCCCTCAAATAGTTTATTTATGCGGTTATAAACCATTCTAATTCATGTCATGATAAATCCTCCTTATATTTTAAGACATATTAGAGAGAAATGTGAAGGGTATCTCACCAACTTATTTCATACCAAGAGGAAAAAAATGAATCAAGAATCATTGATTAACATTTCCCCAACCCATATACATTATGTTCATAACACTCCTCATATATTGAAAAATCAATTTAAATCATAAACAATGTTCCTTATCAAATATATGCATTGAGTAAAGGAATAATATTTATCATGATTTTCCAAATAAATCATATAACATTCAAAGAGAACATTTTATGTTAAAATGGTATAATATTTATGGAATGATGTTAAAATTTATACTGGAATATTGATATCAACATAAATGGAATTTAAAAGGAAAAAAAATAACTGGAATGTGATTGTTTCAAGAGAAAGATAACAATCAGATTATAATGTCATATTTCAAATATAACTTTTACCACATAATGATTTTGAAATCAATCCCCATGGATGAGATAATTCAAATTATAACTTATAATACCTTGAAATAAAAGTTATTGATGATATTTAATGAAATGGGTCCTAATATACACCTTAGAGGTGAAATAATTGGTTATAATGGTGGATGAATCACGGAAGAAAAAGTCAGACAATAATACCTTACCTTGACTCTAACATGTCACATTTTTCATTATCATTCTATTTAATAAACATATGTTAATTATTTAATTAAAAGAGAATCCTATTTATGATTATTATTACCTTTTATTCAATTATTTAATTTTTTTTATAAATCTACGTAATCTATTATGTTTATGTCAGGTGTTTTGACCAACATTGGTTCATGTGTTTATAATGATATTGGTAGGTCGACAATGGTAAAATGGGTCATTATATAGAAATATTCAGAATAATAATCATTGAATAATTATAGTATTTATACATAAATTATAATTATAAAACCAATAATTAATTATATTTATGAAAAATGAACCACTGTTTCAATCATAGAGACCGTAGGTCCTATGTACGCATGAGTAACGTGCACATGTTTTCAATGTTCAGTACCAAAAGATGGAAATTAACATTTCATCTTCCCATAATGATAATTATATCATAAATTCCATGTTATTTAATCATATGTAATTATATATATAATTATTATGATGTAAAATTGCAATATCCTGGATCTGGAGGAACTCAATTGGTGCCCCATACCCAGTTGGCCACATGGCCTCAAGTGTGTTTTACCAAACCCCAAAGGCTGCAAACTACCAGTGAGGGCCTAGGGTGTGTTAATAGTGAAACTATGGCCTCATTTTCATAGTGTAACACTGTGGAATAGTAATAAACAGTATTAGAAGCAGTAAATAACATATAACTTAAATTAACTATGGAAGACTAATAAGAGAAATAACCAAGAATCATTCAATACCAATGATGATGTAGCATGTCACATGTTCTAGAAAAGAATCCAAACAATACACTTCTATAATACATGATATATGTCTCAAAATAAAAGGAGAAAAAAATATAGGCATAGAGACCACGCAAGCCTCAGCTCGTTCTAATGCCCTCCTGCTCCTATGCAGTTCTTAATGTACCTAGAGTAGGGTGCATGTCCTGAACAATAACTGCAATCCTAAAATCTGTTTTGGACCAATGCATGACCCAAATAGGGTGTGAGAGTAAATCCCAGTATGCAACTTTCCATGGAATGTTTCAATCTATTTGTGAATATATATTAAGAAGTTTATAATACTGAATGTAGAAAACATTTGGTACTCAAGAGTAAGCAGATCATATGTCTCAGAAGACAATGGTAAACAGGTATAAGTGAAGACTAGATCCAAGATAGTGCTTTGTCATGGAAGATTCATCCATAGTAATTATAGTTAATTATTCAATTCCATTGGATTGTATAAAATTTCATGGTCTATCTTAGGCCTGACAACCCCCTATATAAAGTAACTATCCACTCATAACATGATATTCATTTAATAATTTTATACATTTACCAAAAGAGTCTATCCTGGGAATATCTCAATGGATCCAAGGTTTTCTCATCATTTTAGTTTAAGTAACAATTTTCCTGACCACCTTATATGTGGCTAGCTCATGTCCGTTACCTATTTAACCTATTGAGGTTTTCCATTGTCTTTTAACCACGAAAATGGTTCAACCAATGTATATAAATTGAAATTAGTATCATGAGCCCAACGTTGTCTTTTAATATAGACTATGGCACAACCATAACCAATTAACTCTTTTTATCATGTAGTTCAATTACACATTCCACCTAAAAAATAAACACATGTGAATTGAACTATCATAGGTCCTTAATGTAAGCAAATCATGTGGGATTAATATACAAAATAACCAAAACATGTAAATTAAACTATTACGTGGTCAAACATGGATAAATCTAATTGGAAAAACATGCAATAATCCTAATATGAAATTTTAAACAACTAAAAGGCTTAACACAACTTGTATCTCACGTGGTAAATTCATAAAATGAAAAATAAATTTTAACAACCCAATGGTGGGAGTTCAAGTCAAGCCTCATATGCATTCTCGGACAAATGATAATCAAAGGGAAAGACACCTATAGGGTAATCCTAAATCATGGTTTTAAACCATAAACATGAATTCAAAACATATAATCAATTAACTAATAATTAATTATAAAAAAGGTTCATTATTAAATCATATGAAACCCCAAAAGTGGGCGCATGGAACTCTTACATATATAAACATAAAAAAATTCTAAAAGGCACAAGACCACTTACCTCGTCTAGTACGACTCTACTCATCCATCGCTGGGATTTGATTCTCCATAGAACTGAGTAGATATACACAATGTTTAAAACTGCTCAACCCTTGATACCGTATATGAGATATGAAATTTAGAAGAATGGCTCAATTGTTATCGATAGCTCCCTGATCAAGTTCAAATTTAACTGACGTTGAAGGAACCGGGGTTCAAATGATCAATCGGAGAGGAAAATGTCTTTCAACACTTATTATCATAACCCCATATGAACCTTATTTCCAGCTGATGAAAAATGATTCTACTTCCCAAATAATTGATTAATAAATGGTATATGGGTTTTAATTGATATTACACACAATGTCTATACAGTTTCATTGCTTGAACATTACGTGGTCCTTTACCAGGACTACATGGCATGTAGCCTTCAAAACATGGTGCGTAGCTTTATGTACAAGGCATGTCATTCCTAGTCATGTCGGGTAGCAGGCCTTCATCTAGACCCCTGAACACTTTTCTCCCATTTAATTACATATAAACTGAAAAGGAAGGATCCTTATCTCAATAGAAGAACCAGGTTCATACAAAATCTCCCCCCCATAAATCAATTCTTCCCCTAATTTCCCATTCAAGTGTGATGATGAAATATCTAAGACCAACTCCGGCCACTGTGATCGTATGACAGCCTCCCTCACCTAAGTCTAATCCTACACTCGGCCATGGTGCCATATCACCCATACTGAAGGATCACACTATCCATAGAGAACCATTATTCTATGATCCATAATACAAACATGATGCTCCTCAAAGGATTCATATTCCCACAAATTCACTTATGTACCAACCTTTGTGAAAAAGAGAGGAAAACAAAATCCCCATCCTCGAAAGATAGAGGTCATATGATGTGATTGGAATAATAATTTTGATGAGACTATACAGTTCCCATCCGCTTCTAAATCAACTAGAACTACTAATAAGTCACTTTCATGATATGTAGACCCATTAAGTTTCTTCACCCACTACCAGCTAGTAAAGGGTTGATCGTCATGGCCTACCATAAGATGCCCCATAAGGTTATATCTCTATAGTTTCCTTAAAAATGATATCCTATAAATGTTCAGCTAGGGAAATATTCTACTCCCAAGATCCCCTATAGACTAAGACACATGCTCATATCATGTCCTCCAACACCTATATTGTATGATCTTACTGGCCATATGTTTGACTGGGTTATGATATGCTTAGAAGAACCTGTATAACAAGCACCCTCTAAAAAATCTAATAGAGGTGATATGTAAAGCGGTCATCCCTGTTTAAAATTAAAGAACAAGGGACCCCATGAAGTCATACCACATGAAAAATATACAAATTTCCATGCTCATCAACACATAATGTATCCTTGATCATAATGAAGTGAGAAACCGTCATATGTTTGGAAAAAACCACCCAAAATACATCATTACATATGGGTGAACTCAGTAAACCCATTACAAAATCCATCCTGACATCATCAAATATCCACTTTGTAATAGGTAACTACTATAAAAGCTTGACTGGCCTCTGATAATCTACCTTCACCTACTAATAGGTGGAACACCTCATAACAATACCTTCCACCTCTCTCTTCATACCCGGCCACCAGTACTGACAGTTCAAGTCACGGTACATGTTGGTAACGTTGGGATGCAGTACCCAAGAAGAAGAATGAAATTCCGGCACCAAATACTCATATATGTCCACTATAACCCAACCACATACAAGTATTCACAAGGTATAATCATAACCTACATTACAAATAGTAGGTGGAACCTCGCCTGCAGCACTCTCACGAAGGATCAGGCCTCTGGAATCTAATACATTTCTCAAACTCACACTGTCCAAGAGGGTAGAAGACACAACTATAGAAGAATGGAACGTCATTCCTGGACATTCATGAACCACCAATTGAATATAATAGAACAATTACATATATTTCCACTCGCTACAAACCTCCTGCACTACCTTTAATTGAGTCCTCTTGCTTAGTGCATCAAGCACTGCATTTCCATTTCTAGGCGTGAAGGCAACCTCGATGTGAAAAATCTGAAGGTACTCCACCCACCTTCATTGCCTTAGATTTAGATCATGATGTGCAAAGATGCTCTTGATACTTTTAAATTCTATGTAATACACAATACACTCCCCAAATAAGTAATGCCTCCAATTCCCAATGGAATGAACCACCAAATCTAACTCAAGATTTTGTGTTTGATAAATTCTCCCATTTGGCCTCAACTGTAGAGACTGGTACACAATGACTTGATCCCTCTACATAAGAACAACTCCAAGAAGGACACCTGATGCATTGTAGTACACAATGTAACTCATGACTGGATCTGGAAAAATCCAAATTTGGGATGATGTTAATCTCCCTTTCAACCCACGAAGGGTCGCCTTACAAGAATGTGACCATACGCAATTTACACCCTTACATGTCAAGCCCGTCATTTGCACTGCTAAGTTTGAGAAGTCCTGTATGAAACACCTGTAGTAATTAGTCATCCCTATAAAACTGCACACCTCAATGATGTTCTTGGGATACTCCTATGTAACTACTTCTCTCACCTTATCTGGGTCAACAAATACTCTTGTCTTTGGGATGACATGACCCAAGAATTAGATCTGATCCATCCATAAATGGCACATTGAGAGATTATCATATAAATGATGCTCTCTCAATGTACTCAAAAGGATCTCAAGATGTGTTTCATGGTTTTTCGTTTGTGATAATATACCAAGATATAATCCACCAAAACCACCACAATGGAATACAAGTAAGGATCGAACACTCAATTAATTTGTGCCATGAAAACTGATAGCACTTTTATGACCCCAAACAACAGAACAAAAAATTTTATAGACCATATGAGATAGGAAATGTGGTATGACGTATGTATTAATATATAACATGTATCTCATGATATTCTGACCATAAGTTAATTTTTAAGAACCCCCAGTCTCCTAGAAAATGATCGAATAGACAGTCTATCTGTGGAAAGGGATATCTATTTTCAACCATAACCATGTTCATTTTCTTATAATCCACTCAAATCTTAAGGGTACCATCAACATTGATCGCAAAATCTATTGGAGAATCCCATTGAGAAGTACTGGGTCAAATAAAACCCCTTTCTTCTAAATCTTATAGCTTACTCGTTGGCTCATGAAGCTCCATCATAGCCATCCTGTGAGGAGGAATGGATAGCGGTGCATATCCTGAAACTATCACTATCATGAACTCCACCTATCTCTCTGGAGGTAACCCTGAATGATAATTTGGGAAAACAACCATGGACAAATAAACCACTGAATAAAACATTATCTGGCATGTTCCCTCGTAGTCCATATATAAACTGGAAATCTATGTGGTTATCCAATTCAACCCATGTTGTATAGGTCTAGTTCATCTTGCCTTGACTTCTCACTCTCCCTTTTGTAGACACGATCCACCTGCTGGTAATGTAAAACACACCCTATGGGAATAGCTACCAATGAAGGCTTCAAAAGAGACTAACCAATCCATTATGAGTATGAAATAAAATCATGTCATCTATATGACATAGAGATTCCAAACAATGTGACACACACCAATTTCAAGGGGGAACTCTTGGAATTTTCCCATCCTACTGTTCTAATCCCTAAGAGAGTTTTAGGTTTTATAATACTGCTAGAAGTAAAAACAAGGATCCATAGGATCTCCACAATGGGAATAGATATGAAACTATGTTAATCCCCTATATCAAATAGATCAAAAGTTAAAAAATAGTTTACTAGAATAGTACCTCTGACAATAGATGGCCATAGATCCTGATTATTCCAGTTCTGTTGCACTGTATAAGCCTTGCATGTACCCCACCCCAGAGACACTGCCTTGCAACCATAAGCTGAAGTAGCCTACATTAAATTAAATACTAGGGTATAACTACCATGTCCAATACCACTACCACAACCTGAAAGTCCTGAAAAATTCTAGTTCATAGGATGGTAAATATTAGAAAACATTAACCCTGAATGTGGAGTTGGTGTATAACCTCTCTCCTTAGGTGTTGGTTGAAATGTCTTACAGAAATTATTTAGGTGTCCCATATTGCAGCAAGCTTGGTACTCAACTCATTCCATCAGCCAATAAGGTCTATTATTCCCATTTATTCGGAACATGAATCCGCTCACCTAGCTACTAGAAGAGACATTATGAGTTCTATATTTTCCTTGTGTAAGATCCACACAATGCTTACTACTAGCAGTCGAAATTGTACTATTTTTTTACGTGGAACCACCTTGTCTTGTGCCTCGATACTCCATGTGATTGCACTCTATAATCATCAAATATTTTACTATAGTAGATACAATTTTAGCCAGATGATATTCACTAGAGATTTAGGGTGATGTGCCTAGCCATTGAATGATATTCAACCATTATAATAGGTGTGAAGAGCTGGAGCTCAGTAAAGTGGGTTGATAATTCCATAACTGATAGAGCACCCTAATCTAGAAGCCAACAATCGTGGTCTTTGTCATCCCATAGTGTCTTGGGATAGATGTCTTCTTAGAGTACTGCTTGTAACTCTCCTCATATCATGTCCCGCAGATGCTATGAATGTGTGGTAACATCCCACCACCTCTTGGAAGAATCACAGAACATATAAGGTGTGGTCATGACACTCCTATCTAGAGTAACCTCAATAGGATTGAAGATTGATTACATGGCCCCTGGACATGAATCTACAGACTATGGTCCATCTTACCTAGAAAAAATGGGTGGATGCTGCTACTGGAGCACTTGAGTTAGTTCAAACATAGACGTGGTAGGCTTTGGTGCTCCCAGAATGGCCTTCAAGAAAATCATGAAGCCTTCATGGAAAAATGCATCTTCACCTGGATATAGTTTATAAAAATGTTCCAGAACTAGCACATATTGAGGGACCACTGGTATCCTATGTCCTACCAACTCTAGGGAATGATCATCGCCACCCCATGGCGTACTACTAGAGGTCATTGTGGGAGCATTTCTCTGTAAATTCCAGCACACTCACTCGAGTATATGTTTATAAATTGTTTTATTCAGTTTTGGAGTGTCAGAACTGAGCATTGAAAGAAAATACTCAAAAGTTAACCCAGGGTGTGTACACGACGTGTAGGAACCATACAAAACATTTTCATTAAATCACATACATGGTAGTGTACTTCTGCTAGCCTGGGTACGTAAACACTCTCGGTACATGATGTGTCATCACAATACACGATGTGTCCCTTTAGAATCTTATGTAGCCATTTAACTCAACCTTTTTGGTCATGTAAAGTCCATGGTACTTGACATGTTTTCAACACACAACATGTACTTTGGTAATCCCTAATGGCCTTCTACTTTTACATGGACATAGCCACACAGGTCTACCTATGTAAAACTACACAGGGTGTATATATGGCTCAATGTTTGTACTGATCAAGAAATATTAACCCGTGTTTTCTCTCACGTGACTTGCGACATGGTCGTCTACAACACAATGTGTACTCATAGTACAAGGTGTGTACATGGAAATGTATTTCATCCCAAATATAACCACACATGGAATGTGTTCATAGAACCACATGCCATGTTGTCTTGGTTTCTTGATAGTAATCCACAAAAACATCCTTGAAACCCCTATTTTTGCAAAATAAAGAAATAGTGTTCCAAATTCCAATCCATGGGGGACTATACTTCATGTTAATCCAAGAATGGAATCTATATATAACACATAACAACACAATTCATATTCCATGGCAGAAACATGATCCACTAATTTCTAATCCAAGAGGGCTGATACTCCTCAGTGATCAAAATTTGGTGTCCATCAAATTCAACCATAACAAGTATGAATACACATATCACATAAGCTGGCATAAGTATCATGGTATCAATCACATAAACATGCATTTCTAGCATTACATAAATCTCAATAACATAAAATCTATAATGCTCTCTAAATTGCCTGGAAAGAATGCATGGCATCTAATTTCTTACATGTTCCTATACAATGAATGCGATGGAATAGCCTTATCTCATCATTTTTCAAACAATTTTAACCTCAATTATACCAATAATAATATAACCAAATAAGTATTTCACCCAAAGGTGAGATCAAATCAACTGTAACAACATGAAATCTAATAATCAGAACTCAGTTCGTTGAAATTTGCATTTTCTCTTTACATGGGGTAGCTACACCTGGGAACTACTAATAAAGAAATCCCATTTCCCCTGTGTAATTAAAAAACTAAAAAGAAAAATTGGAAATAAATCCTCTAATACCACATTGAATAATCCCAGATCTAGATGCCACTCAATTGGTACCCTATACCTAGTTGGACACATAGCCTCAAATGCATTTCCCAAAAAGAAAAAGTTTGACGACTAACAATGAGGTCCTAGGGTGTGATAGTGGGGAAAATATTCCTTCATTGGTATAATGTAACACATCAGAATAATAATAAAAAATAGTGGAAGTTGTAGACAATATAAAACTAAAATAAATAGTATAGGACTGATAAGATAAATAACCAAGAATCATTCAATACCAAAGATGATGTATCTAATCAAGTGTTCTAGAAATGTATCCAAATAATGACACTACAGCAATAAATTATAACATTCTCAAAATTAAAAGAGAAAAAATATATTCTAGGAATCATCGCAAGCCTCGGCTCGATCCCATGCCCTCGGGCTCTTAAGAAGCACATCAACTACCAGTAGCAAGGCATTTTCCCTAATCAATACCGGTAATCAAATAATCTATTTTGGCCCAAAGCATGACCCAAATACAGTGTGACCGTACATCCTAGTAGACAAATACCCATGATATCTTCCAATCTATCTGTGAATATATATAATAAGAAATGTGCAATTGTGGAAGTTGTAAAAAATAGGAACTAAAATGTAAGATAAACAAATGGCTCAATAGAAAATGGTAACCGGTATATGTGAAGACTGAATCCAAGATTGTTCTTTGTCATGGAAAACGTTTCAGTAGTCATTAAATTTCATTATTCAATTCAATTGGATTATATAAATGTTTTCAGGACTGTCCTAGTTCTGATGATACCCCATATAAAGTAACTATCAACTTATGAAAAGATAATCATGGAATATTTTGAAACAATTTCCAATAGAGTTCGACCTGGTTCTCCCTCAATGGATACTAGGTTCACATGGCATTTAAAAATTGTACTTAATAAGCTCAAAAAACATATTTTTGGCTTGCTCATGGCCATCACATAGTTAACCTCCTGAAACCATCCATTTTCTTTTAACCAAGAATGTGGTTCACAGAAGGTATATAAGGTGAAATTAGTATCATGTGCCATCCCTTGTCATTTAACTGATATTGTGGATCTCCCATTACTAACTACCTATTTTTTCATTTAATTCAAATACAAATTCCATCTCAAATAAAACACATGTGAACTGAAATTTCATGTGTCCTTACCATAATCAACTCCCAATGTATTAGTATACATAATAACCAACCCATGAAAATAAAAATATTACGTGGTCAAAATAGGATAACCAACATGAGAAAAAATATAACATGCCTAATATGAAATTTTAAATAATTAAAAGTATTAACACAACAATTATCTCACCTAGGAAATTCATATATTTTGAATCAAAATTTTAACAACCCAAGGATGGGTGTTCAAGTGAAGCATCATCGGCATTCTGGGCCAAACAACAATTCAAGGGAAACGCACCCAAGGGGTGGCCCTAAATCGAGGTTCACAACCCTAATCTTGATTTCAAAACATCTAATCAATTACCTAATCATAAATAGGGAAACAAATTTATTCAATAAATATACACCACAAAAGTGGGTGCACAACACTCATCTATATATAAACATCAAGACAATTTTCCAAATGCACAAGACCACCTACCCCATCGTAGTACAACTCTCATCATCCAGCGTTAGGCTTTGATTTGACTTAGAATGGAGTAGATCTAAAAAATGTGTATAAATTCTCAACACTTGATATCTCAATTGAGAGAAAAAATCAGGAAGAAACTCATAAGAGTAATCACGAGCATATTGATCAGGTTCAAATGCAACCGACTCTGATGGTAATGGGGTTCATATGATCAATCCTGGTGAAAAACGGATCTTGATGTTGTTTTTCATGACCCTGGAAAAATTCAGTTCATCTAACATAAAATGACACAACATATTGATTTAATCATTTATAAAATAACATGGAGTGTAATTGAGAATACACACTGTGTCCATACAATTTTCTAGTCCGAACATTATGTGTTTGTGTACCGGGATTACATAGCGTGTAGCCTTCTATACATAGCGTGTACCAATAAGTACACAGAATTTAGTTTCTAGTAACTTCATGTAACATTGGTTCATCTATCCCTTTGACATAATTCCCCCCATTTTCTAACGTATAAACTAAAATGGAAGGATTTTTACCTCAAAATAAAAACCTGGTTCTTATAAAAATGAATAACATAGTGTCAAGGAGTTAGTAGTCCACACGTCTTCAAATGATGTTGTCACTTTTTTGTTAAAAGGGAAATAAAGAAAATTATATATTATGTTTTAATAAAGTTAAATATCTCTAGAATGAAATATTTTTTTCACATATTTTTTATTAATCCCATCTATAATAATGTCCATATAATGTGTGAATGTATCACGTCACTTTAAGGAGGTGGTTTTCCACCACTCAAAAAATGATGTCATCATATTCTCAAAAAAAATTCATAGAATGAATCTAATTATTATAAGAAAATTAAATAAAATTCGAGACACAATAAATATCATATATATAATAAAAAATTGTTTTTTATAATAATTCACACCATTACAAGTTGTAATGGAAAAAATTTAATTTCGTGAAGCAGTACTCTGATGTACCCATGAAAAAAACATCTGTAACCCGATAGATTGAAATGTGTGCATGTGTATATTGAAACCATAAAATAATAACATATAAATATATTTATTGTAATGATATCATTTTATAACCATATAATATGATGAATTTAATGGTTCTAAAATGAAATAACATAGAAGTGATCATTGGAGAATGTGACCTCTTTTGGGTAACTCATTTTGGGTTTCATGAAACGTCTTCATTGGATTTACTTCAACCCAAATTGGGGATTTTGGTTTAGGGTAGGGATGGTGGAAGATTATTTTTTCTAATTTTTGTCTATCCAATGTGGCTTTAGATGTGTGAGAAAGGGGAAGACTGCATGCATTTTTATAGTGGAGGACGAGTTGTATTCTTGTAAATAGAAAAAGTTCAACACTATTTGGAGGTCTTCCTTATATCACGTGATTCCAAAAAATAAAAATCATTTTTAATGTAAAAATTTAGTCTATAAAAATATCCACCACAAAAAATTAAGTTAATTTTGAAAACTTTTATCTTTTGAATTTATGTTTCCTTATAATTTTAATTTTGGGAATTAATTTTGTTATAATGTTTTCTAACTTATGTAATTAATCCATTTTTACTAAATTAAAGAGATAATTATTAAAAAAATTATACCCACTGAAATATATATTTATATATATATACATTAAAAAATAAAAAACTTATGTTTTCAGAAATGAATTTTAACAGAAGCACGTGTAACACAGAAAAGCACTACATTAACCAAAACTGTTCTAACAATATTGTTCGTACTTTGAAGTCAATATGTTCATTAAAAAGATAAATTTTCCATGAATAAACCATATTTTTTATTTATAAACAATTAAAAATAAATTATTATAATATAGGGTTTTTAGTAAATTTGAAATATTTAAATAAAATATCCTTTAATATAACATAACATTATTGCCAATTTTAACATTACATACATAATTTAAATTTAGAATTATCCAAAAAATGATAAAATTAAAACCTATTAAATTAACATATATGTTACATGAAAAAATAATATACAAATGTAATGGAACAAAATCATCCATTCAATATTTTTAGTATCATATATTTTGTTAAATTATTAACTAAATAATCACTACATTGGAATTTCATAAGCATTTAAGGTAACTAATTCACCGCTAAGAATTAATGATAAATATTTATGACTCAAATATTTTATTTATCATTAAAACAAATATTTCAGACGAAAAATATGTTTTTTCTATATCTCAAGTCTCTATAAATGTTAAAGGCAAGGAAAGATCATTTTTGATTTTTTTTTGAATAACATATAATATGTGACACTATTTTGAAGATGTGCAGACATTTCTATTAAAATTCAATATAATGGTCATAATGATTGAAATATATCCATTCCATGGATTTTGTAATAGTTTTATGTCATTTATGCACATAATAATCCATGTTTAATAATCAAGTAAGCATGTTTTTACATTAATCACTATAATTACTTTTACCCGCTCTGACTAATTTTTTTGTTCAAATAATTTTTTTGATATTATTAGCTTATAAATATTATACTGAATTCAAAAAATTATATTATTTTTTAAAATTCAATTCATAGAATGGGAAAATTTTAGATTAAAGCTAATTTCATAGACGTTGTGAGAAAGTGGGGTTTTAATGTGAAAATTTTCAAAAGTTTATTATGATTTTATATTTAAATGAAATCTAAAAATGATTCCAATTACATAAATTGGATTAATATAGGTGTTATAGATTTATTGTTTGTTTAATAAAAATTTAAAATAAAATTAACAGTAAAAATAATATTTAAATGAAATGACATTTTAAAACTAAAATACAGTATTATTCACTGTTAATAAGAAAACTAATCATCTCATGAAAATTAAAAAAATCATCATATGTAAATTTTTTTATTACTCGTTCAAAAATGAAGTTTATTTTTTAAAAAAATATTCAAGAAATTTCAAAATTTAGTTATAAATCATGTTTCCCATTAAAAGGTGGTAAATCAGTCATGTGTATAACGAAAGTTAACGTAGTGTTTTGTGTAGTGCATGAATATCATGGTGTTGTGAATAAAGAATCTAGGAGAGAAATTATTTTTTATTATAAAAATAAAATATTATAATGACATTATTTGTTACATTCCTATTCCAACTCAAAAGCTTAGACTCTATTGAGACTTATACAAGGATCATTTTATCCAGGCCCTCCGGAACCACAACAAGCATCTTAGCCATAAAATTCACCAGTTTATACTCAGAACTAGAATCTTGAACTATTGATGTCTGATATTTCTTTATCAATGTATTAGAAAATTTAATTCACTTTAGAGGAATATATTCCATCTCAAAATCAAAATAAATTAAATACTCAACCCATCTCAACTATTAGAGATTCAAGTCTCATTATAAAAATATATACATTAAACTCGTGTGATCATCATACATAGTGTAATTTTATCCCAAATGATCTTTAAACAAACTAATGTAGTCATAAACCAAAAAATATAGATCACGTTTTTGGTATGGTAATTCAATCATTGTGGCCTCAACTACCGTGACCCATACACCCCAACTCAATCTCCCTGCATTAACACTACTCCAAGCTTAATCCCTACTATATCACAAGGCACTATATAATTCTCACTTGGATTAGGTAAGATCAAGATCAGAGTTATGATAAACTATTTCTTAAAATCATATAAATAATTTTCACATGATTTATTCTATTAAAACATAACCACCATCATGGTCAAGCTCTAAAGAGGTGATACTAAATTAGACATGTCTTGGATGAAGCACCTATAATAACCCGCTAAGCACAAAATGCTACAGATATTAAAAAAATCATATGCCACTCCCAATAATAAACATATTGATTTTTTTGGGTTTAAAAATAATCCATACATTATGATAATGTGACTAAATAAATTCACTTGATCAATCCAAAATTTACACTTAGAAATCATGGTGTATAGGTGATTCAATATCTGTTTACTCAGGATAATGTTAAGATGTTGGTTATAGGCATCTTGAGTCACAGTGTAAAAAAAATATTTCTTCCACACAGTAATAAAAAAATGACATAGGTATGGGTCGAATATTATGTCCACCATGACCATAAATAGAGACGGATCTTTCTTCAGCATGAAAAACATTACAATGAACACATATAGGCCATAATGTCTATTAAAATATGTATGTGCCATATCAGAAGTCTAACATTCAACAAATGAAACCCTGATATAATTTTGATTATTTGTAAGACACTAGCTACACTAATATGGTCAAAGATATCAATAATACATGGAATAGGATATCAGTTCATCACTATCATCTGGTTTGACTTCTGATAATCAACATATAATCAAAAAGTTTATTCTCCCTTATTTGTAAAAAAGGAGAGACCAAGGCAATGTACTCAAATGGATAAAACCCTATTCCATGATCTCTACCTGTTGATTCTTAAGCTTCCAATGCTTTTTTGGTTCCATTTTATAAGGTTGAATAGAAAGTGTCTTATCTCGAGGCATGTGCTCGATAGAAAACTCAACATCCCACTCGAGTGAAATTCCTGGGATATCCTCATGAAACATATCCTGGAATTGGTTCCCTAGGGGAGGGAAGACATCATGATTTACACCGCGATCATACAGAAATAGAATTGTAACATAAGTGGTGGGATCCCCCAGTTACTAATGAACTGGACCTACATAACCTTCCTCAATAGCCAACTCTCAATAATGTATTTAACTATCACCCTTAGGAGATGTAAAAGTAACTCTCTTATGGTGACAAACATTGTGGTATCGGTATGAGACTAACTAGTCTAGACCTAGATTCATTTCAAACCTTATATATCAATGATGTATAAATCCCAATGAAAACGAGTATCCCCATCAATAAGAGAACACCCCATCCACAAACCAATGTCTCTTGACCGTACCACCAATGGTGTATCAGTTTTCACAATCAAGATCATAAAATCCACTACTAGACTCAACCCATTAACATATTGTGAATATATAAATCAATGAGAGGCTGTAGTGTGATATAAATAATTATAATGTATAGAATCAACAAGAATATTGCATATAATTGTCAATGGTCCAACATCATTATCCATAGGTATAAGACGAACTACATAAAACTATATAACCCCTCTTCATAGTTGTGTTGTCTGAGTCCCCAAAGCTACATTAATCTAATGATATGGTCACTATTTCCCGAACATATCATGGACACTAACTTTACCACTACTACGAGTATAAATATAACTGCAAGATGGATATGGTGTAGACGATCCCATTCACGTACTATGGTCCTTCTTAGATTCTCCATCACTACCCATCTGGCATGGGTTCATATATAACTATTGTACATGTCCTATCATGCCCTAATATAGACACCATACTAGTGTTTAGGGACACTATAAAATTTTTTATTAGCCAACCACACTAGTGTAAGGTCACATGAGTAATGTCCCAATTTACTAATCCTTCTCCCAGTATACATTTCTTTAAATTTCCCTAGACGACGTTTTCAAAATAATGCTTCCTAATCATGAGGGACATACATCAAGGCCATCTAGTAAGAACTTAATATCCTCCACTGGAAAAAGTCTTCATGTTCCCCTCAGATATGAAAATCTGATTCAAAACCTTAGAAAACATCTTCATTCCAAAGGTGTTAACCCATGACATAATTTCACATATAATCTCATTCTGATAATAGTTCACTACAGTCACCTCATCACCAAGAAACACTAAAAAAGAAACATTTTATGTTTTTAAAGAGAAAACAATAGTCCCTAATTGGAATAATACCTTTGTTCTACCTCATGAACTCATCTTCTCTCTTCTTTCTAAGCATATTATGGTAAAATATCTCTAAGAACTTTTATAGAGATTCCTTCCACACCATTTTTATCAGCTATTCATTCTGAGTCTTAATGTACTACCAACACACTGCTTGACCACATATGATATAAGAACCAATCATGAATCTCTTCATAGAAAGAGTCTCTATGTGGTCAAAAATCATCTTGATTAACTCAATCCAAAACTCAGGAGACTTTGGTCCACCTTCTCCAATGAAAGTCAAAGGGGGATGTATCTGGAACATTCATTTTAGTTCTGACATATTATTCACAAACCTCCATAGGTATCATTCCATAAAAATTATAATCCATGAAATTTACTCATGTAACTACTCTTCAGCTTCCTCACCAAAACTATTAGAGCTTCTCTTTTTCTATTGGAGGAACATTCCCATAGATTTCCTCCTATTTTCTCTCAAAAATAATTTCCATATAGGAATATATATTTAATACGAAAGACACATCTTATAAAAAATAAAGACAAATTGTTATAACATTTATTTAATTGGAATGAATACAAAACAATAAGAATTCATTCCCTATAACCATCAACACTGTTAAAAATGAGGAACTATTAGTACCCTTAATAATCCCTCATACGGTATATAAAAAACATAGGGTATAAAATTTATATTTAAATTTTATCATTATACACCCTTATTATACATTTTAAATTATCACATTTTCCATCAGTAAATAGTTTTCAATTTCAAATATTGGAACCATTTTCATTTAATTTAAACATGTATTAAAACCATTTTCATTTAAAAAAATCACCCGAATCATACATTCCCAGGTGTGTCGTCTAAAATTATGTATGTCATAAGAAGTCTTGATTTCCAAAAAATGTTCATTTATACAAACCTATATTTACATACGTAGAAATAAATAAAAATACTGAAAAAAATTAATATCAAAAAATAATTTCATCACCCTAGGTGAAACAACGACCAACTATAACAACAAACATCTGTATCAACAATCCCCCCTTCGGTACATATTTTTTTATCTATACAAGGGACATCTACTCCAATAAATAATATCATGAATCTGGCCAACTTCCTCATATTATATTTTCTATCTTTCTCAAATATTAATACAAAAAATTTGAAAATAAAACCCCACTCATACCACTTCATAACATCCCAACCCGAGTTCCACATACATGCTCCCTATGTTGGTCGGTTATGTGACCTGAATAATGCCTCACCATATTCTACAGGCTTCCAATTAGTAGCGAGGGACTAATATATAACATGGGGAGTCTATAAATACTTTATTAAAGTAGCCGAAGTTATGAACTTGGTAAATAGAAACCAAAAGACAATAACCATAACAAGAATAATACCAATATTATATGATGAAAAAATGTCGAAATAAAAAAATCCAAAACTAACGTAGTAGATATTTAATTTAATATTAATTCCATGCGTCTATCAAAAAACAAAAATAAATAAAAACTAACACTCTGAAATAAATCTCAATATCATGTATTTTTCCCTCATCTATGCTCCATGCTAACTCAAACATCCATTAAAGGTATCTTACCATTATTATTTCTATAAAACATGATGTTTTTTGGGTACCATTCAGGAAGCCTGAGTATGACATGAGTATAACCCAATAGGCCACCACAAATAGTGTCGAAAACAATATCTATATTATAACAGTGTATGCATTATTATAAAAAATAAAATACCAAAAAGTAAATAGTTATTTTAATTCATCATTCTATAATTTACCACATAAATTAATTAGATTCTAGATGCCACTCAAACCATCAATACCTACTACTTCCCAGGATCTAGACTGAATCATATCACTTAGGGAATCACAATTCATAATAACATGGTTTTTACAATATCTATTTAATTTCAATTCACATCATGGATACATAGAATCACAGTCCAATTCTATTATTTTGAGTCTAAAATGACATGTCTATAACTCTATGGGTATTTAAAGCTTAATTATGGTTCTATCAACCCATCGTTATCATATATGGTCTTTTTAAGAATAATTTCCAATCTGACACATGTATATTTGTTAATAACTAAGGGATTTCGAAGCACCATTCAATGCCACACACACACATAATACATATATCCTAATATCACATGTATCATAATTCCATTTACTTCGAGTTTAAACATCATTTACATTATTTTAAAGCATTCTCATTAAGGTTTACCTTATAATTTTTTTAAACAAACAAGGTTCATCACTTTACTTCACATTGAATAATATGAATAATTCAAAATTAAACAATAGATCAACATGTAATCATATAAACCATTCACCCATTATTGTTAATACAACCATATAATAATTCATATTAATCATTTCTATCATATTACATTAATTATTTACTTCATATCAACAACTACATATTTTAATTACCCAATTTCAACCAATTTCTTTATCACATGGAAATTGCATTTATCAATTCTATGCTTCATTAATTTTGTATCTAGTTAATTTAATACAATTAATTATTCCATTTCCAAAAATAGAAATTAAAATTCCAATATATATATAAATAATGACAATTCCACACTATGGGAATTTATATGTAGGGCACTGACCAAAACATCAATGACCAGTGCCAACCATGCCGAAAATCTCCAAATTCAAATGAAACGATCAATTCCAAACTGAATAATGTGACCTAGAAACAAAAAATTAATTAATATAAACCCCCAACCCAAAAATGTAAAAAATGTTCCCCTGCTCCAGTGAAAGTGTTTATGGAAGGAATCCAACAAAAAAAGATTATTGGGAATCAAACACAAATTTTAGTTAATAAGAGATGAAAAAATAGCCCTAAAACTGCTAAGAATTTCTTTTGGGTCAGGAGAAGAATTGATGAATGGAGGTATCAAAAAAATGAACCACATGGTAGATTTGAATTTTTGGATTGGGGAACTAAATTTTTTAATTACATTACATGTCATATAATTCATTTCAGTAGTTTATAATGAAACACCCCATCACCCTGAGTGATCTTATCCTGATAAATAATTTTCTCATCGTGTTTCCCGTTTAGAGGGAATAAAAATATTTTTGACTATTTTCAGACCAAAATTTTAATTTAGTGTTCTTAACTACCTAAATATACTATTGACCAAAATCAAACCCTTGCCTACCCAAAAACAAAGATAAAACATCGATGGAACATACCTATAGAAGAATGATGCCATTCATTTTCTGCAGATATGTTAACCTCTATTTTCTATTGGTCTCTTAAAATTCATATTAAACAAAACCTACCAACAACGATTCCTAGATCCAAGATATGAATTTTGAAATGTTTTCATATATGTGATTACTATTAAGTATTCTAAAAACAACATCATGATAGTCCTAATAAATTTATTTTTTCATGGATTAAAGTAAAATATCATTCATAAATAGAATAGAAAATATGTTAATGTACAAGTAGACCAAGAAGGTTATAAGTAACATAAATTATTATAGAGATATAATGAGCATAAATAAAATGATGATATGTTTATAATGTGTGTACATACTCATCAAATGAATCTCATGAACATAAACATAGTCCATGGTCAAATATAGATATTCTGAATGTATACTAATTTGAAAAAACAAATTTTCTTACTTGATATGGTTAAAGGTATTATAGATACTATGAGAAACATATTTTTTCTTAATGGTTAAATTCTTTTCCTTAAAATAATGTGGAAAATTTCATATATATATATACCAAATTTTTGTATTTAAGACTAATGATATCCTAGGTGACACTACCTGGTGAAGGCCACTCATTAATGTTATGGAATATGGTATTTCCATTCCATAGATTAATATATGAAAATTAAATTAAATGGAATATAAATAGTACTTTCTTTAAAAAAATGAATAGAAAACACAACATCTCACTATGGTAGAAATTGATTGAATTTATCTTGAAATAAATTGTGCACTTATGCATGACATGATTAGGATAATCTTGTAATATAAATTCATGAGTATAAATAAGTAAAATATATAGTTTGTTGGAAAATTTATCAATATATTGAATAATATGTTCTTAAACTCATCATATTTTATCCTACTCAACTGCAAAAATTAGAATTTATCATTTTGAGAAGAAACAATTGATTTAGATGATAACCAGTTATGTGGGATGTATTAATTATGACCCAATACATATAAATAATGTAATCCAATAAATATATAGTGATGATGAGAAGGTCCCATAAATTAAAAAAAAATTCAGTCCCCAAATGAAAACAAGGGTATTGAAACCATTACTCATTCTTCATTCAGAATAGAGTAGTGCTATTTATCACATACGGAATAATCACCACACATAAAATAGACTAATGTATTTCTTTATATCATATTGTATATATTTATGGACCCATGAGTCCTAAATATATATCCTTAGAATAAGAAATTGTAATAGTGTCACATAATATTACTATCCTAGATTATAATTATATAGGTTCATGTATATTAACATGTAACCACCTAGATTTTGGTTACCTATAATATTCCCTATAAGGATGAGAATACTGATAAATAAAAATTTCTTTTTCAATCCTTTAGGGGGGATACTTTACCATTTAATATATATAATCAAGTATAACACCATGAAATTCCAAAATATCTAACCTTTCTTCCATGACGATGATATTTATAGATTGTTTTCATGTGGACGTACCAACCGAACATAGGATACAAATTTGATTTTCATTAATAATATTATGGCAATTGCAATAGTATCCCATATTAAAATTAAAAAATGGGATTATTCCCTAATGAATCCATAGAAATGGTGTTAGATGTTTGTTAAAAATATATATTACATCCCAATCAAGATTCTCAATTTTTCTTCTTCTAGACTACTGAATAATTTCATCATCCACCAACTACACCAGTATCACTTCCCAAAATAATAATTCTATCCATGTCTATTTCAATAATCACTTCTTTATTTAAAATATTAAAATATGTGAATTGATAAATGATAATAAAATTGGACCTAATATAATGTCACTAAACTATCCCAAAGTAAAAAAACAGTGATCGTATCATTCTTGAAAAGTTAAATTCTGAACATGACCCCTCAGTAAAATGTTTGGTATACTCTATATAAGAACAATTCATATAATGAAGGGCCAAAATACATCTACAATAAATCATACTCAAGAATTTTAAGCAGAATTACTAGATAAATAAATCATCTAACCATTTTTTAATAATGTGTTTATATATCATGGAATACATATTGAACTCCAACCACATTTTTCATGGGACTTCTATCATGTTGGTGATGAAAACATCATCTAATATCCAAAAAATTTAGAGGAAATTTAACAAAATTCCTTATTTGTTCCAATAAAATAAATTTGGGTCATGAGATCTTATATCACCACAAAAGGAGGGTAAGTTGTTCATCTAAACTATATACTAGAATACATTGACTATTTTTCATCGCACATATCATTTATTACTGAGGTTTTAATTCAATGAATGATTATATTTTCATGTTTTTGGTTAATAAGAGGGTTTCTATGAAAACATATATCTATAATACCCTATGTATATTTCATTTGTATTATACTTGGAAATTTTTTTATCAGTATGAAAAAAATAAACCCAATAAAAAATATCCATGTACCACAAAATATAAAATAAATAACTTATACAAATAATATTAAAACAATACATTACAAAAATCTCTTCTTTTATCCCAAATATTTTATAAGAAATGGTAAAAACATTAATTAATTTATAAGAAAAAATGCATATCTATAAAAAATATTTTAAATATTCATAATCCAGAATAAACTTTCACAAAAGCATACTCTATTCATGCATCCCCAATTAGTTTCTTCAATTAATGTTCTAATGGCCCCCAACACAATTTATAGACTACACAGTGTGGGGACAAAAACAATTTCCCCCTACTTTTTCTCTTTGAAAACATGTAATTTATTATAAAAAATAATAAGTATTCAATAAATAACATAATAAAATTTACCCCAATAAATATATCTCAAAAAAATTAAAATAAATATCAAATGATTTTTTACATACCAAACTACCCATGAATATTGATGTTCCATTACTAAAAGTGTTATCTATACACTTCACTACAATAGATAACATGAGTTTAATATCTCCTATAAAATTTCAAACTCTATATCCCAAATTCAAAATGGTATTTGATATAATTTTTCAATGAACAAAAAAGTTTATTATAACATTTCACTCGATGCATGATGATATATGATATAAATCATGTAACTAAACCCTATAGTTTAGAAATAAGATATTAAGTTAAGAAACATAAACTATTGAATTTATTTGCATCAGCTAAAATTGATAATGAGCCAAACTTCAGTTATTTTCCAACAATCTAACACGAGTTATCCATACATTGGGAATACATGAAAATATATAAACTCTTTTTAATTTTTTTAATCATACCAAATGAGGTATAATCATGATATACAAAATATAACTTCCAAAAAATGTATTTTCAATAAATATGAAAATGTTAATAGATCATATATAAAAATAAAAATTAAACAAAACAATAAATTTGGGAAGTGATTTGTAAATTCCATAATCAATCCAAAAATATTTAATAGGATAACATATTATTCACCAGAACAGACCATTATGACTCAAATTAACTAATATAGAATATCCAACCAAAAAATAGAAACTAATGAAAACAAGGAAATAAAAAAGATATTTTCCATAATAATTTATCATGAAAAACAAATTCTATATACTCAAAGATGTGTTTATATTGTATTTTATCATAGTATTCATTGGTTATAACTATTAATATATAAAATAATTTTATACAAAGAACTCATTAATATTTTTTAAATGTATGGTTTAAAAAATGTAATATATATATATATATATGATATATAAAAAATAATTTATTCATTTTCTTTTTTCCATTAAAAAATTAAATGAATTTCTTAGAAAATTCTTGTGGAATATAAAGATATATATATAAGAACATATTAAAAATTTAAATATAAATTATTTTATTAAATGGGATAATTGGGTTATGAATTTGATCCAACCTAGAACTTTTCTTAGTGGATTTATCTATCATCCTAATATTCATTTCTCACAATCATAGATCCTTATTTACTTTTCTTTTGTTTATTGGGTGGGAATCACCAAGATAGGGAATGAAATAAACTAGTAAAATTTTGAGTAGTTTGATCATAAACTAGTCTTCCACATATCAACAGTTGCTTTATAACTACTCCCAGTTTCCCCAGTAAATCTTAAATAATTCCAAATATAATTAAATAAATAAAATATACTAATAACTTCCAAATCACATAAACTAACTTTTCATGAGATTTCCTTATATATATATATATATCATATTGAAACAAATCATAAAATTCAGCCATTACAATAAACAAAGGGTTAATGATAACGAGAGTATCAAATAAAAATAATAATATTTAATTATTAAAAACATATCTTAACAAATAATAAAATAAGAAAAATTCTTTAAATTAATGTTATTGAAATAAATTCTATTGTTAAACATTTCTTATAAACCCATTTTTCTATAGATAATCCTAAAATACATTTTATCAAATAATTTTTTTATACAAAACTTAGTTTTTGTAATCCAATACTGAAATATAATTGATGCCCCCTTTGTATCAATCATATTAATCTATATATATATATTATAAATTATTAATAATTTGAATAATGATTATATATATTGGAATGAATATGTTAAATAATTCATGTATAAAACTAAATCACTATTAAATGTGACATATAAGAATCAGGGAATCAAAATTACTATGCTAAAACAATTAAATCAATAATTATTCATTAAAAAATGTATGATTTGGATGTGAGATAATCTTATTTAATATTAGATTTCCATACCCACATTTTGTAGACAAAACGTATATATATGTTTAGACACTCTATTGGGTTAGGAAAAATTTTTGAGGGAAATAATTTTAGAAAAAAACATAATTGAATAGAATTAGATAAACTAAAGTAAAACATTGAATAAATCACACATATATCAATGTAAGGGATCTTTGGTGAAAGGGGGATGAAAGGAAAATTGGATGGAGTCACCCGTGGATAGAACCCTACTTCCTTTGGAACAAATGATGGTAAATATATTAATAAAGGATTCAAAAATATAAAAAAACTAATAGTTATAGCGAGTTGTATATATTTACTACATGTTCACCAAGAAGATAAATCAATTGTGAAAGGCTACTATATCTAAAACCTAATTATTAAACGAATAATAAATGGTCTATTGGATAAAAAACCAGCAGTTAAACCCAGTAAGAAAATATTTATATATTAAATAATAAAAATATTAAAAATAAAAATAAAAAATAATCTCCAAGATATTGAGAATGTTGTGGTATTTTGGGTGTCACAATCATAGTATAGAACATATTTATATTTATTTATTTTTATTAATAAAAATTTTAATTTATTTATTTATGATTATAATGATGGTTTATCTTTTATAAACACATTTTATCCATTATCCCTTTTAGATCATTCAATACAATGAAATTTCATGAGAACCTTTGGATAAATATTGTTAAACATAATATTTTTTAGAATATAAAGACACATTTCTCAATGATAAGTTTTCATTATTTTATCATGATAATATTGTATGATTATAATAGGCATATATGGGAATCTATTCATCCTGTTAACTAAGGATACATGCTCAATTCCATATGATTTGAAAGGCCAATTTATACCATTACATTTGGAAATCACAATTAAATCATATGTGTTTTCTTTTTATAATTTGTATTTAATCTAATGATAAAATGTTTTATAAATAAGGAATTTTGTTGCAGCGGATGAAAATATATAATTATATCTGATGGAAATATTCTAAGTTCACCATACTATCATGAAAAATGTATATCAAATTAACATATAGAAATTATTTCACACAGAAGACTTCTATTGTTTATTGGACTGAGCTCTAAAATTTCCATCAGATAGAGGACATCTGATGGTAACATAAAAATTTACTAGAAAAAGACTTATTGAGATCATTAGAAGGATATATACAAAATATTTCAAATGAAAATTTAGTATTATTATTAGATGGAATCCTTCAAATTATTGTATGCATGTTTTTTCAAATTATCAATATAAAAAAATATGATATTCAAGAATAATAAGAAAAAAGAATATGTGTCTAATCTCCAAGCAATAGATCCCAAAAATTATGAAATCCAACCAACATATTGTGTTACACTGTCACCCATAAACAAAACCACATCCTTATAGAGAAGTTGAAATAGACAATAAACAACATAAATTTTTTTTCTGAAATAATTCAATGACTTTTCACTTAGTGTGATTCAAATTTAAAATATATAGAGTTCACATAAATCATACAATTTAAAGATTTATTTATAAATAATTTATGACTTTTCTGTAGTAATGATGTCTAGTACAATCATGTGAGCAAGTGATCTTAGGGATATAGACATAGAGGATTATCAAATCATGTTGATCAAGGAATCATGTAGAAACAATGTTGAATATTAGTATGATCAGGTACATCAATGGATTCCACTGAAGATAAGACCAACTATATAGTAGGTTTTTAATAAAAGATACCAAATATTTTATTCCAAAACATTCTTATCACGCTCATTGAATATTATTACATTTATTAGTAAAATATCTATATGCAATTCTATGATTTATATAAAATTATGTTTTCATTTTTTATTCTTGTTTGTACATGTTTTAAATTTCTTGTGTGCACTTTATATTATGTTAATACATTGTAGTATTAACTTTATATCACCTCAATTTATAAATTATATAGAAAGAAATATATTTTTGATAATATTTTTTAAAAATAATGTAATGTTAATATTTTAATTTTAAAATAATAAAACAATAATTCGCACCCCTCCCCCACCCACTCATATAACGTGAAATGACATGATCCTATAATCATACATTTGGTATCAATCATGGTCTCTGTTTATTCATTATTACACTCTGTATGTGGAAAATAATATTTTTTGTTATTTAATGGATGTTTTGTCCATCATGTCTTTTAAAAAAATGTAACCCTAGAAAACCAACAATTTGTTGGTGGTAAATATGAATATTTTTGAGATCAAATGTAGAAATTTAATATAAACACTAGTGTTGATTATTTTATTATGATTATTAGTTATTAAAAAATTCATGAAAAATAACTTATAACATTCACTAGATAAGAGAAGTAAAAATATTAGTTAAACTATATAGTTTGAAATGTGTTTTTATATTATATGAAATTGAATATTTACAGTCATATATAATCTCATGTGAATGTCAAAAAATATTTGGAGAGGTATTGATGTTAACACATTTTGAAAGTCCAAATTGTTTGGAAAACAAATGGGTTATGCTACATGTAGACTATCAAAAATTATATTTTTTAGATGGTGAATAAATTTACCAAATTTATCCAAGATTCATGTCTACTAGAAACATCATAAATTATCAAAGAGGGAAAGAGATAACATATTAACAACATAATGAAATTATATTTTATATCAATACCATAGTGAGGGAATCAAAATTGAGAACAAAAAAAATTATATGAAACATATAAAAATTTTGATTTAGGATTATATGATTAGAAATATCAGTTAGTATGAGAGTAGATTAAAAAGTGATACTGAGAATGAAAAAATAGTGAGTATCATTTTTATTAATATCTATAGTGACAATTAAAAATTTTAATCCTATTGAAAATATTTTTAAATTTTATAAATCTCCCAACAAATTAAATTTCTAATAAGTATAAGTTATTCATAGAAAAGTGAAAATGACATTTATCTAACAGAAAACAGAATGAATAATATTTTTCGATGAAATATTTTCATTAAAACTACAGAAAAAATAAGAATGGTAAATGTGAGAACATTGATAACTCGAAACAGAATTTTATGAATGTATAAAATCAAGGGAATAAGCCTATAGTGTATCCAGTGTTAAATAAAAAAAATAATGAATCAAGGAACTATCTTTTTATGATTGTAGTGATAAAGAGAATGTAATGAGAGTATATAATATAATTCCTAAGAACAGCCAATGTTACATAGAAAATGTATTGAGTACATCTATTTAAATAATTACATTAAATGATAAATATCCTAAATAAAATGATGAATATACTTCAACTTATATTGAATATGAAAATATTGAAACATTAGATAAGGTTGATAGTATGCCTAGTTTTGGTGAAATGGAAATATCTGTTACTTTACATGATAAAAACAATATTAATGTTATTAGATACTATTATAATAACAAAAAATAAATTATTAAATCCAAACAAATGGTTTATAAAGAATATTAGATAATTCATAACATTACCTCATATTTAGATGAAAGATTAACTATAACTCATGTAATGAGGAAATTTTTTTTATAATATAATTCAAAAGTTCTATGATTAGAAAATATTCAAATTACACTTCTGGGAAGGTAAATTTTGAAACTCTTTTCTGATAGTTGAAAAAATATAGAAATAAAACTCTATTTGTGTTCACTTTATAAGAACATCACTATCAATCTAAATAATTTTTTTTTAAAAAATAACCCCTTTTTACGAAATTTCAACAAGTAGAGCACTAAAAAAATAAATATAATTTCAATCAAGTTTATTCTTTTTGTTATTCACATAGAATATATTTTTAAATTATTTTTATCCATAAAACATAAAATGTTATATCAGAGAAATTTCATGGTTACTTTATTGGATTTGGGAAATAAATAAATTAACACGATTTATAGATATAAGTATATGTATTGAAAACATCTTCATATTATGGTAATGTATAAATTAAGGGGTTTTCCATGAAAGTAATTAATTTTTTTAAAATAAAAAAGTGTATGTTTCTTTGGCATAGATATACCATAGGGTAAAAACACCAAAAATAATCATTGTGTATCAACTAAGCATATATATAGATCATGAAAAAGACATCATACTATGAACATGGTTTGATGCTCCAAGGGGAGATTCATTAGTAAATTCAAAAACTATTTATGAACCATTATGAAATAAATTTAGAGATTGTGAGGGTATAAAACCTAATTGGATTATTACTCTATATAACCAATATTAAAACCATGGTACTCATAAGAAAATGAATAAATTAAATTTATATTTTAATACTTATATATTCATTATTTCTTTTTAATATGACAAATTGTTTTCTTATTCTCATCTTTATGATTATTTTTGATATATTAAGTGAAGAGAAATAGAATAATATAGAGAAATTTGTTCTCTTTAACTATAAAATTTCCTATTTGATTATATTTCTACACAAATTTTATATCATGAAATATTTGTAGAACTATTCAAAAACCACCATAAAACCTTGAGGATGAGTTATCTATGAGTAAAAAAATGGTGTTTTTTATAATATATCCATTGTATAATTCCTCCCAAATTAATGTTTTTGGGATGAACCTCCCATATATCCATTTAAAACTATATTTAGTGGTATGATATTTTATATTTTGAATATATTGTATGTCCCACTATAAATACATCATCAAATAGTAGCAGTGGGAAATCACCCTCCATATCCTAATTATTTTACATATTAATTCAATGTTAAATTTTGTGTACGAATATTTATTAAATAAACATTCTCAAACATGGAAATTTGTTCTTTATGAGAAATCATATATATATGAAATGATTTAGAAAACGGACAAAATCATGTTTTAATGTATTTATTTTGTGAGGAAATATTCTGATTTCTTCCGTAAATAGTTTTCTAGTCATCTTCCTATATAAGAGATTATGTTGTCAGTTAATCTTAATCTTATATATATATCCATATCCATAAATATTTATTGAATGGGAACAAATATTCTATAAAAAATGAAGAAGTACTTATATGATAATATGGAAAAAGATTTTATATGCTTGACTACTCCACTATCAACTGCATCAATACTGTTAATCAAGAACAACGATGAGTTAAAGTGCCTCTACACTAAATATCACGTTTTTATTAGAATCATGAAAATTAGTACGTCTCCAAGGTAATTTATTGATTAATTATTCTATCAATAATGTAAGGTCCCATATTTCACTAAGGTGGTCCACATGTTAGGATAACACTAATTAAAGACAAAAAATGATGATATTTCTAATCCTATATTTCTTAAAAGTTATGGACACTATGAATTCCGAGTAAAATCCTTAGATTATATTTTATATTAATATTCATGTTTCTAATGAACATAGTTTATAAATATTATAATAAAAAAATAATAGTATCTATAGATAATATTCTAATATACTACATAATCATCAATGGTAATTAGGATCATTTGAATATTATGATAAATAATTTTAATAGTGGAGAATATATTTGAATATTATAATAAATATTAGCTTTGGACGGATAAAGTACAATATATAGGGAATTAAATCACTAAAAATGTATATTTGGGAAACCTTCTAAAATTAATGTTGATATAGTGTTCCAGACGAATATATGGAACAGAGATATATAGTTTACATGGACATGTTGTGTACTATAAATGATTTTAAAGACATTTCTCATGATTCCAAAACCCACTGATAAAGATAACCGTAAAGAAAATGGATTTGTTCTAGTATAATTAATGTGAAGAGAGTTGGAAGGAAATTTAATATTAGTTAAATCACTATACCCATATTCACACATCAATTAGGTTGTAAAATCTTCTTGTTATACAACAACCCTTCAAATAAAGGAAATGAAAATTCACTAATGTGAAATGATAAGGTGATATCATGTTCTATTGTGACCCATTATAAATATGATTAAAAAATACATAAAACATAGGAGTTAAATAATACATCTCACAATAGTCACATATTCCATGGACATAATGGTTTTTTGTCACCGAAATTAGTAGAAAAATCATAATATTTTTTACTTCCTAAAACGTCTCCATAAATATTATCCTTAAGAAACTATTATATATTTCTCACTGGATATAATCATCCTCATTAGTAGGGGATTGAAACTATAATATATAGAATATCTCATATTCTTAGAGAGATAATAACATATCAGTGAGTAAAAGATCGTAAACAAGGGTTTGACTAAGATAAAGACATGAAAGTCATAATACATTACCAATAGGAAATATATAATAATGATAAAACATGTTAGATGAAAATAAGATAATAAAATGATCATTAAGGATGAATAAGATATATTCCCTCATTGGAAACACATATTAGTGTCTATATAAAATGGGATGTGACATATAAGTATATAATACTTCAAAAATATGGTATAATCCTGAAATTATGGAATTTTAATGAAATTTAATGCATCTTGAAAATTTTAAACAATTTGATAAGAAATATTAAATTTATAACAACAATATTTTTAAGAAAAAATGTGTGATAAAAATCATAATTCCCACACTTGGTGGAAAAAAATCATTATGCCCACCCTGGAAAATTTGAGCAAACCCATCATGCCCAGACCTATGAAGACAAACCCATCCTGAGTACGCTTGACTGTATCCAAAGATATATGAATAATTCAATGAATTGAACGTTGTTATATGACCCCTCACCCCATCATAATCCATTCTTATTTATTCCACTCAACATAAATTATAAAAAAATATTAATGAACACAAATAAATTGAAGGAGTTCCCACATAACATGATCTTATGTGATCCTTTATAATCAAATCTCATTTTCCAAAATGAATTATGACATAAAAACATATAAAGTATATCAAAAAATCACTTCATGATATGTATACCATATGAGAAAAATAGAATTACAAATACTAATGTTTTCACAAAACCTTTTAAGCACTGTTATAAATGATAAAGTCCAAACTACTTACGATTTTTTTTTCAAAAGCAGTAAAAATAATAAATTATAAAAAACATAAAATAAATAGTTGAAAATAAAATAAAGATTAAAACACAAAATTAATATAATATAATTTACTAGTGTATGATAAATCATTTTATAATTTGAATCATATAAACCCCCTTCTTATCTATTGAAATATCTTTATTCGAAAACCCATATCATCAAAAAAGGATAATAAACACATTAAATTAAATTTATTTAAGTCTAATAAATGTATTATTTGTGATAAAAACCAATTTTGGTTATATTATTAAATTGATATAATTGTAATTGTCTAAAAACATGTATGTGGAAGAAAATACCATTAATAGTACTAAGAGAGATTCTTTAAAACGTATTTTACTGTAATAATAGATTCATAAAGGAAGTAAAGTTTGTAGTGAAAAATTATTTAGTTAAAACATAATTTTCAAATAAAATAGAAACTTCATCACGTGTTCAAATATGTCAATATTGAAATATAATAGTAAAATAAGAGTGATTGCAACCTAAGGAAAATATTTGATTCAAGAAAACCCCTTACAACATTAGGAACTTTTGAATCAAATCTCTATGAGATCTAAAATATTAAATAGAACATTTAATATCATGTAATATTAGATTATCATTACAAAAAATGAAAATAGAAAATTATTTAAATTTTATTTAAAGAATCATTGTCTATAGATAAAATAGATCTTAAGGGATTAAAATTTGAGACCATTAAACACATACATATTTCCATTCTTAATTGATCACACACAAAACTCCTATGAAAAACATAACTAATATAGTATCATATTTAATATCTGTAATCATAATTGTGAACAATTTTTTATCTATATTTTAATTTGTAATCATGATTTTATTAATTATTTATGTCTTATTATGACCATTAGGAGCTACTAAACATCAAATTGTTTCTTCTTGTTTAATAATTTTTATATCACTACATATTATATGATGAGAATTTAATTAATGATGTATAATTTAATAATATTTAATTAATTTTAATATATATATAAACATATTTTAACATTCTATAGTGATTGTATTACCCTGTGTGAAAATAGAATCAATGTTGGCTTATTTATTTGATTTTAATTTAAAAAAGATGATAAATAAACAATATGATAAATGATTAAAAAAATAATTAAAAACCCATATAAAAATAGGAAATATATTATTATATTTAAAAGATATTATAATTATTTTTAATGGAGTCACCTGTGATATATTTTTATATTATCATTCATATAGGTTGATTGGCAGACAAAAATCAATCAAACATTAACTTGATTTGTAAGTATGGTAAAGGATGTATTTATTTTGAAAAAATTCCTATAAAAATATTCAAAATAAATTTATTTTTATTTTTTTGAATTTGAACTATATTTAAATATTCTTTATAACTAATTGTAAAATATATCAAAATTAAAAAATGTTTATTGGTGGAGAAGATAGTTCAAGTACACGTTTGACTAATGTTTTTTTATAATTGTATGGAAATGAATAAATATGTGTCATACTGTTAAAATAAAAACATATAATCATAAAAATAATAATTAAATATTCACATTATCATTGTGATAATATACCTTTAAGGGTTATAATTTGAAGAAAAAATGTGGGAAGGGAATAATACTTACCTTTAACTACATTAATATATATTTAGAATAGTTCTTGGAATTGAAGGGCTTAGTAAAAAATATTGTGACAAGGGCCTCTATAATGTATGAGGACAATATATTAGAGGATACATGGGAACATTTTTATGTATGTTTTTAACGGTAGGTGTATGTTTCAAATGGGGTAATTTATCACCTTTTATAAGAGGGTAAAATAGGAATTTTGGAATCACACTCTCTATTATAATAATTTCATCACCCTAATCAAAGGTAAACAGATTAAATGTTTTGAAATATATGAGTGAGGGGTATTTTTATCAATACAGTATTGACCTAATATTTCCACAAATCATTTAATAATTTTATATGGTTCTTACCATATGTTATTTCTTTTTTACTCTTTTACTTTTAAACTAGGTGACTAGTTTTCTACTCTTTGATTTTAAATCTTATTAAATTTAAAAAAATATCCCATAAAACCAAATATGGGTTTTATGTAAATAAAATTATAATATTTTTATCCCATTAATATTTATAAATTAAACAAAATTAACATTTAAATTAAAAAAAATAATGCATAGAAAAACTATTTTAGTAGATTTAACGGCAATTTATCAATTATAGATTCTTAATGTATTTTTATATTCATAAAAAATTAAAAAATTATTATTATATTTACTTATATATTAAAAATCATATAATATTAATTATTTTTATTATTTATATTTAACTTATTTTATATAAAATATTAATATTAATAATACAGTTATTTTAAAATAATTGTTTCCCAATAATTGTGATAATTTGTGTTAATCCTACAAATCTAAATCTTATAATAAAAAAGTAAATTTGAAATATAAAATTATATTAAAGTTATACCTCAAATATAAGATTAATTTTGTTAAATTAAATTTTTATTCATAGGGAAACCGATCATAACATTAGCATATGTTTTACTTAAACATACATTTTTAGATAAGTATATTTTAAATCATAAAAATTGTGAATAGGAAAAAATTTCTAATGTTATTGATTGTAATTATATGATTAATATTATATTTTTTTAGTTTATATATATTTGAAATTAAAATAAATCCAAACCCTAATATTCACATGAGAAAATTTAATTAATGAAATGAATGAGAATTGTTTCAATAAAAATAGTAACTGAAATTTTTAAATGATTTAGTGGATTTTGAAAATTTTAATATTATTTAGGAAATATTTAATTTACATTAAACATATATGTTTTTTATATTCAAAATGGTTCAATAATATTATGATAATTTGAATTTTATGTTGTTAGATAAATCATGATTATTTTACTATTCATGGAAAAGCAAAGAGTTTTATAAAAATATCTAAAATTTATCATGAGATAATTTTGATATACGGAATTGAGTTTAAAAAAAATAAAATTATGTATTTATTTGGTTTCTTTTTTAGAAAAACAAATATAAAATATAAGGAATCTACCTTTAATGGTAATTTTTTTAAATAATAAAACATTTTCATTATTTATCTTATAAAGTTAATTGTTTTTAATTATTTGTCACCTTATACTTTATTATAGATTTATTAAAAATTTATGTTTTCTAATATATTTTGGTTCAATTATGTTTGATGTAGAATGTTACATTTATTATTGAATATATTTAAATGATCATAAATCTCGGGACATTACATAATACCACCAATTAAATATATAGTATCCTTGAAATGTAATTAAAATTTAATTTAATGAATACATAATTGTAGAGAAAATATTGGAAAGCCTTTAAATATTATTTGTAAATAAATATGATCCTCAATATCATATTGAATACTAGAAAACAATTTTTTTTGCATCATCCCGACTTCCCAAGGAGTAGTTCCATTCCATTAAACCATAATCACATAGGGGATGTCCCAACTGAGGACACTCTTACCACTTTATTAACTAATAATGAAATTGTGTCATTATAAGGAGGATTTTCCAATGATACTTTTTCAAATGTTCCAATCGGGCATCACATAAACTTCATATGTTAAATTATTTCTTAGAGAATCACATGCACACCAATTTAGAAACAAAAAAACACACTTGGAACACCATTTAAGAAACCCAAATAATCAATTAAAATATGAAACTGAATTACAAGAACTCACTAGGCAGTTTGTCAAGTACATGGTATGAAAAACCTAATACAACCAATTAAAAAAATTAAAATAAAGTCTATATCACCTCATTTCATGCTGAACATTTATTCTAAAAATCACTCATAACTAATTTATATCCGAAGAATGTGATAAAATCACTAAATAATTGTACACAACTATAAATTTGACCTATATCAGTGCTAGAAAAGTGCATTAACAGCACTAAAAAAAGTACTGGTAATTGAGCCGAAGATAAAGGGGTCCCTTTTATGAGTGCTCAGAAAAGCGCTCATAAATGCACCTTTTATCGGCGATAAAAAAGCATTGATAAAAGTGAAAAATAATTAAATAAAAGAATTATATAATGCGGGGGGGAGATTTTATCAGCGATTAACCCCCCCCCCCACCCCACATCAGAACTAGGTGGAGCCCCCCTCACACTCTCCCACACAGTGCCATTCCCGCGCATACCCCAAACACGGACACCTCCTTGCTTCCACCCGCACTTGAACCCGCTACCTCCCCCCTTGCACGCCTGCACCTTTACCACTAAGCCATTTTGTTTTTTTTCTATTTAATGATATATCTATTTATAAACATATCTATATATATAGTAATATTTATTCGTATATTAATATTTATTCATATTAATATAAATATATTTAGTTATATTAAAACATATATATATATTTATATATTAATATATATATATATTCATATATTAATATATATTAATATTAATATTTATATGTAGTAATATTTATTTGTATATTAATATATATTCATTTTAACATAAATATATTTTTTTATATTCATACATATATATTTATTCATATATTAGTATATATATATATATATTCATTCGTATATTAATTTATATTTAAGTTAATTTATATATATATTTTTAGTTATAATTTTTTATCCGCATATTTATTTGAATATTAATATATATTAACAGTATTAGTTTTATATAAATTTATAAAATATGTTTTTATGCGTTTATATAAATGAATAAACGACTAAATACATACATATATAGAACACACACACAGACACACACACATAAAGACACATAAATATTTACGAATAAATACATATATATGTGTATTTGAACAGCCATAGAATGTTAAAATGACAATAACTTCTAACTCGAGAAGCCTGTTTCAACTCAAAACTATTTAAATCAAAGAAAATGAAAGAATATTCAATATGATATGTGTTATAGGCCCAACGGACATCCGGATCAGAAGTTATACTCGTTTGAATGTTTTGAAATCTGGGTATCCCGACTGAAAACTCAGTTTTGGTGGCATTCTGATCATTTATTGGCCTTGAAAATTTTTACAGAAGGTTCCCTTCATATATTCGCACGTAGATCTCATCACAAGTTTAGATTTGATATGATGTAGAGCTCAAACGGACACCCAGATCAAAATTTATGGCTGATGGAAGTTTTAGTGACATTTTCAACTTATTTTAGATCTTTTATTAATTTTTTTTGTTTTTTCTGTCTTCAAATTGTTACTAAATGATTATTAATCGATGATAATTAGAAAATTATTAATTAAAAATATTTTTTAAAATAATGTAATGCCATTTTCATTAAATTTTATATATATTAAATTTAACAGTCTATTTATTCTTATGTAAAACATATTTAAAAAATATATATTATATTTATATCAATATAAATATACTTATATAACAATATATTATTTTTAAATGATTTTGTTTGGAATATAAAATTTATCAGTGCTAGGAAAAATCACTGATAAATTCCCCCTTTATCAGCACTATAAAGAAAGTGTTGATAAAGGGTTCCCCTTTAAGAGTGCTAAAAAAGCACTGACAAAGGCCCCACTTTATCATCAATTTTTTTAGCTCTTTTAAAGGGTGGCGCTTCCCCTGCCCGTTTTTTATAGTAGAAGTATTCTTGAATTTAAATGGGAAATGCCTAGAGATTCAACCTCAAATCACATATTCTTTATCGATGCCTAACTAAAAATACTCCACAATGGTTCTTGGAACCAATAACGCCCAAAAGGAATCCTAAAAATGAAAACCCCAAATTTCTTGTGGCTCGAGTAATGAAAATTTCCCAAACATGGCCACAAGGGTTATAGAAAGTAGGGCAATATATGAGTAGAAATAAAGAAGTAAAATGTATCCCAAACCATTCGATCGAATAGAAGAATCACCGTGTAACCATATAAAAATTACCTTAGAGGAGCTTGTTAGATCCAAAATGATCAATAAGAAGAATCTGTGATGCGATGAAATTACTGGGGTGTCTAAGAGAAGAATACCAAATTCAATGGATGAACAAAATCCCAAAATATACTTTTTTGAGTGGGTTTCATGGTTATCATGAATGGTTTAACTAACCATGAACAAACTGTGTGATTTCATACTATCTAGTGTTGTAAGGGATGCACACATAGGTTGAATGGTCTGCTAAACCATGATACCCTTCAATACATAGGCTCCATGGTTAAAATAAACAAGCAACATAACTATGTGACAAAGAGAAAATCCCCCATACATCACCCTTTTCACCCAAAAACTTCTTAATCAAGGGGATAAACCATCCATCAAACAAACCCCATTTAGAAGTGACACATTGTTTTTCAAAAAATCTCCATCAATCCATTTCCTCAAAATACATTCAAACTAATAATTATAAAGTTCAAACACACACCAAAACTACCATGACTCAAAATATAAATCACTAACACCGTGAAACATTAAATTTAAATCTGTAACACTCAAAACATGATACAAAACCCATGAAGAATAATATTGTTTGAAAAAGAAGGATGAAAATGAAAATTTGTGTTTGACAGCTTCAGTGTTATAGTTAAGGAAATTGATATTAATAAAAAAAAATATTTTGACATATTGTGCAATTTTTTATGGGAGTTAAATGGTATATATTTTTATTTTGGATCATACAGTGATCATTTTACGTTTTATCATTGAGAGTGGTTTAATGAGAGATCTGTTTTTACTAATTTCTCTTATAAATCAATACTATTTGATTGGATGAGGTCTATATATGATCGATATAGTGTCTTAAATCCTACCCCAAGTTGTTCTAAATATTACATAAAGGAGAGAAGTGATTTACAAGGTTTAGCCGGATTACCCACTATAAACTCAGTTTGATACACTAGGGATCATCCGAATCCATTTAGAATAGAATCTAAATATGAACATTTTCTAGAGTCCCATTATATTTCTGTAGATTCTCAGTACCCACTATAATAAGTTTCAATGAAAATAAATAAAGATATCATTTTCTACTGGTTTCATCCACACCACATTAAATATATATTCTTATTGATTCCATCTTAAACTAATTTTTAGCACATGTTTTCATAATTATGAACAACAAATGAAAGTGATCATGATTAGGGTATATAATATTTACCATTGTTTTAAAATCTTCAACAAATTTATTCCTCATTTAATATTCAAATTTTTTTGTACATAACGTCTCCTCCTTTATAAAAGATCCTAGTCTTACTCTCTTTGTTATTATCAACTTTTATCATATTTTTCATAGTTATCATTGTTAAAAATACTGTATTTAAAAGAGTGTTGCAAATTTTAAATGGTTTATCTCTTACTATAAACATCATTTTTCTTAAAGAAAATTATTTTAATATGATTATGTATATTATTTATATAATTATTAAAAAAATAATTACACATTACAAGGAACTTTGATAAACAAAACCATAAAATCTTCTCTATTTTCCACAAATTTACATGATTTCCAATATTTTGAAATTTATAAAAATTAACCATCCAAAATATTTTCAATTTAATTCATTTGACATATCTCGTAAATATTGGTATTACATTTGAAAACAATTTCCATAAATTCAATATCTTTTAATAAAATTTTAATTTCCTTATATGTATGCATTACCTCCTACAACATTATCAAATGGAACTTTCCTTCAATGCATGGAACTCAAAGACCATTTTCTATATTAGTTGGTTCTTCGATTTCATCATCTTTAAACCCAATGTTTCTGAATAATTGAGACATGTAATACAAAGATGATCAGTGAGTATATCATTTGATGAAATCATATTATCATAAATTATATAATGTAAAAAAATACAACATTGTATACAGGAATCCATTTGGGAACTTCATCATACCATGTGAGATATTTTTGAATAGCCCTATAATTTATAATACTTGTGTTCATATCCACCCTATTGATAATAATTAAAATGAAATATATGTTATGGATCTAACAAATATTTAACAAAATTAAATAATATTAATGATTTATTCTTGTCCAATAAATTTTATTCATGGTTAAAAAATGTTTCAAATTTTTTCAGAGAACGATAATACCATATGATTTTAATACATTGGAAATAAATTTTGAACTCTATGTATAATACTTATAACATGATGTATAAAACATGAGTTCACTAATCTATACCTGAAATAAATCCATTAATATATTCTAAAAGTGATAGATTTTCAATTTTCTCATTTAAGAGGCTTCACAAATAGTTTTCTCAAAAATATTTATCATGTACTCATAATTAATAAATACATTCTAATTGTCCATGTGAAAAAATAATCTACTCACCTTTATATCGCAACAATTATCACTCCCACTTAATAATAAACTCATTATGATAAAATTGTTGTGAAAATTTGGTTATTAGAATACCTTAACATTTAATTATAAAGGGATTTTAATAAATCCTAGGTTCATACAAAATTATGTTTTAACATATCCTTCTTATGATTTCTCCCCCACAATGGATTATTGTAACCCTTTATCATGGAAATTAACCTAGTCCATGTTGTGTGTCTCTTTCCTTATTGTTCAGTTGTCATACTATCATTAGTTCTCCCTTCATTCTTCTCCATCAATTAGTTTCATTAAAATACAAATACCGTAAATATGGGTGAATGAAGTTGGTGTTCATTGTTTCTTGTTTGAAATAGAACGTAATTAGAGTATCTTTTCAACATAGATTCCTCATTCCATCAAATTTATTCAGGGGATGTATTCTTTATTGTTTATTCCCTATAAATATAAATTATAGATTACAAGAAAAATGTTTCCCATGAACTATTTTCTTTTGTTGAGTTGTCTTCATAACATTATCCATTAAGTAAAATGTATTACCATGTGTTCTCATTTTATTTTCCAAAGTTATCCTTCAATTTAGAGGGTGGTAAAACATTTTTTATATAATTTAAATATTATTAACATCATTTATATATATTTTCTTTGTTCTTTAGATTTTCTATATTAGAAAACTACTAATGATATTATATCACCTCATGTGAAACCAATTGATTTCCATCAACAGTAGAACGTATTAGTGATTTATGAATGTATTTTTTAATTTGGTTGTTGATTTGGCTTAAATATTATATTTTCATTTCAAGAGACTTTAATTTAATTCTGATATTTTATTAATAAAAATTGATAAAAATTTCAGAAATGTGATTTTTATTATTGGGGATTTAAAATATAATTCTATGAATATATTTGTAAAGACGTGAATTTTTTCAATTTTTATTGACTAATTGATTTTCACATTTAATTTCAATTGTTTTATATGGACTAATTTTAGTTGATGGTAGTGAATTTTAATTGAATTGTATTTTTATTTCTCTTTAGTTTTTTTGATTCATGTAATTAAAATGTTATGGGTGCATGGTTTTAATGATAGAAATATTCAGAAGGAATTAATTTTCAACTATTTTTTTAATGTTTATGAATTTGTTAATTAATTTTTTATGTGATTGTATTTAATTTCATTATAGTGAATTTATATAATTATTTTAATTTGGAATGTTATTAATCACATAATACATTTGTAGGTGTCCACGTATGATATTATTCAAGTGTTAGTGTTTGAAATCTTTTAGAGAATTTTTTATTTGATGTGTTTTTATGATTCCTATGATATATTTCATGAATCAACACGTATATATTTTTTGTTAGTATTTTTTTATCAAAATTTCATTCCATAAGATATTTCCATGTATCCCATAAATAGGTGAATTTTTAGTCACAGATCGTGTAGGAATTTTACCATCCATCAGACATTTCTAATCTCCCACTAGTACCATATATTCTACACATTTGAGATTTTATCCTCTATCATTACGTTTCAAAATATTTTAGAAAAATATTTTGAAACCATGAATGATCCCAACTATCTATTGAATAGGGGAACTTATAGATTGAGAATTCATCGAAGAGGGACTAAGAGGATCTCATTTGAAGAAGATGATAAGACTATCATAGAAAAATTGAGTATGTCAATACTTCCTAATGAAAACAAAAATAGATGGTTTAAAGAATGTGATCATTCATTATAATTAACTGGTTAAAAATAATCTTGATATTTATAAATAAATACAACATACCAATGGTTCAATTAGTTATGATTAATTAAAACATGAATATTACATATAATCACTACAACAAAAGATTCCATTAAGAGAGTTCATATTTATCATTGCTAGAAAAAATTGCTGATAAAGGGCATATTTATCTGCGCTATGGAAAGCATGGGAATGTTTAACCTTTTATCAAATTATTTATAGCATTAATAAGTGGTATCCTTCATCTATGCTTTATTTTTAGCATAGATAAAGGGTTCCCTTTTTCAGCACTTTATTTTTAGTATTAATATATATTTATTATATCAACGCATTTTTAGTACTGACAAATGATCGAATTAAAAAAATGAAATAATTAAAAAATTAAAATTTAAAAAAAGACATTATTATAAAAGAAATTCATATTTTATTAATTAAATTATTATTTATAAAATTAATAGATTAATAATACATTAATAAATATTAAACATTTTACGTATTAGATAATTATGACAATTAATGTTATAAAATTTAATATATTAAAATATATTAATATATTTTAATGTATATAAATATGATATAAATATTAAAAAATATTTATGATATTTATATTAAATAGTATTATATTTATTTAAAAATTGTTTATAATTAAAAAATTATATGAATTAAAAATATTAACTAATTGCATAGTTCACAAAATATAATTGAAAGTCGTTTGATTTTTAAATTTAATATATATCATATTTGAGTTATATTGATTTCACATATACATAATTAATGAATTTATATATACTACATTGCACACAAACAAAACTTATCCATTTTTTCAATATTGTCAAAGTGTACTTACTCTTTATTTAATGAATTTCAATCATTTTTATCATATATGGATGCACTTAAATTATGATATTCATTTGTAATGAAAAAAATATATTTGTGAAAAACATATTTAAAAATAAATATATTTACAAAACAAAATTTACTATATTGGTACAATTATATATTTATAATTATAAATAAATAAATATTTTTTAAATGTATTTATTTATTATAAAAAAAAATATATATATTTAAATAATTATTAAATTTATAATAAATTTCGTTAATTAATGAATATATTTACTATATTTATATATATATTTATATTTATTAAATATATATATATACATATATGTGTATAATTATGTAAATATATATAGTGATATAAATATTATTTTTTAAAAATTATTCTATAATTAAAAATAAATATTTATAAAATTAAAATATATATGTTTAAAAAGGAATATATGAACTATATATGTATTTATTAAATATATATAAATGCATAAAATTTTTATTTTTATTTATCATTATAAATCTCTTTTCTGGTCTTCAGTTATAAGCACTAATAAAATCAGCGTTATCAGCACTTTTTTACCACTGATAAATATAGGCATTATCAGCATTAAAAAAGAACATATAAAATTAATATTTATTAGCACTATAACTACTCTGATGATAAAGAGCCCCCTTAACAGTGCTAATGTAATATGATCTTTTAAATGTGTCCCAATCATTTTTACAAACCTTATCAATTTATTAACCTCTCAAGATATAGATTTTTTTATGGAAGCCACCAACTTCCAACACTCCTCCTCAGTGATTTGAAGGTTGAATCACACCACTCAACTACTTCCAGTTTCTCCAACATCTTTTCTATAATCAGTTTCATGATTATATTTAAGGATTCTGAAGATAGTCTAGGATTTCCATCAACCTATAGTGGTAGGACGTCCTATTTTATTTGTGTATTTTTTGTTATGTTTTTTATTTATTCTTCTATAATTTTTTGTCCATTATTTAGTATTTATTGGCATCTATTGTTTAGGGAACGATTTGCGGTCTATATTTTTTATTTACTACTGATGTATTGTACTTTTTTAATATTTTCCAATGAATTGTAGATTTTTTCATTATAGTTTTTCTGTATTATTTTATATATTCTTAAAAAATAATTATTTCAAATATGTATACAAATTTTTAAAAAACTTTATGTATATTCTTTTTAAACAATTTGGTTCTACCATTATAGAGGCACACAACGCGACAATGAAAATAGAAGTAAATCACTACCTTTGAGACATGACTCCGCAACCATGCCCCAAACCCCTCCCCACCATTAGCACCTGAGTCGAGCACAAGGCAGGGGGGTTGCATGTATATTTTCATTTATTGAGTACTGATTTTCCGTACATTTGTGGTTCCATAATGACTATATATATGCTAACACCTTTCATGGAATCCTTAGTGTATATGGAGCTTCATATTCTATTTTCTAGAAAGCATGTTTGAAGAGTGATGTATGTTCTTCTATAGGATATGTGTTGCATAGGATCTACTTCCAATTTTCATTCACTATGGTATTATTTTGATATGGAGAATATTTAAAGGGGTCATCCCTAGTTAATCAAATGATTTTTTTTCACATCAACGCCTTCACTTTTTGAATCATTATTTTTCCCTTATAGTTCATGATATGTTTAAATATTAGGTTTTTATCTATTTGGTATTTCATATAGATAATGAGTGAGTTTTTATACTGTTGTGGCATGTGTATGTGTCTATATAGTTATTGTATCATCTATTTCTATATTTTTTCCTTACAGGTATGACTATATCGCGTAATAAGTTTTTGGGTCTTCATGTCCATTGACCCCAAGGGTCCAACTATAATTCTTGTCAACCTATAATACTAATTGGTTCTATATGGGGGGGATCACATTTATGGGGTTTCCACCATATGGTTATACCATTTTTAGTGACTTTGTGGTGTGTTTGAGGTCATAAAATGGTACGACCTGGTGTTCCTTAGGTAATTCAGGCTCGGGTCATTACACTATCCATCTTCTAGTTTAAACCTATTATTATTAGTGATAATAACATATATTATCTACCATTTATTACAACGATTTTTTTAAAATTCAAAGTACCCCTATTTTTGGATTCAGAATATTTAGGTTCTCAGATATTCTAGTATAAATGATTCATATTTCCCTTATTAGAATTTTATATAACCTTAACTTTTGATAATGAATATCTTATGTGTATTTACTTATATATTTTATAAAATTATTTTTTTATCCCAATAGGATGGATATGAAATGAAAAAGGATGCACATGAATTGTTTGAAAAAATAATATTATGTTGGTATTAAAAAGTTCATCATGTTTGAAAGAGAGCATGAAGATGACAATTCTAAACTACTTTTTTCGTGTTCACGTTGTTTTTATTCAAGACTAAATAGTCTCGAAGAGTTGAAAAACATTTTATTTTTTACTGAATAAATAAAATCTATAAATAATGGACTAAAAATGGGAAAAAGTGAATGTCGAAATCAATTGGGAGGATACTATGTTTTATGAATCATTTGATATGAATACCTTTGTAAAATATGATGGAAATCACATTGATGTAATAAAAAATGAAATTGATGATGACCTTTGTGATAGTAAAAATATATTTTAGGTGTTAAATTGATTTTATAAGAAACTATTGTATACTGATTGTATTAAATGCACAACATTTTCAACTATATTGAAGTTATATAATTTGAATACTCATAGTGGATGGAGTGACACCTAATTTATAGAACATAATGGTCTTCTAAAAGTTCTGCTACCAGAAAAAAATGAACACCCATTTCAAACATATGATGTTAAATGAATGTTATGCTCAATGGGAATTAACTTTAAAAAATAAATTCATGTCCATATTATTTTATATTGTGTCGTATGAACCATGAATCACTCATAAAATACCCAATGTCTGGCATAGATCGATGTAAGAAAAAATAATCCATCCCTTTTAAATCTATATGGAACATTCCTAACGTTCCAAGATTTGGAAGACTATATAGATGTCATGAAACCGCATGAAAATTAGAATGACATGCAGATACAAGAATCAATGATTAGAACCTATGTCATCAAGAATATTCATTTAGGTGAAATATAATTGATTAAGTGTTTCTTGAAATAAGAGATGGGTCGATAGACATTCATCTTGCATCATATATTGATGGAATAAATCCTTTTGGTGTAAAGATTAGTACCCACCATACGTAGTCTATCATTTGGATAATTTATAACTTTCTTCTATGGTAATTCATGAACTGCAAATATATTTTTTTCTCTTCTTATATCTAGACCAAAGAAACCTAGTAATGATTTTGATGTCTATTTGGATACATTGATCAAAGATTTAAAATTGATGTGGGATACATGGGTTACAATTTATGATTCTAATAGAAGTGAAGAATTCACATTAAACTTCATGTTCTATAGAATGATAAATTATTTTACCACTTATTGAAATTTATGAGGAAATATAATTAATGGTTTTTGGGGTGAACTATTTGTAAAAAAACATATACTCAATTTGTTTCAAGCTTTCATCAAAGACTGTGTTTTTTAAATATCAAAAAATATGTACCTCAATGACATAATTAAAAATAATAAACTTCAGAATTATATGGGAATTTTGAACATTGTAGAACATTATCTATAACAATGGGCGATCAACTATACAAAAAAATTAAAAACAATTTATCACTATTTTTAGTATACCATTTTTGAAAAAACATACAGAATCTGGTCAGAATAAAAGACAAATTTTCTTAAAATTACCATATTGTAAGTTTCTTATGTCAATCAATGTCCTCCCAAAGTCTCGTCATAGAGAATCCCATATGGGAGAATGTATTTCTAAAAGACATATTGTTACAATTACCTTGACAGAGCATGAGTAATTATATTTTTACATATTATATAATAGTGAATAATTTGATCTATACATTGAATCCCATAATGAAATTAATAGAAACATTAATCCTTCAAGGGATGAAGGATGGATATCAAATAAAGGTAATCAATATTTTATATGATAATTCAAAGATCAAATTTATTAGGAGTTAAGTGAAAATCATAATTCAATTGCCAAAGGACTTCTATAGCTATTCAGATAACCAAATGAAAAATTTATATCATACACTGGTTTTGTAATCAATGGCTATACATTCTACTGAAAATAACACGATGACTTCAGAACGATAAAAAATCATGGTGTTATGCTTGTTGTTGAAGGAGTGCACATATCTGGATCCAAGAATAAAATTCCAATTTATGAAAATATGCCACAATTTTTCAATATAAAATAGATATATCAGTTATATTTTTTAACATTTCAAGTTTCTCTTTTCTTTTGAAAATGGGTTGAAAATAAAAATGGAGTAAATGTAGATGAAATGAACTTGTTAATGGTGAATTTTAGTATAGAAGGGAGAAAATATTAATTATTTATAATGGAATCAGAAGTAGTGAAAGTGTTTTATGTCCTTGATCAAATAAACATTAATTGGCTGAATTTCTTTTGGGTGAATAAAAAATGTTGCCTCTGATTAAAATTTAATGGAGGATGAGCCTTCCGTTGGGACAACACGATCAGTTCATGTCAGTCTCGGTGTAAAAAATGTCATGTATGGTTGGGTCCACAACGATGGGATTTGGATTCACGAAAGAGGAATGAAATCCTTGAATTATATAAATAATGAATCAGTGTTCAATGATAACATATTTCTTTTAATATGTTATGTTTTTCCACATAATATAATATGTTCTCTACTACATTGAAAAAATATAAATTAAAATTCTGACTACTCATACATTTAATTTCCTCTACACTTAATGACGTTACCAATTTATTGGAAGAACAAACTATAATGAAGGATACCCTTTGGATAGTTGAAAAGGTAATGTTACGACGTATATTATCCATTTTACCAAAAAAAATCTATAATGAAATGTTGATTTCATTTTCATTATTAAATGAATAGTTTTTTTATTTTAGAAGATTTTTTCGATGGGTCATTCCTTTGTAAGAAGAGAAATGATGTTGACACTTCTCAATCACAAAGGTAATATTAATGTTTTCACAGTAAAATCATTTTCCATAGAAGTAATGTATTGTTTCATTTTATAGTATAATTTATTTATATTTAGTATTAATCACATAATAATTGTTTTCTAATAGTGATGGATTATTTTTATCTAGTTGTGGGGCTTTGTCCAACATTCATCCTTCTTTTCCCTTAAATCCTTTTCACCCATGGATTGATGAATTTATCACATTATTTAAACTAATCTCAAATACTTTTATTAGAAGAGTAATGATGCTGCCTCTCTTAAATTACAAATCCAATCCTGAGGGGTTTACAGAAAAATCAGTCTATAGAATTAATTTCATTTTTAAAATGTTTATTTAATTTATTTCATTTTTTTATTACCCGCATAATGATTTTTTCTCATAAACATGGACTCATTTCTTCGAGTTGGGGATCAATACACATATTTCATATATTTATCCACCAAAACATTGATATAATTATTCTCCCACTAAACCATTCACTTTTGTAGTGTTAAAATTTATCACATAACATCAGGTTCCCTCTACTGCAAAATCACATAGGTAATCATTACATTTTCATAGTATAATCATTTTTAATAGAATTAATTTATTATTTCATATTTATGATTAATTTTTTCTTTTTATTATTTCTCATAATAACTGTTTTCTTATACGAATGGATTCTTTTTTCGGTTGAGGTGGTTTTTTCAAAACAACTCATGCCATGATTGAAGTTTGATACATAATTTCAATGGAAATATTGGTGACACTGACAGTTCGGAATGTTTATTAATATATGTAATATTTTTTATTTATGTACTTTTATAAACAAATATTTGAAATGTATATATTTTTTTTTGGTATTTGTGTTGTAAATTTAATATCATTTAAATTTTGTATTGGGATTTAATTTTATTGATATCTCGTGTGTTTCCGGTACTATGGTGTGTTTTTACAACGTTATATAGTATTTACCTTTATGAGTGCTTTCTAAAACACTGATAAAGGTAAAATTTATCAATTATGTTTTACTAATAAAAACTTTCCCCTTTATAAGTTCTTTTTTAGTGCTGTAAAATTATAGGGATTGTAATGTCGCCCATGTATTCAGTTCTTTTCTTGCACTGATAAAGGAAATTGATAGTGATGTTAAAGGCTTGTTTTATAGTAGTGAATATAAATAGTGTTTTTGAAGGTAGTTGAGATAGTTTAATAATATGTGTTTATTGTTGAAAAATGTTAATTTTTTGTAGGGATAAATAAGAAAATGTGGTGCACTTCTTTTTTTATGTTTAATCTATAACAATTATTCATAGTCTATGAATCCACATTAATTAATATTTTATAATGATTTAAATCCATAAACACTTTTATGTACATTGCGTATTTTGTTGCCTTTGGTTGAGATTGAACAATGAAAATGGGGGGTCTCTATTTATTCACAATGAGCCAAAAAATGTAATATAGGGAATGAGTAATTGATTTTTTTGCAATAATATGTTGACCATTATTTAACCTATACTATGAATGACTTATAAAACAATTTCACAATGGTTTTCCAGTTTAATATTATCATGTGTTTCAATGAATTTATTCTTGATAAATCCTTGGCGGGGATATCAGTGGATATGGGTTTTGATTGTAATAATTTCAATTTATATCCAGACTATCTTTAGTGTTATATGTGGATAAATCTTATGGAGTTTTCATATTATGAATTTTTAGTAGGAATTAGATTATAGAGTATAATATATGAATAATTTTGAGAAAGTAATCATGTGAAATGAATATAAATGGTTCTTGATATATGGAATTAAAACAAAATACATATGAATATATGTATGACAACTTGATGATTTGGTTTATTATTAAATTTGGTAAGGTTTATTTTTCATATTATCAAAATATATAGTTTCACTAATAGATAGATAATTATCATTCCCATTATGATATGATAGTTCTTAAATAACGATGTATGAAATGAAACATTTTTAAAATATTGTATATAATGACCCTAAATTTTATTACATAACAAGAACATAATTTTTAAGATAAAAACATAATGGTGTTACAATACCAGATCCAAATGATAGGTATCTTGAGAAAATTAGGACCACACATCACATATTCATTATAAAACATAAAATTTTATTTAAAATATTCTTCTTTGCCATTATAAATCTTACATTATCCATAGTATATGTATTCACCTAAGTATATAAATCAATAAAAGGGGTGAGATAAAATCCGAGTAATAGGATGAATAATAACATGATTCAATATAAGATGGGAGAGGATAATAATAATCATCATAATATAATCATAATATTTTTGTCATAATCATGAGAGAAAATAGTATATAAAATCATGGAATATACTAATGCATAAAAATGACATATCATGTCTTGGATTTAAATTATCACCCTTAGTTTTGAAAACATCTAACATCATGTTTGTGCATTACATAAGGAAATAATCATAACATAATCATCGTGAATAATATTATTATCATGTTCACATATTTTATACATTATATGTTTATACAAAAAACATAAGCCAATGCATTGGAGGGGAATATTATTTTGTGCCCACCTACCACATCATAATATTTACATAACATGCATTCCACATTGATTGAATATAAATCATAATCATGAAATAAAATAAATGAAGAGAAATATTCATAAAGATTCCATAAATAATAAAGTCATGAATATTATTTGGGGTTCATATATTAAAATTGGAAATTAAATTTATCATAACCATTATCATTCTTGATGGAATAAGAAGAAACACAAGAGGATTAAAAGGTTATTTTTTGAATAGAAAAGTAATTTATGAAAATCATTGTATTTGTAATAAAATAATGCCAGAAACATGAACATACTTGAAAATAAAAGGGTGAAATAACTAAATAATATTTAATAAATATGAAAGGAACAACTATACTAAAATCACCGCGAAGGAGGGAAAATCCAGAGAAATGGATTTAGGTTAATGAATCCCCTTACGTTATGTCCATATGCATTTTCCAATTACACATAATATCCTAAAAAATCAAATAATATTCCTTAATTAAAAAATATAGAACCTATTAAAATTTTAATTCATTTATTTTAAAAAAAATTCTTCATTTATTTTTATTTCGATGAGTTGTAATATTCAATTTCATTTTTTTGGGAACATTCATTTCAATGTTTTATGGTTGGTTCCCTAGAGTGTAATTATGGGAGTTAAATTAAAATGTAATTAAGAACTCCATAGTTTTAAATAAATGGTGTTAATTTAATTCCGAAATTTTAAATCCTCACATATTACCTTTTTTATAATATTTTTATGATTTTTTTGATAAAACATTCATTAAAATATTTAATTTATATTAGTGTTTTTATGACCATCAGGAACTAGTGTGATTTTATTTAATATAATGATTATGAATTGTTTATATAACATTATAAAAGGTATAATATGTATATTATATTATGATTTTAAAATTATAATGGCTTAATGAAAATCCTATAAAGAAAAAATGGAAAACGAATACTCACCATCCACGCAAGCGGTGAATCAACATATCATAGGACAAGTCTTTATTTTTAGAATAAAATAAGATGTGAAGATATTATATGATAGATAATAAATTGACACAATAAATATATATTATATATATGATACCAAAGTAAACATCCCAATTAAGATATAGTAGAATATGAGAGAGTAAGAAAATAAAATAAATTATAAATAGAATAAGGATGATTTTACTTTTGAATATGTTCCCTTTGAGAAACTCCTTACAGAACATGGATGTAGCCTTCTGTTGAGACTAGAATCCCTTTGACATGGGGATATGGCTTGGGAATGGAAATTGGTCATAATTTAGGTGTGATACATGTATTGTAATGATATTGAAGATGAGGTTGTGAGGGTTGGTAGATATATGGGAGGAGAGGGGTTTTTTATTATATTCATTAGTTTATTGTTTTCGATCCAGACTATCGATAGTGTTGATTTATAATAAAAAATTCATTAAAGTTTGGATGATACTTTTTACCAATGATTGATTACATCATACATTACACAAAAAACACGTACTTAATCGATATTGTTAAATACTGTAAATTATTATATTTAACTATTCACCAAGAATCCATCTATTTTTGAAAAATAAAAAAATTGCATCCTAACTATTTTTCAACATATAGATTTAAATAATTAAATCAATTTTATGAATTCAAATCTTAATAAGATGGATTTAATTTTTCAATAATATCATCATTTATGTGAGACATATCTATTTTCATATTATAAACGATTTTATGAAACATTGAAAAATTAATTATGGTCCCTTATAATTAACTTATATATTTATTAAATAAAAATATTAATTTATAAAAAAATTATGGAAAATAATATTATTTTAAATCCATATAATAAATATAAATGTATTAATAAACATCTATATTTTAAAAAATATCAAAGCATCGTTTTTCAATTTTTTGAACATTTATATGCTTATACTATGATAAAATTATATCATATTTTTATTTATATGATGAATAAAATTTATTTATACATTCATAGGTGAGGTTTCTATTCTATTGGACAGGTTACTATTCCTAATAGTAATATTAATATTCCAACGGTCAATTTACAATTCCATCAGTATAGGTTCCTTAATTTTTATAATTACAACATATTTCATTATTAATTAATGAAAATGATGTATTTATTAGGTTATCTATGTGATTTATGGTTTCTATACACTATGAAGTAATTATAAGATGTGATCCTATGGGTCAGCACCGAGTGATCTATTGTGGGTCAGCACCGAGTGATCCTGTGTTGGTCATCTCTGAAGGATCCTGTGTGGGTCAGCACCTAGCGATCCTGTGTGGGTTAGCACTGAGCGATCCTGTGTGGGTTTTCCTCTTAAAAGAGTAATATGATTTAGTAGTTCCATATAATCATCTATACAACTGTACTGAAGTTATACCTAGTGTGAGATGAGTCTTTACCTGTGTGGTACATTCCATTGTGGTAATACCATGGTGGTATTTTTCTATGTCGTGTTCCAATGTGGTAGTTGCCTTCGTGGTATTTCTTCCTTTATAGAACAGTTTATCTTGGGGTTTTGGAGTTGGAATCCATGTTTTCCTCATGATTGAGATGGGTTTACATGATAACTTAGGTATATGTATTGGCCTATTCCTAAGAAGGGTTATCAGTGGTTTCCTTCCTTTTTGGTTTAACATTTGTGGATTTTTTGAGACCTAGAGGGTCTCGGGGTCCCTACTGAGTATCGTTATACTCACCTCTACACAGGCTATTCCCACACCTCATTGTGTTTAGTGCAGAAGATGGACAACGCTGACTAAATATGAGGGTACCAGGACTTGAGGTAGCTCAGAGGTGGATGTTAGACAAAGAGAATAGCAGAGACAAACGTTCTTGAGTTATACCTACCCTTCAGGTAGGATCCATGGTAGACAATCTAGGAGCTTCTTTTCACCTATCAGTTGTCTTGTACATTCCAGTTTTCCTTGTGCTTTCTAGTTGGGCTTGTATTCTGGCCCCTTTTGACTTGTTGTACTCACCCTATTTACAATTCAGTTTACTTTTTTTTATCTTGTTGTGTTCTTGGTTGGGTGTGTTACATGTTATAAAGGAAATACCTTCCCATTTTTAGGGAACACGCCTTCGGTGCTAGTCGCCACCCCCTGTCCTGTAGAACGCGGGCTTGGGGTAGTCACGACACGGGCCCTGGCGGACTGGTTGTGTCACCCATATGGTCTTGTACAATCAATGATTGGGTTACATTAAGAATATCAAGGCCATGTAATTAAAAAATAAGTATAAAATCATGTTTTTTGACTGGAAAATGTAAGTATTATATGTAGTTAATCTACCACAACTCAGTCGATAGATCGAGAACATTCTTGGTCATCATGAAATTAGTTCAAACCACAATTCTAGGGGATTTCCATTATTGGGATGAAAAAATTTAGGATGTGTGAGTTGTTTTGTTAGAAATAAAATACAAACATGAATATATAATTATTAATATTATTCCATGGGGTCAAATAGGTGTTAATGAATTATGCAAGCATCATGATAAAGGAATGTTTAGTGCACGATACAAGATTTTATGGGTGATGTTGTATGTCAATTATCCTCATCAGAATATATTATTAATTGAAGCATATAATAATTTAATTATTACTTTACTAAAAATATTTTATGAGGTGAATATATTAATATTTATATGTTGGGTATAGTGAGTTTATTGGGATGTCTTTTATTTGTATCAATAAGAAAATTATTTTTTGGATAGGTGATTTTTTGGGGAAAATACAGTTTTGAAATGAATATAAATATAGTGGATTGATGTTTAAAAAATTGGTTATATGAGAAATTAATACTTTATATTTATTGTTTTTTTAATGTTTTATAATTTTTTAAGATTTTTTAGGTTATGTAAACAATTGAAAATTTGTTAGAATTTAAATTTAAAAAATAGTTTTTGAGAAAATGAAACCAGCTTTTTTGAATGGGACTAGGATGGATGGTGATTTTGGAGATTTTAGTTTTTATTGAAAACTATGTATTCCAAGGTGTTTTTTAAAAACATTACTACTAATTATCATGTATGAAATGGTTTAATTTATTTTTTTAAATAACAAATTGGGACTTACTAAAACAATTGTGTTATATTGAGATTTTATGTATGTTCTAATAGTGACTCTGGTGCTTGAATTATTAATGGGAATAACAGTTGTTCTATTTTGTGACTTCCACATGTGATTTATGAATTTGGGATTTATTTGTTTAGATGGTGGTAAAAATAATATGATACCAGTGTAGATCAGGTTTCTGGGTTTTCAAATGTTGATCAAGAGTGACCTCGGTGCTTGGATCATGGGTTCGATAGGTATACCATGACTAGTTTAAGAGATTTGTTTTTTGAGGATAATTGTATAAATATTTTTTGAAATTGAGGAACATGATTTGAATTTTTATATGGTTATTGGATCCATTGATTTTTCGTTATGATATTGCAGCTTATACTACTCATTGTATGTTTTTAGTGGGTTATTACTACGGTAGGGAGCACTGTTAGATGGAATAGATAGTCAGTATAAAATTATTATGATTGGAATCACTATAATATTTGAATGAATTTTTTTTAAAAAATTTAGTATTTGGTTTGACAGTTTTCGTTGTGTCCCATAATGGTATTTTAAATAGAAACACTTTGTGTTAGATATCTGGTTTGAGCATGGTGGAAACTCATATTGTTACACATGGAAATGCATTGAACATGGATGGTCGATAATAGATTGTTCATTTTTTTGAGTGAAATATAATTATACCCTTTTATTATTGAGTATCATGTCTATTGGGGCTTTTATGAACCTTTTAATGAATGTGATGTGTTCATGGTATAACTAGTTTTCAAATTTTCAATAGAAAACATGATGCTAGTGAGTTATCATACCTAATTTGAATAACGATTAATCATTAGATGATGTCTATGTGTTGTAAAAAATATTAGGACAATGGTAGAATAATATAATAGTGTGTCCAATCATTCAATCATTAGTGATGGAATGTGGAGAATAACAGTACTAAGAGTTGATTGTGTATCTAACTATGGAAAAAAATAAGAGTTATGTTCAAACATTAGTATGGGTGTTAGGAATATCCAATGATAACCTAAATAAAACATGATTCATGGTCATTTGACTAACATGGATTGTCATATATGGGATGTACTATGGTGGGGAGGTTTTATAACCACACTACATAATAAGATATATAATACAATGAAAATTCACATTTTGTGTTTCTAATGAATATTTTATTACACGAATTTATTTTTTGATAAGAACTATGAGAGTTTTAGTATCCAAAATGGATATTTTTGTATAACAATTAAGGAATGAGGGAATCCTTAGAGGATTGGGGGAGATATGTTTGTTTTTGGGTGATTTTTCGTGGTTCTTTTTGTATTTTTCCTATGGAATTATACGTTCATGGTTAAGAAAAATCATATCACCAGACCATGTGAGTTTGTTTTTTAGGTGTATTAATCATGTTTTGCACACTTTTTTTGAAAAACCATGAAGAATTTGAAATTTTTTATTGAGTTATTACGCTTAGTTTCCACATAATTAAGAAATCTATAAGGATAAATCCTGTTATGGATATTTTCTTGAATAGTTACATCTTCATGGTTGCTGAGTAGTTCGAAAAGTATAGTGGCCAAACCATATTCCCAAAAGAAATTCCTAATAGGGGAAATAAATCCTCTTTAATAATATAATTATTATCATAGACCACATTCAATATATCATAATATCATGTTGACCAAGGGCCACTTCCTATGTCTTCTCATTTTACCCCTATTATTTTTGGGGTATTTATTTTATCATTCCTTATTTTAAGGTTAGATATTCCACTTTCTCCCTCTAGTATTTGTCATTTTAATTCTTCATATTGATTCCCTTATTTACATTTTATAGAAATTCTCAATGAATCATGGTGGAAATCATCCATATTATCAAGGATTCTGTGTGTGACTTTTATAGGAAATCCCAAGATGATGTAATCAATTTGACAATCATCATTTTTCTTGTGGTATAATTATGAGTGGATTTTTTTAGGATTTTAAATAAATTGCATTAATTTAATTATTTAATTATTTTTATGTGATATTTATTTCCCCATATTGTTGTTGAGAGTGTATTTTGGACCTTCCAAATGTGGTGGTAATAATTTTTGTGTGATTAGTGTTCCTAGTTAGTCATCCAATAATTATAACTAATTGTTTTAATTTGGTTAATCAATTATAAAATGTGTAATTAATTTAATTGAACATTTAACTGTAAAATTGTATAATTAATTATTTTTTGATTTCATGGAATCAGATCGTTACATAGAAGTGGAGGTGGTCCTTGGATGGTCATGGGAGGTGATGGTATGACTGTGAATTAAAGAGAAAAATGATTTTTATTGATGTTTGAGTCATCGGAAATTATAATTCTCTTTATCAATTAGTGATTATATTTTCATGTTCTATCATTACACTGTATTATACAAATTTTATAGCTATATAATATTTCCCCATAATGTGGTATGGTCTTTCAAATACCTAAAATTAAATGTGGACCACTTATCTTACTAAATGGTTTGACGGTGGAACATTGTTTGAAGAAGTTGCAGTGGACTACTTTATGGATTTTTTTTATGTTTGTGTTGTTTATTGGTTAATTGGATTTCATTTTTAAAATATCAATTTAAAAATGAATTTTGCTCAAGTAGGGTTTCAAATAGAAAAATATAATGTAGATAATGGGTATTAAAATATTATTTCTAAATAAATGTGGGGTTTCAAATGATTTTTTTGATGAATTTTTGGAATAAGGGCCTTGAAAGTGTATTGTGGAATGTTACCCCATTTGTGTTGTTTTAAATAGGAGTTTTGATTGTGTTTTCAAAGAAAATACATAGGGGTGATTGATCTAGTTTTGGTCCTTATGACCTCTTAAGGGTGATGCCATATTTTCCAATCTGTCGGTTCTTATATATGTTTCATTTATTGTTTTTTCCTTGTTTAATAATTGTTGCATGATGATTCATGTTATTCATGTTGGATAATGAGAGTAAATTTTGTTATCAAAGTGTATTGTTAGACCCAAGAGATAGGATATACTCCATTATATGATAGATATGGGTCTAAATAACATTGAAAAATATTGAGAGACTTTATGGCCGAAAAAAATTATTTTGATAAAGAGGTCGATACCTGATTTAGAAAACTATATAGGTTGACCTTGTAGTTTATTGACCATAGGGACCCTTTGTTATTACCCTAATAGTATGTTCAACCTAGGGAGGGTGAGTGTGAGATAATCTTATTGATGATTATATGTGTTTCCTTCTTATCATATTATTGGTGAAATCCTAATATATATATAATAGTAATGATAACTCATTCCCTTGAGAGGGCTTACTTTGGTGTGTGAGATATGTTCTAAGAGATGGTCAACCATTGTGACACATGTTACATTGACATTATTAACAAAGGATTCCCTAACAAACAATATATATACAAACACATGGAATACCTTGGACCAATTCCTTAGATCCAACCATTATGGATGATATTAATTTGAAATTTGCTGGGAAATACTCCATAGATTCAATATGATTATGAGTTTCGAATTCATTTGGGGAAATCCCCATTGTATTCACTATAATGATTGTTTTGGAATTAAATGGGGAGGTCCCCAATGGATTCATTGTGAATACATGTTTTGAATTATTGTGACACACTACTTGGATTCATATGTGTTGCTATTGGATTACTATGAATTTCTTATAGGACCTTGGAATTGTTCCTAATACTAATGGAGTTCCTAGTACCGGATTTTATGAATTGTATAAGGGCCTCATAATAGTTAACATGGTATGTAAAATATATCAAAGGCATTCTAAAACTAGAAGAACCACGTATAGTTTAGGTTCACGGTACATTGGTAAGAACCATTGGACCAGATATATGTATTTTTTGTGACTTGGTTTTTTTACGGGTGTTTCAATTACCAATTTTTTCATGTAACTCTTATATAACCCTTTCATTCACATCAACATGATCATAGAAACACTAAGTAATGTGGAGTAATTAATTAATATTACTTTATCATTGAACACAAACCTTATCCACATACATAGAATGTGATTTTATGTACATGCATTATTATTTTTTTTCTCTAAGGGAATATGTACTGCTTATATCTAGACACATGAGAATGGTGTAATAGGTCATGGAGGATTAGTTTTTAGTTGGTTAGATAAAGTGAGTTTATCGAAAAGTAATTTTTTTATTATAATTCACTATGTACTAGAAACTATACAATTTTAAATAGATCATTCTATGTCATCTTCTACTAATATATGATGTATTATTGTATAATGTAAATAGACTAACTAATTTGTGTTCAAGAATATGGGTCTCAATTTGGATCCATGTCCAAGGGTTTTTAGAATTTCCATTATATCGATGGGTTATGCCTAATTATTCATAAATCTTTCCATGACCCTCTTGCCTATATTAAATGGAATAATCCACCCATGATTATACCAGAACCTCACTATCAGGAAGTATGTATGAGAATATGGAGAGACATTTTGAATAATATATAGTGTCCCCATTCTATTATTATTTTAGAGATCCAATTTAGGGAATTAAATTTTCTACTAAATGTATCATTGTAAAATTTTTCCTTATTTTTCTTCCATTTTTTGGTTTTACTACATTTTTATCTTCCATTAAACACACTTTCACATGAATTATCATTCCACATTTCCACCATACTTCAAACACATTTTATAATATTCTTAATTTTTTCTAAATTCCCATGTAACTATATACTTTTGGTTCAGCCTTCTTTACAACCACATTTGTTTTAAGTAAGTTTATAACTAAATAATTTTTATCACGTCAATGATCATGCTATAATTTGGCCAAAATTTTCGTCCCTCTATATAATTTATAGATTCATTTTATATTTTTATGATTTATTTTTAGTATAAAACAAATATATCATTTCTATTTTGGATCTTATAACGATTCCTCCACCTCACACAATAGGGAACGTATCATAATGAACTAGTATAAACTCTTGAGATCTATGAACCTCTTTATCGCATATATAAAAAATTAAATGATTCAAATTAGTTTTTTATTTGAAGATTAGATGAATTAATAGTCAAAGAATGATTTACCAATTATTTTGTCCCAATATTCTTATTAAAACATTTATTTTCATAATTTTTTTCAGTGGTACAGAAATACTAAAATATAAATTCTTGGATTTATATCCAATCACCCCACATCACCTATAAAATCCATGAAACATCAGTCTTACATATTAATGGTAATTCTATCAGGAAAAATGTTATTTATCCAATGTTATAATACATGCCTAACTTTTCCTTGGGTGAATCAGTGTTCTTATAAAATTTCAAATTACATTTTATGTGGAAGAGTTTCTCGTATATTTTTTATTATCCCAAACAAGTCCATATTTTATGTCATGAATATCACATTTATAAATAAAATATTAACATTTAATCTTATTAAGAAAATATTTTACATCTCGATTGGGACTCTCCATTTCACCATCATGAGATGCCTTAGCATCAACATCATCTTACTTTTTTATGTATCCACTTATTTGATTAAACTCATTTTGGTTTCCAATACATAGTGATAGTTTCATAGAAAAATCTTCGTTTTTCAGACTATTTTATCCTCATGTTCCCTCATAATATTTTCATACATATGAAAATTATCTTTATATTTATTAATATCATTGATTTTTTCTACTTATTTCTGGAGTTAATCATAGTTTTCATCATCCATCTTATCATTATCTTTTATCATCTTCATATTTTCATTTTAAAGATTTGTGTTCGACTGAAGAAAATATTTAAAATAATCATTAATCTTGTATTGAAAATATTTTCTTTATTCATTATCATAATTGGATTGTGTGTCGTTAAATTTTTCATCATGATCTGTAAAATTATCTTCATCTTCTTATTAACTCTATGATAATGAGTAAATATACACATAGTTTCTCATCAAATTTTCTAATTTTCTATAAGAGTAATTAATTATCTTACACCGTTTCTACTATATACGATTCTCTGTTATCATATGATCTTGATATATGAACCATTATCAATGGAATATTTAGGGAAAAATTTCTAATATGAATATATTTTTGTCTCTTCAATGGTTTCACTCACATTCCTCTTTTATTTCCCTATATCAAATTAATTGATATACGGTAAATAAATTTATTGATATTTTCATCCTCTTCCACATTATTAGTATCTATTAATTTTTATTCCTCATTAATATTGACATTCAGATTTATAAAAGCATATGAGTCTATATCATCATTCCATTTCGTCTTGAATGATGTAAATTATAAATGGTAATATTATATTGTTCATCGAAAGAAATCGCTTCACTTTATTTTAATGCTAAAACTTTAGGATCAAACCTTTCTAGAATGTTTTTGCATCACCATTTTATTAATAGTAGAATCATTAAATTTTATATTAATTCTCAAGATATTAATGACTATCTCATCATCACTCAAAAATATTTCATCAATATTTTCACCATCAACCATTTAAATGTCCCCAAATATTCTTCATTAATGTTATAATACGTCCTCATTAACATTTTCATATCCCTCATTATTACTAATCAGATTCTAAAAAAATAAATTAGCTAATTGAACCCCAATAAAAATTATTTAAACATTTTTTAAATGATAAATCAAAATGGATTTTTTGATTTTGAAATAAATTAAAATATTTATCTTATTCTAAAGACTCATAGAAGCATACTTATGAATGGGTGAAAATCACATTATTTTTTTTAACATACATATAGTCTATCTGATTAAATCTTGGGAAATATATGATTCCTTAAAATTTGATTTATCACACCATCTAATGTCATAGAATCCAAAATATTTAATAATTTTTCATTTTAAATACTCTTCGGCTCTCAAATCAAAAAAATGGGATCTATGTCATCTTTTGTTCAATTGGTAGAACATAGACTAGGTAAGATGACTGAGGGTGAATCGGAGGTCTATTTTTGTAAATAATTATTGTTAATTAAAAATATATAATAATATAAAATATTTATTTACTCAATATTGTGTGTCCTATCCTCACCCTATAAGTGTTGTAAATAATGGTAACAAAAAAAGAGGTTTATAATGATATTACATGAAAGCATACTCTTTTCCATGATCGGTTAGATTCCAAAATCATTTATTTGTTATTATAAAACCATGTGGTTATTTAAAGGGTCTCCAATATAACATAAAAATCGAGTCACACTATGATCTTGTTCTAGAGTTTCACTATAATACTAAAGATTCCCACAAACTGCTACGATGATTATAAAATTAAAAAAAGAATGATCCCTTTCTTCTTCTAGTTTTTTAAACATCACTTCAAATAGATCCTCCTCCTAAATCCGCATTGATTTAATATTCATTTTTTACTTATATCATCAATAAATTCATCTTTTAATGATCACGATTATGTTTGTTGATATATATTCAACATTTGGATTCATCCATAACACCTCAAATGGTTGTGTATATCACGTCTCCACCTTTGAAAAAATTTCACGGCCTTAGTCTATCGGGGCTTATAAATGTTTTTTTATTTCTCATACTTATCTTATACAATAGTTTTATTTTCAATAGAGTTAAAAATGTATTTAACAGGTGATATCTGACAACTTTTTTACATTATTCTCTAACACTTTTATATTAATAAGACATTGAATATTGATGAAATAATTTTAATAGAAATACTTGTGCAATAGGCATCACTATAATCAACATCTCTAAGTATTTATCCATATTTTTTTTATAATTTTTAATATTTTAAATATTATCATATTTCTATAATTCATTTGACAAATAATCTTCAGGTTTTAATTCCATTCAAATCTCCCAAAATTATCAATATAAGATTCCATTAAAATGATTAAAAATTTCAAATCATGTAAAACCCACTGAATATTATTCCATGTATTCTTGGACCCATGTACCTGCATGATATGCCCCTTTCCTTCACTGAATATACCACGATGTACAGATTATTCCGTAGACTGTTCTTCAATATCATCAGCATGAATCAATATTTTTCTTAATTAATTTTCTGATTATTCTAATGAACATAAGTTTATGTATCATCTAAATTTAAAATAACTGAATATATAATATTTCAAATCACTAAAAATATTAAATTCTAAAACAAATACTGTATATAATTATCATAATGATATTTTTGAAAAAAAAAATCCTAAGTCTATTGTAATATTTAAATAACTATAGATTAATCCTTACAATAATTCCAAAATTATTCCTATAACGACACTAAAATGAACCATATAAACATTTTAGAAATCATCCTTATAATGTTCGGATCATCCTTAAACAAACACATTTATTTTTTAAAACTTCCAACACATAGCCAAAAATAATTCATTCACAGGTAATGGGAATATACTTAAAAACTCACAAGATCACCAAATGATGCGGGGTGATATTTAAAAACGTTCTCTTCATTTTTTATTTTCTTAGTAAATCATTCTAGAAATCATTCATATCATCACAAGTAAACTCGGGGACACAAATAATAACTAAAATAATCTAAAAAATTTCTAAAAAGTATATTTCTCTTTTTTAAATGACATTCAAGCTTCACTCTTCATGGATATTTTCTCTAACAACAATATGGATATTTAGTTCATTAATTGAAGCTATAATATCTCAATAATAGAGATTCTTGAAACATCACATGAACACAATTAAATCTATTTCTACTTATTAATCATCGGTGCATGTCATTGACATGAGGATCACCACAAATAATCATCACATATATAGGATACAATATTAATCCTATAATTCTCTAATTTTTAAGTACTAGCCACAACATCTTATTCTATTTATGATTGATATAGCTAATTTTTATTCAACCTATATTTATTTCAAGGAAATAATATTGAAAAATATGTATCCTAAAAATCAATTTTGTGATATATATGAAATCAGAAAACTCATATGGGATATCATTCATTCATCAATGAGTGGGTATTCCTTTAATTGTTATCTTACAAAAATATTATTAACAATAATAAATGATATATGATTTTTCTATAATAAGTGATTAAAATATATAATTTTGAGGCCACAAATTTGAGACATTTTTCAATGAAAATGGATATCCATAGAAATTTTCTAGACCGATAACATTATAGTGGAATGGGGTAATAGAGGAATAGTTATTCATGAAGTTTATAAAACAATGATAAATGTTTACAATCTTATTATGTATGTTTTGGCATAAGATTTTATCATGTAATTCTTGGAAATGAATATAATCCATTTAAGGACTAACCATGACATGTATTTATATTTATTTTGGGAAGTGAACATCCTATGATATGTTAATTTAGATTTCTTGAATATTACCTTTCTATCCATAACACTAAGTAGAGTCTTTTTTTGTTTCATAATACATAAAATTTAAATGTATTCATTTGATACTTTACTAATTATAACAAATATATAGTTTCCCCCAAAATTAATGTGACTAGAAGAAAATTTGTACTTATTATTTATGATGAAAAAATTCTTTTAATCAGATATTTTCATTGGTATATATTAATGATAACATGGGAGATGTGTTTTTTAATGATTCTAAACGTTTTTAATGTTTTATTAATGAATAATATGTTGTAGTTGTGGAGGATCCTTACACATCCTCAGTAAGAGAAAATAAAATACATAAATATCACCAATTATTAATATTATGGAGAATATAAATAATATATTCATGGTATAATCATTTTGATTAATATTTATGATCATACATATTTCATTATATAATTAGAATGTTATAACATTTTAAAAATACGATATGTTCCCAACTTTACCATATTAATAAAGTATAATTTAAATATAGTTATAAAAATTATATACAGAAATCAGTTAACCATATAAATGATTGTAATGATACGGGTGGAAATAGACATTTAATGATAATTAATATGGGTCTAGATAGATTTTTTGAAATAAGGATTTATATTTTAATAAATGTTTTAAAAAATATATTATGACTATACCCATTTCTAGACTAGAATAAATTCAAATATGATCGGATTGTATATATATATTAGGATATTTCATATCATATGGATAAAAGGAGTTAATTCTTTGCTGGATTCATTTTTTAGAATATATTTGTAAATTATCTATAAGAATTTGATAATGAATGTAGGACTCATATGGTGATTAGAATTTAAAATTATATATGTGGTTTAGATAAATCCTCATGGGAATGGCATGATATATTATCACTATTCGTATTATATAATAAATATATGATTAATTTTTATAAACCTATATTTTTAATTTTTTTCCTTTGGATAATATATTTTATAGATATAAATATAAAATACAATCATTGAATATTTAGGTTAATAATTTTGAAATAAATTACAAATATTAATCTCCAGTTATCTTTAGATAAGATACCTCGGTAAAAACAATTTCATTACATGGATTTTTAATTTTCAAATGGAGATGGAATATTTGTAATTATTTTTAATTAATCAAACTTGTTGGAGAAGGGATTCATTTTAGGATAAATAAAAATCATGAATACACCAATGATTGTAAGTTATATATTGGATGATGGTTATGGAGGAAGGTATATTGATGGAAAATCATATGGTATAATCATTATAAGTTTCTTATTGTTATTATCATAATGAAAAAACATAATTATCTACATGTGTATGAGTGAAATATTTCATGAGAACATGAAGTAATAAAACATGATTATAGTAATGAGAATCAGCATATATATAAAATGGTTACTGAATATTGTATCTTTTTTCTTGAAATACATATTTTATGATTATAATATTAAATAATATTTGTTTTGATGGATTTCATGTTGATAAAAACATTACTACTATCTCATACATTATCAGAATATTTTGTGTTTGTTAGAGTTGTAAGAACAAACATCAGGTTTCACTATCGATATCTAATATAGCATATAAAATGCATCTCATATTAAATAATAAAATTTCTATCATTTTAAATCCAATAATCAATAAAATATCCTAAAAATCTATGAAGCCAATGTCTTTTGGAAATAAACCCCATTATACATCAATGTAAATTAAAGAACATCCTATTTTATTTTTGTATTTATATTAATCTCATGTATTTCATAATTATTCTACCAATGCATGCATATATTTGAGATATAAATAATATAAAATGAATAGATATAAAACTATGTAATGTAACAAACAATATAAGAATTTAATGGAAATAACATGAGGTTCAATACTCATAGCATGAAATATAAAAAATGAAGGATTATAAATAAACACATCAAAATATGGATCCAGAGAAAATTTATCATAGGAATATACAAGTCATGTGAGGCATTAATTAAAAAAATTAATAAATTACATTTTATCATGTTTATCAGAAATGTGACACTTTTATAACAATATGACATAGTATACATGACTTAATACTCATACACCATATATAGTATCTAATGAAAGATAAGGTTTAACCAATTTTTTTAAAAAATATAATTTAAAAAATCACAACATTATATATCATTCATATTTCAATTAAATATAAAATAATCCAAGTTGAAAAAAAATGAGAAAAATTTATTTAATGGAAATAATATAATTACTAATGTTAGTATGTATAATGAAATGATATATCATAATGGATCATTCTCCATGATGGGATGGGGGAATATTTATTACATATAAATTAATAAAAAGTTATTGATTAAGAAGAAATTCTTATGTGAAGGAAAAACATATATCGACCCTCACTTTTCAAATGTAGATGTTACATAAATTTTTCATAATAAATAAAACATTATAAAAGAGAGTACCAAAGACCATATTGGTGTGTTGTCTTTGAGTCACGGAAGCATAAAAAATATAACATAAGTGAGAAACATAATATACTAACAGGTTCTTATTGACTAGAAAACATCTTACAAACCTAATAATTATATATATATTCATAACCAGGGGATGGTAACATAGAAATGAGTGACCTCATTTTCTCAGTAAGGCTAAAAAATGTAGATATATAAGCATAATTGTAATGCCCCAGTACCGAGATCCACACAGAGGTGCCCTATACCTGGTTGGTCACATGTCCTCAATCGCATTTCCCCAAACACTAGAGGTTTTCACCTAGAAGCAAGGGTCGTTGGTGCGATAGTGGGGAAACTATGCTCTCATTAGCAGAGTATCATAGTTGAAATAAGCATATGACAATAGCAGAAATAGTAAAACATGCAATTAGTAACAGATGAAGTAATAAACAACATGATCATGCATATAAAAATGATGCATGATACATATGTCTAGGAAATTAGTCAAACAAGTCACAATGCTCAAATATAGTACTAAACCATATTACAAAAGAAAATAAAGTAAATAGCTCAACAAAATTGAAATCCTTAGCTTAGTATCATGCTCCCCATCTCCACAGCAATCTAGTAATTGAAGTAGAAGGGCGCTTACCCTAATCAAGACCAGCAACAATATGACATGTTTGGGTCCAAATGCATTAACCAAACATGGTGTGAGATGAATCCCAGTAAGAAACCACCCAAATATCTATTCCTAAAAATTGGTGATTATATATGGTAGGCAATATGAAAAATTAAGAAATAAACAAGGAGGTTCTCAAAGTAAATAATCCGGCGATTTCAATTACATCCATTTCCATTTGTTAGTAATGTAACCAAATATAAAAAGTTACCCTCTAGTAAGTAATCACAACCTAACCCTTCCGGTTCAACCAATTAAAACAAAAGCAACCCTCTAAGAAAGTACTCACAGTCTAACCCCTCTGCTAAAGCTTTAGCAAAGACACTGTGAGGAAACACTCGCCATCAATTCCCCATGTGGACTCGTATCGGTATTTATAGACACTCTAAGGAATCCCTCAACATCCAATTCCCCCTTTGGTCTCATAACGAAGAAACTACAGACACTCTGAGGGAGCACAAAGACCATCCCCTCTATATTCTTTAAACATTAAAGTAAACAGACTCTCAGGAAAATCCTTCAGCATCCATTATCCCAATGGGATACTACACTAGGTTCCCACATCCCATTGTAAATCAAACGTGCACAAACGATATGTTGCATCCAAAGTAAACATAAAGTACAAATTTTCTAAAAAATATACGATATCTCACAGCATGTCAGATAAATTCACTCCATCCAAACAATACTAGGCATGGAAAACTATGCATCCAAACATGAGAAGCTAGAACAAATTTTAATTATCCAAAAAACATTGGTAACACATCCATAGTGAGGTAAATAAGCATATTTATAATCATAAATCCACTACTCAAGAACACAAGTCAGAGCAGGAAATAACAGGGATAAAAACCATAAACAAATAATACCCTGAACAAGTGTATTGGGCACTTTTTCACATATAACTTAATTATTAACTATGGAAAGGCACATACCACCTACCCCAGCATTATACGATCGATATAGCTGAATCCCATTATTTGATTCGACCTAGAACACCGTAGATCTAAAAAACATCTAAAATGTTCAACTGAGGATATCTCACAAGAGAAGAGGAATCAGGAAACGGGGCTCTAGAAGAAGGAAGATCTTACTGTAGCAATTCTGATGCAATCAATGACAATCGATTTGGGGAATGGATGGAATGTCAGGGGTTTAGAAATGAATCACACCGTACAGACACATCTGGAAATGACATGTTGAGACAGAGGATGTTCTATCGATTAGACGTGACCAAGGTCCATTTAATGATAAAAAATAAAGTACACGATGTGTTTTTTAAAATTATACAGCTTGTACTTACCTTAACTGAGCCCCTCTTTTAGCAGCCTCTAGGTCACCCTATACGGCAATGTACTAGGCCGTTACAGTGCTATTATATGGTCACCCCCAGTAAACAGGTACACGATACGTACTTATAAATACATGGAGTGAACTCTTGAAATATCTATAATTTCTTATTATTTTTCTCAAAAACCACATGAGAAGAAAGATATAGCTAGAAAAAAATCCAGGTTCATACAATAATTATGAGCATAAGGGTATCAGAACATGATCATGAAAATGTAAGATCTTTCCCAGTAAATAAAAGATCATATAAATGAATCATGGAATAAATATTGGAAGTTAATTAGACATTAATCCTAAAAAACATATTACATAAGACATTAAGGCACAACATTGGAAAAATACATGGAATTGTAGTAGACCCATAATCGTATAAAATTAATTATATATCAGTCATTGAAATGAATCCAAGACCATCGTAGTAGTATGGGTTCACTATCCATACAATCTTGGAGTTCATGGTTCACTCCCATTTTAATCCTAGAAGTATGATTTCAATCCCCATACAATCATGGTTATCATGTTTCACTACCATTTCCATCTTAGTTGAAAAGGTTATCTCCCAACATCATATTAGTAGTATGAGTTCAATCCCAATACCAACTAGGTTGTCACTGATCACTCAAATGACCATATTAGTATTCAAGGTTCACTATCAAGACCATATTAGACTGTATCATGAGATATAAATCATTACCCAATTCATTAGAGGTATATATACGTCACACCCATATGATAATGAAATCATACATACATCTTCTACAAAATCATAAATAGTCATATCATAACCCATGAAATGAAATGGGTTTAATAAATATGTAATCATATCATAAATAGGGAAAAATATACATGTTTCATAATCATTTCACCAAAATAATAATCTATAAAAAGGCGAGGGATTCAAAATCATATTACCAATGAAATAAAAATGTGTTTCATAAACATTATTCCACCAAACAATAAACCCTTTAGAAGAATAATATTAATAGAAAAAATGGAACATTTATACATAAACGAATTCATAATACCAATGGATGTAATCTTATATCGGATCTAATTTTAAATAATTTTTTAAAATAATTTTTTATTATATTATGCTTTTTTCTGGGAAATGATTTTCAAAACATAAAACCTTATGAAAACCAGTTTTCCTAAAAACTTACAAAAGAATCTTGAAAAAGTATTACGAATAATTTCTTTGAAAATACTTTGAATACTTATAATTAAGTGTTGAAAACATTTTAAAACCATCTTCCTTAAAAATTATAAATGAATATGAATTATTTTGGAAAAATATTTATTTTAAAATAATTTGAAATTATAAAAAATTATTTAGAAAGAATATTGAAAACCATTTATTTAAAAATATATAAAAAACATAAAAAAGAAGCTTGAAAACATTTTGAAAACTATTTCTCTGAAATTTTTATGAAAACATATAAAATAAGGTTTAAAACATTTTGAAAACTTTTTTCATTGTAAAACACAAAAAAAATGAATTTCCAAAATATTTGGGAAACATTTTATTTAAATAAAGTAATCCTAAAAATTAATATTCAATGCACTTTCAGACATGATAGCGGGTTAATCCACACATGCCGTATATTCCATTTTAACCATAAAATGTTTAGAAATGTGCCTCAACTAGAAAATCAATAGAAGAGTAATTTATTTAATAAAAAAAGAATTTTAAAAATAATCCATGGGTGAAAAATTATTTTAATGAGTATAGTATTTTATTAGAATATATTTTTCAACCTTTTAAAATATATGGTTTTCTAGGGATATAGATGTAAAGTCATACGTTTTTTAAAACACATTCTTGATCATCATATTTACAAAAGAGTAGAAAAATGGTACCATTACATGGATATATAATGAATAAACAGAGTGTAAGAAAACTTATTATTGATATTGAGAAATTCATCCAGATATTTCCTCAATGAAAACATATTCATAGACAATCTCAAATAACGATGAGATTATTTTAATACACTCTAACCACATTTTAACTATAAATTATACTCCTTATATAAGAAAGTGTAAAATAAATAGAGGATAATAATATCATGAAAAGAATAATAATCATGATATAAAATTTTAATGCTAGTATATACAAATCATAGAAATATATAGGTACATAACATGGACTTTGTCTCATTGATGGAAAATTTAGATAAAATTAAATTACCGATTTGGTAACTTTTAAAACATAATCCCACAAGAAAAATACTAAAAAATAGATATATAAATTCAAATAAATTTATGTATATTATTCATGTAGTAATTTGTTTCCATTATATATACCACACAAAAAATTGATTGATTTACACTTCTTGTCTGTCACACAATAAAAATTGAGATGAAATTCCCTTTCTTATTATCTTGACTCTAATTGTACATGATCAAAACTCTTTTATAAAAATATAATTTTATTATATATCTATAACCTAAACATATTCTTATATACAATATTATATATTGTTTTATTATGACATTATATTACCGGCTTTTTAGAAATTCCCTGTTAATGTTATATTTTGGGTGATATTCATATTGCTTTTCCCATGTGTCTTAATTTTGTTTATTTGGACCCAATATATATATCATTGCCTAAAGAAAGTAAACGATGATTTAAATAAAATTAATATTCACTATATGTGTATTAAAATAATATATTGAATGAATAAGTTTGAAATGGAAGACAATGTTCGTTGAGATGCCAGGTCGTATGTACGCATGAACATTGTTTCCATATTATTTTCATATTGAATGAAATTAAGTAAATGACATATATTTGTATATATGTATATATATCATTATTATAGTTGTATTTTTATATCATATATATCATATAAGTTTATTAATCCCATCCATAATTCATTCCATGTATACTATGAATGAATCAAATCACTTTTTTGGAGGTGGTAGTCCACACATCCACAAACGTGTTATCATATTTACAAAAGATAGAATGTATAAATACATGAGTTATGAAAAAATTAAAAATGATCACTGAAAAAATAAATATAATATATATCAATAATAAAAAGTGTTTCAATCATAATTACCAACCATTAAAGGTGGTGAAGGAATAATGAATAAACATCGTTTTGTGAGGTGGTAGTTCACCGTACATATAAATTGTATGTTGTTATCTCGTTAGATGGAAGTGTGTCTATGTGTTAGTCGAAAAATTAGTATAACAAATCTCAGAATATTGATCATACTGGTGTTGTTTTATAATCATTAAATAAGGGGTGTTTAAGGAGTGGACAATGGAAATAAAACTAAAGAGGTTGAGGAATGATATAACATATTCATTGGGTTACTCCTTTTGGTTTACCACAAAGAGACTAAATGGGTGGATTTCATACACAAATGACGATTCAAGGTGAAAAGTTGTTATTATTTTAAGTTTATTGGGAGGATAATTTTCAATCCTATGTGGTTTGAGAGTTGTGAAGAAGTGGGAGGAGTAGAGGACATTTTATAGTTGAGGAGTGGCACTCTTATATATACCAAATGATATATAATAATGGGAGATCAAATATAAATAATGGTCCTCAGAAATGAAAATATAAGTGTTGAAATTTGTTAAATGTTTGAAAAAAATCTAAACCACACAAAAGTAACTTCATTTTTATAATTTTGTTCCTTAAAATCTATGTTCCTGATATTTTATCATTTTGGTTTTTATTAAAGTATCTCATATTCTAACACAAGAAATATTACCATTAACAGTAAATTAAGTTTATAAATATTAGAAAAAATATACCCAATAAATTATTATTATGATTTCTAATTCAAAAAATAAAAATACCCCGTGTTTTGAAAATTAATTTTAAAATTAGCTCATGTAATGTGCAAAAATACATCCTTAACTATGAAAGAGATAAAACAGTATTACAATCAATGATTTTTATTTTTTAATTATAAAATAGAAATTAATTTATAAATAGACCATGTTTTATATTAATTAACACATTAAAATAAAGTTGAATATGGTAGTATTTTTATTAATTTAATGTTATTTAATAAAATATCATTTATTATAAATAACAATAATCTTTATTTTGACATTATTTATTTTCTTAATTTAATGAACATAAAAATAATGTTGGAATCCGAAATTATTATGTTATTAAGTTTTGAAATTGATATATTCATCTATAAAACTAATAAATTACAATAATTCAACCAATTTACATCACTTTTAATATATATAGATTCATTTATTTTATTTATTTATTAACAAAATAATCCCTAAATTGGTGTTTCATGAGCATTTTAAGTAACTTAATAATCCCTAAAATTTATTTAAATGTTATTATGATAAAAATAACTCATTTGTTTAAATATTATCTTTATAAACGAAAATATGATATTTCTTCCAAATATCAATGTTTAATGAATGATATGTGTGAGAAAAGATCCCTTGAAACCTTTTCCTAACATAACTTATGATATAGGGAAAATTTGATGAATAATATCCAAATAAATCATAAAATTCAAACCATTAAAGGATATGGTCTAAATATTGGAATCCAATGGATTTCGCACAAGATTATAGTTCTTTTTGTTCCTTTAATATCAAGGTTTAACTCATAATTAACATAATTTAGACATAATCGCTATGATTAATTTTAATCTCTTTTAATGATCATTTTTATTCCAAAATAATAATTTAAACATATTAGAACACAAATATTAAAGAAATTACAACCTTCTAAGTCCATTTTTTAATTCTAAAATCATATAAGTGAGAAAATTATCTTTAACTCTACCGCTGAAAATGTGGAAAGAATGTGTGTTTTTAAAGGTAGAAACGCTCAATAGTTCAATAATTTTTTTTATAGAAAATTTAAATAATGAAATGATTCAAATGACATAAATTTGATTAATATATGTATAATTTATATATTTTGACTTTAAAATCAAATTAAAATATAATTTAACATTATTAATTATTTTAACAGGAAGGGATTTTTAACCAAAATACAATATTTTTATTTTTTAATTAAAAAACAAAACTCTTCACAAGAATACAAAAAATTTAACCTAATGTAACTTTTATATTATAAATTAAAAAATACAGTTTATTTTTCAAATAAAAAATTTTATAAACTTTTCAAAAATTTGTTTTAACATAGGGGTTCCATTAAATTGTATTAAAACTCGGTCTTGCTTATAATGAATTCTAAATCAGTGTTTCATTTAGAAAAACTTAATATAAGAGTTGTATGTAATTCACAATCTATTAACTTTTGAATATAATAAAATAAAAAATAATTTTGGTTATATATATATATTTATTTATATGAAATATTATATAATGTGTACCGTGAAATGAAAAGGATTAAATTTATTCCAAAAATCTTAATATCAAGGGTTGTTTCATTCTACTCCCCTTAAAATTAATTTCTTCCTTAAAATTCATTTTTATTATCAAATGTTTCATAATTTAAATTCCATTCTATAGAAACTGACATTTTAAAAATAAATAGTAAAACATTCTTTATAAAATTTGGAATTATAATGGTTGCTCAAAATAAATTATTTCCAACTTCCCACATTAGAGAACATTAGTGGGAGGTAAAAATGTGGGCATTGAATAAAATATAACCATCATGTTACGATGGAGAGTGATCGAGATCAATGTCAAGAGAAGTTTAACAATCACAAATCCCAAAAAAAATTTATGACTGAAGGGACCATCTAATTCATTGGATATTAAGGTAGTATGATTAAATTTTTGATTTTAGGAAAAAATTTCCTATATTTGAAAAAATTTCATTAAAAGATATATTTTCATGATCTCAGGACAATAATAGCCTTTGTTGTTCCTTACTACACATCACCTTTTTTTCTCAAAATTATGGTGAATTTTTAATTCTTAAAGGTCTAATTGATCATGAGATATGTGATATTCCACCCACTTGTAATCATTTATCATCAACACAACATTGTTAGAACATGTTATTAAATATGGATAAACCCTCATGTGGTGAGATAATACTTTAATATCAAAAATAGATTTCAAGGAATAAATTAATATTTCAATAAATTGGTAACCTTATAACCCTTATAAAAGAAGAAAATCCAAAACATTATATATAATTTCATGAAATAAACTTAGAAAATAACCCAAATATATCAAAAAAGAACTCTTGGTTTTCACATTCAATACATGTGAATACATAATCATAAATTCACATGATACAATGAAATTACCAGAAATAGTTTTATAAAAGATGAATGATTTCATACATCAATTATTTGTTGATAAATTATTTAAACCCATGAATTTCTAAACTTCATCCATGTTGAAATAGGATACTTTTAAACAAATAAACAATCTAATTTAGGGTAATTAGTGTAATATTGTTTACTTGATCCACATTAATCATTTGTTTGTCCATGATAAAAACAATTTTTTTCAACATCTTGATCACATTATAGTTTTCCATCCCTTAATCCCAATATCACTTTTATGAGAATTGATCAACATTAGACATATCTTATTCAATCATCAATGAAAAAATATTCTAAAAATACTAAAATAATTCATGATACATAATAATAAATCGTTAAATTCCAAAACATAATTACTTCATTCATCTAGGTTTATTCTAAAACCATTACATAGGATTCATCATTTTATTCCTTAATACCTATTTCTTATAATATAAAATAAGAATATTGTATTTACATTTATCAAACTCAATTTGATCATGATTAACAATAATACTATTAAACAACACATACCATTAATTTTTCATTTGTGGTATCATGATAATTAGCATAAAATATTACTTATACCACATATTTGATTCTCTTCATAAGCCTTCCACAAAAGACATAGATATTCATAATTCCCATAATTTACACATTTAAATAAAAAATCACTTGATAATACCAAAGGGAAGAAATAATTTACTTCCTTTTTGTTAACTAAACCATTCATTTTCCATTTTATGTTTCATAATTTGTTTCTTTCTTTTCCATATTTATGTCCTCTTAATGTTCTTCTAAGACAATAACATGGGGGATTCATTCCATACTCTGCACATATAAGAAACTAGATATTCTTTTGTCTTTGGTCTCCACTTCCCAAAATCTCAGTAAACTTATTCTTAATATTCTTTGGTGATTCTGAGGGATGGTTAATGTACACATTTTTAATCATATTCTGTGAAAACTGATTATGCATGATCACAACATTTTTTACTCATATGATCAACCAATTTGACTGCTCATTAGAAAATTTTCTATCACATTCAAAGTAAACCCAGTTCTATTTGGTTCTCTCAATCGACTAAAACAAAGAATGTATAGTATGAGAAAAACATATCAAGGTGAAAAATGAAATAATCATGGAAAGAATTACTTATAGGATTTCCAACTCATTAAACCTTATATAATCTATAACACCCATGGTCTATCATATATAACATAATATTAAATAGTTCATGATTGTTCATGAATATCATATCTATCAAAAAATAATACACCCTAAGAGTTTCATACTAGGTATACTGCAAGGATCGTTGTCGTGTACCAGGTTATGCCATGTCAGGTATGATGCACAATCTAAATATTTTTATCCCTAATAACATGTTTTCCAGATCCACATCCACTTGTAGTAACCATAGAGGGATTTATTTTTGGGAAACCACTCCCTCCATACTTCATTGAAATTCATGGACATTTTCTTATACTTATCCTCATCATTAATCTTATCTTTAGATATGTACCAAGTTATATCCTTAAAAATTTAGGTTGGGATGTCACTGATGTTTTCTCATTATAGTTTCCAACGGTTTATTAATCCTTCACTCTGGTACTAACTATAGAGACCCCACTTTTCATACATAAAAAATACATAATTTTTGAAGAATACTAATAACATTATACAAACCAACGACCATTGCATGTAGTAATTTTGTTTCTATAGAGACAGGTAAAAATAAAAGCTAGTACATTGGGGAGAAAAATTATCTCCCACTATGTTCATCTTGAATATAACCCTTCTTAGACACATAAAACATCTATATATATATCTTCATAACGTAGGGAAGGAAACATAAAAAGTGGTGATCTCAGATGGTCATTATGTGTAAAAACGGTGATATGTAAGCATACCAATGAGCATAAGGGAACGGGAACATGATCTGGAAATTAAAAGACCATACCCAACATATAAAATATTATATTCATTAATCACGAAATAAATATTATAAGATTACAATATTTGAATAATACGGAGATAATGAGCATAACCATATAAAGTATAACATAGGAATAATACATGGAATCGTTTTAGACACATAATCTTATAAAATCATATCTGTAGTAGTTAATTCATCACTACTTATACAATACTAGAAGTATGGGTTCAATCCTGATATCATCTTAGTAGTCATTTTTCACTCCCATGTCTCTCTTATTAGAATGTGTTAAATCCCAATTCCATGTCAGTTGTCATGGTTCACCCCTATGGATATCTTAAAAGACAAGGTTAAATCAGAATACCATATTCGTAGTACGAGTTCAATCCCCATACCATCATGGTAGACATGATTCAATCCCATGTCCATATTAGTAGTCAAGGTTCACTCCCAATTGAATCGTACTCCATCTCATGAGATATAAATCATTACCCAATTAATTGGAGGTAGATCTAGGTCTCACCCATCTGATAATGAAATTATAGAATCATATTCCCCAAAATCATAAACAGTCATATCATAAAACATGATATTAAATGTGTATGATAAATATGTAATCATATGATAACCAATAGAAAAAGTAAATTGTTTCATAATAATTTCATCAAAATTAGAACCCATGAAAAGAAGTGGGATTAAAAATAATAGAACTATTGAATGAGAAATGGGTTTAAAAAAAATCAATAAAAAAATAAACCATTCAGAAAATAATATTAATGGAACCACTATATCATTTATCTATAATGGAATGTGTAACAAAGACTGATTCCATATTAGATGATAAATAATTTTGAATGATATTTTATAAAAATTTTAAGAGGAAATTTTACTTTAATCATAATAATATATTTTAAAAAGATAAAACATTATGAAAAACATTTTCCTAGAAAACATATAAAAAACATGGAAATGATTTTAAGACCATTTCAATCAAAAATTCATTGAATTGTTATAAATAATGCTTGAAATCATTTTGAAAATACACATTTCATTAAAACTTATAAATTAAGCTTGTAAACAGTTTGAAAGCATTTTTATTGAAAATATTTTGAATAAATATAAATTAAACATAAAAACATTTATAAAAATAGTACATTTTAAAATATTTTGAAGACTTATAAAAAATCTTGAAAACATTTTGAATAAAATTTCATGTCAAATAAATTTAAAATATATAAAATTAGCTTGAAATCATTATGAAAAACTTTTTCCTTGAAAAAACATTAAGAAATGTATTTTTATAATATTAGGGGAAAAATCATTTAATAAAAAAATTTAATTATGTAAGGGGAGCTTCAAGAGAATATCAGACGTGACTGTGGGTTAATTTGTACATAATGAACATTACTTTTTCACCATAAAAATATTACAAAAGTACCTCGATTATAGAATGAAAAGAGGATTCATTTAAAAAACAGTTTTTAATGGAAATAAATTGGTAAAAATTTATTTAAAAATCATATGATAATAAAATAATATTTTTGGAATTGTTTTAAAATAAATGTTTTTGAAGGAACACATATTTACAACTGAATAGAGTGGTAAATCAACGCATTCTGGATCATGTTATGTACCATAGTGTAGAAAAAAGGAAATTTTACATGTATATAACATAAATAAACAGAGGGCATGAAAACTCATGATTATACTTGAGAACTGGATATAAAAATTTCTTAAATGGAAATATATGCATTAACAATATTGACAAAAGATAAGATTATTTCAATTAACTCTTACCACGTCGTATCATTGATTTATATTACCCATGTAAATAATAAACTTACATGGAGCATAAAATTTTAATGAAAATAATAACAATCCTGATAAAACATGACAATGGAATCATATTCACCTCATAGAAAAATATATGTGCATAACATTTCATGTGTCTCAAAGAAATGAAATTGAGATGAAATTGAATTACCGATTTGGTAACTTTTGATACATGAACCCCATGAGAGAAACATCATAAAATAGATATTTAATTACCCATAAATTTAATTTTAAGATACATAGAATTCAGTAATGGGTAGTATATATTCCATAGAAGAAGAAATTAGTGGTGTATAAGGCATGCAACTTGTGGAAGAAAATGTGAGATTAAAATCATTTTCCTTGTGTCTTGACTCACATCATACTTGTTCAAAACTCATATATATTAAATATACGTTTATTACATGTCAATATTGAAAAATATTTTTATAGTGGATACCATATATGGTTTCATAATGACTTTATATTACTGGCTTGTTAACAATTCCACGTTAAGGGTACGCATTGGGTAATATTCACTTTATTTTTAACATGTGTCTTAATTTGTTATATAGTTTGTCATTATACTTATATAATGACCTAAAAAATGTAAACCATTATAAAAATTTCATTAATAATCTGTATATGTGTTTTATAATAACTGATCGAATACCAATGTAAGAAATAAAGTACATTATTAATGGAGACGCTATGTCATACGAACGCATGAATGCTGTTTATATATTGTTTTCATATAGAAATATAGAAAGTAAATGGCATATATATATCTAAATATATATATAATTATTCCAAAAATAAATACTGTATAATATATATCATATAATTTCACTAAACCCATCCTTAATAGATTCCCTGTAAAGTGTGAATGAATCACATCACATTGTGGAGGCGGTAGTCCACACATCCACACATAATGTTATTATATCTATACATGATGTAAATTATAAAATTATGTGTTATCAAATATTTACATAAGTATAAATACATAGTAAATATAATATATTTCACATATAAATACTCTTTCTCTCATAATACCCAACCATGAAAGGTGTTGAAGAAAAAACGTGCAATCATCATTTCATTAGGTGATAGTTCACCATAAATATAAATTATATGATTATTTAACCATTATTTTGAAGTTTATATATGTGTTTGTCGAATCCTTAGTATAATAAAAATCCTAGTATATTGAGGATACTAGTATTTTTTGGAAAATAATTTAATATGGTGTACCACCCCATGTTTTTTATGATATATTGTTTTTTATATTTCTCAATGTCTTCTGTTGTATGCTACACCAAGATAATTTTTTGATACAAGAATCACCAGTTTAGCATGTGATATAGTCAACAAAACTCTTGGATTTTATTACAAACAATTTCATCTTCTTTTGATAGAATTCATTTCACATAATACCAACATCAGTAGAACTAATAAATATTACTATATTAACTTATAACCAATCTATTATAAAGGTGGATATGAAAAATATTATCTAAATTTCTAAAATATGATTTGTTGAGAAAATAATTATAAATGAAAATAATAACATTTTTAATAAAAGGACATGTTTTTCATAAAAAATATTTCAATACAAATAAGCATTCTTAAGAATTAATAAAAACACTATTGATAGATTTTATAAATAAAAAATATATTTTATATATCAAATCTATTCTTTAAAATTAATATTAAATATTTTTTAAACATGATATAATAACTAATTCAATTCTCTTGATAAATGAAGTATTTTATAAAAATATATAGTATTATAACCTATGGATGAGGAAACAATTTTAAATATTGTGTTATAATGTTTTAAATATTTAATTTAACAAAATAACCCTCTTATTCGTAATTATAATATTAAAATTTACTTTTGATTATTATTTTATATTTTCTATATATGTTTCATGTTTTGATGAATTGTAAATATATATTCTATTTTAATTGTAACCCTTTTTTTCATCAAAATATTTTATATGGTTAAATTATATTATTGAATGGTTTTAAAGTATAAATATATTAAATTTTTATCATTTAATATAATTTTGTCGTTAAAATTAATTTTACAAAGTATTAAATGTAGAAACAATTCATTCTTTTGCATTGTTTTATCTTTTATAACATGTTTTTCATTTTGACAATCGAATTAATGTAAATTAACTACTAAGACATCGTTGATTTGAATTTCCAAAAATAATTTATATATTTTTAATTAGTGGGTCCAAATTAGTTTTCGATATTTACTTTAATTTTTGGCCATTATCAAAAGTAACTTCCGTGATTTTAATTAATACGGTAAAAATGTATATCATGAAATTATTGGTAAATATAATATTATAAAATTAAAATAACACTTTTTTAAAATAATTGGACGAGTTATTTTAGGCCAAAATTATCCTTGGGTCGAAATGTGACCCTTTGTACACCACTTGTATTAGATTAGGACATTTAATATATTTTATTTAACGAAAACTTTAATATGACTTCATCAAATTTTGTTAAATTTTAAAATTTTAAAATAACATTCTATATAAGATAAATTTATCTATTAATACTCATATTAATGTTGAATTGTATATATTTATCATGGTCATTTTTTTTTAATTTTTATTAAATAAATAATTACATTAAATTATTAAATGTTGATAGTGCAGAATTATTTAATTGATGAAAAATCAAAAAAATAATGTTTGTTAGAATTATAATAACCATTAAAAGACCAAAATACTTGACAAAATAATATTGGTCAAGTATATTGAAAACATAATCAGCCATCGGTTGAGTTATTGACCATTTAGATCCATATGAATATTATTATGACACTTATAATATTTTATTTGAAGTGATGTTAAACATGTCACATTTAAGTTTTAATAAATATAAAAATTTTAATATTGGATTTACAAGAGATACTTTCATCTATATGTATTGTTATTAAATCCATAGGATTTATCTCCATCATAGTATTTTATGGTTAATTGTTACCAAAACATATGTATACTAAATAATTACAAAAAACTGATGTAGTAATTATTTTATTAATAGAAATATCAAATTAATGTTATTAAAAATATTAAAATAAATATAATTTGGGATGATTCATATATCACATGAATTTTATAGATTACGTTGAACCCATAAGGATAAAATAAAATATTTTTTTAAAGTTAAAATCTTATCATGATATTTTTAACAATCCAATAAATTAAAAGTGTCAAAATTGAATCTGTTGATATTTTATCAAAATAATGTTATATTAAATTATTTAAAAATCATAAAAATTTATTAGGAAAATATACTAATAATTATATGGTGGAATGTATTATATTTTATTCATTTTTAGTCTAATTGACATCAAATAGGGGAATATTTTACCCTTTTAATATGGAAATATTTGATACCATGGTTAAAAAATAAATTGAATAACCAAGTGTTAATTAAAAGGAAAAGTTTTAAATTGAATGAAAAAAATGTCTAACATTTATTTTTGATTATATTAAAAACTTTTCTCATATAATCATAGAAACTATGGCATTGTTCTGGTTTTTGGATGGGTTTTTCATTTTTTATATATTGATATTTTTGGACATTCCAAAGGTACCCCAACCTCAAATATAAAAGGGAACCTCCTCCCATATTTCTTCACTTCACTTTAACCATTCATGATCTGTCATCCCCTACCCATTCCCCTTATCATCTATATTAGTGATATTATAGAGGTGTCATGACCTGTCCCCCAAGGCTCGTGCTGTGAATACCCCAATCCCACCTTCTATAGGCCAGGGGATAGGGAGTAGCCCCATAAAGACATATCCCTAAAACTGGAAGCCATTGTGATTAAACCTATATAACCAAACAGTGTAGAACATAATAAGAAGAAACCATAATGTAAATTGTTTTAGTTAAAGTGTGTTGAATGTAATGGGGGCTAGAATACTAGTTCCAACAGGAAAGGTACAAGTACTCCGGAAAAGTACAATACAACGGAAAAAAGGGAAACAACTCATGATTCATCCACTGAGGATATTTCTTGAAGGGTACATAATGGTCGCCTCCTCAGCACTCTACGTATGCCCGTCTCCTCCATGTACCGCATAGTCTTGGATCCCTCAAACCTCAACCCAGCAGCTCATTGTCTACACAAGACACAACAATGGAAGGGCGAAGCCCGTGGAAGGGTTAGTATTAAAATACATAGTAGGAACCCCGATACCCCCAATGGTCTCATAGAATTCCACAAAGGAGATCCAAATAGTATGATCAAAATCACAAAGCACAAAGCAATAGACACAAATCAAAAAGTGTCTTAGCACAAACCATGTTTTCAGTGATGTATAGATGTACAAATTATTAGTCGCGAAGCATGATCATATTATTTCTTCAAGAGGCACTGCTTTTAACCATATGGAGTCTGACCCACACAAGATCAATAGTTACTAACCCCTGCAATGATCCACACGGGATCTGACCAGCCCAAAGTCGATAGGTAACCAACCCCTGCTAATCCATAGAGGATCTGACCCACATAGGATCGGTATGCGCTGACCTACACAGGATCACTGAGCGCTAACCCCCAGAGGATTGGTATGTGTTGACCAACATAGGATTGCTGAACGCTTACCCACACAGGATCTATCCCACATTAGATCGGTATGCACTGAACCACACAAGATCATTGAGCGCTGACCTCCATATGATCTATCTCCAACCTCCGCCTCACAGCCAGCCACTAGATTCCTCGCACCTGGTGCACTCGAGTTCTATAAAATCTGCCCTCGAGATATCATTCATGCATCGACTTCCAAAATGCTCCACAAAGTTGTAACTCAAAGAACCAACAACTCGTAAGGGTTCAAATGTGACAGATGCTGCGTCAAACGGACGCCTGGTCTGTCAGTTATAAGAATTTTAGTTCCGAGGGCTTGGCTGCATTCAGGTTAGATCAAACCCAGTCATACTCCAACTATCTCGAAAACTCAAGAGGAGTATACCAAAAAGGAACGTCTTGATCCAAGGATCCCAACTCCATAGACGGTTCGTGGAAAGGACGCTTGGTTCCCATGATATAGCACTTTAATTTTTTATGGGCACGGTTGGCCCTTGTTCTGTATGACCTAGTATGATTGACCTCTTCTGGGTAGGTCGCGGCTGCTCGGCCTGCTGGGCCAAGGTATGGCCTAGCCCGCAGGGGGATGACCAGCTTTGAAAAGGGGCGTCCCACAAAGGGTGGCCTGCAAGGGGGCAGCCTATCCCGTGTAGGTCGCGACCCACAAATGGGCGGGCCAACCTGCGTAGGGCGCGACCTGGCCTGCGTAGGGTAAGAACCACAAGGGGACAGCCCACTGGGTAGATGGCCTACTGGGCAGTGCCCCAGCCATGTGAGGCTTGACCTGCATCGTGGTCTACCCTATCTTCCACTAGGGGAGCGACCCCAGGTTTTCTCGAATGGCTGAAGGCTGTTCTATCAACTTCACAGCGGCGGCGCCACATGGATCTGCCAGGTGTCCCGTGGGACCCACTGGAGTGGGTCCTTCCTATTCTATCGTGGCCGGCCAGTGTGTTGGTCGACTTCTCCAGCAGCGCGCAACGGTGCATCGCTCCTCCACCCGGGCCCGCGGGTGTTCCGGTCGGCGTGGCTGAAGGGCTGCGACCCCCATTTCTCATTGGTGGAGCATGACAGTCTTCCATTCCTCCTCCTCATCCATCTAGTGTCGACCTCTCTTTTGACCGCTATGCCTTTGTGATATGACCTCTTCTTGTGGCGTGCGTCCACGCGCTATCCCCAACTTAGTCATTGAGTGTCACTGCGCAACAACCTCCTGCAAAAAACGAATGAATCCCTGCTCAACTTGTTTGTCATTTGGTCTGTGTTCTTCATATTATTCAATAAAGGGGTAGATGAAAACATTTTAAAATCATAAAAGAATAAATTTCCTACCTCCTAAACCCGTTGGAGAGCCCCCTCACATGAAGGTGGATCTTGTTCTTCGTTCCTGCAACCGGTTATCAATGATGCCACTTGTACGTCGTTCTTCGTTTTTTGGTTTGGTGTCACCTATCACATCCCACTGGGATCAGCTCCATCCTATAAGGGTTCGATGTCTTGGCCCTCCTTCAGCACTTAATTTCATGGCGAAGCTGTGCCGATACCCCTCCTCAAAATCCATATATATAGCAGAGGGTGAGGGTAAGTAATGACAAAAGTAATGGGGACTCATTAATTAGGAACCTTATTAATTCCCCAACTACATCGTTTCTTATGATTGACAAGTCAAGACATTTATTAGCTTGAGACATCTCTGGCCCCACACTCCAATTGTCCATTCATGGAGAAGAAAGAAAATCAAATAATAAAATTATTTTATTTCATTTTTCTTAAAAAGTAAAAAAACATAACTTTTTTTCCAGTCCTACTGCAGTCAATGTAAAGTCCCCCATAATAGAATATCGGCAATGCATATGAAATGGTGTCCTCAAATGTTTAATCTGAAAAATGGTTCAAAAGTAAAAAAATTCTGCTCACACGTTATTGAACGTACCATAATAGGTTTATAAATTAATTCCTGGCACACTAGGGCTCAGAATCAAGCGCCATCATTTTTTACAGACTCGTAATAATTCTATATAATTAAATAAAAATTACATAGAAAATACGGGTCTTTACATTATCCCCACCTTTGGGATTTTGTCCCTAAATGCAACAACATAGATTAAAGAAACAAATGGTGGTACTGAGCATGAATCTAAGCCTTCCGCTCTCATGTTCTCTCCTAGAGGTTCCCATTCTGGTAGAAAACACACACTAGAGGTATCGACTAACCATGAAGGACATGCTCATGTTGATCCTCTATCTCCAGTAGAACCTCCGTAAACGTCGCCCCATCATCGAAGTCCACCTCACTATGGTTGATGATGTGAGATGGGTCACGTATGTATCTCCTCAGCCGGGATAAATGGAAGATGTCATGCACCATATCCTACTGTGGTGGATGTGAAAAGCCGTATGCCACCTCTCCTATCCTATGATGTATCAGAAATGGTCTGATAATCCTCGGTGATAACTTCCTGCCTCGGCCAAATCTTTGAAGTCCCCATCGAGGAAAGTCTCACAAGAATACGTGGTATCCCTACTGGATCTACAATGTTCTCCATCTCCCATCAACAAAAGTCTTCTGCCTTCTCTGTACAGTCATCATCCGCTCCTGGATGTTCTGCACCTTCATAGTGGTAGCTTGTTCAAATTCTGGACCTGTAAGTGCTGACTCCCCTGGGACTATCAATCATAGAGGTGATCTTCCAGGTTGATTGTACAAGGCCACAAATGGTTCCATATCGATCCTGGAGGGATAACTATTGTTTTATAAGAACTCCCCCAAGGGAAAGTGATCGTCCCAACTGTGGCCAAAATCTAGAATGAATTCGTGAAGCATGTCCTCCAACATCTGAATGGTATGCTTTGTTTGACCATCTATCTGAGGATGAAAGCCTTTTCTAAAACGTTACGTTGTCCCAAATTCCCCCTGTAATCCCATCCACAACCGGGATGTAAAACGTATGTCACGGTCAGATATTATCTTCAATGGCAGACCATGTAGTCGTATGATCCTCTGTATGTAAGGGCATCCAAATCCCTCTAGAGATCCCTGCTCTCAAATGGGTAGGAAGTGGTCCGACTTGGTGAGTCAGTCAATGGTCAACTAGATGGAATCATGTCCCCTAAACGTACGTGGAATCCCTTTCACAAAGTTCATGAAGATCTTATCCCACTTACACTCTAGAACCTCTAGTGGTTGTGTTATGCCTACGGGAACCTGATGCTTGGCCTTCACTTACATACAAGTGAGGAATCATGAAACAAACTCTGCTACAACCTTCTTCATCGCCAGAAACTAGTGCTAATGCTATATGTCCTGGTATATTTTTTCTATACATGGATGTACCGCCAGAGAGGACGAATGGAACTCTCTCAACACCTCCTCCCGTAGCGCCACCAGTACTGAGGTACATCCTCTAAAGAGGATGACGTGCTCCCCAACTTCAGAAAATCCTTCAGCTGCATGTCCTGATAATATCTGAGCATGTCAAGCCCCACATTCAATATCCCCAAGTTTCTCCTCCTTAACTCTCTAGAAGAGTGGAGGAGTTTCTATCGTATACTTGATTTATTTTTCTTCATATCTATCCAAGAAGGATATCCGTAATGTGGCTAGTTGCTTTGACACCTCACTCAACAACTGTAGGTTATACCGCATTCTGAGTGCATCTGCTATCAAGTTCCTCTTCCTAGGTGTATAGACTATCTAAAATTCGGCGTCCTAGAATAACTCTTGAAATCTCCACTATCTCATGTTTATGTCATTCTAGGATAAAATATACCTATGACTCTTCTGATCTGTGTAGGCTGTAAAATGTTCACCCATCAACTATTTTTGCCGCACCTTCATGGAGAAGACCACTGTTGCTAACTCCCAATCATTGGTAGTGTAGTTCTGCTCATGTGGTCTCAGCTGTCATGAGCCACAAGAGATCACTGCTTTCTACGGCATCAGGACACACCCAAGACCGGTCCATGATGTGTCACGGTAGACTACATACCCAATGCCCTCTTCTAGTAGCCTCAAGATGGGGCACTCGTCAGTCTCTTCTTCATCTCTTGAAAACTCTACTAGAATCTCTCCATCCATACAAAGAGATGTCCCTTCTTCGTCAAAGCTGAAAAGGGTGCTGCAAATTTGGAAAAGTTAGGCACAAATCTCTTGTAGTATCCAGCCAACCCTAGGAAGCTCCGCACCTAGATCACCCTCCTGGGTGGCTCCCAAGCAAGCACATACTCTATCATTGTTGGATCCACTACAACTCCAGCCTATGAGATAACGTGTCCCAGAAAGAGGATATCTTATATCCAAAACTGGAATTTCGAGAGCTCACCATAAATATGGTGCTCTCAGAGTTTATCAAGAACAATCTGCAGATCATAGGCATGTTCCTCCCCTGTCGCTGAGTACACTAAGATTTCGTCGATGAAGACCACCACAAAGCGATTGTGGTATGGATGGAATAACCTGTTAATGAGTCCGATGAACACTGTAGGGTCATTTTTCATGCTGAATGGCATATCCAAAACTCATAGTGGCCATAACATCATCTGATGGTCATCTTCTCCACATCCTCATCTCGTACTATGAGCTGATGATAGTGTTTCTTGAGGTCTATCTTCGAAAACCAATGTCCTCCATTCTGTTGATCAAAAAGTTCATTATCCTCATCAGTGGATACTTTTTCGTCATGATCACCTAGTTAAGGTGCCAATAGTCTATAGAGAGTTCCAAACTTCCATCTACCATCATGGCGATCAAAATAAGGTCATCCCATTGAGAAATGTTGGGTTTTATGAACCCCTTACTCTGAAAGTCCCCCAACTGTACTCGTAACTCAAGAAGCTCTGTGGGAGCCATCTGATAACTTGAATTAGATATCGGTGTCTTCCCAGGGTATATGTTAATGTGGAAGTCTACCTCTCTGTGTGGAGGTAGTCATGGAACATTATCAAGAAGGAAATCAGCATACAGGTCCACCACTACAAGAAATCTAGCACTCTCTACATATACTTTTCCAAGGGTATGGCCAACCAACCAACGAGTAATCAGCGACACCCTTCTCTTGGTAAGTCCATCTTGTGCTTCAATGGATCCCTTCTCCCGGATGAAGGAAAACATGGTTCCATCTATGTAGACACACCACACTTTTCACCTAATACAGTCAATATGAGTTGGGATTTTGGATAACCAATCCATACCCAATGTGACGGCGTAAGGTCTCGAAGCTGAAACTAAGAGATCCATGCCGAATCTCTCACCTCCAAGACTAAGCTCACACTTTCGGAACCAATGTGTAATCATCAAATCTTCTCTCGTAGGAGGATCTTTTCATAAGCATCGAGCCAACAACTCCACCATAATCTTCGAGCTCTGAACGTGGGTCGTGGTAATAATAGAGTGTATGGCACCTCTGTCTATTAGTACTGTATCTATGGTAGAGAAGACAATGATCGTACCCCTAATAATCTCCAGAGTTTCATGGTCATGTGCCTCATCTACCTGAAGCTGAGCTCATCCCTGTCCACTAACTCCCCATGGTGGTGTTGACAACCTGGTGGTATTGGGGGTCGATCCTTGTATCTCTGGCCACCGCCAGCTGTAGGGCCAGCTCCTCTTCCATGTCCACCTGCGGCTTGTGGACCTCCTCGATCGAACCTCAACCTCCACCTCGGTGGTCCCTCAACCATATTTTGGTCATCCATATAGAGGGTCAGGCAGTCACTAGCCATGTGACCCCCCCCGCACATGTAGCAGTACATATCCCTCATCTAACCACCTCTTCCTCATGAGCTTCGCACCTCTGACCCTGGGTCCTAGGGCTATCCACCCAAAGGCTTGGTCGACATGAACCTATGTGTTATCTTCCTACTAACTACCACAGATGAATATGCTATGTGTCTCCTGGTGGTGGCTCTCGCTGACGGTGCCTACTCAACTAGGAAACTCTCCACCGAAAGTGCTTCCTCTAGTTCCCCATCCTGCGTCGGTATGCTAAAAAATACCATCAATGCTCTGATATCCCATCGAAGTTTGTGCTCAAAGGTCATGGCCCTATAGAAAGGGTCACCTATAATGTTAGTGGTGTAGTGGGAATGATCAGTGAACCTCGCCAAGTACTTGACCATTGTCATGCTACCCTGCTGTAGGTGCAGTAGCTTTTTTATACACACTGATTGTAAGGAAACTGGGATGAAATTTACCCTAAAAAGGCTCTCGAAATCCTCCCAGACTACAATCACCTCATTATGTATGTAGAGCATCCAGATCCACCATCCACCAGTTGCTTCCTGGAAGAGACAGGCTTCTAGGACTACCATAAGGTCATCTGGTGTCCCAACATGGTAGAGAACTATGGCAATGACCTCCAACCAGTACTCAGCCACCTACTGGGTAGTGTTGCTGCTTATACACCACCTGACGGTGATAACTCTATAAGAGGGCCTTGCAACAAGGACCCATCGCTCGGTGGGACGTCATCGCATACCCTCTCAGAAATCCTGGTGGGATCTCTACGTGGAAGCATCCTGAAAGAACAGAGGTTTGAAAATGTCAAAAATTTATACCTGGTGAGTTGACTCAAAAAGAAATCAAATGGAAAAACATTCAAAAAAACTCATGCAATCAGTGTAATCGTTCACTTGGTCGAAAATTCAAATTCAGGGTACTTTTGTATGGATACGTCGGCCGCCGCACCAATATTAGACTCCCCGAACTGAGAACCACACTCACAACACTTAACACTATTGCTACATAGAAAAATATCAAAGTCCTAGTTATTCAGTAGAATCGACTCCTTATATACCACTCTGTCATGACCCATCCCCCTAGGCCCATTCTGTGACTACCTCATGCCTGCCTTCCAGAGTCTAGGGGCTGGCGACTAGCACAGGAAAGGCGTATCCCTAAAATAAGAAGGAATTACCTTAAACCTGTACAAACACATAGAGTAGAATGCAAGAAGAAGCAACCACAAAGTAAACTATTGTAGTAATATATTGATAAAAGTAAAGGGGTCAGAATACAAGCCCCTACTGGAAATGTACATGTACAACTGAAAAGAACAATACAACTTGAAAAAAAAAGAAATAGCTCATGGGTCGTCCTTGGGGATCCTACATGAAGGTTTGGTATAGATTGCCTCCTCAGCACTCCATGTATGCCTGTCTCCTCCATGTACCGCCTGGTCCTGGCTCCCTCAAACCTCAGTCCAGCTGCTCGTCGACTGCACAAGACACAACAAGGTGTGGGTGAAGCCCGTGCTGAGGTGAGTATAACAACACCCAGTAGTGACCTTGAGACTCCCAAAGGTCTCTCATAATTCCACAATGGAAAACCAAAAATTGTGATCTCAATCACAATGCACAAAACAATAGACACAGATCAAAATGTGTCTCATTCCACACTAGGTTTTTAGTGATGTATAGATGTACAGATGATTAGTCGCGAAGCTAGATCATCCTATAATGTCAAGAGGCACTGGTTCTGACCAAACAAAGTCTGACCCACCCATGATCCATAGGTACTAACCCCCGAAATGATCAACATAGGATCTGAGCTTCCCAAAATCGATAGGTAAATAACCCATGCTGACTCACACAGGACCAGTATGCATTGACCCACACAGGATCGATGAGCACTGACCAACACAGGATCTGACCCACACAGGATCAGTATATGCAAACCCACATAGGAACATTGAGAGCTAACCCACACAAGATCTTACCAACACAGGATCGGTATGAACATACCACACAAGATGGCTGAGTGCTGACCTCCATATGATCTCTCTCCATCCTCCGCCTCACTGTTAGCCCATAGATTCCCTGCACCTGGTGCACTCAAGTTCCATAGATTTTTCCCTCGAGATATCAGATATACCACAATAGCTACTATTCTCTGCAAAGGAGTAACCCAATGAACCACCATGTCGTAAGGGTTCCAACGCGACAGACGGTGCATCAAATGGACACTCGGTCTGTGAGTTTTAATTGTTTTAGGTCCAGAGGCTTGGTTGGATTCAGGTTTGATCCACACTGGCCATTCACCAACTATACCCAAAATTGAAGATAATTATAAAATAAATACCTTCTCAATCCAAGGATCCAAACGCCACAGACGGTTTGTCAAATAGATGTCAGGTTTTTAAGAAATGGCACTTTTAGTGTTTCGTGGCCCTGTTGGCCCAGGTCCGGTCCGACCCTGTCGGATCGAACTAAGCCAGCCTAGTCTAGGCACGGCCTTAGTGGCTCGTCCCACTAGTCCATGGTCTAACCGGCCTGCAAGGGGAGGCGACCTCACCCTCGTAGGGTGCAACCTGTAACGCAATGGCCCATTGGGTGGCGGCCCATTGGGCAGGTGGCCCACTAGGCAGGCAGCCCATAGAGCGGCGGCCCAACTGTGTGATGTGCGACCTATGAGGGGGGGTCCTCCTTAGCGAAAACTAGTTGAGAAAATCACGGATTTCCCAGAGGGCAGAAGGCCGTTCGGTCTTCATTGTAGCAGTGACGGCCCAGGCGCTGCCAAGTGGCATGTGGGATCCATTAGAGCGGGTCCTGCCAATTATATCGCGACCAGCCAATGTTCTGGACGACATCTCTCATAGCATGCGATGGTGCACTGCTCCAGCACACGTGACCGGTTGGTGTGTTAGCCATCTTCCTTCGTTCGTCGCGTTTGATGAGACGAGACTGCCTTTTTCCCTGGCGGTGTATGATGGCTTGTCGCACCTCCTCCACGGTAGGACCGTGCCGGCCGCCCCGATGGCTGATGCAGCATTGTGTCGCAGCCTCATCTTGCAGCATGTGTCGACGTGCTAACCCGGACGTAGATGATGGATGTTGCCGCACTGGTGGTCTTCTAGGGAGGTGCAAGGATAGAAAGATTGCAGTGGGTTTGGGATGGTTTTGATAGGCCCGAACCCTCCGCATTTTCTCGTAAACATTAGAGGGATTAAGGGTGTAATAATCAATTGAATTAAACAATATTCAAAACCCTACAACAATACCCCGAAACATATCCTGAAAAAATGAATGAATTTCCGATCAACCCGTTACTAGGTTGGTCCACATTCTTCGTATTATTCAATAACGAGGAAGTGGAAAACAATTAAAATTCATTAAAAATAAACCCCCTACATCATAAACCCATTGGAGAGTGCCTGTGATTGAAGGTGGATCAAGTTCTTCATTCCAGCAACTAGATCCCAACAACACCACTCGTACATCGTCCTTCAGTTTGTGGTTCAATGTCACCTCTCACCTCCTGCTTGGATCGGCTCTGTCCTCTAAGGGGTTAGTGACTCGGCACTCCTTCAACACTTCATTGTATGTGGAATCTATGTCGATACCCCTCCCCAAACTCCATATATATAGAAGATGAGTACGATATGTAACGGCGTGGGGAATTAATGGGGGCTCATTAATTAGGAACCTTCCTAATTCCCCTATGATTTCATTACTTATTATTGACAGGTCAATCCATTTATTGTCTTGACACATCACTGGCCCCACACTCCGCTTGTCTGTTGGTGGAGAAGAAAGAAAATAAAATTATAAAATTATTATTTTTTCATTTATTTTAAAAAATGTCACAAAACATATCATTTTCTCCCGACCTTCTCCGGTTAATGTAAATCCTCCCTTATGTGAATCTCAGTTCTATGGATGCAATGGGGCCCTGAGATTTTTAATCTATGAAACGGTTCAAAATATAAAAAATACCGCTCACACGTTTACTGAACGTACCTGAAAGAAGTTGAAAAAATCATTCTGAGCACACAGGGCCTTGGAATCAGGTGCTGTAAATTTTGAAAGACATGTAACAATTCCATATAATTAAAAAAAATTGAAAATCTGGGAGTTAACATTCTCCCCACCTTTGGGATTTTCATTCCTGAAATCCATAACCTATACTAATGAAACTAATGGGGGTACTGAGCACGAATCTGAGACTTCCGCTTTCATGTGCTCTCCAGGAGGTTCAAATGCTACCATTGAACATGTTGTAGAGGTATTTAATGCCCATGAATATAGATCCAAAATCTGCACTGGAACCACCGTAAACGTCACCCCATCATCGAAGTCCGGCTTATTGTGGTCGATGTTGTGAGATGGGTCGTGCAAATATCTCCTCAGTAGTGATATGTTAAATACTTCATGGACCCTCTCCTATTGTGGTGGTAGTTCCAATAGGTATGTCACATCACCTATCCTCCACAGAATCAGAAAAGGTTTGATAAACCTCAGTAATAACTTGTCACATCAGCCAAATCTCTAAATTCCCCATCGAGGGGAGACTCTAATGAATATGTGGTCTCCCTCATGAATCTCCGAAGGCCTCTATCTACTATCAGCATAAGACTAATACTTTCTCTATGCAGTATTCATCTTCTCTTGGATGGTTTGCACCATCTCAGTGGTAGAACCTACCACCTCCAGACCCATTAGTGATGACTCCCTTGGGACTGTCTAGCATAGAGGTCATCTACATGGTCCATCGTACAAAGTCTTGAATGGAGCCAAAACAATGGTGGAGTGATAAATATTTTTTATGCAATATCCGCCATGGGAAAGTGATCCTCCCAACTATGGAAAAAATATATGACGCATGCACGAAGCATGTCCTCCAGCGTCTGAATTGTCCACTCCATCTGACCATCTGTCTGAGGATGAAAGTCGGTGCTTAAACATGTCTGAATCCCAAATGGCTCATATAACTCCTTTCACTACTAGGATGTAAAATTGTGTTCTGGTTAGAGATTATAATTGATGTCACCCCATGAAGCCGTACAATCTCATGTACATAGAGGCATCCCAAGCCCTCTACAGATCCCTACTCTTGAATGGGTTGGATGTGGGCCGACTTGACGAGTCAGTTAGTGATCACCCACATGGAATCATGTCCCCTGGACATTCGTGGAAGCCTTGTAATAAATTCCTGGGAGATCCCATCCCACTTACCCTCTAGAACCTCTATTGGTTGTGTTAAGCCTGTGGGAACATGATGCTCGGCCTTCACTTGCTGACAAGTGAGGAATCAAGAAACAAACCCCGCTATAGCCTTCTTCATCATTGGCCACCAGTGTGGATGCTAGAGGTCCATTTATATCTTTGATACACCAAGATATACTTCCATAGGTGATGTATATAACTCCCTCAACACCTCCTTATGTATCACCACTAGTACCCTGGTACGTCCTCTGAAGTGAATGACGTGCTCCCCACCTTCAGAAAATCTGTTAGGTCCCTGTCCTATCTGAGCACGTCGAGCCTCACAGTCAATTTCCCCATGCTGCACCTCTGTGACATGCTGAAGGAGTGGAGGATTGACTTTCCCAGACTTGAAGTATGCTTCTCCATCTCTATCCACAAAGGATATTTTCAACTTGGCAAGCTGCTCTGTCGCCTCACTCAGCAACTGTAGTCCCGACCTCTAGGTGAGTGCATTTTCTACCAGGTTCTCCTTCCCATGAGTATAGAATATCTCAAAGTCATTGTCTAGGAGGAAATATATCCATAATCTATGTATCAGGTTGAGGTCCTTCAGAGAGAAGATATACCAGTGATTCTTGTGATCAATGTATACTATAATGTGTTCACCCATCAAGTAAAGTCTCCACACATTCAAGTTGAAGACCCCGACTTCTAACTTCACGTCATGAGTAGCATAATTATACTTATGTTTCCTTACATATCCTGAGACACATGCAATCACTGATCGCTCCTACATCAGGACACACCCATTTCTGGTCCTTGATGTGTCACATTAGACTATATACCTAATGACCTCTTCTGGAAGCCTCAAGATGGGGGGCACTCGTCAGTCTCTACGTCAGCTCCAGAAAACTCTATGGGAATCTCTACATCCATATAAAAGGATTACCCTTCTTCATCAAATCTAATAGGGGTTCCACAGCACTGGAATAGTCATGTACAAATCATTTGTAGTATCCAGCCAACCACAGGAAGCTCCGCACCTTGGTCACCCTCCTAGGTGGCTCCCAAGTGAGCACAACCTCTATCTTTGCTGGATCCACTGCATCACTAGAATCCGAGATAACATGTTATAGATTTTCGACCTCTCATATCCAGAACTAGAACATCGAAACTTACAATAAAGCTGGTGCTCTTGGAGTGTATCCAGAACTATGAGAAAATGATATGCATTCTCATCCTCCTTCACTGAGTAAACTAAGATTTCATCGATGAAGACCACCACAAAGTTATCAAGGTATAGTAGGAAGATCCTGTTCATGAGTCCCATGAACACTACAGGGGAATTGGTCACGCATAATGGAATACCCATGAATTTATAATGGTTATGCTGACATATGATGTTCATCTTCTACACATCCTCATCTCGTAATCTGAGTTGACGATAGCTAGATCTGAGGTCTATCGTTGAAAATGAAAGATCTCCACTCACCTAATCGAAATGATCATCAATCCTCGACTATGGATACTTGTTATTCATGGTCACATAGTTGAGGAGTCGATATTCCACATAGAGTCTCAAACTCCACTCTACCTTCTTGGAGAACAAAATCGATGTTTCCCATGGAGAATTGCTGGGCCTTATGAACCCCTTGCTTGGAAAGTCCCCCAACTGTACCCATAAGTCAAGAAGATCCGCGAGATCCATCCTTTATGCTGGTGTAGATATCGGTGCAGTATTGGGGTACATGTCGATGTTGAAGTCTACCTCAATGTGTGGAGGTAGTCTTGGAACATCATTAAGAAATACATCAGCATAATGGGCCACCACTACAAGATAGATAAACCTCTCAACATCTACTGCTCTGAGGGTCAGGCTACCAAATGATGTGTAATCGGCTACACCATCTGCTGGGTATGTCCATAATGTGCTGCGAATGTTCCCTTCTCACCAGTGATGGAAAACTGGGTCCCATCTATGTGGACACACCACACATTTCCCCTAATACAATCAATCTGATCTAGGACTGTGGATAACTAGTCCATACAAAAGATGACATCGTAAGGCCTTGATGATGCTACAAGGAGATCCCAGTTGATGCTCTCTCCTCCCACAATAAGCTTAAAATACTGGCACCAGTGTGTAATTATCGAATCTTCTCCTGTACAAGTCACTAGCTGTAAGGATCGAGCCAATGACTCCATAGAAATATTAATTCTCCGAACGAGGGTTGTGGCAATAAAAGAGGGACTAACAACTATGTACATAAGTACTTCATCTATGGTAGAGTAGAAACATATCCTACCTATAATCATCTCAGGAGTTTCATGGTCTTGGGCCTTAGCTGCCTGGAGCTATGCTCGTCCCTATCCACCTACTCCCTGTGATTGGGGTGGACCACCTAGTGGTGGTGGCGGTAGAACCTCGTATCACCGCCCACTACTTGTTGCATGACCAGATCCTCTTCCACGTCTGCATGCTACATGGGGACCTCCTCGATTGAACCTATACATACCCCTCGATAATCCCTCGACCGTGTGCTGGTCATCAGTATGGGGGGTTATACAGTATCGATCCATGTGACCATGCCCGCCGCACGTGTAGCAAAACCTCTCTCTTGTCTGACCTCCTCTACCTCACGAGCTCCGCACCTCCGACCATGCATCTCGAGTTTGTACACTAGAAGTCCTAGTCCTCTTAGAACTCTTTGTAACTTACCTACTACCAACTGTAGATAACTCTTCTACGTGTCTCCTGGTGGTGGGTCTTGCTAACGGCACCTACTCAGCTAGGTAGCCCTCCATCAAAAGTGCTCACTCTAGTAACCTAGCCTTTGTCGGTCTACTGAGCAATAACATCAATGGTCTAATCAACCGTGAAAGACCATGATCAATGGTTTCAGCCTTGAAGAAAGGGTCTCGTACCATGTCACTGGATTAGCAGGAGGGATAAGTGAACTTAACCGAGCACTGGCCCACTGCCAAGCTGCACTATAGTAGGTGCTGCAGATCTTGTATACGCAGAGAGCGTAAGGTCATTGGGATGAACTATTCCCAGAAATGTCTATTGATGTCCGCCCAGACTTGGGTCACATCATCGTGTATCTATAGCATCAAGATACACCATATCATTGCTGCTGTCTGGAAGAGAGTAGCAGCTCGGACCACCGTAAATCCATTTAGTGTCCCAACTAGGCAGAAAACTCTGGCTATGACCTCCAACCAATCCTCAACCACCTGTGGGTCCATCTTACCTCAGAACCTCAGAGACCACTTCCATTGAAAATCATGCAACACGCTCAGTTGGCATGCACCCTCTGTTGGTGTGGTTGGTGGCAACAGCTGCCCAATGGTTATTGGTGCTGCTGGTACACCACCCAAATGTGCTAACGCCATAAGAGGGCCATGCACCAAGGCCTCATCGCTCGGTGGGCTGTCATCGTGCACTCTATTTGGAATCATGGATGTCTATCTACATGGTAGCATACTGAAAGAAGATAAGTGTTCCATGGTAAAAATGTTATAACTGTTAAGATGACTAAAAATGAAATCAAAAGGAAAAACTTTCCAAAAAGACACACAATTAGTGTTTTTGTGCACTCAGTCGGAATTCAGAATTCAGGGTCCTGGTGTATGGATACGTTGACCGTTGCATGAACAATGGACTCCCTAAACTGAAAACCACTCTCATAACACATAACACTATTGTGACATTGAAAAGATCAGATTCTTGGTTCTTCGATAGAACCAACTCCTCTTACACAACTTCTTCACGACCAGTCCCCTGGGGCCCATTCTTTAATTACCCCAATCCCTCCATCAATAGGCCAGGTTCTGGAGACTAGCACTGGAAAGGCGTATCCCTAGAATTGGAATTCATTTCCTTTAAACCATTACAGAAACACAGAGTAAAACACAACAAGATTCACCCACTATGTAAACTACTGTAGTAAAAGTGTGTTGAATGTAAAGGGGGCCGGAATATATTCCCCAACTGGAAAAGTATAAGTAAAACTAAAAAGTACAATACTACTGGGAAAAAGGAAACAAATCATGGCTCATCAACCTATTATCCTACCTGATGGGTAGTTACAGACCACCTCCTCAGAAATTCACGTTTTTCCATCTCCTTTGTGTACCACCTGGTCCTTTCTCCCTCAAACCTTAGCCCAACTACTTGTCGCCTGCAAAAGACACAACAAGGTGCGGCCATAACCCGTGCTGGGCTGAGTATAACAATACCCAGTAGTCACTCTGGGACCCCCAAAGGCCTCTCAAAATTTCTCAATGGAAAACCACAAAGCATGATCTCAATCACAAAGAACGAATTGATAGACAAAACTCAAAAAGAGTCTCATCTTAAACCAGGATTTCTGTGATGTATAGAAGACCAAAAGATTAGTCACAATGCTAGATCATCTTATTATATCAAGAGACACTGCTTTTGAACATATAGAGTCTGACCCATAAAAACAGATTGGTTCTGACCCGCACAATGACTCACACAGGATTCAACCTACATAGAATTGATAGGTTACCTACCCTCACTAACCCACATATGATCAGTATATGATCACCGACATAGGATCAATGAGAAGGGACCCACACAAGATCTAACCAACACAGGATCAGTATGCGCTGACCCACAAAAGATCGTTGAGCACTGACACACGTAGGATCTGACCAATATGGGATTGGCATGCACCAACCCCCACATGGTCGCCGAGCGTTGACCTCTGTATGATCTGTCTCCAATCTCCACCTCACTGGCTACCACTAGATTCATCACACCCTGTGCACTCGAGCTCCATATAATCTTCCCTTGAGATATCAGATGTACCTCGATGGCCACTATGATCCACAAAATAGTAACCCAAAGAACATCCATGTAGTAAGGGTGCCAACATGAAATATGATGCGTCAAATGAACACCTGGTTTGTGAGTTATATGCGTTTTAGTTCCGGGGGCCCAATTGGATTCGATTTCTATCCGACACAGCTTTTCTCCAACGGTATCCAAAACTTAAGAGCAGTATTCTGAAGAGTATCATCTCGATCAAATGGTCCCAATGTCGTAGAAAGTTCGTCAAATGCACGCCTGGTTCTCAGGATATGGCACTTTAAGTGTTTATGGGCCCGGTTGGCCAGGGTTCGGTCCGACCCAGTAAGACCGACCTGGCCTGACCCAGTCTGGGCAGGGCCACAACGGCTCAACCCACTAATCCGGGGTCCAGCACGGTCCCTAAGGGGGTGTCCTGGCTAAAAAGGGGGTGGCCCGTATATGGTGGCAAGCATTGGGCGGACTGGCCAGAGAAGTGCACGGCCCACCAAGTGGTGGCCCGACTACGTGAGGCAGGACCTAAAAGGGGGGTCCACCGCAGTCTCCACCAGGGGTGTAACCCACAATTTTCCCAAACTTCTGAAAGTCGTTCGGCCTTTTTCATAGCGGCAGCGCCACATAGCGTCGTCGAGTGGTATGAGGGATGCATTGGAGCGGGTTCTACTGATTTTTTCATGGTCGTACGGTGTACCGGCTGACTTCTCCAGCATTGCACAATGGTGCACCGCTCTGCCACCCATGACCAACAGGTGTGATGGTCGCCGTCCTCTAGTCACCACAGCTGTTCCGTTGCAACCCCTTTTTCCCACCGGCGGTGTGTGACAGAGCGTCAATCCTCCCATACGGTCGGTTGGTGTCAGCCGCTCTGATGACCACAATGGCATTGTGCCTCAACATACACTTGTGGTGTGCATCAACGCGCTATCCCCAACATAGTTGTTCTATGTTGGCACACTAGTGGTCTTTAATGGAGGCACAAGGATAGCATGATAGCGGAGGGTTCAGGCCGAGTTCAATAAGCCCACACCCTCCACGTTCGCTCATAAACATGAGGGGGTTTAAGGGATTAATAATCAATTTAATTAAACAACAAAAAACCATACCGAGATACCCCACAACACTGTCCCACAAAAAAAATGAATCACAGATCTAACTGTTCATTGGTTGGTCCGCATTCTTTGTATTATTCAATAACTGGGAGGAGGAAAACATTAAAAATGCATAAACGAATAATACCCCTACCACATAAACCCGTTGAGAGCACCCACAATTGAATATGGATCATGTTATTAATTCCCACAACTAGTTCCCAACGAATCCACTCGTGTGTCGTCCTTCGGTTCATGGTTCGTTGTCACCCGTCACCTCCCGCTGGGATCGGCTCATTCCTCTATGGGTTCGGTGTCTCATCAAACCTTCAGAACATCGTTGCTTGGAGAAGCTATGCAGATACCCCTCCCCAAACTAAATACATACATTGGAGAGGGAGAGGTTAAGTAATGATGTGGGGTATTAATGGGGGCTCATTAATTTGGAACCTTCATAATTCTATGATGATGTCGTTACTTATGATTGACATGTCAAAAAATTTATTGGATTGACATATCGCTAGCCTCACACTCCGCTTTTCCGTTGGTGTGGATGAATGAAAATAATATAATAAAATTATTTCATTTCATTTATTTTAAATATGTCACAAAAGATATATTTTTCTCGAGACCTACTACGGTCAAATTAAACACTTCCTTAAAAGAATATCAGCACTGCGGATGCAACGATTACCTCATGTTTTTCATTCGAGCAACTTTTCAAATTTTAGAAAATCCCACTCATGCATTTTCTAAACGTTTCCAAATAAATGTTTATAAATTCATTCTGGGAACACCGGGCCTTGGAATCACGCACTACCAATGTTCGTAGACTTGTAATAATTCCATAAAATTAAACAAAATAACACGGAATATTCGGGTCCTTACAGGAGGTTCCGGTCTTCTAAAAATAACAACTCTAGTTCTTATAAGAAGATATCTAGAGGAATATTATCGAAGAAGAGAAGCTTCAGACACATATCAAGGATCCTAGTCCAAAGGTAAGGCATAATTTCACAATCTCATTATTATTAATTATTGGTTATACTTAAGTATTTTTTGGGGTAAATTTATCAACCATATGTATGTTTCCTAATTATTTATTCCAAAATATGAATTCTATTCTTCAATAATTTTTTGGAATGACAATTTTACCCATATGGGAATTTTTATTAAACAGTATGAAAGAAATCTGTTTTCTTTTTAGATATGTAGTACTTTTTTAAATTTTTGGAGAAAGTATGGGATGCTTTTTTCATATATGGATGAATGGGGTTTTAAGATACCATAACACCTTATTTCCATGATTTTTCCCTTATATGATTTCAAGGTTATGTTAAAAAAAATTCTTTTCTTTTAAAGTTGTGCAATTTTTATTGAAATGTTTTTTTAAAGAATAATTTCCTTAAAAATGAATTTAAAGTGTTTTATCAAAATTATTTCTCATCGAAGATGAAATTATTTAATATGGATATGTTTCCACTATATCATCTCTATTATTATTATGGTTGGCTATGTTTATAAGGGAATGATATTTATGAAATCTATTTGTTTTCCATGGATTATTTTATGATATGATGATGTTTCAGAAACCGATTTTTCATGGATTATGATAGGATGAAATATTTCTATTTTTATGGAACACATATGTATGATTTTGTTATGATATGGGTGTTACCTATATCTCCCTCCAATTAGTTGTGTAATTATGGATAACTCATGAGGTATATTTGTCATTCATGAACCTGATTTATGTTCAAATGATAATGCGTGGACCTGGTTTTTCTTGTCCATATGTTTGAGGGCCTAATTTCATATCCAAAATTTAATGAGTGACCCTGTTACTATTTATACATATTCAAAAGTTACAAGTTTATGTGTATTCTATAATGTCATGTCATATTTTAATGTTATGATCTTATGGATTATGTTCTTTGATTTCATTATGATTCACGTCTTGTGACCTTTCAAAAATTTATTCCATGATGTTTTATATGCAAGGTATGATATTTTATTTTCATGATCATGTTCTCAAATGTTTATTCCCATGACATGTTTATATATTTCCTTTTTATAGACTTACTAAGCATCTCATATCACCTTTTTATATGTTTTGCATTTATCAAGTTATAAATAAATGTTATGGGTAGGGGTACTAAAGGGGTAGATATTTATTATAGATGTTGAATATATCTCATTTAATTAGAACAATGTGTTCCATGTTTCAAAAGGCACTAAAATAACTCAGCCTTTGGGTGTCAGTTTGCATAATATTGAAAGTATTCTACAAAATTAATGTAATTTTAAAGAATTCAAAGCTTGGTGCATTAGAGTTGGTATCATAGAAAAGTTTTAGTTAACATTTGGATATAAGGATTAAAAAATGTAAGTGATATCCTTAGATATAATTTGGAGGATATGTATTGGGATTTCCTAATTATAAGCCTAATTATAGGATACAAACCTATAATTTTTGTAATGGTCAAGGATAACCTAGGATTAAACCTAAGATGTTACAAATTGAATGTTCTTTCCTTTGATTAGGTGGTTTTCTTCTATGAGATGTGTTTCTCAGCCCATGATTTCTGGTTTTAGATAGTGGATAAAACCATAAAAAAATTGGTTAACATTGAGTTTGATTGACAATATAGTACTTATTAAAAACAAAATTTAGTAATTACTAGACAGAAAGATATTAAAATTATGTTAAATCGGCTATCACTATCTATGATAAATAAAGAAAACTTTTGTTACATTTCAAACACATCACATAAGAGGAAAATGAAAATTAATAAATTTTCAATATTTAATAAGAATAGAGAAAAAAATTGGATTCCTACATGTCAATAATAAGGGAATAAGAACCTTGAGGAATACCTCAAATTTCGGGGAATATTTTATCTCAATGGGAATAACGGTCATAGAGTGATGAATTATAATGGAGTTTAATGTCTTATCTAGGGAAAACATGTCCATTACCCAAATCATTGACCATACATAATAATCTACTTTTAAACAAATGAATGACATATTCCATGACAACCACTAAAGTTGAAGGAATGATGTATTTAATTATTTTGACAGAAGAATTAAAAATGGTGAATTATATAAGGATTATTTGGTTTCTGTTTTTCACTAAGTATTTTTGAGAATGTGTTGATTAGATATAAATTGAGATGAAAATTTATTTAACGCAAGGATATATTCATATGAATAATTGACTAATGTACAGATAACCCTTAATTTGTGTGTAATGTTAATATAATTATTTTTTGGATCGGAGACATGTTTGATATAAATAAGTGAATTGGATGATCCTGATTACCCTGTATATGATTATTCATTGGATGAAAAAGAGGTATATATTAACCTGGATGATGTTTACATATTCAAGGATATAAGGAATATATCTAGAGACCAATGAAATAATGAAGAATATAGGTTTTCTAAATTTATTTATTGAAATTTAAGTTGTTACCATGATTTATGGGAAAACATGTCTAAGGTATTCACATTTTTGGAATGTCACAACCAATAACCGCCTGATATGATATGGGAGATAAATGTAATGAATATTTAGTTAACCCATTTATAATGTGTTAGATATTTTATTTTAGAAAGATTATATGGTTATCGATTTATGGATAGTATCTGTTAAACTATTAATGAATTTTTTTAGACAAAATTATTATCCCACTATATGTAGACATATGAATATTGGATAACATGTGATAAAAATTCTGTTCTGATAAGAAACAATTGAGTGACCCATCATTCCCCTGGTCTTCTAATTCTTCACGATTGATAAATTCAAAATGATTTCCTGGAATAAGGGATGATGTGTAAACTAATCATGGCACTACAAAAGTTTGAGATTATGCTGAAGTGAAGTAATTATATCTTCTCATACAATTTATTCAACATTTGGAAATGATATTATACTGTAAAAGGGTGTCCTATTGTCATCAATTTTTATGATATTAATTAAATTATACATGGTTCTTAAATTTATGTTTCTGTGATTGTTAACTTTTTTCGTATCACCCACTTTCTTATGATCAGTGATCTTTATCAATCTATTTGATTATTAGCATTATTCCTCAATGTCCATATCTTCGCTTACACCCCCTACATAGATACAAATTTATGATTTACATTGGGTAATTATTATTTGACAAGTATTCCATTTTAAAATGATGATTTAGACATCATTTTTATGATTTGTGTTTCTATGAATGAAACTTTCATGTATTAATATTTTTATACCCTAAATGAATTTTGAGGAGGAAATTCATTATAAGGGGTTTATAATGTAACACACCAATTTTTTATAATATTTTTTTAATTTCATTTATGTATTATGTGAAATGATACCCCAAGATATCATTACGCTACACACAACACCTCCATTGCTTACAGTATATACAACACTATACATGGCATGTGCTACACACAATTTTATGTTCTTTTGATAGAATTCATTTAATGAAACATTATGATTAAGAGAACAACATAATATTTTTACATTACCTTATAACATATCCATTATAATGTTGGGAATGAACTATAAAAAATGAAATATGAAAAAATTATTTTTTCAATAAATAATTATACATGAATAGAAAACACTTTTTAAATAAAATAAATGTTTTTCATAAAAACTATTTGATTATAAATAAGAAAATTATTAAATAAAAAAATTAGGCATGAGGGATTTTATTAATAAAAATATAAATTTAGTATAACCTATATAATGTTTAAAATTCATCTTATATATTTTATAGACATGTTATAAGAACAAATTCAATTTTTTGGATAAAAGATTTATTTTAAAAAAAGCAGTTTTAATGTCCATTGATGGTGAACACATTTAAATATAGTTTTTGATACTTTTATAATTAATATTTTATAAAATAAACATATTATTTTAATCAGAATATAAAAATATACAATAGATTTTTTTGATATGTTTTATGCTTTGATGAAGAGTGCTAGTATAATTTTTTCATTTGTATTAATTTTACCATGAGTTTATATGAAACAAATTTTACTCTTTTGCAATGTTTTATCCTTTAATACTAGTTTTTCATTCCGACAATTGGATTAATTTTAAATTAATTAATTAATATTCTATGTTCTGAATTCTTTTAAAATGGATTACATATTTTGAGTTAGTGTGTCCAAATTATGTAAACATCGTTGTTTTATTTTTGGGCATTATAAATTGAATCGTCATTATTTTTTTATTAATACAGTAAAAAGGTAAATTTTCCAATTTAGGGTAATTATAATACTGCAATATTATCCTATCACTTGTTATAATATAATTGGATGGATTATTTTCGACACAAATAATCCTTGGGTACAAATGGTACCCTTTGTAAGACACTTGGACTAGATTAGGTCATTTAATATATATTTATTCAAATAAATTATTAATATGTTTTACTCAAATTTTAATAAATTTATAAATTTTTTAAGAAGATTACACCTAATAAAAATTCAGCTATAAATACTTATTTTAATTCTAAAATAATTATTTATATATGAAATTTATTATTTAATTTGGGGAAATAAATAATTATAATAATGGTGTATACATTTATGATGCAAAAATTATTTAGTTGATAAAACATCAATAATATAATTTTTATTAAACTGATAATAATCATTAAATTATAATAGCATTTGACTAAATCCTGTTTTTTGACTATATATCGACAATAACAATCCATGGGTCTATTTATTGACCATTTTAAACCATATGAAAAATTTTACATAACTTATAATAATTTATTTAATGTGATATTAAAATTGTCACATTCATGATATAATAAATAAAACATTTTCAATGTAGGATTTTATAGGAGAAATATTCAACTATAAATATTATTATGAAATCTATAGGATTTATCTTAATCATTGTATTTTATTTCTAATTTTTATCAAACAACTAAAATTATTAAATAATTACACCAAAATGTTGTAGTAATTATTTTAGTATTGGAAATATCAAATTAATTTTATTAAAAATATTAAAATAAATAATTTTTTGGATGATTAAAAAATATATTAAACGAATTGTGTCAAAATTGATACTATTGATATTTTGTCCAAATATTGTATTATTAAATAATTTAAAATTCATAAAACATTTTAATTAATATATAATAATATTTACATGGTGTAAAATTTGATAAATTATTCATTTATTGTATAATTTACATCATATAAGTGAATATTTCACCTTTAAATATTGAATTATTTGTTAACATAGTTTAAAATTAAATATAATAACTTAGTGTTAATTAAAAGGATATGGTATAAATTGATATAAATACTTTATAAAATTGATTGATTAATTATATAAAAACCTTATCTCATATGATCTTCAAAACTAGTACATTTTAGATGTTTTTTATGGATTTTATTTTTTTATAAATTAATATTTTTTTAGATTCCAAAGGTGACCCTCGCCACAATTATAAAGGGGAACATCATCCCTCATTTATACACTACATATTATGCCTTAATGATCTGTCATCCCATGCCCATTTCTCTTATCAACATCATTAGTTAGATTCCTGAGGTTTTAGTATTCTCAAAAGACTAACACTAGTTCTATTAAGAGGATATCTAGAGGAATCTCATCAAATAATTTGAGGTTCAAATAAGTACGAAGGAACACAGACCTATGGTAAGGGATAATTTCCCAATCTCATCATTATATGAGATTATTTATATGTATGTATTTAATTGGTTATATTTAATATCATTGTCCATTTTCCTTATTATTTTTTCAAAAACTTTATTTCTATTCTTCAACAATTTTTTATAGTCAATTTATCAATTGGTGAATTTTCATTAAACGGTGTGGAATGGCACTTTATTATTTTTTTATGTGAGGTATGTTTTGATATTTCTATCAAAAGTAATAAAAATTTTATTTTTTATCTTATATTGAATGAGTGTATTTTTATTCCATCATATTGCCATATTTACATGATTTTCCTCTTACAAATGATCACAGTTATCTTCAAAGAATTTTTTTCATTTAAAATTTTTCATCCTTTGATGAAAATAAAATGTTTCTTAATAAGTAAGAATAATTTCCCGAAGAACCAATTTCAATTTATTTATCAAAATTATTTTCTATCTAATATGAAATTCCTTAATAAGGATTTGTTTCAAGTATATTATCCTTATTATTTATATGGTTCATTATGTTTATGATGGAATGATATTAATGAAATACATTCATTTTATATGGATTATTTTATAATGGAATGATATTTTGAAACCCATTTTTACATGGATTCTGATATGATGAATGATTTTTGTTTTTACGGAAGAAATATTTCTGATTTCATTAGGATATGGGTTAGACCTATATATCCCTGTAATACATTGGGTAAAGATGGAAAACTCATGAGGTATATTTCTTATGCGTGAACCATATTTCATGTTCAAAATTTTATGCATGGACCTAGTTTCTCATCTCCACATGTTTATGCATTGGCCTTATTTCATGTCCAAAATTTAATGAGTGAACCTGTTATGATTTATACATGATAAAAAGCTACATGTATTTATGTAATCCATAATTTAATTTCTTTGTTAATTGTATGATATAATTCATTATGTTCTTTTATTCCATTATGATTCATCTCTTTTGAACAACCAAAAATCTATTCCATGATTACTGATATGTAGGGTATGATCTATTATATTAAAGATCATGTTCCCATAACCTTATTCCCATTAATTCCTATATGATTTTTTATACCCTTACTGAGAATCTTATCTCACCATTTTATATTATTTCTTTTCTTAGGTTATAATGATGAAATTTAGGTAGGGTTATTAAACGGGATGAAATTTATGCAATATATTGATGACCTTGCACATAATTAAAAGAATAAGTTTCATGTTTGCAAAGGAAAATAACTAATATGATATTTTCACATCTGTTTATATAATTTATTAAGTATTATTAAAATGTAATTTAATATTCATGTATTTAATGCTTGGTTCATTATATAAGGAGACTAGATGAGTGGATAATAGAAAGAAAACTAATGATATTGAGGAAAGAAGATTCCTCTTATTTGGGTAACATCTTTTGATTTGAACCAAATGGATTATGGGGATGGATTTCATCCCAAATAATGGAACCAAGGAATGACTTAGAGATATTTTTTGAATGTTATAACTTTGATATTGGTATATCCTAATTGTGTCGAGAGGTGTGAAGAAGTGGAAGGAGATGACTCCTTTTTATTGTGGAGGAGGAGTGTCACTCTTGCAAGTACCAAAAGGTAAAAAATAATGGTAGGTTTCCCATAACTAATGTGTCTCCAAAATGGAAAAATAATAATCTAAATGTGAATTATGGTTGGAAAAAATATAATCCAAACAAATATTACACTTATTTTATAATTTCATTCCTTACCTTCTATGTTCTCCTAATTTTATCACTTTGGTTTTTGTTACAGTATGTAGAATTATAAAATAAGTAATTTATCCATTAAGTATAAACTAATTTTATTTTTATTATAAACAATATACCCACTAAATTATTATAAGTCCCCAGCCATAATCATCACATAAACTTGAATTATGTTAATAATTCACATTAAGGATTTTTACTTGTTTAGTGATTTAGAGAATTAGGTTATAACTTATACATAACAACTTCAATATTACATATTGACACTTATATTCAGTATCCATTTGTTTCATAAAATAAAAACTCTTAAAAAAAGAAACATGTCTAGTTCCATTTTTAGAGAACATGGGTTTTTCTGAATCACATCCTTGACCCAATTCATCATTAAGTCCTGTGGAAAACATTTCAAAAACATGGGATGAGCATAAAAAGCACAGTAATGGATACAAAATAAGGAAAGAAATACTTATTCAATGAATACATCCAAATCAATTAAACCATACTTTTCAATCTTAAAACATACACTCTTAAACATAACTCACAAAAACATAATATTTATGAATAACATATTGAAATAAAAAATAATAATGGTAACATGTGGAATCAATAACATACTAACATTATAGATTTCACAGCTATATAGGGAGTTATATTTAGAATACCGATCATATTATATTCGATAAATCTCATAGGAGAAACATTAACCTTTTTATTTGTCATGTACCATTGGTGGCCTCTCTCCACCCATTTTCTTCACACTGGAAAGGGTCTCCCATGGCAGCGCGGTGCCGGGCCGCCACCGAGCTTCCAGATCCAGCGGCCCAAGACCTCCGCCTTGACTTCGGTGTGTGCTGTTGGTGCTTCGTCATGGTCTTCGAGTGCGTAATGGGTGGCGGCGAAGGGATCTGAGCGGCGGGTCTCCAATTTGGCGTACTGGTGATCTCTTCTGTTTTCTCTTTTTGTTGTTGATTTGGTTTGAGTTTCGTTGGATTGTGTTGTCTGCGCGACGGCGTTGGTTCTCCCTTGCTGGATCCATTGCTGAGTCCGCGCGTTGCTGTTGGTTCTTTCTTTGCTGAATCTGAGATCTGCGTTTCCTGGTAACTCGGCTTTCCATGAGGTTGATTCTTTTTGAAGGTTTTTGAAAATCGCATGGGTTGGCAACTTCGGTGTTATTTGGTTTTTGGTTGACTATGTTCGGATGGAAGGAGGATGATTTCGTTTTGCTGGAAGTGATTGGATTTGGTCTTGGTAGGCCTCGGTTTTGGGATTCTGCAATCAGGGGAGATGATTTCGTTTGGAGGCGCCGAATACTCTTATCCCTTCCCTGACCCCATGGTCCTCTGCTCCTCTCCTAGTTGGTGCTGGAGCGATGGTTCCTCCAAGGTTTTGGGAGGTGGGATTTGGTGGCGGCTGAAGCTTCTCGCGCGTCATGTTTCTACTTGTTTTGTTGAAGTTTTGTGTGTTCCTTCTATAGTGGTGGCTTCATATGAGTGTGGTGTTTGGTCAAGGATGATTGTGGTGGTGTTAAGCCGGCGATGGTCTGGTGTCAGGAATCGGCTAAACCCGTGGATGGCTGCATGACGTTTTGTGTTTCAAGTTTGGCGGAGATGATGAATCATTCGACAGTGACGGCGACGGACGCCGGTGAAGCTCGTCGGCGGCCTGATTTTGATGCGGACAGGGTTGACGTCGCCTAAGGTGTGTGAATCGAGGTAGGGTGTGAGTCTCGAGGTGACACAGGAATAGAGGAGACTCGTTTATCGAGTTCATTGATGTTATCTTGATTTTTGATGTTTGTATTTTATGATTTTGGGTAGGCCGAAGTGGTGGTTTTTGTATGGTTCCCACTTTTCCAAAAAGTGGATTCCTAATAAAATAAAACAAAAATGGATTGTGCCCATGATATAATATGTCAAAGGGGAGTATATAAACCATATAAAAGTGAATTGGAGTATAAAAAATTTTCAATTTAATGTAAATTGAGACGAAGTCCGTTGCAAAGATCATATCCTTATATTAAGGACAAATCAATGACATAATTATGATATAAAAATATAAATACACCCAATATAAGTGTATATTAATTTTAAAACAATCATATTTCCTTCACACATAATCCAAGAACTACATTATCAATAATTATATGTTTAAACCAAATAATTGAAATTGGGTTAAGAAGTTCTCTTACAAAAATTTTGCAGTCTAATGGCATTAAATTTTTTTTAGAAAAATGAGTTGATGAGAGAGAAAAGGCTATCTCATGACATGAAATTAAAATTTAAAGAAACAAGGATATAGAAGAATATATCCCAAATTTTTATAATTTAAATTTAAATACAAAACTTAAATTAAGTATTTGACTAGAAGAGGAGGGTGAAAGGTTCCCTTACCGATTTGGTAACTTAGGAAAAATAAACATCATGAAAGAAGGATCATACAATAAAGATGTAAATACCCATAAATTAAATTATATTGAACAATAAATACAATCATGGGCAGTATATACACCACAAAAAATGAAATTGTGGAAAAACTATTAGGAAACTCACGGGAATAAAAAGTTAGATGAAAACCCCTTACCTCGTATCTGACTTTACTCATTATTTAATTAATATAATGAATAATGAACTAAAGTAAATTTATAATTCATTCAAAACATTTTTAAAGTTTAGTATTACATTTATATCACTTATTACCACGTTTTTGACATTATATAGTCATTTATGTTAATAATGGTCATTTTGTCGATATTTGGTACTTGAGTCAAAAATGAACTTCTTATAATTGCATGTTGTCTATGTGGTCAAAACTCCATTATCTCAAAAATTATATTCCAGATTTATATACCATATATATCATATATATATATATATATATCTAGTATATATATGTTTTTATAATAGTATATAACATTTGGAGATAATAAATGAAATGCACCGTTCTTGGAGATTGTAAGAGATACATACACATAAATGCTACATTAATTTCTATTTCATATTTAATATAATGAAAAAATAATGATACAAAGGTGTATTATAAATCCAGTATAATGTCATATATAATTTCATTAACTCCATCCATTATACACTCCACGTATGTCATGAACTATTCATATCACTTTTAGGGGGAATTAGTCTGCACTTCCTCATATGAAATTATCACATTATCCATTATGGAAACCATAAAGGTATGCTATAAATGAAAAATACAGAAGTATAGAGACAATATAAATATCATAAATATCATATATAAATATAGTTCTATCATAATTTCCACCATGAGAGGTGTTAGAAAATAATTGAACATTCATCATTTCGTGTGGTAGTAGTTCGACGTCCACAAAAATAGTATGTTCATATCAATTAGATAGAGGTGTGTGGAAGGGTCTTTAGAATCCTCCCCTAAAAACATTCTAGTATATTGAAGATATTGGTGTTGTTATATAATAATGGAATAAAGAAATTCTAGGGGGTTGTAGAATGGAAATAATAGAAAATAACTAGAGATAAGACGTTATCTTTAAATCAGGTAACTTCTTTTGATTTGAGCCAAAGGTCTCTCTTGAATTGCCTTCATACTTGGGGAAGGATTCTAAGAGGAACATAGAGATGTTGGAAGATTATTTGGGTAGATTTTGGATGATCCATGGGTCTTGAGAGGTGTGTTTAATGGGTTAGAGGGTGTGGCCATTTATAAGGGGGAGGAGGGGCTCTTTAGAAATGTTTGAAAGTATTATTTTATTATAACATGATTTTTTTGTTTCAATGTTACGAAAAAAATATTTTATTATATGATAAGGTGCAGATAAGTAGAAATAAAATCATACGATAACAATTTTACAGGTTTTGGATACTTTTTAATTCATATCTTTTTTTTAACCAATTGTTAACTTATTTAACTGTTACCACGTCTTCTAATATACTCATACTATATGGTTAATATGTTAACAAAAAAATTCCATGTTACCCAAAAGGGATCATTAATGACAATTTAAACATCATATAAGTGATTTGGTATAATCAAATATTTTTAGTACTATTTAATCATTTAATAAAATATTTGATTTATTTAAAAACTATTTTAGGTCAATTTTTACACTATTCATAAGATGAATTTTTAAAAATTTCCAAAACCAACAGGATTCATTAAAAAACCTTGATTAATTCAAATATAACAAGTAATCCTAATCAATAAAATTCGTGAATTTAATAAAAAGGTTCAAAATAAATTTATTTTAATATTAATAATATCATTTATTTGAATCCTTTATTAATGAAGCAATTAGTGCATCACCATTGTGTCATGATTAAATTTATTTATTTAATATCTTAGAATTAAAATTAAATATCATAATGTAGGAAATATTTTTATAATTCAAATAAATATTTATAGTTGAATCATTCGTTTATATTATCCCATATATTGTTTTATTATAAGATATATGTTTCTGTTACTTTTGTCTTTCCTTTAAATTAATAAATATAAATTTTCATTATAACTCCCATGTCGCTCCATTGGGTCCCAAAATAGACCCAAGTATACCCTTGGATAGAAATATCTCATACAGTAGGGTTTATAAAAGATTATAGGTAAGTTAACATTATTATAATATTATTTATCACCCTTACTTACCAGATTTACCCATTAACCATGGTAAATAAATTTTTTACTGATGTAAATATTCACAATGTCTAAAAATATAAGATATATATTTACACAATTTGGGCCATCTAATTAAAAATATAGAATCCTTTTTTCCAAATTAGAAACACATAATTTAAAGAAAATAATATAAAAATAATTCTTTTTGTAAAAATAGCATTTTTTAAGAAATAATAATTATCAAAATATTGACTTTGCTTTCGGTTCAATTTCAAAGTGTAATTACTTTCAATGACCAAAATTGGATTAAATGGTAAAAATAATATCTAATTTTAATTTAATGTAAATTATAAATATAATCTATCCATATAAATAAATTAGATTAAAAGGAAATTTTAAATTACTAGTTATATTTTTCACTATTCATTAAAAAATGAACATTATTCGAAAAATATGAAAATATCATCCAAAGTCAATTTTAATGTGTTGATTCTAAAAAAAATTTATATTGTCCAAAATAATGTATAAAACTAACAAAAACTATATTTAAGAAGGGATATCCATCAAAAGGTGGTAAATTGACCTTCTAAAGAATTTTAGAGTATTTAGGCTTATAATTGGATTCATTTCCATTTTAACCCTCCAAATGTTATTGGATAAATGTAAATACATTTTACAAACATGTGTAATCCTATTGTATCTAGTTCTGGTCATTATTTCCAATAAAACTTCTAGTTTTTAACTACCATTTAATATTATATTATATTATTATTTTTCAGTATGACTCAGTCTTGGGTGCAACATGTGATTTTGGAGAAACCCATTATTGTGTGTCGGGTAAGCCCTCAAACATAGTATCCACTTTAAAGTGAAATTAATATTTAATAAAAAAATATTAATATATATGAATATATCATATTCTTTATTTACCTGGGATGTGACATCTTTCCCCCCTTTTGGTAATTTCATCCTCATAATATTAAATTTTGGCTCATAAACCTTATTAAAAGTCCCACATCAGAAAAAAAGACACAATAAAACTGCCACTTTAAAAGAAAGAAAGAAAAGTACAAAGGTCACCCGAGATAACCCATACTAGGATTCAATGTTGGAATACATGGAGATGGAATATATACTAAGTGTCATGTTCTGATGGAGAGTTATATAAAAGATGATTAGAATAAAGTTAACCACACGAAAACCAAAAACATTTTATGTGTTAAATGGTCATTGGATTCCCAGTAAGAAAAGTAAACCGAATTTTTTTTTGTTTTAAGATCCATTTCATAAAGTGGGATAATTTATTTATGAGATTTACTAAGGAAATAACTAAATATACATACATTTCAAGTAGAGTTTCATTCTCTAATAAGTTTCTTCAAAAAACTCATATTTTCTCCATACGATTAGTATTCAAGATGACTTGGTCACACCCGAAGCACAAGAATCAACTTCAAGAGAATAACATGATCCACAAAAGAAGAAACATATATTTCCCTAGTCTTTAGAAATTAACAAAAACCAAAAAGGTTTGTACAAGATCAGATAATCCTAAAAAGGATATTCGTTTATAGATTTAAATTCCTCTGTTAATCTCTAAAATCAAAAAAACAATACCTAATGTTCAAAAAACCATTCAATATATAATTGTCCTTAAAATTCATCAAATAATACAAACTGTGATTGAAACCCAAATCTCAGAAAGATTTAATCACATAGTCTTCCATAGTAAATCATAACATTTATCTCCAAATGACATAGACAAATATTTATGTCTCATACTGAAGTGAAATTTACCTAATCACATATTTTCTATGATAGGATAATTATTTCCATAAATATCCCAAATCACTATATTTCTACAATAAAAATATATATTATTCCAACATAAAATTCCAACCATTACTCAACAAATGAGATCCCATAGTATTCTATTTTCCATAGACATATAGTGTTCCCAAAAGATAGAATATATTTAAAAATAACCTTTATCACTTAATCCCCAAATCATTTTCCTATACTATGGATATCCATTTGATAGAAAAAGCTTCCAAAATAATCTTATTATTGATACATAAAATCATCTAACAAAATTTAATTTTTCATATTAAATATGGACTTTATGTAGTCCAGTTGTTGGTGGGAAATCCCATTCGCAAATTGGTTGTGGGTTCGATTCCCGCGGCTTTTTCTGGCACAACGGGTTATCACATGGTCTGTGTGTTGTCATTTTTCAAAAAAATTATATAATTTTAGAACATTCCCAAAAATGAGAAAAATTCATAAAAAATAACTGTAACATATTTTTACCACAAGATTTCTCATTATAGCTCCCATTTCATTCGGTTTCTCATTATTAAAACCACCAGAGTTTCCTTCTCATCTATTGTTACATTGGTTTTGGCCAGATCTATACATTTACGAAAATAGAAATGGTTAGTATGAGTATATGAGTAAAATAATCATATATAATCTAATGAGGAGTGTAAACACTAACATTTACTTATTATGTTATCTTAAACTCGTTCGATTTATATAAAATATCTATAAATTTCTAATATGATAACCATTATTATTATGTTACTTTTTCTAAAATAACACTCTAACAACTAAAGTTATCAAAACTGGCCTTTGATACCAACTATAAGGCCCTATCCATAAACTTTACATAAACATGAATTAAGTTAATAATTCACATTGAGGATCTTTTCAGGTTTAGAGCTTTAAATAATTAAGTCATAACATATATATAATAACATGAATATTACATATAGAAACTTCTACTCAGTATCCATTTTTTCATTAAATAAAAACTCTTAAAAAAACATGTTTAGTTCCATGTTTTAGAAAGAATAGATTTTCCTTGATCCCATCCTTGATCTTATTCATCTTTATTTCATGTGGAAAACATTTAAAAAACAACAGATTGACATAAAAATCTCAGTATGAGATACAAAATACGGAAAGAAAACATTAGTCCATGAATACATACAAATATATGAAATCACAAATTTCAATCATAAAACATAAACCATTTAACATACCATACAAAATCATAAGATTTATGAATAACACATAAATATCATAAATCATAAAGGTAACTTGTGGAATCCATAACATAATTGCATTTTAGCTTTCATAGCATCATATGGTGTTACATTTGGAATACCCATCATAATAAATTCCCAAAATCTCTTAGGAGAAACATTCAAATTTACCTCTATCGCATTACCCAATGCCTTGAAGAGCTATCTCGGGATCACCCACCGTAGTTTTATAACAGAACAACCCATATACATAAAAAAATCCCAATAACCACAACATATTCATAACACATAAAACAATCATAAATAAAAGATAACATTTCCTCTTTTCAATCACAATATATAATTTCATGATGTTGACATAATCAATGCTTTATCAAACAATTTTTAAAACCATTTAAAACATTTAATAGATATTTCTAAATCAAAGATTCACATAACACTTTGAAGATTGTGAAAGAAATTTTATTTTAAAAACATTAATTCCCAAATAAATAAATCCATAAAATAATTTTTAAAACATGGAAATAAATGAGAAAGATTTATAAGAATAAATATTTAAAACATTTAAAATGATTAGTTTGTTCAAGAGTTCCAAACCAAATGAAAGACGCTTGAATAAAAATAATTAAGGAATAAAATTAAAAAAATTCCTATAATATCATTAGAATAAGTATATTCATGATATAATATACTAAAGTGATGTATATACACCATATAAAAATTAATTAGTGTATAGAAACAACAAAAAAGTCACAATGGATGGTAAATTGAGACAAAGTCCCTTAAAAGATCATATCCTTAGAATAAGGACAAATCAATGAAATAATTATGTGTGACAAATTTAAATACACCCAATATAAGTGGATATTAATTGTAAAACAATCATAGTTTATTTACACATATTCCTAGAATGACAAAATCAAGAATTATATGTTTAATCTAGAGAATTGAAATTGGGTTAAGAAGTTCTCTTAATAAAATTTGGTAGTCTAACAGCATCACATAAAAATTCAAAACAATGAGTTGATGAGTCGGAAAAGGTTCTCTTGTCACATTAACATAAAATGTACAGAAATAACGATATACAAGAACATATCCCAATATTTTATATTTGAAATTTAAAAAGATAACTTAAAAGAAGTCTTTTACTAGATGACGACAGTGAATGGATCCCTTACCGATTTGGTAACTTATGAATCCTACACCACAAGAAGGAAGGATCATAAAATGAAGATGTAAATAGTAATAAATTAATGTATATTACACATTTAATACAATCATGGTATGTACATACAATACACAAAAGGAAATAGTGGAAAATATAGCATGAATTTCATGGGAATAAAAAGTGCGATGAAAACCCCTTACCTCATGTCTGATATGACTCGTTTGTTATTTAATATCTTGAATAACAAACTAAAGTTAATTTATATTTTATTTCTCAAATTTATTACTCCTTTTATGTAACATGTTACCACGTTATGGACATTATAAAATCATTTAAGTTAATAACGGTAATTTTGTCGATATTTGGTACTTGAGTAAAAAATGAACTTCCTATAATTACTAGTTTTCCATGTGGTCAAAATTCCATTATCTCGATAATTATATTCCTTATTTAGATATCATATATATCATATATATATATACAGTATATATATGTATTTATAATAGTATATAACATCCATTATCTCGATAATTATATTCCTTATTTAGATATCATATATATCATATATATATACAGTATATATATGTATTTATAATAGTATATAACATTTGGAGATAATAATTGTAATGCACTGTTCACGGAGATAGTAAGCTGTACGTACACATGAACCCTACATTCATTTCAATTTCATATTTTATAGAATGAAAACATAATAAAACAAAGTTATATAATAATTATAGTATAATATCATATATAATTTCATTAACTATATATTTTATATATTCCACATATTTAATGAATGATTCATATCACTTTCTGGGGCGTTAGTGCGCACTTCCTCATATGAAATTATCGTGTCTGCCCGTTATGGAATCCAAAATGGTATGATATAAATGAAAAATACGTATGTATATAGACAATATAAATATAATATATATCACATATAAATATATTGTCATCATAATGGCCACCATGAGAGGTGGTTTGAGATAATTGAACAATCTTCGTTTCGTGAGACATTAGTTCTCCATCCATAGAAATAGTATGTTCGCATCCATTAGATGGTGATGTGTGGAACTGTGTTTTGAATCCTCCTCAATAAAAAAATCCAAAAATATTTAATATATAGGTTTTATTATAAAATAATTTAATAATGAATTTTTAGGGGTTTGGAGAAGGAAAATAAAAGAATAGAACTTCGGAGAAGACATTACCTTTAAATCAGGTAACTTCATTTGATTTTAGACAAAGGGGTCTTTTGAATTGTCTTCTGCCTAAGAGAAGGATTCTAGGAGGAATAGAGGGATTTTTTGAGATTATTTGGGAAGAGGATGGATGAGAAAATAGGCTAGAGAGGTGTGTTTAATGGGTTAGAAGTGGTGGCCTTTTATAATAGGAAGGATGGGCTCTTTAGGAATGCTTGAAAGTATTATTTTATTATAAATTTTTTTCAATTTTAGAAGACCCAAAACATAATTTATTTGAAGATATTGTGCATATAATTCGAAACAAAATCATCAAATAAGAATTTTATGCATTTTTTATACCTTTTTAATCCTTATCTTTTTTATTTAACTCTTTGATAACTTATTTACCTTTTACCATGTCTTCATATATATTCATACTATATGGTTAATATATTTACAGTAAAATCCCACGATACCTCAAATGGATCATTATTGACATTTCTAACATCATATATGTAATTTGGTGGTATATTATAATTTTAGGACTATTTTATCATTTAATAAATTATTTATTAATTTAAAAACACTTTTATATAAATTTAATATTATACATATCGTGAAATTTTTAAAAAATCCAAACCATCTTGATTCATTAGCAAAGCCATAATGAATTCAAATATAAAAAGACATCATAATCTTTTAAAATCGTTTATGTCATACAAAGGTTCAAAAATTAGTATATTTTAATATTTATAATATCATTTATTTGAATCCTTTATTAATGAGACAATTACTGCTTCACCCTTATTTCATAATTAACTTTATTTATATAATGTCTAAAAACTATAAATAAAATACCATTATGTAAGAAATATTTTAATATTTCATAAGAATATTTATAGTTTAATTGAACTCTTATAGAACACCGTAATTTTTTTATTAAAATATATATATATTTATGTTACTTTTGACTTTATTTTAAATTAATTAATATATAAGTGACATTATCACTCCAAAGTGGCTCCATGGGGTCTGAAAATTGACCCAAAGATTCCATTGGTCCGCAATATCGCATTAAAAAGGATTAAGACAAGTGTCAGGGTATGTTAATATTATTATAATATTATTTTTCACCCTCATTTACCTGATTTACCATTTAACCATGGTAAATAAAATATTTACTAAAGTAAATATTCATAATTTCTAAAAATAAAAGTCATATATTTAAACAATTGGGACCTTCTGATTCCAAATATTGAATATATTTTTTCAAATTGAAAACAAAAAACTTGGAGAAATTAATATAAAAATAATTCCCTTTGTCAAAACAAAAAAACTTGTTTATAAGAAATTATAACTATCAGAAGATTGACAAATGGTTATGTTCAATTCCAAAGTAAAATTACTTTCAATGACAAAAATTGGATTTTATTGTAAAAATATAATCCAATTACACTTTAAACCCTACTAAAAATATAATCTTACCATATAAATAAATTTGATTAAAAGGAAATTTTGAATTAAAATGCATTATTTTTCACTATTCATTAAATAATGAAATTTATCAGCAAAAAACCAAAATGTCATCCAAAGTAAATATTGGTGTCCTGATTCTAAATAATAATTTTAATTTGTCAAAATGAACATGTAAATGTTATCAAAACTAGATATAAAAATGGTACTCCATCAGAAGCTGGTAAATTGACCTTTTATATAATATTGGATTATTTATTCATAAAATTGGATTCATTCACATTTTAATCTTCTAAATTTTATTGGATAAATGTAGAAACATTTAAAAAAACATGTGAAATAATATTATATTTAGTTCTTTTCATTCCCACAAATACAATGACATTATGTTTACTACCATTTTAAATTATTTTATATTATTATTTTTCGTTATGACACTGTCTTTTTCACAACATGAGATATCATAAAAAACCCACCGTTGCGTGTCAGGTACGCCATCAAACATATCATCCCCATTAAAGTAAAATTAACAATTATTTAAAAAATATTAATAAATTTTAAAATTTCATATTGTTTATTTACTTATGATGTTTTAATTATAATTATGATTTATAATATAAAAAAATACTATGTTTGTTGGAAATTAATTTTAATAGAAGTGCATGTATGAAGAAAAAACAATACATTAAGTAAGAGATTGATAATATTGTTTTCATAATATATGGGTTTATATGTTAGTTTCAAAATATACACTGTTCATTTAAAAGACCCTATTTCATATTTATTAACACATAAACATAACATGGCATAAGTTATGATTTTTATTAATTTAAAATCATTTAATAAAATGTCAATTATTTTAAAATATCATTAATATCAATTTTTACATTATATATTTAATTCTAATTTAATAAATAATAAAACAAAATTTTAATCCAAAACTATTATGTTAACATCTTTTTCATATTATATATTCATCTGCAAAATAATTAATGAAAACAATTCAACCAAGTAACTTAACATTTAATATTTATAGTATAATTGTATTTAGTTATTTATAAACAAAATAATCCCTACATTGGCATCTCTTAATCATTTTATGTAACTAAAACACCAATAAAGATTATTTATAATTCTATTATGATAAAATAATTCATTTTTTAAGAGGACATTCATAGTCAAATTTTTTTTCTCATATCTCAAAGCCATATAAATGATAAAGGTGAGGAAAGTTCCTTTTTTTTCTTTTACCTCAATTATATTAGAAAATAGAGAAACCTGTATTGAATATTATCCCAATAACTAATAAAATTATACCCATTAAGGTAAATGGCCGAACAATTAGTATCATAGTAACTTTTGACGTGTTTCTAAGTTATTTTGGCCCTTACGATTAAGGTTTCATCCAAACTTATGTTTAATTTTATCATAATCACTAAGAATAATTTTAATCTCTTTAACTAATCTTTTTGTAAAAAAATAATTTGTTTTTTATTATATTGATTACAACGATATATGTTTTTTTTAAATCAAATCATAGAAGTGAAAAAATTAAATTTAAATCTAATCCCAAAAACAAGGTGAGAAAGAATTCCATTTAAAGTAAAAACGCTCTAATGTTCAATGACGTTTTTAAATGAAATTTCAGCATAAAAATGACTCCAATCACCTACATTGGATTAATATATGTATAATTCATCTATTGTAACTTCAAAAATTAAATTAAAATATAATTTAATATTTATTATTAATTAAAATAAAATGATATTTTTGACTATAGTAATTTTTATTATCCCTCAAAATAAAACACTTCTTATAAGAATAGAAAAAATAATGCATAATTTAATTGTGACATTCTAAATAAAACAATGATGTTTATTTTGAAATAAATATTTATAAATTTCTCAAAAATTAGTTTTTACATAGGTGTTCCATTAAAAGGTGTTAAAACTCAGTCATACGTGGAATTCTTTCAAATTCAGTGTTGTAAGTACCATAAACCAATCTGTGATTTATATTTAACTCAAGATCAACATGATGTTTCATATAACGCTAGAAAAACTTATTTCATATATATGTATATATATATATATATATGAAAAAATACTATATATTGTGTTTCATTAAATGAAATAAGTTAAATTAAATCAAAAAAACTCACAAAATCTTAGGGAGTTACAAAATCATAAGATAAAAGTATTAAGGAAGGTGTGAAAATGATCCCATGATAAAATATCCATTTCACCAGTTCAATTTTTTTGAATAGATACAAATTAAAACTTTAAAAAACATATATATTTCATCAAAATGAATAGAAAATCGACTTGTTATATTTTTTGTAAATATATAGATATTACATAAAAGGAGAATATTTGAATAAGTCATCAATAAAGAGAGATAAAAATATTGGGTTTAAAACCTAAATAAGGAATGATGTATTTGATGTTCCATAATATTATGTCCTGAATTTCATGAATTATCTGAAAAAACAATAGTTCAATTACATTTGATAATTTGATATTAAATAACATTTTGAGAGATTATTTAATTAATTAATATACAATCGAAATCTTATGATATTTATTAACTGTATTGATGTTTCTACTTTAAATTGATTGGGTTGTTTGGGGAAATTACCAAAAAAATATTTTTTATGTTAGTAATTATCATAGGTATTGTAAAATATGTTATGTAATGTCCTAGAATTTACATGTAATTTTTTTAATTATATGAAATTATTTCTAGGCCACACGTATTGAAAGAATGTGATTTCGAGGCTCTGTGATCTCGAAATGAAATTTTGATCCTTTTTTAATGTACGTTCTATAAACAGGTGAGTGGGTTTTTTTAAATTTTATCTCATTCTTGGATCATAAATATGAGGGCACCATTGAATTTGGAATGCCGATATTCTCCTAGAATGAACAAAACTTCGACCGGTTAGGGACATACAAAAAAGTTATTTTACATATATTTTGAAAAATAATAAAATAACATTAAAATGTTTTTTTCTTTCCTTTCTCAACCGTTGAGATGAGGACAGTGGTGCTCCATGGTTGTGATGAGGAGATGATGCGTTAAATTAAAGGAATCCCTTTAATGGATAGTGAAGATGCAGCGTATTGACGCAATGACATAGCGTAGCAGAAATGTTGTGACGTCTTCACCTTTTAATTAGATAACACATTAGAGAGTGGGGATTAAAATTGTGGGAAAATATATGATGACCCTTTGGTGATATTCCCCTCCAATGAAGAATGAATAACTCCAACAAAACATCATCAACTTTGAAATACATCAAAGAAAAAACCTGGAAAGTGAATAATGATGTCGACCTCTTATACCCTCTAGGACATAACACTATGGAAAAAATTTGAAACTAGGTTTAAGGGTAAATTTTTTTAATGATTCCCCATTTTTATTCTAAACTATGATCACAGATTAACCAAAGACTCTTTAATCTTTGGATCGTGCATTCTTGCATGAGGGTATCATTCTTTTGTTTTCTATTTAGGATTAATTTTAGTATTGATAAAATTGTAATCCTGAGCCTCCCCTTTTTTAAACCACTAACACAAAGGGTGAAGGACAACACAAATAGGGAATGACCCCCTTAGGCTTGTATGTTCTTAGTGGATGAATTTCCAAATGAACTAAAGATGAGTTCGAGGCCATCGTAGTAATGATGTCATCCCTACTATCCCGTAGGTGCAGATAGTTTTAAAAACTGACCATCGGTGCAACAATGGTGGCCCGTGGAAGGAAATCGATAGTACATCGGCTGCGGGAAGTGGCCAGTGGTGGTCTGAAGTAACCACTAGAGGCAAAGAGAGGAGGAATTCCCATCGGAGAACCCTGATAGAGAAGGGTCATGGCTAGATGGTCACAATGACATGGAGACATGGCACCAACCAGCACCGTGGGGAGGGAGATGTCTATGTCTCGGCTGCTCGGGCGAGCCAGTGAAACGTGGCCGATGACCGGGTGTGAGAGTCCATCTAGCTGGGTAGGCTATCTGTGATGAAAAGCCACTGTCTCATTACCGCGGGGGAGAAACTGACTCATGTAAACAGTGGGGCAAGCTGGGGAGTTGTACGCGATTGCCTGCCACATCCCAACTAGACTGAATGTCGGTCCACCACTAGGTGATCGGGCAGAACCAGTAGTCCGGGCCAGAACAATGGCCCTACACGTTATGAACAAATAGACTGGACCCAGAGAGGGTTGTTTCTGGACTATTGTGGCTGGGATAGAGCCAGACCCCCTAACAACTTTTATAGGAAAACATCAAAAACTAACAGACTACGCATTCGATTGACGCACTGCCTTTGGAACGAGGACCCTTGCAATGAGGCAGTACATTAGAAATACTCTATGTGTGTTTTCGAAGTAGTTGGAATACAGACAGGTTGGATTAGAATAGAATCAAACTAGGACCTTTCTACAAATATACCCATATCTTACATACGAGTCCCCCATTCAACGGGCAATCTATTATATTGGGACCCTTACGATGATACAATACTTTTGGTTATTCAACGTGGGACTTCATTGAGTTTTAATTATGATGATTTTCTTGATGAGTATATTCTCCCAGAATCAAGCCTACAACATGCGAGAATTCTATGGATAGATAAGACTTTCACCTACCAACCCTGTGTGGATTATCATTTAGAGACCATGTGTGGATCAACGCCAATAGAACCTGGGTGGATCTACTCCTATCATCCCTATATGGATCAGTGCCTAGAAATCATGTGTCGATCCTCATTAGGGAAACCCTGGGCGGATCAGCTCCTAGTAACCCTGTGTTGATCAGCACCTAGCGCCCTAATGTAGTTCATCACCTAGCGACCTAGTATGGATATTCTCCAAGATACCATGTGTGGATCAGCGCCTAGAGACCCAATGTCGATCATCATTAGATCGACCCTATGTGGATTAGCTCCTAGCGACCCTGTGTAGATTAGAGAATAGCAACCCAATGTGGATCAGCTCCAAGAGACCCTATGTGGATCAACAATATAACCTCTCAATAGATTAAGATGATCAATATTTAAGATTATCTATCTTTACATCTTAACATATGTTATACCGGGTGTGAGCTGTGCCTTTTTCTATGCGCTATATGTTGATATCTTGGTTTTTGTTATTTCCTTCAAGGATTATTGACAGACCTTCTGGGTTTTAGGGTCCCAACTGAGTTTCTTTATACTCACCCCTTCTCGAGACTTGCTCACACATTTCGTGTCCTATGCAGACGACATACATCCTTGACTGTGACATTGGGGAGCTTGGTAAAGACAATGCTCCAAGGTGGATTGATAGACGTGGTGTGCTGCAGTGACATTTGGTAGTGAGATGCACCAACCCTTATGGTAGGATCCTTGGCCGATGACCGTCAGATCATGTATTTTATTTTTTTTACATTCCATTTTGTTGGAAATGTATTCTAGCCTCCTTACATTCAATTTTCAACTTTTACTCTCAGTGGTGATACTTTGTGGTGGTTGTACTATTTTTCATTCCTTTGTTTTTTTCTATTTGTAGTATTACCTATCTATGTGTGTGAATGTTTAAAGGAAATGAATTCCCTTTTTCGGATATTCCATTCCGGTGTTAGTGAAAAGCACCTAGACTATGGAATTCTGGCATGGGGTAGTCACGACACATGCCCGAGGTGATGGTTCGGGACAAACTGGTATCAATGGAGTTCAACCAGAAAAACTAAGAGTCCATATTTTCAATGGGGGAAATAGTGTTATGTGTCTTGAGTACGGATTTCAGGATAGGTAATCTAGTGTTGCTCGGGTAACCAACATATCCATACTCAAGGACCATAAATTTTGTTTTCAGACTCGGTATAAGAAAACACTAATTGCATATATTTTGGAAACATGTTCCTCTTGATATCCTTTTATTCAAATCACTAGTTATAACTTATGGACGATGGTGCATCCTCTTCAAACAAGATGCCTCCACGAAGACAACCAGTAAGGATTTTAGTAAGTGATCATGATGATGGACCACTGAGTGATGAGGCATTAATGAAAGGACTATTTACTACAAAGCACTATCAGTTGTTGTAAAAGAAGGAACATCACTTGGAGAGCATCATGTTCTACCATCCCTACTATAGTGTAGTGAACACTAACTGAGCATGCTGCATGAGTTATAGAGACAAAGGTCACTGAGATTTTGACGTGAGATAGATCCTCAGGAAAATGATGATTGGATGGAGGTAGTTTCATGGATTTTTCACCAGGTAGAGACACCTACATACCATACTGTGTTCCTAGAATCTAGAATTTTTCAGAGAATGATAGAAAAATGGTGGATCATGATGCTCCATACACAAAAGGAGGTGACCCAGGCTTGGTTGGACTTCAATAGCCTCTTCAAGGTGGAGTTTTTACTGGAAACACTACGCTTAGTTCGTCTACAAGAGATACATCACCTAAAACAGGGCAGCCTGAATGTGGACCAGTACTTGGAAATGTTTACCAACATCTCTCAATACTCCACTGACATGGTACTAGACCCTTTGCTTAGAGGCCAGAATATTGAGTAGGGATGTCAATGGGAGATCAGGGTGTCGAAGATTTCACTCTTCATCCCTATGTAGGATAGAGTGCTAGAGTGATATCTACTAGTAGAGATTTTCCTAGCCGAGTAGTCACGGATGGTGAGAGCCACAACTGGAAAATGGGTGGTCGAGTCATCTTCATCTGGAAGTAGACATAATGGATGGGGAACCCAATGGACCATGTCTTTTAGGGGGTGAACACAGGGCTCGATCTCTATAGTGTGGGGCTCCCAGAGTAGAGGGAGTACCTAGGGGAACAGACTATGCTTCATGTGCAACGAGTAGGGACACATGGATTGTGAATATCATACCATCCGCATGGAAAATTAGAGGATAGTTGAGGGGGCCTCAAGGTAGAGGTAGAGGTTCGATCAATGTGGTCCACAGGGTGGTAGGGGTGGTAGGGGAGAAGGCTGAGAAGCCGGCGGTAGACGACTGTTCGAAGTGCTACCACCACTACCCCTAGGTGGTCTAATACATGCTCAGGGATCCGTCCGATAGGGGAGTATCCATCATTAGGAGATGGAGGCCACTGACCACAGTGCTCCAAATATGATTAGAGGAACAATATGTGTATTCTCTACATTATCTATAGTTCTTATAGACATAGGTTGCATCTACACTTTCCTTTCCATGAACCTTGTTTGGGGCTCAGAGATTTTAGTGGAGTCGATGGCTAAATCCTTAGGACTGGAGACTCCTATGAGATGGGATTAGACAATTATAAGCTGGTGCTGGTTGTGTGACATTACTATAGGAGGAGAGACCTTTGACTGGGATCTCATTGTAGCAGAGTCGAAGAATTACGATGTCGTCTTGGTTATGGACTGATCGTCTACAGTCTATGCCCAGATCAACAATATTTGAGGAAAATTGTGATTTTTCTGTAAGTATGGGAACTTTTTTCATTCAACAGTGTGAAGGGATCCTTTGCAGGACATGATGGACATTCTCGGAGGAGGGTGAAACCGATCACCTAGAAGTTTTCAAGCCTCATCCTCGGTGTATTGGACAAGAGGAGTTCAATATTTCTAGTAGTGGTGGAAAAGTATGAGGATTTCTTCCCAGAATATGTCCCATGAGTACCTCCTTGTAGATATGTAGACTTATGCATTCACATATACTCAGGGAAGACACCGATATCTATAACCGCATATCTAATGGCTCACGTGGACCATCATGAGTTGATGGTATTACTGGAGGACTTGTTGGAGAGGGGGTTCATAAGTCCAAGTGTTTCACCATGGGCATCTATGGTGCTATTTTCCAAGAAGGAAAATCGAAGATTGAGGCTATGTGTGGTCCTCCAGCACCTGAACCAGGTGACCATGACGTACAAGTACCCACTTTCAAGGATTGATGACTACTTCAATTAGCTACTGGGAGTATGGTGTTTCTTGATGAGCGATCTGAGATCAGGATGTCATCAGCCTCATGTAGGTGATGAAGGCATACCGAAGACAATCTTTAGATGCCGGTATGACCACTATGAGTTCTTGGTGATTCCCATCAACATGACAAATGACCCAGTAGCTTTCATGGGACTCATGAACATGATATTCTATCCTTACCTCTATCATTTTATGGTAGTATTCATTGATGAAATCTTAGTGTACTTAATATAGGAGGATGAGAATGCTACACACCTGCAGATAGTCCTAGATATACTCTGAGAGCACAAAATTTATGTTAACCTCTCGATGTGCCAGTTCAAGATTTGGGACATCCACTTCCTGGGACATTAAATCTCAAAGGCTACAGTTGTGGTGCATCTAGAAATGATATAGGAAGTTCTTTATTGGGAGACAACAAGGAGGGCGACTAAGGTGAAGAGTTTACTAGGGTTGGATGGGTACTATAGGATGTTCATACCAGACTTTTCCAGAGTAGTAGTACCCTTGTTAGAATTGAAAAATAAGAGACAACCATTTTTATGGATGGAGAGGTTCCAGTTGAGTTTCTAGGATCTAAGGTGGTGACTAACTAGTTCCACAGTCATGATACCACTAAAATATGACATTGGGTCTATTGTATACTATGAGGTATCAGTGACCAGATTGGGTGGTTCCCTGATGCAGGAGTGAGTAGTGATTTATTACTACTCATGGCTGTTGAGGTAGCATGAGAAGTACTACGTGACCCCTAACCTGGATTTAACATTAGTTGTCAATGCTGTGATGATATGGCGATACTATATTATGGGTGAACTATTTACCATCTACTCTGAACACACGTTTCTTAGGTATATATTATCATAAAAAGACCTGAACATGAGATAGTGGTGATGTTTGGAATTCCTCTAAGACTATGACTTTGAGATGTTCCATACGATGTGGATGAGAAACACGGGGGGGGGGGGCATACACACTAAACAGTTGTTCAGGTATACAACTACTGAGTGAGGTGACATAGCCGCTAACTATGATGAACATATCCTTTTTGTATAATGTTGTTGCTTCTTACCTCTAGTCTATGACTATAACTCCCCCTCTCCTTCAATGAGTTATGGAGGCATAACATGTTTATGTTGACTGGGAGTTCCAACATGCCCAGATATTCTCAACAAAGCCTCCTGATGGACTTTAGATGGATTGGGAGCCTACAATACTTTTTAGAAGACACACCATTATACTATGGATGTTACGATAGGAGATGTTTAGGGAGTTCCATATTCCCCCTTTGGTAGTACATCTTGGTGTGGTAATGATGTACATGAACCTCAGATGTCAGTACTGGTGGCCTGGGATGAAGAAAGTAGGGAAACAACTTGTTTCACGATGCCTCACTTTTCAACAAGTGAAGGAAAAACATCTGGTACCTGTTGGCTTGGCACAACCATTTGAGGTACCAGAATGGAAGTGGGATGGTATATCCATAGACATAAGGAAGGAGTTACCACACACATTCAGGGTCTGTGATTATATCTAGGTCATCGTTGACTGAGTCATCATGTTGTCCCACTTCATACCCATCCGAGAGAAAGGATCAGTAGACTACTTGGGACGCCTCTATGTTCAGGATATAGCACAGATTCATTGGGTTCCTTCAAATATCCTCTCAGACCGTGATGAACGCTTTACATATCGGATTATGAAGAGATTTTAGGAGGCCTTAATGACTTAGCTGTTCTTGGGGATAGATTTTCATCCCTAGATAGATGGATAGATGGAGCAGACCATGCAGACATTGGAGGGCATGCTTTGTTCTTGTGTCCATGATTTTGGTCATAGATGGGAGGACTGCCTAAAACTGGTGGAATTTGCATACAATAATATATATCACTCCATAATAGGCATGGAACCGTTTGAGACATTGTATTGGCATCCATGCTGATGACCTTTATGCTGGACAGACCTAGGGGAGTCAGTACTCATGGGTCCATAGTTGGTAGGGGATACCACTAAGAAGGTGAAGATCATCTAGGAGAAAATAAGGATTGCACATGGACAGAAGAAATTGTATGCCAATAGGAGATGAAGACTCTTGGAGTTAAAGAAAGGAGACCATGTTTTCCATTTGGTATCACCTCGATAGGGATTGAAGATATTTGGTCACTGAGGAAAGTTATCTCTACGTTCATGAGACCTTTCTAGATTCTCATCAGAGTAGGAGAGGTGGAATATCGCCTAACTCTTCCCCCATAGATGCATTGTGTGCATGATGATTTTCACATGTCGTAGAAGAGGTTGTACGTGCATGATACATCTCACATCATCAGCTAGGTCGAGTAATATATTGACAAAGGGGTGATGTTTGTGGAGTCCCCAGTGGAGAGAGAGGATAGATAGGAGAAATCAATTTTTGTATGGTATATTTCCTTGGAGTGTGTCTGGTGGAAGCACATGAATATGTAAGAGAGGACATTAGAGAGGGAGGCCTAGATTCATGATCTGTACCCCTATTTTTTGAGTAGACCATGTTTTGGATTTTGGGGATGTAAATTCTTATAGTGGGGAGAATGTAATGTCCCTGAATTTAAGTGTAATTTTTTTAAATTAAATAGAATTATTTCATCACCACGCACTCTATTGAAACGTGATTCTAAGGCCTAGTGATCCCGAAATAAAATTATGAGCCTTTTTCAATGTATCATTAGTAAACACGTGTCCAGGTCTTCCGAACATTTGAATCTGTTATCAGATAGAAAATTAGAGGGAACTGTGGATCTCAGAACCCTGATATTCTCCTAGAAATGAATTAACTACAACTGTCTAGGGTCCTACAAAAAATTTATTTTTCATACTTTTCAAAAAATAATAAAAGGACATTATAATTTTATTTTATTTTTTTCCCAACCGTTGAGGAGTGGATGACGACACTATGGTGAGGCGACGAGATGACGATGAGGCACATTAAAGTAATCCCCTTAGTGGGTCATTAAGATACAACATAATGACACAACGTCGCAACATAATAGAAACATTGTGAAGTGTTCCCCTTTTAATTAGAAAACACAATAGAGAGTGGGAATTAAGACTATGGGAAAAACTCTGATGAACCTTTAACAAGATTCCTCATCAATGAATAACGAGGAACGTTGGTGAAATGTCGTCAAATTCAACGTACCTCGAAGAACAAAGTCACGAAGTGACAAACGACATCAACCTCTTGAACCCTCAAGGTCGGAAAACTATGAAAAAAATGTAAAATGAGGTAGGGGATTTAATTTTGTTAATGTTTACCAATTTTTATTCTAAATAATGACCAAATATTTACCCACAAATAGGTTAATTTTTAGATCGCATAATCTTGTGAGAGGGTGTCATTATTGGGTATTCTAATTGGAATCATTTTTTTATTGATTGAATTTTAATCCTAATCATCTCATGTATTAATCCTCTAATGTAGAGGGCACGAACTAACACAAACAATGCCCGACCACCAACACCCTATGCACTCTTGTTGGAGAATTCTCAAACAGTGATAAAATAGGTATGAGGCCGTTGTACTGAAGGTGGAAGACCTATGATCCCATTGACACATATAATTCTAAAAATGGTCCAACGGAGCAAATCTGGTGGCCCGAAGAAGGAATCCATCGATGTGTTGGGGGCCCATAGTGGCAGGCACTGGTGGATAGGGGAGGAATGACCATCAAAATGGTGCCACCAGCTCGCCATAGTGGTGGGGAGAGGTGGAGCCAACTGGCACCGTATGGAGGGAGCGGCCCATGACCAGGCCGCTTGGGATAACTGGTAGCAGGTGGATGAAAATTGCATGAGGGAATCAGGTTGGCAGCATCACAAAGCCTTGGCCGCTTAACCATGGAAGAGAAACCACCCCATGTAAACTATGTGGTGCGGTGGGGAGTTGGAGGTGACCGTCGACAGCCTCTTGGTCGGACCAGAGACTAGTCTTCCTCTACCAGACCATGCATACCTAGTCAGTCAGGCCATGACCTAGTAGATAAGACCAAGGTTGGGTCGGGTCTGGGTCATGTCAATAGACCTAGGTCAGCTCATGTCAGTCTTGCCATGCCCGATAGGAACAAGACCCCACCGAACCCTTTTTTAGAAAAAACGCCAACAACTGACAGTCCATGTGCCCGATTAATGGGTCGTCTATGGCACAAGTACCCTTGAAACAATCCCTACCTTCTAAACTACTCTACACAATTTTTTTTCATAGGATTGGGTATCGCCGGGTTGGATCAGACTCGAATCCAACCAGAACCTTTTCAAAATAATGCCCATATCTTATAGACCATGCTTCCATTCGACGTGATGTATGTTTTGTTACGACCCTTATGAGATGATACTTTTGTTTTTCTAGGTGGGACATCGTGGTGGATTAAATATAATAATTTCCTTGAGGAGTGGATTCTCCAAAAATCAAGCGCTCTTTGTGCGGGAATCTAGCGGTTGGATTAAACCCGCACCTAGAGAAACTGTGTGGATCAGTGCCTAGTGATCCTATGGGGATCAGCGCCTACCAACCCTATATGGATGAGCACCTAGTGAACTTTTTGTGGATCACAACCTCACAACCCTATGTGGATCAACACCTTCAAACCCTAAGTTGATCAACATAAGTGGGAACCTATATGGATAAGCTTCTAGAAACCCTATAAGGATTATTTCCTAGCAACCAAGGGTGGATCAATGCCTAGATGCCCTGTGAGGATTAGATCCTAGAAAACATGTGTGGATTAGCGCCTAGTGACCCTGTGGTGATTTGAATAAGATTGACCCTATCTAGATCAGCTCATAGAGACCCTCTGTGGATCAATTCATAGTGACCCTATGTGGATCAGCTCTTAGAGACCATGTGTGGATTAGAAAAAGAGCCACGCAACTGAATAAGATGATATATCATTCCCCAAATCATCATTAATTATGTACTTATCCTATACCTGGTATGAGATATGTCTTTTTATTTTTTCTTAATGTTGAGATCATTCTTTGTGGTATTTCCTTTCGGTATTTCTAAGAGACCTTCTGGGTATCGAGGTCCATAATTTGTTTCATTATACTGACAAATACATGGTATTTTCCTCCACCTATTGTGTCTTGTGTAGAAGATGAAAAAATTTGACTGGGACATTGGGGAGACAAAGCTAGATAGTTCTTGGAGGTGGATCGATAGATGAGGTGTGAAGTAGTGACATACGACAGTGAGCTGTACCTACCCTTTAGGTAGGATCATAGTCGAAAATCATAAGGTGATTTTTTTGTACATTCATTTTAGTTGGTCTTGTTTTCTTGCCCATTTAATTTCAGTTTACACATTTACTCTCAGCGGTGGTACATTGTGGTGGTTTACTGTTTTTCTTTCCTTTTTTGTTTTCTTTGTGTAGTATGTCATGTATGATTGTGTACAAGTTTAAATACAATGTCTTCCCTTTTTGGAATATTCCATTCTAGTGCTAGTCACTATCCCAGGCCTATGGAAGGCGGGCCTGGGGTAGTCATGGAAGGGGCCCTAGGGGACAGGTCTTGACATGTTATATCAGCTCCCAAAGGTAAATTTCGTGGAATATTTATCATTCAAGAAGAACAATGGATCTATTGTTTAATAGATGATCCAAAATATTCGTAAATTATAAATATATCATAGTTTGATAATTTTATGCTATAAAATTCATGGCGATTTTTTTTTAAATAAATATTATAATTTCAATTTTAATTTTCTATAATATGAATCATGTCATAAATATTATATTTAATTATGAAATGTAATTTTAAAACCCCTCATATATGTTATAAATATTCTATGTGAATCATTGTCCATATAAAATGTTAAAATAGGTTTTGATGGAATGAATCTTATATATAACTACAAAATCCATTTTAAGGAATTATATTATTATATATTTCACCTAAACGTTTAATTAAAATATTAAGTTTAGGATTTAATAATAGTGTATCATCATTAGAAGGGGGATGGATAATAAATAATAGGAACTGAATTAAATGACCTTAAATTAGAAGGAATATGTCCCTCTTTGAGATAACACCTTATTATTAGAGCTTAAAGATTCTATGAATGACATTTAAATTATCCAAGAGCTACAAAAAAATGGGTAGGATCATTTGAGGAGGTATTTTGGATAATTTTTGTTAAGGTAATGTGTTTTTGAGAGGAACAATATTTGGTGAAGGAGTTGTGTATTAATAATTAAGGGAGATGAGTGTTTATTAGTAAAATATGGGTTAATACATTATTTTTCCCCAATACATAGAATATATATAATTATTGGGGAAAATAAACATGTTTTATTATATTATATACATTTTCATGGATTTTTTTAAATAGAATAGAATTATTAATATATTTTATTTTCATTGAATAATAATGTTTTTTAATAAAATTAAATATAATTTATTCTTTGAAAATTCATTTATTCATGTGTAAATTAAATTCATTATTATTTAAATAAATATTTTACTTGTATAATATATTATAATTCATATAATTTTTTGATAAATTATTTAGTCATTATTAAAACATTATGATGTTATAAATTTTAAGTTATCTATAATAACAATATTTTTAATATTCTCCCTAAATTATTTTTAATAAAAAAAATCACAAATATATTATTAATCTATGATTATTATAATAAATTATCATATTTTAAATAAAACTACATTATGTAATTATTATTTTTAATAGTTAATAAAAAAATTAATAATTTTATTAAATATTTTGGAATCACATTTCTTAAAATGTATAGTTATACATATTTTAAGTAATATAATTTGATAGATAATTTTATGCTAATTTAAAAAAATAAATTTATTCTTGGAAAATATTACTTATCATTTTTATTAAACTTCTAAATGTTTAGTTTTTATTCAAATGTTCAATTATTGTTCGTATAATCATATAATGCGTATAATCTTAGAAAATAACACTTATTACCAATATTTCACGTAATTAATTTTATATTGTTGTTATTTAAACAGCATTAACACAATTTCGGTAACATTCATATTCAATTTTTTTCTTAAGATAATTGTTCATAGGTTTTATAATTTATGGACACCAAGATGCACAAAAAATTCAACTTTTAGATCTACAATTTAATTTAATATTTTTTCCATTTAAATAATATTTTTTTAAATTTCATTATCATTTATATATAATATTTTATAATAATGGAAAAAAAATTCATTTTTTTATAGTTTTAATAATTTTATTTTATGTAAATCATCAATAAATGTTACACATACATATGTTTGGGGAAAAATTTATACTAAAATTAATTTATCATTACATTGTTCTCCATTTTGGAATGTTATATATGAAATTTAAATTCAAACTCTAAGTTGATGATATAATACGGTATTTATTTTTATTTTCATTTTTTATTATCATGTTTCCACTTTGAAATAAGGATTTTGACAATTTTTGTTGACCAAGTGAGTTATCTTATTGATCATAACATTGTATTCATGATCGAATATTTTCAATATGTTTCATATATTAAAGGATATCATTCTTAAAGGATATCCTTCTTCAACTACCACATGTTGTGATTCAATACATGTAAGGTATATTCTATGTAAATTATCAAGAAATATATGTGGAATACACGATTCACTTGATGCTAGTTTATTGGAAGGGTTTGTTGATATTATGTAGCTCAATCATTATCAAGAATCAGAAAGTATAAAATGTATCTAGGTATTATCATTCAATACTACCCAATCTTCGTGAATCTCTGTAATGTATATATGTAATTAAACACATTGTATCTTACATCAAAAAATAGTTATTATATGAGAACTCAACTAAAGGAAGATTTCCATCCCATCTTCCAAGGAAGCCCATAGTATATTCCCTATGAGTTTATTCCAAATTTTAAGTGATCCATTTATATTGACCTTAAATATTAAGGTGGTATGTTATTCTAAACGTAAAATCTATCTCCAAGGAATGTTAATGGATCTTTAATAAATTTTAGTTGAACCTCACATCATAACCATATATAATCAATAGTAGGTTTTGATTCATACTCACAAAATATATAATGTATATCTTTACTTATCTATTTGGTTTGAATAAATTCCTAATGGGGATGAATTAAATAGTCACTATATAAATATCCACCCCAACCCATACATAATTTTTTCTTCGTATGTATTTGGAAGACCAATGAAAAATTCTCTTGTGATGTTTTCTCATTTCCATGTTAGTACAGGTAATAGTTTCATCATATCATTTATAATATTTTATTTATCATTAACATCTATTGACACAAAGCACTTTGATTTATATTTAACAATATATTTATTCATATCATCTCACTATAGTTGTTCTTAGATAAATCAATTCATCTATGTGCTCTGTGGGTGGATAGATAATTCTGATCTATTAGAATCATCTAACATATTATTCTTTATCTCATTATCTGATGATATACGAAGTCATTTACAAGAACATAAAACAAAATCATTATAAATATTGACTATTTATATTGTCCCCTTCTTCGTTTCTTCCACATTTATCTATTTCTCAACATTATCATTTTTAACTTTTTAATAATATCTAGAATATATGGTTTATAACTTATTGTCGAATGATGAAAAGTTTCCCCACCTTTTAATATTCCCATGTCCATCCTTTTTATGTTAATTTTTTTAAATTACATTCAATACACCTCAAGAATACTTTCTTATGAACTTTTTAACATATAAATCCACCACTAAATTTTCCATTCTTGATTAGAAATGGACTATACAGTCATAGTATCTGATGAGGTTTTATTATCTTACACATTGTATGTGGATATCTTTTTGAGTAAGTATATACTTCACAAACTTATTATCATTATATTTCATTCACTTATATTCATAAATATAATTCCTCTTAAAAATTATGTTAAATATTATGAAACCTAATCTAGATAATGTATTAGTTATTTTTGTCTATCCACCTTCTTTGTTCATGAGGTATAGATTATAAAATTAATATTTTTCAGAAGTAAAAAAGTTAAACACCATATTTGATTCATTTTTAAAATAAAAAATCATACCCTACATGAATTTAGTAGGAGTATATTTGAATAAATTATTCTCTTACTAACATCTATGATTTTTCTTCACATTTACCTCTTCTTACAAACTATATTCCATTCTGATTAAGGTTGTTTACTTGTCTAGAAAATCAATAGAAGTTCCTCATTATCCACTTATACTACCTAGTTAATTTGAGAAAGCTATATATGTTCATCATAGATAATGGTTTGGTTCATTCTAATGTTTCCTTATTCTTTAAAGGGTAAAAATAAACTGTTTCTAGGATAACATTACCTAATAATGTGACATATTATATCATCAATTGAAATTTATTTTATATATAATATAATTTTATGTTTTATTATGTTCTCAACATCGGGATCAACTAATCCTCAAGTTAGCCTATTTATTTATAGTATTTAAAATATAATTCATAAATTTCACCCCATATTTCTTGAGGTAATATTTAATTACCCTACTAATAAATTCCATGGACACTTCACATTAATTAGTGATTCTAAATTCCATTAATTTTAAATCATATTGTCTATATATTAGGTGAATGGTGGTTTTTTTATAACCACTTTATTCACCATTAATTGATAAATCCAAGTTCAATTTACACCTTATAGATGCATTGAACCCAATGTATTTGATAAAGTAAAACATCAATCCATTTAATTTGATGATTTTTCATTATGATTTTATTTTTAAGATCATAATAATCAATGGTTTTATGCATTTAGTCAACCTTTTCCATTACAATGAGGACATTTTCTCCCAATGTTGAAGCACATTGGTGTATAAAACCATTATCGATGTTCTTCTGTGGTTTATTCATTAAACCCTACTGTTTATCCTATTTCGGATCTCAAATAAGTGTGTCATAATTGGTATAAGTTCTTTTTAATGACTAACATCATGATCTTCTTGATAGCAATGAATATCATCTGAAACACATCAATACATTCCCTTAAAACATTAATTCCATTTAGGATGAAATTATCCTTTGTCTCAAACATTTTGGAAGGGTATGCCTCTACATTTTGTATCAATACACACACCATTAATGGGTTTAATAAAATAAAATTCATAATATCCCATGCATTTGTATAAGATTATGAGATGATTATTAGAAATGGAAATATATTCCAATTACCCATTTTGGGATATAAACATTATTTAATGAGAGATAATGCATTCCTAGTATAGAATAATATTCCATGGAAGAATGAATTATGATATTTTCTATAAGAATCATCCCACAAGTGATAATTAGTAAGGATCCCAATAGATCAGTTATAATGATTACACCCATTGGTATTCTAAATGATTAATCAATATGTATTCCATGAGGTAGTTTCTAAATAACTACACTAATGAACATTTTTTAAAAATTTAATAGATAAATAGTGATATAAGACAATTTCAATTCAGGAATGGATAGTAACAACACATGTCCTTATTTTATTCTATTTTTATTCATTTACTAATATAAAATGGTTTGAATGAACACAAATGATTAATAAATTACTAAAACAAAATTAAATATTGATAATAAAATATAAAATCACATATAAGATGTCATTTATTATTAAACCCCCACTTCCATGAGTATAACTTTATGTCTATCATATAAGTATATTAAATCATCCTAGATTTAATTACTTTTTATTTTATTTTACATACTAAAATAATGTGATATGGAAACTAGATCATTATAGGATATAAATTATGATAAATCACATCTCATACACATTGAAGTACATTATTTTTAATATATTAATATATATTAATCCTAGAAATCTAAAAATCCAATTTAATATTTAGATTATCTAAATTAAACATCAACAAGAAAATTTCCTATTTCTTCATCTTCATATTAATATCTTCTATTTAATTATGAGACTATAACTACACGGGATATCATGAAAACACTCATAATAGAAAAGGGAGATCTATAATTCATAGTAATCTAATTATAATTATATGTGTGAAGGTATGTTACTATAAGAATCATTAATAATAACGTACAATCTAAAATGTATAAGATCATTAATATTTAGATAATAAAATGAAATAGGATCATTGATATCAAAGGAATATAAAAGGGGTGTGAATCATAAAGATTTGACACACACATTAGACAATTCACTATAAATATAAGTAATTCCACACATCCATGAAAAAATAAAATAATATTCTTGGATCACTACCCATGAATGATTTTTTATTTGTGGTGTAAGAATTAACTTAGTGATTACGGGGACATATAATTATAAAACCGCATATCACAGAATAATATATTATCAATATATGTTCTATAAATAAATGAAATAACAAACTACATCTACCCCTATGTGTGACCATATAATTAAATGAAATAAATAAAATTTTTCATTACATTATATCCTTATGAACTTTTAGTTTTATAGTTTTATAGAATTATGATTAATTTTCAACTATCATAATTTATTTCTTATTCTGCTAATGGAAATATTTCTCACAATATAAGAAACTTTTAAATCCATATCATGTTTTAAACATCTCCCACTAAATCTAGACCTATGATACTATTCTAAAAATTTTATACATTTTTTATATGATAACCTAGGGAAATGGAAAAATAATAAAATGGTTGAGATTGTATTCTCAAAATGGTTAAACAGAAGTAATAACAATTAAAGATCATATGTGAACATAAATGATATTATGGGTATAGTCAATATAACTAAGAAAATCATATATTATATATAATATGTTTTAATCATGGAATAAATATTAAAAAAATAATACATGAATCATACTAGTATGACAATGAACCGAAGTTATGACATCATTACATAGTGGTGCGAATAATAATAAACTATGTATCACCATTCAAATATGTGATAAAAAAAATTTATATTGGGCATAAAATTCATGATCCAAACCATCATAACCCATTCTTATAAGAACATAAAATTTACCTGTAAATAAATAATTTCATGAGATATAATCATTCAATAAATACATTACAATGTGATATCGGACCCCACAAACCATTTATCCATTATAACTTGTTCCACTTAAAAATAATTCACTTATCACATCATAAACAACAAATGAAATTAATTTGGTCTTCCAAAAACATTAATATTAAATTCAAATAATTTTTCTAACATATAGAACCCATAAAGATTAAATTGGTTTCCTTCAACCCATAATAAATAACCATTGGAAGAAAAATGGTTTCATATCATTTTAAAATAGATTCAAATATGGAAATCACTCAAACTTATATAAATAATAAAAAGGTCATAATATAATGTCAAATAAATGAATATCAAATTACATCAAATAACTTTCTTGTAAAACGACATTCAATCATGACAATGAAGCATATCGTAATTAGACGACAAAGACAAGGTTTATAAATTTAAGAAAATAATTTTCCCCAATCAATCAATCTATAACATCCTTATGAACACCCTTTAGTAAAAGGAACCAAGAATAAGGTATGTATATAAGAAATGGAATTGTTGATAAATTATGTTCATACAGTGAAGGTGATTTAGAAAGACAAATGTAGTGAATGATCATTTATCCAAAATATAAGGACATTAAAGAAAGAATACAAATAAAGTATGTGGATGGTAAAATTATAAAAAAATCATCAAATATTTAAAATATATGTCAATGAAGAATGAATTAGATGAAAAATAAATTTAAATATTTAAAAATTACATTAAAAATAAGATATATCATTGAACATTTGAAATATTTTTAAATGTGATATTTTATAAATCTAGTAGAGAAATAATTTTATTCTAGACACAATGAAAACATAGATATAATGATTAAAATAAATCAACAATGTTATTACATAGATGTATTCCCATAGAAAATGTTAAAATAAATAATTTACAACATATTCATAAGATGGTTTAGAAACCATTCACATAAACCATATTATCAAAAAGGAGAAGTGAAAACAGTTTAAATCTTTTCTTTTAAGAAACAATCATTAATAAAATGTTCCTTGAAAATTCATTACATATACATATAAAAATTAAATAGTTTTTCCATACTTTCCAACATAATGTATTTATAATTTTAATTTTTTCTACAAGTTTCATTAGAGTAGAGTTAGTATATTCTCAACTTCAAAATGTCATATTTAATAAATAACAAATTTCAATATAATGGATGATTTATAACGATTAATTATGTTCAATTTTACTTTCATTGCAACCGTTTTTATACTAGAATATTAAATTGAAAACAGTCATTTTTCATTTATTTGTATCCAACAATGGTTATTATCTAAAATAAATAGTTAAATATTGATTCATCCCTTACATACAAAAAAAATATATTAATATATTAATAATATTATACCAATGATGAATTTTTCATAATCCTCCATGATATAATTTCATTTCATAGTTCAATTAGGTGATCTAACTAACCCAAACATAAACATGCATTGATTAATCGATGATTATGGGGTGATTATGTTACACTATATTTATGTTAGTATTAGTATTATATAATTTATATTTTATTAGTTTTATACAACATAATTATAAATAATTGGTAAAATAAGTGATGGATATGAAATAATTTCATAGTACGAATTAATTGAAATCCTCTTAATTATCTTATTTAATATGGTAAATTTTTAACGATATTTTTTCCCATTAATATCATTAAGAGGATATTAAATTTATATTAATAATAATATATTCATATAATCAATTTCATATTTATAATTTTACAAAAAACCTTTGAATCATCCACCAAAATAAGTAATGGAAATCGAATAACATTACTTCAGGCAGGGACTATTATGCACGTACACAATATCATTGTTTTATATTTTATTATTGTGTGAATGGTATTGTATTATTTTTATATAATTAATATAATTTAATTTATATATATTAAATATATATATATATATAATTATATTAATACTTCTAGATATGGTTTGGATAGTTAAAATTAAGAAGGAAACACTAAGAATAAGTGGATACACAGGTCAGGTACTTGATTTTTCACATGGAATTCTCCATAAAAATGAATTCATTTCTATGTCTGATAGTGGGAAAAGGATTATAAAAGTGGAAAATTGTTCTATGAGGAGATATTTGGACAACCTTTTTATAATAAATTAAAAATTGAGGTCACTATTTATGTTGTGGATGTGTAATCATTTTATAAGTAAATAGATCTATAGTTTTTGAACTATCGCTTAAATTTTCAGTATTGTAAAGTTACGATTAAATGATAAATCCAAAAATGGTTATATAGAAGGCTAAATCAAGTATGATTTGGAACCATCCCAAAATACACATTTTTAGACAATGATGAGCATTTTTTACATTTCACTTTTACATTTTTAACTTTTACCCATATTTGCATTTGCATTGGTAGTTAATTTAAAACCATAATAATGAATTATAATAATAAAATTTTAAAAATTCCATGTTTCATAATTTTATATATATGATTTAACAATTTAAAATAATTTTACCTCATAAAATGGAATGATTTTTGATAAGTGAATTTTAATATAAACACACCTAATCACATTAAAATAATTAAAAAATGATTCATATGTGTTATATTTACAAATAAGATATAATTATCATTTTTATTGATTATAATGACATGTATTGATTTATTATAAATAATATAAAATTAATGAGACAATTAATGATATAAAAACCTAATCTCAACTTGAAACTGATTAGTTCAAAGAAAACATCAAAAAATGATTTTACTAAAACAACATTATAATTTCGTTCTAAAAATATTTGAAAATTCCTTATAAGTTAAAAGAATATTTTTAAACGCATGATTTCTTTCGTTAATTTTATTTTTTAGAAATTAAAATGTTTTTAAATACTCTTGGTCATAATGATATAATAATAAAAATTATAGGATTCTTAAAAACAACATTATAAATGAAAAAACATCTTCATTATTATAAAATTAAAAAATTCATACTAAATAAATATTGACATACAATATTTCCAAATAAATTCTATTTTATTAATTTAAAATTCTAAAAGTAATTTATTTTTTTAGAATATAATGACATTAGCTAAAGAATAATAATTCTAATAAAAACATAATTTTTATATAAATTGATTTTATTCCTTTTTATTTTCATGAAAAATAAATTGGATGCATGATGAATTATTTTTCTATATACTAAATTCATTTTAAAAAGTGATATAAATTAATTTTATAATGGGAATTCAATACTAGAAAAAAATTAATTAATATTAAAATTTATTTTATTTCGGATCAAAAATTCGATCATATTTAATAAATCCATATTTATATCATGTTAATTACTACATAAAAACCCTTATAACCACCACATAAAATAGAAGGGAAATATAACTACTAGTAGCAGTTGCGAGTGGTGATTCAGCTATCAGGGATATCATGGTGATTTAAACCATATTAAATATTTACGGTAAATGATTTCTATCCTGACTTAATTACTCGAGTATAACATGGTATTGGTCCATGTAAAACACTAGGGATTCTATATCCCTCAGAAGATCTGAAAAAATGAATTATCAAGGTTTAATTATTCTCCTGAATGTATTTCATTTTGAAATTTTAAATTATTTTTTAGATATGGTTACATTAATTTATACTAGATAATTTAATGGCTTATTATTAAATGTAATATTTCATAATCAATATATATCAAGGTTTGTTTTTATTTTATTTTTGTATAATGTGTGAAAAAATTCATTTGGAATATTATTTTTTATTGAAAATTTATATTGAAATATCATATCATTTCATTCTACCCCTCTTAAATAATTCATTCCATTGTAATTTTAATTATAACTCGGATTAAATTGAGAGAGTTATTAACATGATAATTATTCTATATATAACATCCAATGTGATTTCTACCCTAATATATTAAACTAGATTAACATACTTATGTTTCCCGTAACAATAATTATTTTTTATATAGTAGCCATAAATTATAAAGAATATTCCATTCCCAAAACTACAGAATTCTATTGGTCATTAAACCAGTGTGAAAACTCATATTCACCCAAAAATTATTTTGATATTTAGTGGTATTATCAACCCGTTCATTAAATTTAAAACAAGAAAACATATACCATATTCCCAAAAGTATGCTAAAATTCATGAAAAAAATCATTAATTATAATAAATAATAAGTACATTGATGCTATATAATCTACATTTTAAAAATCACCCAACCCTTAATTATCTCAACATCAAACATATAATAATCATAAAACTAATCCATCTCTTAAATATATATTCTTCAATATTCATCTCTAAAAATATAATATTTCTATAAAATCATTTCACAATATCAATGATATCATATAATATATTATTTCAAATAGAAAATGTTAAACTAGTACAAAAAGATCCTTATATTTTTAACATAATCTTAAATAAATTTGAGAATATATAAAATGAAATTTATAAATTTTACTGCAAAAATTAAAATAGATAATAGAATTTAGATTTAATTATTATTATGATACCAAATTAATTACTATATTTAAGGATAAAAACTCACATTTACATCATAAAAAGAATATAATATGATCCATATTTTTTTATACTTCCATATTTTTCTATAATACATCAGGGTTTTTAGATACAAACCATCAATGGGATCAGTCTCATGATCTGGTTTCACAAAAACACTAAAACTATAATTGAAATGGTAATATCGAAATTATACTTATGAATTTATCATTCCATATATTTCGTATCCAATGAAACCTTTATTTTTAGTATTTTAATATATTCGGTTTAACAATGGTTGCTTTATGTTTTTTTCTAATTCTTCATATCCAAATTCCATAATGTAATTAGGTTATGTATAATCCAGAATGGTTTAAAATAGAATTTTATTGAATAAACAATATCCTCTAATAGTGTAAAAATACATGTAAAATTTTTTCACCATATCATGAAATAAGTGACAATTAAGTTAATTCCCAGTATCCCCTTTCCAATGTTTTTACCCCTAGTAATATATAAATAAGAGCCTATGTACACATGTATTATCCTTTAAGGGATATAAAATCAACTAAAACCACACCATATCTACATTAACAAAATTTCATGATGTAATCTTAGACTTAAACATATACCTTAGACTTTCCTCGTTGATTTATAGTAAATTTATCTTATCTTAAATCCCATAATTTTCATTATTACCTCATGTAACCGATATGGAATTATATAAATATTAAATTATGACCAGAAATATCATATCAGACATTGATAAATGTTACAAATCATATATTATCCCCAATTTATAACATCTAAATCATAAAATTTATCGAAAAAATTCTCCAGTATATACTATAGAAGCTCATATAAATGGCCATTAAATTTGTTGAAGAAAATATATTTTTTCCTTATAATATATTCCAAAATAATTTTAGAATTATAGTTTTAAATAATTGTGAAAAAATATTAACCCATAGAAATCATGTATTTTTTAAATAAAGGAAAATCTTCCCCTTTATAATATACCTTTTAATCTTTAACATGTATTATATATCAACCAATAATTATCAAAATGACATACTATTCAAAGAAATTCATAAATTTCTTATCATCATAACCTAAATAAATGGAAACATAAGAAATAGGGTTTTCTCAAAATCATAATATGGGTAAATATAGGTGATAATAATAACAAATAATATTTGATAATTAGATGAGATTGTGGTTACAATCAAGACACCTAAGAAAATCATAACCAACAAATAATAGGAAATAAATCATTGAATAAATATTGATATAAAATGACACATTAAGGAAAAGTGTGATTCAATAAAAATTACCCTATGCAGTATAACATGGTCATCGAAATAAGTGAAAACAATGAAATGTAATGACATGAACTGTTATAAATAAAATCCCTTATTATTTAAATAAAATTTCTTATTGTGTATTGTGGTTATAGAAAACAAATGAACTACTTTGGTTTTAATATATTCTATTTAAATTTCTTCTATGAATTATTACAATTGGAAATAATTTCTTTGCACAGTGATCACTTGATTTGTATAAATATTTGATTTTAACAAATCCAAATGACACAAACAACAAAATTGATAGACTGAAACATTACGATCATACCATATGAATTCAATTTATCAGAGATTCCATGTATATAGAATCAATAGGATTTTCCCTTAACCAATCCAAAGTTGAGAAGAATTAAAATGAGCATGTGAAAAACTATTTATGGTAGATTTTCAAGATCGTCATGATCCTGACCCACACCATGATGATAAAACCTTCCCAAGAAAGTCTCACCATAAAAAACCTTACTATTATGGATTAATTGGGTGTATTAATGGTATATGTTTCAAGACCAAAATAATATGAATATATATATTGTATTTTCATTATAATAATGTTCATATTTCGTCTTATAACTAGTTTTTAAATAATTTTCATTTTTATAACATAAAACAAATTATATTTTCAATTAGTATTTAATTTGAATTAATATATTTATTTTGACGAATGAATAGATTTTTTAAATAAGTTAAATTTTAATAAAAAAAATTTTAAATGATTTTGTGTAAATATAAATTATCATATAATTTTTATAATGTCAAATATAATTTCTATAGGGGTTCCGAAACTGTTATTGTTAAAAAACCCATCATTTATTAATAAATGTTGATTATATTTTAAACATAAAAAACACATATTTAAAAAAATATTTAGCTCAAATGAATATTATTTTGGGATTCATAACTTTGAAATTATCCAATAGTTAATTTTTCACAATTTACTGAGACTGTCAAATTGTTAGGCAAAGATTAAATATCATATAAATAGATGATGTGTCTTATTCCATCATCAAGAACCAAAAGTGATTTAATAAACAATATAAATGGTATCCAAAACAATATATATGTTTCCCTAAAAAATAATGTGATTTATGTTTATTTAAATAATTTTATAAATCCATTATGAATCCTCAAAAGGCATTAATATATTTTCAGGTTTTAAAATCATTTCATTAAGAGTATGACTCACTTCCCCAACATTAAGGGTATTATTTCATTATGTTGGGACCCGAGCCTTTTAAAATAATTAAAATAACATTATTTTGGAAGAATACATGGAAAAACCCATGGGAAGGTTTCTAGTTAATTTTATTTTATTATATTGAGTCCAAAACCTATGTTTGAGAAATGATTAATAATTCCACCCTCATTTACTATATAAACCTACCCAATATCCTATTTCTATTCACTCAAAATCCTTCAAGAATGAACTTAATCTACCCTCCATTATATTAAGTCTAGAGAATGTTCCCCCAAAATTTCATGTATCCACTCTCAAGCATTTTAAGTCACACTCTAAATGTATGTGATCTCATCTCTCTCTTCTTTATTCAAGTTTATTTATTATCGCATTTCCTCCGTTTCCAATTCCTAATATTGGTACATGTATTTCCATGTCCCTATTACTAAAAATTTGATTTAAAATGTATGAGAGAACCATCTCTCTCTCTTCAACCCATTTTATGAATTTTAATGGGATGGATTTATGCTACCAATTTCTCACCAGTATTTTCGATGCTAAAATATATATAGTGGAAACCATAAAAATTCCCAATCATGTATGTTCTCCTTTATACAATTATATTGCTTCAATTTTGGACTCACATGTTTGAATTCAAAAATCATTGATCAAGGGTTAAAATATGATTATTAATGTATCCTTGTTGTATGATCTACGTGGAACACTTAATCATGAGAATGAAATAAAATGTATGGGTTTACAAGAAATTATATAGATCTCTAATAAATTGGGAAATCTTTTTTCTCATGGGTCTTCATATAGGTATTGGGAATGAACCGAATTCCATTATTTTAATTTTTTCTTTATGATATCATTGATTTTATCCTTTCCCTATATGTATGATGTAGTGTTTAATATGCTTCAACATTTCAAATGTTTCCTGTATTATTATCATCTTATATAAGGTCTCATTATTCATATTTATGATTCTCGTACTTTTTATACCATTAATATACATAATTTATATCATGTATTATTCACATCTAATGATTTCGTGTTTATTCCCTTATTAGTCTTTATAACTCACACATATCTTATTTATGTCACAATGTTATCCCATACAGTTTTAAGTGCGAGCATGTTGAGGAATGTTTCTATAAATATGATGTTTTTAGAGTTTTAAATATTTATTTAATGACCCTAATAACCAAATACACTTTACATATTAATATTTATGGTTTTATTAACTATATCCTTATATAATAAATAATTTATTAATGTGAAATAATGGGAAGAGTTTTTATTTGTGTAATCAAAGAATAAGTTTAGTAATTGTTTGGAATATGTTTAGAAAACTGCAGAGAAAGCCTTGGGGATAAGCCTATGTATTAAAAAGAAAACATAAATATTTTTAAGTATAGTGTATGTGTTTTATCAATGAAATATATCTTTTATTCGACAATACAAGTGGATGTTGATGGAAATAGTTGTACATAGGGGTAAAACCCAAAAACACTGTGTTGAAATTGATTTCACTGGGAACAGGTGAATGAAAATAGGACTTACTACACACCTAGTTTGACAATCATTGGGGATATACATTAGTAAATTAATTATTTTATTAAAATCCATTATTATGGTAATAAAAAATCATAAGAATATTGGTAGGGAATAAATATTGGATAACATAGAGTGAATCCTAGATATTCATAAGTTTTGAAATAAATGTAATATATATTTTATCCCATTAATGTCATTGGATTCCTCCTTTATGTTTGTAATAATATAAAAATATTATTCCCTAATTTTTATTTTATTCTATCAAATGGATGGAAATAGGTTAAATTGTGTAATCAACAATTGAGGAGGGAAATGTGATGACTACCTAATGAGATGCCCCACCTGATGGGAGTGGGAATTAGGAACATTATGATGATACTCTCTCGTCTAACTCAGTTTAGGAATAAAAACCTATGTTAAGAGGATAATCCAAACCCCCCTAAGATATATCAAGCTTTGATTCAGATGATTATACTATAAAGGACTCTAACATTAAATAGATATTATGATCCCTTTATTTCAGAACAATGGATCAACTCCATTGAGAAGATCTCGTCGATCCTTAAATATTCTGAAAAAGAGATAATTCGAGTGTATTTTTATCATATGGATTGATAATAATATTTTTAGAGTACATTGATCAGGAATAAAAATATTGATGATGATATTTATGTGATGGTGTTGAAGGAATTCTAAAAAAATGATAAATATTTTCCTCGCACTATGTGACATAAAATATAATGTGGGTTCTTTTCCCTTAAGAAAAATGATGAAAAATCTATCCGGGAATGTGAGAATAAATTCATAAAACATGCATGATATTCCTTGGACTATTATGTTACCCCTGCGTTCAGGGTTGATGGATTCTTTGGTGGGATATAACCTAGTCTATGAAAAGCCCTGGTCATCAGATACATTGATAGATATGAGGAAATTGTCTCATGTTCCTTTAATGTCAAAATAGTGATAAGATAATATCAATGGAATCATGGGCATAAGAATTGTAAATTGGATTTTAATTCTAGAAGTCTAATGGAGAAATATAAAATTGAGAAAATTTAAAAATCCCACTTCTAGAAGGTGTGGAATGATGTTCACTAGAAATTTCTCAAGGCAGTGAGGAAATGGTTTAGTTGCGGGATGGAAGGACACAAATCTAATGAGTTCAGAGAGAAGAATCCCAATAATGAAATGGTCGAAAAGACTGATCTATTATACCATCAATGAATTGTTCATTTCATGAACTTCAAGGAACTATGTCACTTTTCAAACAAATACATTAATACATTGTTTTATAGAGAGAACAAAAAACATCCAAGGTAGAAAGGGAGAGATTTTTTCATTATAAACACTGAGGTGGACCCCGAAAACAATGTTGGGACATGGATATTAGTTATTCAATACAGAATCTTGAACATTATTTTTTATTCTCGTTATATGTATTATTTTAAATTTTATTGTTTAATATAACTACTCAGACAATTCCACAAAACATGGAAGAATATTTTTTGGTGGTAATTGATAATTAGGAAATTATTGCATCCCATTTAAATAACTACTACCAATTAAAAATTTATTGAATAAATATTCTTGAAAAACTTTTCATACTATCATTGTTGTAATTTTACTAAATTAAGGGTGTGGATTTAGTTTCGCTGTATGGAGCCAACATAAATTTCTGTTATAAGGAAATAACTCTACGTATTGTGAATCTCCCCTAAATTTTATAAATGTTCATGGAGGGGGTGAATCTTCTTTATCACCGACATTTCAATCATGGATAAAATTTTTCCATGAGAAAGCATATCTAGCTCAAATAATTGAGTATAATGAAGCAACCATCCTTGAATAAATTCCCATTGTGAGGGAATATTATGATGTTTTTCAAGAGGAATTGTATGGTCTTCGTCATAGCTTAGAAGTTTAATTAAACTGAGCATATAGTTGGGGCATTACCATTATCACGAATCACATAAAGAATGTTATTTTTTGAAACATGAGGAGCTAAATATGAAAGTAAAATAGAATATGGACTTGGTTTTCATGCACCCAAGTGCTTCAACATTGGGTGAACAAGTCCTCTTAACAATGAATAAGGATGGGTCAATGTGTGTTTGCATTTATTGTGGTGAAGTCAACAAGATAACGATAAAGAACAAGTATCCCCTATTATAAATATATTACTTATTTGACCATCTAGGTGTCAGAAATACTTCTCTAGGGTGGATCTTTGGTCGGGATATTACCAAGTTAGGGAAAAGAATGAGGATATCCTCAAGATTCTTTTTTGTACATGGTATGAGAACTATAAGATCGTAGTAATTACATTTAGACCCACTAATTCCCTAGAAAGATTTGTGGACTTGATTAATATCATCTTTAGAGATTACCAAAAAATTCATGGTCTTATTTATAGATGATATTATAATATACTACAAAAGAAAGATAGAGAACAAGAAGTATCTAAGAACTATACTATAGTCTAATTGAAGGAATTAGATCTATTAAAAGTAATGATAATATGAGTTTTATTTGAAGGAAGTATCATTCATGTGGAATATCATCATGAGAAATGGGATCATTCATTGATATTAGAAATTGATCAATTGATTATCCAAACATATGGGATAGATATCATTAGATTTCATGGACTATCTGGTATTGTCATCAATTTGGGATAAATTTCCCATTATTATGAAACCCTATAATCATGATAAGTCAGAAGGGGGTCATATATTTTTGGAATGATGAATTTTAAGAGGGATTCAAGTAATTGATAAATAGGCTTATCGCTACACATGTACTCAGACTTCCCACATGTGTATAAAATATAATGGTATTCATAGATACTTAGAAGATGGTCTTGGGTTTTGTATTAATGAATAATGACAATGTGATAACATATGCTATTAAGTAGTTTAAATTTAATTAATAGAACATCCAAATGAATGACCTAATGTTTACTACAGTGATCTTCACTTTGGAAATATTGATCCATTATCTCTTTGGGGAGAATTGCGAAATATATACGCATACTAAAATACTCATGTATATATTGACATATAAAAAGATAAATATATTCCAAAAACGATGGTCAGATATGGTCAATGACTATGACATCCCAATCCAGTACCATTCTAAGAATGTTAAAAAATTTTAAGATTATATATGTAAAATGGATCATCAATTTTATCATTAATGACAATTTAGTATGATTTGATCTTTTAGATTTGCAAAGGATATAGATGGGAATCCTTAAAAAAGAAAATTCATTAATTCATTCACAAATGATTTCTTAACTATTCCGTTTTAATATGATAAATAATGATCAATTAAATGATGTGGGAATTAATAATAAACTAAAAATATATGAAAATATAAATACACAATGATCTATATTAATGAATATAGAGATTCAATATTTGGCTTGTGAATCTATTTACCATCAAATCCCGAGTTAATGACAGAGTTTTTGGTTAATTCAAAAAGTCCTTCCTTATATATCCATCCTTGAATCCCACTAATATATCTATATATTTGAGAGTGATATTAGTGGGATGATATGTATAAGGAGATCATGGATTATATGTCATAATGACTTCTATGTTAGCATGTGAAATACAAGAGGAAAAAATCTAAGGAAATGATGCATTCATTACACATACTAAAATGGAAATGGAAAAACATTACTATAGACATCATCACTGATCTTCTGAGGACATAAGTAGAGAAAAAATCTATTTGGGTCGTGGTGGATCATCTTAAAAATATGTCATACTTCATTATGATTCAACAGGATTTCTCACTGGATCAACATGCATGGGTATACATCTGATAAGTGGTAATGACTCATAGAGTACCGCTATCTATTTTATCCGATTAAGATTCAAAATTCCCATTTATATTATAGAGAGTCCTCCAACATGCTCTAAGTACTGAGTTGATCTTAATCATAGCTTAGCACCCCTAGACTGATGTCCAATCTGAGAAGACTATCATGATAGTCAAGTACATATTTATAGCATTCTCAATTTATTGCAAAGGAGGATGGAACCAACATCATCTTCTAGTTGAGTTCTCATACAATATGTGTTTATCTTCAATCATCGAAATGGATCCCTATAAATCTCATTATGGTAGTAGGTGTAGATCACTTTCATATCGAGATGAATTTAGGGAACAAAAAAAAACTAGTTATGGACATGGTCAAATAAATGGAGGAAAATATTAAGAACATTCACGAGTACATCATGAATGATTAGAGTTGATAGAATATCTATGATGGAAATCATCAATGAGACCTAAAAGTTTAATGTTGGAGGCATATTATTCCAACACATATCTCCATTGAAGATGTTCAGGATGTTTTGGAAAAAGGGAAATCATCTTCCAAGCTACATCAGCCCCATTGAGATCCTTGATCACATCGAAGTAGTGTCCTACTAACTATAACACCCACCTAACCCATCTCAAGTTCATGATATATTTCATACATCCCTAGTGATAATGTACATACTAGACCACTCACATGTACTCAATCTAGATTTGGTACCATTTTATTATTCCATTTCCAAGTACGATCATATAGTAAAGATTGTAGATCACAGAGACAGTGTTATATAAAATAAGAAAATACACCAGGTTGATGTGTTGTGGAGAAACCATGTGATTAGAAAATCAATGTAGGAACTAAAGGTATTGATGAAATAGAGTTACCCTCTTCTTTTATAGCATGGGAAATGAAAATTTCAGTTGATAAATTTCTTGGGGGATATTTTAATGACCCAAAATGTTATAAATCAAATTACCATTTTTTAATGAAAGTATCTTCTTACGTAATATGGTTATAAAAAAACTCATATAGTTTTTTTATATCCTATTTAAAATAATTTTTAGAATCATTACATTTGATAATATATCCTTCGAACAGTTATTACATTATTAATATAAAAATTGTGTTTTAAGATAACCAATAGAAATAATCAAAGTGATGGCCTCAACTAGTATGACCATACCCTATGAATCACATTTATCAGAACTTCTGAGTGAGATAGCATCAATGGTATTTTCCCTTGACCAATCAAATTATATGATCCAATAATGTAATAATGAGGTAAACATTTTAAGAGATTATTTCAAGCTCATCATGATCATAACCCAAACCATGATCACCGAACCACCCCATGAATGTTTCATCATCGCACATCTCACTCATAGGGAATTTTCTAGTGTATTATTGAGATAAATATCAGGACAATAATAAAATGAATATTTATATTTTATTTTCAATATAATAATGTTCATAATTTTTTCTTATGACTACTATTTAAATTATTATTTTTACAATGAAACACATATTGTATTTTCAATTAGTATTCAAAATCAATTAAAAAGATCATTTTGATAAATTAATTTATTTTTGATGAAAATATAATTTTAATAAAATATTATAACTAATAACTACTATGTTTTAAATATAAATGATGATAAAATAGTTGTGATTTAATATGTAATTTTTTGAAATGTTCAAACAATGATATAATAAAAAACCCATCATTTGGAAATAAATATAGATTCATATTTTGATATAGAAAATACACATAGTTATAAAATTATTCAAATAAAATGAATATTATATTATTGGAATTATAATTTTGAAATAATATAGTGGTGATTTTTTCATAATTTTCCTAGATACCCAAATTTTGGGATAATGTTTAAAGACTATATGAATATACAGTGTGCATTATGACATCATAATTACACCAATGTGATTTAATAAATACAACAAATTGTTTCCAAGACCAAATATATTTTTCAACTAAAAATTAATTTTATTTTATTTTTATTTGATTAAATTTATTAATGCTTTTGAATCCTCCAAAACCATAAATATATTTTATGGTTATAAAATAATTTATGTATAAGTATGACTAACATACACTTCATTATAAATAATATTTTTTTAATTTAGGACATTTTCCTTATTAAGTAATGAAAACCACTCCCCATTGGTAGATTTTTGTGAAAAACCATGGGATTGTTTGTGGTTTTGGTTATTTTATTTGATAGAGTCCAGAACCTATATTTCAGAAATGATAATGAATTCCCAAATCATTTATTATATAAATCAACCCTATATCCCATTTATATTCAATAAAAATAGATTGATATTTTTTTAATAATTTTAATATTATCTAGAGTTCTCCCAATGTTCCCCCAAACACACATGAATCCCCTCCCAAGAATTTGACGTCACCCTTTCATATTAAGGGGTCCCTTCCCTCTCTCATGTATTCATGTATAATTATTATCTTATGAATTCCATTTCCAATTCCAAATATTGGGACATGTGCTTACATTTACCCATTACTACAAATTTTATGTAAAAATTAAAAAACTCCTCTATATATATCATTAACCAATTTAAGAATTTCTATGTGACAATATAGTGCTACCAAAATTTCACCATGATTTTCTTTTCCAAAAATATTGTGTAGTAAAAACCATACTAATTTCCAATCAAGGATTTTCTCCATTATACACTTATCCTAATTCATTTAGGACTTATGTATTTATTCCAAAATCTTATATCATGGAATAAAATATTAATATGATTGAATATGTGTTGTATGATCTATATGGAACACCAAATAATGATAACAAAATTAAGTTGATGGTTGAACCTAGAATTATATAGTACTCCAATGTATTGGGTAATTTTTAGTCTCCCAAGACATCATTTTGAGACAAATATTGAACCTAACTACATTATGGATCATTGTTCATCAGGATGTCTTAGTATTTATCCTTGACATGTGTTTTTGATGTTGTGTTTTAAGATGTTTTCACATTACTAATGTTGCCTTAATGATTATAATTCTATATCATTCTCACTGTTCATGTTTATGATTCCAACACATTTTTTCCACAATATATTCATATTTTCTAACACGTATTATTGTATTCATCTTTTTCCATTATTATTCACTTATTTGACTTTATAACTCTCCACTTTCTTATGTATGACCCCAGGTTATCCCAGGCCATTTTAAGTGAGAACATATTAAGTAACTTTCTAATAATGATGGTGTTTTTACCTAAATAGATTTAATGCATTATTTTTTATTGATATTTTGTATCCCCCCTTTCAATGTTTAAGGGGGAACCATTACGAGGCCCAAAGGATTAGAGATTATATGACCCGTAGGTCTTAGGAAATATATACACAATACTAGAAACTCTTACCAACTTCTTCATCATGATATCTACTCTCTAACTTTGCATGGCTCTTCAGATAAGATTCTTGTGAAAGCACAGGCTGGTCCATATGGAAATGCCATACCAGTTCTTTCTAACAAATCCTCTTAGATTCTGCTAGGGTGAATGAACCTACTCTTAATCACTAACTGATGTCTGATCCTTCTAGAGTCTGTCTGATCATTAAGCACAATTTTAGAAAGACTAAAGGACTTGAGTTGGCCCGAAGGACTTGAGATGGCCCGAAATCCTTATTGTCCCAAAGTTTGTGGGTGGCTTGAAGGCCTTAAAGGACCTGAGGCCCGAACAGGTGGCCCAAAAACCAAAAAATATGAAAAGTTCCAGCAACTATAATACTAAACAATGTCTATTATAGTAATTTATACAAAACTACTACAGTAGCCCGGAAATATTTATATGAACTATTCTGAAGTTGGGTCTCTTGGATGAACTTGTCGATTCCTCACCAATTGGGCTGAGGCGCTTTTACAAGATGATGTTTTTACGATTTTAAATTATTATGTAGTGTACCAAATCACCCAATACACTACACTTCTCTATATTCTAGGTTATATTGAGTGTAGCCTTATATAACAAATCGTGTTTTAAGGTGAAATAATTGGAATGGTTGTAGTATTAAATATAATCAAAATATGTCACAAACGTTAGAATAAGGAACCCTATATTCATGAGTCATACTATAATTTCACAATCTTATAAGAAACTAAAAAGTTAATAATGAATTATTTATCTCATGTGATATAAAAATTTATCCATTGAGTTAGAGGGAGATGAAGGATCCCACCCATAATTCATTCAAACATATGTGTGCCATAGGAAAATTATTCCCTTATCACATAATAACAACCCATGAAAATAATTCAGGTTTCATAAAAATTTAAAAGGAAAATAATTCAATTTTTTATCATAATTAATGCAAATAAGTGAAATGGGTAACATTTATTAAATAATAAATATTCACTGTAAATTAATTTGGTTTTATATTCTTTTCAAATGGACTTACACAAATAAGATATTCACAATTCCATCAATTATTATAAAATGATAAATCAAGGGAAAATAAATGGGTATGCAATGTCATCCAGTAAACTTATAAGAAAATATCATTTAATCACGATAAAAAATTAAATGGTGTTTTAAATACATAGATAAAGGGATTAATATTATGACATTACTTTTCAATAATCAATCAATGTATTTAATTTGGGTGAACACCCATTATACATAAGGAATCAATAATATGGTATTCTTTTTGGAATGGAATTTAATGAAAAATTATTTCCACACACCAAAAAAGATTAGGAAATACACGGTTAGTGATGGTTAATTTCTATATTATTGAAGGATATTACATAATCCATCAATTTACATAATATGTATTGTTACATCCAAAAATAATACATGATATTGAATAATATATGTAAAATAATATCAATTTAGATGAGATAAAATTTTATGCATTTTTATAAAAATAACTTCAGAAATAATAAATATCCTTGATCAATGGAAATAATTTGAAATGGAATATTTTTTAAATATATGAGAAAAATTCATTTTATAAAACATTATAATTTAAGGAGAATATTTTATATAAAATGATAATGGATGGTGAAAAATGTTTTTTGACAGAAAATATTAATAGTGGTCAATTTAAATATATTTCTAAATTTATGATGTATGGGACACATTAAAATATTATATTCAATGAAGTGATAAGAAAAAGTGGAAAAATTTACATATGAAAAAGAAAATTCAATAAAATATTCCTTCAGAATTCATAATGATCATCAAAAGTGATTTGGGTTAGAACCTATTTTAAAATACCATTGTTTAAAAACCGATATCATTACAAGGGTATTATATATTCAATTTTAAAAGTGGTAAAGAAAAGTTTTAAATTAAAAGTAAATAATAATTGTTATCTATTCCATGAAAATATTATAACATTATCACAATAGAAATTATGGACTTGAAAGAAAGATTAAATTATGATTTGTATGTTTGTTCTTCAAAACGTTATTATTTTAGGTGAGTGAATAATCATGTGGGATATTTGAATCAATTGATACATTAAAACTATAAATATAAAATAAAACATAAATAAATATATGTTTATCCTGATACAAAATGATAATAAAGCTATAATTTTACCATTAAAAAGAAAACATGGTGTATAATATAAAAATGCCTCAAGGAATTAAATTTTCAAAAAAAGAACCCCAGACAAATTATGTAGCATCAAAACCTCCATAAATTGATAAATATTTAAATTTAATTAATTAAAACATGAAGAAAAGTTATTTCAATATATAATATCTGCATATTTATTATTCACCACACACAAATGAAATTAGGTGTGTTATACCAAACATGACTGAGAGAGCGGAATTTGATATGAAAACTTGTACATCATTCTTGTTTCATTCTAAACATGAATCAAAATCCTGAATAATGAATCTATATTTCTTAATTAAATACCCATGAAATATATTTATAAATATAAAAATTTATACTACACATTTATTTTTATCCCATAAAAAAATATATTAGTTAGTTTGTTACCTATTATCCCTAATTGGGTGTTTAAAATTTATATAGATTATAATAGATTCATAGGAGAGGTGTAGATAATTTTTTTCATTAAATATTTCATATTATACCAGTATTTAGTATTAATATATGGGATATGTTATATTTAATTATGATTTTTAAATTACCTTTCATGTTTACTTCATTACTTATACAAGTATATGAAATCAACAACTAGTTTTTTTAGGTATTTTTAACCTACACATGGTGTTGTCATAATTAATGAATTAAGTATTTATGTACCCTTACTAGAAAAAATTATGATATAAAATTTTATATATCATTATATTGGTAATAATGTTTTCATAATTTTCCATTACAAATTTTCATACTATTGTCCAATTACATGATAATAATAACACCAATATGAACAAACAATGATTCTTGGATGATTATAAGGTGACAAAGATACAATATTATTATACTATTATCATAATAATATAATTTATTTTCTACTAGTGTGATAAATAATAATTATAACTATGATAATGAATATTTTTGGGATACAAAAACATTTTATAATAAGAATAAATTGTTTTCCTCTTAGTAAACATGTTTAACATATTAAAAATTTATAATGATTGTTCAACATTCATAACATTATGAAGGTTTTAAATTCTAATAATTAGAACATTTTCATTTATTAAAAATATTATTTATCCTTTGAGATAGTCTGTAGAAACATATTCTAATGGAAGTAATGATAAATGAACAACATTTCGTTGTGGAGTCGGTAGTTCGCACATATGCATGATATATGATTCAATTTTTTTGTTGATTGAATAGAATAAAAAATTATTTCATAATTAATATAATGAAATTTGCTTTTCGTAATTATAGTCACTCCAGTATATTCATATGGTTATCAAATTTTAGGATTGTAAAATTTTTGAGTGAATCACTATGAATATTTGGATACTCATGTCAGGGACTTGATTTTTTTCTAGGAATTATACTATGATTAAAACAATTATGATAAATATTAGTTTCCAAAGTAATATGAAATATAAAAGGGTTATAAGTTTTCAAATTTGGTATTGTTTCAATTAGTGATTATACAACAAGGTGACTCTTTATGTGGTTGAGGTGTTACCATTTTATACATGAAGAGAAAGGTAGTTTTGGGAGTAACCCATACAAGATAAATTTTGTAATGTTATTAATCAAGTGATATTTACCAAAAAATAGATAAATGTGGATTGAAAAATTATTTTGGGTTAAAACATAACTCAAAAACTCGCTTTTTTGGAATGCATGATTTTTTGTCTTTTACATTTATGTTTTTAAAATTTACCGATATTTACTTTTAACTTGTTAATTAATTTTTTACCATAGTAATTATTTTTAATAACCAAAATTTAAATTGAACATATTACATATTTAAAATATTAAGAATTAAAATTTGAAAATAATTCAACTATATTAAATTTATAAACATATAGAAATTTACTTTTAAAATTAGAACATGTAATCACATAAAAACATTTTATTAAAATAAGATTTTTCATGATTAAATTTTTATATAATAAAAAATTATCATTTTAACATATTTAAATGTCATAAATAAATTTTTTATAAATCAAAGAAAATAAATAAAAATGTAAAGGTAGTGAAAAATATTATCTCACATTGAAAATATTGGTTCAAATAAGATACCAAATTTTTTTTTATTAAATTATCATATTATTTTATTCATACAAATTTTTGAAATAGATTTTCTATGTTCAATGAAAATTTTAAAACACACTATGATATTTTCAAATTTAATTTTTTATCAATTAAATGGTTTTGAAATATTGTAGTTCATAATGATATAATAATAAAAATTTTATGCTTCATAAAAATAGAATTTTTGACTAGAAATAATCCTTTTCATAAAAATTTAAAAAAAAAATACTATGTAATTTTTTTTATGATAAATTCTAAAATTATGATTTTTTAATTAATTTATAATTCAAAAATTCAAAGAAATAATTTAATGTTTCATGAAAGGAGCAATGATATTAAGAAAAAAAATTATTTTTATGTATAATGTGAATATATTCTTATTTATTTATAAATAATGTCGACTAGATAGGTAATAAATAATTGTTTTGGTAATGAAATTCAAATATAAATTTATTATATGTTATTTTAAACATGCTAATAAAAAACTCACAAAATGGTATTATGATTTAAATGTATTTAATATTGATACACCTATTCAATTATAATGAAAATAATTTCATGTTGATATCATACTAATTTATACTTAAAACCCCATATAACCTCCACATAAAATATAAGGGTATGTTAACTAGTAATGTTATTTAGGGTTGGTGGTTCACTTTGCATGTATTTCACTTCAATATCTATTATCTTACGCTTTTGCCGCAAACAATTTCACTTAATGCAAAATTCATCAAGTTCATCTTATGATTCATCTAGGCAAATTCTGAGTGAAGCTACATCCCTTTTATGTTCAAAAAATGGGCTATATAAGTAGTAAAACAACATTTTGATAAAAGTTTCCTACATTCATCCTTTATTTTATGAAATGGTTACTTCAATTTATACCAAGTAGTTTAGAAAATATTTTTTAGTGGTCATATTAATTATTAATAATATATGAAAAGGTATTTTTTAATTTACATTTTTATAGTGTGAGAATCACACTATTCAATATATTATTATTTAAGTAGAATAAAAAGTGATATATCGAGTCATTACATATATGAAGAAAAACTAGGGAAAATATTAGGGAGGAAAATTTCTTATATAATAATGTCCCTAAGAACAATCAAATAAAGTATCACAATGGTGAAAATTTGTATTGTATTATATATTGTACAAAATAATGGAATTAACCCAATGAAATTGATGGTCTATCATCATGAAATAATCATTTAATATATGAAATAATAAAAAGTGGTCTTATACTCATATCTAATAAACAATACCATGGACGAAACATGATGGTGAATATTTTATGGAGATTAGTCAACGATAATAAAATGTTTGTATTATATTTTGGTAATACATGTGTAACTATAATCCTTATACACTATTAGAAAACACCCTAGGCTTAAAATGCGTTTTTTCACCTTCTTATTTAAAGAAAATTAGAGATCAAGGAATACGAGTTATTCATATTGGATAGAAAAAATAACCTACTACCAATAAGAAGTATAATAATATTTATATTTTCTTATATTATGTAATGAAATTGAGAAGAAAACCAAATGTTTAGTATGTGAGAAACATTATCTAAAAATTTATTCCCATTCAAATATTATCATTCAATCATTATAAAAAATTATAATTTGTTTTTCAGTAAATTATTTGATCTTATTTATTAATCAAAACAAAACAATTGTTGGGTATATATGAAAATTGAAATTCACCCAATATATTCTATCTCAATCCATATCGTACGATGAGATATAGGCACGACATGACTTCAACGATATTACTATACCACCTTCTATGATATAAATCATATGAATATCTTATATTATTACGCAATGAGACTTAGATAATATAATTCAACTATATTAGTGTATATCCAATAGTATCGCACATGAATTAATAATTTATAAGGACTTCTCTATAATCTCTATAAGTATTTATGAATCCAACCAAACTACCTTTGAAATGGTTTATTAGACTATCTTAATTTTACAAAAAACACATAGTCTGTTATTTTGTCATTATTATATAGACTATATATGTAACCTTACACATGAATTTTTAAAATTGTAAACAAATATCAATTCCATAATTCAAATATTTCTGAAAAGGCAATACTACTTTTGAACATAATTGTTACCTGATCAAAAAGGGGCCCGACATGATCTGGATCAAACACACTCATATCTTCATGTAAACATGCCCGAAAAAAGTTGTGTCATATACAATGAATGTACACTTCTGAAAAAGATTTATAATGACGTAAGTAAGACATTGGAGAAGTAAAAAATCAATCAATGATAGGCCATCTCACATGTTTAGGATTATTCTAAATGTAAAAACCAATTTGGTAGTTGGGGTTTGGCTTAGTGGTAAGCACCCCATAATTCTACATGGAAAATGGGGGTTCAAACCCCATTGGGCGCAGATACTGTATCAGCACTGTAGAGCCACTGTAGCAGCCGAGGTACTATTGCAACGATGACACTGTAGCAGTGGCAGGGGTACTGTAGCGGCCGTAGGGGCACTGTAGCAACGGCGGGCACTGTGCGGTATTGTAGCAGTGCGGGTACTGTAGTAGTTCTATTCACAGAATGGGCCTTGGGATAAACATTTGGGCATACGGGCTATGCAATGGGATAAATTCCCACTGGGCCTTCGGGCTAAGTACTGGGTCTCCCTCTACCCAACTAAAGAGTTCTTTTCATTGTTTCAACAATAAAAATTAGGCATTGGACCCAACCTTTTAAAAACCAATTTGAATGATTATATCACATATAATTGTTAAATCAATCGATTGCATCACATTCTACCTAAATATGAATTGTCATGTATTTACATGGCTTAATTAAATCATTGACCTATATATATTTTCATTTCATTAAACTAAGAAAATACCATTGTGGTTGTAATCAAAGAATGATAAAATCAACATCACACCCTACCACTCTTTGATGATCTTAGAATCATGGTTGGCATAATAAATGTATTAATATTTGATGAATCAAATTTTTTGTTCTTTTATATCCTTTGTTAATGGGGATTCATAATAATAACACCACCCCATGTATATAAATAATTTTATGATATTCCATGTGATATAATATCATGGTCTAGTAAAAATAACTATCCTCTATGTATTTTCTCGTGATCTTTTTGTTTTATCCAATAAAACATTCTATACACAATAATATTAACATAACATCACAACCTATAACATTTTATAATGATAATTGATTATTTAAAATTAAAATTCCTCCCTTTAGGATATTTTATAACTTTACTATTCATGTAATAAATAAATCACACATGCTTGAATGATAAATATATATTTACTTTATTATAAAACCATTATGTAACCCCATAAACAACAATCGTTACATATAGTCTCTAATGTATTTAATATTTTGAGTATTTACAGAACCCCAAATAGTTAGTTTCATTAATGTCTTGGTCAATGGAACAACACCATTCTCTTATTTCTCCACCCAATAAATCTTTATATCACGTATATGAATGGTCTCTTGAATGAGAATTTATTTTTAAAGTATCTTTTTGTTCCTTCTATGAGACTTAGTTCCTTGAAAAAATCAATATTTATATTGTTTTTTATAAAAAATATCTATTTTTTCTCATTACTATGATTTCCTATGTGCAGTGATATAATTATTGATCCAAATAATTCCCATTGTATAAACTGATACAACATTGTACCTTTACATTTATTTTGAGTATGATGTATTGACTTGTTTGGATCTCTTCTGTCAAATATCTAAAATGTATAATAATAATGGGAAACCATATTGAGATCTTATATCATCCTAGTTCAATTGCAATCTAGAATCAGTGTAACCAAATTTAGTGAACTCATGTTCACTTATAAGATCCAAAAAATATACTTACTTCTTCTAAATTATATAAATATATTCTTAACTATAATCAAATGACACTTATAACGATTGGATTGGTATCAACATGTTATTATAAATGCATAAGTGACCTTAGAAAAAACTATATATATTGGTATACAAGAAATATTCTATGATAGAAACCAAAAAATGATATCCAATATTTTTTATCTATAAATGTATTATGAGTCTTATTATGATATTTATTATACAATATTGGTAATGACTCCTTATGGGGTTTCTCCATAATATGGAATTTTATAAATTTACTTATATATATATATTCATTTTCAATCATTACAAGAATTATATTTCATTTATTCTTATATATTTTCCGACTTAGTATATTTGATATGTCACCCATGCCTTTTATCATGAAATATATTCTACATGCATATTTATAATAGGAAAAGTACGGATATCATATCTTCTAAGGATTGTTTAATTGAAATAATGTCATAAACCATCCTCAATTGAACACATCGGGGCAAGTTAGTGAAGATGAGTTTGAACCCCATTTCCCTCCTCTAATAGTTCATGTATCAGAGACTAGAACCAAGGGATGATACAATGTCAGAGAAGCAGAATTTCCGTCATGGTTCCTAGGAAAAGTTGAAAAATCTAACAATAAATTCATTAAAAAATGAACCAATCCTAATACATATAATATTTTAAAAATAAAGATAAAAAGTTATAAACACTCAAATAAATTTATAAGTTTGTAACTCATGATTATTTATAGTACCTGACAACTTCCATGAGTGTATAACATGCCAAATGACCACCAACTCCCTCCGGTCGACCAAAAAAGAAGATATATATATATACACACACATAATCATATATGGGTGAGGATACGTGTATACTCAGTATGATCCTCCCCAAAACCACTCCTTGAAATGTGGAAAACGATCAACTAAAGCCTCGTTTAAAATAAAGAGACATCAAATCCCTACCTATATTAGGCAATATAATATTCCGACCTCATCATGGATTGATCAATAAATATAACACAAAATAAGGATATATATAATTGAAAATATATAAAAATCATGTACCTAACTAACACTTTTCTTCAAAAGAATTCATCATATACCTCCATATCACATGCCTCATTGTTTGTCCCCTTTATATATTATACTTTAAATTTTTCTGATCTCATCACAATAATATCCATAATTTTATATCACATATATATAACTATCATATACCCATAACCACATAGTAGTAAATAGATATTTTACAGCCTATGTGAACAGACACTAGACATTAATCCCATATAGTTAATTTATATATACAAATATAATACATTTAATATATTGTAGAAATGATACATGTATACCCTATAACCATAAGTTACCATAACTCATATATACATGTAAGTATTCATATTTATCCACCATATCCCACATGATAACACATCCAACAACCATAAGAAATCATAGCCTAGGTATTAAAAATAAAATATTAAATCCTGAATAGACACCGGGGTTGGGGGAGTATTCCATCATACAAATCATCGACAACCATGATGTTGAAAAGAACATAATATCCACTGAATATTTTGGGAATTTTTCATGTTATCCATGTGTAAAATATAATAAAACATAATGATTATATAACAAAAAACAACCATTCAAAGGAAAACTATCTATTCCAAAACACATACTGTCTCCACAGTCTTTCATGAAACAAAGTCCCTACCGATTCATTCAAATAGGAAGATAATATTCCCATAGACAAATCTTAAGAATCAACCATAAACCTAAACTATTCTTTTTAATACGTAACAAATTATTACTTGTCCTCTAAATCCCAAATATGTGAATAAATTTAAATTCATAATATAATTCGATGGTGTTTATTTTACCCATTATAATTTCCGTTACCATAGTAAAATTAATTAATCCTAAGGTAATATCAGTATTTTTAAATCTATGGATCCCATAATTCTTTGTTAATAAAACCCATCAGATGAACATTTCTTTATATTAACCCATAATCAGATCCATTACCTTAACATATATTTAATAATTTTTTTAGTAAATAATATTAATCCACTACATTAATTAAAATATTAATAATATAACATTCGATAATTATAGTGATAAAACATAACTATACCAACTTCAGTTATGGTAAATTTTCCAAATGATTAAATAAATTGTTTGAAAATTAAAATTTACAAACAAATTAATGGATGATATTAAACAAATGATGAACATTAATATATAATGAAAATTTCTATGAAATCAACCATCAAAACATTCCTCGCCGCCGATATTGTCCCTTGATTAACCACACCATGTTTTGCCTATATTAATAATAATTAACTCAAATCATTCCATACCAACAAATCATACCATGTCTCAACATGAAAAATCTCAATGGAACAACAATAAAATAAACTATGAAGAGAAAAATAATTCAATAAATACTAATTTTCAAAAAAATATTTCCCATAGATTCAACCCAAAAAATATTATATTAAGAACTACTAGGATTACAAACTATAAATATTAATTCAAGCACTAAACATGTTCCCTTACTATTTTAATTAATTTAATCATTATGAGCATGATAAAATAACATTTAAACATGTTATCTCAATAATTTCTAGTAGTGATATTGTAAGATCCCTAACTTCTGTGAAGTTTTATAGAGCTCATTTATAGGTAATATTTTGTGTATTTGTGATTACTTTTCATTTGGGGTTTTCCTTGGTGTGTGTTTGGGTGTAAATTTGAGAAAGATGTTAGAAATTTGGTTGTGCATAGTGGGAAAATGATTTTCTGTAACTATACGCCCCAACCCAACTACCTATGAAATCCTAGATAGAGGTCAATTAAATAGTTAGTGTATTAGTTTTCAATGGATTTAACCTATTAAAAGTAACCATTAACCCCTATGAAACATGAGCATAGTTTAGGTCCGCAGTTTGAAAAAAAACTTTCCCCTGCCCAACAAAATCACTAAAAGAAAAAAAAGTCACCCAAAAATTAGTTTTAAAATTACCCGAACCCCCATTTTAATACCAAATCGAGAACATATGTACATATTTCCTCTTTCATAATTTTGTTTCTCTAAGGATGACTTTCAATAATTTCCTTCCACTGTTCTTTCTGATTTGATGCCTGGAATGATGATCTTCCCCCTTCTAGGTAAGTGGATCCTATCCCACTATATCACATTCCTCCAAATTTATTCTCTTTATGTTTTGGTCCTATTTTTTATTATTTTTTGTTTATATATATCCTGATTTTATGAATATTTTTTCTTGGCTTCATTATAGTTATCAATATCAATGATATCTTTAGTTGTTTAATCATGATTTAGGGTTTTAGTTCTAGATCCCATTCTATGATGTTACTCCACAAAATTTTTTGGATTTACATTGGAAACTGCTCTTTATCAAATGTGAGGTAGGTGGTATTTTATTAATATTTTCTAGTATTATTATCAATTATAGGTATTTGATTGTATAATTTCTAGGGTTATTTTATATTTTTAAATTAATAATTAAATTAATTAAAGTTGTTAATTATTTAATAGATGAATTCGGTATTTGATTAAATAATGAATATTATATAATTGGGATAATTAATTAATTAGTTCATTATCATTGCATTGAATTTGGGAATTGGGGATTATTACTTGTCCAGTTAATTAATGGATTTTGAAATTTTATTTTTGAATAATTAATTAGTAAACTAATTATTTGATGCGGAGTTGTAAAATTATTAATTATTTGTTCAAAAAATTAATCAACTTTATATAGCTAATTAAATGCATAATTTAGTATATTAATTTGGGTGATTAATTAATTAGGGAATTAATTAATGGGATAGATGTTACATAATTATTCATTGGACTAATTAATGTAAATGGGAATAATTAATTATGCGTGGAATAATTTAATACAATGATTTGTGAAATGTATTTCAGTAGTGATTATGTCAGCATGGACTATAACCTAGGTTATCCTTGGTGTGAGTAAGTGATTTACTAAGGGAGATCAAGGGAGATTTCATTGTGATTTCTAATAGTCCATGAGATCCTCTAGGATAGAAGTCCTTGAGAGCCAATATATTGATTTATGAAGGACCCTGGAAGCCTTTGAGAGATTCTAATTGATTTCTATGAGACCATGAGAGATCTTGAAGATAGGTGAGAGAACATTCCATGAGATGTTTTACCTTATATTTTTAATCTTTTATGCTTTGTTAGTCTAACTCACTAGAGACTCCTCAGGTTTGAGCCATTTTTCAACATTACTCATGCGAGACTGATTTACATGTTTTATTAATTTTATCATGATTTGATTGTGATAATGAATATAAATGATGGAATTCATGTATATGAGGTCTTACTGGGATTGTTCAGACTTCATGAAGAGTTGAAGCTAGTTATGTGGTTCGGGTGTCCCAAGGAAATAAAGGTCTTATGTGGTTAAATAAATATTAATTGATAATTTTACAATTTTTTAACTAGGAATTTTAATTATATCAGTGTTTAACTCCAAAAAAAATATTGAGTGGATTTATTTTATACACAATTTGTGGTGGTCTAATGAGTTGTTCTCTCCCCCAAATCGGGATACCTGATCGTTACCCAAATAGACTACATGGTTATACGAAAGGTTAAGGGCCACGTCCCTATGCTAGATGGCTATATCAGGATGGAGAATGGATGAGGGAACTGTAGAAGGATTAGAAAATAAATTGTAGTAGTCAGTGTTTTTATATAGAGTTTTCATTGTACATAGTAAATCTACATTATCATGGAATTTTTACAACTCTGGTTTTGAAATTTTATTTTTAGATTTGTTCATCTTTAACTACTTAAACATTTCTAATTTTTATTATAGGATATCCCTCTATTGTTTATTAATTTTTTATGGTGTATTACTCTGATAAAATAGGGAATAGTCTCCCCATGATTGATATATCAAACCCTAAAATCTAGTCGACACCTTTGATGTATGCGGAGGCATGCTTGATGTCATGTAGTGGTCTGGCTCAGATCACTAGGGAATGGAACCCATGTCGGGGCATTACAATATGCTATCAGAGGCTCCCAATCTTTTATTTTTCATTTGTATTCATATTTGGGAAAGTTAAAAAATGGTACTAGGAATATTTGGTCCTTGGTTATAAGCTCATGGATGGGAGATTCAAACCCATGTAGGGGGAAAAACCATGTATCAAGGGTGGGATTGTTGTTATTGATATTTTTTGTTTCATATTAATATCATCTCACCTTGAGTGATGCACTTGTTGTGTGATGTAACTATTGTTTCTTAATGTTGTTGAAAATTGATATGTGGCTCCTCATTTAATGAGAGTTGAGTTTTCATACATCATTCTAGGAACTCTTTATTATTTTGTGACTTTTATCATTTTCATGAATGCATAGGATAATGGGTTTTGGTTTAGTCGTTGCACTTGATATCATTTTCATTTCATGTGATATGGAAATGAAAAAGGCTCCAAATTAGAAATTAAGAAATTTAAAATGAAAAAAAATCTGAATAATGGAGTGTCTAAATAAGAAAATTTAAATATGTGAATATGTTTAACAATGTAAACTAATACCAAGGTGTAGTGTGGTTAAGGGTAGTGAATCCACCTTTGTTTTGACCATGTGGCGATGTTTGGGGAAAAGACTTGTTTTAAATTTCCTCTTATGTAAATGGGTTTTTTTTTAAATAATTATTAAGGTGTCTGTTTTTAATTATAGTGATGTAACCCTATGAAGATACCTATTGAGAGGATGACATGATGATAAAGCTGGGCATTCTCCACCTATTAGGGAGACCGAGCAATCGATAGTGTCGGTTGAGTATGTGGAGAAGCATTTATGAGGTAACTTCACTAGTTTCATGAAATTCCTGGAATGAGACATGGGGAGGTTTGTGAAAACAATTTTAAACTTGAAGAGAGGTATCCATTTGAAGAACCCTTTAAAGTTTAGTGAAAATATATTGGATAAGGAATTATAATTATGGGTTGATTACATCCAGACTATACATTAACGTTTGGAGACTTTTGTTGAGAAGAGATTCTTGTTGGCTAGTTTTGTTACATGGTTAGGAGAAGCGTTGGTGTGACATCCAAACTCAGGATGCACAACTAGAGTCTATGAAGTGGAAGGTATTTCAAGAGAAGTTTTTAGATCCCATCAATCCAAAGTTGCTATGATGGGAGAGAGAAGAAGAGTTCATGAGATTGAATTAGTGGATAATTTATGTTATGGACTATTCTGGACGCTTCATATATATGAAGTGATTTTCACCTCCATTGATAGAAGATGTGGATACTTTATCAAAATAGTTTCAGGATCGATGTATGTGTGAAATTAAGTCCCATGAGAATATATTCTGGGTAAAGAAGTTTTTATAAGTGGTAAATTAGGCACTCATTTCATATGGGAACATGATGGAGGATTCTAGTGAAATATAGTTAGTATATTATTGAAGGTATGTGGGTATGTATTCCAAGAGAAGGAAGCATCGTTACGAGAATTTCTCCCATAGTTATGGGAAGAAACATAACCTATCAAAGGGATCAGTTACTATAGATCTCTAAAAAGTGATTTTCCAAAAGTTTGGTAGGGTGGTACACTTTTAGAAAAATTTTCCCCAACAACCAGTAGATTACCAATCCTATGGAATGATGGAACTTATAGAGAGGTTCTTTAGGAAAGTGAGGTATACAGTTAGTGAAAGAGAAGCTCAGAAGTATCAGAGTGCTTGATGGGGGTCTTCTACAATATATCAGTCGGGTATCATGAGTTCTACTAGACCATGTGGCAGAGGTAGTGTACATACTACTTCTGGTAAAGAGAGTCTATGGCAGTTGAGTGACACTTACTATAGATTTTAGATGGTATCATAGCGGAGAGGGGATGGAAACTTACATGCGGTGTAACCTACACATATGGATAACAGGGGTAGACGATCAATAGTGAGATTTACAATTCTTGTATATTCTATTTTGTCGTGTGAATTATTTGATATGGTATCTATAATTCATTTATATATGCAAATCATTTTAATGGTATGATAAATGTATTTTAGTTCATAAGAAGGGTTATGACGAAGGGAAAAGAATTGGGAATGTAGTCTATAGGCATCCGTTTTCTGCAGATGATGTTCTCTTGAGATTTAGGAGTATCATTTTCTATGGGATATCATTATTCCCTAACATTTCAAGATTTACCATAATTATAGTTATTGAATGTCTAGTCACATACTTTGCCAACATATATTTTTATCAGATGAGAGTTCCTTTTATGTCTCCAAAGGGTGAAAGTTATATTCACCATGGAGAGTGAGATATCCAAGTTGGCTGAGAGGGGAAAATTACTCAAAAAATGGGATAGCTTGTATCCTAGGTTTGTAGTATATTACTGGATTATGGAGGGGTAGAGTAGGATTTATTTCATCTTTTAGTGGACAGATCTGATGATGTCTTTCCTGAATACTTCTCAAGGCTACCACCTATGAGTGATGTGTAGTTTACAAGTAATCTCCTGCATGGGGTTGAGCTAGATTCTATTATTCCATATAGAATGTCACATATAGAGCTTCATGAAATCAAGATTCAGCTGGACGTATTAGGAGGAAAGGGATATATCCATTAGATAATGTCACATTTGGGTTCTCTTGTGTTATTTTAAAAGATGGATGATGGAAGCTTTGCGGTTATGTGTTGATTATTAGTTGTTGACCCAGTTGAAGGTGAAGAACCAGTAACCTTTCCCACATACTGAAGATCTGTTTAAATAGTTTATAAGAGCTCATGTATTTTACATCATTGACTTGTGATCATGGTATCAATAGTTGAGAGTTTCCACTTAAGATGTGTTGAGGAATACCATCAGAATAAGGGATGAATTTTATGAGTTTTTTGTAATGTATTATGGGTTTAAGAACACACCAACAATGTTTATGGACTTGATGAACATAATTTTACATCCATATATGGACCAATTTTTGGTGGTATTTGTGGATGAAATCATGGTGTACAACCAGACACATGACGATCGTGCTGAACATCTTGAAGTCATCTTCAGTACACTATGAGAGAATTGATTATATGAAAAGATAAGTAATTTACAGTTTTGGACTGGCAGAGTACACTTAATGAGCCACATAACCTCAGAAGAATGTGTTTCTATGGAACTAGATAATGTGAAAGAAGTGGTTTATTGGCAATATCCCAAGAATGTTTTGATATCTAAAGCCTCCTAGGTTTTGATAGATATTATAATAAATTTATCCATGAATTTTTCAAATTGGAAATACATCTTATAGTCTTGGCCAAAATAGGAATAATTTTTGAATAGTGAGAAGCATGTGAAAATGTGTTCTAGGAGATAATTATTCACTTGAAATTGGAATTTATCATGATCCGACCTAAGACTGGGGAAGAGAATATGGTGTATTTTGATTATTCTAGGATTGGAATCGAAGTAGTGAAGATGTAGGGAGATCTAGATATGGTATATGGGTCTCCACATTTGAGGCCTCATGAATAAAGCTACATTATGTATGAACTCAATTTGTCTGTTGTGGTTTATTATTTGAATTTTTAACAGCATTATCTTCTTGGTGAAAAGTTTAAAATGTATATTAATCAAAATATCTTATGCATATATTATCCCAGCAATATTTGAATCTTTTTAAGATAAATTGGTTGGATATATGTAAAGATTATATTTTTATATATAATATATTCCTTGAAAGAGGAATAAAATTTCCAACACTATAATTAGGAATACACATACCTAGGTGGTAAATTAGTCATGTGATAAGTGGATTATGATGACATAATTGAATAAGATACAAATTCTAGTTCAAGAGAGTTAGAAGTAGATAAATATCATTTCAGTTGTAGTGGAATCTAAACATTTGACCATGATTAGAGACAGACAGTAAGAGGATCTAGAGTTCTTAACCATGAGGGAAATATTTGAATGTGGGGAGTCACCATACTATTAGAGTATTTATAAGAACGTGATCATATATGAAATGAATCAGATTGTTGTTTCTACGAGCTTATAGGATGAGTTTACGTGTGATTTTCATGCCTAAAATAGAAAAATGCATCAAGGGGTGAAAATAATGTTCCATGACCTGCGATGATAGTTTTGGAGTCTAGATATGAAGAAGGAAATATCATGTTTCGAGGCATGATCTGTCACCTGTCAATAGGTGAAGGTCAGGAATAAATGGCCTAGAGGTGTAAAATAGTTATTAGCTATTTTGGAATGATAGTGGGATTAATTTACATTTGAATTTGTGATGGGTCACTCAAGTAATCCCTAGAAAAATGATGAAAATTGTTTTTTTGTATATTGACTAGCAAAAGTAGAGAAAATCATTCCTATACGGGAGACATTCTCAGTGGAGAAGTTGTTTGTTTTGTATATTCATGTGATAGTGAGTATTCATGGGGCTCCACTTACAAGTGTTTTATAATGAGGCTAATGTGTTATTAAACACTTTTAGAAGGGATTATTGAATGAACGTTGAATGCTGGTTCTTCAAAGTATGGCTTTCAACCCATAGTCATATGGAAAGACAAATTGTACTATATATGTTATTCAAGATAGGTTAAAAGATTGTCTTAATGACTTTGGAGGGTCATGGGATAAGCAACTTGAACTAGTGGAGTTCTCATATATCAATATCTATAAGGAAAATATTAATATGGAAATATACAAGGATCTATATGGTAGGCCATGATGAACATCATTATGCTCGATTGATGTTGGTGAGTCTAAGATGTTGGGACTGACTCTTTTCCAGGAGAAATTGGACTAGGTATAACGTATTCAGAAATGGATGGATATATATGAGAGAAGAAAAAATTGTATTCTGATAAACACTGATAAACCATATATATTATAATGGATAAATGTGTTTTCAATTGGGTGTTTCTTTGATTAGGACATTTCGTGATATAAAGGCAGGGAAAATTGGTGCCCCAGTTCACTAGACAATTCTAGGTTCTGGAGATAATCATAACGGTGGTGAATTGGTTGACTCTTCCACAAAAATACAGTTCCATGCCTGAAATTTAATATGTTTCAATACTATGGTTGTTTAACCTCATCCCTTCTCAGGTGATATACATGGATGCTGTTGAGATTTATAAAGATGTAGTATTTGAGGACCATTGGATACATGTGTTTGATCATATATAAAATGTGTCTTGGGAAAAGGTTATTTTGATAGTTCATGTATTGTGGAAATAGGGATGTGTTCAGGAGGAAACATGGAAAATAGAAGAAGATATGTAGGTTCAGTGCCTACATAATTTTCATATATACTCATAAAGATGCTTGGAAGTGAAGCTCCGGGATGATCCATTATAATGTGGTGAGATTGTAAGGACGTATCCTTTTCTAGAGTTGTCTCTAGGTCATTTACAAGTAATTATTTCTTTAGTGTTGATTAATATTATTTTAGTTTATACATTGGAGTGTATTCGGTAGAAATTTTAGAAAAAATGGGAAAACATGGTTTTGCATTGTTGGAAAATGGATTTCCCTAATCGGGAGCCCCATCCCAGCTAACCATATGACCATAGACAAAGGATAGTTTCACGGTTAGCACACAATTTTCCAAATTTTGTGCCCTTATAGGATTAACTATGAACCCCTATAAAACAGTTGCACAATTTAGGTGCACGGTTGTGGAAAATTATGCTCCCTTTCACATCAATCTGTTGGAAGAAATTAAATCCTCATGAAAATTAATTTTAAAAATTTTCAAACCACCATTTTAATCAAAAATCTACCCCCATTAGACATTATGTTTAAATTAATTATTTTTTAGCTCTCTAAAAGAATTACAACTCATCCTAATCTCCCTTCTTCATGTTCTGAAACTCGGATTGATGATCTCTACCACTCCTATTAAGATGATATTATCTAGTTTTTTTTCGTTCCTCTAATTTCGTCTCTCCTTTTGGTGAGATGTTGTTCCTTATTTTAATATATTTAGATATATATTATATTAAACTAGATCTAGGACAATATATCTATATATAAATCTTGGATATAATTAATTGTTTAACATTGATTTCAGATTATAGATTCAGATCTTATTCAATTTCGTTATTCTATTGAATTTTTGGAATTTCAATTGGAGATCACTTTTCATCATAATTGAGGTATTTGGTATATTATTCAAATCCCATAGTATTATTATCAATTTCTTGTATGTTACTATAAATTTTTTATGATTTTTAAATATATAAAATTCCTAATTAAATTATATAATATGGTCAATTATTTAATTTTGGAATTGGGGAATTGATTGAAAAATAGAAATTATGGAAATGGGATAATTAATCAGTGAGTTAATTTTTAAATTATTGTATTGGTAAATTAAGGAAATTTTCTGATTGAATTAGTATTTAATTGATGAATTTTAAATTGTCAATAATTAATTGGTGAATTAAATATTAGATGTTGAGTAGTGAAATGGTTAATTAATTATTGAATAAATTAATAGTCATTATATAGTCAAATAGTTTTTTCACATTAGAATAACATTACATGAAATTATTACCTTTATTTTATAAAAAAATATTAATTTAAATTTCTAAAATTAGTATCACCAAAGAAATAGTTTACTTATTTGTGGAAGAAAATATTTCAATAATTTAAGTTAACTTATTCACACCTTCCATAAAAATTTATCTATAAAAAATACAATAAATAATAATAAATTATAAATAGTATGTACTGCTTGGATAAATCATGTGGTTGTGTGTAATAAAAGATATCAAAGAAAGTAAATTTCATTGATATAAATATTTCATAACATTTAACAGTAATAAAATATTCCCCCGAAAACAATTTCATAATCTGAATTTGAATTGGTTTTTAGTGGGATTGACATTCCCATGGAAACCTAACATCGAATTAAAAGAAATTAAATCTTCTCCTTGATAAGAGGGGAAAAATTATAATTTTCCTAGTGAATAACACAAAACTGTGAATATAAATTAGAGAAATGGGTTGAGGTTATTTTATGGGAATGGTTAAACATTTTAAAAAATTATAGTAAGTGATATTTATCATTTATCATTATAAATTCAATTATGTACAAACAATAATTATGATAAAACCCTAAATCGTTGATGACTGAAAGGACCATTGGTTCCATAGAAATAAAAGTAATAAGGTAAAAATTTTTATTTATAATTCTTTTTCGTAATGTGGATTTATTTTCATGGGAATATATACCAATATTATTTAATTACATTTCATAAGCATAATCACATCCTTTGGTTGTGATCCGATCAATTTCCCACTTCAGAACATTGTCTAAGACTTTAATTTTTCATTACTAAAGCTCTAAAATATAAAAATATATATAAAAGAATGATATTTCATTACATAAATAGCTAGGTATTATCCAAAATATAATGAACACATGTTATCCAATATTCATAAATATTTATACAATTAAATAATATATTTATCTATAAAAATTTATCAAATGTTTATAAAAATACATCAGCTAAATGATTAATGTTAGGACCCTTACAAAATACATAATTTATACATAAGGTAATTAAATTTTAAAAATTATTCATAAATTTACTCTACACAATATATCAATGTAGATATAAACTGAATAATAAAAAATATGTGAAAAACATGGTCATATATTCTAATAAAACATTATAATAAACATAATAACAGTAGAACCTTAATGAAAATTTTATGTATAATCACTACATGATCAAAACCATTGATTATGGAAAATATTTCATATATAAAATAAATTTGTAAACTAAATCAATGATAATATAAAACAATTTGTTAAGAACATAATTAATTAGTCAGGAGGTCATCAACACTATCTATTTTACATAATTTATATCCATTACATCCATCTCAAATCCTAATTATCTCAACATCATAGATATATTAATAATTATCATCCACATATCATTTTTTTCTAAGAAATTACACCTTTTCATTAATTTATATTTATGTTGCGTCATTATTAATCTATAAATTTCTAAAAAAAGCCTTTAATTTTTTTACTGAACTATCCATCTATATTTCACAATTTATTTAACGGATTTCATGAACCATATTAAAATATCACATCAATAATACCAATTCATTCTTAAACCATGGACTCAATTTCATCAACTTATTCTTCATCACACCATTCATATAATATGATATATTATCCCTTTTATAAAACTACTGAAACATAATTTAACCATTCTACTTATGTTTAATAGAAGTAATAATTTTTGAATAACCAATACATATTAAATGTAATTCTTATTATCAATATCCTCAGCAATATTACCATTTCTTCTACTAAATATAATATTTTTATTATGATATTAACCCATATGACATATATTTAAATAAATCTCATACATACCTCATTCAATACACCCATCCATCCACGATACCTTGTGGAGACCACTATTTTCAACAATTTTATTAAATGTGATTTTCAATTTTTTCTCAGCGATTACATACTCTCTAGACTTATCCTACATATGTTAAAAATCTTCTTCTACCATTGGGATATTCCCTTGAGTGCTTCAAAAAAAATTCATGACATCTAGGATATCAAATCACTATTCCCCCAAGGTCTCCACCACCCTAAATCCATTCAAACGTTTCCATTCTCTTATTTGGTGAGTCTTTAAATTGGTTAAAATTCAATTAATTCATCATATATCATGAGAACTGATTAGTTATAAAGACATTATCCAATAATATTCTCATTAAACCATTTGATTTCTCATTTCTATAGTTTTTATCACATTTATTTGTAACTCAGTTCCTTTATATTCTTGTAATTTTCTAAAACCATTATGAATATTGTGAGAAAAAATATTCATGGATTAACAAAAAGAATAAAATAAATTATAAGAATGAAAAATGATTAAATATATTTTTAATAGATAAATCCTTAGAATTACCCTATGTTAGAAATGTGACAGCCCTAGCCTTGATTGGTCGGATATAGTGCCTTATATTATTACATTATCATAGATACATGATTAAAATCCCAAATAACCAATCAGTTTTAATAGTTTCAGAAACCGTATTACATACATAAAGTAGTTTATTACATCTGTAATGAAATATAATGCTTAATACATACAAATTTTAACTAATTAAATACTTGTAAACTAATTTAGATATCACATATTCATAAAATGTGGAATGGAAGAAAAATAAGGGTGATCTCAAATACTATGTATTGGTCATGTAAAATGGGGAGTATCATGGATAAATTAGAATAATAAAAATCTATTAGTAAATAGTTGATCACACATTCCATTAATAATGATACTGATAATTGTATTTAAGGAATAAAATATGATCAAATTAGCCAAAAAATAATCACATGATCATTAATTTGATCAAAACTATTTAAACTTATTAATTATTCACATTATATAATAATGATGATGGAATTCATAATATATGATTTATATATATCAATATATATCCTCAACATAGTTAATAATAAGATCTGTACTCATGACATTTTATGTCTATGGATAGAAACCCATATATGTTCCCCAACTAATTTATGTCATAAGACCACTAATGCATTGATAGAATTTTTTAAATATTCTCCCAACCCATTTATTCATGTCCAAAGAAGTAATTAAGTAACCAGTAGTTTATTTAAAAAATTAATAAGTATTACAGATCAAAAAATATTTTTATTGAGTAGTATATATAAATTTTATATCATTTCCCATGTTAAACAAATCATCTAACAAGTAAACATCATATATAAAAATGGTTTAATAAATAGAGAGTAATCGTATATATTACATAGGAAAATAGAAATGAAAAACATATCACATCTATTTACAAGTTGGTAGTCATCTACCAGATGGTACGATAGTTCAAGGTTAAGGGAACCTAAAACCCATATAGTTGAAATATAAATGTGCACAGATGTCCCTCAATTATTCATTAGCGAGGACACATCAACATCATATTACAGAAACTGTCTTCTAAGGTATTTTTCATTTCATTTGTAAAGTGGAAATCCCATACTAGGGAAATCTCTTGATGGTGTGTCTATCTCAAATAACTCAATAACTACCGAGTCTATAATGTTCTAAAAAACAATAAGTAATAGAAAAGTTAATTCAAAACTATTTAAAATACAATTTCCTTATTTTCCAATTCCAATATTCCATTTTCTATTTGAAAACAAAAACATGGGTTTCTATTCAATTCATTCATTTTTCATGAAAAAACTGAATATGGGTTAATATCAAAATAGTTTAATAATGTTTCTAAAAATAAATTTCACAAATAAATTTCAAAAATTCAATTCCAAAATTTCTATCAGATCCTAATCACACCCAATTTCAATGTAGATTGGTGATTTCCCATATATCATTGAAAAAGAAAATAATTATACCAATTCAATGTGAAATCTCTTTTCCATAACCGAAATTTTTTAAATTTAATTCCAATAAAGTAATTCAACGTCAAATTAATGGGAAAAACATATAAAAATCCACTTACCATTGGTCTCGGTATCACAAAGCATGAAACCTATAATTGGAAACTCTGATTAAGAACAACTACAATGGTGTTCCAATAATCGGACCAAGACACAAGCTGTAAGACAACAATTTTTAGATCCTATAATTACCCTAATATTTAATAAACCATATAGATGATAGAATAATAGATTTTTTATTACCAATAATAAAATATTAACATACCCAGAGAAGATTGAATGTGATTTAATGTGCATTAATAAGACTAGAAAGGGGATTCTAGGATACAAAAGGGAAATTACAATCTTTATACCCTTGAAAATAATGTTATTGTAATTTATCGATATGTCAACAGTAAAAATAGGTTTCATGAATTTGATTATAATTTTGATAATTATTTTTGTCTGTTTGCATGTATAGTAGGTTAGGGTGTATAGTTTTGCAATCTGTGGGACCTAAACATTTTCCCATTGGGTGAGGTTTGTGGTTTCTACTATGATGGTGTATGGTTTTTCAATCCATTCACAAATTCTGGAACCCCCCACTATTTGGGTTACAATGGTTTACAATGGGAGGGAACATTGTTTGGTAATGACATTCCCAAACCATGAATGATATATAATGTTCCATAATTTTTAAATTTTCAACTAAAAACTGATGAAATACCCCAACCACATATGGAAAAATAGTATGGGTTGATGACTACCTAAAACCCATTAAATCATTTTACTTATATGGAAATTAACTTTATTTTATTGGATGAAACACCACTGTTCATATAAAAATTGTATTTTTATAAAACAATTTCCTTTATATTCAATTGATTTTTAAATTAATTTTTAATTAAGTGATTCAGAAATAATTATATAAACACTTGTAAACTAAATATTCCAAATTTTCGTTTTATTTTTTATACCTTCCTTTATAATGTCCAGTTCATACAAATCATATTAAATAATTACACTAATAGTTTATTGAATTTTGCAAAAACTCAGTCTTCCATGCAACTCATGCACTTAGTGGACATCAGTATTCGGTGTACCACAAGCCAACACAGTGCTTGTTATATCAATTTTTTATTTATGTTATGTTTATTGCATTACTAACATGCTAACGAGTATAATACACTATATTAAAAAACAAAATTTATTCGTAAATGAAAATACTATAATTTCTTGGGGTGTTATGTATAGACCCAAAAATACCATGTAATTTGTTTTAAAAATTTATTTCAGATTATTACGAGTTTGTGAAAATTGACAACATGTGATTCTGAGGCCTAGTGTGCCTGGAATAATTTTTTGAGTTTTTTAATGTACGTTTAGAAAACGCATGGGCGGAAATTTCAATATTTTGAACCGGTGATCAGATTAAAAATCCAAAGACACCATTGAATTTGTTGCGCCGATATTCATTTAATGGGGGTTTCACTTTGACCGTAGTATTTTGGGATAAAAACATAGTTTGTGGACATTTTGAAGGTAATTAAAATAACATGTAATTGTTATTTTATTTTATTTTTCAATGATGGATGAGCAGCGGTGGCGGGACCGGTGACTGGTCAAGACATTTAAAGGTTCTATTTGTCATCTATGTAACTACACTATTGTAAATTAAAATAGGTTCAATATTTTATTTAATGAACCTCATTAATTCCTCAATGTGTTACACACCTTTCCCTCTCCAATTTAAATGGAGCTCGGGGTAGGGTTTTGGAATGGAATCATCATGCAAAGAAACCCTAGAGATGTTCTACAATAACATCCACTGATAGAGGAGGAAAGATCTGGTGGCAATGATTCAGAGTCGATGAACATTGACATCTCTATCCAATGTGGACTCTCTTCCCGCTGCAACTGTGACACCTGCAATAGATCTCGAGTTAAGGGGTTTATATTAATAAATAATATATTTGATAAATTCTTCTCCCAATAGTTATCATGATAATTCATAGGGAACGGTCCCAAGAAATAGGGCTCGGACCCTCCCCCACTTTTTTCATTTCATTCTTCCGGGACAGTATTCTCAATTTGATGGCAACACGAGACAGAGAGTCATGCTATGACAGCGGCAGTCCCAGAGGCCCATAGGTGAAAACAGGAGTGGAAACGAAGATCTAGAGAATATCCAGAGCCCCTAGATGATCCTCTTGTACGAAAAAAGTGATTGGCGTCAGCGGGTGATGGGGATGGCCAGCATCAGTCGGCCATGGCTGTAGTAGGCGTCATGTCGTCGTGCGCCGTGGAGGGGAGGCGTGGTGGCTGTAGAAGGTGGATAGCCCTCGACCACCCCTGGTGGCTGAGGCGGTGTGTCGTTGCATGTTGCGGTGGTGAAAAAGTCAGGGACCCGCTCCCTGCGGGTCCCGTGGGTGACATGGCGGTGCCACCTGGCACCACCCTTAATGAAGCTTAACCCCTACTTTTAGCTTCTCAGGAGCCACGAACCATGTGATACCCACATGCCCCACTTTCCAATAGGACAAGCACCCATGGATCAACCTTACCGTGTCATCCCAGGCCGGTTCGGGCCAGGTTGGGTCAGAACCGAACTGTGTCGGATCGGACACTGACCCCTCTCGGGCCCTAACATGCATGAGTGACTGTATCTGACAAATCGTTCGTCCATTTGATGTATCTTCAATGGTTATGTGATCCTTGGATTGAGATGATTATTTTGAGATACTCCAATAGAATATTGGATGATGTTGGAGTATGGAAGGGTTGGACTGACTCTGAATGTAACAAGTCCCTCAGCACTAAAATGCCAATAACATACTGGCTGAGCATAATGTTGATGCGCCGTCTATTGTGTTGAAACCCTTATGATGTGACAAATCATCATGTTACATCTTTGTGGGAAATTGTTCCAGTTCTAAAATGATTTATTTCATGGGAAGTAGTTCTCCATTATTGAAGCGTACTATGAAAGGAAATCCAGTGACTAGGAGTGAGGGGGAGGTTGGAGACTAATCATACGGAGGATATCAATGAGTGATCCTATGTGGGTCAGAACATATCGATATTGTTAGGGTCAGAACATTTGTGGGTCAAGTCTCAGAAATCCGTTGTGGGTTAGATCCTGTGGGGGTCAGCACTCACTGTTCATGTGTGGGTTAGTGCATATCGGTCTTGTGTGGGTCTGATCTTGTGTGGGTCAGCGGGGGTTTTTTACCTATCGATCCGAGGTGGTTAAGATCCTATGTGGGTTAGAGAGGGTTAGTACATATAAATCCTATGTAGTTCAGAATCCATATGGTCATTTGTAGTGCCTCTCGACAGAATAAGATGATCCAGCTTTTCAAATAATCATTTGTACTTATGTGCTTTACTTATACATGGTTTGAGATGAGTCTTTTTCTCTACGCTTTGTGGCTTAGATCATGTTTTGAGTTTTCCCTGTGGAAATTTTGAGATACCTTCGAGTTATCGGGTTCCTTACTGGGCATTGTCATACTCACCCCTACACGGGCTTTGCCCGCACCTTGTCATGTCTTTTGTAGACGACAAGAAGCATGGCTGTGTCTTGAGGGAGCCAAGACCAAGAGGTACTCTGAAAAAATTGGATGATGTGGAGAAAAGTGGACATAAGAAGTACCTACCCATTAGGTAGGATCCTCGGTGGATGATTTAAGGGGCAATTTTACATTTTTTAGTTGTCGTTGTACCTTTCAGTTGTGCTTGTATTCTGGTCCATTACATTCAGTGCTTACTATTACACTAAGTTGTGGTTACTAGTTGTGGTTTCACCTCACTCTTCCATTGGGTTTCACTTTTTCATAGTTTACCCTACTTGTGTTTGTATATATTTTGAGGTAATGCCATCCCATTTTTAGAATGTTCCCTTTAGGAGATAGTCGCCAATGCCTGGCCTATAGAAGGCGGGTTTGGGGTAGTCATGGCACATGCCCCAGGGGATGAGTCGTGACTAACTGGTAATAGAGGAGTCAGTTCTACCAATGAACTAAAACTCTGATCTTTTTAATGGATCAAAAGTGTTATGTGTTTTGAGTATAGTTTTCTATTTGGAGAGTCTAGTGTTGGTTCGTCGGCCGATGCATCCATACACCAGGACCGTGAATTTTGATTTCTGACTCAGTGCACAAAAACACTTATTGCATGTATTTTGGAAATATTTTTTACTTTGATCTCTTTAGAGTTAGCTCACTAGGTATAACTCATTGAGAATGGAATACATATTTCTTTTCAGGATGTCGTCATGTAGACAACCATCCAGGATTCCCATGAGAGTACACGATTCCAGCCCACCAAGTGATGAGGCTTCAATGCAGGCCTCTCTTATAGTGCTAGATCCTTCGGGTTGTGCAACCAAGGCACCACCACCCACGGGGTAGTAGATGACACTAGCCCCACCAGTAGTCCATTCACGCCGACTGAGCAGTTTTCCTGAGTTTCAGAGACAGAGGCCTCCAATATTTTTATGTGAGACAGATCCCCCAGTAGTTGAGGATAGGATGGAGGTTGTTCCTTGAGTTTTTATCTTAGTTGAGACACCAATAGAGTATATGGTTATCCTAGCTTCTAGTCATTTTCAAGATATATCAGAGAGATGGTGGAGCCTGACGCTCTATTAACATGTCGAGATAACCCTCTTGTGGATGGACTTTGAGAGCCTCTACAATGTGGATTTTATTCCAGCGACACTGCGCTCAGTGCGTATCCATGAGCTGCTGCACTTACAACAAGGAAGCTTATTAGTGGACAAATACTCGGAAAGATTCAATGTACTCTCACGCTACTCCCCCAAAAAGGTATGTGAACCATTCTTCTAGGCCCGTACCATTTAGTAGTGTCTCTGGCAAGAGATCAGAGCACCGATGATATCGCTGAATATCCTGATGCAAGATGAAGTGCTCGAGAGAGCACTATTGGTGCAGAGCTTCATAGCTAAGCTGACACCGACATTGAGAGACACCAACGGACGATAGGTAGTACAGTTATCTACATGATGAAGTAGAAAGATGGCACATTGGTCTAAGAGGGCTTGACCCACCGGTGGACGACTACGGGATGCAGGGTCAGATGTGCGGATCTCACAAGGTAGAGATAGTCAATTGGGAGGCAGATTGTGCTGCACATGCTATGGGTAGTGCCACATGGCTCACAGATACACAACCCACCATACCGACTATCTACAGATGGGAGAGGATCCACCTAGGTCGAGGAAGAGTTTCAAGTGAGGAGGTCCTCTGGGCGGCAGATGAAGCATAGGAGTAGGTCGTATAATAGGTGGTGGGTGGTGATTTTAGCTTCCACCACCATCACTATCAGGATGTCCAGCCTGACCAGAGGGAGTAGGTGGACAGGGTGAGAACATCAATAGGATCAAGAAGCCTATGACCATGGTGCTGCATTAGATTTTTATCAGAACAATATATGTCTATTCCACCCTACCTGCAGTACTTATAGACAAATGTTCCGATTAATATTTCATTTCCACAACACTCATTTAGAGATAATAGAATCCGATGGAGCGTTTGGCTCAATCCTTGCGATTAGATACTCTTATAGGAGAAGATTTGATGATTTCAATCTGGTGTAGGTAGTATGAGCTCACTTTAATAGGTGAGATCTTTGGCTGGGATTTCCTAGTAGCAACGTCGAGGCATTACGATGTCATCTTGGGTATGAACTAGCTATAGAAAGTCCTTGCTGAGATCGACTATTTTAGGTGCTAAGTGCGGTGTGTCCATGAGGAAGGGAGCAGGTTTACCTTCCCCGGTGAGAGGGAACCTTATGCAGCATAGGATGGAATTTCTCGGAGGAGGGAGCAGCTGATTACTCATCAGTTGTCTAGCGTCATCCTTGTAGAAGTTGACGCGAGTAGTCCGAGTTTTCCTATAGTGGTTGACTAGTATATTGAAGTATTTCCTGATGATGTTCTGGGAATACATCCTCACAGGGAGGTAGACATTAACATTGACATGTACCCATGGATGACACCGATATCTACACCAACATATCAAATGGCTCCCATGGAGCATCGTGAGCAAAGCGTACAGTTGGAGGACTCACAGAGGAAGGGGATCTTAAGACCCAGTGTTTCTCCATGGTCATCCCTGATCTTGTTCTCCATGAAGGCATATGGGAGCATGAGGCTTTTGGTGGACTATCACTACCAGAAACTGCTGACAGTGAAGAATAGGTATCCTTTTCCATGGATTAATGATCTCTTCAACCAGCTAAAGGGAGCCATATGGTTTTCGATGATAGACATCTGATCATGCTATCACCAGCTTAGGGTACGAGATGAGGACTTTCAGATGACAATAGTTAGATGTCGGTATGACCATTACTAGTTCTTGGTGATGCCTTTGAGTGAGACCATTGCTCTAGAAGTCTTCATAGGGCTCATGTACATGATCTTTCATCCATACCATGATCTATCTGTTCAGGTCTTCATTGATGACATATTGGTATACTCAGCATCAGAGGAGGTGTATTCCACACACTTGTAGATAGTTATGGATAAATTATGAGAGCACCATTTTAAGAAAAGCACTTGAAGAGCCAGTTCTGGATACAGAAAGTCACCTTCCTGGGGAACGTAATCTCATAGGTTGGAGTCGCAGTGGATCTGTCAATGATAGGGGCACTACTTTCATAAGGGCCACCCAGGAGTGTGACCGAGGTGCGATGTTTTCCTAGTATTGGCTCGGTACAACCACAGAATCGTACCTGTCTTCTATAGAGTAGATAAACCATTTTCATCATTGATGATGAAGGGGTAACAAATATTGTTTGCAGAGAAGTTCTAGTAGAGTATTAATGAGCTGAGGTAGAGATTGACTGGTGCCCACAACTTGAAGCTACCAAAAGAGGGCATTGGGTTTGTAGCCTACTATGACACCTTATGTACCAGACTAAGATGTTTACTAATTCATGAGAAAGTAGTTGTCACCTATGGCTCGTGACAGTTGAGACACCATGATAAGAACTACGGTATCCACATCCTAGAGTTAGCAGGAGTCGTATTTTCTATGATGATGTGGTGGAACTACTTGATGTGTGAACTGTTTACTATTTACTCTGATCAAAATAGTCTTAGGTATATCTTCTCAAAGTATGACCTGAACATGAAATAGAGATGATGGTTAGAGTTCCTCCATAAATTTTTCATTCAGATAGTCTATACTCATGGGAAGAGGAAGGTAGTAGCAGACACACTCAATAGTTGTTCTGGGATATAGTTGCTAAGTGAGGCGACAGAGTAGCTAGATGCATTACAGATATCTGTTGTGGGTAGATATTGAGCACCATACCACTTTTCTATGATTATCTATCCCCCACTTCCTCAGTGAGCTCGGGAGGCACAGCTTGTGTATGTAGACTGCGACGCCCGACATGCTCAGATATCCTCAGGAACAGCTACTGATGGATTTTCTGATTGCAGGGAGCACATCATCCTCTTCATATGATGCACTATGGTGCCATTTTTGATTCAAGAGGAGGTTTTTAGGGAGTTCTACAAATACCATTTAGTAGTACATCCTGGAGTGTCGAAGATGTACTAGGACTTTTGGTGTTAGTACTGGTGGCTAGGGATGAAGAACGCAGTGGCATAGTTTGAATCTCTATGCCTCACTTTTCTACAAGTGAAGGCCGAGCATCTGGTACTAGAGTACTTAGCTTAGACACTTTTGGTATCAGAGTATACGTGGTATGTTACCACCATTTATTTCATGATTGGGGTACCATGTACGTCCAGGGGCGAAGATTCCATCTGGGTGATCATTTACTGACTCACCATGTCATCCCACTTCCTACCCATCCGAGAGCATGGATCACTAGAGATCTTGGGACCCCTCTATGTAAATGAGATAGTGTGATTTCATAGATTTCCATTGACGATCATCTTAGATTATGATGCACGTTTTATATCTCGATTGTGGAAGGGATTGCAGGAGGCGTTCAGAACTCAGCTATGCTTGAGCACCCCCTTTCACCCTCAGATAGATGTTCAGATGGAGCAGACCATAAAGACACTAATGGACATTCTTCATTCTTGGGTCCTGGATTTTTTCCGCAGTTAAAAGAACCACCTTCTACTAGTAGAGATTGCATACAACAATAGTTATCACCCCAAAAATGTCATGGAACCCTTTTAGGCCTTCTACAGGGGTCCATGAATTTCAACATTTTGCTGGAAAGACATAGGGTAGTCAGCCCTTTTGGGTCCAGAGTTGGTATAGGCTACCATAGAGAAGGTGAAGATCATCTCGGAGTAGATGAAGAATGCACAGATCCGGATGAATTCTTATGCCGATTGGAGACAAACACCCTTGGTGTTTAAGGAGGGAGACCATTTATTTTTATAGGTATCACCCCGGAGAGGATTACAAAGGTTTAGCCGGGGCGACAAGCTATCTCCGAGTTTCATCGGACCATTCTAGATCCTCAACATAGTTGGAGAGGGGGAATACTATATATCTCTTCCCCCCACAGATACATCAGGTGCATAATAATATCCACATGTTGAAGGTGATGAGATATGTTCATGATCCATCAAATGTTGTCAACTAGGGAGAGATGGACATCAACGATAGGGAGACATTTGTGGATTTACTTGTGGAGATAAGGGATCTGGATGAGCGGGTCCTTCATGGGCGGTCGATTCCTCTTCTGCGATTTCATCGGCGTCACAGGAACCTCTAAGAGAGCACATGAGAGCGAGAGGATCAGATGTATGCTATGTATCCCCTTTTATGCCCCTAGTTTTGATGAATCTTTCAGGGGATAAAAATACCTATGGTTGGGAGAATTTAATGACCTGAAAATTACAAGTAATTTTTTTTAAATTACTAAGGAGTATTATGAGTCTGCAAAAATTGATGGTGGGTGATTCTGAGGCCCTCTATGATAGGAATGGATTTTTTAAACTTTTTTAAGGTACGTTTAGTAAATGTGTGTGAAGTTTTTTCTATTGTTTAAACTAGTGCTCAGATTAAAAATACAAGATTACCATTGAATTCACAATGAAGATATTCTCTTACGGGAGGTTTCACTTGGGCCATAGTAGTTTGGGAGAAAACGTTAGTTTTTTAAATTTTTAAAGAAAAGAAAAATAACATTTAATTGTTATTTTATTTTATTTTTCTCCAATAGATGAGTTGAGGTGGTGGGACTAGAGACTTTTCAATCCATTTAACGGGTTGAATAAACAATTGAGAAACTCCACAATTGTGAATTAAAAGTGGTTCATTAATTCGTTTAATGGATCTCATTAATTCCTCAATGTGTTAGTCACTATTCCCTCTCGTAATTAAATGGAGCATGGGGTGGGGTTTTTTCATGACTTCCTCAGGCGAGGAAACTCTGGGGAAGATCTATGGTAACATCCACTAACAGAGGATGGATGCTCAAGATGCAATGATCCAAGATCGATGAATGCTAATGACTCCAACCAACCTGGACTCTCCAACTACCGCAACTGCGAAACATCCAACAGATCTTGAAGTAGATGGCTTATTTTAATAAATCATATCTTTGATAAATTCTTCTCCCTCCAAATTTCATGATAACATGTATGGTGTGGGACAATCGAATAACTCTCTTACTCTCCACCCCTTGTTTTCATTGAGTTATTTGGGGACAGTTTTCCCAATTTGATGGAAATAAGAGATAGAGGGTCACATAGTGACGACAGTGGTCATGGAGGACCATAGGTGCAGTTGAGAGTGTAAATGGAGATCCATAGCATCACCGGTGCCCCATAGAAGATTGACCATCCATGGTGGCAGTTGGATGATTGACGCCACAAGCTGTGGAGGGGAGCAGTGACATCATGCCTTGGAGGGGCACCGCTGCATCATGTTGCGGCGGCTGTACAATGAGGTTGGCCTTCATCCGGACGCGGAGAGGGAGGCAGTGCTCCGTCACGAGCAGCGTTGATGGGCTGCGGATTTGATCCTGCTGCAGGTGTGAAGTCTGGGACCTGCTCCATGCGGGTCCCGCGGGGGACAAGGTGGCGCCACTTGGTGAATCCCTTAATTGAGCCAAACAGCTCTTTTGAGCCATTTAGGTGCAGCAGACTGCCTGACCCTTGCGGCTCCCACCTGTCGGTGGGTCGAGCAATCGTGTCCCATACCAGCCGGGGCTGGCCAGGCTGGTCCACAACCCCACCCAACTAGGTCGTTCAAGGATGGTTCAGGCGAGGCTGGGTCAGACTCGGACCATGTCAAGCAGCCCAAAATAGGTTGGTTCAGCCCAAACTGGGTCATGTTAGACCAAACAGGGTTGGTCTGACTGGGTAGGCCCAGACCCGGACCCATCTTGGGCCCCGATACACACAAGTTACCATATCTTGCGATCCAGATATCTATTTGAAAAACTTTCTATAGTGCTGGGATCCTGGGAGTGAGAAGATACCTTTGAGATACTCTTAATTAGTTTTTTAGAAAGATGGAGTACGGTCGGGTTGGATTGACTCTGAATGTAACCGGGCCCTTGATACTAAAATGCCAACAACCTAGAGATTGGGTGTTCAGTTGACGCGCACTCTGTTGCGCTGGAACCATTATGGCATGATAGATCATCAGGTTACTTCTTTGTGGGACATTGTGTTGGCTGAAATATGACTGATGGCTTGGGGAGAGGATCTCCGAGAATGAAACATACTATGACCAAAAATCCATAGGCTGGTAGTGAGGCAGAATTGGAGACAAATCATATGGAGGATATTACCAAGTGATCATGTGTGTTTCAACACCAATCAATCCTATGTGGGTCACATCCTATGTGGGACTGCGCTAAGAGATATTGTGTGGGTCAGATCTTGTGTGGGTCAATGCTCAACGATAATGTGTCGGTCGTCACTTACCGATCCTGTGTGGGTAATATCCAGTGTGGGTCAGCGGAGGTTATTACATATCGATCCTAGGGGGTTGGGATCCTGTGTGGGTTAGCGGGAGTTAGTACCTATCGATCCTATGTGGGTCAGACTCTGTATGGTCAGTAGTAGTGCCTCTCAATAGAATAAGATGATCTAGTTTCTCGACTAATCACCTATACTTATGTTCTTTACTTATACAATGTTTGAGATGAGTCTTTTGCTTTTTTATTTGTGATTGAGATCATGTTTTGAGGTTTTCCTTGTGGAAATTCTAAGTGACCTTCGGGGTCCTAGGGTCTTTAATAGGTATTGTTACACTCACCCCTCTATGGGATTCTCCCACACCTTGTTGTGTCTTGTGCAGGTGAAAAAATCATGGCTGAGTCTTGAGGGAGCCAGGACTAGGCGGTACACAGAGCAGATAGGCTGATGTGGAGATCAGTGGATACGAGTTGTACCTACCCTGTCTATAGGATTCTCATTGGATGATACGAGGAGATGTTTTTTGTTTTTTAGTTTTAGTTGTACCTTTTAGTTGGGCTTGTATTCTAGTCCATTTCATTTAGTACTTAAAATTACACCTACTTGTGTTTAGTAGTTGTAGTTGCACCTTACTCTTAAATTGTGTTTTACATTTTCATATTGTACCATTATTTTGTGTGTCAAGGTTTTGAGAAAATGCCTTCCCATTTTTGGAAAATGATCTTCTGGTGCTATTTCCCAACCCCTGTCCTATGTAAGGCGGTCATGGGGTAGTCACAACATGGGCCCCAGGGGATGGGTCGTGACATGTTATAAGGCATGATAATTGTTGAAATTAATAATGAAGATTAATAAAGATAATGTAATATAACATGATAATATAGATAGGGAGTTATAAACATGGTGCATTGTATTTTATGTTGTCTTCTAAAAGGTAATTTTTTAGTCAATTAAGTCATTCCTTTTTAAGAGTTATTATAAAATGGTATTTCTATTCGAGAACCAGATCAACATATAGTATCAAAGTGTGGATATGCGATATATAATCCAAATTCTCTCTTACTTAATATAACATTAGGACATTACCATTTGTATTGTCTTATCAAAATGATTATCACTAATTCTTTCTAATCACAGTTTTAAAAATTTATCTTAACATATCCAATGATACGAACTATAATGACATAGTATTTTAATACGAATATACTAAATCATTCTATGTCAATAATAATTTCATTTCCAAAACACAATATAGAGGATTATAAAGGTATAAATCCATTGGAAACATAGAAACATTAATATCTAGTTTATAAGATCTCTATATCATATGCCACATAATTCTGTACAACTATCAACATTCTTATTTAAATCATAAAAACACCTTTTATCATAACCTATGTAAATGAAACATAACAACTTTTGATCTCGTATTTATTGAAAGTGTAAAAATAGAAAGATCAACATTACATGAGGGAATGTTTATAATAATTTTTTTTCACCATTTGAAATTTATACATGATATATAATTGATTATCAACATGAATTATGGAAACAATTGTAACATCCCAAGTAAGTAATGAGTAATAGATATTTTTATCTATGTATATTAATGATTAAGATAGTGTTTTAGAGGCTTAAAATGAAAATAAATCCAATCTTAAGCATGAAATACACTAATATTCTTAAAAGATTGTTTTACTGCCTTTTGATGGAAAACCATTTTTGAATCTATCTTTTGAAAATTTTATAAACTATTTTTATCAATATAAACTTATTCTTTATGATTGGGACATCAAAATTTACCTTGTGTGAATTTTTGGTATTTTTCTGAAAATGTTCATTTTTTAATGAATAGTGCAAAATACTGCATTTTACATCAAAACTGCTTTTTAATCTAATTTGTTTATATGAGTAGATTATGTTTTGAATTGGTTTTGAATTGAAATTAGAATATATTTTTACCATTTAATCCAATGGTGGTCATTGTAATCAATTTCACTTTGAAATTGGACTTAAACTGGTGTCAATCTTTTGATACTTATTGTTTCATAAAAACACGCTATTTGCTCTGACAGCGGGAATTAATTATTAAATCAATTAATGTGACTTATATGTATTGAATTTTGTAAAATAGAATTCATTTTTGAATTTTGAATATCAAATATAGCTTAGAGTGAATTTTTGGTAATTTTCTAAAAAACTTCAATTTTTGATGAATAGTGAAACCACTAAGTGGTACTTATAAAAACTGATTTTCCGTTTAAATGAAATTTTTCCATCATTGTGTTTTGAATTTCAAAAATCCGACATACATGGTTGTCATTAAGAAGTAAAATGTGGTTCAATGGGATTAAAATAATTTTTTGGTGAATAGTAACTTATTAAGTTTTTAATCGCGATTAGTGGTAATTAGGGTGGTTTAAGGTATAAATAATGCTTTAATAATATGAAATGACCTAGACACATGTCCCAACCTTATTTTTTGTGTCATGGCCGACCAAGACAATCCATGGGTCAACTTGGGGACCCCATGGAGACATTTTGGTTGGGAAATGACATAAATAACTTTTTATTTAATGTTAAAGTAAAAATGACACAAACATAATATGTTTTACGAAAACAATTTTTAGATGGGGTTATAAAGATAATATTTTTGATTATAAATAGTCATTGGAAAGCTAAAAAGATTTATTAAATCATAGTATTTTTTTTATAATTTTTAGACTTTAAATAAATTAAATTAGTTATGACATCATGATGATGCAGCGATGACCTCATTATTTAACAATTTAAATAAAATGGAAAGATAATGAAAAATATAAAACCTACACATGTCCAAAACCAATTGGATGAGTGTATTTCGAAGCCTTATCACCTTACACTCTAATTATAGAAATTTGGGACCTTTTGAATCCGAAACTCTTTTTAAAATAAAGTAACTTATCTTTACGTTCCAAAAGTGCCCCTCCTCTCCTCTTATAAAAGGCCCCCACCTCAACCTCATTTCACACACTCCTCAAGCCTTTGGCTCGGACAACCCCTGCCCATTTACTCTCTACATATCCCTATCTTCATCCTAGAGGATTACCTTTGGGCAGAATCCTTTCAAAGGAATCCTTTAGGCTCAAATCAAAAGGAGTTACACTTTTAAAGGTAATTCATTCTCTCATGTTCATTTGTTTTATTTTGCTTCTCCAACCCCATAAACTCTTTTTATTTACTTCTTTTGTAACAAAACCAGTAACTTCAATATACTAGGATGTTGTTATAATATTTAATTGAGACACACTCTCACACAACTACATCAAATGGTTAAAGAACATACGGTTTCCGTGGATGGCGAAATTCTGCCTCCCGAAACGATGATTGTTCAATACTCATTTAACACCTTCAAAGGTGGCCATTATGATGTCACTATTTTTATATATGATATATAATATGTTTATGTTTTCCTTAAGCTTCTGTTTTTTTCATTTTGGGCATACCTTTATGGTTTCCATTATGGGTAAACACGATATCTTCATTTTAGGAAGTGCGGACTACCGCCCCCTGAAAGTGATTTGATGTGTTAATACCATATGTGGGATGTGTAAAGGATAAAGTTAATGATATTATATATTTTATTATACTCGAATTATAATATACTCTTATATAATTACGATTCCATTCCAGAAAATATGAAATAGAAATGGAAGTAGCGTTCATGCGTACGTACGGCTTACCGTCTCCATGAACGGTGCATTTCATTTCTTACCTCTAAATGTGATGTAATATTATAAATACATGTATATGATGAATATATATGATATATATGTTATCCAAATCAATAATATCATTCTGGATATAATGAACCTTTGACCAAATTAACAACATGTAAGTGTAAGAAGTCTGTTTTTGACTTAAGAACCAAATACCAACAAAATGAACATTATTAACATAAATGATTACATGATGTCCATAACATGGTATAAAAGGAATAATGAACTTGAAAAAGGTTCTTAAGGAAGTAGATATTAACTCAAGTTTATTATTCAGGAGATTAAAGAACGGTCGGGTCAAGTTGGATACGAGGTATGGGACTTCGTCTCAATCTCCTTTCATTGAGGCATATTTTATTTTATACACAACTTTCTTTTATACGGTGTATAAACCCCTTTGACTTTTACATTTTTTCAAAAGGAATCTTTTTTATACGAATCGTTTACTAAACGACAAAAGGGAATGTTTTTGTCGTACGTATGCGGTGACAACGACTTCTCTGCCGTCGTGACCGTTATTTGAGTTCCAGCTTCCTCTACAAGCCATACCTTCTTTTTAAAAGAAAAACAAATACCATGTTTTACTTTTCTTTTATTTTGGTATTGAAAATGGTTTTCACAATGTTTTTTGTGTTGTATTGATATCTTGTGATTGAAATGTGGAAATGTTATGTGTCCTTTACGCATGTTTTATGTGATACGATTATGTTATGGTTCTTGGGAATTATTATGAAGACGGGTGGTTCCGTGATAAACTAAGGGTGGGTGAGCCCGATATAGCTCTCCAATGCATTGGGTAACACGAAGGAGTGAAACGTTAAGGTTTCTCCGAAGAGATTTAGGGAATATACTATGAGGGGTATTCCAAACGTAACCAAGAGGGTTACTTCCTACGTAAGAATGTTATGAATGCCTCAAGTTACCTTTATGTCTTATGATTTCAATGATTTACTCATGATTTGGTGAGGTATGTTAATGTGCTTATGTTTTGTGGGTAATGTATGATTTCACTCTTATGTATATATGTACCCATGTTTCCTTTCCATGTTTTTATAACCCATACTGAGCTTTTTATGCTCATCCCAAGTTTTTTTGAAATGTTTTTCACAGGTCAAGGGAAAGGTACATGATATTATGATAGTGTCAAGGAAGTGTCAAGAAATAATCCATGTTTTATTTTAAATGTGTTTCCATTGATGGGAATGAAGAATACTATCTTTATGTAACCACTTTGTTTATATGTGGAATGTAATGCAAGTTTTATGATCTAATTCTCTAAAACTCTAAACCCGAAAAGATCCTCAATGTGTAATCTTGTAATAACTCAAGATTAAGTAAGGTTTAAGGATGGGGCCTTATAACAATAATGGTTTTCCTAACACAAATAACATAATGGTATAAAATAACATCTAATTGGAGAAAATAACATCAGAATAAGGTAATGATTTTCTTCATACATATAATCATATATAGTTATATTGATAGTAGTCAAGGATCAAAACAATGGTTATAATTGTAGAATTATTTCACTACATAACCATCATAGTAGTAAACATTTCATTTTAATAATGTCATTATTGAATTATTCTTTAACTGAACTGTGATCACTCCCCATTCTAGTATTATTTATTTTATTATGTTTAAATAATTATATAAACAATTGAATGGAGATTTAGATCCCACACTTAACATTATAATAATAATAAATATTTTTTTCATAAGTTCATAACATATTCATTATATAAAAACACATGATAAGAAATGGGTTTAATAAAAATATAATCATATCATGACCTGTGGAAAATAAAAATGATCAAAAATAATTTACTCATCAAATTATATCATAAATTATGGATTAAAATGTTTGTTTTATAAATTTTTTGTCATGTTATAAACTTATAATGAGAAATAGGTTTCATTAGCATATTATCACCATAAAAATCAACCATTCATAGAATGAATAAAAATGGAATCCCTAGATCATTTCCCTAGTAATGTATATGTATCTTAAAATGATGTAATCTGAAATGGATAATTATTTTTAATAACAATGAGGAACATTTCATTGGGAAAATAATCATTCATCGAAAATATTTTTTTTGAACTCGAATTTCATAAAATTTTTTTGGAAACCATTTTAGATGAAAATCACCCTTGAATTGTATTTCATAATATCTTAATTTTTTTTCTTTTCAGTGGGAATCTCTCGTATTTATTTACACTTTAATACAAATATTCCATCAACATTCTCATAATGTTCCAAATTAGTATTTTATAGATTAAAATCATAATAAATTCTATTTTTTATCTTTAAAAAGTAAATAAATGAATGAAATTTACTTATAATGTTTTAATAATGTTGTAAGGAAAATTAAATCATATTTTTATATGAAACATGGATACAGAAGTGGAATGGGGTTCTACTGAAAAAATAAATAAATTCATTTTTTTAAAGAATCAACATTAGAACTCTTGATTATATAAAGTTTGGAAAATTAATGGAAATAATGTGTTATCATGGAATATCAAGTGTGTGTGAAATTAATGATGTTTCTTGAAACATGGATCATATTATTTAATCCTCAAGTGAATAACAATAAACAATCATAATAACTAGTGTCACTATATCATAAATGAGTTACCAGTTTCAAAACCGAGAATCATAAGAAATGTGATGGAATAAAATTAAATGAAACAAAAAAATAATATTAAATAAATTAATTATATTAAGTTAAAAATATTATTTATCTAATCATCATAAAATAAAACAGTTGTACAATAAAATTTATATCCCAATGAAAGAAAATTAATTGAAATTATATTTATCACTTTGGAAACTATATGAATTATAATAACAAATTAATAATAAAACAAAATTAAACATTAAATATCATTAAATGAAGGATATTTCTAAAATAATATTTTAATGCTTATGTTTTTGCAACACAGAAATGAATCTACTAGTTAATTTTTCCAATATCATTAAGAAATAAAAGTCAGTTAATAAATCACTTAGTATAAGGGTCAACATCCGTTTTACAAAATAAAATTTTAAATATAATAATTATATTATTATTTAATATATATTAATGAACCATAATTTTTTAACTCATACCGTATATTATATACAAAAGACCTTTTAATACATGTATATTAAAAATTTATTGTTAAAATGATGTTTCTGCCAAAAACTACATTGACGTTCATATATGTTTTGAGTAATCTATTTTAGTGATATTTAGTTTTTCTTGGAACCATAATCATTATAATCTTATCCAGAATATTAATATCATATATATTAATTATATATGTATTTATAATTATCGATAAATGATAATTATTGAAAATGAAACACACTTTTCCTGGAGATGGAATATCATTCCTAAATATAAAAAATGTTTGATTTTTCTCAATATATGAAATTAATGAATGGTTTAAAACATAATAACACAAAATAAAACATTTTTATTTCAAATAAATCACATGTATTAAATAAATATAACTTAAATATCTTCCTTGAAACTAATTAGTGAAAAATGAAACACATCACCTAAGGAGATAGTAGTCTACAAGACTCACGACAATGTTACTACATCACCAAAATTATAGAATATATGATGGTATATGTGATATTATAATTAAATAATTATAACTGATTTAAAAATATCTTATATATTAATTTAAAATATATTTATTACCTTTTATTTAAAATATAAATGAAAAGCACATCACATCGGTTTGTTAAGCGGTAGTCATCTGCCAAGTGGTACGATAGTTCTAGGTTATGGGCACCTAAAAAACTATTATAGTGAAAAAATAAATGTGCACACATGTCCATCAATTTTTGGTTCGAGATGACACATCAACATCTTATTATGGAAAATATCTTCTTATGTATGTTTTTGTTGCATTTGTAACGTGGAAATCCCTTACTAGGGAAATTTTACCCAAGTGTGTTTGTCTCAAATAACATACTAACTACCTAGGATACCATGATTTAAAACAACAATAAATATTGGTAATATTATTTCAAAACAAATTAAAAAACAATTTCCCCCTTTTCCAATATGAATATTCCAATTTCGTTATAAAACGCCACACATAGGTTTTTATTCAAGTAATTCCTCTTTTATGATAAAACTGAACATCAGTTCATATCAATATAGTTTAAGATATTTTCTCAAAATCAATTTCACAGTTCAATTTCAGAAACCCAATTCAAAAATCTCTATCAAATCCAAATCCCACACAAATCCAATTGAGATAGGGGATTCTGAAAATTTCATGCTAAAAAATCAAAATCCCAATTCAATGTGAACTATTTTTTTTCATAAATTAAATGAATTAAATTTAATTCAAATAACCTAATTCAAGGTCAAATTAATTAGAGAAACTTATACACAACCACTTACAACTGATTTGGTTATCATGAGTCACAACACCAACAATGTGAAACTCCAATTAAGAACACCTAAAATGGTGTTCCAAGAATCAAATCTCGATTAAAGATCTAAAACAATGGAGTTTAGATCCTATAACCACCATAATATTTAATATAACATATAGTGGAGAGAATAAGAGGTATGTTGATTCCAATAAGTGATTATTCACATTCCCAGAGGAGATCGAATGTGATTCACCACACCTAAATCAGACTAGAAAAGAGATTATTTTATTGGAAAGATTCATTCATATCCTTTTAACCATATAAAATATGTTATTGGAATTTATGGATTATTGATATGTAAAATGAGGATTCATTAATTTGTTAACAATTTTCAGATTTTTTTTCATTCGCATGTATAGTAGGGTGTGGTGCACAGTTTTCCAATCTATGGGAACTAACCTTGTGCCCGTTGGGTGGGCTTCATGGTTTCTACTATGTTGGTGTATGTTTTTTCAAAACATTCACTAATTGTAGAACCCACCCACTATTTGGGTTTCCATGGTTTACTATAGGAGGGAATACTGTTTGGGAATGACATCTTCCAACCATGAATTATATATAAAGTTCCATAATATTTCAATTTTATCTTGAGACAACCTAAGACAAACCCAAAACACATAATGAAATATTATTTGGGTTTATTAGTACATAAAAACAATTAAATAATGTTACACAAATAGTAATTAACTTTATTTTATTGGATGAAACTACTTTGTGAACTTAAAACACAATTTTTTTAATAAAATCGTTTCTTTTATATTCAATTGATTTTTATATTGATTTATAATTAATTGTTTCCCAATTTATTATATAAACTATTGTAAAAAAAAATTTCAAATTTTTTTATTCCTTTTTATACATAGCATTATCATGGATAGTTCATACATATCATATTAAATAAGTACATTAATAGTATATAGTAGATTTTAAAACTCTACCTTGCATATAACTCAAGCTCTTAGGGGACATAGTTATTTAGTATACAACAACCCAACATAGTGCCTCATGTATCATAATTTAGTATTTGTGTTATGTTTATTTCATTATTAACTAGGTGATGCATATAATACACTATATTAAAAAAAATTCTAAAACAAAAATATTATAATGTCTTGTGGTGTTACATGGCATGGTAATTATTGAAATTAATAAAGATGATTAATAAATTTAATGTAAATTATCTAGAGAATATGTAGAAGGAGTCCTAAACTAGGTGCATTGTATCTTATATTGTCTTGTACATGGTTATTTTTGTGTCAATCTTGATATTACATTATCAGATTCATTATAAATTTGTATATCTTCTCCAGAACCACATCAACATATAGTATACAAGTGTGGATATGTGATACGTAATCCACATTTTCTATTACTTACTAAAAAAACAAGAAATTACCATATACGTAGACCTATGAAATTTTTTATAAATAATGTTTTCTTATCCATGTTTTAAAAAGATAGCTAAACATATCCTATGATACCAACTACAGTGATCTAGTATTATAAAAAAAAACTAAATAATTCAATATATATAATCATTTCATTTAAAAAACACAATATTTAGGACTATAAAGTAATAAATCCATTATAAACATAAAATATTAAACAAATGGTTTATAAAATCTCTACATCATATGCCATAAAACTCTTTAAAGATACCAACTTTCTTATACATATCATAAAATTTCCTGTTATCATAACCTAATGAAATGAAACATAAACAGGTTGATCCCATATTCATAGAATGTTTTAAAATAGAAATATTAATATTACACGAGTACATGGTTATAATGACATGATAATGACATTGGGAAGACATACATGATAAATCATTTATCATTAACAAGATTTATGGAACTAATAATGGGAACTCATAACACATAAAACCTAATTGAATAAAAGAACACATAATAGGATAAAATAAAACTGGAATAAGTTATCGAATTTATTCATACATATAAATATCTATAGTTATATCGATAGTCGTTAAGGATCATAACAATGTTTAAAATAGTAGAATGATTTTACTACCGACACCATCATAGTAGACAATGTTTAATCCTAATAATATCATTGTATAAATATTCCTTAACTATACTGTTATCACTCCCCATTCTATTATTATGTATCTTATTATGTTTCACTAATTACATAATCAATTGGATAGAATATAGGTCCCACACATCACATTATTATAATTATAAATATTTTTTTCTATTAGTTCATAACATATTGATTATATCAAAAAACATTACATGAAATGGGTTAAATGAAAATTTCATCATATCATGACATATGGAAACGAAATATGACACTAAAAAATTTTATCAAATCATTATATCATAACTTATGGATAAATACGTTCGTTTCATAAGTTTTTTTCATGTTACAAACATTTAATTAGAAATAGGATTCATTAACATATTATCATCATAATCATCAACATTTCATAGAGTGAATAATAATGGTATCCCTAGATCATATACATATTAATTCATATGTAACATTAAATTATCTAACTTAAATTGGATATTTATTTTGAATAAACACAAGTAACATTTCTTGGGGAAAATATCCTTCCATCGAAAATCCATTTTTTGAAGTAGATGTTCGTAAAATTATTTGGGAACTATTTTAGATGAAAACCTCCCTTGAATTATATTACATATTATTTTAAACATTTTTTTGGTCATTTCAGTTATAAATTATCATAATTAAGTACACATAATACAAATATTCTATAACATACTCATGATGTTACATATGAGTATTTTAAAGAACTAAAATCAAAATCACTACTAAATTTTTCATAAATAAGTAAATAAATGAATAAAATGTCATTAAAATATTTTTTAATATTGTAAAAAAAACATTTAAACCATATTTTGGTACAAATTATGGATACAGATTTGATATGTGTTTTGACTAAAGAGTGAAATAATGGCAATTTTTCAAAGAAATTATGTTTGAACTCTTGATTGTATAAAGATATGAAAATTAATGGAAATAATGTATTATCATGGAATAAAAATTATATATGAAATTATTGAGTTTTCATGAAATATGGATCATATTTTTTAATCCTCATAAGAATAAAAATAAACAACCACAATAACTGATGTGATTGTATGAGGAATCAGTTTCCATTTTGAAAACATTTAATAATAAGATACATGAAGGTATACAAATAAATAAAAAATAAAAAATGTAACAATAAATAAAATTCATTATAATAATTTAAAAATTTTATTGATGTTATAATAATAAAATAATATATGTTCATAACAAAATTATAGTCCCATAGAATGAAACTTAATAAAAAATGCATTTACTACTTTGGTAAATGTCTGAATCGTAATACCAAATTAAAAATAAAACCAAATTAGACATTAAATATCGTAAAATGAATGATATTCATGAAATAATATGTGAAAGGTTATGTGTATGCACCATAGAAAAGAATATAGTGGTTAAGTTGTTCTATATCTCAAGGAAATTAAAGATAGTTAAGAAATCACATAACATAAGGGTCAACATCCTTTTAACAAAATAAAAACTTCAATAAAATGATTATAGGTGTATTTTTAATCTATTAATGAACCATAATTAATTAAATCATACGATATATTATATTCCAAAGACCTTTTAATAATTGTAAATTAAAAATCCTATGTTAAAATCATGTTTCATCCTATAACAACATTGGTTTTCATGAAATAATATGTGAAAGGTTATGTGTATGCACCATAGAAAAGAATCTAGTGGTTAATTTGTTCTATATCTCATGGAAATTAACGTTAGTTAAGAAATCACCTAACATAAGGGTTAACATCCTTTTAACACAATAAAAACTTTAATAAAATAATTGTAGGTGTATTTTTAATCTATTAATGAACCATAAGTAATTAAATCATATGATATATTATATTCCAAAGACCTTTTAATAATTGTAAATTAAAAATCCTAGGTTAAAATCATGTTTCAGCCTATAACAACATTGTTTTTCATATATGTTTTAAATAATATAATGTTAGTGATATTTAGTTTTCCATTCATCCATCGTAATTAAAATTTTATCCATGATATTAATATCATATATGTTCATTAAATATGTATATGAAATTATCGATAAATGAAAAACATAGAATAAAAATGCACATTTCATGAAAATGGTATCTTGTTCTTAAATATGAAAGATGTTTATTTTTTCATGGTGGATGAAAAAAATGAATGGAGTAAAATATATTAACATATAATAATACATTTATATTTCAAATATTTCACATATATTAAATAAATTTAAAATAAATATCTTTCTTGAAACTAATTAGTAGAAAATGAATCACATCACCCAAAGAAACTATAGTCTATGAAACACACGAATGATGATATCGTATTAGCCATATTATAGAATATAAAAAGGTATATGTGATATTATAATTAAATAAGTATAATAGATTTAAAAATATCATTTATAATTATATAATTAATATTTATTCCATTTATATAAAATAGAAATGAAAAACACATCACATCGGTTAGCGAGGCGGTAGTCCTCCGTACACATGACCATTGTTTTTTTTTCAATTGGTCTAGAGGAAATTTTGTAGATAAAAAATATAGTTTAATTTGTGAAATTATATATTTAATATAGTTTATATATATATGTTAAATACATCATTATATACAACTATGATAGGTTGTGGGGATAATTAATAACATCTGTTCGCGATATGGTAGTCTGCCATACACGTGATTGATGCTTTTCATTCCCATTTTATAGATGTGTAAATTGACATAATTTGTTACATTAACATAAAATCATCTCAATTTATGGGTGATTCTATTTTTATCACCATAAAACTATTTTTTGGTGTTCCTAAAACCCTATTTTTTAATCACGCTTTGGTTGGATTTCATTTGGAGAGTTCAGGTAACAATTTTGAATAATTTGAAAATTTGGAGCCACTGCACAGTGGGCACATTGTTTTCCCCAACTATGTTCACTCTCATGTAAATCCATGGAAACCATGGTAGTGGGTTATAAAATGGTTGGAACATGGTTTGTTAGACTGTACACCCTCTTAATACAAACTGTGTGGTCAATATTAACATGTCGCAAAGTCAGGCTGGATGGTTTGCTTAAACCGTATAGGTCTTCCCAACAAACCATTCATATGGTTTTATAAATAATCCTAAATATGATTAAAAATTCCTTAATACCCCCTATTTTTTGCCCTAAATAGACTATAATGACCCATAATCAAACTCTCTCTTCATTTTAGTTCCCAGGAAATGTTTTTGGTTCATCAGAACCCTCCTAGAAGCAGATCACAGCTTGAGAAATTCTGATCTATCTTCACCTAGTTGGTTTCATCTTAACATCCTTATTATCCCATTATTTCTAACTTCTTACCTAGGGTTCCATGTTTCCTCATATTGAATTTTTGATATAATCACATATTTTATTATTTAGAAACTTTTTTTATCCTTGTTACCTAGATTCTGTGACCATCATTCTTGGATGAAGAATCCCAGTTAGGGTTTGGTGATTTCATATCTGTTGATCCTGAGGTTGGGGGTTCTGTTTTGATTCCTAATATATGTAATCCCTGATATTTTTTTTTCCAAATTTCAGTTTATTTAATTAAATAATTATTTTTATTTAAATGGTATTAATGTGAATTGTTTGATTAAAAACACAATTCCATTGAATTTTGGTTTTTTTGGAATTTGGTTAACATATGAAATTCCAAAATCCCCAAATTCCATTGAAATATGATCTGTTTGTAGAATTTTTTGGACTTAAATTGAGGAATTAAATTTTGGAATTTATCTTTGTGAAATAATTTTAAATGCCTAAATTATATTGGACTGGGGTTTATTATAAAATTGATTATATTTTTTAAAAATTCAACTATATAATTTAATATTGAATGTGAATTGGAAAATTATATTGATATTTAATTTAATGTTATTATATTTTAAAATGGGCATGAAAAACATTTTGATAGAAATTATAGGGTTTTATCGTATAAAAGTATTTTTTTTATTAAAATCATGTTTATGTTTTTAATTGTAAAATCTACATATTTTAATATGGTAATGGGTGAATTTTATTTTAAGGATTCTTAATGTAAATTTTCCATAAATATTTTCTAAATTACATCACAAGCTAGCCTAAGGTATTTATTGAGTTGCAGGAAAACAATCTATGATTTACAATGTTCAAAAACAAAAAATTTGAACATCGTATCCCTTAGTTGATAGTGATGAGTCCTCATTGAAAAAACCTGAATGGAAATTATGAAAATATTTCCATGTCACATTGAGAGTGACGATGCCCTTATCATTGAAGTATCATATAGTCTTAGGCATATAACTGCATTGATCACATTTTTTGTATTTGAAATTAAACTATGAAACTATTGTAAAATATTTTACTTGAATTCTCATATATATAAACAGATTTATATACAATTTCTCATTTAATCCAATTGTGAGAAGCCTAATTTTTTTAGAAATATTCCCTTAATTGAAATGTGAGGATTTTGATTAAATTGTTTCTCATCTTTTAAATGTAAATATGCTTTAATTATATTTTTGAGATGGAAAACCTATTTGTTTTGAATTGAAATCCCATATTTGATAATTTAATATCGAAATATATTATAAAATCCATTATAATATTGTACTGAGATTTATATATTGCACCAGTCATATGCCTTTGGGTGTTTGTAGGTTAACTGATTCACGGTTCGATTAGGTGTAAAAACCCACATGGAGGTGATTCTTGAGGTTTATATGTAGACATGATAAGTTTCAACTGATTAGGGAATGAGATATTGTCCCAATTTATTATAATATATTATATTACTTTTGGGTTATTATTCCTAATTGATGTTTGGTAAACTACTCCTACTGAGGCTTATTTTGTATTCATATTATCTAGTTTTTTTAATTCTGGAATGTTTGTGGAAAAATTGTCCCCACAATCCTTTTTATGATTTTGGGGGCTAGTCTCCATCCCATGGTGATCAAGAATTCCATTGAGGACATGTCACGACATGATTAGTTATTGTGTTACCAGGTACATGGGATGGTTCATGATAAAGTGGCATCAAAATTTGCCTAGCTTGTGATTTTTTTCATCATGTTAGTATGCATTGTGTAATTTTTTTGGGACATGGGATTTTGTTTTTATTGAGTTCCTAGCCAGTTCCCACCACAATGAATCATATGTCACCAGGGGTGGTTAGGGAATATTGACTTGGGGATTAGTACTACTAATTTCCTCTGCATTGTTTAAAACATTTAAATCCAAATCTCTTTTGTTTATCTATTGGGATTAATTTCCCTCGTCTCTCTATTTGTGTGCAATATGATGTCTTTATTATTTTTTGTTCACATTGTGAAGAATCATACATCAATAAATCACTGTAATAAAACCCAAAGGGATATTAATTTTAAACCATTGTGAGAAAATATTCTCATGGTATTGAGATTGGGTTAGTATATTTTATGCACAATCTATGCTTTATGATAAGAACCACATCCAATTACCATTGAGTATACATTTGGGTCTCTATTATCTCCCTTATGTTTTCTCTCTATAAAATGTCACTATTGAATGGAATTTACTATTTCCCTATACAAAACCTCTTGAAGTCATCTTTTAGGATGGATTGTATCATTTCCAATAAATCCCCAATTGATTGTTAACTTTAGAAAGATTCATTTATAGCACTAGATGGGGTTTTCCAAATATTATAAGGATATTTGGACCCATGGTTGAGTACAACCAGACTATCATACCCAAAATTAGGGGAATAGTGTAATTTTATTCTTTTTATCTAAAGAAAAAAACATGGAGTGATAATATCCCCCAGTTTTCATTGATTTACTGTACGTGTTTCCTTTGAATTCTATAATTTTTCATGGGTAGGGGATGTAGAGGTTTCTATTTACATAATTAATTGTACTCAAGTAGTTTTTATTCCATATTAGGATATGGACCTAGATAAAATTAATGATCTGAAGACCCATTTGGATGACATTTTTTGTAATGAATTTACACACCTGAGCATGTCATCTTGGGTGGTTTCAGTTCACTTTGCTATGAAAGTTGACTGTTCACATCCCCAATGTGTTGATTATTTAAAGCTCAACCAAGTCATATTAAGGATTAGGTATTAGTTTCCAATGATTAGTGATCAGTTTGATTAGTTGAAAGGGTAAAAGTGGTTCCCAATGGTAAAAAATTGTTCTAGTAACCATCAGTTGAGAATAATATAATACCACATGCATAAAAACCCCTTTTGAGATAGTTATATCTACTATGAGTAAATTTGATACCCTATAGTCTAACAAATCCACCTAATATTTTGATGGATTTAATGAACATTATTTCAAATGGGTAACTTGATATTTTCATAGTATTCATTTTTTGAGAGATTATTATTTATTCTATCGCCAATGAGGACCATGTGAACTTTATACGAATATGTTTGAGTCTCTTGATAAATCACTAAGTTTATTAAAATATTTTTATATTAGATTTATTGATCCAGGATGTAAAATTTATAGAACATGTTTTGTGAAAACATTCTACTTCTGTTGATGATGAGAATGTGAGAATAGTTATTACATTAGAGCAACAAAGAATGGGTTTCATGGTTTGGAGTTTCTTTGAATTTGATGGACATTTTTTGGATTCATTAAATACATATACATGCTACACTCATTGATGAAAAACTAAATTGAAATGGAGTAAAATTTTCTTAGGATGAGAAATTTTAGAATTATTTTGTGGAGGTGAATCCTATTTGAAATTATACATCGATGTTGATTCTTCTAGAAGATGGGAAGGGCTATGTGATCTTTTTTGATTACATGGTTCTAGGATTTTGATGTGTTCCTATAATGGGTAATCATATGGTTGCTTATAGAGCTCTCTAGATTATGCCACATGAGAATAAATATCTAACCCAAGACCATGAGATTACAGGTGAGATGAAATTGATTAATAGATGGATGAACAACCTTTATAGAGAATTTTTTATCCCTTTTTGAAAAATATAATTGATTTATATCATCTATTAAAAAATATTTTAATCTCTACCAGAGTCATTGGGTGGTATTCTAACAGTCTTCCAATTTTGACATCCCCTTTACCCCACTTAAATGGAATGTTTTTTGAGATGCCTTGTGTAGGATACATCAAACCCAGGCAGTGAAAGAATCATCAAAATATTAGAATTTTATATCTCCCTTTTCATTGTTACGTATTGGAGTCCAAGAATCAGGACTAAGAATTTCCATGCCTCGTGTTTAGTTGAAATTTTATCTTGTTGGATTGATTCTTCTACAAAAACTACTTGATGATGAGTTCCAAAGAATATTAGACTCTATTCATATAGAGGATACCATTCTTAATTGGTTATTATCCACTCTGGGAATTATATGCTTTTATAACCATTTTGGGGTAACAAATTCATTTAGAAAATAGGTTGTCAAGGATTTGCATATTTGCCATTGGGTAGGGAACCTGAGAACCATGATGATGTTCTTTGAATTGAAGTTTCAATTCTTATGGGCATGAGTGAGATGGGTTATTTATTATTATCTTTCTCTTTAAGATATTCTATGATAAAGATACTTAGTTTTTTTCTCACTTTTGAAGAGGCCTTTAGAAGGCACTGGGATCTCAAGTCTGTTTGAGAATAAAATATCATCATCATTCATATTCCGGATAGAAAGAGATATATATATTCTTAAAGATATGATCCTATATTGTGTTATCAACTTTTGTGGGACTTGGGATGAACACATGGGGTTGTTTGATTTTTCATATAACAATAGACATCAGTCTATGATCATAACGGCTCCTTTTGAAGCCTTTTATGGTTAGAGTTATAAATCTTCATTGCGTTGGTCACATATTGGTGAAAGGTGCATTTTTGGACCAAGAATTTTCCAAGAGATGAAAAAAATGATTTAGTTGATTGTTCATAGAATGTTGTATCACATACCAAGAATAAATATTATGATCATCATTATTAGAGACCATTGGAATTCATAGTTGGGGACTATGTGTTATTGATAGTTTCACCCCATTTGGGTCATCGATGACTTGGGAATAAAGGGATAATTACTCCTAGAATTGTGGGACATTTTTGGGTGGTGATCATGGGGGAAAGTTTCTTACCATGTATTAATTCCACCATATCTGATGCTGAAACATAATGTATTTCTAGTATCTCGACATCATAAAAATCCTTCTGATCCTTCTCATGTTCTAAGATGGAGTGATCTAGAGGATGATGATGATTTATCTATGAATTAATAAAAAAAATATGGATATTTGATTCTAAATCCAAGGATCTTGAGAGAAGGAAGATATATTTATTTTATGTTCTATGGAATAAAAGTTCTGATTATAATGATACAAGGGAGTGGGAGGTGCTGACTAGAGAGTAGTTTCCTCCTTTATTTGACATGGTAGATTCTCCCACGGAATTCTAGGGATAGAAAGTTCCTATTGTTGGGAGGTTGTAGCATCCTGTTACAATTTTCAGGTATTCCTAAAACACACTTTTTAATCATGATTTGGTTGGGATTATGTCTTGAGTGTTCTAGTATAAATTTTCAGTGTTTTGAAAATTATGTTCTAATACATGGTTGGTGCACATTATTCCCAAACCAAGCTCCATCTCATGTCGGAATGTAAAAGAATATTTAGGGGGGTTTCAGTGTTGTTGAAATGTTTGTGCAACCATTCACAATATTAGTAGATAAAGTGAATCACATATCAAAGAGGCGTATGGCTAGGTCGTACGATTTGGTCTATCCATGTGTTTCTGCATATCAAATCATGCATAATAATTCTTAATTAATATTATTTGGATTAAAAATTCCCAAACACCCATTTTATGTACCTAATGGATTAGAATAACCCATAATCAATTTCTCTTTTCAATGGAGTTTCCATGAAGAGTTTCTTCTCCTCTAAAAAATCACTTAGAAGGATATAAAAGCCTGAGGAACATTGTTCAATCGTTACCCAGCATGGGTTCTATTAACATTCTCATTCTTCTGATATCTATCTCTTCCCCCCTACAGTTCCATGGATACTCTTATCAAATCATAGATACAATACCCTATTTTTTGGATTAATAACCTAGGTCTGATCCCTATTACCTAAATTACATGATCAATTTTAGTTGTAGATGTATCATTGATTGAGATGGTGACTCAAGATCGACCGATCCATAAGTAGGTGGTTTCATTAAGATGTTGAATTTATGATGACAACAAATTCATTTGTTTAATTTAAATTTTTTTAATTTATTGTAATTTATTGATTTAAGTGAAATAATATTCAATTTCATGATTGATATCATAACACCCTTGAATCAGGGTTTTATGAAATATGTCCTCAAATGAAATTAGGAAAACCCCCAATTCCATTGAACTGGGGTGTGTTTATTGAAATTGATTTTATCAAATAACATAGGTGTTGAAATGAAATTGATGAAAATTTGAAAAAACCTATTTTCTAATAGATTGGGGGCATTTTGTGAAATTGAAGTGAATTTTTTAAAATTAAATTGTTGAATTAAATTATGAATATTAATTATGAATTCAAATTGTGAATTTGATTTATATTATTATATTGTGAAAATGTCATGAATGTTTTTTATATAAACAATAGGGTTTTTTCATTGAAAATGTATGTTTTGATTTAAAACCTTTTTTAAGGAAACATTCCATATTTTAAAAGGGGAATGGGTTGAATTTTATTTTAATGATGTTGAATCTAAATTTCTCACCATTGATGTTTAAATTTGGGATCATAAAAACCTTAGGTAGTAAGTAAGGTATTGGAAAAAAAATATATGACTTACAACATTTCAACACAAAAATGCATCATGGTATATACCTAATGTGGTTATGATGAATCATATTTGACCTGATCTCAAATGGATATATTTATATATTTTAATGTAACCTTGAGTGTGTGGAGTCTCGTTGCCTTGAACTATAATATTTTTTATCCATATGAACATATTTCTATCATTTTTTTATTTGAAATGAATACATTCCATTGTTGTAAACTGTTTTTCAGGACCTCATGATTATATAAAGAATTTAAGATAATTTTTTTAATTTAATACATTTATGAAAATTACCATTGTGTATGAAATATTATATACAATGAAATTTCAATATTTTGTATATAATTATTTCTATCATTTGAAATTTAAATCATGAATTATTTTATTTAAATTTTTAAAATGAGAATTCTATTACTTTCAAATTGAAATATATCTTTGTAATGACCCAAATTTTCTCAATGGAAATTACCAACTTATATTTATGTCATAAAATAACATGAAAACAAAACATAATGAATTACTAAGTGATAAGTGGCCTTTAACCATAATTTTGTCACTTTTGTGTTTGGAATTTTGAAAATCTGACATACGCGGTTGTGTTCAAGATGATTTTTGGAGTCTAATAAAACAAAAATAATTTTTTTTGAATAGTAACATACCCTTATGAATAGTAACATACCCTTATGAATAGTGATATAACCTAATTAACAGTAACCTTACCTATGATAGTATAAAAATAATATTCAAGTGAATGTATGATGTACCTATATTTTAGAATAAGTAAATGAATGTTTTAAAGCTGTTTTTAGTAATAAACCATGATTTTAATTAAATCTTAAATTAATCATATTTAGAAAATTACTATTAGAAAATGGAAATCATTTTTGGATTCTAAAAGTCCAAAAATGGTCGGGGTAAATTTTTGGGATTTTTATGAAATACTTTTATTTTTTATGAATAGTGAAATACGGTAATTTACAAAAAATAACCTAAATAAGCTAATTATAGAGTCATGTGTGATGTTATGCTAATGTAAGCCCACTTGGTTTGGGATCACATGATAAAATCACTATTCATTTTCATTCAACACTCACTACTCCTTGTCTTGGGGGATATTAATAAACTAATGAATTTTATATTAAGGAAACCACTCTCCCCACCACTATATAAACCACCCTTCACACCCTCATTTCCTCACACCTCTCAAGTTCCAAGACTTCTCTAAACTCTACCCAAAAATCGTCCCTATCCCCTCTCCCATGTTCAAGATCTACTGGTCTTATCAAAAGTCCATGCCTAGCTTCTTTAAGGAGAATCTCAAGAGAAGGATTTAAGAGGTAATTTATTTCCCTCTCCTCCTTTAATTTCCTTTCAAGTTCAGGTTCATTTCTTGATCTCTCTCCACCTATCTTTATCAAAATGGTATTCTAAATACAATATTATATATATAATTTAATTTAATGAAACTAATGGGATATTATATAATACAACCCCCTTTCCCTTTTACTTTTATTTTATTAAAGAGAACGTTGTTCGTGAGGTGTTAATTTATCACCTTCAAGAAAGACATGCTTTCTTCTTCCATTTCTACTTTTAGATATGGTCATGAAACCATTTTTAATATTGAACCAAAAAATTTATATATATTATTTCCTATTTAATGTTCTGTAAATAACTTATGTCCATATTACTTAGTGATAAATTAAAACAAGTTCGTTGTGATCGAAAATCCTCCCAAATTAACCCAAATAATCATAATTTAATTCTTATCTAATGATTAATGCACATGGATATAATATGATTCATTATAAGATCATTAAATATCCTATAATTTCATTAATAACATGTAATATCAGTTCTGGATGTTTACCCATGTTCTATCCAAACTTAAATTTACGATTACTAGTGAACCACTCATGAAAACCCTAAAAAAACAGTCCCAAATAATGTTTTTAAACTCTATAAATCATCCAAAGTCACATAAAATCACTTAATGAAACCATAATAAACCATATTAATGTACACAAGGTTCTGGATTTCTAATTAATGAATATCATGTCATTATACATGACATTAATGAGAAGGAAGCATTCAGATACAAGGTAAGGGGAAATTCTTTTTCCACCATTGCTTCAGGTGCAATTTATTAGTTTATAAATTTATTTCTCCATTTTTCCTAGTTGTATTCATAATTAAGATTTTCAGTTTCTATTAATTGATCATATATACAACACTGATATTTAATAATATTAACTTCAATGGATCTATCTTCAGTTATTTTATATTATTTGGTTTTACTTTTCTTAGACATATATTTTCTTATTTTTCATATGTAATGGTTCGAATTTACCATAAATTTTCAACATTGAAAATTAAAATACAAGTGATTGTTGAATATCATCACCAATTTTTTCATTTTTTAAACATTCATATGAGTAATCAATTTAATTATAATGAAATTTCTAATACATGGGGTTATCCATCAAATTATAACACCCCCACACATTTTAATATAAAATAAATCATATTAAATATAACACATAAATTTACATGATTACAATATATTCATAATGAACTATGATCAATAATTGTATACAAGAGTTAAGTACAAAAGGAAAAATAGACCTATAATGTGGAGACCTATAATGTATTTTGTAGCTACAATGTAATTCTATTTCAATATATTTCATTATGTCTCAAAAGTGCATAAATAAATGGGTACTGTATAATATAAACACATCACTCATACTAATATATTTTCTTATTATTAATTATATTGATAATGGATAAAACCAATTTGGAGATTCAAGAATGATATGAGTATAATCAATGGTGCTTGGATAATTAATCAGAAATGGGTTAAGATAACATCTTGGTTGGTGGATGTTAACATTATTTAATATTTATAATTTATGGGATTCATAAATAAAAGAAACTACTATTAATGTTTAAAAATACATATTTTTCAAATATATACCATATCAATACTCATTTCAATATATTTCTCTCAAATACATAAGAGTTTCACCCAATTAGATCAATTATATAACAGAAACATAGATATAGTATTTTATAAAAAAGTTAATCTAAATAAAATAATAAATAAAAAAATAAAAAACTATTGATTTTATATTAATTTTGGTTTTTTTATAAACTATAATCCTAACAATATTATTCCTTCCTACCCCAAACCATAATATTTATGTTGTTAAAAATGTAAAAACAATTATTTTATATATAACGAATTAATGGTTGGGGAAATATAATATTTATATGAATTATCATAGGTGGCCTCCTTTAAGTTATATTTTCCCTACAGATTACTTGTAAAATCTCAAATAGAATTGTCTATTATTTTTTCCATTGATGGTAATCCTAAATGAACTAATATTAAGATAAACATATATTTCACTAAGTGGAAAAAATAGTAATAGTGTTAGGAATGGGACAAATTGATAGAATCATACATCAAAGGATCATTAGCCTAGAATTGTACATGATGACCTTTTCACCAGTATATATCTTCCACTAATGAATTATATAATAATATATGTCCCTAATATTAAATTTTATGATAAGGGAGTTCTAATATTCATGAATCTAAATTTATTCCATCTCATAATTCTATAATTTTCAATAATCACATGTATCTGAGAGACTCATCTAAAAATGATTCATATTCCCATATTCCAACATTCTTGCCTATTAAAAAGGATGAAAAGTCTTTCATAATACAATTTGGTATGGTGATATTCTTTTGGAAATTTTCTATGAGTTGAATGAAATACCCATATAGCGTCATCCAAGAACTCTACTCTAATATTTCCAACTAGTATATACCATATTTTGATGGATATTCTTAATCACTTGAATTTAAATTTTATCATGTCCCTTATTTTAGGGATATTATTGTGTTTTTTTATAAAAAAAATGATATTATAGGATTCAATTTTTTTTCTATTATAGAAATGAGACCCCTTTTCTATATTAGTAATCCTTAATGAACCAACCTATTAAAAACATGAGATGTCAAAAATTAAACAAACACTCGAGATTCATTAGTGTTCATTTACTTTTCTACAACCCACTTAATGAAATAATAAATAGATAATAAGATTTTGTAAGGACAAATTTCTTTAAAAATGTCAGATGAATTCAATTGACCATGAATAAAATATCTCACAATACACATATATTATTTTATAATTTCATTCATCATATTAATATTCCCTATGAGAAAATATAATGTATATGACCAACAAAATTATGGTACATGTTGATTCAATACGGTTTTTCTTATGACTTTTCCATTCCTTGTTGTTTTGAAAATCACAAACACCCTATACTTAAGAAAAACTACATTTTACTTATATAAGGAAAATCTCCTTCTCAAAGAAATCTACCCCTACCATGTTTTCATTGTTCATATCAATATTTTTCTTAAGTATAAAAATCGGATTCATATCAAAAACATCGAAATCATATAATACATAGACATGAAGAATTCTGTTTTAGGATCTGAATTCTGGATATGAACAGTAATGAAGTTCCACTCGAAATTATGGATATGAACTGTAAGGAAGTTCTACTCTGAATTCTAGATACGAACTGTAATGAAGTTCCACTCCAAATTCTGGATATGAACTGTAATGAAGTTCCACTCCGAATTCTGGAAACGAATTGTAATAATGATTCATTCTGAATTCAGGATACGAACTTCTATGAGTTTCACTCTGAACATTTACAAGTTCGACTTCGAACTTCAAATACTTCGACTCCAAACTTTTACTACTTCAACTCCGAACTTTTACTAGTTCAACTCCGAACTTTTACTAGTTTGACTCCGAACTTCTATGAGTTCGACTACGAACATTTACTAGTTCTTTTACATCCTTCTACAAGTTTGACTCTGAACTCTGTAAGTTCAGATTCTGAATTCTAGTGAAACAAGACTCCAAATTTCCTTAGAAAGTTAGACTCCATATTTCTACAGAACTCAGGTTCCGAATGTCTATAATGAAGAATCTGAATATCATTTTATTATATACTCTGAATTCCATTTTGGTTAGACTCCAAAAATTTGTTTTATTACATTCCGAATTTCAGTTTTTCTTATGCTTACACTCGTTTCATTATAAAAGGATGTTGTGCCTTTAGTTACACATGTTTTATTATAGAACGATGTCGTCCATTCTATTTATAACAAACTATTGGTTGAGTGACACATGTTCACGTCCCTCTAAAATTTAAGTAAATATGACGGTTGGAGGAGGGAGTTGACCATTCTAACCGAGCTTATAAATAAGGGCTCATTTGAAAGAGCTCAATACTAAAGTTGATCAATCTAGAGACCATGCGCTGTTAAGGTGATTTCTAGAGAGAGAAGCTTTTCATGCCTTGTGCGTACTGAACACCTTGTTCAGATTGCGTCGTGTGACTCCGAATTTTGGTGATTACATTTGAGGGCTTTCGGGGATAGGAAGACAGAGGTGTCGTCTACTTTGAAGTTCGAGGGCTTCCTTGCTGATGAAGACAGAGGTTCCAACTACCATGAAGTTGAGGGCTTGTGGGGATAGCAAGATAGAGACTCTGATCTTCGTATCGAGGGCTTACCTGAGTGTGGGTAAGAAAGACTTTCTTGAAAGTATAAATCAAGGTACCTTTATCCAAGGTTGTTGGATACCCTTCTTTTGGGTGAAAGGATTTGTATCTTGTTACTTTTTTTCATTACAAGTTGTTCCACTGCATTGTGTATTGTATGAAAAGTAGAATATTCTTATATTTCCTTACACTTGTACTCTGATTAATTTAAATTATATATGCTTTATGGTAGAATCTCATATTGTAAACTTTATATATGTTTCAATTTTCAGGATCCATATTTCCAGAACCAGTTTTTCGGAATCACTTTCCACATTTAAGAAAGTGTATAGAAATACAAGTTTGTAACTTCATACATTGTCCCAATCTTTCAATTGGTGTTAGAGGTGTAGTGAATTTTCTTAGTTTAACTTTATTAAACTAAGTTATTTCCTTGTTTAAGGGAATTTTTATAGTGTATAATTCACCCCCCCTCTTGTATATTGAGCATCTACATCATTATTTTGATCCTACAATTGGTATCAGAGTAGGTCTCTAAAATAATTATACTCACATATAAGTTTTTCTTGCTCAGTTTTTCTTTGTTCTATATTTTCCTTGCTTAGGAATATTTTCATTGAATCCAAACTTTTTTTATAAACATGTCTTTGTGTAGAATGAATTTTATGATGACAGGAATGAACGTTGGTTCTATTGACCACCTAAATCCTATAAGACCACCATTTTTTTATGGTAATGATTATGAATACTGGAGAGATCGAATGGAGACATTCGTTATCAATACTGGAGTAGAAAATTTTGTTATTCTTACTGTAGGTTATCAAATTCCTGATAAGGAAGTTAGTACTTTCACAAACCAATAGAAGCATGATTATCAATTAAACTATAAGGTATGCAATAATTTACTATGCTCAATGACTAGGAACATATATAGAGAAATTTCTTCTTGTGTAGTAGCTAACTGCATATAGAAGAAACTTTAAGTTACTCATTTTGGTACATATAAATTGATTGAGACCAGAAGATCTATGCTTAGAGCTGAGTATCGTGGTTTTAACTTTCCATATGGAGAACCCATTTGTTAGGTACAACAAAGGTTTATGACTATCGTGAATAGATTACAATCTATAGGAGAAAAAGGTTTGGATGATGAAGTTCTTGTTGAAAAGATAATTGATATTATGCTCAATGAGTGGGATTCAAAGAGAACAACAATTGATGAGAATAGGAAGTCCACTAAAATTTCCTTAGATGATCTATTTGGAACTCTTCCTCAACATGAAACAAGTGTGAAGAGAGATACTGACAACATCAAAAAGAAAAATGAGAATGGTATTGTTGCTTTTACTACAACATCAAATCACATGAAATCAAAGACTCCTGAGAGAGTAACCAGATCTATGTCTAAGAAGGTTACTATCCAATCCAAATATAGTGAGAGTGAAGTCTCAGAGAATGAGTTAGAAAATCTTGCTTGAAGGACGAACAAGATAGCTGGTCAAAGAAATTTCCAATACAATTATAAGAAGAAGTAAAATAAAGACAAGAAATATTCAGAGGTCACATGGTATGAATGCAAGAGAAGTGGACACATAATACCGGATTTCCCTATGCTTAAAAAGAAAGAAAGAAAAGAGAGGCATTCTGAAAGGAACAGGAAGATGTTTTACAAAGCTAAAGCTATGAAAAGTCTAAAAGCTAATACTTCTTGGAGTGATAGATGTGGGGACTCTTCAGAAAGTGAATCTTCAGAATATGATTAATCAGCTGAGAAGAATATGGGATTCATTGCTAATACTTATTTTCCACATACATGTTATATGGCCAAGGTAAACTCTACCAGGGCTTCAACAAATTTATCTCTTGATAAGAATTACTATTCTGATAATAGTACTTCTAATGAAGATACTTCGTCCTCAAAAAATGAAGAACCTTCATATGAATAAGTATCTATATTTTAAAAGTTACATGAAGCAAAAAATTATTAAATTTCTAAAAAATTAGACAAGGGAAATACTAGGGAAGAATTTCATAGAAAAGAGATTTCAGATCTTTCTTCGGACCTTAAGGATAAAGAAGGGATTTTAGAAAAACATTCTAAAAACCTTGAGAAAGAAAATTCTAATAATGAAGAACATTCTAAAGATCTTAAGAATTCTATTTCAAAAATGAAAATTTTTTAGGAAAAATCTAACTCTAAGGAAATGATTCATGAGGATAAGAATTCAGTCATTAGACTGAAATCCAAAAAAATTTCCCTTCGGAAGCTTCTTGCAAAATTTACCTCTAGGAAGGAAAATTTTGACAAGATGTATTCTCAAAATAAATATCACGGATACACTACTGGAGTAGGTTATACTCACCAAAAACCGATTTTCAAAAAGAACTTTTTTGTTTCTTCTAAAGCCCCTTTTTGCACTAAGTGTCAAAGTGGTGGGCATTGGAAGGAAAAATTTTCTTTGAATAGAGTTCAACCTCTTTGGTTTCATAAGGCATATTTTTACAAAGAAATGTGGATACCCAAAATTTTTCTATCTAACAATTCTAGATCCAAGAAAGTCTGGATTCCGAAAGCCTAACTTGTTTCTTATTTTCAAGAAGATAAAGGAAGTACCAACAGCAATACTTGTTACATGGATAGTGGAAGTTCCCAGCATATGACTGGTAACAAAAGCTATTTTGAAAAGATTATCAAGACGAAAGGAGGAAAAGTAACTTTCAGAGATAATTCTCAGGGAGAAATTGTTATTATAGGTAGTATTGTTCTTCTTGGTAAAACATTTATTTCAAATGATTTTTTTTGTTAAGGGTCTTAAGCAAATCGTCATTAGCATAATTCAATTATGTTATGAAGGATACCTTGTGAAATTTAGGAATGATAAGTGCACAGTACACAATTCCAAGGAAGAGTTTATTCTCTCTCCAAATAGGCAAGAGAATGTTTACACATTAAACATATAAGACCTTAGGATCTAAGACTTACCTTGAATAAGTGCAATGGAAGATCATTCTTGTTTATGGCATAGAAGGCTAGGTCACTGTAACATTAGAAACATATGTAAACTATCTAATAAGAGACTAGTTAAGGATCTACCAGAGATTAGATTTGATTCTTCTAAAATTTTTTATCCTTATTAATATGGAAAGTAACATAAATGTAGTTTCAAATAAATTGGTGAAGTCTCAACAACTGAAGCATTACAGTTGGTGCACATGGATATTTTTGGTCCAACACAAACTGGAAGCATTGGAGCCAAATACTTTGTGTTTGTTCTAGTTGATGATTATACTAGATTTACATGGGTCTATTTTCTAGCAAAGAAGTCTGAAGATTTTCCTATTTCAAAAGTTTTAGAGACCAATTAAAAAATGAGAAAACCTTCCACGGAAAACTATTCATAGTGATCATGGAGGAGAATTTCAAAATTCTGATTTTGAAACTTTTTGTAGTAGAAAAGCTTTTACTCAAAACTTTTCAGCACCTAGAAATCCTCAAAAATATGGTGTAGTTGAAAGAATAAATAGAATTCTTCAAAAGATAACTTGATCCATGTTGAGTTAATATTCTATAGCTAGACATTTCTAGGCTGAAGCTGTAAGTTCTGCTTGTTATACTATAAATCGAGTTTTGATTAGACATTTTCTTAATAAAACTCTTTATGAGTTATGGAATGGTAGAAAACCTAGACTTTCCTACTTTAAGAATTTTTTGATGCAAAGTATTCATCCTAAATACTAAAGATAATATACACAAATTCGCACCAAAATCTAATGAAGGAATTTTCTTAGGCTACTCCTAAACTTCTAAGTCTTATTGAGTTTTCAACAAAAACACTTGTACTGTTTAAGAAACAGTGCATGTAAAATTTGATGAGTCTGATCCTTTGGTTTTTAAACAACATCATCTTAGATCCTCGGATGTGTTTTCAAAAACTGATTATCAACCTTTGATAGAAGATCCTTCTGATAAGGAAAATGTTCAAGAAGATACTTCTGAAACATTTACCCCAGAATACTTTCTACCCTATGTTGATGAACAGGTTTTTCAAAACCAAAGTCAGGTGTTTCTAAAGAATAATCCCAATGATAGTATAATTGGTGATGTCAATCAACCTGTAAGGACTAGAAGTTCCATAAGAAATGAAGAAGAACATCTAGCATTCCTTTCCCAATTTGAACCAAAAATAACTGATGAAGCTTTAAGTGATGATGATTGGATAAAAGCCATGTAAGATGAACTAAATGAATTCAAAAGGAATAAAGTCTGGACCTTGGTTGAAATACCTAAGTAAACTTCTATTATTGGAGTAAAATGGGTATTCGAAAATAAGTGTGATGAAAATGGAATTATCGTTAGAAATAATGCTAGATTAGTTACTAAAGGCTGTAGTCATCAAGAGGGAATAGACTATGAAGAAACCTATTCTCTAGTAGCTAGACTTGAATCTATCTGTATATTACTTGCATTTGCAGCATTCTTTAATTTTAAACTTTTTAAAATGGATGTGAATTGTGATTTTCTTAACGGTTATGTTCAAGAGGAAGTTTTTGTTGAACTACCTCTTTTCTTTGAAGATACAAAACATCCTAATCATGTTTTTAGACTTACCAAAGCATTGTATGGTATTACACAAGCCCCACGAGCTCGGTTTGATAGACATACATGATTTTTGCTTCAAAATAACTATGTTAAGGGAAATTCATATTCAACCATTTTATAATAAAAGACATGAAAAAAATTTTGATTGTTCAAATTTATGTTGATGAAATTATATTTGGTTCAACTCAGTAATCTTTAACTAATTCCCTTGCAAGTCTAATGAAATCTGAGTCTGAAATGACTGTGATGGGTGAGTTAACATTTTTCCTTAGTTTTAAAATTTCTCAAAAACTAGAAGGAACCTATATATCCCAACATAAGTATATTAAAGATATTCTTAAAAATTATTGTTATAACAACAGTAAGAGTATAAGTAATCCTATTGGTACCTCAAACACACTTGATCTTGATGAAGCTGGGAAACCAGTAGATCAAACATCTTTTAGATGTATGATATGAAGTCTAATTTACTTGACAGCTAGTCGACCAGACATGATGTTTTCAGTATGATTATGTGCAAGATATCAATCTAATCCTAAGGAATCTCATTTAAAGATAGTGAAAATAATTTTTCACTACTTAATGGGAACCATGGATTTATGACACTTTTATACGTCTAGAAATGATTTAGTTTTAAAAAGCTTTTCAGATGATGACATTGGTGGATGTAAAATGGATAGAAAAAGTAAATCCGACACTTTTCATTTCTTAAGAGATTCATTAGTTTCTTGGTCATTCAAGAAGCAACACTCAGTAGCACTCTCCACTTCTGAAGCTGAATATGTAGCAGTTGGAAGTTTTTGTGCTCAAGTGTTGTGGATGCAACACACGCTCACAAATTATGGATTGAGTTTTACTAAGACTCAAATTTTGTGTGATAAAACAAGTTCCATATCCATTAGTAAAAATCCCACACATCAATCTCATGAAAAACACATCGATATTAGAATCACTTTCTTAGGGATCACACACTAAAAGGAGATATTATTCTTCAGTTTATCAGAACACAAGATCAACTTGCTGACATTTTTACAAAATCATTACCCTCTGATAGATTTGAATACATTAAACAGATGTTGGGAATGATAATTTTAAGGTAATATTCCTTCATTAAAATCTATTTGAACCATTTCATTATAGTAATAAACTCCATTTCATAGGGGGGGTGCCTTTGCTTGTTAGCATAATCAAAATTTTCATAGTCTGTTTTTTTCAAGCTTTTGTAATAAAAATTTTCATAGTCAGTTTTTCAAACTTTTGTAACTAAATTTTTTCGTAATAAGTTTTTCAGAATTTTCATATTGAAATTTGTGTAATGATTTTTTCGGAACTGAAATTTTCGTAATAAAAAATTTCGAAATGGAAATTTTCATAACTGGAACTTTCGTAATGAAATTTTTCATACTCATACTTTTTGTACTGAGATTTTCATACTAATAATTTTCGTAAAGAGATTTTTGTACTCATAGTCTTTTCATCTTAATGTTTTTCATAGTTAGTTTTTCGTAGTCAAATTTTTCTTCAAAAATAATATCACCTATTCTGAATAATATGCCTGGCCAATCTAAAGGGTATGATTTCCTTAGATAAGTTTTCGTCATCATATTTTTATTACTGGTATTTTCCTATGAGTTTTAAAATTTCTCAGATTCTAGTTTTCTTAAATCCAATTGTTTTTCTTAAAACCTCAAAAGATCAGATTCGAGATTTCCTTGTGGGTATGTTTTCAACCGTCTGATCAGATCAGAGAGTTTTTCAACCATTAGATGGTTTTTAGAAGCTGAAAGGTCACATACATCACCTATATAAAGGGGACACTCGATGGTTGTCCCACATCGATCTTCAAGATCTCGCGTGTTGAAGTTCTGCCTCCCTTTTTAAAGCCCGTTCTGAATCTTCAAAAGCTCTTCTTTCCGAATGTCTGCTAAAGCAACGTCTCAGGATATGTCAACTACGAAGCCAATCTCAAAGTGTTTAGTTTACCAGGAGAGGTTAGTGCATCCGAGTTTCTACATATATGATTCTATTATATCTAAGAATATCAGATTGAATGGCTGGGAGGATGTTTCCTTATCAAAGCCAGAGAAATAGTATCTGGTTTATACAGAGTTTCTTGTTGTGTTTTACGAGTCTGTTTCTTTCCGTGAGGTAGATGGCAGAGAGTTATTTTCTTTCATGTATTATGGTAAGACTTACAAATTATCTTACACCAAGGCTAAAAGCTTGGTGGGTTTATCTTATGAAGGTGAAGCTGAGTATTGTTCACATAAGACTCAGGATGAGCATGTAAGTTTCAACAAAGTGAAGGCATTGAAATTCCTTGGACATAAATATGCCAAGACTGCTAAGATTGTTCAACTCTCTTCGAATAATCAGATTCTACAACTTTGGGTATAAGGTTTTCTCGTACCAAGAAGGGGTGATAAGGATAATCTCAAGAAATGTGACATTTTCATCCTTGATTTCTTGGTAAGTCTACGGATGATAAATTTAATGATGCATGTTTTGATTACAGTTAAGAATATTAAAGAAGGAAATATGAAAGCTCAGAACATAATGTATCTGGCCTTGCTTTCTAGACTTATCATCAGATGTCTTGATTCATTTAATGTTTCTTGAACTTCCAAGAAAATAAATTGCAAGGTAATTTTGGTTAGTGATGATACATTAAAGAGGATGAATATGGGTTTTTTTTGAAGAATCTGTAGAATTCTACACTTTACCAAAGGAAGAGTCTGAGGTATCTCAAAAAGATCAACAATCACCAGAACCATCAAAAATGGAAGGGAATAAGAGAAAGTTGAAATAAGTGGTGGCTAAACACAATACCCAGAAAGCTAAGGAAACTCAATCTGCACCACCCAAGCCAAAGAAACAAAAATCCTTCCCCGATGAAGTGGCTGCTAAGTGGGGGGAAGACAAGGAGAAAAGGAAAGAAGGGGATCCACATTTTGGATTGGACCCTGGTGAGGATTAGGTCTTAAGAGAAAAAGGTGATGATGAGTTAGAAAAACAAGAAAAAGAGAAAAAATGAAGAAAATATGTCAGAATAAGAGATTGTTCAATCTCTCTTAAAAGCCACTGAAGTAGCTTCTGAGTAGATTCCCATTCTGGAATCCTTTGATGTCCAACCATTACCAGAGACTCCTAGGAAAAAGAACATCACTCAGGAAAATCTTAAAGAAAAAGAAGTCATTGAAAGAACAGAAGTAGAAGTTGTTGAGAGAGTAGAGGAAGAAGAAGAAGAAGAAGAAGAAGGAAGTGCTGATCTAGATGACTTGATTAAACAAGTTGAGGATTATCGAGAAAAGGCTGAATTCACAAAACTTGTCACTCCGGGAAAGGTAGTTGAGAAAAAAAGTAGGAAGGATTATGATAAGAAAGAGGAAGAGGAGGAAAATGTTTTGAATGATGAGGAAGAATCCAATGAGAAGAATTTTCTTGAGGAAGGAGTAGAAAAGGAGAAAATAGATGAAGATCCGATTGTTAAACATTCAAAGAGTGAGGATGAATCTCCATATGATCAACCCATTCTGATAACTAGTAAAGGTAAGAAAGTGCTCGTGGATACACCAACAAAATATATCATCAGGAAGAAAAAAGTTGTTGGTTCGTCTAGAAGAAAGCTTGTGGAGGTTAAAGAAGAGAAATATCCAAGCAAGGTCTATGATTCGAAGTCATTAGCACAGGGTCATGATTTTGTGGTCGAATCTATGAAGAAATTGGTGGACGCCATTCCGATATTTCCCACTATAGACTCTAGATGCCAGATGCTGCAACATATCTTGAATCAGATGTCAGAATCCTTATCCATAGTGGTGGATAAGTGTGTGAAGATTGAAGCTAACCATAGAAATTTTGTTATCAATTATGATGTTCATAGAAAATCTTGCAGAAAAATCACTTTTTGGTCAAAGAAGGTAGATGATGACTTGGTTGAGATTGAAAATTTTCAGAATGAGGTAAAAGATGCTTTTTATACCGAGGATGAAAAGATAAAGAATGTTCAGGATAAGCTAATACTTGATCAAAATTCTCAAAATCAATAAGTAAAGGATTTTAATGACAAGGTTATCTCTCTTCCACAAAATTATATAAGGTTTGGAGATCTACGGATTGAGCTCGAAGAAGGACTTGTAAAGCAAGATGAGTTAGTGAAGATGCAGGAAGAGGCCATGAAGGCCTAGGCAAGAGGTTTTGAAAGCTCAAGATGAAAGGATAAAATATTTTGAGAGGAATGCTGAGGATGATCAAAAAGATTTGAAGAAGCTGAAAACATTATTTAAGAAGCTAATCCTAAAGGAAAAGGAAGAAAAATAGACTCAAATCGATCTTTTTTTGCATTTGTATTTACTTGTAAAAATTTATTTTAGCTATAATGAAATTTTTTTGTTAGTTGTATCTTATATTGTTATATACTAATGTTTCAGGTACTCTATTTCTTTTCCATTCCCATAAATTCGTTTTTAAAATCAGAAAGGGGGAGAAGGAAAAAGAACTACTAAAAAGGGGAGAAGGAAAAATTTAAAATGGAGAAGGAAAAATTTCTATGTGATGATATCCTTAATGTACGGGTGAGTTTCTCATTACGAAGTTTCTCATTCCCATGATAATGAAAACTCCATTCCATAAATCCAGAATACAATCCCTATAGTTTCAATTCCTAAGAGGGAGTTAGTTGTATTCATCATCATTCATAAACAAAGGAAGATAAGTTTTATTTTCAAAGTATAATGAAAATTTTGAAAGTCCTTATATTTTTTTTCGTAAGGTTGATTGTGCTTTCCAAAAAGGGTAAGATTGTTGAGTCAATAAGGTTTTTCATTATGACTTTTCCATTCCTTCTGGTTTTGAAAATCAAAAACACCCTATACTTAAGCAAATCAACATTTTACTTATATAAAGAAAATTTCCTTCTCAAAGGAATTTACCCCTACCATGTTTTCATTGTTCATATCAATATTTTTCTTAATTATAAAAATCGGTTTCATATCAAAAACTTCGGAATCATATAATACATAGATATGAAGCATTCTGTTTTAGGATCCGAATTCTAGATATGAAATGTATTGATGTTCCACTCCAAATTCTAGATAGGAACTGTAATGAATTTCTACTCTGAATTCTAGATACGAACTGTAATGAAGTTCCATTCCGAATTCTGGATATGAACTGTAATGATGTTCCACTCCAAATTTTGGATATGAACTGTAATAAAGTTCCATTCCGAATTCTGGATACGAACTTCTATGAGTTCGAATATGAACTTTTACTCGTTCGACTCCGAACTTCTATGAGTTAACTTCGAACTTTTACTAGTTCGACTCCAAAATTTTACTAGTTCTACTCTAAACATTTACTAGTTAGACTCCGAACTTCTATGAGTTCGACTCCGAACGTTAATTAGTTTGACTCCGAACGTCTACAAGTTCGACTCCGAACTCTTTAAGTTTTGATTCTGAATTCTAGTGAAACCAGAGTCATAATTTCCTTAGAAATTGAGACTCCATATTTCTACAGAATTAAGGATCTGAATTCCTATAACGAAGAATCTGAATATCCTTTTATTATATACTCCGAATTCCATTTTGGTTAGACTCTGAACTTTTATTGGCTTACATTCCGAATTTCAGTTTTGCTAATGCTTACACTCGTTTCATTATAAAACAATTCCATGCCTTCAGTTACACATGTTTTGTTATAAAACGAGGTCGTCTATTCTGTTTCTAACTAACCGTTGGTTGAGTGACACGTGTGCAGGTCCCTCTGATATTTAAGGAAAATATGACCGTTGGAGGAGGGAGCCGACCGTTCCAACTGAGCCTATAAATAGTAGCTCATATTAAAGAGATCGATACTAAAGTTGATCAATTTAGAGACCACACACTATTTAGGTGATTTCTAGAGAGAAATTCTTTTCATGCCTTATGCGCACTGAACTACTAGTTCAGATTGCTTCGTGCGACTCCAAATGTTGGTGATTACATTCGAGGGCTTCTGGGGATAGGTAGATAGAGGTGATGACTACCTTGAAGTTCGAGGGCTTCCTTTCTGAGGAAGACATATGTACCAACTACCTTGAAGATGAGGTCCTACAGGGATAGCAAGACAGAGACTTCGATCTTCATATCAAGGGCTTACCAGGGTGTGGGTAAGAAAAACATGCTTGAAAGTATAAATCAAGGGACCTTTATCCAAGGTTGTTGGATACCCTTCTCTTGGTGTTAAAAGATTTATATCTTGTTACTTGTTTTCGTTACAAGTTTTTCCACTACATTGTGTTTTGTAAGGAATGTATAATCTTCATATATTTCTTTACACTTGTACTCTGATTAATTTAGAATCTATATGATTTAAGGTAGAATCGCATATTTTAAACATTGGTTAAGTTTTAATTTTCCGAATCCATATTTCCGGAACCAGTTTTTCAGAATCACTTTCCAGATTTAAGCAAGTGTATAGAACTAGAAGTTTGTAGCTTCATACATTGTCTCAATCATTCAATTGGTGTTATAGGTGTTGTAAATTTTCTTAGTTTAACTTTTTTAAAAATATATCTTTCCATATTTAAGGAAATTTTTAAAGTGTACAATTGACCCCCCCCCTCTTGTAATTGAGCATCTACATCGTTATTTCGATCCTACAGTACATTTCTATATAGTGTCTCATAATAAATTATAGATTCATGGATCATTCATTTTGTATAGTGAGATGAAATCTATGCCCCATAAGACATATTTTAGGTGAATATAAATATAGATGATAACTTATGGTTGAAAATATACTAAATAATAATATGGTCACTATAATATCACTATATGTTTGGGCCACATTAAATATAAAATCAGGGGTAATTTTTAACCCTTTCGAATTATACATTGATAAAATCCATTACAATCATTTATTATTTGAAAATAATTAACAATATCTTTATAAAATGGTGTAACTTCCTCTACAACCCAAAGGTTCTTATCAGAGAAGAATTCTACGATGGGGAAGTATGAGTCAATATAGTGGACAAATTAGGGTTTATGAGTCAAAATCAATCTTATTAAGAGGATTTTTTTGTTAAAATACTTCATCTATTAAAATATATTTACCTTCCATTTTTTTAGTCTCACCAATTATCTATATGAACCTAATAATTCTCAAATAAGCTAAACATATCACTTAATAAAATCTTTTGAAAATTATTTTATGGAATAAATTATCAATCCTACCATGATTATTAACCAATATATACTTTGGGTTTTCATATTAATGTATGTGCTAATATCATAATATCGACATTTAAATAACGTGATAAAATAATTTCTAAATTTATGCAATGTAATTTTGAGGAAAGGATGGTAGGTGATATGAATTTACTTATTTGTTTAAAAACATTTCTAATATTTCATGGAATTTTTTATCATAAATCACGTAAAAAATGTACCTTTTAAAAAAATTATCTTAAATTACTCTTTTACTATTATAATTGTATCAATAACATCTATTGTGTTATAATTGGATAAAGTTAAAAAAATAGATGATTAGATGCTATACAAATGTATGACTAGGGTTTATTTATTTTTAATAAAACTAATATGATTTTTGATGTATGTTTATTTACTCATTTTCATGATGATTTAAAATAATCTCGGTTAAGAGTATGATGTTTTTTATATATTCTAAATAAAATTTCTCACTTTTATAGTATATCAATCGTATTTTGATTTTAAACTAAAAAATTATTCTTATGTTGAATTAAAAGATATTACATTTGCTAGAAAATTTTCATCTAGAATAAATCACATTCATAGAGAGTGCATAATGTATTGATTTTTTAGGAAGAAATTATCTATACAATTTTCCATTATTGGCCATTACTATATGGTGAAAAAGATATCTATTTTGCATAGTTTTCCTATGTAAAGAACACAATCTTTGATTTCCCATATACATACATAAATGAATCATTTATTTGTGAAAACATGATCTCCTGTAGATTTTCTAAAAAATAGATATATCAACCATGTGGAATGGACATTAAAATATTAAATAAGTTCATTTTGAATCATTAATTTAAATAATATATTATCTTATATTTTTTTAAAAGGGATTGGAATCATATTACAATATTCAAAAAACCCTTGAGCATTGACTGGTTTCATAACATAAAATTTATATTTTGATCTATCAATATTAAATAATCATTTTATATAATAATTTATCATTAGAAAATTAAAAAAAATAAACTTAAAAATAAAGTATTGTATATTTTTTAGGAAAACATATTCATAGCTTATAGAATATAATCATTCTAATATCTATTATTAAAAGAAAATTCCTTACAACAAATTATCAAAATGATTTCTGTAAATTATATAATAACATTATGATTCTATATAATCTTCAACTAAGATATTATAATTGATATATTCCACTAATAAAAACTATTTGAAAATAAAATTTAGAAACGTATGGTATGTGTTGTAATTATATATAAATATTTAAAAATATATTTTATTACACTAGTTTATAGTAATTAATTCCATTACTAAAGATTAATTCTATTTAAAACATGTGGTATATCTAATCATTCTTCTTATTTCATATCAATGATTGATAGGAGGGGAGATTCTGATATAAATTGAACCCCATCGACTATTTATATCAATTATTATTTTGTTGAAATTTATAATTTGTATGTTTCTCTTTTCTATTAAACTAAATGATCCTATAGATCATCCCAATGAAAAATAAAAATAATTTTGATGAAGTTGAATGGATTTTATCTTTTGAAATCATTAATGGATGGATGGCAGATTAATAAATTTAGGAGCTGTCTAGTTCTATCTGAAATGAGGTTAATATTTTCTTGGATTAGATTAAATTTCTCAATGATAAGAATATTTCAATCCATATTTTCCATAATTATTTTGATAATTCAATGACACACTCAGTTAATATTCCAAAGGATCCAAAAATATACCATATTTGTTATTTGAGCCAGGGTTTCTTGATATTTATAGAAATTAATCCTAAGCCAATTTACTTTTAAAAAAAGAGAAGTCACAATTTCTATAGATGTTTCATTTGATTCATTTTGTACATTTTCTGATCTATATCAATAATTTATATGTTTTGGGAAAGGATATAAATTAATAATAATTCATTCATAACATATAATATTATATAAATAGTTCCATACATTCTTGTAACATAATTATGGGGTTTACATAGGTAATTGTATATGTTTTTTTATTCCTAACTGTTTGATTGTTATATAGTAATTAAATGTCTTTTGTAAGTGAAAATCCTTTTTCGAAATATAAAATCTATAACATAAATGAAATGTCTTATAGTTTGTATGTTCGATATCCCATTATATTTGTAATATTTTTTAGAAAGTGTGAAATAATAAATATGGGTTCTTAACAATTGTACTAATAAACTGACAAAGAAATATATATTTTGGATGGAATTTATATTAACAAATCCCTCACAAAAGATATATTTGGAAGTAAATAAATTGTCTATAATGTATAAAAATACATAATAATTAAGAAATGAATGAAATTTTCACACAATAGTTGCTCACTAAGAGGATTATTGAATATCATAGTCAAATAATTGGTAATATTCCAAAGAAATGACCTTTGGGTAATAAAAAAGAAAAACATATTGAGACATCTCTAAAATCACACAATTCCACAATGAAATCAATAATATAATATCATTAGAATAAAAACATTATTCATCTAGATAATCTACAAGATAAATTGAAAAATTAGAAATTATGTTGGGAGATTTGGAATTAAACTCATTATCTATTGATGTCTCCTCACTAAAATGATTTCATGAATTTGAATAATAAGCTAAAGGGGTCTTGTTTCAACTGATGAAGAGGTCATTTATGATATAAAAGATAACCGGTTAAAATAATACAATGAAAATAAAAATAATAGAATAATGTATTCTCACTCATTATCTTTCTCTTATATACTATTCGATTCCTTAGTATTCTATTCTCCAGCCTACATTTTTTAATCTTCTTCCCCGAATCCAAATTCCACCATTCATAATGATCATACTACCATTTTTGCTATCAATTATTCACAATAATTAATTATATAACGATGTCATTAAATTTATTTTTAATCTATCAATTTATCATAGAAATATAATGTTACATCTTAAAAAACTTCTTCATTAGAAGCATTGATTGATGAAACATAATTTTTTTAAAATAAAAACTAAAAATTTTCTCCATTTTCCATCAAATATTAATCCTCCTTATTTATTATATTTTCCCACCAAATTATTAAACTTTACAATCATTGTGTCTCATCGTGAAGTTAAAAGGTTATAATTAGAAAAACAATCTAAACATAAGAGTCATACACTCTCTATCCACTATTAAAAACTTATCCAACAATAATTAACATATAAATCAACTCCAAACACACCAAATATAGCTTGAACTCCACCTTCATTGTCCTAAAACTAATAAGAATATGCACCACCATTTACCTCTAATACTCAATCCATAGGGACTCGTCTTATTATACCAATTATCAACTAATATTTTATAAAATACATGTAAACACATATTGTATTTGATAGAAATAAAATATTAGTTAAACCCTAATATTAATTATTAATTTTGAAAAAAATATAAATTAAAGACTATGTTCATTATATTTTCGTTACTCTTATCAACGTAAAACTATAAATCTATATCATTTCTCACCTACCGTGAATGGAAACTAATATTGATCACATAATTGTAGAGTTGGATATGAACATTTTAATTATTAGTGAAATTGATACCAAACCATGTAACAAGTCTTCATAACATGTTTATAAAATTTATAACATATAAAATATAATAAAAACTTCAAATTAAAACTATATAGTTGAAATTGTATGAAATAATGAGACAATTGAAGATATAATATAATGAAAATAATGATTTAGTCCCATGATGTAGAGCATCATGGATCATTTCACTTTTTGTTGTCTCCCATTAGTTATGTTTTTTAAAATGTACAATCACTATATTTTATATATTTCGTTTTTTCTTAATAATGTTACTTTTACAATTTATTTCCCACTAATACATTCTTAATTTTATTCATAAACTAATTTAATTGGACAGAAAAAATATTTTTTAAGTTATTTAATAACTGAATATATAAATTCATATGAAATGGGATGGAATATATCATAATATAATACATATATTACATAGTGATTAATAAAATCAATAAAACAATAAATATTTACTTATTCTCAAAAGAAGAACTCCCTTGAAAAAAATTCCTCCAATATTGTCTTTACATATATCTATACATTATATTATAATTATAATTCAATTATAAAACTATAATGGTTTTATTTATGCATGCATCAAGGTTGGTAGTTTAATTTTATATTATTTTCTATCATATTAATATATTAAAATGGTCATTAAAATTCACCATCAAATATAAAAATATTGAAATATACAAAAACACCTTTAGTGATATTTCATTTTTATGATTTCATTCATAATAAATAATATTATAATATTCCTACATTGACCAATATGAGGATTTCTATATATTCTATAAAAATATAATTTCAATAGTGTTTTCAATCAAGATATTACTTATTTACATTAATGTATTTTTAGTTTCCCATCATTAAAAAATGTAAAGAAATAATTTTTTTGGAATGAATATTTTAGCGTCTGAAAAAGTTTTTTGTGTTTATTTTATAATGTTTTCATCATATATTTTTATTACACCCCTTTTTCTATATTCACAATAATAAAGATTTTTTGTTTATTTTTATGCCTTGTTGTACTGTATGTTGGGATAATAAAAAAATGGATCGATCATTGGGTTAACCTTAGGATGCCACATTTTCCATTATTTGGTATAACATGTTTTAATGATCATAGAACTATTTTCTAGCTATATTAAAATTTTCATAATTGTTTCTATGGAATATTAATATCATATAAAAAAATTATACATCTTAATTTCCAAATTTAGAGTAGTATATAAAAACAAATACTTTAATAATGAGGAAATATAACATAATATATTCAAATATGACCATTTATTTGACACCATTATATTATCATATTACATAATAATTACATGATGAAATGAAATTGAATATACAAAATGATCATTTTACTCTGAGATTCATGCTAATTTATTCGGGAATCTTGAAATGAATTTTCCGATGTCTGTGAAGAAGTAAAGTAAAATTCATTTCCAAAATATATTATAATGTTGTATTAATTTTTTAAATACAAACTATATTTGATGTAATGATATAAAATTTATAAATCTCCAATTTTTTCTTTGAGATACATGTATAAATACTTATGCATATGGTTTATTTTTTAAATAATATTTATCAAATTTTTTGAAGATTCGATATTTCAATGTGATCTCCCATTCTCTTACATCTAATCTAACACATATGTATTCGTGTTATTATTATTTTATTAACACATTTTGTTTTAATAGTGTTTATTAATTAATTGCATTAATTGATATTTCAAAATGGAATAATAGATTCTTCATTCTTTAATGAACCACTTTTCTTTCTGTGGTCATTTCTCGTATAGAATCCCTAGTCTCGAAAAAATTACATATATCGTAAATTATATTTACTTTCCATTAACCTATATGTTAAAAGAATAATATCCTCCTATCACATTTGATTAAAATTTAAAATAAATCCAGTTATGAAAATGTCATTTTCAACACTATAAAAAAAGAGTGGGATATTGATTACTATTCTTGAATTTCATTATGTTATTCTTTTATTTTTATTTTTCACTTAATTTTTTTAATACCACTATTTTTACAAATAAATACCTTTCACATCACTAAATAATTTATAATATTCAATCTTCAATAACATAAATAAAACCATATCAGTATAATTAATTGGAATAAACCTTGCATTTGGGCATGATGGATACTTTCAAGATGCAATGACGGTTGATGTAAATATGTGAGGTGAATATATAATTATGAATATATAACTATAGTAAAAAATTGGGAACAATATCAAGAATAACAATAAATATAATGTGATAGTCATAATGATGATATAATAACTTAAATATTTCGAAATATATATATATATAATATTATAATAAATATAGTGAATTCACATGTCAAAAAAGTCATAAAATATTGGGCATGATCTTTCATGATTTGATCATATAAAATAATGTCCAATAAAAATAATAATAAATCCCCAAAATTGGTCCTTTTTTCTAGTACACCCTGAAATTATGTCTTTGAAAAATATCTTTCGTCTTAGCCATCCATAGAACCATGGCCATTTCTCTTACATGGTTCATAAAACATATATTTTTTTATATGAGGGTACTTAAGTTGGATGTGCGTTAAAATCAGTATCTCACGACAAATTTTGGGTCTAATAAGTTCAATAATTACATTTTCAAACTCACAATTAAATACTAAAAATGAATCAAACAACCTATCACTATGATGATTATTCTATATCGAAACCACATGTGACCAAAACTTCTTCATCTAGTGCTTAAATAGGATGTTATACCCATTCTGTGAACACAATTTGACAATGAAAAATGTATGAAACCTCAAATAATATTCAATATGAATGAGATGTCACCTTAATATAGGCATGGGGAGTGATAAATCACTCTCACAACCCATTATTATGAATAACTCATCAACAATAAAATATCATTGGTGAATTAGATTTCTACTAATGAATGAGGAATCACAAAAACTATATTGAAATTATAACACCACTAAACATCCTCAATTTAATAATATAATACAATTTCATGACTATAGTGGGTGTTACAACTCCAATATAACATATAATGGTTGAATGATGTATCGTAGGAATCAACTCCATCGGTGGATGATATAACATTGTAATTTAACTTTAGGAGGAAGATGCACTCCCATTATTAATTTTTGCGTGGATTACTTGACATGAGTGAAATTCCCTAAGTAAATGATTCCCCACTGGGTGTAATATCATAAATGAATACTATATGATTAATAAGAATCCTCTAGTTCCTATTGAACCACCCTCAACAATCATAATTTTAATGATATATCAACAATAAAACATTTCAAGTGTATGATACCCCTTTCACATTACATAAAATGATTGATTAATAACAATTAACATATCTAGGATGGATTATTTAACATAAACACAGATCTCTAAATTTATGTTATACCAGAAACATAAAATAATAGGTGGTCAAAGTATCACTATGATTGCCAATATTACATCACATGTGCATTAAGTTCCGTTATAAGATTATCCTCAAATTGGATGATGGATCACCAGCCCAAATATGTGTAGATGAGTTACCAAAACCAACTATGTTGGTATAATATACCATTATTACTCAAATAAATCCTGATAGTGATTGTTTTATTGAATTATACTAACAAAATCCATTCACAATTACATGACATAAAAAATTAGGGGTCATGATCAATCTCTACTAACCCATTCCGACACTCATAAAAAATCTATCTCAGCCCAAAACAATCATGTACGCATACCAATTTTAATCAAGGGATAGTGTACAACCCTACATGAAAAATATAGGTCCATGTCAGAAGAACCATCACTCATATGAGGTCTAAATACATGGGTTCACATTTAATGTCACATCGATAGTGGTCATCAGTTACCACAACATCGATGTACAAGACTTGAGATACCTATCATGTGACTGAAAAGACAAATTATACCATATGATGTTAAAAATTAAATTTAAATTAATTTACATGGCATGTACACACTGTATCACTTTGCTTATTTCATATAATATATGTCACATGAGTAAATGAAAATGCTAAATCATGGACCCATATACCTCATGGATGATGTTATCGAATCAAGTAAGATTTCTCCCCTCTCTAAAAATAAAAACCAAAGTTATCCGATCATCATCCATCCACATGAGGACTTAGATCAATCCAAAGAAAACAATAATTATTTATAAAATAAATTAAATAAATTAACCCCATTAATATATATAAATTAAATTAATTTTAAACAAATAATATATTACTAGATAATATAAAAATGTGAACACCTTTGGGAATAGGGTGTGGATCACTCACAATACCCATACAAACCCATTTTCATCAAATTCTATAAGACTAATAATCTATAATTTATCAAAATCAATCCCTCTTTGATAGAAAACACTATATAATTTAGGGAATATATATCAAATAATTAAATTAGGTGAAACATCATGTGTTCATCCTCTAAAATACTATTCTCAAAAATCCACAACATTACCTCGTCTACCATTGCTAATTCCATCGTTCTTTGGAGAAATTAGCATCAAATCTATATTAACACAATATTGGAATATGAGGATTATGTGTAGGGGATAAATGGTGTGTAAATTGAATAAAAATAACAACAATCAAAATGAAATTCCCACTAAAATCTATTCAGGTATGTTGTAAAGGAGGAAAGTGGAAGAAAATGTGGTACTCCTCCTAGCTATTTGAGTACCCCATGAAGGAACCCCAAAGGTGTATAAAATAAAATGAGAAGAGATGATGACTCTTCAATAATATAAGAAATATATAATAAACAATTATGTACTAAAATCAGATACACCCTCCACTTGATGCCTCCATGGGAACCTAGTTCATTGCATTGACCACCCAGTGGCCCCATCTAGTGGACCTATATTTCTATAATCCACATGAGTACCTAGTTCAACTTAACAAGGTATGTGGTGTCCCTATATATCCTCTCAAATATATCACCACGTCTCTTGAAAATACTATACAATCCTTAGTAAGTCTTCATCCAATCTATAGTGATGAAAAAATGTACTTCAACATTTAATAAATTTATAAAAATATAAATAATTTATTTTAAAAATAAAATTAAAATCACCCCATGTTCTATATCCACTGAAACCTGGATTTTCTTTAACTCCACATGAGACACCCTGTGTTTTTATGACCTTTTTATAATGAAATAATTTTCATGGATTTCTCAATACACTAAGTCCAAATTACATTATATTCTATTATAATTACATATTGTTCTACACGCAACACTGACTTGGCTTGTGTTACACCCAACACATATTTTCTACGAAACAATATTTTCCTATATTAATTATTTAAATGGTATAGTTATAAAATAACTATTAAGAATCACGATATAAATAGTAATAACTAATTTCTAAATGAACCTGTTTTTATGTCCATTTGTTTGAAATAATGAAATTAATTTTATAGAATTTTAGAAGTTAACTTTGATAAAATTAACTTTTTTTTAATTAATAATTTCAAAATTATCTTAGTTAGTTTTATTCATATTTTTTTAAAAAACAACATTATTGGATGAATAGGGACATATAGTATATTTTAATTCAAAACTGCTTTTTCATATAATTTATTTATATTCTGAAATATATATTAATTTGATTTTAAAGTTTTATTAAATAAATAATACATAAATTCCACCAAATTATTCCTTTTGAACAAATTTTATGTTAGAATAAGATTTAAAAACAACCCAAACTTTTAACCATTTTTTCATAAAAACCCAAAGTCGTGACACAACTACGGGGTTATGTTTAAATAAATTTCTGCAACTTAAATTATTGTAATTTGGAAAAATGGATACCATATTCTTAATCAGAATAATTTATAATTTCTAATTAGGTCAAAATTGTTTTGAAAACAAATATAAGTTAATTATATTAAAATTAAATATAATGATTAAGAGAATAATTAGCTTAACACAAGACTAAACCTTAAACATAAGGCCCAAAATGACCTAGAAACGTGTAAAAAAATATTTTAATTTTTTTACCATATTTTACCATTTCATGGATTGGGATCATTATTGTATCCATGTTACATGGGTAAAAAGTGGGTTTAATTCCATTTTAAAAATTGTACAAGAATGAAACTCCTCCTCCACATTAAAAAAGGCACTCACCCAGCCCAATCACTCACACATATCATACCCTTTGACTCAAAAAATTGTATCTAAATATCCTAAAAAAATCACTATATTCATCCTATAAGCATCATATTGGGAAAAAATCCATCCTAGGATGCCCTTTTGTGCAAACCAAATTGAGTTACTCAAAAAAAGAGTAAATATCCTTCCCCTAGTGCTTTTTTTAATTTCATTTTATGTATCTAAAAATATTCATATTCCATGTTTAAAAAAATATCCTAATAATAATAATTATAATGATATTTATTTACTATAAGTGTTAAAACAACACTTACACCCACATCCATCTAATTGGTTAGAAACTTGATGTTATTAGGTATAGTGAACTACCACCTCACGAAATGATGTTGATTGTTTTTTTACTTCACCTCCTCTCATGGTTGGTAATTTTGATAAAAAACAATTTTTTTTATATATATGATATTTATTATGTATTTATGATTTTTATTATTAAATAACACATACGTTCATTCATTCTATTTTTTTTAACTTGATAATTTTGATTAGGGATGTGTGGACTACTACCTACTCAAAGTGATTTTATTCGTTAATAGTCTACATGTAATGTATTAGGGATGGGATTATAAAATGTATATGATATATATAAAAATATAATTCTAATATATTTATTATATAAATATTTTTTTTATTTTATTTTTTTCATTCAAAATGATAAATACACAAAAACAATGTTCATGTGTATATACGATATATTGTCTCCATGAACGGTCTGTTCCATTTCATATTTATATTGTTAATAAATTATTATAAATAAATATATAGAGAATATATATTATATTTACATAAAGTTTTGTTTTCTTGAAATAATTATTTATGTATGAGTACTGAAAATATAAAAAATCAGGACACATGTGAAAAACAAATTAGATATTACCTAAAACATAACATTAACAAGGAAGTGTAAATAAGTGGGTAATATAAATCCTTATATTGTATAATATATTTAACTATGTTTTTTGGTGAGATTTAAAATAAATTTATATTAATTATATAGGATGATTGAATGAGTATGAAGGGTTCCAAGACATAAGGAAAGGGTATTTCTAGTCTCAATAGTTTTCATATGAGATTCATGCCATATTCTCTATTCAGTTAATTTTTGTGGTTTATTTCATACCCATAAAAATATTATATCATTATAATCATAAAATTTATGTGTAATTATATATCCATTTTTATATCACTCTTCCATTGGTTTTATATTTCAAAATTTACCAAATTGGAAAAGTAATTTTGTCTCAATTTATGTTCTTTGGGACACATGACATGAATTTCAAAAAAAAAAGATTTACAATTTTTTTCCCAAAAATGATTCCAGAAATGTTTTATAAATTTATTTTAATAATTATATATTAACGTTAATTTCAAAAAATAAGTATTTTAGAAATGTTTAAGTATTTCTAAGATAATTTTTATGTTTTCGACGAAATTTTCCAAAACATTATTTTGGAAAATGTTTTACATTTCAAAAATAATTTTACAAAGAAGAAAGGATATTATAAAAATGAAATTTTTTCTGATGATATTCCCAAATTATTTTCCATTTAATATAAAATCCATTTTTGTTACTCATTTTTCTATGGGAAAATTATCCAATGGTTACATTCATAATCTTTCTCTGAATAGTTAATGTATTGATGGCCTGATTTTTATGAAACAAGGTTCTACTTCATGGGTAATATGATAATGATCCTCATTTATTTAAAGGGGTATTATTTGATAAAATGATTATAAAAATTATATTTTTAGAAATGTAAAGATATGAATACATTTTTAGGACACCAATTACATTTCATGAGTTATGATATGACTATTTATAATCTTGTGGCACATGTGTGTATGATTTTATTATTAGAAGGGTGGGACCTATATCACCCTCTAATTCAATGGGTAAATATTTATATCTCATTAGATAATGATGGGATTTTTTATTATGGTCTTCATCAACTATGGTAGATTGGGAAACATGATCCATTATGGAAATATGGGGAAACCTGATCCATTATAAGGAAAGCATTGTGACTAGGGATGGTGGTGTATTCCTCTTTGTAGGTGTAGTCCCCATGAAGATCCCTATTATGTTTTAGGAATTCACCATCATTTATAGGGAATTATATCACATGTTTATGTGTCTTACGGAATTCAATGACTTTTTCTTCATGTAGGATTTCATGGGTTATTCTATTGACTCCATTATAATTTATGTAATATTAAACGCCAATATTTATTCCATGATTCATGATTATGATATTTCATTTGAATTTAATTATCTTATAATTTCATGATCAAATTCTGATAGCCTTATGATTATGTTTATGTCTTCAATTCTCCCATGTTTACTCATACGTAGAATTAGTGATCACCACATTTTATATTTCTATTCCCCAAGTCAGGATAATATGTATTATATATGGTTTTTCTAAGAATTTTTCTAGTCACTAAGATCATAGTGGGAGATATTGTGTCATACTTATGTATCATTGTATATGTTTCCATGTTTCTGAAAGAACTAAACTATATCATTCTTTCATAGTCTGTTTGTGTAATGTTTTAATACATTCAAAAAAAATGATATAATGTTAATGAATAAAATTTGAGGTTCGTTGAAATTATTATTAGTGAAAAATTTTACCAAACCTTTAGAAAATAGTTTCAGAGAACATTAGTGAGAAACCTAATGAAATGTATGTGGATAAGTCTGTGGATAAGTAAAGGTATATGAAAATATCCTAGAATTTTGATAAAGGATATAGTGAGAGGTTTCCTAATAATATATATCTATTTTGAGACTATAATTGGATGTCTCTCTATTAGATATGTAAATAGGGGTAACAACCCCAAAAAATTGAATGGAGTTAGAATCAATTGGGAACTGATGAATGGTAATGGGCCTTGTGAAGCACGTGGTTTGCAACTCTCAGGGGATATTCCTTTTGAATTAACAAACACTTAACAAACACTAATGAATGGTTTAAATATGTATTAGATATGAATCACCTAGGATACAACTATAGAGTCGTGGAGAAATGCTTGTTTCATAATTTAGACATCTCATACATGGTTTTATAGGGTTTTTGGTTCCACTTTATGACAAATATTTATTTCTCTATTTGTTAGGTATTTAATCAATGGATTGAACCAAAAATAACCAAGTTAATTGTGATTTCAATGGAAGCTGAAATTAGTTTCCTCCATATCATTGGAAATATATGGGAGATATATTTAAAAATCTCCATGATCTGATTAGATAACTATTTTAACCTAGGATTCATGATGAGAATCCAAATGAGAAAAGGATGGAACAACTTTTTTGGATGCCATCAGGATGCAACATCAACTTCATTCTACAGGTCTTCTGATTCATTTGTTGTTCAATAGTAGATTAGTATATGTGAAAAGATATTTTATGTTACCAAGTGTTCAGAATATGAGAATGTCAAACTGTCTTTATATCATTTAAGAAGGTGATGCCGACTAGTGGTGGACTCTTATAAAAAATATGAGGAAGCAATATGAAATTGAATCCACATACTAGGAATAGTCTGAGAACTAATTCTTCAATATATACATTCTTTTTTTTCTTTATATGGTGATTGAAATGGTGTTCCATGAGTTGTAGTAAAATCATGACGAATCTATAGGTAAATACAAAGATAATTTCACAAGACATTAAAGGAATTCTTTTGGAATTATCATCCAACATGTAGGAAAATTTTATAGGTTCTTCAGTGTCTTAAATCCGTCTCTCATAAAAGAGTTTTCCATAAGAGACTTTAGTAGAAACCAAGTGATTGTTTTATGTTAAATCAATTTTGAAATTGATGTTGGGGTTACATAAAAATATCATGGTTTTAAAATTAAAAGGAATATGTAGTTCAAAGGAAATTATAGAAACCATGAAGATAAGAAGAGGACCCTCTATTATGCTCCATGTGTGGAATAGTGGATGGAGGAAATTATATTGTGCTGTATAATTAATGTTTCATATGTTGAAGGTAAGGCTATCAAGAAATAGATTATTAAAATAATTGGATGAATTCAACCAATTATGAAAATAGTGTGAAATCTACATAGAATGTATGTCACACACATTAATGCTTCTAATATAAGGAGTATGTTTATTATGTTATCTAGTGCCTATACTAGAGAGTTGGTGATGATGATCGGCATTAGTAACCACTTAGACCGAGGGACAATAATAAATATAATGTGATCATTATTTCTAATGTGGGTTGATATGATGATGTGGTTAAAGATACACTTAACATCCACCCTAGAACCTCCAATATCTTATGTGATTCTAGATCTAACCACCGATTAATATCTAAAGAATTATTTAAGAGTATTAAAATTATACCAAAATGATTTGATGTGGGATTTTTATTTTATGTCTGTAATGGTATGATGATTAAATCTAATCTTTATGATTCATATTTGGATAATATTTATGGGATTGTACTTCATGTAAATCTTATCAATCAAAATTTTCTCAAATTTGATGTTATTTTAGGCATGGATTGGATTTATCTACATAAATCCAATATCAATTGACGAGTAAAGGATGTTATGAGTTATATTTCAAACCATACTATGATCATTGATCAATGTGATGATAAGTATTAACTTACTACGAATATTACATCCAATGTAGTGTTTTAATTGCCATTCAAAATTAGTTTTTGACTCAAATGGTTGGGGAGAAACATGGAATTTTTTATATGCCCATTTTAAAGAATTTGTGGATGTGTTCCCAAATTATTTACCGATTATTAGACCAAAATTTGAATTTGTTTCCTCAATATTACATGTACCTAGTTACACACAAATTTCCAGCTGTCCCTATAGAATTAAACAAATTAATCTTCATGAATTGAAGAAAAAATCATGGAAAAACATGGAAAGGGATTCATTCATCCATGTGTTTCACCTTGGGGTCACATGTTCTATTTATGAAAAATATAAATGAATTAATGAGACTCTGCATTTATTATAGGTACTTTCAAAATATCATGATCATGCACAAGTATCATCTTCCCTGTATTGGTGAATTTTATGATCAGCTGTACGGAGCACAATACTTTTTTAAGATTAATCTTCATTCTAGATATCATCAATTAAGGGCCATGAAAGGGGATATATCTATGATAAAATTCCATACAAGGTATGGGAACTATGAATATAAAGGGATGCATTTTTGTCTTACCAATACCCATAATATATTTATGGATTTGATGAATATATTCATTAGAGATTACCTTGATCAGTTTGTGGTAGTCTTTATAAATGATATTATTATCTATAAAATGATCAATGAAGATCATGAAAAACACATTATAATTGTACTAAAGACACTAAGGGAGGAGAAAATGTATAATTTTTTTAAAAATATTTATTTCTAAAAAAAGGATTCATTATTGGGTCACTTAATCCCAAAACATGGTATAGTAATATATCCATCGAAGTGGGAGAATATTAAAAGATGGGCTAGAAAAACCATGGTGACTAAGATCCATTTTTTCATAAATTATATGGATATTATTGATGGGTTTTAAAGAATGTATCATGACTTTTTGATCCTATAACCATGTTTACTCATAAGGTTGACAAGTTCTTCAAGATAGATAAATTTTATGAAAATTTCAATAATCAAAATTTAAGGACCTAGCGTTAAACATTCATTAATATTGAGATAAGTCAACAATCTAATTTTATTTCACTTTAAGGATATTTTGAGGTTTATATATTTAGATAATTAGGTCACACCGCATACATAACGACTTAAATCTTACAATTATACACTTCTACTCACTATACATTTCATTTATAAAAAAACTCTTTAAAAAGAAACAGGGTGTCGTTCCATGTTTTAATAGAATAAATTTTCCTTGATGTTATCCATGACTCTATTAATAATAAGTAAAGTATTAAACATTTCAAATTGTGGGATGAGAACAAAAATCTCAGCAGGATAGACAGCTTAAAAAAACTATTTGCCTTGCGAAAACAATTAAACCGTGAATACTTTATAAAAAATTATTACTTTTCACCTTTATGAAGAAGTAAAATATACTTAACTAAAAATAAACCCATTGCATAGCCTTCTTTGTAACCAAAATATTACTATAAATCCCATATAAAGAAACATATAACATATTATGGTGACTTGGGAAATAAACATACTTAAATGGAATAACCAAATAATTAACATCCACATATATCACAAAATAGAATAGTCATACTCCTAACATCAACACCTAATGAATTGGAGATAATAATGAAACTTCCCATCCTTAGTTTATCAAAGAACCACCCATATTTTTTTATTGCATAACCACATATCGTTGTTTATCTTGTAACTACTCGTAAAATGTACAAATACCATTATATAATATTAACATGATAATGAATAAAATTGTCAACATTTCACTCATAAAATTTCATTTCGAATAACAAGAAATAATTTAAAGATTTAAAAATATTAAAAACACTTTCAAAAACTTTTTCAATACCAAAATATCCATAAAGTTAATAAATAATTTCTTTTCCTTTTAAAAACATTAAATCTTGTAAAGGAAGTCAAATATCAAATAACGGTTACGGAGGAAGAGGAGTCATTGTCTCTACATGTGTTAAAAATATTAATTCTTTCCATTCAGTAAAACTCTTCATAGAAAAAAGATTCCCCATGAATGAAATTAAAAGTAAAAGGGGTTTATTATAGACTATATATAAATTAAAATATTCGTTAGTGAAAGGATATTGAGACGACGTCTGTTACAATGATCATATAACCGTATCAATGACAAATAAAATACATAATTATGGGTGATAAATACACAAAATATAAGTGTATATCCAGTGTAAAATAGTTACTGTTCATTCAAACATATTCTTGGAAGAAAACCCAGGACATGGATATTTAACATAATGAATAGAGATTGAGTTTTGATTTCCCTTACAATGATCGTTTTATTATTAAAATATTTTTATTATTTGTATTCAATATAAATACACATAAAAAAATTATAAATATAATATAAAATATCAATTGTTATTTCTCACAAAATCATAGCACAACAACGTCAAGAAGTAGAAGATTAACCCAAAAATGGAAATGTGGTTGAGAAGTTTCCTAACAAAGTTCATATAAATGACATAAGAATTTAACAATTGGGTGATTATATGTTTTAAAAATATATCCACACAAATCAAAGTTCACATTATAAATAAATAAATAAATAATTATTCCACATATAATCAAGGAATAACATAATCAAAAGACTATGTGTAAAATGAAAATATTAGAAACTGAGTTTAGAAATTCCATTACATCGAATGTGACTTTTCTCGTTCATTTTTTATATTCATGAATAATAAACAGAGGTATATTAATAATTTCTTATGGTAATTTTAATGTTTATTAATAATTTTATATTATTTATTTTCATGTTATAAAAATTACATAATTATTTAAGTTCATATCAACTGTTTTGTCGATATTCAGTACTAGAGTCAAAAATGAACTTTTTTTATGTAAATTTTCAATGTGGTCAAATTTAATCAAATTAAAAACATTATTAATGATTTAAATATAATATATTTCCAGTATATATGTATTTATAATAGTCCATAACATTTGGAGATATGAAATGAAATGCACTATTCATGGAGACTGTAGGTCGTACATACGCATGAACGCAACATTCATTTCTGTGTTATATTAATAAGATGAAAACTAAATGATACATAGGTATACTATAAATTCAGTGTAGTATCAATGTTATATATTTTATAGAAGTCCATTAATTCCATACTTTATACATTCCATATATGTAATGAATGTTTCATATGACTTTGACTGGGCGATAATCCACACTTCCTCAAATGTAGTTATCGTACTTACCCATTATGGGAAGCATAAAAGTTTTTTGTAAATAAAAAATTACATAATAATAGTGAAAATAAAGATATAATAAATATAATATATTAATAAATATCCATCACAATGGCCACTATGATACATGGTAGGAGAAAATTTTAATATTCATCATTTCATGAGGTAGTATTTCGCCACACACATAAACAATATGTTCTACATCTATTAGATTGGGGTGTGTGTAAGTGTATGTAAAACATGTAGAATAAAAAATTCAATAATATTTAGAATACTTTTTTTGTTATAAAATAATTTATTAAAGATGGTATATGTGGTTGGAGAATGAAAATAAATGAAAGGAGCTTGAGAGAAGATGTTAACTCTAAATCAGGTAACTCCTTTTGATTTAAGAAAAAATAATTTCTTTAATTTCCATCTACAAAAGGAAATAATGCTAACAATAAAGAAGGATTTTTGGGAGATTATGTTTTTATAATTTAAAAGAGACTAGGGGATTGAGAGGTGTGAGTAAGTGAGTAGAGTGGGTGTCTTTTTATCAGAGGGAGGAGGGGAACTTTAGGAATGATTTGAAATATTAAATTATTAAAAAATTATTTTCGAATTATAACAGCCAAAATGTAATATTTTTCAAGGATAACATTATTATGGGTCAAAATCCTTTCAAAAAATAGGTTTTACACATGTTTAGGTCACAAAAATAACCTTATCTTTTAGCATTAACCATTAGTTAAAAACACAAACTCGTACCATGTCTTGTTGTCTTTTCAAAATACATTTTTACTATCATTTCATTAAACTTCCAAGATAACCAAAATTGAAAAATAAATGATATTTTTATCATTTCAAAAGTCATTTGGAAGATTCATGATGTTATTGGAAAATTATACCATTTAATAAACAGTATTTGTTTAAAACACCTTTATGTCAATTCTGATACTAATTAGTAATTGATTTTAGATAAATTCATAAATACGTGATTCATTCGAAAAAACTATATTAAATTAAATATAACATTTCATTATAATCCATAAAATTATTTTATTTCATAAAAATGTTCAAATTACATTTATTTTTATATTTATAATATCATTTATTTGAATCTTTCATTGATAAGGAAATCACTACTTTGTCATTGTTTTATAAATAAGTCTATTTATAAAATATCAAAAAATAATAAACAAAATATCATGATGTAGGAAATAATTTTATCTTACTAGTTAATATTTAGAGTCTTATAGATTAGTTAAATAACCCTATATTAAAATTGTATTTTTAAAAGATACATGTCTGTGTTGTATTTCTCTTTACTTGAAATTAATAATTACAACATGCCATTATCACATCCAAGTGGATCTACGGGGTCCTAAAATATACCTATAGATTATAATGGATGGAAATATCTCATAATAAAATTAAATCACGTGTTAGGGTAGTTTAATATTATTATAATATTATTTTTTACCCTTATTTGCCTAATTTACCCTTTAACCATGCTAAGTCAAAATAATTCATGAAGTTACTATTCATAATTTATAAAAGTAAAAGAAACCTATTTAAATAATTATTCTGTTTTGATTCTAAATATGGAATCCATTTTTCCAAATTCGAAACACAGAATAGTCAGAAATTAATTTAAAATTAATTCTCATTTTCAAAAGTAGAAAGTAGGTTTTTAAGTAATAAATACTATTGAAAGATTGAAATGTGTTTATATCCAATTTCAAAGTGAATTACTTATAATGGAGAAATTGTATTAACTGATAAAATCATAATTCAATTACACTTTAAAACCAATTAAATGAAAAATATATCTATATTAATAAATTAGTTGAAATAGATGTTTTTAATTGAAATGAAGTATTTTAACTATTCATTAAAGTCTTGATTTCATCAGAAAGATACCAAAATTTTAACCAAAGTGTTATTTTATGTTTGAAATCTAAATAAGAATTTATTTTTTCAAATATAACATATAATATATTCAAAAAATATATTTATAAAGGGTTCTCCATCAAAAGGTTATCAATGGAATTTAAAAATATTAGAGTATATTATGCCTCAAATTAGATTCATTATCATTTTTGGCCTCTAAATTTTATTGGATAAATGTAAAAACATTTAACAAAAATGTGTAGTCATATTATAGTTAGTTCGGTTCATTTTTTCCAATAAAACTACTAGTTGTTACTACCATTTAAAATAATAATTTTATTATTGTATTGTTTTTTTGTATAAATCAATGTTGTGTGAAATGTACGATTAGGAAGAAACCCATTATTTATTGTCAAGTATGCATTCAAAAAAGGTGTCCCCATTCACAAAACAAATTAATTTATTATTCATAAATATTAATAGAAAAGAAAATGTAATATTATATAAATACCTATGATGTTACATCATTCCCTTCTTTTTGAAATGTTGACTCTGTAATATTGTTCACTTATAAAATATTTGGCGGATTTACTCATAGCATTATCAGATTCCCATATTTCCTCTTCAACCACATGGTTTTCCCAAAAAACCATTACCTAATGAATAACCTTATTCCACAACACATTTTCTCTATAGTCTATAATCTGTACTGTTTGTTCCTCATTAGAAATATTCTCTTCCTACAAAACTATATTTGGACTCAAAACATGAGATTGATCAGGCATGTACTTTATCAACATTGAAACATGAAAAACATTGTGTGCTTGGGATAAATATGGATGTAAATCCACCCTACAGTCAACATATCCAACATTTTATTGGATTTCATAGGGTCTATTGAATTATAGACTCCTCTTTCTCTTCTTACAAAAAAACATCACAGTTTTCTATAGAGAATCATTGAGAAATATATGAACACCTACCATGAATGAATGATCCTTACTCTAGTTATCCTCATAAAATTTAAACTTTCTCTGAGTTATCCTCATGTGCTTCTTAATCAACTGAAATTTTTCTACCATCTCATCTACCAATTCTAGTGCCAGCAAATTCTATTCACCTACATCATCTTAAAAATATAGAGTTCGATAACGTTTCTCATATAATTCATCAAATAGTTCTATATTTATAATGGAATGAAAACTATTATTATAAGAAACCCCAACCAAAGAAATATTTTGATCCCAACATCCTTTGTAATCCACTGAACAAGCTCATAGAATATCCTCTAAGGTCTGAATTGTTCATTCATAATACCCATATCATTGAGGATTAAAATCTTTATAGAAATTCAATTCAGTTGCAATGACTTCTGAAGGAATTTCCAAAAGTTAGAAGTGATCCTTTAATCACGATCAGATACATTGGAGAGAGGAAATCCATGTAACCTAAGAATATCGTTAAGATACAACCGAGAAAGTGGATATAGAGACAGAGTATCTCAAATAGGAAGAAAATGAGATGATTTTGTCAATTGATCAACAAGAACCCATATTGGATTATTTCCTTGAGAAGTCATTGGAAATACTACAAAAAAATTGAGGGTTATTTTTTACCATTTTTACTCTAGCACTTGTAAAAGATGAATCCCCCTTTAGGTAACTTTCATTCATTTTTAACTTGTTTACATGTCAGTCACTACATAGTGTAGTCGAGAATATTTCATCTCATTCCATCCCTCTATTAAAACTCTTGAAGATCTATGTACAACATAGTACTACCAGGATGAAATAAAAACAGAGAACTATGAGCTTCAGATAAAAACTATTTCTTCAACTGGGAATCACAAGGAATATATAATCTCTTTCCAAACCACAAAACACAATATTTATCAATGTTAAATTCAGGAAACTTTTCCATCAGAACCAATTCTACCTTTTTCTACAAATCACTTTCTTTTTTATATGCATTCTTAATTATATTTTATTGAGATGATTTCACTACCAACTTAAAAAAATAGAGTAATTTCAAGATCCAACAACATCCAATCAAAAATTCATCAAATTAGTAACCAATGGATCTTATTCCAAATGTATCATGATTCATGTAGCATTACACTTTAGACTGAAGCCATAAACTACTTTATTTTAGTTTCCTTGATGGTAATGAATCGTGAAATCATAATCCTGGATTAATTACATCCATATACTCTATTAAATATTTAATTCATTCTGAGTCAATATATACTTCAAATCATTGTGATAAATATATATTTCAAATATTAAAACATAGAGATGATGCCTCAAAAATTTTAATGTAAAACAAATAGCAACTAATTCCAAATCATGTGTAGGGTAATTTAACTCATGAGGGTTCAACTGACATAATGAATAAAAAATTATCTAATCATTCTGCATTAGTACACAACCAAGACCTTTCAATGATGCATAATTGTAGATAACAAATTCACCCATCTTGGAATGCATGGCCAAGACTAGAGTATTCAGCAATCCTCTTTTTAGTTCCTGATAACAATCATCAGATTATTTTTTCCAGATTAACCAAACTCTCTTATGTGTTATATTCGTTAGTGGAATTTATCACCGTGAAATTTTTTCAACCATCCTTTGATAATAACCCACTAATCTATGAAAACTATGAATCTTTATGATATTGGTAGGTCTTGGCCACTCTTAATCAAATTTTTTTAGAAGGTTCAACAGTTATTCCATGTTTACAAATAGTATTAACATATAATGAAATTTTTGTCACCAAAAATTCACTCTTACTAAACCTTCAATATAGTTTCTATTCTTTTAGTGTTTTCAAAAAAAATCCTTACGTGACTATCATGTTCCTATAGTAATTTAGAATATAACAAAATATCATCTATAAACACAACCAAAAACAGATTCAAAACTGATAAAATACACTATTTATACCTTCTCAACACATTGTACAAGTTTCTCAAATCTTTTGAACTCGTGAGAATCTTATGCCCTTTGATATTATGGTGTCAATCTTGAGTAAACCCGGTTTATCTTAGTAACAATATACCGGATAAAATTTGGGATGCACCGTGAAAAATGGGTGAAATTTTCTTCATATGAAGTAATAGAATCACCATCCTTATAACTTATTTCTAAGAATTTATTTTACATCAAATGTCAAACAACATTCGGACAATATTTCTCAAGGAATATATTATTAAATTCATCCCATTCCATTATGTTAATCTCTTCACTTCATCTGATATTTTTAAACATTCACCACCACTAATCATATTAACCTTTAAAATGATAAATAGAAAGCCAAACCATTTGATTGTACAAATAACACATTACATGAAAACAAAAATTCAGTGTCTTAATCCACCCTTATGATTGAAAGGGGATAGATGATCCTCTAAATTATTGGGGGTGTTGCCTCATGAAATGATATATGATCAATATATGCCTCTATGGTTAGTCCGGTTAATCTCGTGCATGTACACCACAACCATTTACTTCCTAATTCAACTGATCCATAACTGCAATAAACTATTCAATTCAAAATCCCATAATATCATGATATTTATTGGGAAGGATTTTCCTCAATGTATTTCTTTCCAACACACCTTCTCTGATTCATTTTCAGAAAACCATTCTAAAAAAACATAACTTAGATGAATAAATGTGTTAATCTTCCAATGCTATATCATTTTGACCATATTGTAAAAAAAATATTATGTATATTCTAAAAAAAATATTCTAACTCCAAATGTTATCTAAACCAAACTATGATACCAACTATAAGGCCTCAACCTAAAACATTACTTATTCTTACGATAAGTCAACAATTTGACTTTAATTCATTTTTTAGATCTTTTTAGGTTTATAGATTTAGATAATTAGGTCCTAAATAATACATAATAACTTAAATATTACATGTTTACACTTCTACTCACTATCCATTATTTTTCATAAAACAAAAATAATTTAAAAATTAATATGGGATTATTTCATGTTTTAATAACAAAACTTTTCCTTGATCCCATCCTTGACTCTATTCTTCTTTAATCATGTGAAAAAAAATTCAAAACATAGGATGAGCATAAAAAGCTCGGTAAGGGATACACAAATAATGAAAAATGTTAGCCTTGAGAAAAAATGTCATCCAAGAATACTTTATCAAAAAGAAATACTTTTCACCTTTATTAAGTAGTAAAATATACTTTACTGAAAATAAGTTCACTTTTTACCTTTTTTTAACCAAAAGTATACCATAAATCCCAAAGAAAGAAACATATAACATATAAAGGTAAAATGGGATATAAATATACTTTAATGGAATAACCATACAGTTTTATTCCACACATATCACTAAATGGAATATCCATACATCTAACCTCCAAACCTAATTCATTGGAGGCTTTAACTTAACCACCCGTCCTTGGCCTCTTACGGAACCACTCGTCTTTGGTTTATCATGAAACCACCCTTTATATGTGCAAGCAACATTATATAATCATAACATCTAAATGAATTCAATTATAAACATTTCACTCATAAAATTGAATTTCCAATCATAGGAAATAATTTAAGGATATTTAAATTGTAATTCAACTTTCAAAAGAATTTTCAATACCAAAACACCCAAAAAGGGAAGAAGGGATTTTATTTCCTTTTAAAAAAATTATGGATTATAGAGGATTAAAAATATCAAATAATGGTTATAATAGAGGTGGATTCATTGTCACTACCTAGGATAAAATTATTCACTTTTTTCTTTATTAAAATGGCTTGTTTAAAAAAGAATTTGTTTGAATGAAATTAAATGTCAAAGGGGTTTATTATACATCGTATATAAATTAAAATATGCCTAAATGAAAGGAGATTGAGATGAAGTCCATTACAATGATCATATCATTAGATCAAGGTTAAATCAATGAAATAATTATATATAATAAATACACCATATATATGTGGATATTCATTGTAAAACAATCAAAGTTTATTCACACATATTCTTAGAAAAAACCAATAAAAGTTATATTTAACCCAATGAATAAATATTGAGTTATGATTTCCCATAAAAAGTTTATTTTGTTATTAAAATAAATCAATAATGTGTATTCACTATAAATACTCATAAATCAATTATAAATACATGAAATTATTTCAAAATTTATTTCACACATAATCACAGCACAACAAAATCATGAAGTCAAAGACTATCCAAAAGAGTGGATATTGGGTTTAGAATTTCCCATAAAAAGAACATATAAATGACTTAATAATTTATCAATGCGTTAATTATGGGTTTCAAAAATATATCCAAAAAAAGGGAAGTAGAAATTACAACATAAATAAATAAACAGTTATTCCATACGTAATCTTTTCAAAATAAAATCAATGAAGTACTCGTAAAACCCAATGAGTGGAAATTGAGTTTGGAAATTCCCTTAGCTCAAATCCAACTATTATCATTAATTATTTATATTCTGAAATAATAATCATATATTTATTTAAACATGCTTCATATCATTTTTCATGTTTATTCTTAATTTTATATTAATTATTATCATGTTATTGAAATTACATAATTATTTAAGTTCGTATCAGTCGTTTTGCGATATTTTGTACTTGAGTCGAAATTGAACTTTTTTATGTAGATTGTCTATGTGGTAAAATTACATAATCTCTTGAATATTATTAATGATTTAAATATCATATATATCAAGAATATAAGTATTTATAAATTTCCATAACATTTGGAGATAATAAATGAAATGCATCATTCATGTTGATTATAGGTAGCACATACGCATGAACACTACTTTTGTTTCTAATTCATATTAAAGGAATGATAGCTATGTGTTACCTAAATATATTATAATTAAATTATAACATCTATGATATATATGTTATGTAATTTCATTAAACCTATCATTTATACATTCCATGTATGGCATGAACGCATCATATCACTTTGAAGGGGCGGTAGTCCACACTTCCTCAAACGAAATTATTGTATTTACACACTATGGAAAGAATAAAGGTATATTATAGGTAAAAATTGAATAATAATATAGAAAATGTATATCTTATATATATCTTATATAGTTTCATCATAATGTCCAGCATTAGAGGTTATAGGAGAAAATTTGAAAAATCATCTTTTCACAAGGTTGTAGTTCAGAATATAATGAAACTGTATGTTCCATATCCATTAGGTCAAGCTGTGTATAAGTTTAGGTTGAAAAAATAGAATAAAAACATCCTAGAATATTTAGGATACTATTGTTTTTATAAAATTTTGTAATAAAGAGATGTTAGGGGTTGCAGCAGGAAAATAAATGAAAGGACCTTGAGAAAAAGATGTTACCTCTAAATCAGCTAACTCTTTTGGATTTGAGCCAAATGGATTACTTGACTTTCTTCTGACAAAATTAAGGATTATATGAGTACATGAGGGATTTTGGTAGATTACTTGAGTAGATTTTGGCTGAGGCAATGGGCTAGAGATTTGTGTGTATGTGGGTAGATGTGGTGGCCTTTTATAAATGGGATGAGGGGAAATTTAGGAAAGTCTTGAAATATTTGTTTTTTAAAAAATGATTTTAGAATTATAATTGTTCCATAGTTATATATTTAAAGGATATGATTATAATGGGTCCAAATCCTCTCAAACAATAGATTTTATATAAGTTATGGTCAAAAAATTATCCTTATCTTTTTTATTTAACTCCTAGTTAAAAACATTAATTCTTATCATGTCTTCTTGTATTTTCATAATATATGGTTACTATTGTTACTATAAAATTCCATGAGAACCACATGTGGATAATTAATGAAATTTGTAACATTAATAATGTAATTTCTATTAATCTTTTATTTTTAGGACTATTGAATCATTTAATAAAATTGTATTTTTTTAAACTCATTTTTTTCAATTTTGACACTATTTAGTAAAAGATGTTTTAAGCCATAAATACTATATTTATTCAAAAAAACAATGTTAACTCAAATATAACAAGTCATAATAATCCATAAAATTAATGTATGAAATCAATATGATCAAATTAAATTTATTTTTATATTTAGAATATCATCTATTTGAATTATTCAATAATAAGCTGATCACTACATCATCATTGTGTCATAAATAAATTTATTTATATAATATATAAAATGTACAAATGAAATACCATGATGTAAGAAATCCTTTTAGATTTCTTATTCTGTTTTATAGTAATAGATATAATTTAAATAACCCTATATAAAAATTGTTTTAGTAAAAGATACATGTTTATGTTATATTTATCTTTACATTAAATTAATTATTATAACATGTTATTATCAAAACCAAGTGGATCCATGGGGTCCTAAAATCGACCCGAAGATGCTAATAGCTGGAAATATCTAATCCAATTGTATTAAGAATTGTGTTATGATAGTTTAATATTATTATAATATTATTGTTTACCCTTATTTACCTAATTTACCATTAACTATGGTAAAAAAATAATTACCAATGTTACTATTCATAAAGTCAAAAAATAAAAGGGACCTATTTATAGAATTTGGGACTTATTATTCCAATTATGAAATATATTTTATCATGTTCAAAACACATAATTATGAGAAACTAATTTAAAATTAAATCTCATTGTCAAAACTGTAAAGCAGGTTTTTAAGAAGTAAAAACTATCAAAAGATTAACAAGTGTTTATGTTGAATTTCATAGTGAAATTAAATATAATGAACAAAATTGGATTAAATGATAAAAAATTTATCTAATTATATGTTAAAAACAATTTTATGTAAAATATAACTATATATGTAAATTAGATGAAAATGTAGTTTTGTATTAAAATGTCGTATTTTTCACTATTCATTAAAATATGTATTTTATCAGAAAATACAAATATTTCAACAAAAGGAAATTGTGATGTACCTCGTGTAAATAAGATTATTTTTTTCAAATAAAATATATAAAAATGACAAAAACTAGAATTAATAAGGGTTCTCCATCAAAAGGTGGTAGAAATACATTTTAAAAAATATTATAGTATTTTATGCTTCAAATTGGATTCATTCTCATTTTTGGCCTCTAAAATTTATTATATAAATGAAAAAACATTTTAAACACCTGTGTTTTCATATTTCAATTATTTATCTTCATTCCCACCAAAACAACAGCTATGCATTAACTACTATTTAAAATAATAATAATATAATGGTAATATTTTTTTGGTATAACTCAATGTAGTGTGCAACCTAAGATTTCAATGAAACCTGTTGTTTCATATTGAGTATGATTTAATAAAAATAATCCCCTTTAATTAAAAATGAATATCATATTAATAGAAATTAATATATATTAAAATTAAATATTCTATAAATACCAAGGATGTTACAGTAAAGGGAAGGTTAGTAGGTGCGCATTTTCTTATAATATCTATTAGAGGAGATGGGTTTTTATTCTATAGTTATCCATCCTAGAAGTTATTGAGATGTTTTATTGTTCATAATAACATTATTATCAATTATTCCTCATTATACATGAAGATCCACAACAAAAAATATAAAACACATGGATTAGAGTTAGTAGTGGTTTTTTATTCAATAAAGATATGGATGAATTGTCTTTATAAAGATAAGTGTGATATATATACATAATAAAAAAATTAAAATATATATTCACGTAGAAGGATTATATAATTTTACAAATAAGATGGTTAGCACTAATAAAGGAATAGAACAACCCAATAAATTACCACCCATGGAATGACAACACGGGGGGCCAGTGATTTGAGTCCAAAACATTATACAAACTTATCAATGATGCGGATCTCAAAAGATTCAATATTTCTAGATTCAAAAAACGAATGATCTATTAATAATGAATGAAGGATATAAATACATAAATTCTCAATTGAATGATCAACCCCCAATAAATTTAGATTAAATAGGTGCCTATGGAATATGTAGAGCAAAAAAAGGTTATAAATGTAACTAAGTTTAATCTTTATCAAGATGAAATGATAAGATCCTAGAACCATGTATGTGTTACTTAAATCATGTATTTGATGAATTATATGTTAGAATAAGATCATAGTTATTCATTCTCTATTAATTATAGAAGTATGAAGATGTATAGAGATTTTATGTAGTACTTCTGGTGATATGGCATGAAGTGGGATATCACAGATTTTGTATCTCGGTGTTTGGTATACCAGTAATTCAAGGATGAATGATAAAAGTATGAGTATATTTTTCATACACTACCCATACTATAATTGAAATAGGAGAATATTACTTGTGATTTATTTCATTGGTCTCCTGAAAACCTCTAAAGGGTTTAATTCTATCCTGATGGTAGTGAGTCCCCATACTAAGTCAGTGCACATCATTACTATCATAGAAGGATTATTTATGTATAAGAAATCCCCAATATACATTATTGAAGTGGTATGATTTCAAGGAGTACCACATTCCATTGTATCTGATATGGACCCCAAGTATTACGCCATTGTTTTGGAAAAGTCCTCAGCAATCACTTGATATATAATTGAGTTTCAGCACTTCTTATCATTCTTAAATGGATGGTTAGCCTAAATGAAAAATTCAAACCCTAGAGGATATGTTGATATCTTTTTCATTGTATTTCATTGTTTTTTGGGATAAACACATTGCTCTAATTGAGTTTTCTTATAAAATAACTTTCACTTATAAATTTGGATGTCTCCATTTGAATCCCATTATGGGAAAAATATAATGGATCGACATACTAGAATGAAGTTAGAGAAAGACATCTATTGGGACCTCAGATCGCTAAAAAATTTCCGAGAAGGATAGATGCATTCATCAACATATCAAATAATCTCAATGTAAATAGAAAACTAATTCTAGTACCCTTTTCATAAACTATAATTTGAATTTAGTGAGAAGTTGTTTATATGATTTCTCTAAATATAAAGGTTGTGAGGATTGAGAAGAATGGGAAGCTAGGCTCTATGTATATCGGTCCATTGGAGATTCCTGGTCATATTAGAATGGGAGACTTTCACTTTACACTTCCTCCAAACCTCTATCTATTCCATTATGTGTTCCTTGTGTCTCTAATAAGAATTTACATACTAAACCCTTCACATGTAGTAAACTCATACAACATACCACCAGAGAAGGATCATTCTTATGTGGAACAACCAGTTGAAATTATGAATCTTACTGAGAAAGTTATGCAAAATAGGAAAAATAATTTGGTAAAAGTTTTGTGGATAAATCACCACTTAGCTAAAGAAATGTAGGAACATGAGGATATGATGAGGCATAAGTATCCTCATATGTTTGTAACAGAATGATGAATTTCAAGGGTGAAATTCAGTCTAAGAGGGGTAGAATGTAACAAAACAAGTTTTTATGACCATTTCCTTATTTGTAATAAATTAATTTTTCTTGATTTCAAGATTTACTATGTAAAATATTAGTGATACACAATATAATGTTAATTTTTCACTACATGAAAAACCAACTTATCCTATGTTAAACTCAACACTGGGTTTCTATGAAACAACATTTTAATATATTAATTATATAAATGGGATATTTATAACATAACCATGAAACTAAATAATATAAATAAAAATAAATACCTCTAAAATATATATTTATATTTTTTATATAATTAAAACATATTTATAATAAGATATATAATTTATATTACATGCCTTATATGTTTGAAAAATTCATTTTATTAAAAGAACCACTATTTATATCCTATTGTTAACAATAATAAAATTAATTTTAGTGACTTTTAGAAATTTATTTTGATAAAATAAAATTAATTTTTCAATTCAGAATCTCATAATTATTTTTCTATTATTTTTTATATTTTTTAGAAAATCATCATTTTATTATTAATAAAGAAAAATACAGATGTTTAATTCAAAAATGATTTTTCATCTAATTTATTTATTTTTTTAGAAATAATTTTAATTTGTTTTTAATTTTTTATTTGATCAATTTTACAAAAAAATTCAATTTAGGATATTTTAACCAATTTCACAATAAAATTTCATTTAAAAACATCCTAAACTTTTAAACATTTTTTTGATAAAAACATGATGTCGTGACACATCTACGAGGATAATTTTAAATTTATTGATCTAATTTCTATTATTAGAATTTTTAAAATTTCTTCTATATTTGTAATAACAATTATTTAAATTTTCTAATAATTTGACAATATTTTTATAAATAAAAATATTAGTGAGATACATTTACACTAATTAGATTAATTAAGATAGAAATTAGCATAATAAAGGACTAAAGCTTAAACATAAGTCCAACAATGTCTAATAAGCTTGGAAAAATACATTTTTTGTTCATATATATACCCTACACACCCTTTTATTTGATTGGGAACATTATTGGAGCCACTTTGGATTGCACAAATGTGGGTGGAATTCCCTTTTAAAAAATATACAAGAAAGCCACTCCTCCTACACAATAAAAAACACTCACCCCTACAACTCATTCACTCTAATAAATATATTTATTGGGTGAAAATATTCTTATGTCTCCTCCCATCATCTATACTTTATTCCTAGAACCATCCCTTTGGGAAGAAATCCATCCATGTAATCCTGTTTATGGAAACCAAAAGGAGATACTAAATAAGTGGTAACATCCTTTCTCAAGGGATATTGTTTTATTTTCATTACCCAAAACATCACATCCCCATATTAAATTATTATGTAACAACATAACTATATTCAATATGCTTTTATATTTTTTATTCAAAGGGATAATCCTATACTTACACACACTTCCATATAATGGGTAAGAAACATACAGTTCCTGTGTAATTTGAACTACCACCTCACGACACAATGTTGTTCTTTTTCCATCCACCACATATTATGGTTCATAATTATGATGAAAATTATATATTAATATGATATTTTTTATATTTTTGATGTATATATATATCTTAAATTATTTTAAAACACATACCTCCATGGTATCCATTTTTTTAATATAATTCTTTCATTTGAGGAAGTGTGGACAACCACTACCCTAAAGAGATGTGATTCATTTGGTTTAGGTAAACTTAAATGATATATATTAAATAGTAAATATAAGGAAATTATTATACATATATACATATAATTCATTTATTTTCTTTATTTCAATATGAAACATAAATAGAAACACCATTCTAACACACGTACGACCTACCGACTCCATGAAACATTTATTCTATTTAATATTTATATAATTAATAGATTGATATAAATATATTAATATGGAATAAACATGATATTTATACCATTTTTTAAATTTTGTAAATAATTATATATGTATGAGGAAAAAATGTAACAAATTTTGACACATTTAGAAAACAAAGACGATATTACCTGAACTATAACCTTAACGTGGATGTCTTAATAAGTTGGTAATATACATACACATTTGTTACAAGATATAGGTATTTTTTATGCATTATATTTATAAGAAAATATTTTCATTATATGGAAGGTTTGATTGATTATCATGAGAATCAAATTATATGGTATAGGTATTTCAGGTCTCACTTCTATTTTACAGATATTTATACCTTATCCACCACTCGATTATTTTGTGTAGTGTATATAATACACTGGAATATATTCTGTGGTTATTATGAACTTTATGGGTTTTTAAATATTTATTTTATGATCTCTACTTTAGGGGGTTTATGTTTCTAATGTTACAAAATCATTAAGGTAGTTTTTTTCTCAATTTCCCTTCTTTGAGACACATTCCAATTGTTTCAAAACCGATGTTTTTAAAAGTGTATTAAAAAATGTTTACAAACTATTTTCCAAATTATTTATGATAATGATTTTTGATAATCTTCAAGGAAAGGATAATTTAAAATTTTGTTATGGTTTAAAATCGTCCTTTATTGGATTTCGGTGCTCTTTTCAAATAAAATGGTTTTAAAAATATTTTATGATTTTAAAATCGTTTTCCAAATAAGAAAGCTTATGTTCCTAAATAATTGTTTTTAAACAACTTCTCAAATTATTTTCCATAAATAAGAAACTCCATTGGTGTTCTTAATTCCATTATGGGGAAATCATCCAAATAATACATTAATATTTATTCTATAAATGTTTTATTTTTTAAGTTCATAATTTTATAAAACATATTTCTCTTTCAAAGGTTATATGCTTATAATACCTGCATCATTTCATGGATTATGATTTGATGGAATGATTATAAATCCAATATTCTTTCATAGTTTTAGATATTATTATTGTTTATGACACCCATTTTGTTTCATGTGTTATGATATAACTGTTTATGATCTTGTGGTACGTGTATGTATGATTTTTTTCGATTTTGGAGGGACCTATATCTCCTTCCAATATATTGGGTAATGGTTAATAACTCATGAGATAATTATGTGATTCATGTCTATGGGATTAATCCACTATTGAATATAGGGAATCCTAATCCATTAATGGATGGTGGTGAAACACATTACCTTAGAAGGAAAGTATTGGGACTAGGGATGGTGGTGTGTCCTACCTTGTTTTTTTATTCCCCATGAACTCCCCAGTTCTATTTTGGAAATGAACCATGACTTAAAGGGAATAATATTACATGTTTATGTCTCTTACAATATTTAATATCTTAATCCTATGTTATAATTTCATGTCTTATACTATTGAATCCCTTTTTATTCATTTCTTACAAACTGCCAATATATATTCCATGATTCATGGTTATGATCTTTGATATGCAGGGTATGATCTTCTAATGTAAATTTCGTTTTCTCACGCCCTTACGATCATGTTAATCCTTACATATCTCCCTTGTTTACACATAATGAAAATTTTATATCAACAATATTTTGTTTACATTCCCCATATTATGTAGATATGTGTTATTTATGATGTTTCTTATAAGGTTGTTAGTCAGAAAGAACCTAGTGGAAGTTAATGTAGACCACTTATGTAACAGTGTTTAGGTGTACATGTTTCCAAATCTACTTTAACAATATGGTAGTTTGGAATCCATTTAGATAATGTATGATTTATTCTAAAAAACAATTGCATAATGTTAATTTATGAAATGTGAGGGTCTCTATACCTATAATATAAACTATTTTTATTAATTTGAAAGTTCACTATATATGACTTTTTGTTCCTAAGAAATATCCATGTGAAACGCCTTTCAACCATGTTAGTCAATAATATCAAAGACACATTATAACCCAAATATCTCTTTAGATAGGACCACAATGATAATGTATTTAGAACATCATAACAACCTAACAACTGGGCGCCACCAGCCCTGGTCAATCATAGATGCTTTTGGCCAACAAAAAAATCACATAAATCATTATCTAAGCCATTATACACCATCTCACATGATATAATCTAGCCAATATCCCAAAACATCAGCTATATCAAAAAATAAATATCCAATGAACAATTAACCTAACCATATCCACCAACTCTGTGATGATTACCCATTCTCATTGAATGTCATGAATTCCAAATTCATTGAATCCAAACACCAACTGTTGACTACCAGTATTTTAACATACTTTTATTTACACAGAATCATAATGATGTCTCACTCAGAATTCCATATCAAACCCCCCTTGAGGCCATATTACGATTCACATCATTGTTCAAGCCATTATTCCTTGTAAAAAGAATCATCATTTCACTTAACCATCCATCCAAACACTTCATTTCATTAAATTAATACATGCTCATTACACTATAAGGTAAAACATAACACGCACTAATATATTATTCAATTCCCTAATATTACAAACCCCACATCATTAAACACCAATATCAAACTATTTTCATTTACCAAATATTACTTAGACACTTTCACCCAAAAAATGATGAAAATACATTACTACTCTTAATTTGGCCTTTCCAATATTTCACCAACAATGTTTTAAAAAAACATTTACAAATAATAATCCCATACTGAAACCAAAAATTCTGTTACCCAAACTATATAATATCTCTTGTTTAAACTCAACCAGAAAGGTAAACCATAAAATATTCTATCATATGAGGATTTATATTTATGTTCATTGTTCATTATTAAAAAAAATACTCTTTTGTTGAGCTTCGCTCTAGGGTCAATAAGATTTTGATTCCCTAAGACTCCACTTATTGTTTTTTAAAGAATTGATTTTGTAACATCCAATATAGAAAACCTAAACATGAAATGAATATTTAATTTACACCCAATATGGAGTACCAGTTCCTTCATAATATTTCAGCAATTTTATTAGTGTTTAAACCAATATGGTTAGGACATATTCAATTTTCAGTGATACCACATTGGGTCTCTCATTAATTGGAATTAAATAAATCATAGATATCTTTGAGTTATCACACCCCACATCCAATAATAAATCACCACTCATTAATCCCATGAGATAACCATCCTAGATAACCAACTCATTATGGACCATTATTCAACATCATTCAATCCATACATTTCCATTTATAAAAAATCACTTTCTCTAGAACACACACAAAATAAGATTAAAATGGGAAAACCCCTTAGTAATTTCCCAATAATATTAATTTTTTTCTCCTTTCCAAATGGTTCTTTATAATTGATCGCATTCCAGGAGTGATCATATACAAATTGATCTGTATTCCACTACATAGATCAAACTAGTATCTAAATCTAATTATTACTAGACACCATTATGAAATATGAACAAAATTAAAGGTTATACAACTATTATGAGTCTCATATGAATGAACTTTCAATTACCATGCTAACCCACCCACTAGGGAAACATCATGAACAAATATTATACATCAGCAATAACCAATGTGAGATAACATTGAGAGACACATTACCATAAACACTGAAACCCATGATCTTGATAATTTTCTTAAACATCACTAATTAACATATTCCACAATCCATTTAGGGTAATCGCACCTAGCTAATACAAAACTCATTCAACTCTACTAGAGATTAGCTAATTGTTACCCATATATATCATGTGTTGAAAATAACATTATAAAATTGTATTAAAGTAAACTCATAATAGTGCACATAAATACCAATTTCCAGTCAATGAACATCTATAAAAGAATACACCATTGTGTCACCCATCAATACCACTCCACTCCTGAAAACTGAAGTCTTATCTCTTAAATCATAGGATCACACCTCCATTCTAACAGAAGAGCACTACCCTCATGATTTTTATATTCATTCTAAACATGAATATCCATCCATATATTTATACAATTCAGACAAATACATAAAATTCAGAAAAATATGCATACTTTTTTACCATGTACAATTGTGACCAAAAACAATAAAATAAAGGTGGAAACCAAAAAACCTTTTTTGGTTCCTGGATTAATTCTACCTCCCAACCCAAAATAATAATTATCTTATGAAGCATTCATAATAGTTGGTCATTTTCCCCTTTTTAGTTAACGAGAATAGAAGTCTAAAAATTTATGAGGGTACTTAAGAATGGTGTGAGTATAACATTATCGGCCACAACCAATAATTTATACAACAGGTCCATAAAATACTAGTTCATTCTCACTACATAATTTTTATAATCAAAGTAAATTATCAATTCTTCACATCATAGAGTTATATATATATAATATATATATTTATACCTTATTTATCTAATGCAATAATGTAATGATATAGTCATAGTCAAAATAATTGTTAAAGATGAAAATTATGTCACTCTTCATATCACATTCAATGTGAATGATTTCTCACCTTCATAGAGCCTTGGTGAATAGTGCATCACCATCCGAACCCATATCGGTTAATGATGCCACACAAAATCAATATTATTGGTGAAAAAAATATTACTCAGTGAATGAGGAATCTTCAATTCAGGATTTAAAGTATACAGACACCGCCCAAACTCAGATGGATGCTATATAATTATTAAATAACCCACGTATATGGTTCAACGATGATAAAATACATCCTTGGTGGACAATCCATAATAGAAATAAACTCAACATGTGATTGACATACTATGTATATTTAATTTTTGTGGATGATGAATCACAAATTGAAATCTTTTAGGGAAAATATATTCTAATGGTACAGGTCCCTAAGTGGATAAATCACCATAAGGTCTACTTGTGAATCCCTAGAGTATCACTCCAGATCCTAGTTCCATAAACATATACTTTACATTCTAGCTTCAACAAAAAAAAATTTAATTCCCATACATTACTATCCCATTATTAAATTACATAATCAAAATATTTCATTCCATATATTCATATGAACCATTAGGTTGATAGATTTAAAGATATAGGAAAACCATAAACTAGAAACACTCTTGAATTTCTCAAATAATGTACATTTTTATCTCTATATAATAAACTAATTAATATATAATAAATCGCAACATCTCCCATAGATTATTCAAATATGTTATCAAGTTAAGAATATCATGTGTAATTATTTTCTTCATAACCAGGGAAAATTGAAACCTTATAAGGGGTGAGCTCAATTCCCAAAAAGGGAAAGCATTCAACTAAGTTAATCATGCAATAACATGGAATAAATATTTTCTTAGGAATAAGTAATGATAATGATTCCATGATATATAAAAACTGAGATGATTATATATCAATAAAAATTAATTAAATAATTGAAATCAATAATACACATCTAAAATTGATGGAATATATAATTATGGACATAGAAAAAAATATTCTCTTTCATTTTTCCATGAAACTATCATTTTTTTGGAAGTTATATACCTCAAACCCCAAATTTTTTGTAACATGAGATATTTTTATCAATTGAGGGGATAAATAACTCTACTTACCAACCATAACCTAATTATTTCAAAATCGTTCACCATCTGAGTCAGCAAGTGTTTTTATATAATTCTATAAGAAACCCCTTATAGAAGAAAAAAATTATTTTTCATATAATTAACATTATGAATTATCAATACATGATCAACATATATTAACATTAAATAATCATCAATAATATCAATAAATTTTAGATTCTAATAAAGGTAAAATGTGATCATAACTCACTCTGAGAAATAAGGTGGAAGCTCATATAATAAATACCTGTATTTCCAATAATCATCCCTACTGTAATAACAATATAAAGTACAAAAATAGTTTCCCCATGTTAATGATACAAATAACATAATCATAACCCCTCCTTTAAAATAAGGGGGATGGATGTCAATAAAAATAACCCCAATGGAAGAAAGAAAACATGTAAGGGTGTTGACATATGTGAAGAAAGCAATGGAAAAAATTTCATTATTTGGTATGTGAGAATAAGTGATTAATAATAGAATTTTTTTATACCAAGAATGAAATCCCCCAAATAAATATGTATATATATATATGTATTAATCATGAAACATAATCACCATTAAGGAAAATCCTTTTCAAAAATAATAAGAGAAATGTATTGAAAAATATAAAATTTATTTTATAATTATTTTTTAATAATAAAGTAAAATATAAATTTATATGTTTCATTCAAAATAAATTTTTTAAAATATAATGTTTAGAATTTCAAAAAACATAAATTTTTGAAAGAATATCTATAATTATATAGATTAAAACATAAATTTTATCTTTGTTAAAAGTGTAAAGGAATACAAAACTTATAGAATTGAAAGGGAAAAACTTTTTTTATTTTTTAAAAAATTCAATTTTCAAAAACTCACACTATTAAAGGAGTAATAATTTTTATTTATCAAAATATATTTTTCCCATATGGGTAGAAAAAATAACATATAATAAAATAATTTAGTTGGAGAAACCAAATCAAAAAATCAATGTTAATGATGAATCATTATAAATCAACGAAGGGAGGTTTGGGTTATAAATATCTATAATGGGAATCATCCAACATGAATAATGAAACAATTGAAAAAAAAATATGGTAAAAATGTAAATAATAGATAATACCACCAAATAAAAAATCTTATAATGTACCCAACATATATGAACTAATTTCACATGAACAACCATAAATAAATGAATTTAATTTGAGTTACTAGAATCTATTATCACTGGGATAAAAATCGATTCTAAAGAAATTTGAAGAAAAGAACATTTTTTGGATTAGTTTATCACGTGAATTAAACAGAAGTAATGTATATAAAATTCATGATATTTTAAATTAAACCAACATCATAAAAATAAAGAATGAATCATAAAATGTATCATGTCCCGATGAATTATAATTAAGTCCAAGAAAACCATTTCAAAATGAGTAACACATTAATTAATATCCATTAATGATAGGGAATAAAATTGAACATAAAATACAATAATTGAAATATAATTCATGATATTATATCTCAAAAAGTAATTATGGGCATCAAATAAATGAAATAATGTTCATAATACCAATCATATCTCAATTAGAGAAATTTAAGATAAAACCCTTACCACAGATTAAATTCATTCATCACTTGTACAAAAAACTATAATTAAATTATGATCTTTAAATATATAATCCAAAACACTATTAATTACAATAACCAATTATATTCCTCATTTATAATCATTTTATACATATATATTACTTATTTTTTAACTATTTTCATAACCATGTGTGTGTAATCATTATCATATTGAACTAATTTCCCACAAGTGGTGTTGGTATATATAATTTTTAAAAACTTCATCATTGTTAGATATTAAAAGTTACTATAATAGATCATACATTATATCTTATAATTTTAAAATTTCATTCCATGGTAATTTTATTTATAATCCATAAATATGAATTAAATGATGATCCTGTTCTAGTGATTCTTAATGAAAATAGGATTTTTCAATATTAATCAGTTAAATGTTGAAATAACCATACCAAAACCAAAAAAAATATTTTTTCTCATATCTATATCATATAATTCTAGTAAATATTTTCTTATAATCAAACAAGATATAAACGTATAATATTTTTCATATTGGGGGTTAAAAAAACCCAAACATGAACAATCCATGATTAATAGAAAATTATGAGGTGGTTTGGTTGAATATAACTATACCAAAAGAATAAAAATATTAATTATAACTTATTTTTGTGATAAATCATAATTTTAATGAATTATAAATTTAATAAAGTTTATATAAATCTGGTATATAAAATAGGATATCATTTTCCCCTTAGTTCACTCCTTTTTTGTAATTAAACCAGGGATAATCATTTTTTGATCATATCATTAGTAGGTTAAAAAATTCCAAACTGAAACATTAATGATACCATCAACATTATATTTTTTTATTTAATTCAATCATCGTGACTATTTATGTGAGGTGGTGACGAAATAAAAAGTGGAAATCAATTGATCCATGGATGATGTAGTCTGCACATATACATGGTTGATGATTTTATTTTCCATAGATGAAGAAAAATGATTAATTGTAGAGACCCAAAGCTTGAAGTACATGGACATTACATTACTTTTTCAGAATAATTAATACATAACAAAAACAAACACCCAAGGACCGTAATAGTTTAGTGTCTTTGGAAACTCATAACATAATCTTCTAATCATGGTGAAAGATCTTCAACATCTCCCATAAAGATCTTCCCTTTTGTTTTCTTATCTAGAACATTTATTTAAATCCTGGGGAAAAGAAACATATAAAGCGTGAGTTCAAATTCTCAGTAAGGCTAATCATGTAGAAAATAAAACAAATCATATACATTTTAACTGAAAAAAAACAGGATCATAAAGATTAAACATCAAAATCTTGAGTTTTTAAATAAATCTTGGCAGTACGTAAGGAATAGATCATAAAGTAACTTTAATCCTGATAAAATAGCATGGGAATAAAACATGTCATTGTGGAAAAACATTAACCACATGATATGATTTCCATAATAGTAAAGTCATTTCTTCCAAGATCATTATAGTGGACAAAGTCCATTACTGAACTGGGTTTACTTGTTGTTTCAACCATGTATTACTGAACATGATTTACATGTCGTTCCAGCCATGTTTATCTCATGAGATATAAATCTTTACCTGATTCATTGGAGGGAGATATAGGTCCCACCGATCTCATAATGAAATCATTCTTTTGTGTGTCACAAAATAAACATAAATCATTCACCATAACCCAATGAATAAAATGGGTTTCATAAACATCATCACATCATAACATAATCCTTATAGAATAAATGGAAGTAATTTCATCATAATAAAAATGAAACCATGAAAATAATAGATAAATTATACATTAAACATAATCATACTAAATAATGTCATCTTAGATAGGATATAGTTTTGGATAAGCACTTGAAAGGAATTTTTGAGGAAAATATCCTTTCATCTTCAAAATCATTCCCTTTTCTCAGAATGTCGTGAGATTTTAAAAGAAAATTATTTTGTTGAAAATAATCATGAAATATTGTAAAGGAATATTCCTGGAAATAATGAGTTATGAAACTGTAGAAATCCATTCATGACATTTAAGTTAAAAATCATTCTTCTCATACTTTTTCCAGAAAAGTCAAATAGTACCTTATATGGTAAACAAAAGAAAAATTCATTCAATACAATGTGGTAAAAGTCAACCAAGGGTAAAAATGACTTTAAAAATACATGGAAGAATAGTAAAAATTTTATAAAAACATTTTTAGAAAACATGGACACGGATGATAAACATAACCCCAGTAAATACTTACGAATAAACAATATCGGATCAGAACGAGATTGGAATAATAATCCCTTACCTTATGTGCAATTTCTTCTGTAAGTTTTTGATACTCATTTATAGTGGGTTTAAACATATTATTAACTTATAAAATAAACATAATAATATTTATGATATCATTTATGATTCACTTACGACTTTATAATACCCGTGCATTTGACAATTCCATGTTAAAGCAGTGGTTTGGGTAAAATTGTATCATTTATCATATGTGTTTGGACTTGTTGTTCTTGATTTTATTATTAAAAATATCATGATATAAATACATCCATAATTGAAAACATGATTTATATATCATATATATTCAGGATATATATGTATATAATAGATAGATAAATGAAATGAAATACACCGTTCATGGAGACGGTAGACCGTATGTACGCATGAACGATGTTTTTATTTACTTATTAAATTTAATTGAAGTAATTAAATAGAATATACATAAATCCAGTATCATTATTATGTCACATTTTTCATTATTATTTATTATATATACTTTATAGACATTCTTTAAGGGTTAACATAGAGAATGAATCGCATCGCGTCGTGGAGACGGTAATTCGTACGTATGCACAGGCGATGATATCATTCTCTTAATTATTGAATGATATTAGAGTAGATTATATAATATCTGAGAATTAGTATCATGTTATAATAATCATATATAGTTATTTTTTCCACCATTATACCCATCCATGTAAGGTGGTGGTGGAAAATAGATTACATTATGGCGTGGATACGGTATTCCGTACGTACGCACGTGCAGTGATTTCGTTTTCTGTAGGATGGATAGAAGGTGAAATGGGGTTTTTTAATATTTATAATAACATATAAGTATATTATTGATACTGATTTTATTACTTTATAAATAAACTAATAAATAATAGGATGTAGAAGAAGAAATAAATTTGAAGGAATCAATAAAGGATATTACCTCTTCTTCGACGCGCGTCTTCTAAAACTCCTCTTAGGGCACTAACGTTGGTCTTTAGAGAAGACCAAAACCTCTAGTATGTTTATAGGGAAGTAGAGAAATGAAATTTTTAGTTTTAGGCCGATCATGAAGGCTCAAAGTGGTGTGAGGAGGAGAGAGAGGAGGTGCCCTTTTATAAGAGAAGAGAGAGGCACTTTTGGAAACCTCTAAAATATTAATTTATAATAAACTCAAACCCCACTTCAAAACCTCCAAAAATGACTCAAATCCGAATATTAGATGTGATTGGGTTGTAATATCATCAACCAATAAGATTTATACATGTTGGTAATTTATTTTCAACCATATCAACTTGATTTATACTTATTTAATATATTTAATTTTATTTGTGGTAATAATATTCTAAATTTTAAATTGTTATAAATATTTATTTATGTGTTGTTAATTTTATATAATTGGATACGTTATGGCATTTTTTATCATATAAATTTAATTTTATAATTTTTAAATATTTTTGTGATTTTTAAACAATTTTATAATATGTTATTTTTATAAAATCACAATACTGTCAATTTTGACACTATTCATTTATTTGAATTTAAATAAAATCCACAAAAAAATATATTTTTGAAAAACAAACTATTTAATATAATCCTAACACATAATATTCATCTAAACAATTCATGGAGCACCTTAATTTATTCATATATTATTTATTTTAATATTTTTAAAATCATTTATTTGATATTTCTCTTCATAAAATAATTACTACAACATTTTTGTATAATTATTTAATATACTTATTTGTTGCATAAAAATTAGAAATAAAATACTACGATATAGATAAATCTAATATATTCTATAAAAAATACTTTTACTCTAATTTATCATCTAAAATCACAACATTTAAATTGTTATATTTATTAAAATATGATGGTGACAACTTTGACATCATTAGAATAAAATAATATAAGTGTCATAATCACTTTTATAAGGCTCCAAATGGTTAAATATTTGACCATTGGATGCTTATGGATTACATTTACATGAAAAATAATTTTTTTCAGGTTTTTGTGTCTTTTATGGTCACTATTAGATTAATAAAAATTGTATTATTGATTTTTCACTAAATAAAAAATTTCTGCATCACTATTGTGTCACCATTAATAATAATTATTTAATCCCTAAAAATTTCAAATAAATTAACATGATGTAGATAATTTTATTATATTTGTGGTGACTATTTATTTTTGATGTTTTTTATGTTTATCACTAAATTAATATTATTACACTTATAAGATATAAGAGAGTTACATGTTGTCACTTCTTTTGGTTTTAATAATAATTACATCCTTTTCAGGGTTAAAAGTCCATTAAATGAATCTATTCTGACCCTTAGGTGATATGAGTTGACTTTTATTCATCCCATAGAATTTTGGAAGTTTTTAGGGAAATTTTATAATCTTATTTTTACTCTTAATTACCTGATTTACCTTTAACTGTAGTGAAAAAAATTTACCGTAGTTACTATTAATAATGCCTAAAAATAAAATGTAGAATATTAAAATAATTTGGAACAATTGATTCCAATTATGGAATCTATTTTTCCAAATTCGAAACACATAAGTGGCATTATTTAATTTAAAATTAATCTGGCTATTGAGAAAATAGGTTTTAAAAGGTAAAACATTGCAAAAGATTGAAATTTTTTTACCTATGAATTCAATGTAAAATTAATGACAATAAATTACACTATATTAAATGGTAAAAATATATTCTATTTATAATTTAAATCAATTCAATATTATAATTTATCCATATAAATTATCTCGATGAAGAAATTTGTTTTTAATTAAAATTTATCATATTTTTACTATTCATCAAAATATGACGGTTATCAGAATAATCTCAAAATTTTATCCAAAGTAAATTTTTATATCCTGATTCAAAGGAAGAAGTTTTGTTTGTAAAATTGAACTTATAAAAATTACAAAGACTAGATTTTAAGTCGGTGTGCCATCAAAAGGAGACAAAATTGCATTTTTAAAAAAATAATTATTTTAGTTGAAATATTTATTTGGTTCTCATACCATGTTCTATAAAATGTGTAAGATGAATTACAATTTCATAAAATAAAAAATTTAGTTACTATTATTCATGACAGATAGTTCATAATAATATTATAACAATATATTGTTGTTTAGTGAAACTCAGTATTGCGTACAACACATGCTATTAAGGAAGGTCACTATTGTGTGTAATGAAAGCGATGTCAGGGTTTCATGTAGTGAAAGCATACTTTGGTGTGGCGTATAAAAAAATCAAAATATATTTTATTTATACATTTATGAAAATCTATACTTCGTGTTGTGTATAGCGCAAGCTAATTTTGGTGTAGCGTACTACAGAAGACATAAAACAAATTAAAAAAATTATTTCTCATAAAATCTCGGTGTGTTACATTAAAATTGTTTAATTTTTAATAATCACTCTCATGGAATAAATATCATAGGTTTTTATTGAATTTCTCTTTCATAATAGCCTATAATTTGTTAAATAAATTAAAAATTTCATTGTTGAGGTGGTAGTTCGTAAAATACATGAATTATTTTTTTCCCTAATAAAAAAGTGTAAATGTGATCATTCATAACTAACATAGAATAATAAAATTAGTTATATGAATAAAAACATTGTAATTAAATATTTAATAGAGAATTATAATTTAAAAAAATATATAATAAAATATATAATTAAAATTGACTACTCACATAGACCACTTTTTGATTTGCATCGAAGATCCCATGAAAATATATTTAATATCATAAAATCCTATAAAAAATATTTAATATATTGATATATTTTTCTATTTAAAGGTAAACTGGTAGGTTTTCTGGTGTGAAACTACTTTTTTAATGGTTCCTTGAAAGGGACAAACGGGTCACCTTTTATAAGTTTTGAGAGAATGATTTTTCGTTATATTTCAACATAATATAAAGGGAGAACATGATAAACATGTCAAGTGGCTGAAAAGTACATAAAAAGTGGTTTTTTTAAGAAACAATGACTATACACACCTCATACATTCAATTATAAACATTATTTTAACATGATTTAATATCTTTTTCCCATAAATTGTTATTTGTAACATTTTTTATTTTATTATAGTAATATGTTCTACATAAGGTAAATTAATATGTATTCGTAAAAAATTGTAATTGTTAGAGACCTATTAAAAAATTATTCTAAATTTAAAATCCATTTAATTTTATTGAATTTTCAAAAGTGATAAAAATAATTTTTAAATTTAAATATTCTATGCAATTAAAAAAATTGTGAAAAAATTGTGTATGCTCTAAATTAGCCTATATGGGTTTATAAATAAAAAAAATTTATTTAGATGTAAACATTGTTATAAGATAAGTATTTTTTCTTACATAAATTTTTTACATATTTCCATTTTATACTTCTATACTAATAATTTCATAAAATTCCTGAAATTTGTAAAAATGGTTTTCTCACATTTCACCAAAATATAAATATGTTAAAAATTACTAAAAATTATTAATATTATATTATTATTCTTAGTCCAAATCATATTTTAATTTTTCAAAATTTATATTTCAAATTTTAGAATTTTAAATTTAAATAACAAAGTGATCCATAATGAAATACACTTTATAGAAAAGTATATTTATAGAATATTAATAATTCTCATTCATATTTTCTATTTTTTAAAAATTAAATTAATCTTGACTAATTATTAATATGAAATATATTTTATTGTCATGAATAAAAAATTTCTTGATAAAGTAATATATATTATAGATAAAATATATATTTAGAAAAATATATTTCTATAGAATAAATTATATTTTTAGTCATTTTATATAAACTGATAGAATTTAATTCATATTAAGATTATAATTTGTTTTATGTATACGTATATTTCAAAATATAGTTAATCATGTTATTTCTAACTAATGAAATCTCTAGGTTTTGTATGGTCATATTGAATATTGATATTTATATCTATATATATCATAGATTAATTTTTGTATATTGTTGTGTGTGGAGAACTCTATCAAACATGATTTCCATAATTAAAGGAATTTATATGTTTATATAATTAGGGTGTCACATCCCGCCTCCCCTCCATTAAATAAATTCCACCCCCACAATTTTACTCATATGGAAATAGTAATTTCTTTAGGGAGTTCATAATTAACCATACCCCAATACATGATCATTGGTTTATTGATGATATTGATTGACATTTTCTATATAAAAATATATTATAATTATTTTACAAAGGTATATTACCCTTTATTAATTTCATATATGGTTATACTAGGGGAATAATATATAAATACAAAAGTAATAACTTCCCACAAACTATGTAGATGATTTATATTATAATTAGACCACTATAGGGTTTTTTATAACTCAATAACCATTTGTTTCTGAAAAATTATAGGTTACTAGAAAATATTGAAGGAAAAATTACTATATAAGAAATTAATATTAGTTGTATATGATTTTCCATATTTACATAGTTTTTTGTGTCTATTTCTTGCATTTTCCATTAGGTTGGAATATTAAATATCATAATGCAAAACTCCCATACAATTAAAGAAATAGATTTTTATAGCTTCTATATTTCCTTTATACTTTCAATTCATATGATTTTAAACTCTAATATTATATAATTTACCTATCCATTTAATGAAATTTCACAAGGATTGTTTCTATATTTTTTAAATTTAATAAATTATATCATCATTCATTTAACATCATGGTCAGCTGAATTTCAATGGTATTTAATTCATCTATTAACTGTCTTGTATTGGATTTCAACTATTTTCATGTTATTAATCATAGTTATCGATATATTATTTTTAATAATAAAATTATTTATCAATCCAACCCTTATATTGTTTTGTTTTTCCTTTGGACATTTTCTGCGTTGTTGATAACTGTATTCTAGTCATAGATTCTATGGTTTTAATGTTGATTTTAATTGAATAATATTTCAAATTTTGAAATGATTTGATTTGTTTTAAATATTATGTAACGAAATAATGAATTTGGGAAAATTAAATGAAAATAGGTGGAAATTAGAACAAAAATATACTTCACACCACAAGCAAAGAAAGGCGGTTTGAAATTGGATTTTTAGGGAGTTTGGAGCTAGAAATCTAGAGGCATAATTATTAAACATTGTGTAATCGCATTACACTTTGTGACTTCATCAAAGATGAAGGATATTATCAGGAAAAGTATTGAACTTCATAAATACAGTGACAGACCAATTCACATTGTATAACTACATTACACGACATGAGATTTTTTGATATTTTTTTTAGAAGAAATACACATTGATTTGGGGGATCTGAAAATATTAAGAACACATGTCGTGAGTCACCATTACACATCGTGAAAAGGATTCAACATTTCCAATCATTGAATGATATTATTTGGGATTAAAAACCCCTAGAGTAATCCATTGATCAGGATTACATAGCATGAAACACTATTACACGTCTTGTAATGGGTTAGGAAGAACCAATCAGAAGCATATAAATAGAGGATTGGTCACCTGCTTGAGATATGGTGGATCGTGTATGGACATCCCATAGTCCTCCCGAATTTAACAATGTAATTATTTTCTTTTCTCCTTCACTCTAAATCTCTCATCTCTAGGATGATGTAGTAAACCCTCGATGTTCTCGGGTGATGTAAATATAAGGGGAAAGTGCATTGGATTTAGTTATTTAAATTTTTATTGTATTTGGTTTGGGAAATGTTTACTTTTACATACAATCCCTTTATTTTTTATCATGACCATTAAAAATTGAATTAAAAGAAACCTCAAAATGGTACAATTGATAATCCCAAAATAGGTTTGACCATTGTAAACTATGGGGAAAATCAAAATTAAATATGGTATCGAGAAAAAATCAATTTATGGAAATACTTCATTACCAAACCTAGGGAAATAGGGTATGTTTTCATTGAGTAGTGGATACCCTGACCATTGAATCTACCTAGTATCAACTCTGACACCAATCATGAATAAATATTTATATATTCTAAAATCTAATTTCATCTAAAAATCAATCAAACCCAACTTTTCACATCTATTTCTCCAATATAATAAAATTAAATCATTTTGAAAACCCAATCAAAATAATTCATACATAATTTAGGGGTCAACCTCAAATTTCTATTTCACTACACATTTAATTAATCTATTAGAATAATTTTATTTTTATAAATATTTTCTCATAACTCTGTAGGTAAATTACCATGCCCTGTCGAGCTATCAATTGTATATGGAATACATTTAAAACGTGGTTCTTTTAGGTTTCTGTCTTTACAATTACAAAAATAGGATACCTAATTGACTATAATTATTAAAAAATTATGATAAATAACCACCAAAATATATATCCACAATATATATATATTTATAGCACTATCATGTAAACCTATATTTCTTACAAATAAACTTTTATTAGATCAGTTGAGCATATATCACACATTACTTATCCAATATCAGTCTCAGTTCAACATTAATTACATTTTGTTGTGTTTTATCATACTTAAGAACCTAATATTCAAAATATATATCCCAAATTACCATAAAATACAATAATTTTATTTAAACTAATTAATCCTTGAAATATATGCACCCATAATCCAACATACCCTTTATCTAGGAAATAACAAATCAATTAATATATAAATTAATATAATAATCTCAACATTTCAATATACATAATATGTGGTCAAATAAATGTATGTTTATATAAATTAAACATATTCAAACCCCCCATAATGGTTCTAAAATGTAATGTGAATAAACCAATCACATACCTCGGGAGTATCAAACATTGACTGTAGTTTGGATTCTTTGTTATGAATCAGGCGAGAGTAAAGCTAATACCCAAACTATTGTTTCAATGTTATTACCACTAGGAACATCTATTCGAGATATTTCATCTAAGTTTATCATTCAGATAGGGATGAAATTTCTAGGAGAACAACATAATCTACACTTTTTCGAAACATAATGATATTATTGTATACATAGAATTATAACTATGAGATATTCCTAGGGATTTATAAATATTATCTATTCCCAAAAACAAAATATAAGAGAATTATTACATTAATATTAGATTATATACTATCCCACAGGGTTATCTCTACCTTTGAAAGTGTTGATAGCCATAACTAATTAACACATAAATTATCCTTAATAGATATACTAATCTCCAATGTTATCTCAACACTGATATAATACCAATAGGGATTCTCAAACATAACACTCTCGATATCGGTTCTATAAATACATAATTTACATTCTATCTTTGACAAAAAAATTATAAATAAGCATACATAGTTATCCCATAATTATATTAATTAAGGAAAATATATCATTTAATACATTCCAAATACTATTTATGTTTATATCTTTAGAAAAATAGGAAATAATATATACTAGTAATTCCTTTTCCTTTTTAAACTGTTGGAAATATTTTCCTTATAAATAAGAGTCTAATTAATCCATTATAATTAATAAAAATCTACCAAAAATTCTCAACCAAACTGATCATATTAGGAATGGCTTTTATAAAATATTTTATCATTTCCTGGGGATATGGAAACATAATATTTTGTTATCTCAAATGATTAGTAATGGAAAATAAATAATTGAGGTAATCATGGAATAAACATGGAATTGATATTATCAAAGGAATATGTAAACAACATCAATACATAATCAGCTAAAACAATGAGACTGATATGTCCCTGATAATAAATTTAAACATGGATATAAATATACTAATATCATATTATTGGAATTCATAATGTCAACCATCAAAAATGTGTGTTCAAGGACCTATACCAATAAAATATTCTATAATGAGAAAATATATTCACCAAAATCCATCCTTTTTTGACTTATGATACATTTTTATGTATCAAGTGGATGTATAATGTGGTTTCCCACCCATCACCTGAATATGATCGATGAATACACTATAATATTCCAAAAGTTTTTTCATTACATACCCTATGGAACAACTAACTAGAAAAGAAAGATTACCCATATAATGATGAATGTCGAATATCCAAACATGATCAATTTATGTTAGTAGTAAATAATCACCAAGAATTTTATTTATTTTTCCATTTTAAAAAATGGATAACATGACAATAAATAATATGAATAAATAATTTTTATTTGTTAAAATATAAATATTCAACATTACAATAATCATCTATATTGGAATAAAAAAATACAGTACACTAATACTTATCTCTATGTAAATAAAAAGGATAACATGAACATAACCTATCCTAATAAAGAAGGTGGGTGGTTTTAGAAGAATATAAACTTAGTGAAATAAATATAACTTATAAGGGTGTTGATATTAGTGACAAACAACCTTTCGAAATTAATGTTCCAATTCGTATCACAAAAGAAGGGATCAAGAATCGAATTTTCTAAAATTAAGAGAAAAAACAACAAAATAATATACATATATATATATATATATTAGAAGGTAAATTATGAAACATAAACCCTATTGTAATAAATCCTTTGGAAAATTATAATTCAAGGGAAAGATAAAACTTAAAATCTATTTGAAAAATATTATTAACAGTAACGTAAGATTCACATTTACATGCCACTTTGAAAGGTAACTTTTGAAAATTTGATGTGAAGGATTTCTAAAAAAATAAAATTTAAAAATGATATCTATTAAAATTTCCATTAAGAGAAATAAATTTTATTTTTTATACCATTTTAGAGGAAGAAAAACTATATGAAATTAAAACCCCTTATTATTATTTTGAAAATATCATCATTAAAAACTCACTTAGTAAAAATAGTAACAAAAATTTCTTTTATAAAAAAATCAAATTTTTCCCATTAATTTATATTAATTGACATATAATAAAATATAAGGTTTCCCAAACCTATAAATGTAAATAAAAATTTAATGATGAATCCTCATCAATCAAATAAAGGTGACTTGACTTATCAGTATTATATATAAGAAAAATACTCTATGAAGCATGAAGAAATTCAGAATAGATAAATATGGTAAAAATTTAATCAATGATACAATAAAAAACAATAAAATAAAACGGATTAATGTACACAATATATAAAAAATAATATCTAATTAACAATCAGAACTCATTGAATAAAAATTAAGTTACAAAAAAACTCTTACAACTGCTGTAAAATATGTGTCAAAATAATTTGAGGCGATTAACCATAACAAGATTATATAATCCCTTAAATTAAAAATTAGTAATATATATAATAGTCATGAATTTATAAATCAATAGAAAAACCTAAAAAATATCCTATGTGAATAACATGTATCAAATGTCAAACAATCAAAATTGAGACCAATAAAATCATTTTTTCATGATTAACAATTAAATAAAAATCCATTGATAGGGAGGGCATGTAATTGATATTAAAATAAATATATAAATAGATAAAATCTGATATTATATCTCAAATAATAATAATATACTCCAAATAAATGATATTTGGTTCATAATACCCAGTATGTGTTAAAGGGAAGAATTTCATCTAAAACACGTACCAATGTCCTATTCCATTCAGAAATATCACCAAAAGTCACGAATAATTAAATTTATAGAATTGGATAAAAATAAAAAATGTTATTCATTTACAATAATTCTATAAAAATTTATATTATTTTGTTTTTACATATTTTTAAACCCTGGTGTATGTTATCATTTTCGGTTTGAACTAGTTTCATATAGTATGTTTTGGTATATACTAATTTCATTGTAATAATTTAATATTAATTTATATAATGTAATATAATATAATTTTCAAGAAAGTATATAAACATATAATTTCATTCTATGGTATTTTTGGAAACAAATCATGATGTTGTAGTCGGTGATAATCATGTTTTGATGATTCCTAACAAACACAAGGTGTTTTCATAATTAACGATTTAAATGATGATATAACCTAATGAGAACCAAAAAAATAAATTATATAAATATTTATATCATATAACACTAGTAAACAAGTTCTCAGAGTCATCCATGATAAAAATGCATATTATTTTTCATGTAGGTGGTCAAACTGACCAAAACATGAACCTACCATAATTAATGTTTAGTTATAAGGTGTTTTAGTTGTAATATTATTTTAACCTGAGTATAATGATACAAATTGGTAATTATTATCATGATATATCATATTTGGAAATATTTATATATATAATATAATTTATATAATGTTTTTTACTTTGAAAAAGATATCATCTTTCTCTTAGTTCACTCATTATAAATGATTGAAATAAAAAAATCCTTAATCAATCCTATCATCAAGAGGTTCTGAAATTTATCATCCCATAAACATAATAATATAATAAATATTATTTTTATCCTTTAGTCCCATCCTAATGATAGTACATTTAAGGAAGTGATGAAAATGAAAAAATCATTCTTTCATTAAGTGGAGATGGTAATCCACAAGTATTCATAGTTGATGATTTCATTTTCCATAAAACAAGAAAAATGAGTAATACAATTTAATAATTCATAATAATAATAATGATATAAATATCATAATTATTTATTAAATTATTCTTTTAAAACATCCTTTTAATTTGATGAAGGAAAACAGAACAAGTTGTGTCATGTTTGTGGATGTCAACCAAATGCGTAAATAAAGGATCAAATTTTCTTTATAGAAAATTTAAGCAGTGATTAATTAATATCACTATATAATTATACGATTAATTATATAACCAATACCAACTTAATTATACAGTTATTTAAATATTATAATTGGGGAAAATTATAAATGAAATAAGTTAATTACAAAACATTACTCACATTGAGTACTTTGATATTTCCTTAAAATATCCCTTATTAGTGAATGAAATAGTCCATCTTCTTCTGACCATAATCTCAAGGGAGTTATGGATTGTTATTGATGGAGGGAAAATTGGTATGTTTTTTTTTGAGGTCACTAAATTTTTACAAGAGCATTTAGGGGTGATGAGATTCCCATTTTATATGTTGTCAGAATTTTATTTTTGTAAACATTTTACTTAATATAATAGAAACACTTGTTAAACATGTAATGTGGATCAAAAATTCATAAATTTTTTATTAGATAAGTGATAAGGTAAATATATACAAAATCAACTCAATTATGTAAATTTTTTTATCATGTTTTAATCCCTTTATCCCTTGAATTATTATTTAACTATTTTAACTTCTAATATAGATACTTGTTATTACATATGTTGAAAAATAATAATGCCTAAAAATAAATGTCCCCTTATTAAATAATTTTGAAATAATGATTCTATAATTTAAATCTATTTAATTTTACTCAGTTTATAAATGTAATTGAAACAATTTATTATTTAAAACAAATCTAATTTAATAAAAAATATATTTGTGAAAATTTAACTTCTATTTTAAAATATAAAATATGGGTCTATAAATTAAAACGAAAATTTTAAAAATTATATTTACACTAATAAATTTAAACCCTTATTCTAAAAATGGTTGATGAAATTATAATTCAAACTTTCATACCAATGTTTTCTGAAAACAAGTGTTATTTTTAAGATGGTATTTTTCACTTTTCACCTAAACAATTATATATATATAATTCTAAAAAAATTATATTAATATTATTTCATTATTATTAATACAAAAAATATATTTATATTCAAATATTTATAATAAAAAATAATCAAAATTTACCTTTTAGATAAAAAATTGAGATATATTGAAAAAATATATAGGAATGTATAATTTCATAATATTTATCAATCACATTCATACCACCTAATATTTACTAATTAAAGTAGTCTGAACAAGTTGTTAATATAAAATATATTTTAACATAATTAATAAAAAATTAATTGAAATAAATATTTATATCTCCTTGAAATGATGTATTTATAAAAATACATTTCTAAACCATAAATTTTGTTATTAGTCATTTTTTGGTGAATTAATTGAATTTCTATCATATTGAAAGTAACAATTACTTTCATTATATATACATTTCATACATCAGGTACTCTATTTAGTTTCTTATAATTAAATTGTTGGGTTTTTAATGGTCATACATAGTAATTATGTTAGTATCTAAATATATTTTGGTTATGTTTTAGTTTGGTGTTTCATATTGCGCAAGCTATCAAACAAATTTATCTCATTTAAAGAAGTAATATATTAAAATATGGTGGTGTTACACAATAACCTCAACAGGGTGGTAAACCATTAAAATGAATCATCAGGTTGATAATACCCATGTTCTGCAATCTATATGTGGATGATATACTACCAAGGTAACTTTTCATATCTATTATGGACCACTGTCATCCCATCATAATTTGGATGTGGAAACACCAACATACCACATTTGTAAAATATGGAACCAATATAAACCTCTAGGGTTAATTTATACCTTCAAAATAAATTTTATTGTTGAAAAATTATCCACATTCCCATCGAATATACAAAACATGTGGGTGATGTTCCAATACTTAATTGTCCATAAGATGAATGGCAGATCACCAACCCAATTTGGGTGAATGAATTACTACCGACCATAATTGGGTGGGATCGGTGCATCTTTTATACCATGAAATTATAAAATTAAACAGTTTATCACATAATATCAATAAAAATAATTCATAATAGTTGGATACAAAAAATTCTGGTCTCACTCACCAGCTACTAACATGATGCTAGTTTCTTACCTGGGATAATTCATCGCTATCATATTAGATAACCATTCCATTTTCAAAAAATAAATATATTTAGACATAACACAGGGGTCCATCATTATGTCTCATGTATAATCACCCATATAAGATTCATAGCCATGGTTTCACATTGATAATTGTCATCAAAAGACAAAGTTTTAATGTGTGCCACTCAAACCATCACTCAGCAGTCTAAGAAGATCCATTATGCCATAGAAATTGAATAATTCAATTCAATTTTATTTAATATTCATGAAAAACAGAAATTATTGAATTTAAAAGGATTCATGGAACATGACTAAATAATAAATGGAAATAAATATACCACCCACCAAAACAAAATAATTACACTCTAGTGTGCTTGTTTTCATCTTTACAAACCCTTTACAATCCCATATAAGCCATATACTATCCACACAAGTTCTTAGGTCCCTGAAAATTGTACTTTAATTAATTATAAAATAATTATATTTAATAAATAAATTAATCTAGTTGAATTAAAATGTTCATATCTAAGTAAAATCTCACCAAACTATGTGACATTTCCCATATTAAAAGTAACATGGTATGGATCACTAATGGTACAGTCCTAGGACCACATCCTTAAAACATTCCAACAAATAAAACATAATCAGAAACCAAATACAACCTAATTTAATGTAAAAAATAAATTAAATTAGGTCATAATCTCATTGATAATGAAATTATGTGAAACCTCATATGTTCATCCTATGAATGGCTTCCCTATCCAATATAAATAAAAACACATCTCCTTGACCTGATTCCATAACAGATTGGTTGAATCAAAATCAAACCCATAAGAATGTAATTCATGAATTAGATAGCAAGTAAATATGATAAAACTGAATATTCAGGAAACATTAATTCATCCAACTGAAGGAGTAATCCCTCCCTCAAGAAATATAGGTCACCCAAGAAGAATATGGGAGAAGAGGAAAAAAATTAGGCCCACCTCTAGGTTGTCTGGCCACCCCAATCAAGGTAAAAAAGAGGGGTATAAAAATAAATTTGAGGAAACTATGATTTTCCCCCATATAAAATAAATAAAATAGGAATTTATTGGTACCTAATGAGATTAACTAGACCCCGGTTGACCCAATCAAGAGGCTCATCACCCTAGGAAACCAAAGATGGTACCGGGTGTCAAAATACCAAGTACTTGCTGGCCCTATATAGCCCCTATTCTATATCAACCAATCCCCCAAGCCCATAAACCCCACCTAAAATCCCCTTCACTAGTGTTACCACATAAAAAATAAAAAAAAAATTTGACATGTGCCTTCAAATTACAAGTCATCATCAGAATTCATAAATTCATATCATCCTTTGTTTAACCTACAATAAAACTTGTATTTTAATTTAACACCGCCGAAATAAACCAATGAGGATCACTACACTGTTACATTTTACAATTTCTCAATTAAACTCATTTATAAATACTATAAATAAAGAAATATGTTCACTATATAACCATTATTTTAGATATATTTATTTTATAGTTGTAAAATTTAAAATATTATTTGAGGGGTTCATACATCAAAACTTTTAATACCATAGTTATCCAAGTTACATTTTCTAATAAGGATAAAAAAATTTAATAGTATCTATATCAAACCAATAATTATACAAGAGAGTTGTTTGTAATTATTTTATCTATAATTTATGATGTTTTCTTATATATTTTCTTTAAATTTTACTTGATTCAAGTTCAAAAAATTCCCTAACAATTTTCTGAGTGAGATAATTTAATCAATCTAATAGATATTCATATCATTAATCATTGTTGATATTAAATAGTTCTTGTATACGTGTCCCTTCCATGTGAATCTACTCACATAGTTTTATTTCATTTCTCAATCAACTCCCAAAAATTCAATCTTTATTGGATAATATTTTTAACTAAAATATTTATTAATCAAAGACATATAATTCTTAACTTAATCAATAAATTAATCTATCCTAGTTCATAATTATCATGTATTATCCAATTTATAGATCCACTATACCATGAATTAGCATTCATATTTTATTCAATATATAGTAAAATAAACTAATGTAAAATATTTTATTAATAAACCATTTGTAAATACTCTAAAATATTTTTTAAATTCATATAATATTAGAGTATATCATTAGTTTTATTTTTAAAATAATATAACCATAATCAAATCATTTAATGACATGGTATTATCATTAACCTAGAATCGCCTGAAGGCCTTCTTCGTTTTATTGCTTTTTAATAACCCCCCATTCAAGGGATGATGGGGAACCCATAGAAGGCATGTAGGCATAGAGATTACATGAATCGTAGGTCTTTGGAAATATATATGCTATAAATTCATGGAACTTCTCATCCCTAGCTTCTTCATCGTGATGTCATCTCTCCACATTTGCATGGATAGTTACAGTCTACTCTTGATGGATAGTTATGTCTCTCCCAAATCCTAAAGGTGGCCTAAAAGCCATATTGGCCCAAAGGCCTTGGGTGGCTCGAAGGCCTTAAAGGACCCGAGGCTAAAACTGGTGGCCCAAAATCCCAATCAGATGAATAGTCCAACCTACTATAGAACAAAACAGTGCCTACTACAGTGCTGCTACAGTACCCCTGGGAATATGTCTCTTCCTAGTTTTGAACTCAGGTTTCTTGGATATACTTATCGAGTCCTCACCAACTAGGTTGAGGCTCTTTTGCTGGTATTAACATTAGCATTGAAAAATATTTCTCATTTTTTAAACATTATGATTGTTCATTTTTTCACCCCGAAACAATATTTACAAACTAGTTTTACTCATTTATACTTTTTTTTGGGTCCTTCCTTTTTAAAAAATTTTAAGAATAAATAAATTTATTTTATGAAAATGTAATGAACATTATGAATTGAAAATGTTAAAAAAATATTATTTCTAGCCAAGCTAACTGGATTGTTATTGCATGGATGTAAAAACCATGAGACCGAGCAATGTGAAACTTATTTTCTTTTCTGGTCAGAGGTCTATAATTGGTAGATGGTTTGGTAAACCATGAATCTAAAACATATGACTCACGTTAATTTTAAAAAAGTTTTGAATTCCAAAACTCTCCCACATTATGAAATATAATCCAAAAGGTTTCTTTTACTCCCCATTTTGTTGATACAATAGAAGGGAGACCTTGGGTCATTCTCTCCTTAGTTCCTCCATTGATTTTGGAATATCTTCCTTGATTCTAGGTGGACTTATTTGATATATGATCTTTATTCCTATTCCCCATCCCTTTATCTTTTTTTCTATTATATTCTTACCTTTTATCCCTATTGACTAAAACCTAAGGAATAGATTTATCAAAATGTATTCATGTATTATGAATATAGGGAATGTAGATTGACCTCATGTCCTACTTCTTCTATAATAAAGAGTTTTTAATCATTTATAGTCTATTTGAGGATGTTGTTTCTATTATTTATCCTTTTCTTGATACATCATGAGATGCATGATTTTCATAAATTATTTTTCTTAATTATACATTTCTACAAAATGATGTTTTTTTATAATTAAAAATTAACGGTTTCATAATTTTTTTAAAAGTGGTTATCAGTGAATTTTACATTTTATTATATTGTATCAATAGGTATTCATAATACATGTTTAATATAATACATGAGATGGTTTTCACTTGGGATTTAGTTATTTATATTAGTTTTTTAACATAAAAATTTTTTCCGGTGATTTTTTTGTTATATTTATCTATTGTTTGGCTTGATTAATTTATCCAATAAGGGGGTTTTATGGGTTTATTTGATTAATTTAATATTCTATACATGGTATTCACATTTATGAACCTATATAATTTTTCTGTGAAATTTAATGTAAATTCTTATGTGAATTGATAAATATTTTTTAAGGATATTTGGTATCTATAAATCAATAATCTTTTAAAATTTTATTTAGATTAAAAAGTATTTTTTGAAAAGGAAACTGGAAATGAGGTTTTAAAATAAAACTTTAAGGAATGTTTACAACATAAAAAAGGTAATTAAATGAAATTAATTTTTAGACTATTTTTATAGGATATTTGTAAAATATATTACCTGTTTGGAATTACAAGTCTCGGTTTTCAGCATCTAAATGGTTTTCTCAAATGATATATACACTAATTGAATCCCCACATCCCCATTTTATGTGTTATCTTATAATTTTATGTTATTTTAATATTATAACCTAAAACGTATGGGTTTCCCATTTCTGGGTTTATTGAGGTGGGATGAGGATATTTTATTACGATTTATTTATTTTGTTTTAAATTTTATAATTGTTACATCACCCCTTATCACCATTACCATGGAGATCATAGGCATCATAATGAGTGATTCTGTGAGGGTGGCTATTTTTTCATGATGGGACTTTATTGATCCCCTTATCATAAATTTATCCCCATCCTAGGGGGAATTCCAAAGGTTAGTCTAGGATAGAGTTAGTGAGAGGTTATTGTCTTGGGATGTGTCCATAGGTAGACAGATGGTTCCACTCAATTACACTTTTGGTTATCTCATTGGACATTTATGATTTTACAATTACTATCTATCATATATCATTTTTTATTTTCTACATGTCTTCTTTTTACTATCTCGATTTTTTATTACTTATCCCTTTAATTTAATGTTATTCTAGTTTTTTTATATTTTGACTGTATCATTATTATTTTTTATTTACTACTACTTCTACAATTTTATATTTTTCCCTAGTATTTAACTTAATTTTTAAATTTTTATATCACATTTATTGACTTTATCCATTTTGTTGATGTTTCTTTCTCCCACTAGTGGTTTCCTTTGCTGTGGTTTTTAAAATGGTTATTAAAAATGTAAATTTAAAAGGAAAATATTATATATAATATTTAAAGGTATTTTTTGACATCACATAAATCATGTTTCATGTTTTAAAAGAGTATTTAAAGAGGGATTTTTTAGTTTTCTTATAAAATGATGAAAACATTGTTTTTAAATATTGTATTTTAAAATATAATTTATAATTTTTTTAAATGTAAATGCATGAACTATTTTGGGAAATGATACTAGGTTTTCTATTCTCTCACTTTACTGACACCAATCAGTGTCAGTAGATATAGTGACTTTTTTCAGGTTTGGGTATTTTTTCAAATATATCACGAATTTGTTTTTTATGGTAGATGGTGAACATGAGGTCATAGAAATATCATAGTTTATTATTTTTGTTTTTATTTCCATAACATAGTTTTTGAATCCATTATGGAATTCATTTACATTATTTGATATGGTGCCTGTATTAATATTATTTTTGTGACAGCTTTTTTCAATATGGGAAATTCATTATTTTTATATTTCATATATTGGAATAAACATTTTTTATTATGAGGAATTCCAACCCTATTATGCCCCTTTATTTAATTTTGAATAATTTTTACTACTTTATTAATGGTATTTTTTGGGAAAAATAATTCCCATTATGTTTGATTTTTTCTTGAGGAACTACTTTCCAACAGTTAGTTATTATGAACACCCTTCATGACTAGCCGAGGGATAGTTTTTGTGAATTTTTTATTGGTGTATTAGGTTTGTTCATTATAAAATGGTTTCAATGAGGGATATATTATTTAGAAAATAATTGTGTTAAGGATATAAGTAATATCCCGACTTGGGTGCCATGTGACAGTGTCGCGAGCAGGTTCTCTAATTGACCTCACGCATGCATTCTTGTATGCTAGAGTCTATGACTAGAAGGAAGGGTTAGGTAACTCATTAATGGGGAGTCTATACCCTCATTTATTAGATTAAAACACCAGTAGAAATGAATAAGAATATGCAAGAGGCATATATAACAAGAATAATACTGATGTCACAAGATAACCAAATAGAAAATACGATACTCAATTGAAAAGGGAAACATGCTATGAAAATATAAGTGTCATGTTTATATATTGTAGCTAAAAATAAAGACACTACGACCCCAAAAATGGTTATTTAACCTTGTATAGTTCCCTCCTCCACGATCTATCCCCAATCTGCCACCAATCCTAGGCCATTTTCCCTTATCCAATCCTACAACAATATAATCTATTCGACTACTGATTAGACATCCCAAATAGAGTGTGAGTATATCTATGTATTCCAAATAAAATGATTTCTGAAGCAATTCTTGTCAAAATATAGTGTATTGAATCCAATAATTAAATAAGTACAATTCAATATTAAATAGTTTAAAACATTGTCATTTATTATTATCTATCTACATAATCTATATTGTTCTCAATGATACCCATACATCAATATTAACTTCATCTTGTAATGGATACTGATATGTTCCCTAGGTAATAACATATCTTAATACCTGCTTCTACACTATGATTGAAGTATTAGAGGTGATATGATATCTCATTACCTAATTTGACTTGTTTTGGATTTGAATACTCTCATGTGAGGTTGTAACTCAGAGTGCCATTATTTCTATTATTTAATTTCTCATTTATGAGACACATTTACAAATTAACCAATATCATAATCATACATATTATGACCATGTTATAATTCATAATCCTCATTATAATGACCATGTTCCCATTATCTTCACTCATAAGTATAATTACCATGTTACCATGTATACTTCTCAATTTAGAATGACAAGTTCCCATTATCTTTACACATAAGTATGATGACCATGTTTCCATTTGTAAATCTCAATTTATATTGACCATATTCCCATTCTACATCACATAATTAATTTAAAAAATAAATTATTCACACCAATCCCATTACTAATTCAAGAATTAGGTGAACACATCAATTCTATTAGTTAACTCAATAATTAACTACGTGCATTAATACATTAATAAATTTATCAATTAATTAATACATATAATATTTCATATTCCATAATTAATTTTTCCATATTTATTTATCTCGTGAAAATCTAAATTTTCAATAATTAATCCCACGATTTATTATCTAAATCACATTATCAAAATTACATAATTAATCCACAATTAATTATCTTAAGATAGCCATTTCTAACTCTTATAATTAATCCCTTGATTAATAATCTATATTACAAACCATACATCTTATAATAAATTCCCTAAATTAATAATCTCATAGGGAATCTCTATAGTCTCATGATTAATTCCTCAGGTAATCAACTATTGGAAAAAATCTTTGATAGAAAAATTGGTTAATATAAATAACCCAATTAAAGAAAATAATTTTCTTAAGTATGGTAGAAAGTATACAATATTGCATGTATATATCAAATCCATGACTATTGGAATTATATTTTCACCACCTACCTCAGTTCGTTAACGGGTGTTTTCCCGAAGGAAATCCCAAAATATGAGATGTACAATGACATTGATATCTGCTCTGTATCTAATCCTTGAACCAAAATAAATTCCAAAGACATCAAAATCATATAATTATATATTTATATCCACAATACATGATATTTATCTCACCACATAGTTATAGATCCACGGAAAATATATGACATCTTCCCTAAAAATATCATGGGAAGATTGAAGAAAGAATGATAAAAGCATCATGATGAAATCCACTTCATAGGATAAGATTGGATCATCAATTTGGGCATTGAATCTCGAATAACGGTGTTCATAAGCCCTTGGAATCCATCCTAGTTGATGTGAGATCATTTTTTTACCCATAAGAAAGTAAAATCCCAAGTTAGGGCCGCATATGAGGGGAAACATGTTAATAAAAGTATAAAACAAGTGAGATCCACTATTTTAGAATCTAACTATCGACCATCTCATCATTTAGTCGCACGGTTAGACCAACTGTGTGTTAACCATGAATTATCCAATACCTTAAGGGGGAACTTCGCCTGACCACAATGCACAAACTGTCATACCATGCTTTCACCATGCCGAAGCTACTGCCTCAAAAGACTAGATATCACATTATTTCTCTAAGGTATCTGTATAGATTGTTCAAACTATGAGAAAACTATCCACAATCCCTTTTTCTACATTTTTTTTTGAGACTTCACCCAAACAAACCATATGTCACAACTCACATCAATGGAATTTGTGTAAAGAAATAACTTAAATTGGGCCTCAAATAAATCTACAAATGTCAGGATCTTACAATATCCCCACCTTATAACATCTCTTCCTTAAGCTACACTCCTAAAATATTTGATTATCCCTTGAAACAAAGATCACACCATTGATGCCTCATATCAACCTCCCTTTCCTGTGATTATTATTTCACATATCCATGTTTCCATAACTAGAAATCTATCGGTACGATCTTTCCTTGCAATAATTTCCCACTATGATCCGACACATGTATCAAATGCTCCTCAAAGGGTCCATCTAACTCAACGTCAACCTCATCTATATCAATCACATGAGATGGGGTGGGTTGATAATGATAAAGTTGTGATACATGGAAAAAATCATGTATAGAGTTGTATCATTGTGGATGATTAACATGTTATGCCAATGGCTAGATTCTCTCCACTATCTCAAAAGGTCCAACAAATCTGGGTGCTAACATGCTCTTCCTCTGTATCCTGTGATGAAAAAACCTAGGTGAAACCTAAAGGAATATATGACCAACCTATCTAAGATCCCAACCATTTATAGAGTTATCCCTGCTATGATTTTAGGTAATTTGTTTACTTATGTACCATTGATGTGTGTAGTGACTTTTTATGTGTTCGGGTGATGTCTAAGAAATATTTGGAGAAAAGGGGACTATGAATAGTTGGTGCATATTTTGAAAAAAAATCATGCGACTTTCTAGGAGAAACCGTGTGATCTCTGTACTTTTGAGGCAATAGATTCGACATGCTAAAATCATCTATCGATAGGCCATTCAAGGTAGACATTTGAGATGCCCCCTTGAAGTAATGGATAATACACTGCTGCACACATTTTGTCTAACTATGTGACTAAACTGTGTGAGGACGGATAGTGATATTGTAAAATTGTGGATCTCAATCATTTCCAACTTTTAATGACCTGTTTCACCTTCTATGCGGCCCTAGCTCCAGATTTTACCTTCTAAATAGTAACTAATGGTTCTCCATAAGACCCGTATTGATTTTAAGGCATTATGAACTCCGTTTATTGAGATTTAAATCCTAAATTGAAGATTCTATCTTCTCCCGGTAATTGGATTTCATCTTGATGCTTCTCTAATTCGTTCTTCTATCATTCCCTAATATTTTTAGAGAATATATCTTTTCGTTCTTTGTATCTAAACCTATGTATTGATATCTAGATCTAGGATTGTGGATATAGATCTAGAATTATGAGATCATGATTTCTTTGATCTTCATTTTGGTTTATGGATTTAGATCTAGAACTCATATAAACATCACTGTACTGCTTGGATTTTTAGATTTCCATTTTGAAAAAACCCATCAACCAATTGATGTAGGTGGTCTAAATTTTATTCTCATAGTTTTGGATTTGATATGTATATGAAATATATTATAATTTCATGAATCCTTTATCAATTGGTTTTCTACAAATGAGTTAATTAGATAGAAAATTTCTTTTATTGAAGCTTTATTAAAATTGGTGACTAATTGGGGAATTAATCATGAAACTGAGGGGCATACCTATGAGATAACTATTTTTGGAAATTAATTTTCTGAGGTTGGGGTTTTCCTATAGATCAATAATCGGGGGATTAATTACAAGATAATGAAATAGCTATGTTAACATAATTAATTGTGAATGATTTATGGGATTTGATAATTTGATTTAGATAAGCAGTTGTGGGATTAATTTTGGAAAATTGAGGTTGGAAAGATATAATTTATTCTAAAAGATTTAATTATAGAATAATATTTTTGATATTGATTAATTAATTGAAGAATTAATTATTGGTTTGAATCACATTGTTAATGGTTTAGTTAACTAATACAATTTATCTGTTTAACAAATTTTTTGAATTAGTAATGGTATTAGTGTGGATGATTAATTGGTAAATAAATAATGTGATGAAGAATGGTAACATGGTAATTCTAATTTGAGAAGTAATAATGGAAACATGGTCATCATACTTATGAGTTAAGATAATGGGAACATGGTCATTGTAAATTGTGAAGTACACATGGCATTAAGTTAATTATAATTATGAGTAAAGAGAATGTGAACATGGTCATTCTATTGAGGATTTATCATGGTATCATGTTACTCTTACATGAGTTTTTTGTATTGGTGAATTTTGAAATATTTCTTATAAATGTGAAACTAAAGAATAGAAATAATGGCACTCATAGTTATTGTAAAGACCCATAAAATTCAAGAGAATTTTTTTTCTTAATTTTCATTTAGATTTTACAAGAACTCAGTTTCTGACGGCACCTGATTCCAAGGCCCGGTGTGCCTAGAATCAATTTCCAATGTTTAGCTTGGGTACATTCAGTAACCGAACGAGCGGGTTTTCTGAACTTTTGAACCGTTACTCGGAATCAAAATCTGAGGGCACTGATGAAAATGCAGTGCCAGTAATTGGTTAGGATCACCTTTTACAAACGTGCGTTTTCTCGGTAGGAGTTGTTAAAATTGTGGTTTTTGTGAGGAATAAATAAAATTATATTAAAATTATATTTATTTTCCTCTAGGTAGTTATATCCAAAGTAAGGGATTTGGGGGTGGTACCCACATGTTGTTAACCAACCATGATAGGATAAAGGTGGGGTGGGGCCCACGCGAGCCCAACCCCTCACATTCCTAACTCCTCCAAACCCCCCCATTTAATATAGACAACTTATCACCTCATTTAATTTGGAGAAGGTAAGTTTAATTAAATGAGTGAACTTAATTTTGAATGTTAAAATTTTAAAAAGTATTGGAAAAGGAAATAAAATAAGGCTAAAGCCTTATTTTGTTGTGGTGACTTCGTTGTGTTGAGGGAGGGAGCGTTCTTCACATTTTGGAAGAACTTCATCTTCCTGACGAGGAACTTTTCTACATCGACGAAGAAAGTTGTCACGCCTTTTTCTGAAGAACGATGACACGCCATCCTTCATTCTTCTTCCCGAGTCAAAGGAAGGGAGATGTCGTTCCACCTCGGACAATCTCCGTCAACGTGTATGGAGCCACACCCTGCGACGCCTCTTTCCACGACTCTCTACGAACATCAACTTGTTATCAAGGTAGGAGTTAATTTTTGTTTGTGGAATAATCTTTTCCTTTCTTCATCTTTGATTTGGGGCCGCTTGTTATCAACTTAACAGGACGAGGCCGAACCGCACGAACACGGCCGACGCTCCTCCCCCTTGGTGGTTGTGTTTTGTGCGGCTCGAAAGGAGGCGGCGCGGTGCAGCGACCCCGCGCGGAAACATGGAGGAATGCGGTGAAGAAGCAGAGTGTTGTCGCGCCGTCCCGTTGAGGCCGAATGAAGTCGCGGCGCCATCGTGCTGCGTCGGAGAACCTCGAAGAGGCCATGGCCAGAGTGGGGCCACGGCAGAGGGGCACGATGCCATCGCGCCGGGCCAGTCGGACAATGCCGCGGCGGTGCAAGGCGGGGCGGCTGGAACCACCGGCTGCCGGCACCTCGGAGGGGCGGGACCGCGGCGGTCCTGCGGCAGTAGCACCGGTCGGCCGGACCGGGGCGGCCGGCTTCCGAGAGGCCGGTGGTCGTAACCCCCGGCTGGTCAAAGGAGCGTCCCCCCCACGTGGGGTCCGCTGTTTCTCAATCAAGGGGGCAGCGCCCCCCCCCCCCTTTCTGCTTAGCTCGGCATTGGCCGAGCTAGCCGCGCGCGTGCGCCAGGCCAACCGGCCACCCAGGCTAGGCTAGGCCGCGCCGACCGGGTTGAGCCATGCCCACCAGGCCGTGCCGACCGGGTTGGGCCATGCCCACCGGGCCAGTCCGCGCCCTAATCGGCCAGACCCGGACCCAGTTCGGGTCGCCTCGGTTCGGGCCGACCCAGGGGGTCTCGGGTCGGGTCGGTCCGGGCCCAAAACCCCCTAAAACTGGACAGGTTCGTTATTTTGCCCATATCTTGGGCTACGGAACTCCGATCGACGCACCGTCAGATTCGTGGTGATCCATGGAACGAGATGGGAATTTTGTTATATTAAACTCAAGGTTTTGGAGAACTTTTTTTATGTTCGGGTTGGTTCGAACACAAAACCAACCGGGCCCTCGATGCAGAAATGCTTATAACTTGAGCTCCGAACGTCCGATTGATGTTCCATCGACTTTTTTGGATTCCTCTTAGTGATACGGACCTTTTGGATTACTGTGATCGAGGTTTGGATGTAGTTGGAGTGCGGTTGGGTTGGTTTTGACTTAAAAACCAACCGGGCCCCTGTAACGAAAAAGCCAATAACTCTCATCCCGGGCGTCCGATTGACGCACCGTCTGTCACGTTGAGTTCATCTTATCGAGACGGAAACATGGGATACATCAATTCCGGACTACATGTCAGTTGATGTATTGACCACCTTGGCTCGTGGAGCGGACCCTCCCGGAATCGATCATGCTGTGTGCATGAACCCTAGAGCTCGCTGCGACTGCGACAACAATGATGTCTGCACTGAAATCCTCTGTGGGTTCGGAAGTGAGGAAAACCGTACTGAAATACTCTGGGGGTTCGACAGCGATGAAGACTGCACTGAAATCCTCCGTGGGTTCGGTAGTGACGAAGACCATACTGAAATCCCTCGTGGGTTCGACGACGATAAATATTACACTGAAATACTTCGTTGGTTCGGCAGCGATGAATACCGTATTGAAATCCTCCGTGGGTTCGACGAAAATGACTACTATTTTTGTATCCTACGTGGGTCTGGTAGTGTTTGACTCTGTTCTTGCTATCCTACATGGGTCTGGTAGAGTAGCTGGTTTGTATCATATGTGGGTCAAACATCTTGGATGGTATAGTATCCTACGTGGGTCCCAGCTTATATGAATTAGTGGCTATATCTGATCATCTCTATCACCGAAGAAGTATACCTGTGTGAGCTGAGTCTTGACTTTCAATCAATATCTTTAATATGATTGACTTGCATTCCTATGTGGATTGGGTTGTGTTATCCTGTGTGGATTGGGTTTTACTATCCTATGTGGACGTGATCAAATTTGTGCTCGGATGTTGGAGCCAAACTGGAATTGATGTGTAGAGACCCGAAGCTTGACGTACATTGACATTACATTACATTTGAGGAATACTTAGTACAAAACAAAAACACACACACAATGACCGTAATAGTTTAGTGTCTTTGGAAACTCAGAATATAATCCTCTAATCCTGGTGAAAGATCTTCAACATCTCCCATAAAGATCTTCCTTTTTATTATACCTAAAACCTTTCTTTATATCCTGGGGAAAATAAAACATAAAAGGGTGAGCTCAAATGCTCAGTAAGGGTAAAAAAAAGAAATATCAATCACATCATATACAAAAGCACATAACTTTTGGAAATCTTAACCTGCAAAAGAGATCATAATATCATAACATGGGGTAAATCATGGCAGTGAAATGTAATCACAATAATCATAACTTAAAACATGAAACTTTGTTGCATTCACACATAATCATAGAAAATCATTTCTTGTTAGTCAAGACTCATTGCCAATACTATCTTATTGGACAAAGTCCCTTTCTGAATCGATTAACCCTCGTTTCAGTCCCGTTTCACTGAACCGGTATAACCTACCATTCCAGCCATGTCTATCTCATGAGATATAAAATCTTTACCCAATTCATTGGAGGGATATATAGGTTCCACCCATCTCATAATGATACCATTCTTATGTGTGCCACAAAATCATAAACCATACATCATTTCATAACCCATGTAATAAAAATGGGATTCTTAAACAACATGGCATCATAAAATAATTCATATAAGATAAAGGAATTAATAAAAATATTTCCATCATAACATAATCAAATCAATGTAATAATAGTGATAAAAACAGAACCCTATATTATCTTAGATGGAAAATAATTTTGATAAAATACTTGAAATAAATTCTTGAGGAAAATATCCTTTCTTCTTCAAAAACACTTTTCCTTTCTTAATATGTCATACAATTATAAACTAAAAGAAGTTGATTAAAAATAATCTTGAAAACTTTTAAAGGAAGATTCTTGGAAATGATGTTTTAAAAATCCATTCGTGCCGTATAAGTTAAAAAAACATTCTTCGTACTTTTGTCAGAAAAGTCAAAAAGTACCTCGTACGAAAAACGACAAAAGATTCCATTCATATTTTTTACAAAAAAACTTACTGAAGGGTAAAATTGGATATAAACTATTGTAGAAGGAAGGAAATAATATTACATATTGAGGGAACATGTATGTGGATGATAAAATACACCCCAGTAATTACCAAAGTAAAAACAATCTCGGATAAAAGTGAGATTGTGATATTTCCCTTACCTTATGTCCGATATGCTTTGTACGTATCCAAACTTCCTGTATAATGATTTAGATAATGTCATTAACTTATTACAGAGTCATATTCATTGTTATTATATCATATATGGTTCACTTATGACTTTATACTACCCGTTCTTTTGTAAATTCCATGTTAAAGAAGCGTTTTGGGTAAAATCGTTTCATTTATCGTAGGTGTTTAGACTTGTTGTTCTTGACATTATTATTACTTATATCATGATTTACTTACTTTCAGAACATAAAACATGATTTATATATCATATATATTCAGTATATATATATATAATAGATTGATAAATGAAATGAAACACACCGTTCATGGAGACGGTAGTCCGTACGTACACATGAACGTTGTTTTCCTTTCCTTATTATCTTGAATGGAAGTAAGTAGATGACATACATATATACATAAATCCAGTACCTTTATAATGTCATATATTTCATTATTATTGCTTATATATACCTTATAATCATTCTTAAATGGTTAACATGGAGAATGAATCTCATCGCGTCGTGGAGACGGTAGTTCGTACGTACGCACGAGCGATGATATCATTTCCATAATTATTGAATTGAATTGGAGTGGATGATACAATATATCAGAATCATTATGATGTTATAATAACTATGTATATTTATTCTTTACACCATAATACCCATCCATGTAAGGTGTTGGTGGAAAAACAGATTACACCACGGCGTGGAGACGGTATTCCGTACGTTCGCACGCGCGGTGATTTTGTTTTCCGTAGGATGGATAGATGGTGAAATAGGGTTGTTTCATACTTATAATAACATATCAGTATATTATTGATACTGATGTTATTACTTCATAATGAAACAACCTATGAAGAATAAGTGGAAGAAGAAATAAAGTTGAAAGAATCGGTAACGGAAATTACCTCTTCTTTGAAGTGCTTCTTTGAGACCTCCTTTTAGGGCACTAAAATTGGTCTTTTAGGAAGACCAGAACCTCTAGGATGTCTATAGGGAAGTGGAGAGGAGAATTTGTCAGGGTTTGGCTGAGCTTGAAGGCTCAAAGTGGTGTGAGGAAGAGAGGGAGGAGGTGCCCTTTTATAAGGGAGGAGAGGGGCACCTTAGGAATATCTCAAAATATTATTTTATATTAAAGTCAAAATCGGTTTATAATGGTTCCAACGGGTCTTATTTAGAAGCTAAAGTGGGGATGGGTCGAAATACTATCAACCAATAGGATTTAGACAAGTTTAGTTTATTATTTTAACCTTATCAATTAGATTTAACTATAAGTTAAATAATTTAACTTTTACCGTGTCTTTTTGTTTTCTTACACTATAAGGTTAATACACTTACTATAACATGCCAAACGAACCCCAAATTGTTTATTATTAATATATATTTCCTTATCTAAGTCATTTTTCCGATCCTTAGATTTTTAAGAATAAAATAACAATTAATAATATAATATTTGATTTAAAAACTATTTTGTGTCAATTTTGACACTATTGAGATATGATTTTTGTGAAAGTAATAACAGAATTATATGTTCGAAAAAAGTTGATTAAATAAACACTAATATATCATAGTAACCTAGAAAATTAGTGGAATTCATAAAAAGTCTTAAACTACATTTATTTTGGTATTTATAATATCAATTATGTCAATATTTCATTAATAAGATAATTACTGCATCATCTTTGTGTCATAAATAAATTAAATTATTTGATGTCTAAAAATTAAAAATAAAATACCATTATGTAGGAAATCGTTGTAGCTTTCTAATGAATATTTACAATCGAATTTATCTTATGTATAACCCTATATTAAAAATGTTTTAGTAAATAAACTTTGATTTTAACTCTTTTAACTCTTCTTTGAATTAAATAATAATAAATGTCCTAATCTAATCCAAGTGGGCCTAAATGATAATATTTTACACTTAAGGTTGTTTTTGGTCGAGATACACTTGTCCAATAGGATTAGGACATGTGTTAGGGTAATATTAATATCATCTTTACACTTAATTACCCTATTTACTTTTAACTGTGGTAAATAAAAGTAAAAAGTTACTATTCACCAAAAATTATTTTCATCTCATTGAACCACATTTTAGTCCTTGATATTAACCATGTCTCTCGGATTTTCTAAATTCCACTCACAGAAGCGGTAAAATTATGTTTTATGAACAATTCAGTTTTTTTAACTACCACTTAGTTGTTTCACTATTCATCAAAAATTGAATGTTTTCAGAAAAATACCACAAATTAGGCCTAAGCTATATTTGATATTATGAACTCAAAAATGTTGTCTATTTTACCAAATTCAAAACATATCAGTTGCATTAACTAATTTAAAAAATTAATTCTCGTCGTCAAAACAAATAGCGTGTTTTTAAGAGATAATTACTATCAAAAGATTGACACTAGTTTATAACTGGTTTAAATGTGAAATTACATCCAATGACCAACATTGTATTAAATTGTAAAAATATATTATAAATATACTTTAAAACCACTCAAATTAATAATTTATCACTATTAATTATTTCTATTAAAAAAGTTGTTTTTAATTAAAATTTAGTAATTTTCACTATTCATCAGAATATGAAAGTTATCCGAAAAGTACCAAAATTTCACCTTAAGCTAATTTCGATATTCTGAATCCAAAAATGAAGTCCATTTTGAAAAATAGAATTTAAAAAATTTCAAAAAGTGGTTATTACTATTCATAATGGCTAGTTTTAATAATATTTTAATTGCATATCGTTGTTTAGTAAAATTCGGTATTGCGTACTACACACGCTATCAAGGAAGGTCGTGATTGCGTGTAATGAATGGCAAGTCAAGGATGCGTGTTGTGCAAGCTCCTTTTGGTGTAGCGTACAACACAAGACATTAATGAAATTAAAAAGAATATTTTTCATAAAATCTCGGGGTGTTACATTCTACCCTCCATAAAATGAATTTCGCCCTCGAAATTCGTCGGGGTTATAAATGGTTTACTATTCAAAAGTTTCTTTAATAGAAACCCACATCGTAAAAATGAATACCAAAACCAATCTTTAAAAACGGAAGTATGAAACATAACGGTTACCCAAATAAACTAATCACTGGGTTTCCACATAGGTGAAAATATAGATATGGAAGAAAAATCTAACCATCATGTTCTGATGGAGAGTGGTAGAGAACATGGCTATGGAAAAGCCAGTAATCACAAATCCATAGATTTGTGATGATATAAGGTACCATCTGATTCATCAGGTATAAGATCACTAGGACAACATTTTTGGTTTTCAAGATCATTTCCCTAAAGTTGAAAATTTTCTTAGAATAAATACTTACTTTATTTTGGTACAATCTCACTGTTGTTCATGCCTTGAACAATTTCCACTTCATCTATTAAATAAATGAAGTTGAATTTGTTATTCGTTAAGTGTTAGCAGATCATGTGATAGAATGACGGGTCATTCCATCTGTCTCAAACAAAAGGTTAGCAAAAATTATATACATAAGTCGATCTATAGTGAGATTAATCATATATGGTTCCTAAAATGGACTTATACTTCATATATCATACTACTTAATATAATAAAACTAGTTTCTACTAAACAGGGACTTCCTGTAGGCCAGTGGTAGGTGATAAAGGCTAGTTGCACTTTGGTTGTGGGTTCGATTCCCACAGCCTTGTCCGACGCGATGGGCTGTCGCCCGTCCTGTAGGTTGTCCTTTTTCTAAAGCGATATTACTATAACATCCCATCAATAATATCGAAAAACAAACAATACTAACTTATGTCCAACATAATCCATTCCAATCTTTAGGCTTATCCATAATACTGCAGTCCACTCTCACAGATTTAATACCATCGTTTATCCCCATATATCATAAGATATATCTTGTTGGTCACATTCCAAACATTCAAAGGCCTTAATCATGTACTCTCTTGAATACCCATTGAACCTTATTGAAAACATGAGTGTTGTTAAAAGTTAACTCTTTCCACATACCAAAATCCAAAAATTCTATATACTCAGTCTATTATATAACCTTCTCCTTATATCAGTCATGAGCTCATGAATACTTTTAATTTTTTTCCTTATCCCTTTATTATGCACATATCATCTACATTCCAAAAATATGTCCATCACTTTGAATAACACATTAGACCAATACATAAATATTATAATACTCCATGATACAACATTATTTTGGAATCCCATTACATAAACAGTTAATCATTCCACCACATCGTTGTCATATTCAACATTGCCAATAGTGATCGCATGTGACTTCCCTTTGTCCTTTTCCTTAAGCGGTTGCTCATGTCGATCATCACTAACCCTTGGATTAGGTCATTTATTAGCATAGTGCCCCATTTCCTTGCACTTGAAGCATTGAAGTGTTGGTGGTGTGTTCTCTGCAGTGTTTGCTTTATTCACATCATTAGAAACCCTTTTTCCATTACTTTGACACTCAGCTGCTCGATGACCTTCTTTTCCACACTTAAAACATTTTCTAGTCCCTTTAAGACAATCTCCACCATGCTTCTTTCCACACTTTGTGCATAAAGAAACATTCATCTTCTTTTCCCCATTATTTTGAGATTTCTCCTTGAACTCCATCTTTCGTTTCTTGTCAAAACTATGAGATGGATAAGTAACACCAACATCCATTTCTACCTTGATAGCACAACGCACAATTTCTTCATAGCTACTGAAGTCTCTTATAGCTAATGCCCTTCGAAGACTTGGTTTTAAGCCACTGAAAAATCGGTCAACTTTACTTTCAGGTTGGATGATAATGCCAGATGCATACCTTGCAAGTCTTGTAAAATTCGCTTCGTATATACCAACAGATTCATCATCCTTCTGCTTTAGCTCAAGAAACTTCTTTTCCATCTTCGTTCGAAGAATACGAGGGAAGTACTTACTGAAAAACAAGTTCTTGAACTCGTCCCATTCCATGGACTCAATTTCATCTCTTGGCCTCGTATTCTTGATAAGATTCCACCATTGATCAGCTTCACCTTCCAAACGATATACTGCTAAGATGACTTTATCATGTTCAGAACATTGAAGAACTGAAAATATCTTTTCAGTGGTACTGATCCATTGTTCAGCAACAAGTGGATCAGAAGTCCCACTGAAAGAAGGTGGACATTGCCTCTTGAAGGACTCAATAGAATATTGTTCACTTCTCTGCTCATTTGGAAGCCCAGAATGATTTATAGCTTGTGTAAGTATAGCAATAAGATTTTGCACTCCATCGCCCATTACATTTTTTTGTTCAGGAGGGAAATCATTGCATTGTCCATTGCATTGATCAATACGGTTCTTTCGGGTTCCAGCCATCATCTAAAACCCAAAAAGAATAGTCTGAGAGGCAAAAATCATGCTAGGGAAAACAACATAATAAAGGGGGAGTACCTTCAATGTCTAACATCTTAGGTTAAATTCTATGATCGTTACCATAGTTCTGGGACTGTATCCTATACGTATACTTATCCTTAGGGACATCCCAAGACATACCTTATAAATATCTCTAAGGATCTCACTAACGTTTTCGCTTCCTAGTTTCCAAAGGTTGACTAATCCTTTTCCTCTGATACCAACTGTAGGACCCGAAGCTTGACGTACATTGACATTACATTACATTTGCAGAATACTTAGTACAAAACAAAAACACACACACAAGGACCATAATAGTTTAGTGTCTTTGGAAACTCGGAATACAATCCTCTAATCCTGGTGAAAGATCTTCAACATCTCCCATAAAGATCTTCCTTTTTATTATACCTAAAACCTTTCTTTATATCCTGGGGAAAATAAAACATAAAAGGGTGAGCTCAAATGCTCAGTAAGGGTAAACAAAAGAAATATCAATCACATCATATACAAAAGCACATAACTTTTCGAAATCTTAACTTGCAAAAGAGATCATAATTTCATAACATGGGGTAAATCATGGAAGGGAAATGTAATCACAATAATCATAACTTAAAACATGAAACTTTGTGGAATTCACACATAATCATAAGGAATCATTTCTTGTTATTCAAGACTCATTGCCAAGACTATCTTATTGGACAAAGTCCCTTTCTGAATCGAGTAACCCTCGTTTTAGTCCTGTTTCACTGAACCGGTATAACCTACCATTCCAGCCATGTCTATCTCATGAGATATAAAATCTTTACCTAATTCATTGGAGGGAGATATAGGTTCCACCCATCTCATAATGATACCATTCTTATGTGTGCCACAAAATCATAAACCATACATCATTTCATAACCCATGTAATAAAAATGGGATTCTTAAACAACATGACATCATAAAACAATTCATATAAGATAAAGGAATTCATAAAAATAATTCCATCATAACATAATCAAATCAATGTAATAATAGTGATAAAAACAGAACCCTATATTATCTTAGATGGAAAATAATTTTGATAAAATACTTGAAATGAATTCTTGAGGAAAATATCCTTTCTTCTTCAAAAACACTTTTCCTTTCTTAATATGTCATACAATTATAAACTACTAGAAGTTTATTAAAAATAATCTTGAAAACTTTTAAAGGAAGATTCTTGGAAATGATGTTTTAAAAATCCATTCATGCCATATAAGTTAAAAAACATTCTTCGTACTTTTGTCGGAAAAGTCAAAAAGTACCTCGTACGAAAAACAACAAAAGATTCCATTCATATTTTTTACAAAAAAACTTACTGAAGGGTAAAATTGGATATAAACTATTGTAGAAGGAAGGAAGTAATATTACATATTGAGGGAACATGGATGTGGATGATAAAATACACCCCAGTAATTACCAAAGTAAAAACAATCTCGGATAAAAGTGAGATTGTGATATTTCCCTTACCTTATGTCTGATATGCTTTGTACGTATCCAAACATCCTGTATAATGATTTAAATAATGTCATTAACTTATTACAGAATCATATTCATTGTTATTATATCATATATGGTTCACTTATGACTTTATACTACCCGTTCTTTTTTAAATTCCATGTTAAAGAAGCGTTTTGGGTAAAATCGTTTCATTTATCGTAGGTGTTTAGACTTGTTGTCCTTGACATTATTATTACTTATATCATGATTTACTTACTTTGAGAATATAAAACATGATTTATATATCATATATATTCAGTATATATATATATAATAGATAGATAAATGAAATGAAACACACCGTTCATGGAGACGGTAGTCCGTACGTACGCATGAACGCTGTTTTCCTTTCCTTATTATCTTGAATGGAATTAAGTAGATGAAATACATATATACATAAATCCAGTAGCTTTATAATGTCATATATTTCATTATTATTTCTTATATATACCTTATAATCATTCTTAAATGGTTAACATGGAGAATGAATCTCATCGCGTCGTGGAGACGGTAGTCCGTACGTACGCACGAGCGATGATATCATTTCCATAATTATTGAATTGAATTGGAGTGGATGATACAATATATCAGAATCATTATGATGTTATAATAACTATGTATAGTTATTCTTTACACCATAATACCCATCCATGTAAGGTGTTGGTGGAAAAACAGATTACACCACGGCGTGGAGACGATATTCCGTACGTACGCACGCACGGTGATTTTGTTTTCTGTAGGATGGATAGATGGTGAAATAGGGTTGTTTCATACTTATAATAACATATCAGTATATTAGTGATACTGATGTTATTACTTCATAATGAAACAACCTAAGAAGAATAAGTGGAAGAAGAAATAAAGTTGAAAGAATCGGTAACGGAAATTACCTCTTCTTTGAAGTGCTACTTTGAGACCTCCTTTTAGGGCACTAAAATTGGTCTTTGAGGAAGACCAGAACCCCTAGGATGTTTCTAGGGAAGTGGAGAAGAGAATTTGTCAGGGTTTGGCCGAGCATGAAGGCTCAAAGTTGTGTGAGGAAGAGAGGGAGGAGGTGCCCTTTTATAAGGGAGGAGAGGGGCACCTTAGGAATATCTCAAAATATTATTTTATATTAAAGTCAAAATCGGATTATAATGGTTCCAAAGGGTCTTATTTCGAATCTAAAGTGGGGATGGGTCGAAATCCTATCCACCAATAGTATTTAGACAAGTTTAGGTTATTATTTTAACCTTATCAATTAGATTTAACTCTAAGTTAAATAATTTAACTTTTACCGTGTCTTTTTGTTTTCTTACACTATATGGTTAATACACTTACTATAACATGCCAAACGAACCCCAAATTGTTTATTATTAATATATATATCCTTATCTAAGTCATTTTTCCGAACCTTAGATTTTTAGGAATAAAATAACAATTAATAATATAATATTTGATTTAAAAACTATATTGTGTCAATTTTGACACTATTTGAGATATGATTTTTGTGAAAGTCATAACAGAATTATATGTTCGAAAAAAGTTGATTAAATCAACACTAATATATCATAGTAACCTATAAAATTAGTGGAATTCATAAAAAGTCTTAAACTACATTTATTTTGGTATTTATAATATCAATTATGTCAATATTTCATTAATAAGATAATTACTGCATCATCATTGTGTCATAAATAAATTAAATTATTTGATGTCTAAAAATTACAAATAAAATACCATTATGTAGGAAAGATTTCTATCTTTCTAATGAATATTTACAATCGAATTTATCTTATGTATAACCCTATATTAAATTTTTTTAGTAAATAAACATTGATTTTAACTCTTTTAACTCTTCTTTGAATTAAATAATAATAAATGTTCTAATCTAATCCAAGTGGGCCTAAATGATAATATTTTACACTTAAGGTTGTTTTTGGTCGACATACACTTGTCCAATAGGATTAGGACATGTGTTAGGGTAATATTAATATCATTTTTACCCTTAATTACCCTATATACTTTTAACCGTGGTAAATAAAAGTAAAAAGTTACTATTCACCAAAAATTATTTTCATCTCATTGAACCACATTTTAGTCCTTGATATTAACCGTGTCTCTCGGATTTTCAAAATTCCACTCACAGAAGCGGTAAAATTATGTTTTATGAACAATTCAGTTTTTTTAACTACCACTTAGTGGTTTCACTATTCATCGAAAATTGAAAGTTTTCAGAAAAATACCAAAAATTAGGCCTAAGCTATATTTGATATTATGAACTCAAAAATGATGTCTATTTTACCAAATTCAAAACATATCAGTTGCATTAACTAATTTAAAAAATTAATTTTCGTCGTCAAAACAAATAGCGTGTTTTTAAGAGATAATAACTATCAAAAGATTGACACTAGTTTATAACTAGTGTAAATGTCAAATTACATCCAATGACCAACATTGTATTAAATTGTAAAAATATATTCTAAATATACTTTAAAAACACTCAAATTAATAATTTATGACTATTAATTATTTCTATTAAAAAAGTTTTTTTTAATTAAAATTTAGTAATTTTCACTATTCATCAGAATATGAAAGTTATCCGAAAAGTACCAAAATTTCACCCTAAGCTAATTTCGATATTCCGAATCCAAAAATGAAGTCCATTTTGAAAAATAGAATTTACAAAATTTCAAAAAGTGGTTATTACTATTCATAATGGCTAGTTTTAATAATATTTTAATAGCATATCGTTGTTTAGTAAAACTCGGTATTGCGTACTACACACGCTATCAAGGAAGGTCGTGATTGCGTGTAATGAAAGGAAAGTCAAGGATGCGTGTTGTGCAAGCTCCTTTTGGTGTAGCATACAACACAAGACATTAATGAAATTAAAAAGAATATTTTTCATAAAATCTCGGGGTGTTAAATGATGACTTAGGTATATGTTTGGGCATATACCTAAGTAGTTTTGGATGTTACTTCATGATTGTATATTTCCTTTGTGGATTATCCTTTGTGGATTCTGGGAGACCTTTGGGGGTCTTGGGGTCCCTACTGAGTAGCATATACTCACCCCTACACGGTCTATGCCCGCTCTACATTGTGTTGGATGCAGACGACAGACATCGCTGATCGTGGTTCAGGCTTGTGGAGGAAGTCGGTACCTGGAGGTGGACCACTAGGCGGAACGTACACGGAGCGGACGGATGAACCTAAGGGGCTGAGGAGGCTATCTGTACCCACCCTTCTAGTGGGACTTCAAGTGGATGGCTCTACATTGTTTCTTTACTTTCAGTTGTTGTACTTTCATTCCAGTTGTACTTTACTTTCAGTTTGGGTTTGTATTCTGGCTCACTTACTTTTCCGCACTAATTTTGTACCCAGTTTTACTTAGTGTTTACTTCTGCTTGCTTACTCTATGGTGTTTATTTACTTTATAAAGGCAATTCCTTCCCCTTTTTTGTCGGGATTTACGCCTTGGTGCTAGTCTCCAACCCTTGGCTTATGGAAGGCGAGCTTGGGGTAGTCACGACATGGGTCCCGAGGAGGGGTCGTGACAAATTGGTATCAGAGGAGTTTGGTTCTACCGAAGAGCTGAGAACTCAGATCTTTCTTCTATGTGAAGAAATAGTGTTAAGGTTATTGAGTGTGGTTTTCAGTCCAGGAAGTCCAGTGTTGGTGCAGCGGCTGACGTATCCGTACACCAGGACCCTTACATCTGATTTCCGACTCAATGCACGAAAACATTGATTGCATTTGTGTCTCAAAAGTTTTCTTTGTGATTAATTCATGTGAACTCACCTGGTATACTGTTTGACTGTGGCGCACCTGTTTCTTTTCAAGTTGGCCCCACGATGTCATCCAGCTGGGGTTCCGAGTTTTGTTTAAGCCGATAGCCCACCGAGTGACGAGGCCTCGGTGCAGGGCCCTTTTTTAGCAGATGCACCGGCGGTACCACTACCCGCCGAGCCACCAATGCCACCAGCCCCAGCCACTGAGAGTGCACATCTCCTTAGTGCACTGCACGAGTTTCAGCGTCAGAGACCGCCCAGGTTCTGCAGGGCGACAGACCCTCAGGAAGCCGAGGATTGGCTGGAGGCTGTGGTTCGAGTTTTTAAGTTAGTGGGGACACCGGCTGGCCTCATGGTGATCCTTGCAGCTGGCCTCATGGTGATCCTTGCAGCGAGCCTCTTGCACGCAGCAGCAGACAGATGGTGGAGCTTGATGGTCCAGTTGCACGACGAGGCATCACTCCTCTGGACAGACTTTGAGACCCTCTTCCGATCGGATTTCGTCCCAGCCACCCTCCGTGTGGTGCGCATCCAAGAGCTTCTATAGCTGCGGCAGGGCTGCATGACGGTCGCCCAGTACTCGGTGAGATTTACCGATCTCTCGTGCTATTCGACGGACATGGTACGAGACCCATTCTTCCAGGCCCAGACCTTCGAGCAGGGACTGAGGCATGAGATCAGGGCATCGATGATCTCCCCCAGCATTCTGACACAGGCAAGAGTACTGGAGCGAGCTCTTCTCATAGAGAGGTTTCTTGCTGAGCCTACACCAGCAGCGAGACCTACCGCAGGGCGGCACGTAGCAGAGTCGTCTGCAGTTGGCAGTCGACAGATGTCACAGGGGTCCAGGCAGACCGGACCATCTAGCAAACGACCTCAGGACACTAGATTAGAGGTGCGGGGCACACGGCGCAGATCCATCCTTCCGAGGAGCAGGCAGTGCTACGCATGCGGCGGGCAGAGCCACATGGCTCGTGACTGCCCGACCTGCCGTGCAGAGTAGCAGAAGACAGTTGAATGGCCACCCAGGCAAAGGAAGAGGGTCGAACGTGGTGATCTGCTGAGAGCAGGCGGACGAGGCAGGGGAGCTGGACGAGCAGCAGGTGGTGGGCGACGCTTTGAGGCTTTACCACCACCACCACCAGGAGGTCAACCCCAACCACAGGGAGCTGGAGGGAAGAGGTAGGCTCCGCTTCAAGCTACGGAGGCCTACGACCATGGCACGCCAGAGATGATTTGAGGTACAATCTGTGTCTACTCCACCCTTTCTGATGTTCTTATAGACACAGTCGCGAGTCATTCTTTTATTTTCGATGCCCTTGTTCGGGGCTCAGAGATTTTGACAGAGCCGTTGGCTTGATCCTTACGGCTAGAGACTCCTACGGGAGCAGACTCAATGATTATCCACTGGTACTAGAAGAGTGAGCTTACTTTAGGAGGCAAGATCTTCGGTTGGGATCTTCCTGTAATGGCTTTGAGGCCATACGACGTCATCTTGGGCATCGATTGGTTATACCTAGTCCATGATCAGATCGACTGTATTAGGTGCAAGGTGCGGTGTGTTCGCACCGATGGGAGCAGGTTCACCTTCACCGGCGAGAAGGGAGCCTTTGTAGTGCAGGATGGACTCACGTAGAGGATAGGACAGCCCATCACTCATCAGTTGTCTAGCCTCATCCTAGGAGTAGTTGACCTGCAGAGTGCTAGTTTTCCTGTAGTGGTGGATCAGTATGCGGACATTTTCCCGCACGACGTTCCAGGACTACCTCCTCGCAGAGAGGTAGACTTTGATTTTGATGTGTACCCCGAGACAGCCCCGATATCCACTCCATCATATCAGATGGCCCCCGCTGAGCTTTGAGAGCTACAGGTACAGTTGGAGGACTTACAGGGCAAAGGATTCATCCGACCCATTGTTTCACCCTGGGCTTCCCCGATATTTTTCACCAAGAAGGCGGATGGGAGCTTGCGACTGTGTGTTGACTATCGTCGCCTGAACCAAGTGACCGTGAGGAACAAGTATCTGCTACTGAGGATTGACGACCTCTTCGATCAGCTCAAGGGAGCACGGTGGTTCTCGAAGATAGACCTCCGGTCAGGCTATCATCAGCTCAGAGTTTGAGACAAGGACGTGCAGAAGATGGCATTCAGATGTCGGTATGGCCACAATGAGTTCTTGGTTATGAATTTCGGCGTAACCATCGCTTCAGCAGTGTTCATTGGTCTCATGAACAAGATCTTTCAGCCATACCTCAATCGATTTTTTGTGGTCTTCATCGACGACATATTGATATTCTCGACCACTGAGGAGGAGCACGCCTACCACTTGCGGGTTCTACTAGACACACTCCGAGAGCACCAGCTTTATAGAAAGCTCTCTAAGTGTCAGTTCTGGTTACGTGATGTCCACTTATTGGGACACGTCATCTCTGCGGCAGGAGTTGTGGTGGATCCTGCGAAGATCGAGGTAGTCCTAGCTTGGGAGCCACCCAAGAGTGTGACAGAGGTGTAGAGTTTCTTGGGGCTAGCTGGGTACTACCGAAGATTTATGCCAGACTTTTCCAGAGTTGCGGTACCACTCTTAGATTTGATGAAGAAGGGGAAACACTTCATGTGGTCAGACAGATGTCAGCAGAGCTTCCAGGAGCTGAGACAGAGATTGACCAGTGTGCCTATCTTGAGGCTATCAAAGGAGGGAGTAGGGGACGTAGTCTACTGCGATGCATCAGGGACCGGACTCGGATGTGTCCTGATGCAGGAGCGGGCCGTGATCGCCTATGGATCACATCATTTTATGCAGCTTGAGAAGAACTACGCTACCCATGACCTGGAGTCAGTAGTAGTGGTCTTCGCTCTGAAGATGTGGCGACACTATCTGATGGGAGAGCGCTTTACCGTATACTCTGACACCAGATTCTCAGGTACATCTTCTCGCAGAAAGACCTGAATCTGAGACAACAACGATGGCTCGAGTTCCTCTAGGACTATGACTTTGAGATATTCTATACTCTTGGAAAGGGGAATGTAGTAGCCGATTCTCTCATTAGGAGGACATGCATTCAGCTACTCGGGGAGGCGACAGAGCAGGTAGCTGCTTTGAAGATATCCTTCATGGGTAAGGATGGAGTAGCCTTTGTTCAGTCACTCAAAGTCACTCCTCCACTACTGCAGTGGGTCAGAGAGGCAAAGTGTGGGGACGCTGACTATGAGACGCGGCATGTGAAGATATCCTCAGGGCAGGAACCTGATGGATTCTCTATAGGTGGAGAGCACGTCGTCCTCTTCATAGGACGTACCATGGCACCAGCTACTTTACAGGAGGAGGTGCTGAGAGTGTTTCACAATTCCCCTTTAGCGGTACATCCAGGAGTGGTGAAGATGTACCAGGATCTCAGAAGACAGCAATTGTGGCCGGGTATGAAGAAGGTTGTGGCAGAGTTCGTTTCACGATGCGTCACCTGCCAGTAGATGAAGGTGGAGAACCAGGTACCAGCAGGCTTGGTACAGCCCTTGGAGGTCCCAGAGTAGAAGTGGGACGGGATATCTATGTATTTCGTGACTGGACTTCCACGTACTTCCAGAGGTCACGACTCCATATGGGTGATTGTCGACCGAATCACCAAGTTGACCCACTTCTTACCCATCAGATAGCAGGGCTCAGTAGAGAGCTTGTGACATCTCTACGTTTAGGAGATTGTACGGCTTCATGGTCTGCCATCATCTATCATTTCTGATCGTGATGTTCTCTTTACTTTACTGGCTTTGGAAGGGGTTGTAGGAGGCATTCGGGACACAGCTATGTCTGAGCACTGCCTTTCACCCTCAGATGGATGGTCAGATAGAGAGGAATATTCAGACTCTCGAGGACATGCTCTGTGCATGTGTACTTGACTTTGGTCGCAACTGGGAGGACCACCTACCCTTGGTGGAGTTCGCGTAGAAAAACAGCTACCACTCCACCATCAGGATGGCACCGTACGAGGCATTATACGGCCGGCCATGCAGATCACCTCTGTGCTGGACAGACCCAGGGGAGTCCGCACTTGTGGGACCAGATATGGTCCAGGACATGATAGAGAAGGTCTATGTCATCCAGGAATAGATGAGGACAGCTCAGAGCCGGCAGAAGTCTTATGCCGATAGGAGGAAGAGGCCACTAGAGTTCGAGGATGGTGACCACGTCTTCTTGTGGGTCTCACCTCAACGTGGATTACAGATATTTGGTCGGGGCAGCAAGTTATCTCCATGCTTCATCGGACCATTCGAGATCCTCTACAGGATAGGCGAGGTGGCTTATCGCCTGGCTCTACCACCTCAGTTGCACCGGGTGCACGATGTCTTCCACGTATCTCAACTGAGGATATACGTGCATGACCCGACACATATCATCGACCAAGGGGAGTTGGACATTGACGATGGGGAGACTTTACAGAGGTCCCGATGGAGATCGATGATCGACAGGAGCGGGTCCTACGTGGAAGTTTTATACCTCTAGTGTGCATCAGATGGCAGCACGAGAACCTCTAGGAGATCACTTGGGAGCGGGAGGTTCAAATCTGTGCTCAGTATCGACACTTGTTCCCCTAGTTTATGATGTATCTTTACGGGGACGTAGAGCCCTGATGTTGGAGTAATGTAAAGACCCGTAAAATTCAAGGGAAATTTTTTTCTTATTTTTCTTTGGGATTTTACATGAACATATTTTTTGACGGCACCTGATTCTGAGACCCAGTGTGCCCGGAATCAATTTCTGAAGTTTAGCTCAGGTACGTTTAGTAAATGAATGAGCGGTTTTTCTTATCTTTGAACCGTTTCTCGGAATCGAAATTCGAGGGCACCGATGAAACTGTAGTGCCAGTAATTACTTAGGAGGACCTTTTCCGAAGGTGCGTTTGCTCAGGAGTAGTTGTTTAAATTGTGGTTTTAGTGAGGAATAAATAAAATTATATTATAATTTTATTTATTTTCCTCTAGGTAGATATATCCTAAGTAAGGGAGTTGGGGGTGGGACCAATATGTTGTTAACCTACCATGATAGGATAAAGGTGGGGTGGGGGCCACACGATTCCAACCCCTCACATTCCTAACTCCTCAACCCCCCCCCCCCCACATTTAATATTTCCAACTTATCACCTCATTTAATTTTGACAAGTTATGTTTAATTAAATGAGTGAACTTAATTTTGAATGTTCAAATTTTAAAAAGTATTGGAAAAGGAAGTAAAATAAGGCTAAAGACTTATTTTATTGTGGTGACTTCGTTGTGTTGAGGGAGGGAGCGTTCTTCACATTTTGGAAGAACTTCATATTCCTGGCGAAGAACTTTTCTAACTCGATGAAGAACACCATCACCCCTTTTTCCAAAGAACGATGATGCGCCATCCTTCGTTCTTATTCCCGCATCAAAGGAAGGGAGACGCTGTTCCACCTCGGACAATCTCTATCAACGTGTACGGATCCACACCTCGTGGCGCCGCTTTCCACGACGCTCTTCGAACATCAACTCATTATCAAGGTAGGGGTTAATTTTTTTTCATGGAATAATATTTTCCATTATTCTTCTTTGATTTGGGGCCGCTTGTTATCAACTTAACGGGAGGAGGTCGGACCACACGAACACGGCCGACCCTCCTCCACCTTGGTTGTAGTGTTTGTTGCGGCTCGAAAGAAGGCGGCGCGGTGCAGCGACACCGCGTGGAAACATGGGGGAATGCAGCAAAGAAGCATGTCGCCATCGCACCGCGCCGTTGAGACCGAACGAAGCTGCGGCGACGTCGCGCTGCGCCGGTCGGACAAGGCCACGACTCGAAGTCGCGGCGGTGCATTGCGGGGCGGCCGGAACCGCCGACCGCCGGCACCTCGGAGGGGTGGGATCGTGACAATCCCACAGCAGCAGCACCGGCCGGCCAGACCAGGCCGACTGGCATCTAAGAGGTCGGTGGTCGTAACCCAAGCTGGCCAAAGGAGCGGACCCCCCACGTGGGGGACGTGGTTTCTCAATCAGTGGGGCAGCACCCCCCCCCCCCTTTCTGCTCGGCTCGGCGCTGGCCGAGCTGGCCACACGGGCTGCGCTCTAGCGCTAGGCCAACCGGCCACCAAGGTCGGGCCGGGCCGTGCCCAAATGGGTCAGACCCGGACCCGGTTCGGGTCAACCCAGTTCGGGCCGACCCAGGGGGTCTCACGCCGGGTCGGTCCAGGCCCAAAACCCCCAAAAACAGGACAGGTTCATTCTTTTTCCCATATCTTGGGCTACGGACCTCCAATCGACGCACCGTCAGTTTCATGGAGATCCGTGGAATGAGAAGGAAATTTTATTATATTACACTCAATGTTTTAGAGAAATTTTCATATGGCCGGGTTGGTTCAAACATGAAACCAATCGGGCCCTCGGAGCGGAAACACTTATAACATGAGCTCCAGACGTCCGATTGAAGTGCCATCGACATTGTTGGATTCCTCTTAGTGAGACGAGCCTTTTGGAATACTCCGATCGAGGTTTGGATGCAGTTGGAGTGCGGTCGGGTTGGTTTTTACTTAAAAACCAACCGAGCCCCTGGAACGAAAAAGCCAATAACTCTCAGACCGGGAGACCGATTGACGCGTCGTCTGTCACGTTGAGTTACTCTTATCGAGACGGAACCTTAGGATACATCAACTTCGGACTATGAGTCAGTTGATGTATCAAACCCCGTGGCTCGTGGAGCATACCATATAGATATCGAGCATGCTGTGTGCGGGAACCCTAGAGCTTGCTGCGACTGCGACGACAATGATGACTACACTGAAATCCTCTATGGGATCGGCAGTGACGAAGACCGTACTGAAATCCTCCGTGGGTTCGACGGTGATGAAGACTGCACTGAAATCCTTTATGGGTTCGGCAGTGACGCAGACCATTCTGAAATCCTCAGTGGGTTCGACGGTGATGAAGACTGCACTGAAATCCTCTGTGGGTTCGGTAGCGATGAAGACCGTACTGAAATCCTCCGTGGGTTCGACGACAATGACTACTGTTCTTGTATCCTACGTGGGTCTGGAAGTGTTTGACTCTATTCTTGCTATCCTACATGGGTCTAGCAGAGTAGCTGGTCTGTATCCAATGTGGGTCTGACAGCTTGGCTGGTTTAGTATCCTACGTGGGTCCCAACATAGATGAATCAGTGGATATATCTGATCATCTCTAACACCGAAGAAGTATACATATGTGAGCCGAGTCTTGAATTTCAATCAATATCTTCGATATGATTGACTTTCTTTCCTATGTGGATTGGGTTGTGTTATCCTATGTGGATTGGTTTATACTATCCTATGTGGACGTGAACGAATTTGGGCACGGATGTTGGAGCCGAACTGGAATTGATGACTTAGGTATATGTATGGGCATATACCTAAGTAGTGTTGGATGTTACTTCGTGATTGTATCTTTCTTTTGTGGATTATCCTTTTTGGATTCTGGGAGATCATCAGGGGTCTCGGGGTCCCTACGGAGTAGCATATACTCACCCCTGCACGGGCAGTGCCCGCACTACATTGTGTTGGATGCAGACGACGGATATCACTGATCGTGGTTGAGGCTTGTGGAGAAAGTCAGTACCTGGAGGTGGGCCACTGGGCGGAATGTATGAGGAGCGGATGGCTGGACCCAAGGGGATGAGGAGGATATCCGTACCAACACTTCTGGTGGGACTTCCAGTGGATGGCTCGACGTTGCTGCTTTATTTTCAGTTGTTGTACTTTCATTCCAGTTTTACTTTACTTTCAGTTTGGGTTTGTATTCTGGCCCACTTACTTTTCCGCACTACTTTTGTACCCAGTTTTACTTAGTGTTTACTTCTTCTTGCTTACTCTGTGGTGTTTATTTACTTTATAAAGGCAATGTATTCCCATTTTTTGTCAGGATTTACACCTTGGTGCTAGTCGCCAGCCCCTGGCCTATGGGAGGCGAGCTTGGGGTAGTCATGACATGGGTCCCGAGGATGAGTCGTGACAGTTATGGACCCACACGATCGTATTCAACTCCAACACAAGTTGAATCAGGTTATGATATACCATATCACATTAAATTCTTCTAGATTCATCTAGATGAATATATTATGATATTTTAAAACCAAGGGAGCACTTCTGGATCTGGTATGAGATGATGTTAGTATTGAGGTACAAGTAATCATGGGAACCCTAGAGTTAATTTAGTTATATAAAAATAAATCAAATTGTGATAAACTGATTAATACTAAATTGTACTTATTTCCTTATAGAACTACATGAACTATCTTTTCCCTATAATTTTATTAGACAATGTTTGGGGTAGCCTACTAAGTTGTACTCACAACCTATTCAGGCTTCTTGATATGTACTCGAATAGATTATATTGTTCCAGGACTGGATAGAAGAAAAGTCCTAGTGATAAGAAGATTATTGGGGATGTATCTTTGAGGAGAAAATTAGACAAGGTTTGGGAGCCATTTGGGGAGTCATAGTGTCTTTAATTTTAGTTTCAATATAGATATTTGACAAAAATATATTCACATTTCTTGTCTTCCTTTTATGTTGAGTATTGTATTTCCTATTTGGTTATATTGTAACATGAGTATTTTATAGTTATATGTGATTCCACATTTGTTTAATTATTTCCCATGGAGTTTTACATTAATAAATAAGCGTACAGTCTCCCATGAATGACTTAATAGACCCTCAATTCTAGTCGGTAGGCACTAGGAAACGAGGAGGTGCGCTTGAGGTCATGTGGTGAACCAGCTTAGGGGACCATCATGTGGCTCCCGGGATGGGATGTTACAAATTGGTATCATATGCATAGACCAACCTCATGTGTGTTGGAACAGCCTGGGTTGAGATGTATCATCCACAACAAGGATGTAGTGCTCTAAAGGGGCGATGAATGTAACACCCTAGAATGATAAAGGGTTAAATGAATGAATTTCTTGAATCATTTCAACATTTCAAACCATTAATTTTACGAGAATACCATATTATAACTCCACAGTATAGCGTATATGGCCAAGAGTAGTGATCATGATGGGTAAACTTCTAGGAAGTATCCGAGGGTGTGTGTGAGTGAGGAAAAAGCACACTGGAAATATCATTTGTTGGCATGTGGGGATATTCATTAGTTATATAACCCATTCAGGAACGTGGTGGGCCATTGTTGGGGATGTTATATCTACGAGTCAAATGTTGGAACCTAGTGGGGTAAGACCCGAATACCATGTTAAGGTAGGATGTATTTGTTATCAATTGTTCCTAGTTGTTACAAATGGAATCATATCCCATGTCCATTTTATTTGACAATGAGTACATTTGGACCTTTTATGGGCGGGGGTGTATTATGCCAATCCTAGGTCAATGTAGGAGGATCACAAAGCACCCCTTTATAATTTAGTGTGAATTACTCTCCCCTCATGAGGCCTTTTACTAAGAGATGTCTAAGAGGTAGATCCTAGGGAATGAAAAACCATTCGGTCTAGGACCAAAGTAGACAATATCATGATTGTGTGGTATACTAGTCCATTAAAAGAGTTAAAAGAAAAGAAACCCAGACTTAAGTGCGGTGGAACTACTTTGGTTGAGATGTAGCGTCCACAACGACGATGTTATTCTCTAAATGGGGGTAAATGTAACCACCCCCCCCCGAATGATAATGGGTTAAATGACCTAATGATAATACCCATGTCAACATGCAGGATCTTTTTTTCAAGGGAATACCTAATTTGAAATCCATAATTAACCATGCTTGGCATGGATTAGTGATCAGTATGGATAAATATCCGGGATGTTTCCCATGGTGTTTGCGACTATGTACAAAGAACACTGGATGGATCATGTGTTGGCCTATGAGAAAAGTCATTAGTCAGATGACCCGTTCGAGCATGTGTGTTGGCCCCAAAGTTTGAACCATGTTTATGTGAGGAAAATGGTGCTACTTGGCAGTCTAGGACCCATCAACATTGTTATGGATGGGTGTTGCTGCTGTTAGCGGGTCCTAGTTTTTACAATATAAGACTGTCAAATCATGAGATGTACTTGTAGAACGATTTGTACTAGATCATTCGCATTTTGAGCCTCAAGTTACCATGGGATGTTAGGTTATGATTCTGGAATTTTTTGTTATCGTGATTAATGTATTGAATATAATTATCAATATTCATAGAATTTATGATTTTATTGATTTTTTTAATAATATTTAATTGTTTGAAATTTATTGGGGTAAAAATGGGAGAAGAAAAAAGTTGTATAGATTTTCTGTATGGTCTGCAAAACTATTTTGGTATGGTTCAAGGTTTGTTCAAAATTTTTTAAAAAAAATTATAGCTAAATAGTGAATATAAACTAACCACATTGAAAAATAATTTTCTACAAGAATAAAAATGGATTTTTTTAATTTATATTTGGGACTTATTTTAGATGATTTCAATAGTGAATGTATTTTAATTTGTTTTATTAATATATTATTTCAATATTAATGGTAAAGGTTCATTTTTTAAAAAATAATAGCTTTTTCATAGAGAATTAAATTACACATAGAATTTTTGATAAGTTAAATGTTTTCAAATGTAAATACAAGGTTTTTTAAAATTTATTCTATGTATTTTTTGAAAATTTTAAACTAAAGAGTGGAGTTTTGAAATTACTAAAAAAATAAATCCATTACTTATTTATGTTGATATATTTTAAAATAATAGTTCTGATTTGATTTTATGGTCTAAAATTTTGAATTGAGGGTTATTTAATATTGGGTATGATTTTAGTTTGAATGTTTATTTATTGATATTTTATTATTCTTTTATATTTATATTATTTCAGGAAAAGTCCTGAGTATCCAAAATAAATTTGTATCATGATGATTGGGTGCGATTATTCAAGTGGACTTCTCTATCTAGACTCCTAATAGATTTGGGGATCTTGATTCTTCTTGTAGTTTTCATAGACTTTATGGTGATTATGGTTCTCTAGTGGAAATAAATTATCTCGATATCATCAAGGAGTTCTTTAAACCCTTGGTAACTTTTGAATATTTGAAACTATGAGATATATTGGGTTAATTTGAGAGACCTTGACAATAATAGTGGATGACTGTTGTTAGATATCAACTATAGGATATTTTGATGTGAGTATTATTTATGAATACATTCAACCATTGGTATTTACCTATTTTTGTGAAGGTGGAGTGGGTGATGGAAATCTTGAGATTCCATTAGGATCATCGAACAATGAGTGAAATTACTGTACATTTTAGTGAGTCAGTTCCATTTTCATCTGAGACCTTATGCATTGATTCCTTGAAAGAGAATTTTTTTGTGAAGGGTATTTGTCCAAAACGTGATACTAGAGTTATTAAAAATTTTCTTTATTACTCCAAATAAATAAAAAATGATGCTTTATCCGCATGGTGAGTTTTAATTGGGTGACCCATCAAGGGTGGAAAAGTCTTTTTTCAATAGCAGCGAAGGATCCTGGTCTTTTGAGAAGGAGGATCTATTTGATCATGATTTGATAGAGTCTCCTTATTTAAAAGGTTGGGGCGGAATCCTCAATTTTTTATTTAAAGAAAATCCCTCTTTAGTGTGGGTAGAGGGAGACCCATTACATAGCCTAAAGGCCTAAGGACAAGTAGCCTGAATACAAGGATTTAAATCCCATGTTTTGGCCCAAATGACCCCACGGTGAACATTACTGCTAGAGTACCCGCACAGCTATAGTTACTGCTATAGTACCCACCACCGCTACAGTTCCATGTAATAGTTCCTCTACTGCTACAGTGCTGCCACTGCTATAGTACTACTGTAATACTACTACGGTAACTCAGAAATTCATCCATGCCCGGATTTGATCCTGTGTCTTTTGGATGCCAAGAAGAATCTTGTACCACTTGGGTACATGTTCTTTGGCAAGTCTCCTTATTCAGATGCCACTTATCCAAGTAATAAGTGACCCTACTTTAATTCTAATGTTTTCAGTTTGGTCATTTCTAGCCATCTAGAATGAATGTCCAAAAGACTTATAATTATTTTAGTCTATTGGTGTATCATTAGAAATTCTATAATTTAAATTATTTATAGATGAATAATTCTATTCCACAATATGAATCATGATAATACTCCAAATAATCATTGTATGTGTCTCTTCCAATACATATCCTCATCCCTTAATTATGGTTAGTGTTGAGAGAAGTATTCTATTTTTAGGAATATTATGACTTAATTTCACTTAGTGAGTACATGTTTTCCCCTTTAATTATAGCTGTAACATTGAATGGGTTTTCCCTATCCAAGTCTCTTATTTAGAGATTTTGGCTGTTTTTTATAGTGTTCCTTTTTAGTTGTAATTTATATATTGATCCACCATGTAAGTGTTTATCTAAAAAGGGGGGAGACCCACTATAGGTATCCAAAATAATTTCATTGGAACTCCCAAGTGTTACTTCAAAAATATTATAAATATTCATTTCTATGGGTTATAATAAATTTTGATAGGATTTAGAGATTTCTCTAGGGGAATTTACTCCTTTTTCATTAGAATCCATCTATAATGTCTATCATCTTCTTTCAAACTCAAGGATTTTCAGGGGAAAAAAGTGTTATACTAGATATAATTTTCCCACCTTATGATTTATTTAATATATTATATTAATTTTTAATTATTTTATTCTTTTTCATTGAGTTTCAGTCTCTTTCCATTTTATCATTGATTAAATTTTATGAAAATTATTTGTCACACTAATAGCATAGAAATTGTATAACCCATTTAATAACCATAGGAAAGGGTTTATAGTATTTAGTAGAGAAGTATACATGGTCGAAACATGGTTATAAGAACTATATGATTTTTTTATAAATTTCTTATCATTTCTAATGATTTTTTCATAGTTGGAGTACAACTTGGTAAACTATGCATCCAAACATTATGAATCACCCTGTCTTTTAAAAACATTTAAATTTTAGAAGCTCCCTCCCTCAAACGTTACCCCAAAGGGGATCTCCTCCACCTCATTTTATCAATCCATTTGAAGGGAGTAATAGGAGAATATTCCACTTTATTCTAATAATATTGGTCTTAGTTCAGTGATTCTGGGAAGATTTATACATTGTTAAAACTATGATTAATTTAGCCTTCCCTTTCTCTCTATTTTTCACATCTTTTCATACCTTATAACCTTGTTTTAAAATTTATAAGGAGGAGTTTCAACCTAGTTATTGGTGTCTTTTCATGTTATTTTTTTTTTGGATTGATCATCGATCCCTTATTCTTCTATATTCTAGAGTTTCAAATATTACATTCTATGTTTTGGTTAGTTTCATCCATGATATATACTTTTCAGGATACATAATGTGATGATTGAATTTTATAAATTTAATCTTATAGAATTATATTAGTCTTGTGAATAATAGTGATTCATTAATAATGTTTTAAAGGTTTAGTTAGATTTTTAAAGGGGATATACATGGATTTAGAATTTTATAACTTCATATCTAAATGTATGCTTGTGATATGGTTGATATAATGATAGAGATGTTTTTTATAATAGATTTAAATATTTATATGAGGCTTTGAACATAAAAATGGTTTCATATAAATTGTTTTAAGTGTTGGAGAGATTTCTTGACATGGAGAAATTTATGATTAAAGGTATTTTATAGGTTTATTGTTTATTTTTATGTGTTCTCCTCATGTGATTAAAAATTATCAAACATTATATGTTTTTTATGGATTTATAATGTATTTTGTTATGTATAATGAGAAATATTTTTAAAGATTAATATGTTCTGATTATTAAAAGAAATTTTGAATTTTCATTATATTTCATTATTTTTTTTCAAATGGAATTTATAATTTTATTCATAAAATAATAACCCTATAGCATGTCTGGAGCTTAATAATATAGTTTTTTGTAATGAAATTGATTTATAAATTATTTTATTTAAAATTTTAAAGAAATATTTATAGTTTTAAAATCAATGTCCATGTTTTCACATTCTAAATGGGTTTTTAGATGAGCTCAAACCCAATAGATACCCAAAATCCTAATTGTATGGGTGATATGGAATGTTTGTGTGATTATAATATCACTATGTATGACCTGTTAGGTTTTTATTTGTGTTTGTATGGATGCGGGATGAGAATATGTTATTATGACATGTTAATGTTTTTTTAAAAATTATAAATTTTACCTCACCACCTATCACTATTATCATTAGGATATGAGGAGTCTTATTGAGGTATAGAATGTATTTATTATGAAGTCAGTATGAGAATAACTATATCCCCCTGGGGATTGGATACACCTCGTCCTTATGGTAGTTCCACTAGTGACGTTATGCCAGAGAATCATAGATGTTGTTGTATAGGGATAAATCATTTGGTCAGTAGGTGGTTCCACCAAAGAATTCATAAGATCATCATAAGGGATGTTTTGTAATTTCCTAGGATTATATATCTGATATTTTTTTCTTTTTTATGGAACCTATTTTTATTACTATCAAACCATATTTTTATTACTATATTTCTTTTCTTGATGTACTAGTTTTTCTTTAATATTATGATTTTTTCATACTTGTTTCATTTTTTATTTGTTCCTATGATTTTTTATTGCCTTAGTACATCAATTTTTCTATTATTTAACTGATATATCAAATTTATTTAGTTTATCCTTTTTTTGATGTTTCATTTATTTATTTATGACTTTTTTTGGTGTTGTTCTTAAAATGAATTTTAAAAAGTAAAATTTAACTATATTTTTTCATGTAGATCAATTAATGGATGATTTTTTGAAATCTATGAAATAGTTTTTTACATTTCATAATTCGATTTTAAACCTTCTTTTGTGTTTTTTAAAATATAAATACTTATTTTCATATATTATATTTCAAACTTGAAATTATTGTATTTAAAAAAATGAAATGCAAGTAATTTATATAAAAATTTTGTTGTGATGTTTATACTCAACCCCTGATGTCACCAATTGATGTCTATAGACCATGTGGATTTTTTAGATTTAGGCTTGGTTTTTGTTCACTCCCAAATATAATTTTTTAGATAATGGAATGTGATACCTGACAAAATTAGCCAGAGGAAGACCCCTGACCATTTATTTAAAAAATGAAATGGTATACCAAAAAGAAAAGATGAATGAAGGCGAACATCTTTCCCACATCCAACTAGTTCCATCCAAAAGAAGAAAAATACATGTCATAATAATCATACCCTTCTTGATATCCATAATAAGGTTCTTCCTCCATTGTAGCTGATTCCCACTCTGAAGACGTTTCATGTATCTTCGATGTATTAGTGTTCCTATTTCTAAGATTCATCTTATCCAATGATGGATGCTCCGTACAGTATTGCACGTGAGACACCTAGATATCCCCTATTTCCCTCTTAGATGAAGCCCTAGTGGACACTGGATTTGGAAGATGGGAGTAGTCTTTTCGGGGTCTTCTCTTTGGTGGAGAAGTCATAACTTCATCCCTTTCAAAGACCTTTCTTCCTAAACTCTGAAAAATATCACTAAAATAAGGTCTGACATCACCAATATTTTCCTTACCACTGTCAGAAATATCTACCCATTTACTGGTGACCATCGCAGAGACAAGACCATTGCATCCATCATCCTTCTGCACCAAAACTTCCTCTCTAAAAACCAATATCCTTCCATCCATCATCTGAGATTTCCTATTTTGATCAATTTGGGAAAGATTGTGGGAGTCTGATGTGACTCGATAACCATCACATAAATCCCTCTCTGTTGCACCCTTAATAGCCTCTACTTTACGGGAAACAGTGTGAACATCTTCAACCAAGGGAGATCCTTCAACCACAAGGGGTACCTCCTCGACCTACAATCCTTTGAACCTATTTCATGTCATGAAAACATACATTTCCCCAACATCACAAGTTTTTCATTCTATAGGCTCTTCAGAACCAGGAACAGATTGACACAAACCACCAGTATCCTCCAATAAGGGATACTTCCCAACACCAAGGTCACTACTCAATCTATCAAATATATTTCTTACTCTCAGAATTTAGGACATTGACATCTCTTTCATTCAAGAACGACATTCAGGAGACGCTATAAATTCATCTCAGTTCACTACCTACATTAGAACTGGAGCCAATTGTTCATCCAACACTGTACTACCAGTTGTAGAGACTCCTACCCGAATGTTCTGCTCATGGGCTTCTCTATGCTTGACACACCCAATGTTCTCCTCAAGGACCATATTTTCCCCATTCTCACCCCTTATCGCTATGAAACCAGCTTCAGTGTGTTCCGTTCTCAAGGCCTAATCCAGAACAGTAGCAACCCAACCTACACTATACCTCTCCTCCATCACTTGTGAGTAGCCACCCACCCTCCCGCTAAGACAAACCAACACCATATGACCAAACAGGACACAGGAAATGCAATATTGGATTATGTTTTGGTTTTTTATGTTTATTTTTGACATGGTTTTGTAATTTCATATTGGATTATTCCTAATTTGGGTTGATTGTATGTTGAGATAGTATTTTTTTCGCATGGAATTCCAACACATAGACATATCATAATGAAATTTAAATAAGATTACACTACATTATTCATATAATTTATAAGGTAAAATCCCTCACATTGTTTATATTTTTTATTCACTGGTTCTAAATGTCAGCCTATGGGGATCATGAATTCCCTTCAATAAATTCCATAATCCTTATCAATTTCTTAGTTTAGTTGGGTTTAGTTTGCATCAATACACATGTAGTAGTAAAAACAATAGATCAAGGATCATTAATTAAAAATAAACCTCTTACCAAAATATTTATTATTCAATAAGTTATATCATTTATACATCATCAGGATTCATATTATATGTAATATATCCTTTAAATATTAATGTGCAGATCCATTTATGAAAAATAATTATTGTAGAACAATATTTAATAATTGAATATTCATTTTAGTTTTTCTAAATCGAAGGATAATGATATTTTGTTATCAATTAATTATGTTCCATCATCTCCCTTCGTTACATAATTTTTTATTCCCCATTTTTATGTTCATATAATATAGATTATTATCCGTCATAAAAAAGTTAGAAAAATTTATATACATATATTTAAAAAAATAATTATATATTTATATTAATTTAATCTACTTATTTTCAAAACCTTTTGTTACCTTCTATAGTTATTATCAATTTTAATATAGAGGGTTCATTATTGTGGCTGATAATACTAGGTATCATTTTTCACAAATTTGATATATATATATATATATATATTTAGGATTTCATTTTTTGGGTTATTAATAATTTTATCATAATTTATACCAGGATCCTGTTCATAATTAATAAGTTGTATTATCATATAATTCATTTATTTCATGAATTTGTTTCTTTTATTGTTGAAATAATAATATTTTTTTGCATTATATTTTTTTATATAAGTTTTTGTTGTATTTTGATGTATTTTGAAATATTTAAGAAACAATTTTCATGATGAATAAAAATTTTATGGGAAGTTATTTTGACATAATAACCCTAAATTGAGTGTTTCCCTGAATCATATGCCATTTAAGGAAATTATTTATTATAACTTTGAAAAAAAATTATATGATTTCACGGTCTATCATAGTTTATTATAATGATAGAATTAATTATGTATTCTCTAAGAAAAATATTTATTGTTAATATGCAAATCACTCTATTAGAAGATGCATTTTTTCATGTGGAATATACTTAAAATGATAACACATGATTTAATAAGGCATATAAAAAGAAAAATTATATGTAGAAGAATATATTTGATGAATTATATATTTCTTTATTCATGTAAAGGGAGTTCATAAATACATTATATGATTCCTATGGGGTGATCATTTTCTCATATTATATGTAATTTATAAAAGAAAGATGATTATATATATATATATATAATTTGGTCATGTCCAATATTGTTTTATTATTCTATATCTTATAATTAGAATCATAATCAATTATTTAATATAAAAAATATAAATGATTAATTTTTTCATGTAATGAATTTCAAAAGAATAAATTATTTTCCAAAATAATTATTTTGAATTAAAAAATAAATTATTTACCCTTTAAAAAGTAATTTAATCCATTAAATTAATTATTTAAAGATGAAATCTCTTAGAAAAAATGATTTTCTTTTATAGTGCTTATTGTAAAATTAATATCATAGGTCTAGGTGAAGTTAGTTCTGGTGTATTTCTAAAGATAGAAATTTATATTTTGTTCACTCATTCTCCCAATTCATATAAATATGGTGCCTACGATTTCACTAATACACATAAGATATCTACACATCATTTCATCCTTCAAGTTGATCATCATCACTGATACTTAGATTTTATAAAACCTACATCACACAAATGTGATAATAAATTAAATAATGAACTATTGAGATATATTAATTCAACTATGTGTTTAATTAATATATTATATAGTGATTTTCATAATTTGTAACGATTTATTCTAACCTCTAAATTGATGATCGTGTTTCGACAATTTAAATTTAAAGGAACTCCCATATTCAGGGAATTTGTTATATTTTTTCCACATTAATATATAATTACTCTTTCCCTCACTTGTTTATTTATTTTTTCTATAATTGGTATGTTTTTTTCAATATCTCTAACATATTTGTGATTGGTATGTATCTGAAAAAAATTAGATTAATTTATTTCATTAAAAATATCATCTACCATTTACATAGTATTTTTTATGATTCTAAGTATCATATTTGAATTCATAAAACTCATATATTCCATGGATTTTTATAAATGGGCATTAACAGTCCTTTGATAACATCCCTGATTATTAATATTTTATCATATATTTTTTTTTCTTCCTTCATAAAATCCATATCCACCAAAAAAAATTGTATTTCATATTTTGAAATATATTATATTATAGGAAAATTGATAAAGTATTAGTCTATTATAAAAATAGGTATTTGACCCTATGTTTCCCAAATTTGTATTAAATTCATTATTTTAAATTCTCTTTAACCTCTAATATGGATTGAAAATAACCTTCAATGTCCCTTTTAACCTATGAACATTGATTATTTCTCTTATTATTGTTCATAAAATCACAGAATCTATCATCCCCCCTTAATTTATTAACATTAAATATTATAGATTTATAATTACATTATAACCACTTAATTCACTCAAAAAAAATAAATATACCCTAAACACAACATCTGTATTCTATGTCTTCCTCAGACTTCCCAGAATAAAATTCAAAAACTACATGTTGATGTTCTTTTAAATAATGACGATCTGACCCATGATGAGTGGAAAATAATTAATAGATTCTCATAAACTTCTTATTAACATATAAATAATATTCCAACATTTTTAAAGGAAAAAATGATATTTTAGTAGAAGATCACTCACCCCCTTAATCAAATCAATTTTGCGATTCAGATATTCATAATTTGAAATTGGTGGTGCCTAATCATTAATGAATATAAATTAAATACTCCAAAAAGTAATATATATATCATGTTATGGTTTTTAATAACATTAAAAATTTGTAAAAATATATAATCAAAAAAACACAAACCCAAGATCATATTGAAAATGAATATAATATATAACTGAATATCATAAGGAGAACATACCTTATATCATATAAAGCCAAAGAAAAATAGTGTGATGATAAGTACTCTCTAAAAACAAATATTTTATTTCTATAAAGTAAATTCATCTACTATATAATCTATAAAACACCATTTTAAGTCTCTAAATTAAAAAAACAATATCATAATACTTATTTATATTAATGAATGAAACAATATGACATTGGTTTGGCTAAATTTAAATCTATTGGCCAAATTTTGTAATTGGTTCTTGAATTGTCATTCATAGGAATCCTTTACTAATAAAGGAGACTCAAAGACTTCTTATTGTTTAAAAACACCCCAATATCAGTCTGGAGAATATTTTATTCTATAATATATATTTTAATTACTCATTTAATCATTAAAACATTAAGTTTTTCAAATATAATATTAAAAATTATAAATTACTGAATTTGTTAATGTGTTAGTTAAAAAGATATAGCATACAAAAAGAATAAAATATTATAAATGTAAAATCATATACCAGAAAAATATCATTTTATGTAATCAATGTCATTAATATTTTTAAAATACATACCATTATTGATCATATGAGATTTACTGCTAATGTGTTTAAATATCTCAAGTGATTCAAATAATCATAAATATAATGAACATTTAATAACAACATGTAAAATCAAGATAAAACCATTCAAGATAAATCTATTTGGATACACTCTTAATAGTGTTAAAAATTAGATAATATGAATTATTGTTCAATAGCTTTATATGGTACTCTTTGGGACATTATTGTATTCAAAAAATATTATACATCATAATTAATAACCATATGAAAAGGTTAAAATCTTAAAAAAAATATTGATACACAATCTACCTATAGATCTATCATAAAGTCCAATAGAATAATATTTTTTAAATGAGAATGTATATTTGATATATCTCTATAAATTGTACTTATACCCCTAAATTTGTTTTATTTCATAGATATATTATAACCATGTGACCTGGAATAATGAATCTCTTATAGTCTATCTCATCTATCCACAATCACATAATGTAGATTGATAAATATATATGTATATTTATAACTTAATTTATTCAAGTAGATGTTCACATAAAATTCACTCAACAACACATAGTCATGTATTTGTTCTATTTAACTCCATCAATGTGTCATATGTCATGCTTATCACATTAGAAGAAAAATCCCATATTTGTTATAAAGAACACACTGCACAAATATCAATATAACGAACCCTCCCAAATCGGCTCATCCTTAAGGTTTGTATAAGAATGGTTTTAAATTATAAAGGTTTATATATCATATGCCATATTAAACTATTATAATGGGGACATATATGTATGATAAACCATTAACTAAATTAGGGGAATTTTTTTGAACACGTTTTTTTATATGATTTTCGTAATCTATTCTAATAATATGTGACACTTATTTCCCACGCATGAACATTATATCCCTATATTTTCCCCAGCCCATGCTAATCACAACATATTAAAAATTATAAATTAATTAAAAATTAAGGCCCTATTCTAAGTGGTTATTTTTATTTAACATGTCATATAATATTAAAAAATGTTTAAATGAAATATTAAATTTATATTTACTTTATTATTAAAAATTCATTAGATTTGTACAATCCCAAATTTATTATAATGAAAAAAAGCATTAAAAAACAATTCACAAAAAATTATGTTAAATTTGATCGTTGAAATATATGAGGCCTAATAAAATTACATGGACATAAATTTTTTACTATGATACAAGTTTTTTCAATGAATATATAACAATATTCTTTATATTCAATAAAAATATATTCATCTCACTCCTATGAATAATTTCCCAAAAAAGTTGGTAATTATGATGAATTTTATTTTCCCCTCAGTGATACGTGTGTTCCATACCATGTATGACATCATTGTTTTTTTTTCAATAGTCTTTTAATAGTTTAAAATGATAGGAACCACCCATAATTTATTCATAGAATTTTAATCCAAATTATTTCCTTTAAAAAAATAATGTGGTGATGTACTCAACATTCAACATATAATAATATATTATAGAATAATTAAATTATTATAAAAAATAATATTAACATAAAAAACCATGATTGATATATAAATTAATCCATATTATGTTATATGGTATAATCTATAAATCCATTCAAAATTATCTCTTAATTTCCTCTAAATACTAAACAAACAAACATATCATTTCTTTTGTAGTTTAGGATTTTTTTAATAGAAGTATAATGATTTTCAATTTCCTCTTATTAGTATCAAATAGTAATTCTAAAAATTGATAATACATCAAATTGAGTACAAAACATGAAATATATTATTGATGTACTTATTAAATCATAATAAATAAATTTATTTCATATACTTAGATTCTTAATATAATGAGATTGATCCATAATAAAACCCACACCATGAAATAATTTTATGTGTTATTTCATATCCTTTCCATGAAAAAATATATAAAACATTAATATTTTTTCTTATATAAACAAAACAATATCTTAAATATATCATTATAGAAATCCAAACCATAAATATAACTAATATAGCACATGTTTTCTATCAAAACTAATTCTCTAATACAAATTATTGAAGTTAAAGAGTGAATAACATTCTCAATGATTAGTATATCATTCACATAAAACAAATAATATTGTAATTTCACCCACAATCGTCCTTATATAAAAATTTCTAAACATTATTTACAATTAAATCAGATATTTGATTCTTTAAAAAAAAATAATTTTCATAATTTCAAGAACCATTCTTCAATTGAAAAATGTACTACTTCAATTTTTATAACTTAGTTTCACCATTTAGATACTCAAACATATTATTATATTGTTTAAAAATCTATTTAAATATTTTCAACAAGTCCGTAGGTTTTCATGTAGATGATATACCTTAGAATCATAATAATTTTCAATTAAAATAAGATTACAAATGATCATTACAATTATTATTAGTAGAATGTTTATTCATGGTAAATTCAAGAGTTTTTTTCTAATATTTTACTATAAAAATATATTTATGGATATGAACATATTAGGATAGTTTTATTTTCTAAAACCAACTTATACCATTTGGTCTATATACATTAAATTTGATGATCTAATTTCAAAAAATTCGTTATTTTTTACATAAATCCAAATTACTTTTTTAGGGAATCTATCAAATTCTTTTAACCGGAACACTCAATGCATTCTATAAAGGATGCACATTAATCCTTTATGAACTCAAAATTGATATAATTTTCTCAATGAACATCCATATCTATCTAGAATCAATAAAATAATTCTATTATAAGAAGGCTCCATTGATAATTAATAAAAATACAATTTCAAAAATATTAATATTACTGTCACAAATTATATATCTGGGACTATTCAATTTTTTTGATGGCGGATTTCAATAAGGAATTGTTTTCTTTAACTAATCAAATGATAAATATATTACTTATAAATAAATAAATCTCTATAATCTAAAAAAACATATTAACTAATATGATGATAGATATCATATCGATTAGTTTCCTGAAATTAGTTAATAAATATGTACTTATCATATTTATATATAAAAATATCTAAAAAATTATTTCACATAATTTTCACTACCTAAAAATTTTAGTAAAAGCATTTGGGAAATTTTATAGTCCATATATAGTATTTTTCTCATTTTAATTAGCTTGTATGGGTTGTATTTAAGTAATAATGGATGTTTTCCATTTCAATAACATCAAAAAGATATAAGAAGTCCAAATTTACTTGATCTATGAATCAACCACATTTAAAATTATATAATTTTTCCATATTCAACACTCCAATATTGAGTACCAAGATGAATGAGTTATGTAATAAATTCCAAATAATTTAGAGGATCAATAAAATATTAATTTAAGTATTCCTTGCCTTGATCAAATTAATATATATGTATAAATTTTATGAATTAATTTTGTACTATTTTTTTCAAATAAAGGTTCATTTAAAATATTTTACAAATGTGTAACATTAAAAACACATAACTATATAAACTGAATTTTAAAGTAAATATAATAATTAATGGTAATGATTTCTAGCTTTTATACACATCATACTTCATACATTAGTATGTTATGAATTTAATAGATCATTTACCTATCTATTAAAACACAAAATGGATCATTTTCCATCATTCAATATAAAAAGGTTCGTTTATATTGAATAATTAATAGTGAAATGATTTTAATAATGTACCATTATAGATGTTTTAGATGTTTTTTCAATTTATATGTCCAATTTTATTGTCCAAATAGTTAATGGTGTTTCAATTATTAACACTGATAAACATATATTTATTCCATATAAAAAATTATCCATATTTATATCATATAAACATTAGCATATATTTCACATTTCATAGAACATTTCATTCATTTATATATTATAAATTTAATTATAATGAAATATAATCCTTTATTTCATAGAATAGATAAAATATAATTTCTATTTATATATTTAATATAGAAAAATTATTAAATTTTATAACTAATATATATTATTGTAATTGATTATTTATACCTAGAACCAATCCAAAACATAATTATAATTCTCCATAAATTATTTCCCATCTATTTCTATGTCTTCATACATTCAATTTTATTCATGATGTACAACTAATAATTAATACTAATGTGCCAGAATTGTACAATTTTATTACTTGGACATTAAAAAAATTTTCCCACAGAACATATATTTAATGCTAAAAAAACATTTCATGAATTATGCCTCATGTATTCATGGAATCGTATAGAAAATTTATGTAATTGGGCCACAATTTTTCCCTTAACTATGATTATTGTAGGTTTTTGTGAGATAATGGTAAGGTCAAGAGAGTTGAACCATCTAATTTAAATGATGAACTGGGTAAGTATCCTCCTAAACGAATATTCCTTTGATTCCATTGACTAAGGTACCAAATATAAAACTTCTTGATGAAGAAATATGAAGTATTGTTAATAAAACTAATGTAATTAAACCTCAATATGCTGATGGTAAGAAAAAATAAGTAAAATAGTTCCCAGAAATTATGATTTGTATAATGAGGTCCCATATATAATGGTATTTTGAATATACTAAACATAGATATGAAAATATGATCATGGATCTTTGTTTCCATTATTTAATTTAAAAAATTAATTTTATAGGATTCTTCAAAAAAAAAATTATTTGATGATAACATTATGGTGGATGAGGTAAAATACATACTAAATCTGTCACAACCTATCCTCTAGGACCCTGTCGTGACTACCACAATCCCTTCTTCCATAGTTCAGGGGTTGGTGACTAGAACCAAAGGCGAATTCCTGATAAAAAGGGAAGGCATTGACTTTAATCAAATATCACATATAGTCTGAACACAAGCAGTAGAAGAAACATGTACTAATATAGAAAAAAAGGTGTGCTGAATGTAGTGGGCCAGTATACAAACCCAACTGAACAACAAGTACAAGTACAAGTAAAAAAGGGAAAGCAGCTCTTGGATCATCCAACATGGAAATCCTACCTGAAGGATAGGTACAGATCTCGAACAATGAATCCCTGAGGTGCGTCCTGTCTAGTCCATCTCTGATCATCCTCCCGTCCATCACCCTTAGCCTCAATCGTTGTTGTCTGTCATATAAACAGAACACAATAAGGTGCATCAAAGCATGTGCATGGGTGAGTATAACAATACTCAGGAGGGGACCCCAGGACCCCTGAAGGTCTTCCAGAATCCAATAAGGATAAACCACATAGTGATATACAATCACAAAGTATCAACCATCCTTACTTATGCATATGCCCATACATATACCTATGTTACCAATCACAAACCAGATCCTAGTCTTGATCACAACCACATTCTATTCAATAGGTGTAGAAACACTCCACAAATAATTTATAACACAAGGTTTTCCCCATAGTTACAGCTCACAGAAGAAATCAACGTGGTCTTCTCCACAACACATCCACGGTGAAACATTCACGAAGAAATATCCACAAAGAAACATCCAAACTTTCACATGTATATTCCCATAAATATACATAAGTCCTCAAGAGTACACTTCTCTTACATGAGGTGAGCACAAAGGTAATGAATCAGCTAACACCAGGTATACACAACTTTAGAGAGAGTTAGATAAGATTACTTATATCCACTGAATCATCTTTCACTGTCGAATGGTAGATATCTGTAGAAACCTAAAATAGCAGTCTATCGAAGCTGTCGATCCTACGTGGGATATCAGTACAAAAGTCATCGTTGTTGAACTCACAGAGGTTCCACATCCAGTCTCATCATTGTCGAACCCATAGAGGATCCAGGTCCAGTCTTGTCGCTGTCAATCCCATGGAGGATCTAGGACAAGTCTCGTCACTTTCGAACCCACTGAGGATCCAGATTCAGTCTCGTCACTATCGAACCCACGAAGGATCCAGGTCCAGTCTCATGAAGGTGGAGCCCAGGGAGGATCCAGGTTCCGTATCATCACTGTTGAACACACAGAGGATCTAGGTCCAGTCTCGACACTGTCGAACCCACAGAGGATCCATGTCTAGTAGTAGGTCCACGTAAGATTCTATCATCTCAGTTACAACCAGCCATAGGGTTCCCGTACACAGCAAGCTCGATTCCGAGAGAGTCCGCTTCTCGATCCAAGTGTCAATACATCAACTACCACAAAGTCTTGAGTTGATGTATCTCGTAGATCCACTTAATCGTAAGGAACCAAATGCGACAAACGCAACTTCAATCGGGCGCCCGGTCTGTCAGTTATTGGCATTTCCGTTCGAGGGGCCCGGTTGGTTTTTAGTTTCAAACCAACCCGAACGTACGCCAACTGGGTCCAAACCTCAGGTGGGGTATTCCAAAGAATCCGTCTTTCCCTAAGATTTCTATCTCCGTATATGGTTCGTCGATCGGACTCATGTAGCCCCAGATACAAACAAAAATGTGATTTCGGGTTAAACGGCTCCAGACAGGGGTCCAACCCGGTCTGCATGTCCGACCTAGTCCATGGGTCCGACACAGACCAATGGAGAATCTCGGCCCAATGGTGGCCTAGCCCAATGGCGGACCAGCCCGAGGGGGTGTCCCGGCCCGCACAGACGGCCTGGCCCGGTGGGCTGCCCGCGTGGCCTGGCTGGAAAGCCCACGTGGCACGGTCGGCCACGCCGTGGGGGGGGGGGGGGGGGTTTCCCCCCCCCCCCCCCGTCTTCCAAACGAACCAATTCTAGGCGCTGGTTTGGTGAACCGCAGGACCTGAAGTGTCCGGCCTTGTGGAGTGCCTGCCTCATCCGGCGAGCCTCCTCCGTTCACCGCGGCCTTTGTCCACGGTTCCTATCCGTTGTAGTGCGATAGCATCACACCCATCCCGTCCGACTGCCACAGCCTTCGTGGTCACAGCTTCTTCATCAGGCACGGTGTGACGGCATTGCGCCCCTCTGACAACTCGCGTCCCTCTTGTCCATTGACCGGTCCTCCACGTGGCGAGGCGACGCCACGCTCCTCCCGGGACCCAGCGACCCATGTGCCACCGGTTCTTCTTGCATTCGTCTCGTTACTAGTCACCATGCGTGTCGTCACAACCTGTTGGTCGCGGCCCATTCCTACAGCATGTCGTTGCGCCACCACCATCACCATCAAGTGATGATCAATGGAGGGGGGATGGTCTGTGTTTGTGCATCCCGCACCCTTCGCGTTATGATGATAAAAAATGGAAATTCTCAATCCGTATTTTGAAAAATGAAGAAAAGTGAGTAAAACTCAAACCCCTACCTCGAGTTCGGTGATCGATGGCGGTGTCCCGGAAGGCGGAATTCATTCCATCGATGTCGAATGAGGAAGAGATAAGAAAAAATGAGTCGAGATGAAATTTTTGGCATACTACGTGGGCAGTGGTGCTTCCATTTCATGCCCCGGTTGAAGAAGGAAGAAGATGGTGTTCATTGTTCTTCGGAGGTGAGGGGCGTTCTTCGTGTTCTTCATCGATAGGATGATGTTCTCTCAATTCTTCCAAGTTTCTCCAAGACTCCACCAAAAGAGATTTTCCAACCAAAAAGAAATAATAGCTTTGTCTATTATTTTATAATTGGCATGAATTCAAAAGAATTCAAAATGTGCCAATAAATTAAGTGAAGGAGTTGGAACTTTGATGAGGGAAAGGTAAAGCATCTCTCCACATAATTGGGGGTTTAACGGGGTTTAAATCTCATATGGGCCCGACCTCTATGATTCCAAGAGGTTTTAAACATCTGTTGGGTCCCACTAAAATAATATCCTCCCAAGGGAGGTTATATTCGAGTGGGCCTCACCTCTATCCTCCACTTGGAGGTTTTAACCACTAAACAAATATAAATAAGTTACACTTATTTTTATTTAATTATATTTAAAAACACAAAAAATTAACTTCCATTCTCGTTTGAATGCAACTATGGTGAAGGTCTCCTTAAGAAACTAATGGCGTTGCGAGTTCCACGTTGCCCCTTAGATTTCAATTCCGAGCACCGGTTCGAATGTTATGAAATCCTGATCGTACGTTTACTGAACGTACTCAAAAAAAACATCATAAGTTGATTCTAGACACACAGGGCCTTGGAATCATGCATCGTAAATTTTTTTGGACTCGTAAAAATCCCATGAATTTATGAAAAAAAATCACGAAATTTTAGGGTCTTCACATTCTCCCACACCTCAGGGATTTACGTCTCCATAAGGTAAAACTCAAACTATGTGAACAAATGGGGGTACTGAGCACGCATCTGATCCTCCCTCTCCCATGTGATCTCCTGGAAGATCCCATGCTGCCAGCGAACAAGAACTAGAGGTATCGACCATCCAAGTAGGACCCACTACTGTCTATCCTCAAACTCCACTAGAACCTCAGTGAAAGTCACCCCACCATCTATGTCCAGCTCTCCTTGGTCGATGATGTGGGATTGGTCATGAACCTATCTCCTCATCTGAGATACGTGGATGTCATCGTGCACCCAGTGCAACTGGGTTGGAAGTTCTAAGCGGTAAGCCACCTCGCCTACTCTGCTGAGGACCTAGAAAGGTTCAATGAATCTCTGATATAGCTTGCCACCTCGGCCAAATCTCTATAGACCTCATCAAGATGAGACACGTAGAAAGACCCGGTCGCCATCCTCGAACTCTAAATGCCTCTGTCTTCTATCAGCATAGGACTTCTACCTGCTCTGTGCAAACTTCATCCTCTCATGGATGATCTGCACCTTCTCAGTCGTAGCATGAACCATCTCTAGTCCCACTAGTGCTGACTCCCCGGGGTCTATCCAGCATAGTGGCTATCTGCAAGGTCGACCATACAGTGCCTCGAAAGATGTCATCCCAATGGTGGAGTGGTAGATATTGTTATATGCAAACTCTACCAAGGGTAAGTGATCCTCCCAGCTGAGACCGAAGTCGAGTACGCATTCATAGAGAATATACTCAAGAGTTTGGTTGGTCCTCTCAGTCTGACCATCCGTTTGAGGATGGAAGGAGGTGCTCAAGTGAAGCTGTGTCCCGAAAGCCTCTTGAAACCTCTCCCATAGCCAGGAAGTAAATCGTGCATCACGGTCGGGGAAAATAGAATAAGCTACTCCATGTAAACGTACAATCTCCCACACATAAAGGCATTTTAATATCTCTACTGATCCCAGCTCTCTGATCTGTAGGAAGTGGGACTACCTGGTGAGTCGGTCAATGATCACCCATATAGAGTCGTGACTCTTGGATGTACATGGAATACCCGTCACAAAATCCATCGATATCCCATCCCACTTCCACTTTGTGACCTCTAAGGGTTGAACCAAGCCTGATGGTAAATGTGCTCTACCTTCACTTGCTGACAAGTGAGGCATCGTGAGACAAACTCTGCTATTTCCTTCTTCATACCTAGCCAATAGTGTTGTCGTCGAAGGTCCTGGTACATCTTCACCACCCTTGGATTTACCCCTACAGGGGAAGTTTGGAACTCTGTCAACACTTCCTCTTGAAGTGAAACGGGTACCATAGTACGTCCTCTGAAGAGGATGACATGCCCCCCACCTTCCTAAAATCCATCAGGTGCATGCCCTGTGGATATCTAATCACATCGCATCTCACAGTCATCATCTCCACGTCGTGCCTCCCTGACTCACTGAAAAAGTGGAGAAGCGACTGTAAGAGACTGTATAAAGGTTGCACCATCCCTATCCAAAAAAGGATATCTGGAAGGTAGTCAGCTTCTATGTCACCTCTCCTAGAAGCTGTATACCAGATCTCTTTCTGAGAGCATCCGCAAAAACGTTCCCCTTCCCAGGAGTATAAAATATCTTGAAATCATAGTCCAGTAGGAACTCAAGCCAATGTCGTTGTCTCGGGTTCAAGTCCTTCTATGAGAAGACACACTTGAGACTACTGAGATTAGATTAAACTCTAAACCATTCTCTCAATGAACTATCGGAGAGACTGTTAAATTGTAAGGAACTAGAGTACACCCCTCTTCGCCTACATCCTACAAGAGCTGCTAAAATTTTTCCTTTGCAGAAAAGTGAAATATGGTATCATCCACTAGATGAACCATGTCCTTTTCCTAATACAGTCAATCCTGACATGAATGGTACTATTTAATGCCATGGACGATGTCGTAAGGCATCGACGCTACTACCAGGAGATCCAACTATTTCCCTCACCTCTAAGGTTTGAGTCACACTGTCGGCATCACTGTGTGGTTAATAGGTCTCCTTCAGTAAGAATCTTGAATGTGAGGGTCAAGTCAATGGTTTTAACCGAAATCTCTCAGTGTCAACCACACAAAAAGGCTGGAAAGCAAACGTCCCAATGACAAGTTTCTTTTATTACTGCAGCACAAAGTACAAAGACACAAAGAAACCACAAACAACAACATCAACGAAGCTAGATGAATCATGAAAAAAGGCCTATATTCCTGGAGCTAGTACCGCTCTTGTCCACCTACTCCCAGAGCTCGAGGTGAACCGTCTATGGGTGGTGGTAGTAGTGCTTGATGACTCAGACCACCATCCACTGAAGGACCTGCTCCACTACCTCGTCAACCACTCGAAAGATGCTCAAGCTCCTACCGATTCCTCTATCTTAGTGGCTCCTCTAATGCCTGTTGATCAACTGTGTGGGGAGTGGTATAGTCACGCGCTCTGTGACCCCATTCCTTGCAGGAAAAATAGACCCTTCTCCGTTCAAGGATCCCCTGGCCTCGGGTGCCCCACACCCCCGTTGCCACATCTTCGGGCCCTCTAAGAGTAGATATAACCCACTTGTTCCCCCCATGACATCTGCCTACTGCCTGCTATAGATGACTCAGCTACTGTCGGAATTCCATGGTGCAAGTGCAACAACTCCTGAGCACGCACAGAGTGTTGAGTCACTGATAAAAACTCCTACCTTAAAAGACCCTCAAAGTATCCACAGGTGAGGATCGCCTCATCCTAAAACTGGAGCATCAGGCTCCACCACTTCTCAGTTTCTCCCTAAAAGAGACTAAAATCTAGGTGCACTATCAAGCCAGTGGGTGTCCCAACTATGTGGAAAACTCATGCTACAAACTCCATCCAGTACCCAGCCATCTAAAAATCTATCTCACCTCGAAACCCTGGAGGCCTCTGTCACAGAAACCCTTACAACGTGCTCATGTGGTGCTCAACCTCTACTACCAGGGATGGTAGCAATGGTAACCCAGTGGTTAGTGGTACCAATAGTACCTCCGCTGTGATGGGGCCCTGCATCGAGGCCCTGTCGCTTGGTGGGAAACAAACTTATCCAAACTCAAAACTATGGCTGGAAGCCTACGTGGGCCAATCATGAAATGAAACAAGTGATCCATGGTAAAAACAATATACCTGGTGAGCTGACAAAAATTATTCATGAAGAAAACTTTTAAAAGGAAACTCACACGCAATCAGTGTTTTTGTGCACTGAGTCGGAAGTCAGAAGTCAGAGTCCAAGTGTATGGATACGTCGGCCACCACACCAACACCGATTTACCTAAATATATAACCACACCCAAAACACTTAACACTATTTCTATTAAAGGAATTAGATTTCATGTTCTGTGGTAGAACCGACTCCTCTGATACCAATTTGTCATGACCCGTCCTCAGGGCCTGTGTCGTGACTACCCCAAGTCCGCCGTCCATAGGCCAGGGGCTGCTGACTAGCACCAAATGTGAATATTTGATAAAAAGGTAAGGCATTTCCATTAAACCCGTATCACACACAGTCTGAACCAAATTAGTAGAAGCAAAAAATAATAATATAGAAAATAAAGTTGTGCTGAAAGTAGTGGGCCATTATACAAACTCAACATAACAACAAGTACAAGTACAAGTAAAAAGGGAAAACAGCTCCTGGAACGTCCACCAGGGAAATCCTACCTTATGGTTAGGTACAGATCTCGAAAAACTCGTCTCTAAGGTATGCCCCATCTAGTCCATCTTTGAGTAGTCTACTGTCCGTCACCCTCAGCCTCGATCACTGCTGTCCGTCATCTGCAAAGAACACAACAAGGTGGGGTGAAGCCCGTGTAGGGGTGAGTATAAAAATACTCATTAGGGGACCCCAAGACCCCCAAAGGTCGCCCAAAATACACTAAGGATAAAACACAGTAGTAAGATACAATCAAAATTTATCAACCATCCTTACATAGGTATATGACCAAACATATACCTAAGTTACCCATCAAAAATTGGCTCCAACTCTTGATCCCAACCACATTTTATTCCACAAGTGTAGAAACACTCCACAATGAATGTACAACACAAGGTGTACCCCATAGGTACAACTCACAGAAAAATGCCATGTGGGCTTCTCCACAATGAATCTACAGCGAAACATCCATGAAGAAATATCCACGAAGAAACATCCACCCTTACTTAGGTATATGCCCATACCTATACCTAAGTCGTCAAGAGTACACTTCTCTTACATGAGGTAATCACGAAGGTAATAAATCAGCTCACACTAGGTATAAACAACATATAAGAGAGCAGGAAATGATTAGTTTTAGCCACTGAAACATCATTCACTGTCAAATGACAGATATCCATAGAAACCTAAAACAACAGTCTATCGAGGTTGTCAATCCTACATGGGATCTCGGTACAAAATTCATTGTTGTGGAACCCACAGAGGATCCAGGTCTAGTCTCATCACTGTTGAACCCACAAAGGATCCAGGTCCAGTCTCATCATTAACGAACCCACCTAGGATCCAGGTCCAGTATTGTCCATGTCAAACCCATGGGGGATCCAGGTCCAGTCTCGTCACTGTCAAACCCATGGAGGATCCAGGTCCTGTCTAGTCAAGGTAGGACCCACGGAGGATCCAGTTACAGTCTCATCACTATAGAACCCACGGAGGATCTAGGTCCAGTCTCATCACTATCGAACTGACAGAGGATCCTGGTCCAGTAGTAGGTCCACGTAGGATTCTATCATCTTAGTCGCAGCCAGCCATAGGGTTCTCGTACACAGCACACTCAATTCCGAGTGGTTCCACTCCCTAATCCAAGTGTCGATAAATAAAATAACACAAAGTCTCAATTATATATATCTGGTAGATCCATCTCATAATAAGGAACCTAACGCGATAGACGGCGTGTCAATCGGACACCCGGTCTGTGAATTATTTCCATTTCTGTTCTAGGGGTCTGGTTGGTTTTTAGGATCAAACCAACCCGGTTGTACCCCAACTGCATCCAAACCTTATGTAGGGTATGCCAAAGAAACTGTCTTTCTCAAAGATTTCCTTCTCTGCATATGGTTCGTCAATCAGACACATGTAGCCCATGATACGGACGAAATTGTGATTTTGGGTTAAAAGTGTCCAGATAGGGGTCTGAGCTGGTCTGCGGGTCTGACGCGGTCTGATGGACAAGCCCGGCCCGACGGAGACCCAGCCCAATGGCGGCCCATCCTAGTGGTGGCTCGGTCCGATGGCGGCCCGGCCTGCATGGGAAGCACGACCCGACTGGCTGGCCCACATGGCCGGGCGGGCCGACCCACGTGGCCGGGCCGGCCGGCCCGCGTGGCCTGGCCGGCCGGACCGCGTGGCTTGGTCGGCCACACTGTGGTGGGGGGGGGGGGGGGGTTTCGCGCCCCCCGACTTCTGAAGGAACCAGATCTAGGAACCTGTTTGGTGAACCGTGGGACCCTAAGGGTCCCACCTTATAGTGCGCCCACCGGAGGTCAGCTCAGCCGACCTCCCTCCTCTGTCCGCAGTGGCCTTTGGCCGCGGTTCCTCTCTTGCGCGGCGCACTGGAGCCAAACCCATCCCATATGACTACCGCGGTATTCGTGGCCATGAATTCTTCCTCCAGTATAATGCGACGAAACCACTCTCCTCCATCAACAACGCGGCCCTCTGGGCCATAGCTTGATCCTCTGCGCGGCGCAATGGGGCCGCGCTCCTCCAGGGACTTGGTGGCCCTTTCGCCGCTGGTTTTTCTCACGGCCGACTCTTTGTCGGTGGCCATGCTTATCTCCGCGGCCTGTTGGTTGCGGCCCGTTTCTCCAGCGCACCATTGCGCCGCCACCATCGCCTTCAAGAGAAGATAAACGGAGAGGGTCGGTCCGTGTTCATGCGGCCCTCACCCACCACGTTATGATGATAAAAAAGGAAATTCTCAATCTGTAATTTGAACAATGACTAATGGATAGTAAAACTCAAACCCCTACCTCGATTTCGGTGATCTATGATGGAGTCGCAGAAGGCAGTCATCGTCCCATCAATGTCAGATGAGGAAGAGCTCAGAGAGGACGAGTTGAGATGATGTCATCATCGTACATCGTGGGCGGTGGTGCTTCCCATTCTTGCCCCGATTGAAGAAGGATGAAGAGCATGTTCATTGTTCTTCATAGGTGAGGGGCGTTCTTCGTGTTCTGTATTGAGAGGATTAAGTACTCTCAATTCATCCAAGTTTCTTCAAGGCTCCACCAAAAGAGAGTTTCCAACCAAAAAAATAATATATTTGTCTATTATTTTATTATTGGCATGAATTCAATAGAATTAAAAATGTTCCAATCAATTAAGTGAAGGACTTGGAACTTTAATGAGGGTAAGGTGAAGAGGTTCTCCACTTAATTGGGGGTTTAAGGGGGTTTAAAGCCCGTATGTGCCCCACCTCTTTGATTGCAAGAGTCGTTAAACTTCAGGTGGGTCCCACTAAAATAATATCCTCCCAAGTGTGGTTATATGAGGTTGGGCTCCATCTCTAACCTCTACTTGGAGGTTTTAACTACCAAAAAAAGAAAAAAAGTAACACTTTTTTTTATTTAATTTTATTTAAAAACCCCAAAAATTAACTTCCTTTCTCGTTAGAATGCAATGGAGGTGATGGTCTCCTTAATAGAATACTGGCGTTGTGAGTTCAATAGTGCCCTCGGATTTCAATTCTTCGCACCGGTTAAAATGTTATAAAATCCCGCCCATAATTTTACTGAACGTACCCAAAAAAACATCATAAATTGATTCCGGACACACCAGGACTTGGAATCAAGCGCTGTAAATTTTTTCGAACTCTGAAAAATCCGTTGAATATAAGTAAAAAATATTCATGAAATTTTTGGGCCTTTAAAAAATCAATAATATTTAAGTAATCATGTCACATATTTGAAATCCAACATACAACATTCTATTAATAAACATGGAAATGGTATACTCTATATGTTTTGAGAAATGATTATATGGTGATTAATAAGAATGTTGAGAAAATTTTTAACAAAATTAATCCTTATATTTGGGATTTATCATCTTCAATATGAAATTCTGATGATGTAATTTCCTGGTATAAAATAATTAAAAAATTTATTCCTTATGAGTAACTTTAATTGTATTATATGTGTTGTTACTAAAATTTTTCATCCAGTTTTATACTTAAATAAAACTTCTTCATTTTTTTGGATTATATTATATTATTTTTGTAAGTTCATAATAATTTTCCATAGGAAATAAAAAACTATAACCCCTTATATATAATGATACATGTTTAAGATTCTTTCAATATGAGATAAATAAATTTTTATTCGATTATCATTTAAAAAGGAAGACTATATTACTTTTTTATATATAATAATGAACATTACACTAAAAAAGGGTCTCCTTAGAGGTAATTATTTATATTTGGTAATGTTATTAAAAAAATCAACTACCTATAAGAGACGTTGATAGTTTTATATAGACAACAATAAAATCACTAGTACTACTATAAATTATTTTTATGGGTTTATTAATATATGTTCATTTAAAAAAATAGACTTATTAGTGATAAATGATGATGGTTCATGAAAATAGTGAATGTTAATTATTAATGTAAGACTAATATATTGTTTATCATCATGGTAGGTGAAGTGATCATGTGTATAGAAGAATAGTGGGAGGATGTGAATACCATGTAGTCATTTTATGATTTATTAATTTAAATAAAATGTCATGACTGGTGAGAAACATAATCATCTCATTCCTCAGTGTCTCACCCTTTATAGTATATATAAAAATACGGAACATCAAATAAAATGGGGATTCTAAAGTCTATGGACCTAACGTGAGTACCTACTTCTTGTTCTATTTTGGTCAATTATGATATCCATACATCCATAAGTAATCACATGTCATTTCAATACATAATATCATATGAAAAGTCTTGACATTAGTAAATAAAGTGGAAGGGTATATAAGAATAGATTGAAGGGTTATTTATATAAGTTCTTGTTAATTTTGGTTATCACCCAAAAATCAAGTTAGTCTCTAGACTAGTTCTTTATATTTGATCACTCCATTGCATCAAAGGATCCTTCTAACTAACCCATGAACATGACTCCAACTACATCTGTCTTCTACTATTTAAATGTGTCATCTATTTTATTCCAAAATACTCACTTCCATATCTTCTTTAGATTCAGGAGCATAAGCCCTGCACATATATTCTCTTAATGATATAATGATATCATAAGAAAAGATCATGTTATTTCTTCTTCGTTATAAATTATACATGAAATAGAAGTAGTAGTGTCAACCTTCCTTCACATATCTAAATAATTTTCAGCTATAGGTATATATCATGAGAAGGATTCTTCCCCAATCACCCATGATGTGTGGGCACATTTTTCTAATTGAAGTCATCATATAAAATTTCTTATGTTGATATTAATCAATTTAAGTAGTATTAGATTATATATCTTATCTTTCTTTTCTTCTCCTTATTACATTTTATTTAAGGAATATCATATATATTATTTCCCATATTTGAAATATGGAAACTATTCAATTATTTTTTTTAGTATGATTTTCTCACTTTTAAACATATCTATAGAATCCTCCAGCTTATTGCTCTCATTTACACTATTTTCATCCAGATCAGTATCTCCTAAGATATTATAGGGATTTTCTTCTCTAATTCTATAAATTATGGGAACAAAATTCATTCCATTATGAATTAATGCTGAAAAATATCACTGTATGGAATATTGTATCATGAACTGATAATTTTTATAAAAAAGTATGTTCATTGTGAACTATGGAATGGAATTATCCTCAGGGCATAACTATCACTCAACTCATAGAACTAGATTTATATAGTACTTATTTATCATATAGATTTTCAGTGTGTCAATATTCCTTTAGGTTTATTTTTATCACATTTAAACTACATAGATTGAATCCTAGCATTTCATTAAATAATACTAATATTAAATACACTGAATAACATGTCATGCATATTCTAAATTATTTTCCATATAGAATTACACATTTCCAAATTTCATAAGACAACCCCTTTGTATGTTTAAATTACAATAATGAATTTCAATAATTCTATGGATTTTATGAAATTCAAATATCTACAGGGGAAAGATACTGGTTTTATAAGAGACCAATGACTCTTTGATTTTGCTAAGCTATATCATATAAAGTTAGATTTTCTTCCTTCTCACCCTTTATAAAACAAATACATTTCCATACAACATTAGGAATAACCCTTAGGAAAAACCTAAGACTCTTAAATATATTGAATTGTTTCTTATATATTTCTAGATGAACATTATAAAATTAAAAATGACTCTTACACACATCATATTTACCATTATGTTTTTATATGTAACATAAACATTATAGTATTAGTCATTTTCTACAAATATGTAATTTCGTGTATGTAATCAAATATTCTTAAAACCTCTTCATGTTTTCTCTTGGCATTATCAATCCCCCCACTATATTTATAATTACATTATTTAGCCTTTTAAAATATAAAAAAGATTCAAAAGATCATAAACTTGACTTAAAAGTGTATTATAGTATTTAGTTACCCAATTTATAGTATATAAATGATCATCACTACTACGTTAATTATATTTTTAAATAATCAATATCCATCATGGATCCAAGTGATATAAGGTACCGAGTATAATATTATTTATGTTTACAAACCTTTTAATGTATTATTTAATAAATTAACTATATATTTCTGATTGGATAACTATTCTCTAAAATCATACTAATCTATAAGCTCGTTCTTCATAACCAACCAATTATTGAGAATGAAAACTCTTTATTTTCACATATTATTCATAAGAGGATCAGTTCAATGATATTATGATGTAAATGTTTTTATCTTATATTTATGAGTGAGATAATTGTAACAACCTATGATTTTATGAGATAGATTATTGTTAATTTCTTTTATGTTTTTTTAAAACTACACAAATATTATCTTTCTCTCTACGCAACACTGTATTATCTTGTAGTATATGTTATACTATTCTTGGATTTTATTACACAAAATTTCACAATCTTTTGATAGAATTCATTTCACGCAACACTTATTATAGGTTTTGTTAAATTTATAAATGAAATTTTCTTGGATTATGTTAAATTCAACACAAACGCAATATTTCATTAAATGTAACTCTGACATGGAATGCATTACATGAAAGAGTGACCATTCTTGATAGCTTGTGTGGTACGTAATACTGAGTTTCTCTAAACAACGACATGTTAGTAAAATATTATTCATTAATGGGATATAAATATTCCCTTATTAATAATATTAACCATATTTTGAATATTATAAAACATGAACATTAATCTTATGTATTTTATATAACATGAAATAAGAACAAATTTAATTTTTTCAGACAAAAGAGGTATTTTTCAAAAAATGTAGTGTTGCTGCCTTTTGATGGTTCACCCATATAAAATATAGTCTTTAAAACTTTTATATATTCTATTTGAAAAAATATATTTATTCATTGGAATCAGGCCATCAAAATTATTTCAGAAGATTTTTTGGTATTTTTCTAACAAATTCATATTTTAATGAAGAGTAAAAAAATAATGCATTTTAATTCCAAACTGCATAATTGTCTAATTTATTTATATAGTTAGATTATATTTTCAATTTTCTTTAAAGTTTAATTGGTTTATTTTTTTTTCATTTAATTCAATGTGGTCATTTTATGCAATTTCACATTTAAATAGGACATAAACACATGAAAAACATTTGATATTTTTTACTTCTTATAAAATGAATTTTGGTTTTGACAAAGGGAATTAATTTTGAAATAATTTTTCCAATTATGTGCTTGGAGTGTAAAATAATGAATTCCATATTTAGAATCTTAAGGTCCAAATTATGTACATAGATCTATTGAATTTTTTTCATATTAGGAATAGTAACTATGGTAATTTTTGTTTACCATAGTTAAAGGTAAATTAGGTAAATTAGTGTAACATATAATATGATAAGAATTATAAAAATATCATAAAACCTTCAAAATCCCATTGGATGAATAAAATTTTACCGTTAACATTTTTTCCCGAAAATCAGTCACTTAATGACAATATTTATAATAATATATCCAATGAGAGTGACAAAAAGTAAAACTCACAATACATATATGTATAATAATTTAAATATAGGGATCCCCGTGTGATTTCTTCAAACATAAATAGTACATGGAAATACAAAAGAATTATATACATCAAGATAATTTTTTTTGAATATTTAGGAGATAAATAGTTACCTTTATGTCTTAAACATTTATGATTTAAAAAATAATTATTTATGAAAATTTAATAAAACATTTTTAAAATCGTAATGGCCATAAAAAGTCCTGAACACAAGAAATAGTCTAATTGGTCGATTATATCTTCACCATAATCATCCAAGGTTCGTGATAGTGACCATATATAGCCTTATATAGTATATTATGACATTTATATTATTTTATTTAAATTAATGTTAATGTTTTCATATTCATACTTTAACAAGTATAACATTTATAATGATTAATTTTATAGCAGATAAATTCTACTACATAAATTATAATGAAATATATAAAAATTATTTGCATCATAGTATTTTAATTTTAATTTTAACTCAAAAACAAGTATATTAAATAATTGCATAGAATTATTGTAGAAATTATTTTATTGAGAGAGGTATCAAATGAATGTTATTAACAATATTAAAACAAATATATTTTTTGGATAATTAATATGTCCAAGGAATTTTTTGAAAAACCTTGACCTAATAGGAATATAACAAAATAGTTGGTTCTAAGTTAAATTGTTATCTTAATATTTTAAAAATCAAGAAATCGAATATTTTCAAAATTGTAATTGTTGATTGTTTATCTAAATAGTAATTATTAAATTATTTACAAATTGTAAAAAAATAAAAAAATAATAATTATTAAGAAATAGTAAAAATTATTCTAAAATATTTATTCATGATCTAATTGACATCAAATAAGTAAATATTTTACCCTTTTAATATTAAAATATTAGTGACCCTGTTTTAAATAAAATAAAATAACTCAGTGATGAATTGAATACATAAGTTTCTAATGAACATATAATGTAATGTCCCAGTTCCAGAAGCCACACAGAGGTGCCCCGTACCCGATTTGTCCAAGGGCCTCAAGCACATTTCCCCGAATGCCAAAGGCTGGTGACTAGCAGTGGGGGCCTTGGGTGTGATAGTGGGGAAACTATGCCCTCATTGGCAGAGTAACACAGGGGAAGAAAAAAATAGCAATAGTGGAAGCTTTAACAATCCATACAAAAGTAAACGGCGAAAGACTGGAAAATAATATACTAGAGCACACACACACACAGACAACAGATATATATATATATATGTGTGTGTGTGTGTGTGTGTGTGTGTGAATGATGCATGATACATATGTCTAGGAAAGCATCCAAACAAATCAAAATACTGGAATACAATAGTACTAAACCAAATACAAAAGAAAGAAAGTAAACAACACCTCTATATCGCCAGCCATACCTTGGTCTCATGCTCTCCACCTCGACATTCAATCAAGAACCTGAAGTATAAGGGTTCATTCCATTATCTATTCCTGCAACAATATAATCTGTTTGGGCCTAAAATCATGATCCAAATATGGTGTGAGACTAAATCCCAGTAGGCAACCACCCAAAGATCTGTGTCTAACAGTCAGTGATCATATATGGCAGGTAATAATAAAATATGCAGTAACAAGAAAGTAATCACCAATAAATATTTTCGCATATCAAATAAGCTACTAATCAAGCAAGGTCACCCTCTAGAAAGTACATGCATCCTTTCCCCTCTGGTTCTATTATAATAATATATAAAAACTCTCTAAGGAAGCACTCACAGTCGATTCCCCTTATAGTCTAAAGTAATTTAATGACTCTCTGAGGAAGCTCACATGGTTAATTCCCCGTATAGTCTAAAGTAGACAAGGACTCTCTGAGGAAGCTCACACATTCAATTTCCCTTATAGCCCAAAGTGGTTCAACACCCTCTGAAAAAGCTCACACGATTGATTCCACTTATAGCCTAAGGTGCTTAAAGACTCTCTGAGAATGCTCACACGGTCAATTCCCATTAAAGACTAATGTTCTCAAAGACTCTCTGAGGAATCTCACTCGGTCAATTCCCCTTACAGTCGACTACACCAGGTTCACATGGCCCTTTGTATATCAAATAAGCATAGAAAAGTAATACGACCAATGTAATCCTACAAAAATAATTGGATAATCAGTCTACAACATATCAAGCATGTCAGATAAAAATAATCAATCCATCCTATAGTGTTAGGAATGAGAATAACATCAATGAAGCCTAACAAGCTAAATAGGACCAAACGGGCGTAAAATGAGCATCCACGGGAAAACACATCCAAAGCATATCAAACAACCCTATTCATATCCAATTAACCTCTACATAGGTGTACATGCATGGAAGGCAATCAACGAGGGTAAAACGGAAAATACGCCATACCTCGTTCAAGGGTATTGGACAAAATTGTACATAATACTCAAAGAAATTCAACAGAAAGGCACAAACCACCAACCTCGGTGTTGTAGGAATGATATATGTGAACCTCGAAGCTTGAATCACCCTAGAATGTTGAAGGACTACAAAAACATTCAAAACGTTCAACAGAGGATAACTTGAGAAAGAAGAGGAATCATGAAATGATTCCCAAGCAGAAGAGAGAGCTTACCAAGGTGATCCAAATGAAATCGACGGTGGTCTAATTTGTTTTTAGATGCTCGGTTGGAGGCTTGGAGGAAGATTGTGGCCGTACGAGAGCTCTCGGCTGAACAAAACCTAGAAGAATATGTTTATTCCATTAGACGCGACCCTGGTAGATTTATTGAAAAAAGAAAATAAATGGCGTGTAATTTTAAAGTACACAGAGTGTACTCATAAAGTACATAGCGTGTACTTTGGAAATTTCTAGAAATTCCTTTTTTTCTCAAAAATGACTAGAAAAGGGAAACAAACCTGAAAATAAAGGTGGGGTTCTTACAAACTTCCCCCCTTAAATAAATTTGTCCCTGAATTTCCTAGCGTGTCATAGAAGATGAAACCTCGAATAGCTCCAGCCACTGTGCGCGTACATCGGCCTCCCTCTCCCTAGTCTCGTCATGTACTCGCTCATGCTTCCATAGCACCAAAACCAAAGGAACAGACCAGCCATACTGAAACTTTGTTCTGCGATCAACAGTCTGGAAATGATGCTCCCCAAACATCACAACTACTTTGAGCTCAACCTCCTTGGGTTGGAAGACCTGAGACAAGTCTAAAAAGTAACATCGGAGCTGAGAAACGTGAAAAACGTCGTGCATAGCTCAGTACCTCTGGGGTAACTGCAACCAATAAGAAACCGGCCCAACCCTCTCCGCAAACTCAGACGTCCTGATGTACCATGGTGAAAGCATACCCTATCTCTTAATTCTTCTGTGCCCCAACCTCAGTGTAACACGTCAGAAAACCTAATCCCTGACCTCAGACTATAGAGTTCATTTCTGTGGATCATCATAATACTTCATTCATGATTGTGCAGTAGCCATCCTCTTCCAAATCAACTATATCTTCTCTATGGTCTGTTGAACCAGACGAGGTCCCAACAAAGCTACCTCTCTTGCCTCTAGCCAACATAAGGGTGATCGGCCTAGCCTACCGTACAAAGCCTCATAAGGTGCCATCTAAATAGTTGCATGAAAACATTTGTTGTTGGAAAACTCTACAAGTGGTATGTGCTTCTCCCAAGAACCTCCAAAATCTAGGATGCATGCTTGGAGCATGTCCTCAAGCACCTAAATCGTACGATCATACTGGCCATCTGTCTAGGGGTGCTAAGCTATACTAAAAAGTACATGTGTACCAAAAGCCTTCTGAATACCCTACAAGACCTGAGATGTAAAACATGCATCCCTATCTGAAATAATGGAGTGTGGAACTCCATGCAGACATATAATCTCACAGATGTTCAACCATCCCAGCTCATCAACAATGAAGGTCTCCTTGATCAGCAAGATGTGGGAAACCTTCATGAGTCTGTCAATGACAACCCAAACTACACCATTCCCTCTAGGTGACCTCGGTAAACCTATCATGAAATCCATCACGACATCATTCCACTTCCACTCAGGAATGGGTAAATGTTGTAGAAGCCTTTTTGGTCACTGATGCACTTCCTTCACCTACTGACAGGTGAAACACTTCATGAAAAAACCATCAACATCTCTTTTCAAACCTGGCCACCAATACTAACGATGTATATCGCGATACATTTTGGTGACACCAGGATGAAATTCCAAAACTAAGGAATGAAAGTCCCTCATTACCTCCTCACGTATGTCTGTTGGCACCCATACGTTCCCCTAGATACACAATATCTCATCCTCGCCTATAGTCCATCCAAGAATAGGTTCCTCTCATGACACACTCTCCCATAGGACTAGGCCTTCAGAATCTGATATTTGCCTTATTTGAACTCTATCAAGAAGAGTAGAGGTGACATGTATATAAGAAAGAAATGATTTCCCATGTATATCATGCACCTCCAAATTCATCTCAGAGAATAGATCCATAAGCTACCACTCACCATTGGCCTACAGAACTGCCTGTATCTAGGTCCTCCTGCTTAGTGCATCAGCCACTCTGTTTCCCTTCACCAGCGTATAGGCAATCTCAAAGTCAAAATACTGAAGGTACTCAACCCACCTTCACTATCTCAAATTCAATTCACACTGAGTGAAGATGTACTTGAGACTTTTGTGGTCTGTGAAACCCCGAAATTCTATCCTAACAGATAATTTCTCCCACAATGTAAAGAATAAGCAACTGCTGCCAACTTAAGATCATGCGTCGGGTAATTCCTATCATGTGGCCGCAACTGCTGGGAATCATACATGATGACTCCTTATCCTTGTATTTGTACAACACCTTCCCCAATATCAGATGCATCATAATAAATAGTGTAGCTCTTTCCTGGATCTGGAAAGACTAGTATCGATGTTGAATTCACTCTCCCTTTCATCTCCTAAAAGGATGACTCACAAGAATCTGACCACAAGAACTTTTCACCCTTCATAGTCAAACCCGTTAATGGTGCTGCTAAGCATAAAAATTCCTGTATGAAACGTCTATAGTATCCAGCCAGCCCTAGAAAAATCTTCACCTCAAAGAAATTCTTTGGATGATCTTAGGAAACTATTGCTCTCACTTTCTCTAGGGCTACTGATACTCCCGTCTATGAGATAACATGTCCCATGAAGTGAATATGATCCATCCATAAGTGACATTTTGAGATCTTGTAATATAACTGATGCTCTCTCAGTGTTCTCAAAATGATCTCAATATGGGTAGCAAGGTCGTGTCGAGTGTGATAGTACACAAATATATCATCCACAAAGACCTCTGAGAAATAATCCAAGTATGTATGGAACAATCGGTTCATCAGTTCCATGAAAACTACCTATGCATTTGTAGGACCGAACAACATAACCATATAATCATATAGACCATACATGCTCCGGAAGGCTGGGAGAGGTATATCAGATGGTCTAACATGCAACTGATGCTAACCTGGTCTCTATTCAATCTTCAAGAACAACGGGGATCCATGAAGCTGATCAAAGAGATCATCAATCTGAGGCAAGGGATATCGGTTCTTGACCATCAACTGGTTCAACTTCCAATAGTCCCCAAAAATATTGAGGGTACCATATGCCTTCTTCGCAAGTAGGACAGGAAAACCCCAAGGAGAAGTACTAGGTCGGATGAACCCCTTTTCCTGCAACTCCTCCAACTACTTCTTTAGCTCCTATAACTCTAGTGTAGCCATCCTTAAAGAGGAATGGATACTGGTGCAGCTTCTGGATTGATCTCAATAGAAAATTGTACCTATCTCTTCAGAGGCAAACCTCAAAAGTCTTATGGAAAGATGTCTTGGAAATGATCCACCACTGGAGGAAATTCTGACTGTGAAGTCCCCTGTTCATCCAGGTATAGACCATCAATTTGGTCTATATCTCCTCCCATCCCATGATGATCGAGTCCTTCTCTGCTTGTCTGGACATCCCACTCACCCCTATGAAGAAACGAGCTACCCTCTGGTGATGTGAAACTCACCCTACGACAACAATAGTCGACGACTATCTGGAAAGAAACTAGCAAGTCCATCATGAGAATGACAGCATAGCCTATCATATCTAGGAAATATAGGTCCCATAAAAAGTAACACCCACCAACCTCTAGAGGGAACTCCCTACACTAACGTACACTAGCCGTTCTCAACCCCAACGGAGTTTCTAGCATCACAATATCAATAGAAGAAAAGATGTAGAGACCAAGGCTCTCCATGACAGCAACATACATAAAGCTTTGGGAAGCCCCTGTATCTAAAAGAGATGAAGATAAAACTATGGCTACTAAGATCATACCTCAAACTATAGAAGAACATGGATCCTGCTCCTAGTGGTTCTACTCTACTGCAAAAGTCTGGCCTGCACTGCAGCCCTGTAACCCTGTATGACCACTCGAAGCTGATCTAGCCTGCTGTCGTTGAAAGACCAGTGATCGATTTCCACCACCATGACCTCCACCTCATCCTGAAAATTCGGAAGAACTCTAGTTCTTAGACTGATTAGAAGATGGTGGCACTTCTCCATAATGAGGAGTCATCGAAGAACCCTTGTCACGAGCAGCTGGTGAGATGTTCTGACTGAAATATGGAAGGTGACCCATATTTCCACAAGATCGGAATTCCAATAGGTCTCTCAGGAATTGTGGCTCATATGCCCACTCTTTCCGCACTGGTAGCACACCACCTGGCTACCAAATGATGCATCCTGCCAACTTTGATCTCCACGTGCAGTTTCCCGGTGGTGCTTCCTACTATCAGGCGGAGGAATACTAACTATGGATGTCAAACTGCCCTATATCACAGCTCCTGAATCCATCAAGATACACTCCGTAATCAGTTCTTGTTATAATAAATAGGATATAGAAGTCAACCTAATGATGTTCACCTGGGAGCAGACATCCTTCCTAAGACCATCCTCAAACTTCCATGCAAGGAACAACTCATTCCCCCATATAACGGGTGTAAAGTGCTCTAGCTCAGTGAAACGAGAGGAATAATCCATAACAGATAGATTAACCTGATCCAGACTCATGAACTCTCAGGCTCGATCAGCCCTCAAGGTCTCTGGATTGATGTAATCAAAGATGATGCACTGAAACTCATCCCAAGCCATATTTTGCTGGCATCCCGCATGTGAGATCACATACCACCACCTCTTAAAGGATTCTAGAATCATGTACATATAGAGCTTTAACTTCTTCTCTTGAGGTCTCTCCAGATTCTCCAAGCTCATCAATGTGGCTTCTAGCTATGACTCTGCAGCCTGGGGTCCTCCATCCCATGAGAAAGTGGGAGGATGCTATTGCTGAAAGACCCGTGTCAATTCTGCCATCGACAGGGTTGAAGATGGCACTCCCTGAAAGGCATGCATCATCCTCATGAAACCCTCTATCAACTGTGCATCGACACCTCTTTCAGGTATAACGTTTGGTTCAAAGGATGGCACAACTGGAGGATCCGCTAGAAGTCCCTGATCAGCCATGTCAGGTGTCTGATCCCAGCCTGGCAACTGGCGTACAACCGGGTGACATCTCGGTGGCATGACTTTGCAATGACAATCACACACCTTAGAAAAATATTTTCAAGGAATGAAAGTAAGAATCACACTAAGGGAATAAAAGAATGGATGACTTCATATTTTACAAAACATGGATACACGACGTGTATGTCCACTACACGGCATGTACCTAGATCCTTTCTCCCTACCTGAGTTCCCTTACATGGATAAACCACATGGTTTATCCTATAACAATACTACATGATGTGTTTGTTTAGGACATGGTGTGTAGTGGATGAACATCAACAACATGTTTTGTTAGCTACAAGGCTGGATACACGGCTCACACTACACGGCGTGTTTTAGACAGACACGATGTGTACTTAGAGGATTTCACCAACCCATGTTGTTAATTACATGAACGGACTCCAGGAACACACAACATGGAATGTGCAAGAATAAAACTGTATATAAAACCTATGATTTTATCCCTCTATGTTGTTTTTCACATGGGTGAACACAGGTTCTAGACACACGGTGTGTACCTCCGGTACACGGCGTGTTCCCATAAGAATTTCCCTATTCTGTGTCTCTGCCCACACAGCCTATGACATAGTTAGAGACTACATGACGTGTACATATCGTACATGGAGTGTAATTAAGAATGAAAATTTCATCTAGAACAGAAGACCACGTGGTGTGTAGTCAAAACTACATGGCGTGTAATCTAGTATTATCCAGACAGTAAGCCTCAGAAACTACTACAGTGCCCATAAAAACACTGATATGGTCCCTTAAGTTCTAAATTCTGATCCGTGAGGTCCCATAATCCCCAAGAATCTATGTTTTTCATCTTATACATGCTAAAAACATGGATAACAGTGCAATTATCCACCAAATTCTGGTCCATGAGGGCCCATAACACATAATGAACCAAATATTGGTGTTCATTCAAGAAAAACCTTACAAAATCAATGATCTAAAAAATAGAAGGTATTCATTCATGGTATCTATCCCAAAAGAATGCATAATCTACACAAAACCTATCACAACAATATGAAATCGCTAATTCACCCTAAATGGAATGGTAGAATGCCTGACATGTGATTCCTAACATGTGTCTATATCATGAATGAGATGGAATACCCTCATCTCATCAGGTTGCGATAAAAATAGAACCTCAATTACATCAACAGTTACCGTAAATAACATTTGGGTCACCCAACGGTGAAAATCAAATCAACCATAATGTTGAAAAACCAGAAAAATTGCATTAAACGAGGTGGATTGGATTATCTATGTACACGTGTTAGCTACATCTAGAAACAGTTTATAACCAAGTACATATTCTGTCATATCCCTGGATAAAGGCTCCAAATAGCAAGTCAAGTGAAAATAAGTCCTCTGAAACCACTTTGTAGCATCCTAGTTCCGGAAGCCACCCATAGGCACCCTGTACCTAGTTGGTCACATGGTATCAAGATCATTTCCACGAATGCCAGAGGCTGCCGACTATCAGTGAGGGCCCTATTTGTGATAGTGGAGAAACTACTCCATCATTGGAAGAGTAACACAGTGGAATAAAAATAATAGCAATAGTGGAAGCAGTAATAATCCATAAAAAAGTAGACATGAGAAAAATGGAAAAAATAAACTGGAGAATATATATATATATATAAATGAATGATTCATGATACATATGTCTAGGAAATCATCAAAAATAATCACAATGCTGGAATACAAAAGTACTAAAACAAATACAAAATAAATCATGTAAACAACTTCTCAGAATCGCAAGCCATAGATTGGTCCCATGATATCCAACTCCACAGTCAATAAAGAACCTGAAGTAGAAGGGTGATTTCCCTTATCAATACCTATAAAAATATAATCAGTTTGGGCCCAAAAGCATGAACCATATTGGGTGTGAGACTAAATCCTAGTAAGCAACCACCCAATGATCTATGCGTAATAGTCCGTGAACATATATGGCAGGTAATAATAAAAGATACAGAAAAAAGAAAGTACTCAGTAATAAACAGTTCCACATATCATATATGAAACTATTCAAGCTTGGTAACCCTCTAGAAAGTACATGCAACCTATACCCTCTGGTTCATTAATAATAATATATAATGACTCCCTAAAAAATCACTCACAGTTTATTCCCCTTATAGTCATAAGTAATATAAGGAATCCTTGAGGAAGATCACACGGTCATTTCCCCTTATAGTATAAAGTAGTCAAGGACTCTCTGAGGAAGCTTACACAGTCAATTCCCCATATAGAACCAAGTGGTCATAGACTCTCTGAGGAAGCTTTCACGGTCAATTCCCTTTATAACCCAAAGTGGTTCAAGACTCTCTGAGGAAGCTCACTCGGTCAATTCCCCTTATAGCCTAAAGTTCTCAAAGACTCTCTGAGTAAGCTCACTCGATCAATTCCCCTTAATGAATAAAGTTCCCAAAGACTCTCTGAGGAAGCTCACTCGGTCAATTCCCCTTACAGTCTACTGCACTAGGATCTCACGACCCTGTGTAAATAAAATGAGCATAGTAAAGAAAAACGACCAAAGTAAACCTACAGAACTACTTGTCTAATCATTCTACAACATATCAAGCATGTCAAATAAAAATAATAAATCAATTCTACAGTGTATGTCATGGGAAGAACATCAAGGAAGCCTAAGAGGCTAAAAAAGACCAAACAGTCGTAAACAGAGAATTAACGGGAAAACACATCCAAAGCATATCAAACCACCATATTCATATCCAATTAATATCCACACAGGTGTATATGCATGGAAGGAATTCAACAGGGGTAAAACGGTAAACACAAAATACCTTGTTCATGGGTATTGGACAAGATTTCACAAGATACTAAAATACCTTCAACAGAAATGCACAAACCACCTACAATGGTGTTGTAGGAATGATATATGTGATCCTTGAAGCTTAAATCACCCTAGAATGTCAAAGATCGACAAAAACGTTTAAAAATTCAATAGAGGATAACATGATAAAGAGGAGGAATCATTAAATGAATCTCAATAATAAGAGAGAGCTTACCGAGGTGATCCCAATGCAATCGACGGTGGTCGAATCAGAGTTCAGATGCTCGATCGGAGGCTCGAAGGAAGATCATGGTCGTATGGGCGCTCTTGGCCGAATGAAACATAGAATAAGGTGTTTCTGGCCATTAGTTGTGACCTCGATGAGTTTAATGAAAAAAATCCACACCGTGTACTTTTGAAGTACACGTCGTGTAATTTCTGTTTCCATACTCCACTTTAGGCGGCCTCCAAGTCACCCCCACATGGCCATGTGTGTGGCTACTACAAGACCAGAAAATGGATACCTGTGGTAACCTAGTACACGGCGTGTACTCATAAAGTACACGGTGTGTACTTTTTAAATTGCTAGAAATTTCTATTTATCTCAAAAAAGACCAGAAAAGGAAAACATACATGAAAAAAAGTCCGGGTTCTTACATATAAATATGTCTCAAATTTATTAGTGGATTATATTACAACCCTATCTCATCTCATATTAAAAATAGTGACATTTCATTGTTTTTTTAATGGGGCTTGATATTATTATAAATTAATATTTTTGAGGTTTTCAAAAGTTCCCCTCACCTAAATTATAAATGGGCACATCTTCCCTCATTTTCAAAACTGATTAAGTCTTCAAGTTCGTCCATACCCTACCCATTTCTCTTATCAACATCCATAGTGACATTATAGTGGTTCTGGATTTCTCAAAAGACCAATCATTTTTCCATTAAGAGGATGACTAAAGAGAGCACGTCAAAAAGATGTAATATCCAATACCAATTCTTTCATATTTCTTTCTACTTCTACTTATTCTTCATGAGATGTTTCATTATAAAATAATAAATCTACAAAAACCTATATACTAATATGTTTTTATAATTATAAAACAACCATTTTCAATATTCTATATATCCCAACAAAGACGAAATCACTACATATATGTACGTACGACATACCATTTCCACGTCCGGGTGTAATATGTTTTTCACCACCACCTTATGTGGATGGGAATAAAAATGGATGTAAAAACTATATATGATTATTATAATTTTATATTGATTATGAAAAATAGTACACCATGTAAATCGATACCATTAAATAATTGTGGAAATGATATTGTCACTCGTGCATACGTATGACCTACCATCTCCACGATGTGTTGGGATTCATTCTACATGATAACCACTCTAGAATGATTATATAAATGTAAATAATGAATAAATATGGTAATAATTATGTTAATATCATTTTAAAATGATATAAATACGTCTTAAGGAGGATAAAGGAAAATTATTTTCCAAAACAGGCATATGGTCATAAAGTAGTTAAAACAAGAATAATGAGTAACAATGAATTGATACAAAAAATGATGGAGAATATGACCCTATATGAGGACCATGATTATGTAATAAGTTAATAGCATTATAGAAAGCATTTTACATGAGGTTTAGACAAAATGAAATCTTATCAGACCTAATATTACAGATAATTTTTCAATCTCATAATTATCTAATATTGTTTACTCATATGTATTTACTAGGGTATATTTATCAATCATGTCCTTATTTCCTAAATATATAACATTATATTTTTGATTCTATAATTTTTTAATTTAAATTTTACCCACTTTTTAATTTGTATTTATCGGTATATAAGGAATCTTTCTTTCATTTTCCATTGGTGGTACTTTTTTATTTTTCCGGCAAAAGTAGAGAAGATTGTTTTTTTCACATATAAGGCATGAAAGGATTTTTAAATCCTCATAATTCCTTATTTCAATGAAGATAATTCTACATTATTTTATGTTTATTTTCAACTAAATTATTTTCTTTCAATACTATATGGAATTTTGAGAATTGATTACATTTTTGGAGAAGAAATGATATTTTTTCCAGGATTAAGCTCAAGTGATTTACCAAAATTATTTTCTATCTACGATGTCATTGGTTTATGTTTCTATTCCAATTATTAATTAGATTTGATTTTTTTATTATGGAAATATTTTTATGAAATATATTTTTCATATATGGATTCTTTTATGATGGTATGATGTTAAAGAAACCCATTTTTTGGTTCCTTTGGTTATGCTATGAAGAATAGTTTATGTATTGTGGCACATGTAACAATAATTTTATTATGATATGGGTGGGACCTATATCTCTCACTAATTCCTTGTGAAAATATTCATTCCTCCTGATATTATCATGAATAGAACATTATGTAAATTAGGTTTTGTTATACTTGGATATAATGGAAGAAAAACTCAGTTCTGTAATACTTGGCTCGAACGACAAGTAAACTCAGTTTAATAATGGACTTTTTCTACTATGATGGCCTTAGTAGAAATGCCTTTGATACTATGGAAATAATATTATGAGATTATATTTTTCCCAAATTCTATGTTCTGTGTAAATTTTATTTTATCATGGTTAATGTTTGTTTATAATATATGTCTTACATACTACCAAAATTTATTGAATGACTCATGGTTTTGGTATTTGAACATTATGTTCATGTTTTTATGTTCTTATGTTTATGGATTGTTTTATATTCTCAATGTTTACCCTTACGGAGTATTTGAGCTAACCCTTTTTATATTTTCTTTCCCCCATGATATAAATAAATTTATTGTGTAGGAAAAAAAATAGGAAGACTTTTATTGGAGATGTTCAATATCATTCACCAAGTTAGAAGATTATATTACACATTTTGAAAGAAAGTAAACTAATAAGGTCTTTGGGTGTCTATTTTTGTCTTGTATTATATATATTGAAAACCTAATGTAATGTCCATATACGTCATGCTAGGGTCATTACATTTTTTATCAGAGCGAAGGTTTAGTAAACCTTTAAAAAATATAATGTGAAAACATTAGTTAGATCTCTATTGATATTTCTAAAGTATGAATTGGGATGTCCCTAAGGTTATGTCCATTTATAGGTTACTATCCTAGAATTATGTTAATTATAATTAATAACCTAGTATTAAACATAAAATGTTAGAGACAGAATGTAATCCCCCGTGATTATATTATTTTCCTAGTATGATTTTAACCTGCCAAATTATTCCCTTTGGGTTTTAGAAAATGGATGGAAATAGGAAGATTCATGTTAATAAAAATTATAAAGGACAATGGAATGATATTATTCATGAGAAACCAAATTAAATTTTAGTTGGAAGGTGAAACATCGTTGTTTTGACTAATCAAAAATCTCATAATATTATCAATAATCTAAAAATTGGTGAGTTTCCTGACCCACCTAATAAGATAAAGATAGGGATTCATGGGGATCATAGAGGAAATAAAGTTTAATTTTCCTCATGTAAATCATATAGGAAGAGGCAGCAAGGATAATGTTTCAAAGGAACATGAACTTTATTTGGGTGTTGAAAATAAGAACACAAAGCCAGTAATCTCAATGGAAAAGGTTCTGATAACATAATGGAAAAAGATAATGGTATTTCTGAGACATCAACAATAGTTAAATGTTTTAAATGTGGAATGTACGAGAATTATGAACATTGCTTCCCAAAGGGAAAATATCATGAAGAGAATCACCATGTTCGTATGAGTATTATTTATGTTGAATATGATGAAGAGACTATAAATGATATATGAGAGGAAAGATGTTTTGAGGAATAAAATGATGCATCTCGGTCAATGGTTTTAGATTATAGTTTAATGATTACATGATTATCAAGAATATTGTTTTATAAGTTACTTTATGGTATTATGGATTAATGAAAAATCTAAGGATTGATACACTATTGTTTTTCCTTATGTACTTGAGAGAATAATTTGACGGATATCAATAACCAAGAAAAGTGATTGAATTTTTTTTGGAAATAACATGATATGTGAAAAATGAATGAATAAAGAGATAATGAGATTTTTGAAAGTATTAATTATATTATGACTCATTTAAGGAAAAAGTGATATCATGGTTTGAGAATACATAATATTTTGTATTTTTATGTTTATGGAAAGAGTAAATACAATTTATATTTTCACTAAGAGAATACATGATTAAGGTATTCACAGGTTTGGAATTTGAAAACCATGAACTAAATTATTAGATATCAGATATAAATTTTAATTCGATTTAGTTACCCCTTTCCTAATGTTTTATACATTTAGTTTTTGGACGGACTGCAATGTTATCTATATATGGATAGTATACATTAAATTTAAGCTTATGTTTATTAGATTAATGTATAATCTCACTATAGGTAGACTTATCCATTTTTATAACATGTTCTTACCTTTTTGTTGAGACATATGGAATGACCTATCATTCTATCACATGATCTTCTAACACAATAAGAATGAAAAATTAAACCTCATTTCATTAAATAATAGATAAAGTGGAAATTGTTTATGAAATGACCAATGGTATGATTATACTGAGATCATGTATTTCTCCTCATGAAAAAAAATCATCAACTTTAGGATAAGGATATTGAAAACATATTTTTTCCAATTACTTACTAATCTGAAGAAGAAGATGGTTCCTTAAATCATCACATATTTATGGATTTCTTGTATTTAACATTCTTTAATACTTATTATATATTACTATCCATCAGAACATTATTGTTAGATTTCTCTTCCATATCCATGTTTTCACTTTCCACCTATATTATCCTATATGGAAACAAAGTGATGAATTACATTGGGTAACCATTATGCATCTAAATTTCCTTTTCAAAATAAATTTTTAGAATAATTTTTTATGATTTTGGTTTCCAAGAGTGAAAAATTCATGTAGTAAACCATTTATAACCCCAATGAATTTCAAGGGAAAAATTCAACTTTTGGGGGTAGAATGTAATACCATGAGATTATATGAGATGTATTAATTTTAATTTCTTTGATTACTTGCTTTTTATGATACAATGAGATTATATTTCTGTATACTCAACATCATATTATCCTATAGTATATGAAAAACTATTCTTTCCTAGTATTGCACAAATTTTTGAGTTCTTTTAATAGAATTCATTTCATGCAACACTGAGTATAGATTTTGTTCAATGTATAAAATAAATATATATGTATGATGTTATAAGAAACACCAATGGAAGATTTTACTAAAAGTAACACTAACTTGACATGAATTCCACGCAAGAGCGACCTTCCTTTATAGCTTGTGTCGTATGCAATACCTAGTTTCACTAAAAATGATATATTTTTAAAATATTATAATATATTGGGATATAAACTAGTTATTAAGAATAGTATTAAATGCATTTTTAATTTACGTAATATTTAAATTCATCTTATTTATTTTCAAGATCATTATTTAAAAAAAAATTCATATAAAAGATTTATTTTTAAAAAAATGCAGTTTTGATGCCTTTTGATGGTGTACCCATTTCAAATATTGTTTTTAACATGTTAATATATTATATTTGAAAACATAAACGTCCCTTTTTGATGTGGGTATCAAAATTTACTTTGGTTGAATTTTTGGTATTTTTATAATAAAATTCAAATTTTAATGAATAGTAAAAAATACTGAATTTTAATTCAAATCTACCTATTCATTTAACTTATTTATATAATTATATTATATTTTAAATTAGTTTTAATGTTTAATTGAAATATTTTTTATAATTTAATCCAAATTTTGTCATTGTATATAATTTTATATTTATATTGGACTAAAAAACATGTAAATCTTCTAATAATTTGTACTTCTTAAAAACAACTTTCTGGTTTTGACAAAGGAAATTTATTTTAAATTAATTTCTTCCAATTATCTATTTTTAATATAGAAAAATTGATTAAATATTTGGAATCAGAAGTTCCAAATTATTTTAATAGTTCCCTTTCATTTTTTCATATTGGAAATAGTAACTACGATAATTTTTATTTACCATAGTTAAAGTTAAATTCTATATATTAATGTAACAAATAATATGATAAGGATAATGAAATATTCCTAAAACCTAAAAAATCATATTGGATGAATAAAATTTCTACCCTTAACATATTTGGTTATAAAATTAGCCACTTAATGGCTATATAACTTATAAAATGGAAAAGATAATAATAAATAAAAAGAAAGTGACAAAATGTCAAACTCACATATCATTAATAGGTATATTAATTTTAATATAGGGATACCCAATTGATTTCTTCTAAAATAAATATAACATTGAATTATAGATTAATTAAATACATCATGGTTGTTTATTTTTAATTTTTAGAAAAAAATAATTACCTTAATGTCATATACGTTGATGATGTAACAATTATTTAACTGATGATAAATCAATAAAAATATTTATTAAAATTCAAATGACCATAAAAAGTACCAATCACATGAAAAAAACTTAATGGTCGATTATATCTCGACCATTATCATCCAAAGGTCAATATAGTAACCATTGAGAACCTTATAGAATATATTTTGACATTTATATTATTTTATTTATCGTAATGTTAATGTTATCACATTCATACATTATCAAGTATAACATTTTTAATGTTTGATTTTAAAGATAATAAATTCTAATAAATTTATTATAATGAAATATATTACAATTTTTTTCATCTTATTATATTATTTTTTATTTTACTCATCAATTAAGTATATTAAATAACTACATAATATCATGGTATTAATTTTTTTATTAATAGAGATATCAAATAAATGTTATAAACAATATTAAAATAAATATTTTTTGGGATAATTAATATTCCCAATAAATTTTCTAGACAAATATGACCTATTAGTAATATAATAAAATAGTTGTTTCCAATTAAACATGTTATCTTAACATTAAAAAAACAATTAATTGAATTGTGTCAAAATAAGTACTATTGATTGTTTATAAAAATAGTGTTTTACTAAATAATATAAAAATAATAAATATTTTCAAAAAATTATAATAATTATTATATGGTCAAAATATTTTTAATTATATATTTATGATCTAATTGACATCCAATTATAAAATATTTTACCCTTTCAATATTGAAATATTCGTTAACCTAATTAAAATGAAATAAAATAACTCAGTGTTAAATTGAAAATATAATGTTTTAATGGACGTATAAACTTGACTAAATTTTATTTTTTGATGATATTTCTGCAGTATCTCACATTATATTCAAAACTAATAAATTTTTGATGTTTTTTATTGGGTTTTTATTTTATTATAAATTTATATTTTTGAGCATTCTAAAAGCGCCCCTCACCTCAATTATTAAAGGGTGCATCTTCCCCCATTTCAACACAACTCATTAAGCCTTAAAATTCATCCATAACCTACCCATTTCTCTTCTCAACATCAATAGTTACATTCCAGAGGTTATTTTCTTATCAAAATACCTACTCTAGATTCATTAATAAAATATCTAAAGAGATTATATCAAAGAAGCAGTAATCTCCTCTACCGATTCTTTCATATTTCATTCTACATATACTTATAGTTCATAAGATGTTTCATTATAAATAATAACTACATAGGAACCTATATAATTATATGTTATTATAATTATAAAATAACCATATTTAATATTCTATTGATCATAATAAAGAGGAAATCCAAAGGCAGGTGTACGTACGACTTATCATCTCCACACCGTGGTGTAATCTGTTATTTACCACCACCATACATGGATAGGTATTAAAATTGATGTAACAAATATATATGATTACTATAATGTGATAATTATTCTGAAATAGAGTGAACCATGAAAATCAATACCATTCAACAATAATGGGAATGATATCATCGCTCGTCTGTATGTATGGCCTACCATCTCCACAATGCGATGTTATTCGTTCTACTTGAAAACCAAAAAATCCTAATTATATAAATTTACCGAATGAATAAATATTGTTTTTATTATGTTAATATCATTTTTTAATAATATAAATATGTTCTAAGAAGTATAACCATAACTTATTTTCCAAAACAAGCATACGATCATAAATAAGTTAAAACCCGAATAACGAGTATCAATGAATTGTTACAAACAAAAAATTTAGAATATGACCTTATATTTAGACCTTGATTCTGGAATAGGTTACTAAAATTAAATAAATAATTATACAAGATGTTTTGACACATAAGAAGCATATTGGACCTAAAGAATGAGATAATTTTTTTGAACTCATTAATATCCAAGATTGTTTATTCATAAGTTTTTAGTGGGTATATTTATCATTCACATCCATGTTTCCTAAATATAGAATATTTTATATATTATTCTTCTATTTATTAATGTGAAATCTACCCATTGGTAAATTTTTATTAAATGTAATAGAAGGAATATTTCTGTCATTTTCTATATGAGGTGCTTTTTAATTTTTCCAGAAAAAGTACGAGATGAATGTTTTTTTCACTTACATGGCATGAAAGGGTTTTTACATCCCCATAATTCATTATTTCCTTGAAGATTCTTCTACAAGATTTCAAATTTATTTTCAACTAAATTATTTTCTTTCAAAACTATGCATAATTTTGAGAATATAAAAAGTTTTTGAATGTGAAAGGATGTTCTCCACAGGAATTAAGCTCAAGTGTTTTACAAAAATTATTTTCCATCTAAGAGGACTTAAGTACATGTTTCTATTACTATTACTATTTTTATTTTATTTCATTTATGATATAATTATTTTTTAAAATCAATTTTTCTTATATGGATTATGTTAAGATGGAATGATGTTTAATAAATCCATTTTTTTGTTCCTTGGGTTATGCTATGATTAATGGTTTATGTTTTTTCGCACATGTAAGAATGATTTCACTATGATATGGGTGGGACCTATATATACATCATATTAATTGGGTAATTATTTATATCTCGTGAGATAAACATGACTAGAACAGAAATTAAATCATGTTGAGTAATACAAGGCTAGAATGGAATGTAAACATGGTTTAGTAATATATAGATAGAATGAAAAGTAAACCCAGTTCAGTAAAGTACATTGTTCAATATGTTGGCCTGGGAAGAAATGCCTTGGATACTATGGAAATCATATTATGTGATTATTTTTTACCACAATTCCATGTTTTATTTCAATTCCATTTTTTCATGGTAAATGTTCCTTTATGATATATTCCTTACGTACTACCATGATTTATTTCATGACTCATGATTTTGATATTTAAACTTTATGTTAATGTTTTTACATTATTTTGTTTATAGATTGATTTATGTTCTCAGGGATTACCCTTATTAGGGATTTCAGATCACCTTTTTTATGATTTAATTTCTATATGATAGAATGAAATGTTATTGGTAAGAAAACATAAGTGGAAGATATTTATTGGAGATGTTGAAGATCATTCACCAAGTTAAAATATTTTCTTACAGTATTGCAAACAACTAAACTAATATGTTCTATTGGAATATGTTTGTGTCATGTATTACTTATTATAATTAAGTAACATAATGTCTATATAAGTTATGTTTTCATCATTACAGTTTGTATCAAAGTGATGGTTTAGTCATCCTTTGGAAAATATGATGTGAAAACATTACTGATATCCCTAAAGATATTTCAATTGTATGTCTAGGTATGACTTTAAGGTTATGTATAACTATAATTTAATGTCCTATAATTATGTTAAAAATCATGAATAACCAATCATTAAACCTAATATGATAGAGATTGAATGTTATCCCTTTGATTATATTGTTTTTTTTAAATGATATTTTCCACTCACACTATTATTTTTTGGTTTTATAAAATGGATAGAAATATGAGGGTTCATGTTAATGAAGAATATGATGTACAATGGAATGTTATTCCTCATGAGAAACCAAATGAAATGAAATATTGAATTAAAATATGATTATTATACCTATTCATAAATCTAAAATTATGATCAGTAATATAAACTTTGGTGAGTTTCTTCACCCATTTAATAAGAGAAATATGGAGTTTAATGGTGATCATAGTGGAAATATTGTACAATTTTTCTCATGTAAATCATCTGGAAAGATGCATTAAAAATAATGTTTCAGAGTAACTGGAAGACGCTTTGGGTGGGTAAAAGAAGGAAATGAAGCCCGTAATTTCCAAGGAAAAGGTTCAGTTCACATATTGGACAAGGATAATGGTATTGATAAGACATAAACAATGGTTAATTGTTTTAAATTTTAAATGTACTGGAATTAAGAAAATCAATGCCCTGAGGGAAAATCTCATGAATAAAATACACATGGTCGTATGGATAGTATTTATGTTTAAGATGATGAAGAGACTACAAATGATATATGAGATTAAAGAAGTATGGAGGAAAAAAATGATGCAGCTCAGTCCATGGTTTAATAAGATAATGGAATGATTACATGATTATCAAGAATAGTTTTTTATAATAAATTTCACGGTATTATAGATTAAAGAATCATATAAGGATTTTTACACTATTTTTAGTCCTTTTTTATTTAAAAGTATATGTTTACTGATATCGATAACCATAAAAACTGATTGTAATATTATTGGAAGGCATATGATATGAGAATAATTAATGAATATGGAGATAACGAGATGTTTGATAGTATTAACAACCTCATGACTGATATAATGAAAAAGTGATATCATAGTATGATTATAAATAATTTTTCTTATTTTTAGGTCAATGAATAGAGTTAATATAATGAATTTTTTCACTAAGATAATAGATGATTAAAGTATTTACATGTTTGGAATTTGACAACCAAGAATGAACTTATATGATATGAGATATAAATGTTAATACGATTTAGTTCACCTATTTCTAATGTTTTAAATTTTTTAGTTTTTGGAAGGATTGTAATGTTATATATATAGGGATAGTATAAATTATATTATAGTTGCAGTTTTTTAAATTAACATATTATCTCATTAGAGGTGGAATTATTCATATTTGATAACATGTTATTACCTTTTTTTAGAAAGATGGAATGACCTATCATCCAATCGCATGATCTGATAACAAATCAAGAATGAACAATTCATGTTCATTTCTTTAAATAAGAGATGAAGTGGAAATTGTTCAGGGAATGACCAATGATGAGATTGTACTGAAATCAAGTAATTATTAATACTTGTGCAAAAAAACATCAACTTTATGAAAATGATACTAAAATAGAATATTTTATCTTATTACCTTCTTATCTGAAGAAATAGATGGTCCCTTAAATCATCGTAGATTTATGGCTTTCTGATAGTTAACTTTCACCAAGCCTTATTCTCTATGACTATCCATCATAACATGATGATTAGATTTATCGTTTATATTCATGTTTTCACATACCACCAATGATCTCTTATGATGAAACCCAGTGATGACTTAATTTGGGAAACTGTTATGTTTCTAATGTTTCTTTTTAAAATGATGTTTTCGTATCCCTTTTTACGATGTGGGTCTCTATGAAAAAACATTCAAATAGTAAACCATTTATAACCCTAACAAATTTCGAGGGTGAAATTCATATTAAGGGGGGTAGAATGTAACACCCTTAGATTTTATGAGAAATAATCTATTTAATTTCTTTGATTCATTGTTTTTTATGATACATCGAGATTATCTTCATCTATACACAACATCGTATTAGCTTTCAGTATATGCAACACAATTCATTAAATATGTTACATGCAATTTCATGTTCTTTTGATATAATTCATTTAACAGAACAATGAGTAAATAATTTGTTCAATGTAAAAAAAATAATATGTTAATATTATGTTATACACAACACCAATGGAATCTTTAACTAAATATAACACAAAAGTGGATTGCATTACACGTAAGTGCGACCTTTCTCGATAGCTTGTAGTGTACGCAATACCGAGTTTCTCTAAAAAAGATATATTATTTAAATATTATTATTTAATGGGATATAAACTAGCTATTAAGAATATTATCAAAACACATATTAAATTTTATATAACATTAAAACTCAACATATTTATTTTCGAGAATAAGATATGAGAACAAATTCAATTTTTTGGATAAAAGAAGTATTTTTCAATAAAACACAGTTTTACTGCCATTTAATAGAACACCAATCTGAAATCTAGGTTTAAACACATTTATATCTTCTATTAGACAAAATTAATGTCTTCTTTTGATGCGGGACATCAAAATTTACTTTGGTTGAATTTTTGTTATTTTCCAAATAATATTCATATTTTAATGAATAGAAAAAAATATTTTATTTTAATTCAAAACTACCTATTTACCAAATATATTTATATAGATAGATTATCTTTTTAATTAGTTTTAAATAATAAGTGGAATATTTTTTTTTATTTAATCCAATGTTGGTCATTTTATGTAATTTGACATTTAAATTAGACATAAACACATGTCAATCTTTTTTAATTTTTACTTAATACAAACATTCTCTCTGGTTTTAACAATTGGAATTATTTTTAAATTAATTTATACCAATTATCTGTTTTTAATTTATAAAAATGGATTCCATATTTGGAATCAAAAGGTCAAAATTATGTATATAGGTCCCCATTATTTTTTTCATATTAAGAATAGAAACTACAGAAATTTTTATTTAACACAATTAAAGGTAAATATGGTAAATTAGTATAACAAATAATATTATACGGATAATAAAATTATCATAAACAATCCAAAATCCTATTTTATGAATAAAATAACACCCTTAAAATCATTGGTTCTAAATTAGTTTTTTAATGGCCAAATGAAAATTAAAATGTCATAGATATTAATAAATCTAATAAAATTGAAAAAATGTGAAACTCACATTTCATGTAAGTATGCAAATTTTAATATAGAGATAAATAAGTGATATCTTTGAAAATAAATATTACATGAACATATAAGATAATTTACTGCATCATGTTAATTTATTTTTAATGTTTAGGAAATAGAAAATTACCTTAATGTCTTATATTTGGAAGATGTAAATATTAATTAATTGAAGGGAAATCAATAAAACAATTTTTATTAAAATACAAATAACCATAAAAAGTCCCAAAAACAAGATAAAATCTTATTAGTCGAGTATATATCTACCAAAATAATCCAATGGTAAATATTTTGACCATTTAGAACCTTATACAATAGATTATGTCATTTATATTATTTTATTTAAAGTAAAGTTAATGTTGTCCTATTCATTATTTAATAAGTATAACATTTTTAATGATTGATTTAATAGAAGTTAAAATATACTTCATATCTAATAAAAAAATATTAAATTTCTCTTCATAAAAGTATTTTATTTTTATTTTTACTAAAAAAATATATATATTAAATATTTAGGCAAATCACTGTAGTAATTATTTTATTAAGAGAGATATCAAATCGGTGTTATTAAAAATATTAAAAGAACTATATTTTGGGATAATTAATATGTCCAATTAATTTTCTAGACAACCTTGAACCCATAAAAATATATTAAAATAGTTTGTTCCATGTTATCTTTTTATCTTTATATTTTTAAAAATCAATGAATTGAATGGTTTCAAAAGTGACACTATAGATTGTTTATCATAATAATGTTTTATTAAATTATATAAAAATCATAATACATTTTTTTAAATATATAATTATTATGATATGATAAAAATTTATAATTTATTTATTTATGATCTAATTCACATCAAATATGTAAATATGTTAAGATTTTAATATTGAGTTAATCCTTACCCTAGTTAAAATGAAATATAATGACTTAGTGTTTAGTTGAATAGATATGGTTTGAACAGACATACAAACTTGTCTACAATTTTTTATTTTAATATTTTACAACCCTATATCATCACATATTTGAAATTGAATCATTTTTATGGTTTTTCATTGGGGTTTTATTTTATTATAAAATAATATTTTTGAGGTTTCCAAAGGTGCCCCTCACCACAATTATAAAAGGGCACCTACTCCCTCACTTCTATGAAACTCATTAAGCCTTCAATTTCGTTCATATCTATCCTATTTCTCAGGAAAACTTCCATAATTAAATTTTAGTTGTTCAAGTACTCTAAAAAATGGGAACTCTTTTTCCATTAAGAGAAGATCTAAAGAGATCACGTCAAAGAAGAGGTAATCTCCTTTACTTGTTCATTCATATTTTTTCTACTTCTCCTTATAATTAATGAGTTGTTTAATTATAGAATAAAAATACATTATAACCTATATAATGATATGTCATTATAATTATGAAACAACCATATTCAACAGTATATCTATCCTTATAAAGAAGAATCACAATGAGTGTGTACGTACGACTTACCATCTCCACAATGTGGTGTAATCTGTTTTTCCCCACCACCTTACTTTGAGGGGTATAAAAATGGATTTATTAAATATATATTGTTATTATAAAATTATATTTATTCCTCAATATATTACAACGTTAAATTCAATACCATTCAACAATTATGGGTATGATATCGTCACTCCTGCCTACATACGACCTACAGTCTCCATGATGGGATGTGATTTGATCAACATGATAACCACTCAAGAATGATTATATAAATGTAAATAATAAAATAAATATGATATTTAATATGTTAGTATAAGTTTATAATGATATAAATATGACCTATGAAGTAAAACTAGAACTTCTTCAACAATACATCCATACGATCATAAAGTAGTTAAAACCCGAATAACGAGTAACAATAAATTGTTACAGACAAACAATGAAGAATATGATCATATTTGATTACCATTATTATTTAAAAAGTTATTATCATTATATAAATAATTATAAAAGAGGTTCATACATATAGAAATCATATTATACGTAAGGTAAGGGATAATTTTTCAATCTCATTATTATCTGAGGTAGTTTATTCGTAAGTATTTACTATGGTGTATTTATTATTAACATCCATGTTTCATAAATATATAATATTATTTATATTGTTATAATATTGTTTAAAGTTAATTTTACTAATTGGTAAATTTTTATTAAGAATTATGGAAGGCATATTTCTTTCATTTTCCATGTGATCCACTTTTTGACTTTTTGGAAAAAGTATGAGAAGAATGCTATTTTTCACTTATACAGCATGAAAGGATTTTTACTTCATCATAATGCCTTTTTTCAAATAAGAATCATCTACATTATTTCCAGATTATTTTCAACTAAATTATTTTCATTCAAAACTAAATGGACCTTTGGTAATAGAGTACATTTTTGAAGAAGAAAGGATATTTTCCTAAAGAATTAAGCTCAATTGTTTTCCCAAGATTATTTTTTATATATAATGACCAAGGGTTATGTTTCTATACCTATAATTACTTTGATTAGATTTGTTTTTTTATTGAATTATTTTTATGAAATCCACTTATCTTATATATATTTGTTTGTGATTGAATGATGTTTAAGAAACACATTCTTTTTTGTTCCTTGGGTTATGTTATGGTGAATAGTTTATGTTTTGTTTCACAAGTAAGAATGATTTATTTATGAGATGTGTGGGACCAATATCTCCCTATAATTAATTTGATACAGATTTCTGTCTCATGATATTAACATGATTGGAATGGTAATTAATCTGGATCAATAATACAAGCCTGGAAAAGAAAGCAAACTTGGTTCAGTAATACATGGCTGGAACGGAAAGTAAACATAGTTCAGTAAAGGACATTGTCCATGGTGATGGTCATGGCTACAATGACTTAGATACTATGTAAATAACATTATAAACTTTTTTGTTTTCAAAAATTTCATGATTTATTCCATTACTATTTTACCATGGTAAATGTTCCTTCATTATATATACCTTACATACAGCCATGATTAATTTTATGACTCTTTATTTTGATATTTATACATTATGTTCAGGTTTTTATATTCTTATATTTATGGATTGTTTTATGTTATCAATGATTACCATTACTGAGAATTTTATCTCACACTTTTTATGTTTTTCCCTAGGATATAAAGAATAGTTTTAGGTCTGAATACAAATAGGGAAGAACATTATGGGGGTTGTTGAAGATCCTCCACCAGGTTAAAAGCTTATGTTACAAATTTCCAGAGATAATAAACTAATATCTTTTTTGGGTGTCTATTTGTGTCATGTATTAAGTATTACTCAAAATTAATTTACTATCCATGTATGTCAAGATTGGGTAGTTATAATAGTTATTATAAGTATCCCCAATTTCAATTTATTATGATCTTCAACAAGCACCAAATATTCAATATCTATTAAATTTCATTCTAATAGATTAAATAAAAATAAATAAAACTAATGAATCACTTCATTATAATATATTTGATCTCTCCAATCTCCTTCATTTGGATTATTTTCCATAAGTATTTGATTTATAACATCAATATTTTATTTTTTCCCACTTATTAACAATAAATAAAAATATTATAACTTGTGGAAAAAATTAGGTGTCACATACTTATTTCCGGAAATTAATTAATAATCATTTATCAATATTTATCATATATAAATAGTGAAAGTACATCTTAAATTATAATGTTCTAAGAAATAACAAACTATAATTCTATATGGACTATGGTTGATAAAGAAAACGACAATAATTTACCTTGAGATCAATTATGTCCATTAATATTTTATTATGTCATAGTAGCTCTATATTTTCTATTTAGGGTCATTTAAATAGATTTCATTATAAATTTATCTCTAAACACTCAATATAAAAAATCTACTAAAAATTTTCAAGTATAGTACCTATTATTACCCCTATTTTATCTAAACTCATTTCCCTCCTTTTATAAATAGTTTTTTATTTATTTTCATTAAAAAATGGTAAAAATGACTATCGTACATAAAATTAAAAATTTCTTTACTACTATCAACAACTTCCTCATTAAAAAATACACATCTATATTAGTGTTCTAATTTCTATGTCCCCCATAAATGATGCATCCAATAACACTTCATCATCACAATTAATGTTTCCCATTACAGTCATATATTATTCTATTGTAATTATAATATTTTATTCAGATCAAAAACAAAATTTTACACCATTACATACCTATAAATATGAAAAATGAAAACATATTTGGGAATAAGGTGTAACATCATATGTGACATAATAAGAGTAACATGGAATACACAAAGACCTCAACCTAGAATTTTTTTCATTTTTTACTCCAATATTTTAAAAATTCATCATGTTTCTTTCTCAGTAATTTATATCATTATTCTTTATAAGCATCATAGGAATATTTCCCATTTAACTAATTTCTTATATTGTTACTTTATCATAATATGTGCTCAAAAATCACAAGAATTTGTGTGTTATTGCTTCTTCATTATTATATTCTAAACCCGAGTAGTATACATTGTTAGATAATTTTATATTTCATGGCTATCCAAATCACACCTCCCACATAACATCTCATGATTCAATTTTTTTATCATTTTTTGACCACATATCATTAAATTCATATTCATTCAGTGTATTTTCTTATAATTATTTAATAAAAATAATTCATTGTAGTTTATTCATCTTCCCTTTTCATATGACTTTCTTCAACTAAAATGATTATCTAAATATTCTATTATTTTTTATTTTATAACCACAGTAACATATAAGGATTATCAATGTAGAGATATCATGAAATAAATATTACCCAACCCATGTCGATATCAGAATTCATATATATCAACTTGTAATGATTTTTTTCACTAGTTTAACTTGGTGGGTTTTTAGAAAAAAAATATACATTCTATGAATGTTTCTCCTTCTGAAAAAGTTATTGATTCTTTTTTCACATTTACCCCCCCCCCCCCCCTTGATTTATTCTAATTATATAGAAGTGACATATTATACACGTAATTATAGACTTCATTCTTAAACGATACACAATGACAACATTATCCTTTTAAACATGATCTTCAATAATATTCATTACTATATATATAGAAATATACATGCATTCTAGATGCCATCCATACTTTATTCTACCTTCTTTGGGTAAGTTTAACTTATCAACTCAACTCTAACTACCCTTAATACAAGGATGTGGATTTCAGGATCTCTTTAATCCCTTACACCTCTAGTTTCAGTTTCAAATCCTATTCTTGTAAATTAAATAGATTTAGTGTCACTGGAGTAAGAAAAACATACTTATACCATTTTCTTGTGGCATGAATTATCATCATTTTTGAATGATTTAGATTGAACACCAATAGTTATATCATAATTTTCACTCACTATATTCAAGGTATTATGAAGATTAACACACCTAGACTTTTTCACAATCAAATTTTAATCCCCTACATTCTTTTTTCCATCATGTTATTTTAGTATTATATCAAATTATGTAATTTCACCAATTAAAATTTTAATATTTTTTTGAAAATATTCTCCATTTCATCATGAAATACTCCCATTTTCTCAAGTAGATTTGTTTTTTAATTGAGTTGGGTTTTTTTATCAAGATAAAAAATAATACCAAATTTCAACTTGTATCCAATATAGACATCTCAATCCTCCACGACACTACTATAAGAGACCACATTAATCATGAAATGAGAAATGAAGTACATTTTTTTGGTAGTGTCTCCTTCCATTGAATAACTAATTTCAAATGAATTTATATATTTCTATACAGTACAAATCAAATTCTCTCCAAAAAATTATAGTCATTTAAGATCTTCCCATAATGTTGTTTGATATTTTTTTAGAGATGTATTTTTATTCCTCCCCACTCTAAATTTAATCCAATTTCAACTCTCTAATATCAATTGAAAATCTTCCTATTCAATTAAAATTAATAAAGTTTTTATAAATAGTGAATTTATAATTAGATTTTGTATTCTAATGTTTCTTGAAATATGAGGCATGATTTTTTAATCTTATTCATTACATTCCTCATAATCTTATGAATCTAACACTGAATCAGAATTATTTTCTAAAATCATCTGAGATTTCAATTCATTAAATGATATATATATCAAGAATTTTTTAGTTAAAAAAAATCCCAATATCTTCACTAAATAGTTTATTATGAAACTCAATAAGAGATAAGTAATCCTATAGTTAAATTAAAAATATCACTGGATAAGAACTGTCATGAAATTTTAGAATCATATTATCAGAAATAGTTGAATCTTCGAAATTGTATCTAGAACCTTTGGAGTAACTAAATATATTATTTATGAATATTAACTAGTAACTTATCTCTCATTATCATCCATCTAACATATTTAAAAAAAATTCTCTAAATATACTCTTTACATTCTTTAACAATGATATTTACTTCATAAATTAATTCAATATGATCCCATTTCTCTTTGGTTATCTTTAGACCCATAAACCATGGGTACATGCAATCAGAATAAAATAAAATAATATATTGTATAAATTTCACATCAACATCATAATTTCAAATTTAGTAAAATATTATGGGATCATATTTTCCATGTGGCGTAAAACCCATAGTTACAACATTAATAACTTGTAGGTCTTGTTAATGAATTCAGGGGGAGCCCTATTAATCAAGATGTGAATATATATTACCTAAAATAAATAAACACCTCTATTATTAACTAAAATTAAGATTCCACCTATTTAAATAAGGTCAATGTTGGATCCTAAATATGAAACTATTTCAGCTCTAATACAAATTCATTACCCCTAGATTTCAGATATATCCTTGAGGGGGAGGGTGAATCTAGGATAACATTTTTAAAATTTTGATCATTAAATTAACTTACACAACTGGTGAAACTATCAATATTATCATTCCTTATTTTATCCCCATTTCTCATGCTCAACCCAATAGATAATTTAAAATAACATGAGTTTTTTTAAATATACAACCCCACTATGGTAATTTACTCATTTTGTGTTCAGGTTGAGTACAAGATTCACGTTAACAATAGTAAACATTATATCTTATATTACAAACTATCTCCTAAAAAGTTAGAACATTATTTAATAAAATAGAGGGTTATTCTCTAATAATAAATTTATGAATCTTAATGGGTTCATTATACTAGATTTTATTATAGATATTATCCTCTAAAAATATCGCGTAGTATTAAATGTAGTTTCTTATAATGTATCTTTCCAGATATTAAAAGGTTCAGTCCAATGTAACTAAGAAAAATACATTTAAGTTTTTTTATATTCTATTGAAATGTCATATCATCCTTATTCTTAAATAATCATCATGTCTATATGGTATGTAAAAAAGATAAAACATTCCCCTATCATCTATTCTCCCGATGATATAATCATATTGAAATGTAGTATTATTTTTCTACCTATAAATACATAAATATCTTTGATATAAAATATGTATTTTATAACATCTTTATCATCTATCATTTTTCTTCTATAATACAAATATATCATCAAACCCCTTTTTCGTTCTTCTTATTCAACGCACAAGCTCTTTCTCTTTAATGTAATTTTATTTTCTATTTTTTTCTCCCAATATTCATCAGTTTTTGAAATATTGAATTCTAACTATCCTCATTATTATCTTATCCGATAAAATTTTATTATCCAATTATACTAAATATTATTTATAGTTTTTTAAAATTAGAAACTCTCCCTTAAATTGATAAATCTGGTTTTTTTCAATTCAACTACTCAGTAGAAATATTCCATTTGTTACTCTCATTTATAAACATTTAATATAGATTAATATATCCATAACATGGAATTTTATTCATTGTAGATTCAGTGAAATATGTGAATAATATCCTTGTATAAATGGATTAATGAATAAAATTATTGTAGTTTGTAATTTTTTTATCATATCCAGGGAATGTTCATATATCATTTTATCTATCACATGTTGTGGTGTAGAATTATCTTTATAGAAATACAATCAAATAACTCATAGTAAAAAATTAAACTAGTAATTATCTCTCAAAAATCATTGTGATGTGTTATTCCTCTCCAGGATATCTTCATCTAAATTGAATTACTCATCTTGAATCAGAGTATTTCATTGAATAATTATGTTCTTTAATACCCAAAAGAATATTTCGTATATCATTTAAATTATCTTTCAAATATATTTCTATAATTTTACATAATTAAAAAAACCTTTTATTATAAGTAAATGATACATACCAATAAAATAGAAAATAGTATTTTTAATCTGGGGTTTATCTAAAACCTTTTGATTAAACTTGTTTTTTTTTCAATTTAACTCATCAATGACATAATAAGGATAAATTAATGACTCTTACAACAAGATTCAGAAGAAATAGAAGAATAAATTAGGGGTTTTGGTTGAGGATTAAGGAATTCATGGTTTATTGTCCTAAATTTCTGAATTATTTTTTGTTCTTTTTTCATCAATCTTATTCAAACTAAATGAAATTAATGCTCCTAACTCATGTTCAGTGAAGCCTGGTATGTTCATTGCTCCTTATTTTTTCTGAGAAGTTTGTTTTTCCCTACCCTAGGGTTTTGTGCCTCAGGAAGAAGAAGGAGGTTTTTATTATCTTTCTTTTTTTATTATCCTTTTTTTCATTTTTTTCATTGTTTTAAAAACAATTTTGTAAAATATGTTTAATAGTATAATAATAAATCCTAGTTTTTACCAAGTATAATTCTACACAATTAACGAATAATACATTTAAAAAAATTATCAATGTAAAAATTAATAATGTTGTAAAAATATACCTCAACAAAATTATCCAAGGATAAGAATGAATAATTATCAAGTGATCATTGCAATAAATTGTCAAAGGATAAATTAATGAGATTATTGAAAAAAATATTATACAATATATCAGAGGATAGTGATAATGGAATAATTATGTGAAAAAGAATTATCAAAATTATTAGAGGATTATTATTAAAATTAAAAAGATAATAATAATAAATTAAAAATACAAAATTGACCAAAATTAAACATGGTTAATTTATATAAAAATTATTAAGAGTTAATATCACCATTTCCCAAAGGGTACTTTTTTTTAAATTATCAGAATATAATCATGAATGGATAACTTATCCAATTAATTCAATAATATTATATTTAATATCAATGAATAATTATAAAGGACTATGATATGTGTTACCTATTTATTTAAGTAAGATTATGATATAAAATGTGGTTTTATTACTATTCTACAGAAAATATTGTGAATCCATTTTTTGTCCTAAAATGATAACTCAAATGTTATCTAGGAGAGATAATGTATCAAAGAAACTAATGTTTTATTTCTGATTGAAATAAAATAACTGATTTTGGTTTTAGGAGACTATGAAGAATCATAAGAGTTTACTTGAAGAAAAATATGATAATAATTTTTGTTAGGAGTTATTATTTTTTATTGAAGTTTACATATTAAATTTTGAACTAAAAAGAGTGGTTTATTCCATTCATTGACATCAATGACATTGAGGTAGAAATTTTATTTCTCTATTGGTAAATTACTTACATATGTTATAATTTTATGATTATAGTGTTGGCATAGCTTGTGATTATATGCCGTCCTTTTTTGTAAATCATGAGACTTACTATACTTATTCATTTCATGAGTGTTGTTATAGTATCTTGTTTCCATATTCGATTATGATCACAAGTTGTTAGGTATTTCAATTTTATTTATCATTATGATATATTATACATATTCTTCATGCATAACCTCTTATATGTAAAAGCATTCCATGGGTGTTTTTTTGTACTTATGATAAATGGACTATTCGGTAATGTAAATCCCTTGGAGGGGGAGTGTGCATATCACACTACTAGAATTAGATGTATGTGTGAGGGGTTATTTGTGACGGGATGCCGTCGCAAATAGCCCGTTGTAGAAATTGTTGTCACAAATAAACCTCCAATTATATACATTATATATAAATAATACTTTTTGTGACAGGCCCATCGCAAATAAGCCTCTGATTATATACATTATATATATCAAAACCTTTTGCGATGGGCCCATTGCAAATGTTCCCATCTCAAATACTAAACATAAAAAAAATATTTAATAAAATTATGATTAATGAAAAAATTATATTAATATTATAAAAATAATAAAAAAATAAAAAAATTATTATTAGTAAAATAAAAAAACATTACAAAAATAATACTAAAAAATATATTTAATAAAATTATGGTTAATAAAAAATTATTTTTAATTTTATTAAAATAATAAAAAAATTAAAAATTATTACAATTCTCAATATTTACATACAAAATATTAAAATATCCTAAAATATTATTATTATTAGTAAAATAAAAAAATATTAAAAAATATAAAACTAATAATGAATAATAAAACATTAATAAAATTAAATAATTCAATATTTAAACCAATATAAAAGACGAAAATTGTAAATATTTCATATTACAATAAATCTTCAACTCAAAAATATTAAACTAAAAAACCAATCAATGGGCGGTCGTCTTCTAGAGGAGGTGGAGGATCTATAGGAGATGGTGGTGAAAACCCCATCCCTATACTAGGAGTTAGACAACACATGTAATCTATCTGCTCGTGATCCTACTGCTGCTCCCATCAATGCATCTCATACTCGTGCTGAAACTGTTGCTGCTGCTACTGATGCATCTCTTCATGTTACTTCTGCAAACACTCTCTAAGCTCAGATTGAGTTCGTAATTTCTCATGATACTGTGAGGCAGAATATGATGCCTCTCCCTGAGCTCATCTCAAGCTGGACGCCAACATCGCAACAATACCATAATAAGTACCAAGAGTCGAATGAGAGCGGATACCAACTTCTTGGCCCATCTCAATTTTATTCTGAGTCGCCTGCTACCATGCCGCCACATCAAAATGGTGGGCACTGGTATGCTCAGTCGTCTCATCCTGACTCTTAGCCTGTGTCTGGGAGGTCGCAGCCTCATATGACTCCTTTAATTCCAATTTGAAATTAAAATGGTGAAAATATAATATGTAGTTAATTTTGAAACTGAAAAAAAATAATACTAACCAAAATCTGATGATGGAGATCACCTCTAATATCTCCAGTGGCTGGATCACTGTTCATCATCCAATAAACATCAAACTTCATAATATCGGGATGCTCAACAGCCTACATATATATAAAATAAACTGTTTATATTTAAAGTTATATAAAATATTTAAAAAATAAACTTACCAAATGCTCTCTATGTGTACTGAATATACGACCACCAGCTCGATGTGTCACCTCATGTCTCCCCCAGTTCTGTCGTCCCACTAAAGATCTCCTCTGAAATCCACCACCCAACTAGTGTAAACATAATCCATCCCAAACATGATATGAAATGTACTCTACTCAGTGGGCCCTACATGACTCATCATATTCTGTCAGTACTTATTTCTTAATAGTTTTTCTTCTCAAATTGTGCAAAAACATATGGAAATAGTCACACATAGACACCTTCCATGAAAATAATCTTTATAATATCAAGTTATTAATAAAATAAACTTCAAAATAAATAATCTTTATTTACGTACTAGCCAATGATGGAACATGTCATTCCGCACATCAATGGGAATCTTTTTCCATGTGATCCAAGGCTGAGAAAAATAATTACTCATAATAGCACTCCCTTATCCAATAGCTAAATGCGCAAAATAGTGAAAAATGTATATATAATCAAACAATTATAATATATATTAATAAATTAATGAAATCTAACTAAAATATACAGGTTACCATACATCCATGTGCATAGATCGAAGCCAAGACGTGGACGTTACTTGGGGATAGGGCCTGGAATCATCAGCAGCACAAGATCACGGCCCCTCCACATACCCCCTTAAATTCCAGTTGGCTGAGCATCCTAGGGTAAACAATCCCCCTCATCCAAAGGTAGATCAGCCTCCGACAACTCACGAAAGAGATCAGGATCCATCTGAAACACAAAATAATTGTTGTTAGCAGATAGTCGAAAATTACTATTATATATAGATATATATTAGTTATGATTATACCCAATATTTATCTGTGTCAATGTCCATATTCATCCTCATCTCCATAGATTTCAATTTCAATGTCTTCATCTTCCTCCTCACCGTTATAAATATTCGTATGAGTTTCAGTTTCTTCAACCCTTGTCATTTCAAATTCATTTGTAGCATCATTAACATCTTTGTCATCATCGATTCCTAATTGTGCAGTGTCATCATTGATATTCCTGTATCTTTATGAAAAAGATGGATTTTGAGCAGTCTCATGAAAAATTTCAATCGCTTCAACTTCAGTGGAACCACATTCAGTTTTAATATGCTGATTTTCCCGATATTTCATTTTTATTATGCTCCTCCAATCACTCAAGTCTTTTGAAGTAGTATAGTACTTTGCATAATAAATTCTATTTTCCTATTGTGCCATTAAAAATGCGTTATTTACTACAAGAAGACTTTTATATTTAATATCAACGATTCCATGAGTCGGATGAACATGCAAGCCTCTCTCAGTTTCCAACCACTAACATTTAATCATCATTATGTAATTCTATCCTAGATAACACAGCTCGATAATTTCATCTAGATTTCCATAAAATTCAACTTCAGTTTCTCTCTGATGCTATTCCCTCAAAAAAACTACAATGTTCATTGTTTTTTTCATTCCCCCTATGCACGTGTATGAAATCGAAAAGCATTCACCACTAATGCATTATAAGATTTAACCATTTTGGATGGTGGGTTATTTAATATACAAAGTAAACTATCACTTTTATTATCATGTATAGACACCTGAAAATTTTTAAAACAATTATTAATATGATAAATAATAAACTTAATTGATATTAAACCCTCAATAATTAATGTTACCTTTTTTTGAAACTGTTGAGAAAATTCTTTTGTCTGCGTTCCTCAGGAGTAGCTGTTGTAATTTGTGGAAGTTGTTTCATGATATGAATATCATATAACCTACAAATAAAATAATTTTATATACTATAACATAAATTATAGAATAAGTGATAGAATCACTCAGAGTTCAAATGATGTAATTTTTTCACAGTTGAGCAGAACATATGTATGAGCTCTGTGATGTTCGTCATCTGAAAGCCATCGTTCATGAACTCCACCAAAACCTAGATTTGGCTAATTAAAAACTAATAATTTATTATCCATTTCATCATTAACATTACCCTTGATTCATCCCATGTGATTGTGTTTTGAGGGATACTAAGATTTTAAATAATGAGAGCAGAAAAAAGAAATTTCATATTGCAAATAAGCTTCAGCAATTGAGCCTTCAACTTATGATTTTCAACGTACTTTTTTCTTCAATTTCATCATGCATCTCTCAAATTGGTACGTCCATCAAAATTTTACTGGACCTACACATTTAGCTTCATGAGGAAAATGTAATATCAGTTGTTCCATTGATTAAAAGAAAGCTTCCTGAAAGACTTTTTCCATTTTATATATAATTACAACCACATCTTCTTCCAATTTTATAAGCACTTCGTAGTCTATTGTCACTTCACAAATTTCTCGAAAAAATATGATATGTCTGTTATCGAATCCTAAATCATAGAATTCAAAGAACCCATGAATACAATCGGAATAAGTCCTTCCATTATAACATGACAATCATAAATTTTTAATCTGGTAATATAACCTTTATTAACACATCTAACCAAATTGGAAGCATAGACATCTGGAAGTCTCAAATGTACAATCCACTAAAACAATAGTATGAGACTCTCTTTGGATAGTGTATAAGATGATTTTGGCTTCATTAACCTCTGTGATATGACATCTTCAAATAGTTTATGTTCAGGTCGCGTGAAAATTTTGGTAAGATATAATCACTCCTTTATAGTATTTTAGTCTTACCTGGTGTATCCAAAACTGTATGAAATAAAGTATCAAAATAGTTCTTCTAAATATGCATGACATCCAACATGTGGCAGACCAACAAATTAGTCCAATATGGAAGATCCCAAAAAATGCTTAGTTTTATCCAATTATGTTCTTCCCCAATGCCTTGAATTTTCTGTTGGTTTACTGTTGGCCCAAATGTGATGGGAGGTAAAGAAAATACAACTAATTTTAACTCTATACCTGAGATCATTTTTGGAGTTTCATCCCTTTTAATTATACCTTTTTTGAAATAAGATTTATTCCTCCTTAAAGGATGATCGGTTGGAAGAAATCTGTCATGATGGTCAAAATAGCAATGTTTGTTTTCCATTGATGAGCATAAAGGCTTTGTTGTCTTTCATACAGTAAGGACATGATTTCAGACCATGTGTACTCCATCCAAATAACATGCCATATGACATAAAGTAACTAATTGTCCACATCAATGCAGATTTTAATATGAAATTTTATTTCACAGCAACATCATATGTACTAACACCATCACTCTGCAATGCATTTAACTCATCAATCAATGGTTTCAAATAAACATCAATATTCTTTTTCGGATGTACTGAGATTAACAAGGTCAAATAGTTATAGGGCTCCTTCATCAACATCCATATAGACAAATTTTCTGGAGTTATAAAGATAGGGCAACATGAATACTGACTACCATAAGAACTAAACAGAGAAAAACTATCAGTAGAAATTCCCAATCACACGTTTTGGGCTTCTAAAGAAAAAGAAGGACATATATGGTCAAAATGTTTCCATGAATCACCATCAGATGGATGATTCAAGATTATATCAATTAAAATTATGGTTTTGTGCCATGGCTTCATTGACGTTGTGTTCTGAGACATAAATAAATGATGCAACCTATGTGTAAGGGATAAATATCTCAACTGTTTTACTGGAATCGATCCAGACTTCCCTAGTTGAGCTTCTTTATACCTCAATAGTTCACATGTGGGACAACTATCAAACGATTCGTTTTCACTAGAATATAAGACGTAATCATTTGGAAATTCATGAATCTTCTGATAACTAAGGCCCAGATTACGAACCAGCCTCTTTCTCTCATTGTAATTTTGAGGCAACACATTTCCTTCATGTAACCGTGTTTTAACCAAAGAAAATATATGATCAAAACAGTTGTTTGACATTGCATTATCTGATTTAAAAGACATAAATTTTAAAACCGCTTCTAATTTTTTATCTTGCAACCAGTATATAATGCACCCTCATCAGACCTCAACAACTCATAAAATCGAGATAGTACCAACTCAGGAGTTAAATCAATATCATCTTGAGTTTCAGTTTTTTGAACAGATGGACCTGAAACATCATGTACTAAATTTTGAAACCGTGATGGATTTGGAATCAAGTTATTAGTACCTTTAATGGAACTGTTTTCACCTTGTTAAAACCAAAAAACATAATCTGGTTGAAAACCAAACCACAAGATATGTCCCCCAACCTTTTCAAATGTGTCAAACATTCTCAAAGAACATTTTTTAAAAGGAAACATTATTATGCCTTCTGAAACATAATATGGTTTTGATCACGCAAATGATAAGAAATCATCAACACCCTCAATATATACAAGATTTAAACTAGAACCATTTGGATTTCTAGGATGATTTATTCAAGCACGGTCATCTAATAATTTTTCTTGTTGACTTCCTTGTTCCATATTTTTCAACAAAATATAAAATCATTAGTATTTTTGAAAAATTTGAAATTTTAAAAACACTATATATAAAAAGATAAATACATACAACTACTTCTTAATGGTAACCATTATATATAGGTGACAGAATTTCCATTGGATTGGCGGCCCCTCTTTTGTCCGACGGCTCATTTGCTTGCAAGTTTCTCACACAGAAATGACAATGAAGAATCTTCTTAGAGGTACGCATTTTCATTCTCTTATGCACAAGAATGAATATTCATACCACTGAGTATATTCTTCATTGTGATTTCTGTGTGAGAAAGTTTCATACAAATGAGCCATCAGACAAAAGAGCCCCCTGTGCATCGATAAATCATCTTCTTCCAACTATCACCGCCTGAACACATTATAAGAAATGTGATCCTATGAATGCATATTCAAACACATGCATACGAGATTTGATATTAATACATAGAATCATACTCTTCATATTGTTTTGAGTCGGTGAAAGTTAAAAGGACAAGAGTCATCAATAAAAAGGAGTGTCCTCAATCCATTAGAAATTGTGCCAAATTATTACATGTTATTAGAATTTATTACAATTGATTTTATTCTTAATTTTTCTTATTTATTACTAATTGTTACTAATGGTTACTAATTGTTACTAATTGTTACTAATTTTTACTAATTATGACTAATTGTTACTAATTGTAACAAATTGTTACAAATTGTTAGTAATTGTTACTAATTATTCATAATTTTTCCTAATTTTCCCTAATTTTTCTTAATTATTCTTATTATTCCAAAATATTCATAATTATTCTTTATTATTTCTAATTATTCTTAATTATTCCTAATTATTCCTAATTATTCCTAATTATTCCTAATTATTGCTAATTATTTCTAATTCTTACTAATTTTTTTTAATTGTTCCTAATTGTTCCAAATTGTTTCTAATTGTTCTTAATTGTTCCTAATTATTCCTAATTGATACTAATTGTACCTATTTGTTCCTATTTGTTCCAATTTTTTCCTATTTGTTCCAATTTGTTTCTATTTGTTCCTATTTGATCCTATTTGTTCTTATATGTTCCTATTTATTCCTATTTGATCCCAATTTTTCTTAATTCTTAATAATTCTTCCCAATTCTTCCTAATTCTTCTTATTTATTCTAGTTTATCTATTGTTATTACAAATTATTCCTAATTATTACTAATTATTCCTAATTATTCATAATTATTGATTGCTAATTATTCCTAAATATTCTTAATTATTCCTAATTATTCCTAATTATTCCTAATTATATATAATTATTCCTACTTAATCATAATTATTCCTAATTATTCCTAATTATTCTTAATTATCCCAAATTATTCCAAATTATTCCTAATTATTCTTAATTATTCTTAATTATCCCAAATTATTCCTAATTACTCATAATTATTCCTATTTATTCCTATTTATTCCTATTTAGTCCAATTTAGTCTTATTTATTCCTATTTATTCCCATTTATTCCTATTTGTTCCTATTGATTTCTATTTATTCATATTTATTTTTATTCATTCCTATTTATTCCTATTTATACCTATTTATTACAAATTATTACTATTTATTCCTATTTATTACTAATTGTTCCTAATTATTCCTAATTATTACTATTTATTCTTAATTATTCCTAATTATTCCTAATTATTCCTAATTATTACTAATTATTCCTAATTATTACTATTTATTTCTACTTATTACTATTAATTACTATTTATTGCTATTTATTATTATTTATTACTCTTTATTACTAATTATTATTATTTGTTACTTATTATTACTAATTATTTTTATTAATTACTAATTATTCCTATTTATTGCTAATTATTCCTATTTTTGACTAATTATTACTAATTATTCCTATTTATCACTAATGATTACTAATTATTACTAATTGTTACTAATTATTACTAATTATTCTTAATTATTCCAAGTTATTCCAAATTATTACTATTTATTACTATTTATTAGTATTTATTACTAATTATTCCAATTTATTAGTAATTATTCCTATTTATTAGTAATTATTCCTATTTATTCCTATTTATTACTATTTATTACTAATTATTGATAATTATTTCTAATTATTAGTAATTATTACTAATAATAACGAATTATTACTAATTATTACTATGTATTGCTAATTATTACTAATTATTACTAATTATTACTAAGTATTACTAATTATTCCTAATTATTACTTATTATTACTAATTATTTCTAATTATTAGTATTTATTACTAATTATTACTAATTATTCCTAATTGTGACTAATTATTCATATTTATTCCTAATTATGACTAATTATTCATATTATTCATATTTATTTATATTAATTACTAATTATTGCTAATTATTGCTAATTATATCCAATTATTCCTATTTATTCCTATTTATTCTTATTTATTCCTATTTACTCCTATTTACTCCTATTTATTTCTATTTATTTTTATTTATTACTAACAAGTATAATTTATTCCTATTTATTCCTATTTATTCATATTTATTCTTATTTATTACTAATTATTCCTATTTATTACTAATTATTCATATTTTGACTAATTATTACTATTTAATCCTATTTATGACTAATTATTACTATTTATTACTAATTATTACTAATTCTTACTAATTATTCTTAATTATTCCAAATTATTTCTATTTATTACCAATTATTACTATTTATTACTATTTATTACTAATTATTCATATTTATTACTAATTATTCCTATTTATTATTAATTATTCTATTTTATTCCTATTTATTACTAATTATTACTAATTATTACTAATTATTTTTAATTATTACAAATTATTGCTAATTATTACTAATTATTACTAATTATAACTAGTTATTACTAATTATTACTAATTATTGCTAATTATTACTTATTATTACTAATTATTACTAATTATTTCTAATTATTAGTAATTATTACTAATTATTACTAATTATTCTTAATTATTACTAATTATTCATATTTAATCCTAACTATTACTAATTATTCATATTTATTCATATTATTTGCTAATTATTACTAATTATTGCTAATTATTTCCAATTATTCCTATTTATTACTATTAATTCTTATTTATTTTTATTTACTCCTATTTATTACGATTTGTTCCTATTTATTCCTATTTAATACCAACTATTCCTATTTATTCCTATTTATTCTTATTTATTCCTTTTTATTACTATTTATTACTATTTATTACTAATTATTTCTAATTATTACTAATTATTTCTAATTATTACTATTAATAACTATATATTACTATTTATTACAATTTATTACTATTTATTACTATTTATTACTATTTATTACTAATTATCACTAATTATTACTAATTATTACTATCTATTACTAATTATTACTAATTATTCCTATTTATTACTATTTATTACTAATTATTACTATTTATAACTATTTATTACTATTTATTACTATTTATTACTATTTATTACTAATAATTAGTAGTTTTTCCTATTTATTACTATTTATTACTAATAATTAATAATTTTTCCTATTTATTAATAATTATTACTATTTATTGATATTTATTACTATTTATTAATATTTATTCCTTTTTATTACTATTTATTACTATTTATTACTATTTATTACTAATTATTCATATTTATTACTATTTATTACTAATTATTCCTATTTATTACTAATGATATCGATTTATTACTAATTGCCAGTAATTATTACTAATTAAACATAACTATTACTAATTAAACAAAACCATTTCTAATTAGCATTAATTGATATTAATTACTACAATTTAAAACTACTAATTACTAATTACTAATTACATGTGATTATTTATAAACAATACCAATTTTCGTTAATAATTATTAATTATTATAATTTATTAATAATTAATAATTATTTAGAATTAATATTAATAATTTTAATTTTTTATTACAAATAAATACAGATAACAAAACAATTTAAACGTAATTTAATTACAACAAACCAACATTAATTAAAATTAACATAAACAATTGAAAGAAATACTAAATTAAAATAAATATAAATACCATTAAACATGTTCTCCTACTGAAGTAAGCGACGTCGCAACTTCTCTATAAAAAACTATCTCAGAGAAATTTCCACTCTAAAATAGAGTTTAGAGAGAGAGGGGAAGTGATAAATGAGAGGAAGAAAAACAAAAATGGAGGGGGGTATATATGGGTTAGATAAGTTGTGGCGGGATTTTAGTCACAAAAGGTACTTTTTGCGACGGGGCCCATCGCAAATACCTTTGCCCGCATTAATTGCTTTTTGTGGTTAAAAGGGTTTTTGCGACGGGACCAGTCGCAAAAAGTGACCCGCTGATACTCCTTTTGTAAAGGGACAACATCCCGTCACAAAAACCTATTTACTTCCGTAGATATTAGTCATAGGACAGGTCGCATATACCCTCTGACCGACACACTATTTGCAACGGGGGATCCCCCCTTTGTAAAATAACCTTCCCGCGCTTTAGCGTGCATCCTATGCCAAACTGTGCATTACTTTTTGCAACGGGACACCAAAACCCGTCGCAGATAACAAGTTATTTGCAACGGGACGAACCCCCCTCGCAAATAAACAATAGGATGGAAAATTTGCGATGGGGATTAATCCCGTCGCAAATAGGCCATTGCAAAATCATGTTTTTCCCGTAGTGGCATGTGATAAAGATGATGATGGACTTTAGCATAGGGTATGGGGCATGATAGCATTGGAGCCTAACCTGAGGAATTTCACTAGGGGAATAACAGCTTAAGGGTCTAACTCTAAGAGAATTATGGCCTTAGAGCCTAAGCTAAGGCATTGATGTGGTGTGATGGCCTCGGGACCTGGTCTAAGGTATATAACGACCTTGGGGACTAGACCATGGAGATGTTAGGTTGTGATGGATTTTGGGAATCATCTGACTAGATGATTTACATATTCATAGAGATGGATTTCAAGATTAGTATTGGTCCTTTCTATTCCACACATACCTTGACTATCCTTCTAGCATATAGCTATAACATGTAGATCTGGGGATCTATAGAATCATGGTTACCACACCACTTCTTGTTTTATGTTTATTTATTCTAATTATTAATTTATTATCATTATCCTATTGAGTTTTTATAAATGAACACATAAGATTGGGGACTCATTGGAGTTTTTTTACTAAGTCTTTTACTATCCCCCTACTTAGACTTCTGGTGTGCTTGGTGATTTCATGATGGTGACATATATAAGGGCTATGGAACCATGGTGGGTGGTTGAGTTGATGGTCTTGGAGCATGTATTGGCCAGATCAGACTCTATGGACCCCTTCAGTACTGCTAATTTATTTATTCCCAGTTTTTTATTACATTATATTGGATTTCCACCGCCAGAGTTGTCTTATTCAAATTATTTGGATACAATTTATTTAGTTTCTTCTTGATTACTATGATCATTTATTATAATGTTTATTATTTCATACTGATCCTAGGTGATGGTAATGGTGGTATTGTCTCCCCGCTAATGATCACATATGCTCTCTAATATTCTGAAGCCTCATGAATACGAGGAGGTGCGCATGAGGTTATGTGAAATCCATCTTCGGACCTGGTGGTGTGGGTAGGGACATTACAAAATTTTATATAAGCAATATAATTCAATAACATTTATCGTCCCCTTTCCATAACATGAGATAGGGTTTAGAGGTGTTTTGAAATTTGGGACTTGGGTAGGGGTGACATTAATGTTCCTAGCCAGCATTGCATTGTGGACCACTCATTTCCCAAAAATTGGAAAATTATTCATTTTTTGTGAATAAATTAACATTGTTTAATACAAATGATGTTGGTATTTTATTTTTGATAAGCCAGGTTCATTCATGAATCATGGACAAGCATGTAGGTTCATATTATAAAAATATGCATGTTTTTCTACTTCATAATAATTCTTTAATTAAAAGTCGTGGTTTTTTATATCTGTTCGGGACCGTTTATTTGGGTAATTAATCTATGGTATGTGCAATTATGATATAGTCTTATTGGAATTTGTTAGATGAACTGAACCTATTTATGTCCTATAATATATATGATTATTGAGGCTACTGTGTTGGGATAGAAATAATTGTTAGTTCTATGGGTTGTGAATGGGGTTATGTTTAAACTCCTAGAAAATCATTTGTGTGATCCCATATTTCGGTTTTTATTTTTTGTCACTCTTAATGTTTTTTATATATCATAATATTCTGCCTCAAAACTTTTTTTGGGACTACCAGCTGAGCAGGATACTCTAGATCCAGTCCCAACACCTTCCCTTATAGTGCATGGAGTGGTCCCATTCCATCCAACACTAAGACCCATGGTAAAATATGTCTGGTATGAACTACTCCATCACTGTCTAGCATTATAGGGAACCATTAGACCCCTGTATGATGAATATTGGGAAGATATAATAGAGGGTATTTATGATTTCATTGAGATTCCATCAGATAGAAAGGTGAAGTTGGTTTCCTTCTCAATGTAGGGACTAGTCATGATTTTTTCGAGAGTAATGGGATAGGCTGGATAACATAGGTATATCACCTGGGAAACATTCATGGCTTATTTTTCTGAGTGCTTTTCCCAAAACCTATGAGAATCGATTGATCGTATGATTTCTTGGAGATGTAGTAGGGAAATATTACAATATCCAAATACACTCTATGATTTACGAATATTATTCCTTTCACCCAACTTTTAGCTGGCCATAAATCCCATATGTCATGGAAGTATGCAATCAGTCTTTGACAAAAAAGTAGACAACATCATCATCATCGTCATCGTTATTTATTTATTAAAGGAGACACAAAAAAGGGGGAATTGGGGAATGGAATGGAGAAGGCCTATAGGGGCATGAAATGATGAAGGCCAAGGGAATCCCCTTTAATGAGGATTGCACACTCAGGTTTCACCTGGTTTGGATTATAGAAACATGAGGAGCCTGAACCATGCACGACAAGCTTTTCCAGAAAGTTGGCCACCTTTTTGCCCTAACGCCATGTGTTCCTTAAGTAGTTGTTATTAGAGAGAGGGGTACGACACTTTCTGATGGGGTAAGAGATGGACCAGGGGTATTTTCAACACCTTGCAAAGAGTTAAAAAGGATCATAGAGTCTATTTCTCCCTCTTCAATGACAATTCCACCATGCTTGTAGAGGAGGAGGCCAGATAGAAATTTGAGGTCTTCAACTTGAAGAGATGAACCCTTGCCAAGGGAGATCGTGAAGCCCATCACCATGGTTCCCCAGGAGTCCCGAACCACCCCGCCTCCCCACTTGAAACCTGCAGAGAAGGAGCTGTCTATATTGAGCTTTAGACCCAAGATAAGAGGATGCCACCGAACCTAATGGCCATTGGGTATACCAACTACAGTCCTAACCTAAAGAGGTTGGAAGAGAATCTGAAGAGAAGGCTCCACCCACCAATTGTTGAGACATTTGATCAGATCGAGCAAAAGGTTATGGGCACTAGAGAATATGGAAGTGGTAGATGAGACAATACTCTCGAATCTACCTATATTCCTGGCTTTCCAGATGCACTAGATACCAGTATGAAGAATAAAGGATCTGGCAATGTGCTCCACACCCTTGTCGTCGGAGCCATGAAACCAGAGGGAAAAGAATCAGGCATCGAATGGAGGGAGAACATTAATGAGAGTGAATCCACCAAGAGATAACTAGAGCTCTTGCGCCCACTCTCCTTCAAAAAACAGGTTCTCGTTGCTCTCCTCGTAGGGGAATGTGCAACACATGCCTCTGGAAGGAAGGGAAACTCTACATTTCTTGATGTTTTCATTAGTGGTGACAGTTGCATGTCTAACCCTCCAAGTGAGGAATTTATATTTCATTGGGATTTTCTTGGTCCAAATAAGAGCATTCCACTGAGGATCCCGCGGTTGAGGCATTAGATCACGATGATTTTCCTTTGAGGAGAAGGACCCCGAGCATGAGGGGGAAAACACATTTTTCTGGATCCACTAAGATGTCGATGTGGTGAAAGATATCAATTTTTTCCTTGTTAATAACCGCCTCGAGGAAAGCCGGAAATCAACTGGCATATTCATATGAAATGTTATATGCTGGACAACCAGGGAAGCCAAGGGATGAACCCAGCCAGTTGTCATGCCAGAGTAACTCATTAGCTTTCCCGATAATCCATGGGACATGGAGTTGGATGGAGAAGAAGAGAGGAAGGAGCAAGGACATGATGGGGGATTTTTTACAGTTTCCACTCGAAACACTATCCTCTAGAGGGTCACCCATGGTCTTACACCATAAGGACCGGCGTTCATGGAGCTCCCAATCCATCTTCGTGTGAAGACAGAGGAGGTCATCTGTAAGGCTGCGGACATTTATCACCCCTTCATTAATGGGCCTCTCCATCTTTTCCCATAACACCCATGCACATTTCCCCTCTGCCCGATCATCCCAAATGAAACGAGCAAGCACCTTGTCAATCTTGGAAATTACCCCTTTGGGTGCTTTTACGTAGGAAAGCACAAGAAAAGAAGTGTATATAAGAACACGGTTAACCAAGGCGATCCGACCACCAAATGATAGAAATTTTTATTTCCAGTTAAGAACTCTCTCTGTAATATGACACACAATGAAGTTGAAATCTTGGATACGAAGATGATGGGGGGGGAGAGATAGGGGCGCCCAAATAATTCATTGTCCAATGGCCCTATTGAATGCTCAGATGGTTGCAAATGGAAGTAACACGAGATAAGGTTCACCCCCTTGAGATGAATAGGTTACTATTGGTTTGGTTGATAACTTGTCCTCTACAATGGATTTATATTAGACAAAATTCCATGATATTTGACCACACTTAATTCGGGGAGTTTATGAGAAGGCCTTGATCATTCAGATCATTTTAATGATTTTAAGAGAGGCTAGGGTTTTCCAGCCTTTAACTACTCAGATTGGTGGACCTTAGACTGCTTTTATGAGTGCCCATTCCTATGGTAGGAAGTGAATGGATAATATTATGTAACAGAGAATAGTAATACATATCTATCATAGCTCTATTTATTCATTTTTTATGGTGACCCACTATACCTAAACTTTGGTATATTTAGAAACCAAAGTTGAGTATGCCTAGTACATAGGAGACAGTCCCAATAGTGTGGAAAGGTGGGCCATAGCCAATTGTTTTTTCATAGGTCTCTAAAATCATGTCCATAAAGAGATAAAGGTTTGGATTTCTCTTTAATCCATAGATCCAATCAGGGTTCCGAGTGGAGGATACATACTATTTAGATGATAGTGACTCAGGGATTAGATCATGGAGTTACCATATGATTTTTCTATATAGTATATCAGGCATTTAAATATGGGAAAGAGGGTTCATCAACACTTAGATTTCTGGTCTTGATCATCTCCACTTTTAACTGATTTGTTTCATATTAGTGATTATCATTTCTTTATATCTACCTAATAGTGTACTATTTTCCATATTTTTTTAATATAAAATACATTTTTTATATTTTAATTATTTTATTATTCCATTATTTAATTGTTTTATGTTTCTTAGTAGGGTATGAATTTCGATATAAATGAATAAAAAGGGGGAAATATAGTTATCCATGGACAGATCATTTTGCATCGTGATAGGTATGACCTAAAACTGAATTTTTGAAGGTAGATTGATGTTGTAGTAGAGTCAAGGGAAATATAAATACAGGGTGTGAAGCTTGAAAATTAGAAGTCGAACCTCGATGGAGATAAACTTGGTAGCATAAAATATTACACATCATGATAAATTATTAGACCTAGTGTAACATGAAGGTATAAAATATGAGAATCCGTGATGTGAAGAAAGTTGTGAGTTGATTTGGCCCCACATAGTAAACATCGTGTAATATAATTACACGACATGAAACTATCTTACAGTACCATGATAGATACGATTTCATGTGATAAATGTGAGAGACTAGATTTATTACCCCAGGACCCCAGATGATGAATATTTAAACCATTTTAATTCTATTGATAGAAATCAGAGAGGATTGAGGCCTATAACTATAAACCCAGTCCCAAAGAGAAAGGGTGAGATTTGAATGATTCACCGATATGTTATAATGTAGGTATTCTTGTGATTTTGGATTTCATTATTTTATATTTCATTTTGATTCTTTTTCCATTTACCGAATTCATTTGTCTTTTAATTCAAGTGTTTCCATCTTCTTCCATCTCACTTTATCATCCAAACCTAATATTAATCTCTTCCTTTCCACCTTTTCTACTTTGATCTCTAATCACTATTCAATATAATGTGACTAACCTGAGGCATGGCCCTATGGGACATTTTTTGGTGTTCGTAATTGTTTGACATTTAGTTATTGTATTATGTGATTATTATTTTGGTGGACAAGATTAAAATACATGGGTGTAGAGAAAATACACCAAAACATGAATCTCGAATTTAATCATACCTTCTACAAATAGAGGTGAACATTAACAATGCAGAAGTGGTTTTCTATGTTGGAAAAAACCCACTCAATGAAATGAGTAGAAATCCATTTATGATGTAAAAGAATTGTAAAATTGAATTTAACCAACAATAAAAAATAAATGAACTTTTGTATCTAACCCTAGGACCAAACCCTTTCTTTCGTAATTTAATTATATTTTCATCTTCAGGTTTAGATAATTTTTTTTCCTTAAATTATTTATCAATAAACAATAATAAATTGTTTTTATAAAAAAATAAATTAATAAAAAAAATTATATTAGGTGGAATAGAATTAATATTTGAACTGATTTTGATTCAATTTCAATTAGATGATCACGTTCACCCACTCTGATTTATTAAAAAAATAAAAATTAATTTGGACACACATTTTCATTTGTTTTTATCAAAATGGAATCATTTTGAAGGAGCTATATGGTCGTTTGATCAAATTTTATAAATTATAATTTTGGTAAATTTTTTAATTTTTTTAATTTTTTTTATACTATAAAAATAAAAAAACCCCACATTGTCCACAATGTTTTCAAATTTCTATTTTTCTTCTTGGAATAAATATTTATAGGTGTAAGAACCCATAATTGGATCCCCGTGGTATTTAGAAGATGATTTTCCCTTTTATTCTAGAGAGATAATGGGAGGTCGATGCCAAATGGTCATAGAGGAGGAATTCATTGAACTAATTAAATGGCTTATTGTGGCCCTTAAACAAATGTTGGTTGTATTATTGGATATTAAATTACCTGAATTTTGACAGTATATCCCAAAATTATATCAAAATATGGTAGAGACATAAGTAGAATCCTCATTTTTCAACCAAATAATTTTTTGTAGAAATTCTAATAGTGAAATTTCAAGAACAAGTGGTTGACAAAGACCTAGATTCCAAATTTAAAAGGATTAGAGACACAGGGCATGACCTATATAGATAAATTAAATGGAAAACTCTATATATCCATCGATCCTAGTAGGGACCCAAACCTAAAAAAATAAAAAACTAAGTAAGTTGTTGAAGAGATTTCCCAACTCATTATTAATGTCTAAGAACCCAATGAGGTATTGGAGTATGAACATTATTATTCATTCCACCTCACTAAACTACTACTAGAAGAGAGAGAAAAATGAGACGTTCCTACAAAAATAAAAGAGCAACATGATGTGGATTTTGATTAATTTTGGATCTATTAGAAAAAAAACATAATCTAAAACCTGACCATCCAGTCGCTTACAAAGTAGAAGAATTTGAATCACTCCACCTATCTCTTTCCTTGGAAGAATAAGAACCCACCCATGTGGTGGAATTTAAATAATGATTGGAGGAGCTTGACAACCGTCCCCTATCCACTACCACTCAACTCCATAAGGTGATTTCCATAGTAGAATAAGTTAAATCTAAATTAACTCATGGTGATGATCCTTTCTTTAACACAATCTCACCAAATTTAATTATAAATATATTGTGTATAACCCCCTATTGTGTTTATTTTTCAGAATCTAATTACACCTATAACTCCCTAGATGATGATAAAGAAAAACAATATTCACATATTGGGGAAAAGATGAATCTCCCCCAATGAAATTGAACACTATCATAAGGGGGTACAAAAGAGATCCTAGCTCCATTTCCCAATGAATGAGAGATGAATGATTCCTATACAAAAAGGGACATTATTATTATTTATTCATATGATTAAAATTAATTTCAAATTAAATTACATGATAACCCTCACATTAAATATTAATTAAATTCATCATACTTGTAGAATATAATAGATTAAGAAAGAAAGATTTCACATGTATCAACCAATGAGGTGGAGGTTCCAAACATCATCCTACACATTATATGAAAGATATATCTCATTAAAAATGTGGAAGATCTATTGAGAACTATATATGGAATCCACAAAAATTAGAACAAAAAAGTACAAGCTAGGAAACGATTCATGTGGTTGTTCAAATACAAGATACACCACTAATGACAAACTATGGAGAATATCTAGTACATGCCTTATAATGGTAAGAAAATATAGGGACCACTTTTCAGATCAAACCATGACATATGCCATTACATGATTTCTAGTAATTTTTTTCATTCTTTGGACTAAATATGGATACATCCATATATCCATAGTTCTTTTATGAGGTTAATCTGATATGGTTCACTTAATTACATGAGTTGTTTTATTTAATAGGACCATGATGGAAAATAGTAGGAAGAGATCAGTGAAATAAAAATTCTCTCCCTGAATAGAATTTACGAGACGAACTACTATAGAATAGAACATAACATGTAGAACCAGAACTAAAACATCAGTGTAAGGTGATTATGAGTATTCAATTACTTATTTAATATTTACTATAATCATTTTAATTTTATTATTATCTTTAAAAGAATAAAATTTCATTCCCAACATGAAACCTTGTTCTTTTTTATATATCTATACGACATATTTTTCTGAGGATAATCATTATTATATGTTTTAATTTTCCTAGTTGACATGATTAGATGAGTGAAATGGGAAAATTAATGAGTACGGTTAATCATCATGATAAAAATTTTAAAAAATAATTTTGTTTTTTTTATTTTATTTCTAAATATGAAGTTCTTTTGTGATTTGGCACCTTTTTAACTTCTTAAATTTATATTAAATGATTTAAATTTTTTCTTTGTTTTAATTATTAATTGTCAAAAACTATATGTTCTCTTCCCTGATAGAAATTATGAACTAATATTTTCCCTTTAATTCCGTAATATATTTCTTGAGTAACCAGAGAATTTTTTCTTCTAGAACATTTTTGGCATCTTATGAATGCGATTACTACATGGAAAAATATTAAACATGAATGAATAATCTTTTTTTTGTTCCCTTTTAGCAATGAAACAACCTTAAAATTGATCCTACTTTTCCCATAGAATCCATGAGTTTTCTATATATAAAATGAGCCATATAATAATAAATTTATATTCACTCCAACCCTACTCATGGTATATTTTATGATATCTAAGTAACAAAGTGCGGTGGAATAACAGTCCATGGTAGATGGGGATGCTGTACATTTTACTAGGGGGATTCATGATATTTTGGTGACACTATTCATTCATTGTAATTTATTATTCACCACTATTTCTAAAAAGGAAATATAAAAATTGATAAAAAATGTATTTTATATTTTGAGGGTCAAAAATCATCATTTCCAAACTGATGATCTTAGGATCATATGTATTAATGTTATGGATTTTATATTTATCTTATGATTTTTTTTTTGAAAATTTATAAAAATTATTGAAAAATAAAAAGGTAAAAAATAATAATGTGGGATCATGTTTGATTCATTTATGATGATTATTTTATTATCATGTAACTACTTTGATAATTTTTTTATCCAAAGACCGCATTTTTAGGGTGTATTTTCATTATACCTATCTTTTTAAATCATGTGGTATAATTTATAGAAAAACAGATTATTTTCAATTTATTTATATTTATTACCATCCAACCATAAGCTCCATAGACATTTTAACATTGATTCAAATCACTCATGAATAGTTTTTATTTCATTCATTATGTGGTAGATATGTCGGATTACTTTCCAGACAATGGTAAGTGAAATATACTTCTGGTATAAGGACAATTTCATTTTCATTTGATACCAAGAAAGATGAGTAAAAATAATTAAATGATAGGTAAATTGAATGTGGCATGAAAATTACTTCTGAATTAAGAAATAAAAGTGGATAGATGGAGAAATACTATTATCTCAAAATTTGAAAAGTAAAATATATGTTTGATGTTATTTATTTTAAGAATGAGTAGTTGAAGTAATTATATTGTGTAAAATTTGATTTTTTATTTTACATTATCAAGAAAAAATCTTTTTATATTGAAATCTGAATATTCGTAGAGTGAAATTCCATTTAAAAACAGTAGAGATTATGTGGTTGAAGACAAGAATGTTTTATTTGTAGGGGAATTGACATATTCATATTTTACATAAATTTTTTAATATAAAACACAATGTTTTTTATAATTTAATTGATTATTTCTTGCATTATTTTTATTGTTCTATGTTTTTTTGAAGGATATAATGTTTGATAAAAAAATAGATGAATACAGTTAGTCATAGAAATATTTCATGGCATCACGAATTGGTGCTTCATGACACTATATTTTAAGGTACCATGATGCTACATCAGTGTCATCGGAAAGTTGAGGACAACATATAATTCTTATAAATAAAGAATTGCAAGGAAACAGATAGAAACTAGTAGGAATACAACAATACTTGTTGTAAATCACTATTAAAAACATGTAACATTAATGGATATAAAAATATAATAAAAAATATGTAGAAGACATGAATTGATTAAGTTGTTCATATTACACATCATGTAATAAAATCACACTACATGAACCCATCATATAAGACCATGATCTAGATGAATCAATTTAATAAATATCAGAGACGAATTTTATGACCTTAGGACCCCTAGGATGACTTAATGACCCATTTTTAGGCTATTTATGGAACATATCGTATATTGAGGCCTCTAATTACAAGACTATGTCATATGAGAAAGAATGAGATCCTAAGGATCTTTCATTGTTCTTTGTTGAAAGCATGATTCTGATATAGGATTTCTTTGTTTCCATTTTTTTATGGTCTTTTCCCATGTATCACATTCATTTATATTAAAATTCATGTGTTTCCATATTTTTACATCCCTCTTTCTCTACCAACTAAAATCTCATTCCCTCTCTTTACCCTTTTACATTTTCATCTTCTCTCAATTTGTAATGAAAAGTGATTAACCTATGGATTCATCCTATGGGTGGTTTTTTTGGCATTATTAATTATTTTACATTTAAATCATGAATTTATGATTCTTTTTTTTTGTTGTGAGTGAAATGAACTGATGTGGTGTATGTACACAAGAAAATTAATTTTTATTCATTCCTAATTCTTATCGAGAGAGGTGATCTTTTGTATGATCAAATTCATTTACTGGGAAAGAAAAATACTCAATCAAAGAAAAATAATTGTAATCTATTTGTGATATAATAGCATTTTAAAATAAATTTTTTTCAAAAAATAAATAATGAACGAACCCCTGTATCCAACCCTTGGACCAAGACATTTCTATGTTAATTTCATTATATTTTTATCTTCATATTATGGTAGATTATTTTTTCATTGAATTATTTTTCAAAACCCAAAAACTAAAAATTCCATTACTTTAAAAAATAAATAAAAACAAAAAAAATAATAAGATTAGGTGGAATAGAATTAGTGACTAAACCAACTGAAATGATTATCAAGTGATGTAACCCTAGGAATCCTCTGTGTTACATTAGGAAAATAAAAATTTATTTTGAAATATCCCAAAACATCTATGTTTCACAACCCTTGTAGCATCTAGTCTTGACCGTATACTCAAGTTATCTTTTGATCTAGTATCCCACGATATTTATTTAGGCCGGAAGGTGAAGCATCTCTAGAAATGCACCAAATTTACTATAGTAAACATTGGTTATAGACAACTATTGAAATTAATGATACTATAGATGACGACCTTTTGAATGGAATGGATGACCAGATTCCAATATAAAATTTACTACTATAGGAGATATATGAAATTTACTTCTCCAAAGGGAGATAATTTCATGATGACTAGATAGTGTGAACATGGATCAGTTAGGGTAGGTAAAAATGATTCGTCCCTAAATGATCATATCTCAGATTGTGGACTTTGATCTTTCATTAAGAACAATAGTATCCCCCTTAATCTTTTCCACTATTCAAGGATCTATATCTGGACTTCTTCCTAGATTATTTCACAAAAGTTTATTTATATATAGATGTTTACATTGAGTAATAGATTTTACGTGGTGTGAAAACCATTTTAATAAACCAATATTTTGGGTAACTAACAAAGATAAATGACATCTAGGTGGAACATGATTACATAGAGTGAAAGGGATTTATTAGACCTTGTACATCACCATAGGGTGTGCCTATATTATTTTCCAAGAAGGTAAACGATAGTTGGTAAAACTAAATTGATTTCCATAAGTTGAACCGGGTGATGGTGAGAGGCCAATATCAATTTCCTATGACTATTCATGAGGATCATAGTAGTTCTCTAAGATTGATCTATGATTTTTCTGTCACAATTTGTGAGTTAAAAAGGATGATATTCTGAAGATTGTGGTTTAGATATACTATAGGTTTTATGAGTACATGGTGGTGTCATTCAGGTCGAAGAACTCCCCCATTGTTTTCATCGATCTCATGAAAAATACATTTCACCCCAACCTAGACTCTTTTAGTGTAGTGTTAATTGGTGACGTCCACATCTACTCACCAACACCTGAGAAAAATTCTACACACCTACATATATTCATGAGGTATCCTTTGGGACATCATATTAATTCTAATTTTCTTATATGTGACATTCAGATTCAAGAGGTAATGTTCCTAGGAAAAATATTTCTAATATGAGTATATCTATTGACCAAGAGAATGTTGAGGCAGTCATGTCCTATATAAGTCCCCAATTTTTTATGATCAGGAGTCTTCTATATGTAGTCAGGTAAAACTAAGGATCTTTCATAGATTACTCTTTATTATTACCACCCATGACAATGATGTTGAAGAGGGGACTGAAACTACAATGCACATACTACTGTGAAGTGCTATTCCTTGAGGTAAAATGAAGGTTAATGATAAATCCATTACAAAAAATCCTTGATCAAGGGATTGATTATGCATGGTATATTGATTAATATGTAATTTGTCTAGGATAAGTACTAATTTAGAGAGATAAGTTTGTAGCATATGGGTCTCATCATTTTTTACCCCATGGGTTTAACTACCCTACACAAGTTATGGATCTTCCAGATATGGTCCTCGACCTGAAGTGTTGGTAACAATATCCATCTAGTGGTAGATTTTTTACATAGACCGCAAGAGCCTCTGCTATATCTTTATATTGAGGGACCCAAACATGACATGGAGGTGTTAGGTTTAGTATATATGAAAAATTGGCATTGATTTTGTATATGTATCTACGAAGCTTAACATCATCGAGTATACTCTTATCTGTCAGACACTATCTTAGATCAATGTTAGTGAGCGATCTTCAGATGTACAGTAGAATTTGAAAAGCATGTTTGCTGATTAGATAATATATGCTTTGGAGGATCAGATATCTGCGACTTTACTGATTTTTGGATAACATCCCCAGTTTTGGATTTCATGAATGATGGTTATGATTCAACCTTAAACTGAATTATGATGAATTAATATTTACCAAGATGTGTTTCAATACATAGGTGTTTGTTTATCAATGATTATATGATTATGGTATATGGGATATCCGTGTTCCGTTTTTCTACCAATGTGGAGAGGATGATATATTGTAAAACCTATAGATGGGAAACACACCCAAGAGTTACCATGATGTATCATGACATTTGAAATGAGTTTTGGTGTTTTGGGATGAAAGGATGCATTTTTAGTTTCTTATCATGTTCCCTTACCTTCCATAGGGGGGAGATCGAGCACCAACAACATGGTGGATTTCATAATACACTTCCAATACCCCTTTCATTGTGGGAGTATGTGATGATGTAGCTTTATATGTGGTATCCCAGAACCACTATGATTTATTATTAAGATTGGTTGATTTTCAATTAGTAAATCAATATTGATAATTTATTACCAATATGAGAAACTCACATAGTGTAGGATCTACGAAATCTTTATATATGAGAGAATTTATTCCATCATGGAGTTCCCATAATCTTTTTTTGGATAGAGATTCAATACTTACATCATAGTTTAGTTATGGGTTCCATAAATTCCCTGAGACTCAGCTAAGATTGAGTACATAATACCATACTAAAAATATTGAAATTCCTAAAAGTATATATGAATATTGGAGGATATGTTTCGACCTTTATACCTCATATTTAGTGGAACATTAGATTATCACCTATCTTTGGTTGATGTTTTCATACAATATTGGTTACCAAGCATCAAATACGATGTCAACTGAAATGCGCGGATGATTTTCGCCTATCGACCGGTCATGGTTCCGGTGCTCTGCTAATGTGTATAGCAGCACTCGGGTCAAATCCTCGACAATTGTACTTTGTAGTAGTCGTTTGTTTTTAGTTGATTGTATTTTGATTAGGTGGGTTTGTTGCAGAGCTTAATTGAAATGATTGATTTACTATAATTGATTTAAAAAATTGATAAATATTGGGGTGAGTTCATTATTAGGGAGTTAATCTTGTGATATCCTTGAGCTTTGCTTTATATTGCATATAAATTAACACCCACTTCACAAGTTGACGTCGATTAGAATTCCTAAGTGTTAAAGCTTTAATCCAATCCTTAACTTAACTAGGATTCTAAAATCAATCAGTACTTGTTTATGGTAGTGTATTTATGGTTCCAATAATCAATGGAAACCACATGATAAACAAAACATGTCATTAATCCATGACATATTAAGTCCAACATACACAATATTAAATTAACGAATACTCATCGAGAAAATACTCTCAATCACTTAACATCCCTAAATTTTGACTCACCCCAATGAGATATTTACTCATCCATTTGGGTGTTTAATAATCTGGTTATAATGATTATGATTATAAATTAATAAGATAAGAAAAATAAAGGGATACGAAAAGAGTGGTACGTCGACACACACACACAAACAATGATGATAATTAAAAACGAACTTTTGATTGAATGAGGAAGTTAAAGAAGGGAAGGGGATTTAACTGAATTTAAACTATTTTAAGAACATAAATATTAAACTACATAAGGTGGAGGATAATCAGAGATATTGAAGAAGAAACGTTCATTAAAATAGAATTACAAAAGAAAGGACTTACAAAATTACAAAAACGAAGAACACAAAAGTAAGTGAAAAACAAGAGAGGAGTAAAGGTCTATAAAGTGAAAACGTGAGTATGGAAGGTCCTCTCAAGCCTTTTTAAAAGCTTTGGTCGTGACAATATGATCTCATCTCTTCAGAAATGCCAACCTCTCTCAAGGAGAGAAGGGGAGAGTATTTATAGCCCAAGGAGTGGACTGTTTACATTCTAGCAATACCTCTCCACTTGGCTCGCAGATATGGACATCATGACAGCTGAATCTCGAGAAATATCCTTCTTCAAAGTTATAAATAATAAAGTTGGCCGACAACTCTAACGATTTGGAGTCAGTTTGACTTAAGGATCAAAAGTTATGGCCGGTTGATTTAACAAATTAAAGCTGTCCATTTCAATCAAGTCTTTTTGAAGTCCAGAATGGTATATGGTTTTTGAATATGAATATGCCTTAAAATCCGAATGTGTTATTCAATAGATTCGGCCCCCTCTATCTCCTCTTTCACACAGAAAAATCATAGCTCTATTGGATGCTTACATCATGAGATATGTCATGAATAGTATACTGATTTTAATTCTCGGCCAGAATGGTGGGATGGCCTTAAAATCTAAATTTGGGCCCTTTGTACTTGGATTTGGGACTTGAAAGTTTTATAAAAGATAACATGTAGTGTCCCCAGAATTATGGTGGAGATTTAATATTTTTGGACTTCTCTATTGAGGCCTGTAAATCAATCTTTAAGGCTGGTCCAGTTTGTTCACAGATTCCTTTGTCTTGTTTGTGAGGACAATATGACCCTTCAAATAGAAGAATTGGCTCATGGTACCTTCTAATGAAATGTTTTATATTGAAAGGAGAATCCTAAAAAATAATAAACACACAATTTGGATCATTATATTGATAGTTATTATTAAAACATTAAACTGACTCAATTGGACTACTTCTAAAAATGCTCAAAAATTATAATTAATATTAAAACATTAATATTTCACACAAATTATGCACATTTCATATAAAATCAGTAAAGGGGGAATATAATAAGTCATTAAAATATTAATAAAATCAACTCCCCCAAAATTAGTCTTGTGCATGTCCTCACGTGCAACAAATATAAAAACATGACAAAATCATTTTTACTCACCAACAGATATTAAATTTTTGTTTTCTCCAATCAGGGGAGGTTTAGACTATTTCACTCATCAATTTTGAATTCCACCACAAGATTTTACAGAAACTATGTTCCAAAACTAATTCATTTTTTCATGCTCAAATTTAGAAATGGAAAATGTGGACACTCAAAACTCACACCTCTCAAGATGATAAAATTCATTTGTGGAGGTTCACTCTTTCACCAACCAAAACTGAAAATATTAGAGTTTGAAAAGAGCTCTCAGCTTCCAATCCCTATCCAAGGTGAACAAGAATCAACTTTTTAAGGGGTTTTTTCTGTGGCTATGGGATAGTAAGAATATAATATCCAAGAGAGAGAAGAAGAGGGTTAAAATACCAACCTAGAAAAAGCAATGCACATTTTTTTTTGAAATGAAACATGGAAGGAAATGAAAACACATATTTACAAGGTAATGATTATGTGAAGAAAGACACAATAGAGGATGAAAATATGAAGGTAATGAGAAGATGGAATATTTACAAAACAAAAAACTTCTCCCAATAAGAATATAATGCAAGTGTTCTTTTTTTCTTTTCCTTTTTTTTCTATGTTTTTTCGAAAGTTGACCTTCAAACAGATCTCACACTCATATCCCAACCCATGTTTGATCTCCTCACGACACTAATTGTAATAGTTATAACACGATCAAAGGTTGAGGAAGAGTGATTTTTGACCTACCTAAGACACAACCCATTTTTTTCATTTTTTTTGAATTTTTTTATTGAACACTTTTCAATATCATTTGTACAATAAATTCCCAAATCCCACTGAATGAAAACCTCCCCCCCACACTAAAATGGATGCTTTCCCTCAAGCATATGATAACACACCAGAAAGTAAGGAAATGATACCCAAAAATGAAATCCATTCACCCCCCCCCCCACAATTAAATTTCAAAAAATTATACAATGAAAATCCATGTTGATATTGGGTGGGATAAGGTATTGGGCTTGTAATGTGTCTATCAAAGAAAAGTTTTTCATTGGCTCGAAGGGGATTTCAAAAGGAGGATTAATGTAATGGAAATGGGAGGCTATTTGGCTATTGTGATTTTCATGTGGTTCAGAAAATGCCTCTATCATATTAATACACACTAAGGTAGGAAATTCAGATCGAAGGTCCACAAACTCAAGACTCACAAATGGGGGTAAAAACAAACATTTTGAAAATATGGCCATAGGTGGCCTTGGGATGAAATCAAATGTTTGTTCTCACGGTTGGGGAAATAATTTTCCAAATCAAAAATTGAGCATCCAAAATGTGTTGGTTTTGACACAAAATTCATTATCCAAAGACATAATGAAAATACAAAATTTTTGAGATGAAAACATGTCTATTAACTCCCCAAAATGGTTGCACAAAATTTCAAAACTCGATGGTAAGTACGCATGACTTATAATTTTTTTGTATTTTTTAAGTATTTTTTTTTGTTTTTTTTTGTTTTTTGGGTTTTTATTTTTGTAAATATACACCCACACAAAATAGAAAGTGAAAAATAAACGTTTTGATAAAGAAAATGGTTAAAAAATTAAAGATAGAGGAAGAAGAAGAAAGATGTAGAGAGAGGAAGAGATAGATAGAGTTAAAGGGAAAGAGGTGCCCCCTGGTTTAGATTTGGCGGGTCGCCTTCTCCATCTAGTGGTAGGTCAGCTAGAGAAGTTGGGGAGCCAGTGGAAGTCGATGTTGATATAGTATTGTGCATCCTCTCATGGTTATTCTTTAACCGATGTCCATTAACTGTGAATGTCCTTTTGGAATAGGGGTCTTGGAGTTGCACTACACCAAATGGGTAAACATTAGTAATAACAAAAGGACCATCCCAATGAGAATTAAGTTTACCTGGGTGAAGGAAAAATCTAGAATTGAAAAGAATTACCTTTTCACCTTCATGAAATACCTTTATCAGGATGTGTCTGTCATGGAGTACCCTAGATTTTTCTTTGTATAGATTAGAATTCTCATAAGAATCAAGTCGAAGCTCATCCAGTTCATCCAATTGCAACAATCTTTCTTCACCAGATTTTTCACAATCAAAATTATAGGTTTTCATAGCCCAAAAAGACTTATTTTGGATTTCAACTGGTAAGTGACACGCTTTACCAAAAACTAGCCTAAAAGGAGACATCCCAATGGGTGTTTAATAGGTATTTTGATAAGCCCAAAGGGATTCACTAAGTCTCTCAGGACAATATTTTCTGGTGGGTTTTACAATTCTCTCAAGTACCCTTTTCACTTCTCTATTAGAGAGTTAAGCCATGCCATTTGTTTGGGGGTGATATGCAGCTGAAGTTTTATGTACAAACCCATTATTTTTCAGAAGTGCTTCCATGGTTCTATTACAAAAATGGGTTCCTACGTCACTGATCAAGGCACGTGGTGTGCCAAATCTTTGGAAGATGTGGGTCTTTAGGAACTCACTAACAGTATGAGCATCATCCTTACTAGTGGGTTTGGCCTCAACCCACCTTGAAACATAATTGACCGCAAGAAGAATGTATGAGAATCCATTGGAAGGGGGAAATGGTCCCATGAAATCGATTCCCCAAACATCGAAGATTTCACAAAAGATTAAAGGCTTTTGGGGAATTTCATTTCTTTTGGAGATTAGGCCGAACTTTTGGAAAGTGGGACATGATTGACAGAAATCATGTGAGTCCTTGATGAGTGAAGGCCAAAAGAATCCAGAGTCTAGGACCTTTTGTGAGGTCCTTTGTGGTCCAAAGTGGCCACCTCTGGTAAGTGAGTGGCAGAATTCTAAGATGGAAGAATGCTCATTTTCTTCAACACATATCCTAATTACCATATCTGCCCCAGTTTTCCAAAGTTTATTTTCTTCCCAAAACTAGTATTTTGAATCACTTTTCAACTTCATTTTTTGTTATTTTGAAATATTTTCAGGAAAAACACAAGAAACCAAGTAATTTACAATTCAGGCATACCATGGTATTTTTGGAGTGAGAGATGAATGGTGCTCAGTGGGGAATTCAGAATCGATGATTTCAGATTGAGAATAATTAGAAATTCTACTAAAGTGATCAGCTATAGGGTTTTCTTTTCCTGGTCTATCTTTTCTTTCAAGTTCAAATTCTTGGAGCATTAGGATCCATCTTATTAGCCTCGGTTTGGAATCACTTTTCTTGAGTAGGAACTTTATAGCAGAATGGTCTATGAAGATGATGATTTTGGCACCTAAGAGATAGGAACGGAATTTATCTAAGGCAAAAACCACTGCTAGAAGTTCCTTTTTAGTGATAGTGTAGTGAGATTGAGTTTCATTCAATGTTTTTGAGGAATAATAGATGACATGAGGAATTCATTATCTTCTTTGACAACGAACAGCCCCAACAATTCTATCAGAAGCATCACACATCAATTCAAAGGGTAAGGACTAATCTGGGGGTTGGATTATCGGGGCAGATGTAAGAGTAGTTTTGAGTTCAATGAAGTCTCTCTTGCAAACCACATCAAAATGGAAAGAGACATCATTTTGGAGCAAACGAGTGAGAGGGAGAAAAAATTTACTAAAGTTATGGATGAATCTCTGATAGAAACCAACATGAACGAGGAATGATCAGATGTGTCGAACAGAAGTGGGTTGAGGAAGTGATTGGATCACTTCAATTTTGGCAGGATTGACTTCAATAACATCATTTGAAACTATGTTCCCTAAAACAATCCCATTTGCAACCATTAAGTGACATTTTTCAAAATTTAACGCAAGGTTACACTTGACACACTTCTGAAGGACTAGAGAGAGTGAATTCAAACAAGATTCAAATGACTCTCCATAAATGGTGAAGTCATCCATGAATACTTCCATGTATTGTTCAATGAATTCAGAAAAGATACTCATCATACATCTCTGGAATGTTGTAGAAGAATTTCAAAGTCCAAAAGTCATTCTTCTATATTCATATGTTCCAAAGGGGCATGTGAAAGTAGTCTTTTCTTAGTCCTGAGGTGCGATAGGGATTTGAAAATAGCTGGTGTATCCATCAAGAATGAAATAGTGTGACATTACGGCTAATCTTTCTAGCATTTGATCAAGTAATGGAAGAGGGTAGTGATTTTTTCATGTTTCAGCATTCAATTTTCGATAATCGATGCATACACGCCAATTGTTCTTCACTCGAGTTGTGACTACCTCTCCATCTTCATTTGTGACAATAGTTATCCCACCCTTCTTAAGTAAAACATGAATTGGACTAACCCATTCACTATCAGAAATTGGGTAGATAATACCAGCTTGAAGAATCTTGGTGATCTCTTCCCTGACTACCTCAAGGATGAGTGGATTGAGTCTTCTTTGTGGTTGTCTAATTGCTTTGGATGATTCCTCAAGATTGATGTGATGCATGCAAAGGGCAGGGTTGATTCTTGGTATGATATCTAGGGTCCAACCTAAGGCCTTTTTTTCCTCTAACACCTGAACATGTTTGGACTCCTCGGTTTCAGTAAGGGTGGCATAGATAATGACAGCATATGAGTGATCATGGAAGAGGAATGCATATTTCCGGTGTGCAGGAAGGGGTTTTAGATGAGTATCATCTCTCATTTGTGGTTTAGACATCTCAGGAATGGATTCAGGGACTTAAGTTACATCAGATTCATTTTTCTTAATACTGTCCAAGGTGGAGCAGTAGATATCAGAGTTGATGTGGGATTCAAGAGAGTTTTCAAGTTCCTCTAGATTGATGGAGTCTATGAATGAGAGGTCCAAATCAACTTCACCATTTATGACTTTGTTAATCATGGTGCAGATTTCACAAGATCCTTTATCATTAGAACATGAATAACATGGTGGATTGGGGTTCGATTGACTCTTAGAAGTGTCCTCAAAAGCATGGATTGAGAATGCAGAGTGATCCTCGGATGGGTATTGCATGGCTTGGAAAATGTTGAACTTGACCAGTTGGTCACTGAATTCCATGGAAAGGATGCCTGAATGGACATCAATCTTGGTTCTTGCAGTCATGAGGAATGGTCTTCCTTGAATTAGGGGAGATCGAGAAGATTTCATCTCACCTTCCATGTCATGGACATAGAAATCAGTAGGGAAGATAAGATCATTGACTCGGACAAGGACATCCTCAATTATTCCCTTAGGACTGGATGTGCTTCGATTGGATAACTGAATGACAACACCTGTTGGATGTAATGGACCTAGATCAGTGTTGGATAATATGGATTTGGGCATGACATTAATTGAGGCTCCTAGTTCTATGACTGCATCATCAAAGTTCGAACATCCAATTTGGCATGGAACCGTAAAGGTCCCTGGATCTTTGCACTTTATGGGAATATATTGCTGGGTGGAAACATTTTTGAAGGTCCTAAGTTGCCTCTTGTGGGTACACAACTCCTTGAGAAACATAGCATACTTAGGAAATTGTTTTATGGAATCTAAGCGGGGAATGTTGACTTCAACACGTCTAAATATGTCGAGCATTTCAGGATCATGTTCAAAGGACTTCCTTGTTTTAGAAACGGCTTGAGGAAAAGGAATTGGATTCCTAAGTGGAATGGAAGGAGGTGAGGGATAGATTCAGATTCCTTTTCAATTTTCTTTTTCTTTTCATTTTCTAGGTCAGCATTCAAAGGAGGGCTAGAGGACTTATCTTGAGGCATAGCAATGTGCTTTCCCGATCTAAGTGCAATTGCACTTACATTAACCTTGGGGTTGGGTAATGGTTGAGCTCGGATTTGGGAAGAATTTGATTGTTTTTGCTGGATCAGGTGGGATGCAAGTTGACCTATTTGAGTTTCAATGTTTTTAAGGCTAGAACGGGTGAAGGAGGAAAGATCATCCACTACACTTTCCCATGCTTTCTTGGAATAAGAGGCTTTCCCTGGATTGGGATTTCCTTGATTTTGGTTCTTGGGAAATCGATTGTATTGGTTTTGGAATTGGGAAGGTTCACTAGGATAATGGAATCGAGGAGGAGGATTGTTCCTTTGAGGTTGAGGAACAAAAGGATAAGGTTGATGGAAGTTACCACCACCTTGACCATATTGGAATTGGTTTGGGTTTTGAGAAGGGAATTGAGGGAGATGAGAGACTGGATTACCATACCTCAATCCTTAGTTAATGTTAGAGGAGAAGTGCTCAGAGTGAGGTTGGTTGAAGTTTCTAACAAACTATCCTGATAGTTGAGGATTGGTGTTCGACTGAGCATATGCTTCATTGATCTCCATTGGTCCAAATGAATCGGATTGATCCTCTTGAAGTTGTGCACAAGTGTCAGTTGGATGAGATGAAGAGTTGCAGATTCCACAATTTTTGATTGGTCCAGGAAACATTGATTGCGGAGAAGATGAGGTTGGGGATTTGGTGGCCACAACTAGTTGTCGCACAAGACCTGTAAGTTCACTCATCCACTCGATCATCTTGTTCGGCTCAATTGATTGATTATCATGGGCTTGTTTTACTGGAGCATGTGCTCGAGTATGGAAATGTTGTGTGTTTTCATCCATGTTACTTATAAGATCTCTTGTTGTTGCATGAGTTTTATCAGCAAGAGCACCGCCACTTGCGGCATCTATAGCCAATAACCCCTCATAGAAGTATTGGATCAAGAGTTGGTCAGGGATTTGATGTGTGGCCAGGTTGCAACAAGCTTTTTGAACCTCTCCCAGTACTCATGGAGTGATTCACATGGTAATTGACGGATACCACTTATTTCCTTTCGGATAGAAGCAGTACTAGAAGCAGGAAAGAATTTCTCTAAGAATAGTCGCTTCATGTCATTCCATGTAGTTATAGAACCAGGAGGTAGGTAGTAGAGCAATGACTTAGCAGTGTCAGCTAGGGAAAAAGGGAATGTTCATAGTTTGATTTGTTTTTCAGAAACCCCTTGAGGCTTCATGGTAGAGCACACTACTTGAAACTCTTTAAGGTGAAGATGTGGATCCTCACCGGCCAGCCCGTGAAAACGAGGGAGAAGATGAATAAAACCAGATTTGAGTTCAAAGTCAGCTTCTATGTTTGGATATTGAATACCAAGAGGTTGGTAATTCATATTAGGGGCAGTGAGTTCTTTTATGGTTTGTTCCCTAGGATTGGATATTTCAATTTCTACTGGTTGGATGAGGACTGGTTCTTGAATTATTTGATTATCTCCTATGTTCCTCCTAATTTGGCGAAGTGTTCACTCGATTTCAGGGTCAAAAAAATCCGAGGGATTGTTTGGAAGGCTACGGGGCATTCAGAGAGATTTTGGAAGAAAGTGGAAGACTGGTTTTTCTTTGTCTTTTTTTTCAGTTTATGATTTTTTATGAGAAGATGGGGTTTTCTTTGTGATTTTTTTTCAATTTTTTTTTAAAAATTTTGTTTTTTTGGTTTTTTGAAAATAACCAGAAACTATTGAATACTTAAAGCACCATCCCCAGCAACGGAACCATTTGAAACGCGCGGCCAATTGTCACCTATAGACCGGTCAAGGTTCCGGTGCTCTGCTAATGTGTACAGCATCACTCGGGTCGAATCGTCGGCGATGATACTTTGTAATAGTCGTTTGTTTTTAGTTAATTGTATTCTGATTGGGGGGGTTTTTTTGCAGAGCTTATGAAATAATTTATGTATGATGTTTGATTTAACAAATTGACAAAGATTTGGGTGAGTTCATCATTTGGTTAGTTAATCTTGTGATATCCTTGAGCTTTGCTTTATATTGCATTTAAATTAACACCCATGTCACAAGATGATGTTGATTAGAATTCTTAAGTGTTAAGGCTATAAACAAAGACTTAACTTAACATAAGGTTATAATCTCAATCAGATATTATTTATGGTGGTGTATTTATGGTTCCAATAATCCATGGAAACCACATGTTAAACAAAACAAGTCATCAATCCATGACATGTTAAGTCCAACATACACAATGTTAATTCAAAGAATATTCATCGAGAAGAAGCTCTCAATCACTTAACATACCTAATTTATAACTCACCCCAATGAAATATTTACTCAGAAATTTGGGTGTTTAATAATCTGGTTATAATGATTATGATTATAAATTAATTAGAGAAGAAAAAGAAAGGGATAATAAAAGAGTGGTACGTCGACACACACAGACGAACAATGATGATAATTAAAAACGAAATTTTGATTGAATGAGGAAGCTAAATAAGGGAAGGGGATTGAACTGAATTTAAACTATTTTAAGAACATAAATATTAAACTATATAAGGTGGAGGATAATAAGAGATATTGAAGAAGAATCTTTCGTTAAAACATAATTACAAAAGAAAGGACTTACAAAATTACAAAAACGAAGAACACAAAAGTAAGTGAAAAAAAAGAGAGGAGGAAAGGTCTCTCAAGTGAAAACATGAGTATAGAAGGTCCTCCCAAGCCTTTTTAAAAGCTTTGGTCGTTCCAATATGATCTCCTCTTTTCTGAAATGCCAACCCCTCTCAAGGAGAGAAGGGGAGAGTATTTATAGCCCAAGGAGTGGACTGTTTACATTCCAGCAATACCCCTCCACTTGGATCGCAGATATGGACATCATGACAGCCGAATCTCGAAAAAAATCCTTCTTAAAAGTTGTAGATAATAAAGTTGGACGACTAATCTCAAACAATTGAGTCATTTGGACTTAAGGATCAAATGTTATGGCTGGTTTATTAAATAAAGTAAAATTGTCCATTTCAATCAAGTCTTTTAGAAGTCTAGAATGGGAAAGGGATTTTGAATATGAATATGCCTTCAAAGACAAATGTGTTCTTCAACAAAGTCGGCTGCCTATATCCCCTATTTCACACTACAAAATATCATCTCTATTTGATGCTTAAATCATGAGACATGTCATGCATGCTATACTAATTTTAATTCTCGGCCAGAATGGTGGGCTGGACTTCAAAGCTTAATTTGGGCCCCTTGTACTTGGATTTGGGCATTGAAAGATTTATCCAAGATAACATGTAGTGTCCCTCGAATAATGGTGGAGAGTTAATGTTTTTGTACGTCTTTATTGAGCCCAATAAATCAATCTTCAAGGCTGGTCCAGTTTGTTCACAAATTCATTGGTCTTGATTGTGAGGACCATATGACCCTTCAAATGGAAGAATTGGCTAATGGTACCTTCTAATGAAATGTTTTATATTGAATGTAGAATCCTAAAAAAAAGAACCACACAATTTGGATCATTATAGTGATTGATAGTATTAAAATAGTAAACTGACTCAATTGGACTACTTCTAAAAATGCTAAAAAATTATACTTAATTTTAAAACATTAATATTTCACACAAATTATGCACATTTCCAATAAAATCAGTAAAGGGGGAATATAATATGTCATGAAAATATTAATAACATCATTAACATATAATTATCTTTATAAGTGGTTGTTTCACTCACCACTTCGTTGGAATGAGGGATTTGAGGAAATAGTATTTGGGCCCAGTATTGCTTATGTAACCTCTAAGAGAGTGTGGATGGTTATGAAGTGTTTGATCAAAACCATGTTATGGAAGAGATTATATTCCATTAATAAGACGATACATTTTGAGTTTTCTCTTAGTGATCATATTTTCTTGATAGTGACTACACTATTTGTTCAATGGTGTCTACGGAAGAAATGTAATTTAAAACAATAGTTTTTGGGACCTGTTGTGACTCCTGAATATAACGGGATAGTGAAATATGATATGGATATTCCTTTATGATACTGAGTTATGAATTATGTTTTTCATGTTTCATAGCTCTATAGGTACATGGTTGATCCTACTCTTGCCATCGACCGTAATGATGTGATGTTGGTTCCTAATGAAACTTATCAAAATCATTTGGTATGTATTATATACTTTAGTGAGAATGTTCTATGAGGGAAGATAGTACCACTTTTCTAGATTCAGTGGTAGCATTTATAGATCATGGGGTACACATGGGAGGTTTATTTTGATGTTTAAGCTCAATGGTCTATGTTTCTCATACAAGACCGCTAGAGTAACTTCTTATGGATGATTTGTAGATGGATGGGGAAATTGTAATATCAACTATTTTTATGAATATAAAACTATATTTTCTGATAATTTATTGTTATTTAATTGGGAAAATATAATTTTTCGATAAATATAACTTATTAAATGACTTGGAGTCTTTTATAAGGGTATAAATCATGTTAAGAGTGTGGAATATTCTATGGAATATTTTTGAAGGTAGGAACTGAGTTTCTAAAAGATTCCAGGCCTCAGATAGTCTCGATAATGATAGAGAAAAATATTAAATATTTTATATAACATGCATGCTATATGATTTTAAATAATGGAATATCTCCAATACCCTATATCCTATGAGAATACAAGACCGTTGTTTGGTCCGAAATACAGTTTTTACCTTAGGTGTGGCATAATATTTTTTTTCATTGGGTGTTTGGTAACAATGCAGGTATTGGTATTTTATTTAATTATTATCATATTTTTTTAGAAAAAATATTGCTACCTCAAAAATAGTGTCATGTATGGTAAATATAATAACATAATTTAGTCTTGCATATGGATTTTACTATAGGCCCTACATAACCATTATGTGCATCGTGGGTTTTTTATCATCATAGGTGAGGGTATTGTTTCTACCCTTTTTCTTTTTTTTATAATTATATTATTGTTATTTATATAGATTTTTTATAATTTTATCTTCTACCCCATGCATGATAAAACACCATTTTTAATGTGTGTGTGACACAAGACATTCTGATTCAACTAATTTTTTCACAATTTAATTAAAAAATGACTTATTGGGGTTACCTTAATTACAAAATCATTAATATTCAGAATAAACTGAAAATTATATTAGGGGTTTTGGTTTGGGGTGAAGGTATTCATGGTTTTGGATTATAATTTCCTTAAATATTTAGAGTTATTTCTCCATTGATCCCTTTGAAACTGAGTGATCATGGAGCTCCCTTATCATGGTCGGTGAAGCCTGGTTGATTAATTTATTTTTGTTCTAGGAGCACATTTGTTTTTTCCCTTATCTAGTGTTCCACGCTAGAAGAAGAACAAGGAAGTTGGTATTTTATTTCATTTTTTATTATATTATTCTTTTTATTTAATTCTGTACCTTATTTAAAAAAAAGGAAAAAATTTGTTGAATAATAAAAAAATTAATTATATTTTTTATCAAAATATAATTCAATGAGATTATAAAATTATTATTTTGAATAAAATTATAAATGTATACATTATTTAAATTAACAAAAGATAACTACATGGGATTTTCGAATGATAATAATAATGAATTATAAAGTGCTTATTACAGTAAATTATGAAAGGAAAATTACATGATATTATCAAATATAGTATTATATAATTTAAAAAATGATTTTTATAAGGGAATTATCATGTGACCAATATTATCAAAATTATTAGTGAAAAATTATGCTAAATATTAAAATAAAAGTATCAAAAATTATCAACATGAAATAAAAATAAAATATAAATTTTTATTTTATAGAAAATATGTCAAAATATAGTTACATAAATTATCAAAGTATAATTCATATAAAATTAACATAAGAAAATATTAAAAATGTATATTTTGAAATTTATTGAAATATAATTATTTTAATTATCAAATAATAATTATAAAGGACTACCAAATGTGTACTAAAATTAAATTAGAGTTATAATGTTATCAAATGTTGTTTTATTGTTTTCCTAAGGTTAGAATTATAAATGATAATGTTGGCCTAAAACAATAATTTAGAAATTATCTATGAGATAGAATGTGTCAACACGTGTAATATTGTATTTCTTCATGAAATAAAATATCAAGACTGCGTTCTAGGATACTTTGATGAACTTTGAGAGATGATGTGTCGACAACTACACTAATAAAGCCTAAAAGATGTATTATTGATTATTTGGGTTCCAATTCTATCTTTTGAACTACATATTGTGGTTTATTCTTTTCATTGATGTTGATGACTTCGATGTTAAAAGTTCTTTACTCTCATTGAATATTGTTTAATTTATTTTCCATTATATGATTATAGTGTTGGAAAAGTTGATGACAATGCTTTATTGGGATTTCATTTGGTTGTGTTTGTGAACTATGTGACGTACAATGATTTTTCATTCCGATATTGTTGTAAGAGTATCATACAGTACATTTATCAGGATGATATAATATGAATTCCTTATATGTATTCCCTGGGTTGTGTGACACCATGGCCATGTATGTTGTGTTTGGTACTTGATATAGATAGACCATATTTGGATGTGAAACCCTTAGAGGTGGAGTGTGTGTAGCTTGAATCAATCATAATGATGGACATGATAATATTGTATGGTTACTAAAAGCCTTGGGGGAAAACATTAAGTAGCATTATAGGAACATGGAGATCTTGTGGTTATACCAATGTGGGATAAAATCCTTGGGACTTGACTCGAGAACTCTATGGGGGTGTGATAGCCTACAGGCCTGACCTGAGGGGGATGAGGTCCTTACAGCCTGACCCATGATAGAGTTAGGTTACAAAAGAGTTACGAATATGATCTGACAATATTCTAAAGGTTTCAAAATATATGGATTTCATGGTCATTACCTGTCCTTTTATATTATGAAATTTTATGATATAACTTCTATCATAGAGTAGAAATAGGTGTAGTCATGGGTCAATATAGGCTTGGTAAGAGTATGACTGGTCATTTTTATATTGTATTTTTATTTTCATTACTCATTTATTATCATTATAACATACACTTATTATAATTGAGGACATCATGTTAAGGATGCATATGTGGTTTCATATTGATTCTGGTACTCTCACCCTACATGGTCATTTCGGTGCACTTATAGATTTTCTAAGGATTCCGGTTAAGCTAAAAGTCCTAGTTGTGGATGGGTGAAAAAAAGAGAAATGAGATCATGGTTGACCTCAAAACACTATGAAGTACCCCCATATTGTTGTTTATTTATTTATTCCCAACTACTTCTTAAAAAGGAAAATCTTTCCACAATGACAGATATTTTATTCATATGATATGCATTCCGTTTACATAGTTTCTTTATGTTTACTAAATCTATTTTTTATTTTGATTATTATTTATTAATGATATAATTTCATGGTATTGAGTTTATATTTTTCCCACTAATGGAATCAGACCATCCCTTCTAGTTAAAAACCTCTTCCATTTTGAGAGCCATGCATGAGGTCATGTGACCTTCCATCTCAGATCCAATGGTTCGTATTAGTATGTTACAAACTTATTGTGTCTTCATGGTAACACTTGAAAATTTATTTAATAACCCTTATGGTTTTAGGAATGGAACATATGAAATACATTTAACCCATATATGAGTCATATTTACCCATACAATTGTGTAGATGACTCCTATAGAAATCCATTTGACTCATACATGAATAGAGTAACTCATAATTTTTTCTAAATAACTCATTTAAATTATAGACTTCCAAAATTTCCACTAATTGAAAATTTACAAAATACATTAAAATTTTATAAAAACCAATTTGATTTATCCCAGTGTATTCACAATCACAAATAATCATTTCAGATAAATTTATCTTACCATAGTAAATATAATAGTAATTTAAAATCGCTTCAGCAGAGCTAAAATGTATTTTTAAAATAAATTTATATACTCAATTTAATGTATATAAATTAAAACTACTTATATATTAAGTATTTTATTAAATAATACTTATCTAAAATTCATCAAAGTTACAATATATCTGGATTATAATAGACATCATGCTCACTAACCCTTGATTGGATTATTCAATTAACCAGCCAACTTTTTGCCTCCTTAATCAATGATCTCATACTATTCACTCATTAAACTCCACAATCCTCAAAACCAACTTTTTATTAATATTACATTCCCCTCATTTTCTCTTTCCATTCACATCATGGTCAGTAAAAAATCACCTGATGTAAATATTTTTGTATTGAATATGTCCATACGATAGTTCCAATAAGTGTATTAAAATTAAATTTATTTGAATATTTTTATATCACATAATATTAAGTTTCTCTTTAAAATATTAATCAAAGATGTATTGACAAAAATATAAAACAAATGAATCTCTTTATTTTAATCAATTAGGGATCTTCAGCTATTCGTAACACCTTAAACTAAATTTACTTCAATTGCTTATCTTGAGTATCCTCTCATTTCCCTCCAATCCAAGTGACCAAAGATAAAATAAAATAATATAAATTTTTATATTAAATTTTTAATTAACAATGATTGATTATATCTTGATTCATATAAAAACATTATGCTATGGGCATTGAATCATGGGGGAATTTTTAGCAACTAAAAAGTTTCTTTGAAACACATAATGAATAAAATTTCATTCATAGAATAGAGTATACTGAGATTTATTCGAAAAGAAAATTACATAAATATTAAAAATTATAGCCCATTGTATTTTTATAAAAATAATTAAAATCCAAACAATAAATCATAAGTGGGAATTAATATAAAATATTAATTAAAATAGTTGATCAACATAAAAAATGCATGATCAAGGAAAAGATTGATTTAAATTGTTAAATAATATTGAAATAAATTCAATATTATTTTAACATTACCATAAAGGAAGATAGAAAATATATTATATTAATATGAGTTGATGGTTGTATTTTAAACAAGATCTTGACATGGTTAATTCTCCATCATAATAATTTTCAAATATATTTAAAGATATAATTAAGGATTATTTAAATTGATAATTATATAATGTAAAACCTAAAGAAGTTAATCAGGTGTAATATAATTCAACATATTTATGACTAAAAGATGGTTCAATTAATACATCATATTCTTCTTTAAATTTAGGATGTACTCCTTGACATGATGTCATGATTGTGGTATTTTTAGATAGTTTATTGATATTATTCATGTTAACTTATATATCTATATTATTTAAATTTTGTTAGTGCCCTAACTATGAGTACATTAATTGATCTAGAGATTCTAGATAAGGATAAAATTTTTCTTTCCTTCTCTTTCAATTAGTAATGAATTATATGAGTGGAAATATGCATAAGTCTATCAGAAATGGTGTTTTTTACCCAAACAAATCCATTATAATTGTAGTTTCCCCTTCTCATATTCTTTATAAATATTACATATTACTTTTTTATAAAGAAAATCATTAAAAATTGATGTATATAAATGAAAATATTTTATTATCAAATAGTGGGGGTTATGTTATCAGTAGGAGAAAATCATTTACAATCTTGGAAGATGGTTTTACTAATGAAAAAGAGACTGAAAACATAAAATTTATGATTTTTAAAAAATGAAAGATTTCATTCCAATATCTTAAAACTCTTGTGATTTAGGAAAGACTTATATTTTATAATTTTGAATCCATATATTCATAAATTATATCTCATCTAGCAATATAAAAAGGAAAAGTACATTATTGGCTTGAAATATTTTGATTTTTAACATAGTTATGAAATCATGTTATTTCTATATTCTTTATATTTATATATATATATCCGACCAATGAATTTTATCATGTCTATGAAAAAACACATATGTAATGTATTTTTTATTTGATACACCTATGAGAGTAAGCTGGTCAATATTTCATTGAAAAAGTGCAACAAGCCACCAAATTGGGGTGGTATTTCTATAAAAAAATCTCTTACTTTTAATTATATTTTAAATTTATATTTATGTTCTGTATCTTCTAGATAGTATTAATAAAGATACAAATATTATTTGATAAAGGTATATCTTGAAATTAAAAATGGTTAATAATAATATTCTTTAAAAATTTGTTTATCCTTTTATTGGGGACATTTATATGAATATTATTAATGAATATATATTGTTTCCTTTAATAAATTTAAATTGGAATTTCTTAAACCCCAAATAGAAGGATAATCAGTCACATAAAAATGTTCATGTCCATATAAAACTTAAAACACTCTCAATTTATGGTCATTTATAATATTTAATATCAATGATTACATTTTCATTATTTTTTAATAATGTAGATATAAAATTATAATTTTTGTTAAGATTAATTTGTCATCTAGAAACTAGACTAATTTTATTTCTCCACTACTAAATCATATTATATAACTATTTTTATATATAAAGGATATGTTCCAAAATAGAAGAAGGAATTTTAAAATAATAATATTCCACTATCAATGTTAATTATTATATATAAAATCAGTTATAAAATATTTTTGATGGAAGATAGTTTATATAACAGTTTACGAATTTTAATTCTTTATGTTATGTCTATATGGATTTCATTATGTATTATCATCATTTATTCTTTTGGCATAAATATTTTATAAAAAATTGGATTTGTATTAGAAATGTTTTTTCAATGTAATTTTTTAATTAAAGGATATATTTATGAATTCCTGGAGGTATCGTCATAGCTATAATTTAGTGGCAAGGTTCATAATTTATTATTGGTGATCATGGATTCTATATTTTACAAAAAATGGTTTGTAAAAAATGGTATTGATTTTAATGGAATAAATTTTTTCTTTAAAATTACTATTGAAACAAAAAAACAGTTGTTTGTCTTGTATAAAAACTCAATAATGTTCATTGTATAACCCCTTGAGTGGGTTTATTACAATTTAAAATTTATGTGTTAAAGTAAATCAAATAAAACATATCTCATATACGTTTATTGGGTGGATCCATCCATTTTTTCCTCTGAAAAAATTCTATTATTTATGAATTTTTTGTTAGTGCTCTAGGAAGTTCAAGATGCGGTGAAATAATATATAATCATTGATTCATCATTTAATTTTAATGCTACCATGAAATTAGGTCATTTTTCACTATAATAGTCAATACATAAAGTCACTCATGTAATAAGTAATTCATAATCTCATGGTTGTATCATCTTCTGTATAGAAAGTTATTTGATTTCATTATTAATCATTAACACATGGTAAATGAATTTTCCCTATAGAATCAAATTAGAATGGTTGTTAGGTTTGTATTTTATTATATTTTACCAAATTATTATTCATCACATATATTGGTAGGGAAACAATTTAAATATTATGTCACTAAAAATAGGTGATAATTTTGGATTACATTAGGTATTTTGGACAACATGGAGGCCTTTTTATTTTCATATTCCTCTTTTTAAGTGGGATACTTACACCACGTTTTATAATTTTACACTATAAAACTATAATTGTTTTGGATATTAAATAAATAGGAATGGGATTTTCCATAATACATAACAATTTCTCATTATTATATATATTCTACAAAGTGGGGAAGTTGGTTCAATTGATCATTAGATTTCCTCCAACCCCACTAGTGGAGTGGACGTTACAAGATTAATTGATCAATCAAGGTGTGTCATAGGGTAGCACCAAGCCACTGCATGATGATTACCATCTCTATTGGGTGGAAGGGGATATAAAATCACATATTAAGGAAGAGGAAAAACAGATACACATAAAAATGATCATTATTTCAAATAATTTATGAAAATAAAAGAAGTATGAATATAGGATTACTGCTCCATGATTATTCAAGTAGATGATATATTATTATAATAGAAGGATATATAGATTAGTGGTATATCACACTATTAAAACTAGAAGTGATAGATCATTGATAATTTCTACCACATGTTCATTGTGTTTTTTATTTAAAATTTAATAAATTTATTTATATTTATTATATTTTCTTATGTTTGTGTGTTTGATGATTTTCCACTTTTGAATGGAAAATATAACCAATAATGCATAAAAATACCATGATTATTAAGTTAATTTCATCATAATAGGAGTGATTAAACTACCCATGCGGTAGATGGAGGGTGACACTAGTAGCTTCCCTCAACTCTGAACCACTAATTTTTTCCCAAACTAGCAATCTCTAATATACCTCAAGGAAACCTCCTCGTATTCAATAGGTATCAGAAAATATTTTGGAGTATATAGTGGTACATGTATGATAATATACCACATTTATCAATGATTATAGTATAAAATAAAATAAATGAGTATTAAACATTAAATATACCAACCCATGTTGATATGACAAATCACCCAAGATTATATGAAACAATATGAAGATAAATATATATAGAAAAACATATCTCAAGAGAAAATCAAAGGTTACATATAAATAGGGCAGAATATGGAATAAAAGATAACTCAACCATGATATATACAAAATCAATCCAAAAATTTGAATCCCAAATATGAAAAAAGGAAAGGTCAAAAAAAATATCCTTGTATCCAATTGTCACCACTATACCAATCCATTATGAAGATGATGAAATCCAAGAGAATCTTTTGTACTGCATGATGAAATTAGATTTAACTATTTACCACAAAACAATATATTCATACACACAATGTGAGGTATATGGTGTGAGGTAAAAACTCAGTAGTATACCATCATGACTCTATACACACTCTATCACTTTAAAAATATTAGTTAAAAATTTAAAACGAAATAAATTTAACGAAAAATTATAAATGAAAACTAATTTTCATAAAATATCCTTAGGTTTCAATAAAATCATTTAATATTATTATATATAAATAATATGAAATGTTGATGAAGGATATAATAAAGGCACAAACCCACGATTACATAGAAACACCATATGATAAACATGGGAGAAAACAAACATGATATGATACCACCATGTATAAAAACAAAAAAAAAGCGGTGTATAAACTATTGGAATACATAATCAAACATGTGAAGGATAACTTAGATAGTAATTCCAAGAATCATACATATATTGATTCCTAATACACTCATTCAATATCCCTTGAATAACCCCTAGTAATTCCAGAATCCCTAAGGTTATAATATTTCCATAACATAATGAACCTAAGATTCCCAATGTGTTATGTTTGTCAAAACATATAAATAAACCATCATTAAAATTTATAATAATTTTTTCCACAAATATTTATCACTACCATGATTCAAAATATATTTTTCAGTCAAAATCACATTTATGTAATTTTATAAAACACATAATGCAAATAAACTCTTTTTAATGAAAATCCCCTTTAAACACATTTTTCATAAAAATCTGGATTCGTGTCATAAAATATTAATATTTCACATCATATAAATCTATTTCACAAAACAATATAACTAAATTTATTATAAAATCAAGTAAAAATTTAGTTAGAACCTTTGTATAAAGCCACATACTTAACAAATAGAGGAAACCAAGTCTCTTTCAAAAACATAGATGGGATTTAACGAAATCGGATCCTCACAAAAAATAGATATATAAGGAACATCATTAATTCCCACTTAACCGAACTAGATTCAGAAATCATAACCTAGTTAGGTTCTAATGAAATAAAGGTATCATCAATAAATATAATATCTATGAAGAGGGGGACAAAATTGGTTGGAATATAGACATTTCATGAATAGATCCACCAAACCTAAATAGAAACACATAAAATCCAAGGATATAACCCTAAGAGTGTAAGTGGAGGTTAGTTCATTACTATGAGAGATTATAAGAAGATTAGAGTTAAAAGATTCCATTGTAAAAGGGTTAAATTACTATTTTTTAGAAACCTGTATGGGGTGAATGGTTAGTATTAATTTTCAGGAAAACCATGTCCCAACAATGTAGTATCCACTTCTCCTCAGAGAACTAAATTATAAACATACCTGGGGATGGATTCATGATTAATAAAACAATCCCCATCCCTATGATAGCCACTACACCAAAGCCAAAAATCCTACTCGGTTTGTCTCATAAAATCACATAGTTAGATAAGGCATGTTTATATTAGGAAAATCACTTCTGGACCCTACATATCAATTCTTCAAAATTACAGTATGGTTAATATTAAATATTTAGAGACAATTCATGTAACAGTTATAGATTTCATGCAAAATTTTGGTAAAAAAATTAATATTTTAGATATTTTTGTTACACACAACATTGAGATAAGATTTAATTACAACAAATAAAGAGTTTAGAAACCCTATGTGTAGCTTGTCTTACATGCTACACCATTTTTTAAAAATATTACTTCCTATTGAAATATTATTATTTAATATGATAGTTATCACCTAAAAGTTTTAAAGGTGTGTATGAAAAGGATTAACAAAATAAAGAAAATATATGTTCTACACATATATATAAAATGAATTCATTTGTAACCAATTAATTATAAATTAAAATAAAAACTATTAAAAAATAAAGGAAGTATTTTGATGAAAAGATATTTTTATGTTCATAAATTCATTTTACCTCAATAAATTAATCTTATCATGTTTTCTGGATGATTTTAATTAAGTTTATATATATTTTATATATTTAATCATATGTTAGAAATTCATCTTATGTGTTTTATTGACAAAATATAAGAATAAATCCAATTTTACAATCTAAAATGAATTTTTTAAAAGTTATATTATCACCATTTTCAAATAGTTATATTTAAAATTATGTTTTGAAATTATAAAAAATATATTTTACATAATAACTCATAATGAAAAATTTATCTTGGGGTTAATTATTGATAATTTTTTTTAAATACCAATTTTAAGAAAATAATGTAACATACTGAATTCTAATTGAAAACATCAATTTCAAATAGATTATTTATGTAGATAAATTATATTTGAAATTTTTTTTAATGTAAAATCATATCAATTATATATCTATTAAATAAAATTTATATTTTTTTAATAAATTTCATATTATTTTTTAGAAAAAAAACTTTATAAATATTTGAATATTTCTTATTTGAAAACTCACATTCTCATCCCGACATTTGAATTAATTTTAAATTAAAATTTTCACACCTGTGAATTCTACATGGAAAATTAGGATAAATATTTGAAATCATCATAATTTATATTATCTAATAAGGTCATATTAATTTATTTAAAAAAATAATCGTGAAAATAATAAAATAATTAAAATGGTTAAAGTAAAAATAGGATTTTTATTAGTCAAATGAAAATGATAACAGTTAAAATGACCAATATAATTTTCTAAATTATATTTTCTATCCAAATTTTGACCCTATAATTTGAATTTTCTGATAATAATACACTTTTGACCCTTTTGCAAAGTTAAAATCATGGCTACGTGTCTTTTTGTCAAAAATTATAAGTGTTTCACCCACCTCACATATAAAAGGCCACCACCTCTCCTATCATATTCACATATTAAATCCCTTTTTTTAATCCAATACCTAATGTAATCCCTTCTAACATCCCTCTTATCATACTATAAGACTTAATTTGGGTAGAAATCCAACCTAGGAAGGGATTTGGTGAGAACCAAAAGATGAAACCCTAAGAAGAGGTAATGTTCTGGAATAAGAATTTTTAATTTATTTCATCCTCCACATCCTTCAAATATTATTAAAACATGATGATATAATACTTATAGTTCACTTACTCAAATTCTACTTAAACAGTTCTCATGGTTGGTCGACCACTAAGAATTAGGTGCACCTCCCCATATGCCAAAGGCTTACGAATAGTAGTGAGGATGTAAATTGTTGATAGTGGAGAGACTATACCCTTTGATAGTGATAATAATAATGGTCTATATACATAAAATATTAGAAAAATACCATAAATCAATGTAGAATAAATATAAATTAATAAAAGTATCATATATAAACAACAATAGTTGTAATAAATGATATGTGAATGCATCACATTTGAAACTACAAGAAAAACATGATACCTTTTATAGAAGCATGTATACGAGTCAAGCCATACAAATAGAAATAAAGGAGGGTCCCATATGGCCAACCTCGTTATACACATATATTATGAATGGTGATACATAATTAAATAAATAAGAAAACACTAGTAGAAGAAACAACCACAAAAGTCCCTTATCATTAATCCCATGAAAAAGGACCAACAATAACAAAAAAGTACATATATTGAGCTCTATCCCTTACCTACTCACATAGAAACAAATTCGACACATGTATCTATGATCCAATGTCGGGAATGATAATAAATATCAATATGCCACTACCAACATGTTTTTATCATACATCCATGGTAATGAATGTGTTCTAATAAAAATAAAAAATGAAAAAAATGTTTAAAAATACTCATTATCCTAGTTCTCAAAATACGCATGGATGATATCCCGTTTATTTTTCCTTCACATATATATTGTGTGTCTCTAATTACACATATGGAATATTTCATGTTTCTTCATATGTATTAGTTTAATAGTGTGTATCCTTAGGAAAAATACAAGGTCGTCCCCTGAATATTAACAAGATGAGCCCTGAGGTTCCTCCTATAAATGTATAAATGAAACCTCATTCTAGCTGACACCTCATGTAATAAATCATTTCCCTAGTTTTCAAAATGTAATTCCAAAATATTAAGTATTTGATCGCTCAGACCTGTTATTAAAACTCCAAATTTGCTCAAAGACATATGTTTGAGGAACAATGATATATTTTGTATAATAAAAATGCATCATTGAATCGACTATCGACATCTCAAGGTATGGTGATATACATACTCCCAAGTCCAAGACCAATTTCATTAAGTGTAATGGTGAGACTCATCCTCCAACTGATGCTTTCATCACCTCCAAAAAATATTATGTCACCATCTGCACGGATTTCTATGATGAGAACCCCCCAACATAACTGATTGTCAACACCATCACCAACTCAACATAATCAACTGGGGACTCCACCAACAATAGTGTTACAACCCACCCCAATCTGATTCCTATCTATGAAAACATGAATCCCACGAAAAATTAGCCGACATCAGTGAGAATCAATCACCCAAAAAACTAATCAACATCATCTTATAACCTCATTCACTTGTGACCATGTTCCTCGTCCTAATGGTCAATACAATCTTAAATAACACAAGCCATTCCCACAACCTAATGACCTCATCCCCAAAATCTGATGATCATGTAGGCCGACCTCTAATCAACAACATCCAAAGCATCCCATACAATCCCAACAAGATTAACCATGTTTCCTAAGTCTAAATCATTGAAACCACCTCAATCCTTGGGACATGTCTTTAACATTCCCATAGTACCAAGAAATTCAATATGAGAATTTTAATTTATTTAAAATTTCATAAATGTCCCAATCTACCCAACTATTCATAATCTCCTTCACCAAGTTAAACTTTTATTAGGTTATCTCATACCAAACGACATGACTCTATCAGTTTGTCAACATAAAAAAGTAATTTAATTGTTTGGAGTCTCACTATTTCTACCCACATGGTGCATATAGAGAACACCAACAATACACTCTCATAATTATGAGAAAGATATGAAACACCATTCCTATACTAGTAGGTGTTTTATCATCTGATATCGGCCTCTAAATGAACCCAAATCAAAAGAAATCAGTGTTTCAGATGAACTCCTAGAAAATATTGTAAATGGATCCCACATATTTAGCATATTTAATGGTGCGATCAAATAATATAATAGGATATATGGTTGAAGTTCCTACTAAGACAAATTAATAGAAACTAATAGATTGAGGATCAGAGTTAGGATGGGGAGTTTTCCTCAATACCATGGGAGGATAAGAAATGGGGGAGCTACCACACTATTTTCATGAAGAGGAGCATAAATGGGAGAAATAAAATAAATAACATTAGGGAAAAAGATAATTTCATCCTATTTAGTTACCCAAATGTTTAGGATGCATGGTTTTGAGAATTATGATCATACTGTGTGGTTCTCACTCTCTAAACACATCACTACACAGGTTTAGGTGCACTATTTTCCAATTTGTGTAGAGATTGTTCATAATCAATATTCCAAAAAATTCCAAAACTCATGCATGGAAATTCTTCCCTCCAACATGGTTTCACAAACCATTATTAGTAAATCTAGGGGGCCATATGGTTAGTCATGGGTGGGCTCATTGTTTGTACAAAACATAAACCTCTTACTACACCATTGAAATTTTGTGTTTTCAGGATGTGATGACACTATAAATAACAGGAAACCCAAAGTAATGTTATGGGCCTTTAAACCATATAAAAACAGAGCATTGGGTCAAAGAAACTTTCAGAACTGGGTTATAATGGTAAATAAAACAATCATACCTCACACCTAAATCTAATATTCAATATTACCCAGTAAACATTCCATTCCAAAAACACAGGATGTTACAATAACCCCACAAAATTTCAACATCCCTCATAGAGATCGCCACATTAGGACTTACCTACTTGGTCGCTTAATGACCCACAAATTAGATAATCAGATGGTCCTCCCATGATGCATCCTTATTTATACACCTCATTAGGTTCTGAAATTGTGACAATATAACATATCAAACTCATAATATCCCATATATCATATGATTCACATTCAATCTGAGTGCCCTACACATCATATATACCCTACATCGCTTCGATGCCCAGATGCCAACACAATTCATTTAAAACCAACATTGAATTGATGCCCATATTATATCCTGGTGTCAAAACACCACATATATATTAATACTGAACTGTAATCGATAGGGCCCTACTATAAAGTACTTGTTTATTACAAAACCTAGACATAAATGCAACCTACCTCAAAACCAGTCAAATCCCAATATAAAAAATTAAACCAGTCACACTCATTGTGTACCTCTAACTATAGTCCACTCCCTAGCATACTCATCACCTAGAAGATCCACTTTAATCACCAATATTGAACCACAAAAACTTGAGGCTGGGTATCCCTATGGATATCCACCAGCAACTGGCCATTAACTCCATTATCGAGTCCCAATTACTCAGTTACGTCCTTCTCATGAAGCTGACTTCTAGCTACTAGTATAGTATACAACTCTTAGATCGGCATCATAAACTTGATTCTAACCCAGACCATGGATTCCAAATGTCCCTGAAAGATTCTCACATAACCTCTCAAGATTTTTAATCATTACATATGTCTGTAACTCTATTGGAGGCTACCCACTCTATGTCTGGACTTGTCCTTGCTACCCACATTAGAAGAAGAATGCTGAAGACCAACCACTCAATGATTTTATTGAATCCCTACATTAAATGAACTCCTGGAATTCCTACCATCCCATATTACTTCAACCTAAACAATCACTGCTTAATTTACCTGTTTCTACAACCCATCTCGAATAACATTATTCATTCTTAATTTTCCACACTTATAAATGCCTATCTCACTTCCTTTGAGAATGATGATACCCTAAAGATGTTTACCTTCACACCAATGGTGTGGCTTAAACCATCCTCAAAATTCCTCACTCTCATTATTTCATCACCCACCATACTAGGTGAAGATTGTGATAAGCTAGTAAATGTGACCACAAAGTCCATTAGAGATAAAAACTCCTTGCTAATGGATGAAAAACATGTGGGCTCTATCCACCCACAATATATCTAGAAGGAATCTCAAATACTTCCCTTGAATCGTATTGATATGATTCATCATTAAATGAAGAAAATGATCTCTTATAGAAAAATATGATCTCTATTATTCATTTGGGAATACTAATGTTCATTTCATGAAGTTTGATATGTGTAAATTTTTATGAAACTCATTATTTTACATGTGTTGCTCTATGACCATGATTATTATCCTTCTCTACGGCATGCCTGATTATAATCATTTTAGGATGTGATGAGTAAGAACAGATTTATATTGATCTCCATTACACTAGGAAATACTATATATCTTATGAGAAAATGTGTATTATTTTTTAATATGATTATAGATTTTTTTCTTAATTATTACATTTTAATTTATTCACATATATTATTTTCGAACATGATGTGAGATTTATTCACAACTATGTGTGGTATTTCACCACTATGTTTTAATTATTCACTATTTTTCATATTCCATATTTCATGCCATTATAAAATATTTCCCACTAAATTTCGATGATGTCATAATTTCTTTGATATTATGATGTTGATTATACTCACTCGTTTAATATTGATTCATGTCCCTTATTACACCCCTTACTAGGGTTTTATCTAACCCTTTTATTTGATGTATATCCTCATGTGACTACATGTACTTACAAGATTTTAAGATATCTATAAGATTAAAGAATAATAATTTAAATAGCATTTAATTTTTATTATATACGAGTGCGGTATCGAACTAATTCTACAAAGACACAAAATCTTTTCCTCCAAAATTGTATCGAAGTTATGTTTTTTTATGAATAATTATATAGTATTCATGTTAGAAAATTGTGGGTCAAAATATTGACATGTCAGGTTCTCCTTTCGAAATCATCTTCAATTTTTAGAACCTTACCCTTGCCATGATTCATCCCATGATCACCTGCTTACCAGCTCCATCCCGATGATGAAGTGGTCCATCCTTTATACAAGGTGTGTCATCCTAGTCTACATTCCAGATACCACCATTGATATTCTATCCCTGAGAATTACCCCAATCTCTAAACACGCTTCTAAAATCACACCCACAACTCAATACGGTTAGGCACCTTAACATTATTTACCATTAGACCTAGTTTCCATACCAAATCACACTATGTGGTTCCAAAAAAGAAAATTCATTATCCTAAATATGCATAAAACCTCCTATAACTTCCCATGAATCAATATAATATTCCAATAACCACTACATGGATTATATATCAAATGAAACCACTAACTCAATATAACCCCTATAAAGGGTAACCCCAATCATACAAAATGCAAACTCGCTAACATTTGGGACATAACTATGGGAATCTAAATCACTAAACTAGCCTTATAGGTTAGGTCTCATGCCACATTCAATAGGTTTATAATCCTAGACCGTAGTTTGAAAATCATAGATCGTCATAGGTATTGGGGTATCATCAATGATTCCATCTAAAAAACCCATGTCCCAGACATTCCAAAACACATAATCATATTTTCTTACATAATAATGTATCACATTTTAACCACCTCCCACAACTAGAGACCTTATCCGCTCTAGGAATCTATGTATTACAATGCTCTCAGGAGGATCATGTATCATCATTTGACTCTTCCCATAAAAAATTACATCATCCTTGATGATCTGTACAAATGGAAATACACAAATGGTTTAGTTATATAGAATTTAACTCCACACTATATTGGAAAACACTATATAATTTCTTACTAAAACATTAAATTAAAAACCTAAACACTATAAACCCAAATGGGATTTACCCCCGAAGAGATAAAATTCATGGATTTGTATAATAGTGTCACATCACATCCTACACACTATGGGATAGTTTCATTATCATAACAAGCATCTCACTTCACATCCACATTACCTAAAATTAGAAGGACATAAATCTACGAGTTGGACACGATGATTATAACTCCACCATGAACATATACATGAAAATGTTTTATAGAAGTTGTTGAAAATATGAATATTTGATCTTTAGATTTCAATTAAATTATATTGTAAAAGGGAAATATGTCATGTGAATATTATGATCCTCATATGATTCATGGTATACCTCTATCCGACACTAGACATGAGTTAAAATAAAAATGATGGAACCTTTCGAATGTACTAATAGTCATAGATCTGTGATAGATCATTAAATAAAAGGAACATGTGCGTTGTTCAAAAGAAAAATGATATACAACCGTAACATCGAAGTACATATAATTTTGGTTCTAGAATGATTTTCTATGTATTCATGATAATGATATGGGACTAATGATCCAAGCATATAAGATAATGTACCTTGAATGCAACACCAAGGTACCAAAATGAATTTTGATTTAAATGAAAATGATAAACCAAGTGAATGAAATGATGGAACATATGTGATATGGATTAAACTCTATAATGGTCTAAAGAGGTTATTATTGGCTTAGTTGTCACCATGTACATGAGTTCCAAGGTGGTTAACTAAAGAATAATAAATGTGAAATCAATTTACCTTTATTATATTTTCTTTTATGGATTATAAAAGTTCATAAACTATTATGGATTGGATATTAACATATAAACTATTGGTGGTGGCCTACTAAGTTTTACTCACACCCTATTCTGGTAACCAATTTCTATTGGAGTAGTCTTCATGTTTTTCACACAGGTTTAATCCAAGATCCCTATCATAGATGGTTGAGTTGGGATTAATGAAAGATCACAGACAATGGAATAGGACATGTTGTTGGGAATGGATTGGGTGTTATATGTTTTTTTATTTTGGGTTTCAATTCAATTCTTGATACATATATAGCATGAACTATTTACTGCATTGGTTTATTGTCATTTTACCAATTTTTGGGATTCATCATGTGATGTCAGTCTTTATAGGTTATTATTTATTATTGTTATAGATATTCTTAATTTTTTCACTATTATACTAATTTTATAAAGAGGGTATAGCCTCCCCACATGCCACATTAAAACCTCACTACTATTTGGTAGCCTCTCGCATATGGAGAGGTTCCTTTGATATCACATAATGAATTGGATCGGGGAATCGATATATGGAACCTTGCACGTGATGTTACAAATTGGTATTAAGGGTGGTTTTATTTTATGTCATTTAACTACATTGGAAAGGTAGATAGGGGATTATGATGATTTGATATTTGGTAGTGATCTCATTCATAGGAGTAGCTAACAGCCTTTCATAAGAAAACCCATATTCCTATTGTGGGATTTTTGTTCATGATGTTCATTGATATATTTTAATGTTATTTAACCTTGGGTGATTCACGTGTTATAGTATTTTATTATTTTATAAGATTTTACATATATCATGGAATGGAATGAGATTTCAATATTTATGCATCATTCTAGGCACTGAAAGATATATGTGATATGAATAATTTAGGGAGGGAACATAAAGACAGGTTTTGAGTGAGCATTACGAATGAAAATTAATTTCATTACATGAATTAAGATAAAAGAAATGATTCAAAATAATAAAATTATTATGGTTAAAATATGTTAAATTTTGTAATTTTAAATGTTTTTAAAGGGTGTCTAATGGAAGAATTTTGATTATAAATAGTTGTTTTTCCTATGTTACCTACGGCCCATGTTTGGGATGCTTGAGGTTAGTGATAGTGTCATGGTTTTGACCGTTGGGAATTTAATGATAGGTGAATTTTATGTAATTATGTGGATATATTTTATTTAAATGCGTAATGATGTGTTATGTTCCATCAGATGGTTTTTTTGGAATTGTAGAGTCATGGCATCATGGCTTAATTTTTCAGCATTTGGACAGGAGTACATTCTAAGGATTGTTCCTACAGTAATAGTACATGAGGCCCTAATAGTTCTAGTTGAGGGGAATAAGAGTAGTTCCATGATAATATCACTCATTATATATTGTTCATGGAATGATTATTTGGGTGGGTATTATGTAATATGTCTGATCTGACCCAAGAGTTCCATCTACAACAACCTCTGATGTTCATTAATAATGGTGGACCTATGGAAGTTGAGTTTGGGATCGAGTCTATCCAAACAAATATATATGATTTTGATGATATTGAAAATAAATATTTTAAATTAGTATAAAATACGTTATATGGAATAGTGAATCATAGGTGGAATATTCTGTCATTTTTTGAGAATTTATAGGGCTATGTATGGAAGAAATGTTTGGAGAGGTTTCTGGAACACTCTTACCTTGACAAGTTAACATAGGAGAGGATGTTTTAACTTGAGTGGTTAACACAAGGAAGCATTTCAAAGATAGAAAATTATGGAAACTTCACTTAATTTTAGTGTTTTCCCTTTTCTAGATGGATATGTGGAAGTTGTGGATAGACTTTTTCGAGATTAACATAAATGTGAAAATAAGTCCCAGGTTAATATCGTTTGATATAGGATGTGTGTTTTTTCAGTGAATCAACCTCTCAATTTTTAGGGGAACCTAAATGAGGATTCTAGTCTATGATAGGTCGTTTCAGTTGGACAACTAGGAGGTACACATTCTAAGGTTTATATGCATATTATGATGATTTTCACTAGAGTAGTGGAAAATGAATTTCCCAGAAGGAAATATCAGTGACTTGAGGATGTAAACAAATGCTTTTCCATCAGTGTTTTAGGTAAAATCACATTTTAGCCTATTTTCCTAACCAATAGTTGATTTTTGATCTTTTAGTAATAAGGGACGCTAATATAGGTTCTTTAAGAACCCTTTAATAATATAAAATGCTAGCTAACCAAGTCTGGCACCATGCACTGGAAGGGTTTATTATACCTCATATCAATTAGGTAGTTGTCCTTCTATTATACAAGGATGTTAGTGTATTATATGCTGTACTTCATAGAAATAGAACATGGACCATAAAATATTTATATTATAGGATACTTATAATAGATTACCAAAAAAAGTGATGGTTATGTTGCACGATGTTCATTATGTACTAGTTGATAGTGAAGTTGGGTCATCGACAATTATAGGTACACTTCTTTTAACTTATACACTTTCTATCAATTTATTTGATATTGAATCCCCAAATTATTTTGTAACTTCACTATTATTTAACATTTTCAGTATGATTGTTAAAATTTTGGTTGTGAATATGATAATTGACACTCTATCAAGAGTATGGTAGAAGGAAATGTATTTTTTCAATGGGTGTTCCATGTAGGTCGGTGAGTATCACTTTCTTTTGGGATCTTTTCACATTTGAGATATCAATTTTTGTCTTAATTTTTGGTATAGATTGGATGTTATCATAGCTAGCCCTTGTTGATTATTATTTTAGGAGAGTAACCTTCAAATATCCTAAGGGTGACCAATATTTTCATCATGGAGAATGGGATATCTATGTAGGTCGTACGTGGCTAGATCAAAAGGGCTCCCATGGGAGATATATATTGACTTTTGATTGTTTTAATTTCTAAAGATGAACCAACTTACATTAAACCTTATAGAATATAACTATCAAAGCATCAATACCTTATTTATTATGTGAAAGAATTGATGAATAAGGGATTTTTTCATCTGATTATATCACTGTTATAGTGGCCCTACATTTTATTTCATGACTATTACATCGTTTTTCAGATAAAACGATAATAAATACACAAATACATGATTAAAAGGATTTATTTCTTGGGAGAATTAGGACCATATATAACTTTTACATTATAAAAAATAATTTATTTAAATCCTTCTTCATTAAAATTAATAAGGATTTGATTCTCTTTTTGTACATGTAATCACCTGATTATATAAATCAACGAAAGGGGTGAGATAAAATACCAACAAGTGGATGAATAAGAAACTTGATTCATTATAATTAAGTTAAACATAATCAACATTATCGTATCATAAGCAGGAAATCATTTTCAACATCATGAGGGATTACTTCAAAAAGAAATGGGACGTTACAATTTATAAAAATTAAACATCTTATCTTAGTGGACAAATAACACACATAGTTTTGTATAAAGCTACTATTGTATTCATATATAATATATGTGCATAATCATACATCATTATTTTTAAAATGATATAATCTTGTTCATGCATATTACTAATTATTTCGAGAGATAAATCAAATCAATAAATTCATTAGAGAATTATATAATTCTGATCCCACCCATCACATCATAATATTTACGTAATGATGCAAACTACATAAAACGTATTACAATCATAGTCCTGAAATAACAAATGTATTAAATGGGTTTCATAATTGTTTCATAAATAATAAATTGATGAATAAGATTTTGGGTTCCCAAAAGAATAAGTGAGATCAAAATTATGAATAAGAGATCATTTTTATTTTCATGAGAAATATAATATGAGGATTCAATGTTTTTTTTATTAAAAAATGACATTTCATAAGATCATTGAATTTGGAATAAAATCCAAGGTGGAATTATGTTTATCCCCGATGTAAAATGGAAGAATAATGAAGTGTAATTTAAAGAGCAATAAAGGAATATTTGTACTGAAATTAAGGTGAAATATGGAAGACCCAAAGAAATGGAGTTGGGTTCGAAGGTCCCCTTACCTTAATTCTATTTTTATATTGTCACATTTCAACCACCTAAATAAAAAACAATGGATTATTAAAAAGTTGATTCAAAAGTGATTTATTATTGTTCATAAAAATATTTATCAGTTTTTATACATTTGATTATATTATTTAATTTCCTTGGTTAGAGTGTTTTCATTTGGTAATCTTGATTCACATAATTTTTTTTTTCATTTATATATTTTGTTCAATGTAATTTATACATCAGATGAATTAATTAGAAAAATCATATAATAGATATAATTAAATATTTACATATTATATATAATTCAAAATATACATCTATAATGATAGTTATAAGTGTTTACCTGGAAATGTCTTTGTAAGTTGTTAAGAGACGTTTGAAGGGATAATATCGAGTGAATGGGAAAGGGATGTCTGAAATTTATATATATATATTAAATACGATACTTACATTTCTTTAAGATCATTATTATAATTTTAAATTAATGAATATGTTGCCTTGTTTGTTTTTAAAGGCGTATTGAAAAAAGAAGAAGAAAAAAGTGCATATTTTATCGAAACTTATACTTAAAAATGTGACATTTTATAATATGGACATATACGTTTGTAAAAGTTATTTTTTTGGTAAGTCATTTTACACACACATATGTCCCTATCACAAAATTGTTGGTAAAAACAATATCTATAAATGTTTTTGTGATTGAGAAAATAGTTCTCTTACAACTATATTCCTACCAACAGATAATATATATGTTGTTTAAAGTGTTTAGATACAAATTGTTATAACAAATTTTTCCGTCGGTTATAATATTACAATCAAATCATATCTATTTATTAATTAAATTTTAATAAAAAATATAAATATAAATTTAATATTATATTTATTAAATTATCATATATAATTCATCAGTTTCATTTATTAAACTCATTATAATTTACAATAATATTCAATATTGAAAAAAAAATAATTATATTAATAATGAAATATAGTACAAAAGAATCAATAAAAACACAGGACTATCCCACCAATAGGATCCCACCCCATCAAATACCACCCATCCCTACCCTAATGGAAATCCAACTCCAGCTATACCCACACTAGAAACCTCAAGTAGCAGCCTTTAGAACAACCTAAACATCAAGTAGAAGCCTTCAACCCCATGATCAAAACCACCCGAGCCTGATCTAGTATCAGTGGGAATAAAATTGATCCACTATGGAGTCCCTATATTTAATTCACACACATAGTCATGGAAGCACCAAAATTGATGTGGTCGATTATAATAGGGAACATTGGAAGAATGAAGACTTTGGGCCCAATTTCAGATACAGGGGAAGGAAGCAGCAACCAACATATCATCCCCACAAAGATAAGTAATTCCATTTTCTGCACATTTAGATAGAAATGGTAAATACCTAATATAACTCTAGAAATAAGAAACAGATCACAATGGTTAAGAATGATTAATAAAAAAGAGAACATCAAAAAAATTGAATATTTGTGTCAAACTGGTTTTGGAATATAACCAGACAAAAAAGATTTAAAATTACAAATAAAGACAATAATACTAAAATCATGTATGCAAGTGAGCTAAAAATATTGGAGGAACAATCCTAATCATAGATTATGACTGTTTGTTTAATATAAGTTACCTTTTATCCGTTGATTAAATTTCTAACTATGAATTTCTATAGCATCCTATGTAAAAATAGGATTTCTGTAGTGGTAAGTCTCTATTTCAATCTTGGAAACCTAATACAACTAGGGTGCTATCTATAAAAATCAGTGAACATAAAGTAGCTTGGACAACACAATATGAAGCGGTGATGACTGGATTAAGAAGTTAAATGGTGGGTTATTCATCTTCTGTGACAGTCAATAGACCAAGAACATTTTATCATAAAATTGATAGAATTAGAATTGATACAAAGTAATTATATTGGTTCAAGTGAATATCATCTCATGAAAGAATAATTTTAAAAATAAATATTCTTATAGTGTAATATTTTAATGAATTTTTTTAAAGATCTTTTAAATACAAAAATATCTAAAATCACATGACTGGTTATTTAATTATGAATAAAATACCATTGAGATAATGAAAGGGGAAGACATATCAAAAAAATATTATTATAGTTCTTCACTGATTTGGGAATAATTTATCATGATAAATTTTAAGTATATGATAAGAATATTTAAAGGTAATTTTGATTATTGAGACTTATAACATGGGAGGATGCTGAGACTCTGACCTCACTGCTAACAACTTCTTTCTGGGAGATATTTCCAAACTGTATGTGGAAAGAAAGAATGAAGTAAGAGGCTTTTGAAGTACAACACAGTGGTCATCAACCTCTCATGATAGGGGAATCTCTTCACCACTTCAATTTTTTATTCTTTCATTCATTTAATAAGATTATTAATCACATTTTGATCTTTTTGACAAAATATTGTTCAATTGTATTTTCATAACAAATTAAATGGTGATTTATGGTTCTTTGAACAAAAATCCTGGATAAATTTGTCTAGGGGAAACTATATTTTTCTTCCTTATCTCATCCTTGTTATTTATTTAATGTCAACCCAATTCTCTTTTGTTCGAAATTTTTCATAAATATATCAATTCATGATACAAAAAATCTTTGATAGAAGAAGTTAGTGCTCATATTCTTTCATCTTTTTAGAGATTTTATTTCCAAGTGTGTTCAATAAACCAATATATTGGGTTTTAGTTAGTCCAAGAGAAACCTTCACTAATATTAATGTTAATATAATCAGTATGTTGACTATTTAAGAACTCAATATTTAACATATTTATACTTCACTCATAATGGAAAAAAATTAACTCAATAAAAAGATGGTCATTATTGATAGAGTCAATTAATCTTTTCAGTGATAGTTCATCCAAACCTGAATGAATTTAATGTATATGAATATACTTTAAACATTTCATAACAAATAATATTCTTTTAATCCATCATGTTGGTTAATGTTGAACCATGATATGGATATATGAACAATGATATGTGGGTCGTGGAATGATTCTCCTCATCGATGGGTTTCCGGAATGATGCTCTTGGCCCACGATGCATGCTTGGAAATTTCAATAAGACCGATGCTCCAAGTACCAAATATTTTGGTTATAGACTAATGCTCTAAGTACCCATGATAAAATTTTTGGACTAATCCTCCATGAATCTGAGATAATGTTGTCAGGACTGAAGCTCCAAGGTACCCGAATAAAATAATAAATGAATGAAAGTGAGAACCCATGTGAATTAAAATCTTGAAAATATGACATATGGTTGAAACTATAACAGGTTATGAAGTAGGTATGATTGTCTTGGGTGTCACCCTGAACCTCTAAGACAATGTGATTAACTAATGAATAATAAATTTTAAACATATTTCCTTTTATCTTTTTATATTCCATTCATTATAAAATTGTATAAACGTTTATATACTAGGAGTTATTTATAGACTATTTGTTGAGGCATACTGGGTTGTACTCACACCCTATTCTGTCTGCTAATTATTACCTGAGTAGGATTCATGATTTCCTGGTAGGATAATGGATGGATAGTTATGTTAGATGGATATGTAGGGATTCAGTATGGATCATGGAAAGGGAACTAGACAAGATTTCAGGACCAGGTTGGGAGTGTTCATTTTGTATTTATTTTTGGTTTCTATTAAACACATGAAACATATATGGCCTGACATATCTACTGATTTGATTTATGGCCAGTTCCCCAATTATTGGATTTTTCAAGTGATGTTGGTTTTTTTTGTTATATTTATTAATATTTTTTCTTCTTTTATAATGTTTTTTCAATTGTATTACTTTGATAATGATGGTATACTCTCCCCACATGACATTTTAGACCCTTTCTAATAGTCATAAGAATTGTAATATGGGGACGTGCACTTGAGGTTACATAAAAAATCGATTCGATTAGTAGTATGTGGTACTCGAGCTAGGATGTTACATATCCTATCTACTAAATCCTAAAACCATAAAAAAATTGGCTTTGAAATGATTTTTTTGCATCCCATATCCCTAGAGCATATACTGGTGTTCGAACATGTGGTCTACACAATACCTCAGGTGTTCCACCCTGTACACCATAGGTTTCAAACTATCAATGATGGTCTAAGGTGATATTTTGGGGAGAGTATACTCACTTTTTCAAATTTCATAGTAATAAATAAAATATCTACGTATCAATCATCAAAATTAAACTAAGTGTCAAATTAAATATATAGGAAAAGTCACCAATGATTCAAATACTATAGGGATCAAACTATCATTCCATATATATAAATGAAGATACATAACCTGATTATATATATATAATGAAATAAATATAAGTGAACCATTTCTTCTCCAAACCATACCATGTCCAATTCTCTAAAAACTCATATGATCCTTCTAACTTGACCAGCCAATGTCCTTTTCCCAAACATGTATCTATAACAAAGTCAATGTGTTATTTGGTAGCCAAAATGCAGTGGCGGCCCAAGTATGGTGTGTTTAAAAAAATAATTAGGTCTCCACCAACATTTTACCATTCTAAAATCTATATAATGATATATATGAATGTGATATTTTCATTGTAAAATAAATAACTGCAAATAATAAATTAATTAAACTCCTTCATCAATTCATTAGTTTCTGCCCCTGATTTACTATACCTTCTACAAATAGAAGTGTGATGTCCTTGACCATGTCTTGATAGTCACTCTTCAAAAGTAACATTTGAAAACTACCCCTACTTAAGAATCATGGAACTAGTGCCTTAAATTATTACATTGGTTTTGATATACAAATCAAATCCCCAAAACCAAATATTATAGATGTTTTGGAAAACCAGATTGCATTCTTGAAAACTATTTTTCCATTAGAAATAGTAAATGAAACATAATACATAACAAAATCTAAAAAACAGCATCCTATAAAAATCATTCAAATATATTTTCATCATTTCATGAGTAAAGTAAAAAAAAATATGTGGGATATCAAATTCTCAGTAAGGGTTATGTAGAGTGGAAATAATTGAGAATCAATAATATTAATCAACATGGATAGGTAAAAAACTATTCATACAATCCATTAATAAAAAACATGAGAATAAAATGGCAGAAATAAATGATGATCAAATAACTCCACATAAATTATCATATGAGATTTGAACTTTACCATGGATATTATACATAATAAATTAATCCAATGGAATAAAAATAATGATGGAATGCATAATTTTGGATGTTTGATCTATAAAGATCTATCACTGGGATAGTTACCATCATGTTCTACCCTAATAAAAGTCTATGTATATGGGTAGAAAAAAATAATAATTTCTAAATGATTCATCTCATGATATTACTGATGCGTCGAGGGGATTGCATTAACCAATCCCCATCCCTTGTCTATTTTATCCAAATAATTCACCCTATGTTGAATAATCACTTAAATTCGTAAAAAAGGTGTCGTTTCATGCAATATCTATATTGATTAAAATATGAGGAATTAATAATATTTCTTCAGTTATTCAAATAACTTTATAAGTTAACACTATTTTTTAAAATTGTATATGGTTTATGTAATAATTAAAAGAATAAGCTTTGTAAATATGATATATACCCACAAAAAAACTAGATATATAACATAAGTTAATGAAAATTAATTTCATGCATGATTTTAACATGACATAATCAATTAACTAAAACTTTAACCTGATGAATAGAAATTGAGTTAAAAATCCATTTCTACTTTGTAATTAGTCAAATTGTACAACCCATAAAATTAATAACTGTCAAATGAAACATTGAATACCATAAAGATATTGAAGTTCATGATATGATATATTAAAGGTTATAATATACACCATATAAAGGAAATTAGTGGTTACTAAGGCATATATATTACAAAAGTGAAAAGTTAGATAAGAATCCCTTACCTTGTGTTTTCATTTAGTTGAATATGATATAACATCCCCTTCTTCGACAAAAATCCATTATAACTTATGTTAAGGGACATAGGGTAGGACTTTGGGAAGTATCAGATCCTCAATGAAATAAAAAAAAATCTTGAAAAGAAAAATATGTAGGTATTGGTTGAGTAAGAATGCTCAATGTGTTATGAAGAAGTGATGGAGGAGGTTCCTTTTATAATTGAGGTGAGGGTCTCTTTTTAAAATCCTAAAAATATTAAATTATATTATAAGGATATTAAAGAGTCCAATAATTAAAAATGGAATATACATTAATATGGGATAAAATTGTAGAATATATGTTATCCCATGTGGTATTATTTAATATTTCTATGATTTTTAAATCATATAATAAAATATTAATTTAATAAAATATCATTATTGTCAAATTTGATAATATTAATTTAATTTGACTTCAAATAAACCAATAAAAAGTGGGAATTAAAATATAATTATTTATTACCAATACCATATAACCAATAGATCTATAAAATTAATTAGAAACATTAAGTCATCCAAAATATTTGAAAATTATTACATTAAAATCAATTATTTTATTTTTCTCTTAATGAAATAAATTTTGTATTAGTATTGCAATAAGAGTTTAAGGTAATTATTTAATATTAAAAAATTTAATATAAATTTGTATTATAAAAATAATTTAATTTAGATAAAAATAAACATTTATTTTTTTATATCATTAATTTTTCCTTAACATGACACATAAAAGTTATTAAATTTAATGATAGTGATATTATATAACTATCTATGATTTAAATAATAAATAACTCAATTTCACTTAAAAGTGTCAATTAAAGAACCCAAATTCTACCTTAAGGCGATAAGGGTCAAATCCAATTCATCCAATACTTTTTTTGAGCATTAATGGCATGGTTATAACCTTATTGTTTTGTTTTAAGCCGTATTTAATCCCTTTAACTTTTATAGTGACAACATTGAATTTTACCCATTTGGGGTTACTATAGTTAAAATAAAATTCCAAAAAACCAATAAATGAATATTTTATAACATTTTTAACCTTATCCAAATTAGTTTTCCAAATTTATGATTTTTAGTAATTTCATATCACTTAATAAAATATTATTTATATTGAAAATACTAAAATGTCGTTTTTGAAAATACTCATTACATTAACATCTAAAAAATCAATCAAATAGTATATCATCAAAGAAAATTTCTAATATATACCCATTATTTTAATTTCATCTATGAAATTAGTGGAAGAAATTAATTTTCTCAAATTATATTAATTTTAATATTTTTAATATCATTTATATTATATTTCCATTATCAAAATAAATAATACATCACTATTGTGGAAAAAATTTCTATATTTATTTTATCCAGAAAAATTAAATAATAAACATAAATAATGAAGATAAATATTTCATATTTAAAAATAATATTTATGGTTGAAGATATATTCTGGATGAAAATATATTTTAAATTTCATACTTGCAAAAAATATTAGTATGATATGTTTCATTTTTTTTAAAAACAATACTGTAATGGACATAAAGTCATCCATGTGGCATTAATAGGATGCAAATTTAAAACACGAACAATTTTTGTCAAAAATCACTCATATAATAAAATGGTTAAATGTTTTAGGATAATTTTATAAGCCTTGTCACATTTTTACCCTTAATTATCTGATTTACCCTTAACCGTGGTAAAAAAAACTAATAAGTTTAATATTGATATTATAAAAAAATAAAAGGGATCTATTTTATTAATTTTTTTATGGATCCAAATATGGAATAGGTTCTTTAAAATTTATAACATATAATTGGATAAAATGAATTATAAATTAATCCTATAGATGAGGCAAGAAAGAGGGTTTTCAAAGAGAAAATGTTCAAATGTTTGAGATGGTTTTATATCCAAATTCAATATAAAAAATATTAAAATAAAATAAATTGGATTAATATATTTATATATTATATAATTTTTCTTTCAAAACAATTTAAAATGTAACTTAATATTATAAATTATTTAGTTTAAAATTCAATTTTCAATTAAAATGCAGTATTTTTAATATTCATCAAATAATGAATCATTTCAAAAAAATACTAAGATTTATCCCTAAAATAATTTTGAAATTAAAATTTAAAAAATAAATTATATATTTTTTTAAATAAAATTAATAAAAGTGTAAAAAAATTAAAATAAAATATACCAGTAAAATGTGACAAGAAAACCTTTAGAAAAATACAGCTCTTTATGTATAAATTGTATTTTTTCTTATCTTATGCATATCTAACCTATTGTATGAATGTAAAAAAATTGAAAATATAATATATATAAATATAATAATTTGGTTGATACTTTTCATTCTGTCCCATTTAATTATTAGGTTATAATAAAATCAAGTTGTTTCTATTAAGAATGATGTTGCCAAAAACATAAGTTATCAAAGAAATTAAATATAAAAAAAAGAAAAATCCAAAATTCTTGAGGTGTAACATTCTACCATTCCCTAATAAATTTAAACTATCAATTTGATATTTCAATTTCAAAATCAAGGAATAATATTTTAATATTAATTTATAAGAAAATTTAAATGGTGTTAATAAAACAACTTTTGAATAAGGGGAAAGTGAAATGTGATGGTTACCAAAAACTTTGTCTTTCAATTAAAAGAACATTTGGAAAAAGTGAAAATATGGACATGGAATATAAATATAAATAGAAAGTTATGATTGAAAGTCATACAGAACAGGTTCGTTTGAAAGTTAACCATCACAAGACCATAAATCTAGGATTAGCTAAAATGTCACTCAAAGATACGATTGAAATATAAATGGATGATGTTTTTGTCACAAAATATTCTTCCTACAATGGAGTTATTCATTTAATATTTTGATAAATCTCTCAAGAATGTAAACTTACATGACTTATTTCCATTTCCCAAGGATAATATCATCCATTTGAATTTCTTCATTCTATCACCACTTCCTTTCATACATATAAAGATAGATATCCAAGATGAATTTTTTTAGTGAACAATTTTAAAAAAAAGAAACATAAGTCATTCCTCCAAACATTGTGCATATAAAAATAGGAAAATTGTCTTCATAATTAAAAAATTAACCTCAATAAATAATTTCCAAAGTTCAACATAATCGATCTCATAACTAGTTAATCAAATGATTCATCAAAAGATTGTATTCCCCAATTTCCAGACAAACAATTTATATGGAAGGTCTCTAAATTTCTAAAATTAACTTAACAACTTATTTTCCACAAACAATATAATTCACCTCCCTTTTTCACATTAAAATCTATGAATAGCTTCGTCTGATTTAATCCTTAATTATAAAATAACATGCTTCAAAAAATAATATCTTAGGTTTATAAATATATTACATAAATCCAATCAGGTATTAAGCCCAACAAATATAAAATAAACCATCAATTACCGAACCACTTTCATGGTCCCCTTTATTATCCCATAAATAAATAAGTATAATTATAATCTCAAAATCAATAACATTTTAATGATATATTCCTCAAAAACTAATTTTTCTAGAAGACCAACTTTCTACAGAATTACTTCTCTATGTAAATGGTATTATTAATCACATTATTCAAAATTCATAAATAAAAAATTCTACAATAAAATCCTTATATACCTCATAAATCATATAACCAGTGCATCTTTGAGAAAATAATTCATGAATCCAGATACATTAGAACTTTAAGAATTTTACATCATGATATGAATCATCATATTATTCCTTAATAACACCTTACTTTTATTTATAATGTGTAGTCTCTTCATCATCAACTGTATATCCATTACTTGTATAAACTTTATGATTATCTTCATGATTTTTCACCATTAGAAATTTATTTTCATAATTCCCATACATTATAAATCTTAAATAAATATATATTTACGATTTATTAGGGAGACCATTATTCTCAATTATTTAGTTAACCAAACTATTCATTTTTTTCTTTAATATTACATGATTTTTTCCATTTTCCCCACCCAAAATATTTTCTCATTCCTATATTTCATTCATGTGGGTGTCTCTTATCATATTATTTCCATATAGAAAACTAAATTTACTTTTATAAATGGTTTTCATCACCTGAGGTCACAAGTAACTCTATGCTTCTCTTATTTGGTGAGTCCTAAAGTTGGTTAAGGTGCTAGTTGTTAATCATGATAACTTATTATGAAGAATCCCATTATCCGTAACTCCATTAATTATCAACATATTGTCAATTAAGTTCATTATTAACCTAGTTTCATTGGTAACATTCATTTACTAAGACCAAAAATCCTAGTGTGAGCAAAACTGAGAATAGTGGTAAATAACATTCTTATGAAGAATAATTTACAATATGTCTAAATCATGACACTTTCACAATATATGAAACCTTATATATGACCTAGGTTATCCATTATCATTACCAAATCTACAAAATGATATCACATACATAGACTTATCCCCAAATTTAGTCATAGGGTTATATTACTAAAATTATGTTTTGACAAAATCTTGTTACCATGGTTTCTACCTAACTTACTATGACACCATCTATTACATCCCTGAATCCAGAATCTCAGATCCATTACCTTACATTATTGAATTAGAATAAATAAAAGATTCAAATCCCAAAGGACCAAATAGTTTAGCAGTTTTGGAAAACTATATTACATATATGATACCCATTTTACATTTGGAATAGAGAATAAAATATATTACATAACAAAATATAATAAATTTCATCCTTGACAGCTCATTGAAATATCTCCAATTTATATCCTTGGGAAAGGAAATAAAATTAGGGTGATCTCAAATTCTCGGCAAGGGTCATGTATAGCAGATGGAATCATGAATATATAATAATAATTATAATGTAATTGTAACTAACTAAGCACACATTCCATTAATCAATAAATTCAGAATAATATAGGAGGAATTAAATTTGTCCTAATAATTCCTTATAAATAATCATATGAGCTATGAAATTCTCCATTGATATTATAACAAAATGATTAATCACATGGAATAAAAATAATGATGGAATGAATAATTTTGGATTTCTGAAATATAAAAATCTATCCTTGAGATTGTCACTTTCAAGATCTATCCTCAATAGAGATTATGTTTGTGGCTAAAAACCGATCTAATTTTCCCAATTGATTTGTTCCATGAGACTACTGATGCATCTAGGGACTTTCATTTATAGGTCCCCAAGCAGTTTCCTTCATGTCCAAATCATTACATATATGTCTTATAATTGATTGAATTGATAAATAATTTTCCATATCAATAAATATCCATATTTATTACTAGAATCATATTTAACATTATTTACCTCGTTATTCAAAAAACATTCTATGTAAACCTCATATGTAAAAATAGTATGTGGTTTAGGAAATACACAAATGAACCAATTATGTGTACCCACTTTAAATTAACATAAACCAAGATGAAATAGAGAATATGATAATAAAATTTCATTTTACATATAATGTTAACATTATATAATCATTTAATTATAATTTTAACATAATGATTGGATATTGGGTTAAGAAATACATTACCACATGCTAATCAGTTTAATCATATGCCCCATAAAATTGATGACTATAAAATGAAAAATTTAATACCATGAAAATAATGAGATTCAGAGTAAGATATATCGAAGGGTAGTATATACACCACCAAACAAAAAATAGTGGTGAATAAGAAATATATCTTATAGAAGTAAAAAAAGTGAGATGAAAAACCCTTTCCATACACTTTCTTTTAGTTGAAGGTCATTTAACCACCTCTTATTTGGTGGAATTGCTTAATAAATTCTCATAAGGGATCTAGATTAGGTCTTTTGGAAGAATTAGAACTTTAATAAAATAAATAATTACTTTTATAAAACAAATTGTTGGGTTTGGTTGATATGGAAGGCTTGAAGTCTTGTGAATAATTGAAGTATGGGGTTCCCTTTTATAATTTAGTTGAGCGAAAGTTTCAGAATTTAAGACAATATTAAAATTTAATAAGGGTATTATAGATCCAAAGGCTTCAATATGACCAATGAATGAATATAGGAAACATTATTTGACCATATATTATCCCCTTTTGGGATATTTTATATTTTTTTGATTTTTAAATAATTTAATAATTTTTATTTCAATAAAATATCATAATTTTCAAATTTGATATTATTCATTTAATTTGATGTAAAAAACAAATAAAAATTGTAAAATAAAATCTAATTCGTTGATAACTCTCTAATATATCCAATATATATAATTAGTTAGAAATATTAACCCATCTTAATTATATCAAAATTAAGACTTGAAATAATTTTTTTCTGTTAATTAAATTAATGTTGTATTAACGTTGTAGAAAGGATTAAAGTAATTATATAATTTTTTAAAAATAAATATAAAATTATTTAATGAAAATAATATCCTTAGGATAAAAATATAAATTTATATTCATTCATATGTTGATTTTTTTCTTTATGTGGACCCATAAAAGATATTCAATAAAAAAAGAGTGACATTTTATAACTATCATCAATTTAAATAATATATAAGTCATTTTCATGGAAAAGTGTCATCAAAAAAATAAATTTTATATTATGTTGATAATTTTTAAATTCAATTCATCCAATAATTCTTTAAGTTTATATCATGTTTGTAACCTTATCCTTTTGATTTAACCCTTATTTAGTCTATTTAAATCATACAATGACCGCATGAATTTTAATAGTTTTAGGGCTAATTTATTTTCTATAAAATTACAAAAGAATCATAAAAGGATCATTGATGACATTTTTATCCTTATAAAAATAAATTTCGAAAATTTTATATTTATATTAATTTTATATCAAATAATAAATCATAATTTGTAAAATACCATTAATTTCAATTCAACCACTATTCATTACATTGACATTTACAAACAAAATAAATACAAATATTTACCATAAAAAATCACTTTTAATACATCCCAAATTTTTCACTATATTCTATAAAATTCATTTATGACATTAATGTTTTAATATTGTATTTATTTTAATAGTTTCAACACCATTTATTTAAAATTTCAATTATTAAAATAATTATTGCGTTACTATTTTGAAAACATTTAAGCTAGTGATTTGATACCTAAAAATTGAAAATATATTTTCATGATGAATATAAATATTTTATATTTAAAAATAAAATTTATGGTCAAACATAGCTTCGGTATGACCATATATTAAAAAAGTCATACTCATTTTAAAACATTAGTGTGACAAGTTTGACTTTTCATAAAATAAAATATAATAATGGGATTATAGTCATTCTTCTGGCTCTAATAGGACCTAAATCTAACCCAATGATTTTTTCAACCATAACTCCTCCAAAAAAATTAGAACATGTTTTAGGAAAATGTTATAATCCTTATCAAAATTATTTTTAACCCTAATTAATTGATTTACCCATAACCAGGGTAATAAAAATTAATATGTTTACTTTTAATAATGTCAAAAAATATAGGTTACATATTTAATAACATTAAAAATTATGACTAAAAATATGGAATTCATTTTTTCAAAACTATAAACCAATAAGTCTCTAAAATTATTTACAAATTAATCTCACTGACAGGGAGAGAAAGCAGGTTTTAAGTGAATATTTTTAAATGTTTGAAATTTATTTATATAAAAATTAGTCCTGAAAAGGATTAAAATAAAATTTTATATTAATATATGTATAGTTGTAGTATTTTTTTAAAACCAATTTAAAATATAATTTCAGATTATAAATTATTTAGATTAAAAGTTAGTTTTCAATTAAACTGTAGTATTTTTTTCTATTCAAAAAAAAGTTGAACTTATTAGAAAAATACCAAAAATTCTCCCTAATATAATTTTGAAATTAATATTTCAAAAGCTAATTTATTTTTGAAATAAAATTTATTAATGTGTAAAAGTGTTGTTTAAAATCAATTTCTCCATTAAAAGGCTATGAAACTCCCTTTATAAAAATAAAACATCTTATGTGTAGAATTCGATTTATTCTTATGCTATGTCCCTCAAGCCTACTGAATGAAAAAAAAACAAATTAAATATATATAAAAAAATTCTTAATGTTTTGAATACTATTCAATCCATCTAATTTAACATCTACATTATAATAAAATTCCATTATTCATTTTAGTTGGGTGTTGTGTGAAATGTATGCTATCAAAGGGATTAAATTCAAAAAGAGACATACCATAAAATATTGGGGTGTTACAATCTCCCCTCATTAAATAAATTTAATCCTTTCAATTGAAATTTTCACTTTTCCAATCGAGTGTTGATATTTATAAATTACACTGTTTGAAAATCGGCATTGTAAATATGGTTAATAAGTGTCACAAACCAACCTAGTTCATCCATGAACCAGTTACTTGATCTGGTCTACGGCATAACCCGAGGGGCGTTCCTGATCCCACAAGCTAGAAACTAGTGTAGGGAATCAAGACATCCATTTGAGAACGATTTACGACCACAATAAATAACCAGGACCAGATAAATAAATAAAACAAATAGAAACACAACAAAACTAATCAAGTGATTTACAATAAAAAAATAACTATTTCAGATACAAAATACAACAAAATAGACTAATAACCAAAATAATAAAACCATTACCATGTGTTCTCTATGGGACCTCTTGGCCTCTACTAACCTTAAGTCCTCACCTTCTCCACCATTGAGATGTTGCACCATGAACCTGATCAAGAAATGAAATCTGCAACGGGATAGATAAAGTAGGTTTGAGCAACAACATTCATAGTATGGACTCTAAAGGTAAAACTAATAATACTTGTGTTCCCTTTCTCAATTTATTCCATTAAAAGTTGTTTTAAATATAGTTAAAAAATAGTGTTTTCCACGTTTTAGAAAACAACACAAAAAACATCTCATTTCTTGGAAAAAAATCTATTTTATAATAAAATTAACAAATATGGAAAAACAAAGGAAATGATAAAAGAAACAGGAAATGAATACATGAATAGAATCCAGTGCAACAAAATGTAAAAAAAAACAAAATAAATAATATCCAAGGGTGATCCTAAACATCCCTAGGAAACCCCTGGACATTCTTGGTTCGGAACCACTTGTCAACGTATGATGATTCCCCTAACTCAATAACATACTAGTTTCTCTATCCTAGCCTCACCAGTGGAATAACCACCGTGGAATGTCTATATCTGTAGAGGGTACCAAACTGTATAATCGAGGATGGTAAAATATCATCACTTGACCATAAAAAATATTCCTAGGAACCAATGGTGTTAGTAAAGAGGTGTAAGTAGCAGGTCAGCAAACACGTGACTTAGAAAAGGTGTCGTAACTGCACCAAACTACCCCAAACACAGACACAAATATACGACAACCCATGAAGGGAAATCCCTCTTATAAAGGTGCCCCATATACAAAATGGTTCATTTCATGTCACACAAGGTGCCAACTAGGCCGCCATACCGTATACCCATTGAATCCATCTTATAAAAACACTTTAGTTTTCCAATCATGCACAAGAATTTTCCCAACACAATTATTTCAAAAGGTTATCCAAATGTCATCTTTGAGTTGGACGATCCAAATGGTAAATTATCTCAAAATCACTAGAATAATTATCAAAACATCACACCAACAATGGTTGTACATGTATAATGCCAAATTATCCATTAAATTCCAATCACATAGCCAAACACTTTATGATTACCAAACACACCTTTACTCTTTTCAAACACACACAAAATCATGTCTCGACGCCCACTGGGCCGCACCATGAGGAATTAATTTAACTTCATGTTTTTAAAAACCCATGATACAATAATTTACCATTTGAAGGTAAATGAGACCATTTCCAGAAAAATGAAAGAAAAGAAGAATCATTTAGGAAACCAAGGTTTAGAGAAAACACCAAATCAAAGAACAATCTCCATTTTAGGTCACAGCTAATGAAACACCAAAATCCATGAATAAACATGAAAACCATTTTCTCAAAGACATTAAACTCCATGAAACCAAAACCAACCAATTACATTATTAAATGAATAAAACTACTCCCTTATTCCAAAAAATCCATTCCAATAAATTTTAATACATTTTTCAAAATAAACACTACCAAATCATACACAAAAAATCAAACTAAAAAACATCCAATTATTATCACAACATTACTATATATATAAATTTCATAAAAAACCACAATTTCACATTATAATATTTATAGAATTTCAAAAGATCCCATATGTGCCATAAATATATACAATTCGCACAAATCACTTTTAAAACCTATTTTTAGAAAACCAAATAGATTTAAAAATTCTATAATATGTTTAGTAAGGGTTTCATATTAGTGAGAATCGACTTGATATATTTATTAAAAATTACCAGCATCAAATAAAGATTTGTAGGAATGAAATAAATGGAAACACTTACTGAAAATAAGTTTGATTGGAACAGAACTCCAAGGAGATGAACAACCAATCCAAATTAATGATCCACATGCATTGGCCCCTAGAAAAATGAACCAAATTATCCAACCCTAACCCAAGGGTTCTGAAAAGGAAAGAAACCCTAATGAAGAACTAATAAAATATGAGGGATAGAGAAAGATGTGGTAAATCCACTCAAAACACATAAAAAATATCTTAGATCCAAAGGAATGGAAACATTGGATGATGGGAATCAAAATAAGAGGGTTAGGGAGGACATCCTGGCGTCCCAAAACTAGAGGGAGTAGGTGATACCAAACTAGGGTGAAATAAGTGAAGAGGGATATGATGATCTTAATATTTTTAATGACCAGAAACATCCACATGGTTTGGAAACAGAGTTTTCCAATCCGTATGGTAATAGGGTGGACATATCAGTATAAGCGAAGAATAGTTCATGGTTTTGTAGGACATACCACATGACCGAGCAGCAACTATACGACCCCTGGAAAAACCACCCAAAACTCCAAAATCACAAAAGTTCTATCGAGACCCAAACTTGATCCTCGAAAAAAAGATCATATACTAGTAAATGGATACAAATAAGGAGTATATGAGGTCTAGGTGTGAAAATTATCCCCAATACAAATACTTTCTTCCCCCAGAATGTCAGTAAGCTAGTAGTTAACAAAAACTCATGTCTATTCCCAGAAGCAATCAAGGAAAACTGAGAACCTAGGATTTACCTCACTCTCCATTGGTCACACCTAACAAACCCAAGTGAAACCCCAACACAATACTTGGTGTGAAAATGAGAGGGGTCTCCCACGATATGAATTTCCCAGATGCGAGAATTTAAAACTCAAGCACACCAGCCCTGGAGGGAATAAGGGAACTCATAATAAGAACATACCCAACTTCTAGAACAAATTAATCAATTCTCCCTCAAGAACCCAAAACAAGAACCTAATATAGAGCAACCCAGCATACCAGATCTCTGGAATGGGGAATCATCTAACAAGAACAGACAACCCGTCATACAAGGAAAAACAAAAACACCACTAGAATTAAAAACAATTCTCTACACCATCCTTTTTCCCTTAACATGAGGTAAATATCACGAGAAAAATTGAAAAAAACTATATTTTGGATAAAATCTATTACTAATACTATTTAAAAAACACAAAAATTTACAAAACAGGCACTTTTCAGACCATAACCAAAACAGAAACCCAAATGAACTTATTTATCCCCATTCCAGACATTCCCTGAGGTAAATGAACATTTATGAGGAACCACATTTAGAATATAAAAATATAGTTATATTGTAGTGGAACATGTATACCACACCATTACAATAAGAGATGAATGTAATACAAATTCATAAAAATGTTTTCGAAACTAAATACTTGTATGGGGCTTCTAATACCCCAAGAAACTCTAGACTATGTGCTAGTTTCACCTTGAGACCTGTGGTGGTGGATCTAATGGCTGAAGCATCACCTGCCTCACATTTAGGTAGTGCATCATTTGATCCGGAATTTTTTCCCACAAAGCTTCATGAAAAACATCCCCAGATGACCCAAATGGCTAAGCGGTGGAACATCGTCATAGGAATGTGACAAGTCGACTTCGAGTGTCTGAGCCGTCTGCATTGGAAACACACAAGAAAACGGTTCGATGAACTAGAATCCAAAGATGAAAAAGTACTTTTTTCTTGAAATAGGTTCATCTGGCACACCCCGCTCACTTGAAGGAGATCCTTAATGAAAACCAACCACCACCGAAAGCACCCTAAAGTCCACCTCATTCATGACTAACTCATCCACAAACTTCTAGAAAAATGTTTCACCAAATGATAGAAATTTGTCTACTATATCGGGATGGAGAATCTATCCGAAAATAAGGGATTTCATCTGATATTATGATGCTACATATAAAGATAATGGAACCAGCTCGTTGAAATGATCAACATAATATTTTATTTAAATCTATCCCTATCGAACATCTCGTAACTCTTCCATCTTCCTCAGCTTCACCTCCTTCGATATGACCCTTTGAATGAAATTCTCTATGAACACCTCCCACGTCATCTCAAATGGAATAGGTGAAAGGGAAACCAACTCACACCAGTCCAAGTCTGGACCCTCAAACAACCACTAAACTACATGAACTCTATCATCTACTAGAGTTCCCAACAACCTGAAAACACACTGACTCCCTCATTCAACACCACGACTTCTAACAGACCTCGGTCACCATATAAAATAGGAAACTCTCAAAAATAAACATGAAACTTTCATGAATAATTAGAAACATTGGAAACCTTTATAGGTGTAATTGTTGAGTGAAACGGAAAAAAACCCAACATCAAATTGAGGCACAATTAAAAATAACACCTCAAACAAAAGGCACTAGGCTCTCAAGATAAACATATACAAACAGAACCAAAAATGACTTTTCCATAAACCACCATTTCACATAAAATTTAATACTACCCATCATCAAGGACAATTTCCAAATACCAAAAAAACCATTTTTCTAGAAAAACAATTTTCCAAAATCACATTCTCATTCAAATTAATTTTAGGAAAACCAAGAAAATCCTTGCTTTCAAGACCCCACCCACGAAGTCCTATAAAATGTTACATGCGTGTCCATCCATTTCCATATACATCATACATAAGAAATTCACCCCCCACCCTTTGTTTATACCCACACATGCTAAAAAACATTCACATTTTTGTAATCCATTTTATTTTCAAAATCCACATTCATTTTAATAATATGAATACATCCAAAAAAACTAAATTGAATCATAACCAATAATGAACTACTAGAATTAGGAACTAGTTCTTATTCATAACCCAGTGACATGGTGGTGGTCTATATCCCATGTAAGGAATAACACTAAGAGGTTATTGAACCACATACTAAGACTCCATAGGGGTCACCACCTCATGTGAGGAAACAACATGACACTATCTCACCTCCATTGTCATCCCTCAATCCAAAACAACCCAAGACAAAAAAAAATCAATACCTAAACTACCCTTGGTCACTCGAAGATCAGTTAGATCAAGATTTCGAGACACTCTTCCTGTACCTATTCCATGATTCCCAAAAGTACTAATATCTATCTACCAAACACACCAAATATCCAAGGGTTCCCTTTAAACCATTTTTTCATGAACCAACATTGATCGAACCTGAACTGGTTACCTAAAAAAGCTTAAGGCATAGACCAAAGGGGCTTTATAGATCCCCACAGGGCTTGAAATTATTTTTGGGAGTCAAGACATACATGTGGGTACAATTCAAGCCCAAAATAAATAACCAAGACTAGATGAATAAATAAAAAAAACTGAAATTCAACAAAACTAAATAACTGAATCACAATAAAAAAACTAGCTCAGATACAAAATACTACTAAACAGACCGATAACCAAAAAAACAAATCTAAACCACTGCAACACGATCTCAATGTGACCTCTTGTCCCTCACCAACATAAAGACCAAACCTACTTCACCACTGAGAAGCTGCACTAGGAAATTGATCATGAAACATAATCTTCAACTAGAAAGATAAAGTAGGCTTGAGCAGAAACATTCTCAATAGGGGTGCGAATGATAAAACACATAATTCAAGTGGTCCCTTTCCCAAAGCAGTCTAATGACACTAATTTGAAGGTAAATTACAAAAAATAGGTTTTCCAACATTTTAAAAAACAATACAAAACACATCTCATTTTAAGAACCAAATTCCATTTTATAATAAAATTACAAAATAAGGAAAAACTAAGGTAGTACTAAAAAATACATGCAAGGAATTCTGGAATTGAAACAAATGAAACATAAAGTAAACAAAAAATATAAATAATAACAATGGGTGATCCTAAACATCAAAAGACAACCCTTGGATGAACTCAGTCCAGAAATACCTTTTAGCGTATGGTGAGGCCCATAAGTCAATAACTAACTGGATGCTCTATCCTAGTATCACTAGGGGCATAACCCTCATGGAATGCCTACAACTCCAGGGATATAATCCCATCTAATCAGGGATGGTAAGATATACTCATTTGATCATCTAAAATACACCCAAGAACCCATAGTGGTAGTAAAGTTGTGTATTTCGGGGGCCAATTCACGTGTAACTCAGCTCAGTTGTCATCCCTGCACTTGCCTACCCAAAACACAGACACCAATATATGATAACAAATGATGGTAAATCCCTCCTATAAAGGTCCCTCATATATTTACTGGTTCATTTTACATCACACAAGCTACCAACTAGTCTGCCAAACCATATTAACATTCAAATCGTTTTATAAAAACACATAAGGTTTCCAACTGGGAATATGCATTTTCCAAACACAATTATTTATAAGTGTTAACACAAACATCATCTTTGAGTTGGAAGATCCAAACGGGCCTTTATCTTCAAATCACTAAAATCATTACCAAAACATCAAACCAACACTGTTTTTATATTTACAATGACAAATAGGCTGATTAATTCCACACACACACCCAAACACTTCAAAATTTCTGAATTGGACTTTACTCTTCTCAAACTCACACCTAATCATTTCTCAAGACCAAACTGGCCAAACCATCATGAAAACATTTAAAGTATTGTTTTTCAAAACCCTAGAAGCAGTAATTTACCATTTGAAAGGAAATTGGTCCATTTTTAGAAAAAGGAAAGAAAAGAAGAACAGTTCAGGGAACCAAGGTTTAGAGAAAACACATTTTCAAATAACCATATTCATTTGAGGGAACATCCAATAGAATACCAAAATACATGAAAAAACTTGAAAACTATTTTCACAAAGATTTCACTCACCACGAATCCAAAAACAACCAATTATATTATTAAAAGAACACAACCACCCCCTTTAAGCCAAAAACCCCATTCCAAGACATTTCAACACATTAAGAAAACTAAATATTACCAAATCATACTCAACTAATCATACTCACAAACAACCAATTATCATCACAACATAATTAAATCTATGCATTTCATAAAAACCCTTAATTCCACATTACAAGAACTATGACATTTAAAAAGACACCATATGTTCAATAATGAAAGAAATTTCACACCAATTTCTTTTAAAACCTATTTTTAGAAATCAAAATAATATTAAAAATTCTATAATAGGTATAGATATGGTTCCATATAGGTGTTATCCACCTTGATAAATTTATTTAAAATTACAAGAAACTATGGAAATTCCATGGGAAATAAATACATGGAAACACCAGACTAAACCAGGCACGATTGGAATGAAACTAAAATGAGGGGAGTAACTAATCCTAACAGATGATCCACATTCCATAGAAAACATAACAAAAAATCATGTTAGACAACCCTAACACTAGGGTTTTTAAAATAAAGGAATCCCAAAAGGAGAACCAAGAAAAGAATAGGGAAACAGAAAGTGGAGGGAATACCACTCGAAAACCCAAAAAACGTACCATAGATACAAAGGAGGAGAAATCCCAGAAGATTGGATACAAAGGAGTATGGCTAGGGAGGACCCCCTGGAGAACAAAAATGAAATGGAGGAGGGTGAGCTTGTGTTGGGGGGAAATAAGGGAAGATATAGAAGATGATATCCAATTTTTAAAGCATGGAAACATCTATATGGTCTCAAAACATGGTTTCCCATATCATGTGGTAACCATGAGGACCTATCTACCTCATAAAAGAATAGTTCATAGATACATGCATGAACGCATGTTAGATGTGCAGTTGGTTTTGACCAACCTGCCCTAGCCACACGACCTGTCCACATGGTTACTACTAACCAAACGGTAACCGTGTGATGCCTATAAAAACCAATCAAAACTCTAAAATCTCAAAATTTCGACCGGGACCAAAACTCAAACCTCAACCAAAAAATTCAGTTCTATTAAAACGATAACAATTAAGAGTAGATAAGGTATGATTTAATAATAAAACATCCTCTTAAAAAAACGGGAAGGGAAATGTGAACATCACCACAAAATTAGGCTTTAGATTTGGAAACCATTTGCTGAAAGTGAAAATATGGACCTGGATGATAAATCTAACAATCCATTTCTGATGGATGGTTATATGGGATATGGTATAAAGAAATTTAACCATTATAAAAAATTCCATCTGTTAAAAGAACATGGATTTATCTGAAAGAAAATTAAATGGATATTGTTTTTATTCTAAAATCCACGTACTAGAGTTGTGGTATTATTTAAATATCTAGATAAATCACTAAAGAAAATAAACCTACATGTGTTATTTACAATTCATAAAAATAATCTCATCTATTTCCCATGCCTATAATTATCTCCACATCATTTATTACATTTAGATATGGATATTCAAGGTGATTTTTTTATACCTGAAACAATTTTATCAAATGAATCATATGTAATTCCATTAGACATTCAATATTTTCCAAAAACAATTATAAAAAATATCATACATTAACTCAAAAAATAATTTCCAAATTTAAACTTATTTCATTCCATAATTAGATAAACTTAAGATTCCTCTAAAATATGTCTATCTGAATTCAATGAAAAAATTTATAATATCGTCACTAAATTTTGGTAAGAAACATAACCCCATAATTTTCCCAAACAACATAATTCATATCTTTCTTCACATACCAAATATATGAATACATTTATTTCTTTAAAATCATAATGAATATAAAACATGATTCTAGAAATAAGATCTCATGTTTTTTAATATATTCCCTAAATATAATCATCTAGTAAACCCATCAAATCACCAACCAATTTAATAATCATAATTACCATACCATAAAATTTTCTTTCTAATTATTATCTCAACCTTTATAACATATTAAATTTATCTTCCTCAAATCATGTGCTTTCAAGAGGAGTGACTTACTAGAGAATCACTTCTCTAGGTTACAGGTACTATGTATAATGTGCTTCAAAATCCTTAAAGAAAATATATTTCATTTCAATACTTGTATACCGCATGATTCTTATAATAATTGTATCACTGATAAAATAATTCTTCAATCCAAATACACAAGAACTTTAATCATTCTACTTCATTCAATTCTTCATAAACATATTACTTGATACCTCCTTCATTAAATTTTTCATTTTTAGTCTCCTCATCACTAGCAGAATAAAAAATACATGTATATCCTTTCTCATTCTCTTTATGAGGTTTCGACCTAGGACAATGATTTTTAAAATTACTATACATTACAAATTTAATCCTATAAACCACTAATTATTTCTTAGTGAGACCACTATTATCATTTATTTCATTATCCAAACATTCAATTTTACCCTAGAAATTACATTCTTTATGTAATTTTCCCCACCCAATACATTTTCTCATTCCTCTAATATATTCACTTGGGTATTTGTTTCCACATTATCGACTTATAGAAAGTTTAATCTTCTTTCCTCCATAGACATTACCACCTAAGATCTCTATTAAATGTATCCTTCAATTTTTTGCGAGTTAGAGAGTTAGTTAAGGTGGATGTTGTTGATCATGATAACTGATTAAGAAGAATCATTTTATCCTTCATTCCAGTCACTATTAACCTATTTTTTTATCTTCTTCATCCTTATTCAATTTCTTTTTGGTATCATTCATCGACTAAAACACTAAATATAAATTTGTTCAACACTAATCATATAGGTAAATCACATATTCATGAAGAATCCTTTATATGTTGAATAAATCATGATTCTTTCTCAATCCATGAATCCTTATATAGAATCTATTTTATGCATTTTCATTACAAAATCTATTGGATGGTATCCTTTAATTACACTTGTCCTTAAATTTATTCAAATCATTATATTCATTAATCAATGTTTTCCAAAATCTAATTCCCATGACTTCTACTAAAATTTTTATAATACCAACTTTAACAATCATTACACCAGAAGCGTGTATTAGGTGCCTTACATTATTACATTGTCATAGATACATGTTTCCAAAACAAAAGGTCCTTATGTTTTAGTAGTATTAGAAAACTATATTATAAACATGATAACCATATTACACTGGTAATAAAAAATAAATCAAAATACATAACAAAATCTAAAAAACAACATCATTGATAACTCATTCAAAAATATCATCTTTATAAGAAGGTGATGAGAAATAGAATAACGGTTATCTCAAATACTCAGTAAGGGTCAAATAAATTGGAATAAATTTTTATCAATAATAATAATCAACATTTAAAGGTAAATAATTTAGCACACATTCCTTTAATCAAAAAAAAAGAGCATAACCTGATAGGAATAAAAGATATCAAAATTAATCCTATTAAATAGTAATATGATCTTCAAACATAACCATGGATATTCTAAATAAATGATTAATCATATGGAATAACAATAATTATGGAATGCATAATTTTGGATGTCTAAAGTATCAAGATATATCCTCAATATTGTTACTGTCAAGAACTATCCTCAAGAGAGTTTATGACTATTTATAGAAAGCCATCTTATTTGGAAGATTGATTTGTTTAATGAGGCTATTGATGCATCATGAGGACTGCATTTACATATCCACAACATGTTTTATTCATATCCAACTCATTCCTTATATATATAATAATCAATTTAATTCATAAATAATGTATCTTATCAACAAATATTTGTATTCAGAAAAATATATAGGTTTTATATCATTTCCCCATTTATTCAAAAACATTATAGTTAAAAACCATATGTAAATATTGTGTATGGTTTAGATAATAATCAAATTAATTGATTATGTTTATACGTTATAAATCCACATAAAACAAATAAAAATATATAATAATATAATAAAAAGTAATTTGGCACGTAATCATAACATTAAATAAATAATGATGTAGATGTGTTAACTCAATGATTTGAAATTGAGTTGTGAAATACATTACAACATTGTAATAACTTGAATCTTATGCCCCAAAAAAGGAATAATTATCAAATGAAAACTTGAATACCTTTAAGATAATGAGATTTATGATATGATATATAAAAGGGGAGTATATACACCCACAAAATAAGTTATTGGTGATTTTTTTCATATATCTCACAAAATTGAAAAGTGAGGAAAGATACACTTACATTATTATTTCCTTTAGTTGAACGTGATTTACCCCCTCTTCTTCAGTATAATTACATTATAATGTCTCTTAAGCAACCTAGGGTTTGTCATTTGGAAGGATCAGAACCTTAATAACTTTTCTATGGATTTTTATAATAGAAATGTGATTGGGTTTTCCAATATATAAGGCTCAAACTATTGTGAATAAGTGATGGAGGAGCTTCTCTTTAATAATTGAGGTGAGGGGAACTTTTGGAAATCCTTAAAATATTAAAATACAATAAGGCTATTCTGGAGCCAAAGACTTAAAAATTACCTATAAGTGAATCATATGTGGTGTTTTAGACTATATATTGTCCTATTTGAGATTATTTAATATTTTTATGATTTATAAATAAATTAATAGAATATTAATTCGTTAAAAAAATCAGTATTTTCAAATTTGAAACTATTAATTTATTTGGACTTTCATATACCACATGAAAAAGTAGTATTTTGAATATAGTTGTTTAATACGTAACTAAAATATTTTATAGATTGAAAAAATTCGATAAACACATTAACTCATCCAAAATATATCAAAATTAATACTTTTAAAATCAATTATTTTATTTTTTTGTTAGTTAAAGAAATACTATATTAGCATTGTGGAAGCATTTAAGGTAATTATATGACTTATAAATATTAAATATAAATTTACATAATGAAATTAATTTTATTGATATAAAAATAGATATTTATTTTCATTCATATCTTGTTTTTTCAGAATGTGGACAAATAAAATTTATTAAATACAAAGAGAGTGAAAAGTTATTATAATCATTGATTTAATTAATATATAAGCAATTTTCATAGAAAATAGTCCATTAAAAATAATATTATATAATAATTTGATAAGGGTAGAATCATTATAATCAATATCTTTTGGACAATTTTAGGTCATGGTTATACCCTTATCTTTTTGTACACTTATTTAATCCCTTTGACTCTTATAATTAAAACAGAGTTTTATTCATTAAGGGTTAATATATTTACTATAAAATACAAAAAACCCATAAATGGATCATTGATGAAATTTTAAATCTTATACAAATAATTTGGATCAATTTAATATTTTTAGAATTTCATATCATTTAATAAAATATTATTTATTTTAAAATATTATTAGTGCCATTTTTGACACTATTCATTACTTTAGAATTTTAAAAATTCAATAATACAATTGGAATCATAGGATTGGCCATTGCTAGGTATTCACCAATTGGAAATTAGTTCCAATTGGAAGAGGTAATTTTCACATTATCTTTTACTCACAAGATGATTTAGATTGAGTCTAGAAGGATGGCAATATACATCTGAGACCAGGCATACTCTGGCTCTCCACTTGGGATTATGAATTCAATCCATTTAAACATAGAAACTCTATGGTGGAGATATGGATTCGATTTCAAGGGCTAATTTGGTACTTTTAACACCCTAAAATTTTAAATGATCTCGCCTCTTGCATAGTAATCCCCTTTAAGATTCATCAGAGAACATTGAATGCTGAATTTCGACAATATACGAGAATCATGGTGGAAGTTAACCATGAGTCAAAATTTCATCATTTTATTGACTTTAATTCAAAGGAGTGTAGGAATGGGGTATGGATTGGGTATGAAAATAGGCCCCTTATTGTGTTTATTTCAAAATCATTGGTCATATTTTTATCAATTTCCATGTGATAAAAAAGAAAACCCACCTCCATACTGAGAAAGATTGGACTGAAGTTATTAAATGCATAAATAATACTAAAATAGACTTTGAGGCTGAGAATCATGTAAATAAAAAATCAAAAATGGATTAGGAAGAGTGATGATCCTTCTACCTCAAATTCCCCCCCTCCCAACATACATGGACAGATATGGTTTTCTAGAAAATCATGTAACTACATACTTTAGTGACCTCTTTAATGGACCTTCTAGGGATAAGGATATCAAGCCTAGTATCTTTCCTCTCTTGGTTAGTGGAAATGACAATGACCTTTGAATAGTTTTCTGATTGATCATGAAAATAAGGAAGCAGTCTTTAGTTTAAAACAAGATAGTGCCCCTGGCCCGGATGGGTTCTCTAATGCCTTTTTTTAGCATCATTGGGACATTATTTCTAGTGATGTTTGTCACCTGGTTAAATATTTTTTCAATAATGGCTACCTCCCTTATGGTATCAAGTCTCATTTTCTTACCCACATTCCTAAAGTGGACAATGCTTTGTAAATTCACCTTTTTAGGCCCATTGCTCTTATTAACACTGTTTATAAAATTATATCCAGGATTTTACCTAAGAGAATTGAACCTATTTTTTAACAAGATTATCTCTTTGAATCAATTTAGCTTCCTAAAAGGGAGAAATATATAGGATTGTATATTCCTTTCCTCCGAAAGTATAAACTTATTAAAAAAATCAATGAGGGTGAAGTGTTTCTATTAAATTAGATATTAGGATGGCTTTAGATAACATTGATTGGAGTTTCACCTATAAAATATTATATGGTTTTGGCTTTAATGATAACCTTATTAGAAAAATAAAACCCCTCTTTAACTATTCTCACAATTATATAATAATCAATGGTTCCCCTAAGGTTTTTCCCTTCTATAAATGGTTTTAGATAGGGGGATCATATTTCTTCCATCCTTTTTTCTATTTCTGAAGACTACTTCAGTAGGATTATCACATATTCAATTAATTATGGTAATATAAAGCCCATTCTGGCCTCTAGAACTCTGATGGTTCCCTCTACTATTTTATACATTGATGATATAATTTTATTTCATTTATGAGATAATAAAAACATAAAAAAAGATTAAAGATGTCCCCTCCCATTATGAGGATGACTCTGGTCCATCCATAAATTTGAGAAAATCGTTAATTTTCAATAGAAGATATTTCACTTACCCTAAAAACATTTATGTCATGAATGAACATGGGATTATGGAATTATTTTTCCCATTTAACTATCTTGGGGTCCCCATCTTCTGGGGGAATCCTAAAAATACTTACTTCTTAAACATTTTTTACGGGATCAGTAACCACTCTCCTCCTCAAAGGGAAAAACTTTATCTTTGGTAGGGAGACTTTGTACTGTCAAGCACACTATTTTTTCTAAATTTTTTTACTCTATGATGGAGTACCAATATCTAGAAGACTTAATAAAAAAGATAAATAGAAGCATAACGAATTTTTTCCTAGAGTGGTAGAACTCTTCAAAGGAAACCTGTCACTGTTCCATAGAAAACTTGCTGCACTCCCATTTTTAAAAGGGTTCCTGGTATTAAGAACCCTAATATGACCTTCAATCAAAACATACTTGGAATATTATGAAAAAAACTCACAGACTTATGATTTACTTTGTGATTGATTCGATAATAACCTTAGAAAAGGAAAATCATTATTTTATGGACTCAATGATATGGCCTTTAATCAAACATAGTTTTTATAAAATCATGGCTACCTATAGTTGGGTAGTCAACATGAATTCCTCTCTTATTTTTTTGGTTAGATAAGTGGAGTGGTATGCCTCTATGTAACAAGCTTGATCACATCCCTTTGTCCAGATATTTAAACATCACCATAAATTATTGTTTGAGTTCTCCTGGAGTTAATTTATAGGATGAAGTCTCTTATGATATAAATAATTATAACTTTGTCAACACTAATTATTTCTTAGTTTGGGAATCAACTCATAATGGTGAGATAAATTATGAGCATTATTATAGGCATAAATGTCACTGGAAACACCAATGTTTTTTCCTGGTAAATAAATTTTATGAAAAAATGGTTTAGGCCCTCCCGACATAGTCTAGTTTGGAGGATTTATCATAATATAATTCCCACTATTTGAAATATTCATATGTGTGGTATAAAAAATTGTTCCAAATGTTTCATGTGTAACCAACACATAGAGGACACTGATCACCTGTTCTATCTTGTGATACTGCTTCTACTTTAGGGGCGTGCATTTTTTACATTTTTTATTTTAGATGGACAGGTTTGGATTATATTAGATTGCAGCTTCAAAAAAGAACTACCATGGATAACTCTCCTCAAATTCACAGACTTTTCATTACAGTTGTGGCCGAACTGATACATATTATTGGGTATGAATGAAATTCAATTATGCAAAAAAATAATACTTTCAATTTTCGTGGAGATCAGATAAAAATATGCACTACGACCATGGATGCAGGAGTCATTCCTGCATGTACTTTACACAATTAAATTAATGTTTTCGCTATCTTGAGACGGTAAGGTATCAAACAAAGATAAATCCCACTGAATGGTCTGGTGGATGTTTTCTGGAAACCTCCTTTTCTGGGATGGATAAAGCTTAAGGAGGATGGTGCCTCAAAAGGAAACCCTTAACCTGTTGGGAATGGAATCATATCAAGATACCAAAATAGAGTCATTCTTGGATGTTTTTATAGTAGTGTGGTAATGTCTCCTCACATGAAGAGAAGATGTTGAGCTTCATCAATATTGTTGATTTGATAAGGAAAAAAGGATGGAAAAATTATTGGATTGAAAGTGATTCAATGACCATTTTTTAGGCTCTTAAACATGGAACAATTCACCAGGAGTGGACCTTAACTACTAAATGGATCATCTTCTGGAATTATCTATTAGGGATCAATCATATTAAAACTCACCCCTATAGAGAGGTGAATAATGTGGCAGGTGGACTTGACAATAAGGGTGTTGATAGAAATAACATGTGCAAGGAGATCCTTCTTGATGAATTCACCACTCTTCTCCAGAATGACTGTAATAAATTCAACTTCTTTTGACTTTTGTAAGATTTCTTTTTATTCATCTTTGAGCCCTGGTCATTTGACCAGGGCATCATTTTTTAAAAAATACTAATAAAATAATTAATGCAATAATGTTGTGCTAGAACCATATCTAATTATTTCATCCATGAAAATTAAAAATAAATTTCTAGGAAAATATAAATATTTTATCTTTCAAAATTATATTTAGGTCCAAATATATCTTCAATCTGATTATATATTAAAAATGATAAACTTCGTAAAAACATTAGTGTGTTAAGTTTGACTTTTCTTAAAATAAAATACAATAAGAATCATAAATCCATCCCAGTGGATCCATGAATCCATAAATTAAGAAAAAGATGATTTACTGAAAATAAATAATATTATGTTGTTAGTACATATTTTATGATAATTTTATAATCCTTATCAAAATTATTTTTTTCCTTCATTACCTGACGTACCCGTAACCGTGGTGATTAAATTACTACGTTTACAATTCAGATTGCCCAACAATCAGTGGGACCTATTTAATAAATTAGGACCTTGTGATTCTAAATATGGAATAAATCTCTCAACATTAAAAACACATAAGTAGATAAAATTAATTAAATTTTAATATCCTTCATTGGGTGAGAAATGAGGTATTTAAAGTGAAAATTTTCAAAATGTAGATATATTTTTATGTCAAAATTAAACATGAAAAATATTCTAATGAACTTAATTGGATTAATAGATGTATAATTGGTCTAATTTTACATTTAATCCAATTTTAAATAGAATAAAAAATTAAAAATTATTTATATGAAATGTTAGATTCTAATTAAAATGAAGTATTTTTTACTATTCATCAAAAAAATAAAACATTTCAGAAAAGTAAAAAGAATTGATCCCATTATAATATTGTCATTATTATTTTAAAAATGAATTTTTTTTACAAATAAAATATATAAATTATTTAGTAATAATTTAAAATCTTAAGAGCCATAAAATGGTAGAATAAGTGTCTTTAGAAAAATATAGCTTTTCATGTGTTAAATTGGATTATTTCTTATATTATTCCTATAAAAAATATTGTATGAATTTAAAAAATATTTAATATATAACATAAAATCTTAATAATTTTTTTAATATTACTCATTCCCTGTAATTTTAATTCTGGGTTTTAAGAAAACTTCAATTTTCCTTTAAGTTGGTTGTTCTGTTCAACATAATCTATTGTAGAGATTAAATTTAAAAAGGGACATAACAAAACATATTGGGTTGTTACTCATGTTTCATACAGATACATGATATCACCAACCAATCCTCATAATTATAGGGGGTCATCCTTTGGTAGTCCAATGATCACATCTTCAAATCGATGGCAGCTCAATATGTGCATCTGGCTCTGACTCATTTTTTTCATAACTACAATCTGACATAATTGGGGACTCGTACAATGGTTGTACATTCATATTTATGATAAAACATGGAATCCATAACCAAATAAATCATGTTTATTGCGAGTCATACCATAATATAATTTTTATCCAACTCTAAATCCTCGTAATCCAAAACCATAAACTTTGTGACTCCAACAACCAATACCATTGTTGCACATGAAACATAATTCAAATCCATGGGAGCCATAACCTTCCAGGAGATCCTTATATTTGGAATATAGACACTTATATACAGATCTATGGTAACTCCCATCTAATAATCATTCTAAAATCATAGAAGCCTAACTGTGTAACCAGATTCAAAACCAGGGTAACCCAAAATTTTATTACTTTCCCAAATGTTACACTCTATAATCAGACCCAAAATAAATGAAAAAAGATATTTGGGGTAATGATCATGCATAATACAACTATTTATGTCCCCATTGGTATTAAAATGATGTTTTTGTTCTAGGTGATGATAACAACTATCACTACCCATGTCTATATATAACCACTTAGGGTCGGTCGATCAAACGAAAACCCAATGTGGTCACTTTAGAATCAACATAGAAGAGAAACCCCCACATGTATCCTCAGTATCATCTAGGCCTTTAGTCAGCAAATGATTCCCATAGGATACCTTGTCCCTCTTCATAATCATCAAGGTAGAACAATATTTTCAGTTTCAAGGTGTCTCACCACATACACAATACTTAATAGATGGACCACGACATATCTTGATCCTCAATGTCACTTTGGGTTTTCCCACTCACCCATCACGATCTAGTACTTCATAAGGATTACCCACCTAGGCCTGTATACATTGTACTAAATAGGGTTTCTCATCCCTTGAGAATCTCAATGAGCATGAATAGATCGAATCCCCAATAATAGTCCTCCCTGTGTAATATTAGCATATGATCTCAATGTCTTCTCTCACCTCTATCTTATAGGTCTCACAAGCCCCTACATAGGGGAGAATGAGTCTTACATGGTCTTTTTTCACCTCTCAATATATATATAACCACCATGTGACTCAATAGTCCAATCCTCATCCATCAGGAGATGAGGCATCAAGCTAGTGCACATGGGTTGTTGGTGACCAGTGACCCTCATTCGTTTAGATTAAATATTTTAATTATATTTAGAAAATTCATTTTAATAGAAATAAAAATGGATATCACCATCATAGGAATTCCCAAGAATCCACATGCAATACAAACAAGAACATAATCTATAGGTATAGTACATGAGACCACCTACCTCAAACTGAAACATATAATTCATATTTATAGGTGTTGAAAATAACATCCAAGACCCATCTAAATCATCCAGCCCCATATATTATTAACCAAGCCAATCTCAAAAAAATTAATTAATTTATCTTAGAAAATATCATAATTAATTTGTTATAATATTTATAATTTGTGAATTAATTATTTCTCAACATGACAAAATACTTAATACCACACTATGCCATTTAATCACACCAAAAAAATCCAATTTATCATGGGAGGTCTGTTGGGGACTCTTGGAATTTCAACCACGATAAATCATAACCACTATAACTACTTCCATAATTAAAACAATTAAATTTTACTTAAACCTAAAGAAAAATTCACAACATAATGTAAGTTGTTTTGATTTATTAGCCATTGCATGAGGAAAACATCATAACTCTCCCTCTTCACATGCATAGTCAAAACCACATCATGCTCATCTAATTCCACCATGATTTTATGGAATTTATGTTGAACCCATATAATAGGAAAAAAACTAAGCATAGGAGATGAGAAAATATATGGAGGTTAAAGCAGGAAAAAACATAACTCAACTCATTAGGGAACATCTTCAAAACACCCTCTTGATAAAAGGTGGAATGTTTAAGAGAAGGGAGACCCATAGTCACATGAGCCAAAATAGGATCAAGGATGGAGGAATCCCCCCAAAAACACATGGGGGTGTAAGGATCATTTTGACGCTTCAAAAAAATAATAGCTAGCTGATTCAACTACTATATCTTTTCTTGTAGCATCCACCATGCACCTCTTAAGGCTCTCTAGTCCCTAGAGATATCACTAAAGCCTCTAAACACATCCAACAAAACTCCCTTGAGGTGTTACAAGCCTCAAAACTAAATTCTAAATCCAGCTTCTCCATTCATCCTATCCAATAAATCAAAAATCCGAAAAACCATTAATTTCAGAATCATGTACATACACAAGGTCTTAAAAAATCTGTATGGGTCATTCGTATAAAGGGGACACTATAGAAGCTCGGATAGAAGTTTAATAGCCCATGAAAATTGATGGTGTATGAACTAATGATCACAATAAACATATGCCTAGGTGAAGGTTTTTCCCCATAGGGATGCCAAAAAATGAATTAGAATTAGTGGGGTATTCTTATCAACAGCTTCCAAACAAGAAAGGAAAGCCTTTATGAACTTGTTTCATGGGTAACCCGATTATGGTGGAATGGGGTGTTCCCTTGGGCCTTCATATAGCTACCATTATCTAGAAATTATATTTAATATAATCTTTTCAAACAAAGTCTATCTGGAACACATAAATAGTATTTTTTGTTTTTCCAGGTCAATCTATGTGATAAAAATATTAAATATATTTATTTTTATTTATATGGTGTTTTGGCCATTTAAATTTCATAGACATTGAATTTTTTATTGATTATTCAAGGAAAATCCACAAGAATATTATTATTTTTCATGAGTATAATGTAATGGTATCATCCATTGAATCATTTTGAGCAATTAATAGTCTTTTATTCTAAATTATATTTGAAACAGAAACATGGGTTACTGATTTTTTATGGTAATTGTCAATGAAAATGTATTTTAAAAGATTATTATAGGATTTCTAAAATAAAAATGACTAAGTTAACACATTAAGGATTATGATTCTGAAAGAATTTATGGATTGATTATGTGTTCCTAATATTATATATAATTTGTAGTTATTATTTATAGAGATATGGTGTGGCATATATTGGGTAATTTTTTAAACATTATTTTTGGATATGACTATGAGCGAGACCAATAATCAGCATCTAGATACATTGTCAGCATTTATTGACCAATGATTAAACGTACATGAAATACTGTTTAATTATTTTATCTTAAAAATAATAGTGACCATTCTATGGTATATGAAATATCACCTTCATAGTTCTCCATTATTTTAGATATTTCATTATATTTTTACTACTTCTATGAGTTTTGATTAGTGATATAACAACACTGGGAATCCATTTTTAAATTCTAATATTGGGGACTCAGTTTATTTTTTATGTTTGGTTATTCATTTAATAACTAAATCAAACTTTTATACAATTACTCTAACAACACAATTCCCATCTCTAATTGAACCTTTAATATTGGTTTTCTTAACTCCTTCAACAGTTATATATGGTCAATGTTTTATGATCTCATGTCTATACAATGACATTCTCTAAAGCTAGGGGTGTAGTTATGATCTCTATATTTTGTGTGGGTGTATTTTATAGCCTTTATAGTATGAATATATATATATATATATGCAATTTAATATTATATAATTTTTTTGTAAACATTACAATGGAATTTGTTTTCTAGTAACATGGGATAACATATAAGGATTTTAAACTCATCCTTATATGGGAAATTGCGTGTTGAAAAAAATTTATCTCTTAAAATGACTTCTAAATTATATGTGATTATGGTGAATGAAAAAAAATAGTATATTTGGTTCTGAAGGGAAAAAATAGGTGAAAATTTTAGGATTTGGTTAATAGGATGTTATATTTTTATTAATGAGTTAGTATGGGTTTATTCATTGTGTACATTCATTACTCTTTAATATTGGTATGTCGTTCATTTTTATTAATGGATAAAATTATATATCTACATGTATTTTTGTTTTACATTATATATATAAGCATTATTAATGGGATTAAATGTCATTATATAGGTATTTATTTAAATTTTATAGGAGAATACAACGTTATCTTGGTTTTATGACTTCTTGGAGAAATTCACCAATTTCATGCCAATTGAATGTGGGTTTTAAGAGGAATTATTAGTCATGTTTCTAACCTTGGTGGGGTATTACTAGATTTGGGTCTTGATTTCTATTGATAATACTGATCTATAAGGATATTCAACTAACTTATAAATGTTCTCTATGTCACATAATTTCAGTTTAATCTCATTCTAGTCAATAACAAAATATATTTCCAAAGTGAGTATCATTTATTATATTAGTATCCAATGAAGAATTATATTGAATATGCTCCCACTAAAATGATTAATCCTTATATCCAAAATATTATTAGGTTATGGTCTACATTCAAAAGAACATTCATTTCTATGTAACTAATATATCATCACTTAAATTTTAAATTATATGTTCATGTCAATGATATAAAATATAGTTCAGGGATGGTTGAGTAAAAAACCTATCTCTCCAATTCATATAATTAATTATCCCATTACATTATTCTAATTACTAGATATGTTATGTCACTCAACCATGTGAAACACATAGTTCTCCTCATGTAAAGGCACCGAGTAGTTAGCATCAAACATTTTCTCTGCTTATAAATGACAATTCAGGAGTAGTCAAATTTGGAAAAATCCACTCATATGGATGACTAAGGATTTGTTATGTGTTAATATTAGAATCAATATAATACCTTGGGGATTTAGGTTTATTAAAATATCTTCTTTTCATATATTAATTAAGTAAATTCCCCATGATTATGAATCCTTATATTGATTTAATTTATATATCTCACACATTCATTAATATTAATTTATGTTTCTCACATTAATGTATAACTCTTTTATAATTAATGATCAATGTATTACATTTATAATAAAATTTAATAAAAAATATTATATTTATATATGTTCATAAAATACGTAAATTACTAGAAATTCATTTTATATAGTGGATTAAAATCATTTGAAAGAAAATAACAAACTTATTCATATGTATATCTTAATAGGTAATCAACCCACACAATTCTAAAACAAAGACTAAGATCTCAAGATTTATGTAAATCAAATATAAAGACTCACAAAATTATTTCTCTTCAAATTTCTTAATTTTTAATTTAATTTTAAATCCAAATAGAAAAAATGATTATAAAAAATTATTAATTATGAATTATAATAAAAAAATAAATTATTTTTAGCAAACAAAAATAAATCTCATAGTGTATTTAGAATGAAACACCTTAGATTCATGAATTAATATTTATATTATGTACACTTAAAAACAAAAAAAAAATCAGAAAAAAATGATTCATATTTAGAAATATTTAAATAGGAAATTGTCTGAATGAATGGAAAAATTATAAAAAACATTCTTCTAAATTTTTCTTCTATTCCAACTACGACTTAGGTTTGACATAGATGCCACTATAACCCTCTCTACCACCAAGGAATGCACAAAATCCTCATCAACATTCTATATATGGAAAACCCTTCCCCCTCATTTTTAAAAATATATTCTTTTTTTTATTATCTATGAAACTTGAATATTTTCCTTCCCTCTACCTTAGATCCTCGATCCAAATGTACTAAAATGGGTCACTAACTTATAGTGACTTACTATATTTATCTGTATCAATGTTATAGCTTGTAAAAATCATAGTTTGACTATTTTTCCAATTGATATATATATATATATATTCATATTCATATATATATATGATCCTATATCCAATGATATCTAACCTTAGGCCGAAGCATGTTTTATCAACCAAGTGTCCTATATGGAACCTGAGACCAACATGATTTCATTTTTTATTACCTTCTTGTTTATTATATGTTTACAACACATTATTTTATACTCATAGACTTTATTGAATTATAAATCATTAGTGGTGTCTATCTAAGTTAATATCACACCATATTCTAGTCATTTTTGGGTACTCTAATAGATCTCATGGCAGTAAGTTATGGCATTACTTGTTCCACCATATTGTTTTTATTTGATAGACTATGAAAACACATGGATCTGTAGGTCGATCATGTAATAATGATGCCTAAAATAGTTGGTTCATTTCATTATTTGTTTATTATTTTTTTATTCTAGTATTCTTATATTTATTTCCTTATGTTTGTTTACTATCATGTATTTATGACATGTTTTGTTCATGCATAGATAATTTTTTTAGTTGTTTCTAGAATATCTATTTATATTTATTTTTGTTCATTCATTTTCATATTATTCTACCTTCAAATTATTATTTCTTCCAATGTACTTATTAATAATCTAGGGTTTATAGTATCCATAATGTACCACCATTAGACTCTTTATGATAGTTGTTCTCCATTGGCATATAGGGAGGCATTCCTGGCCCCATGTGGCCAATCAGTCTAGTTTCTATTATTGATTGAATCGGGTTAGGAATCTATAAATTACTTGAAATATTTTTAGGAAAAAATTATATTCTTTATCAAAAATACCATGTTGTAATGGTTGTTTTCATTAACGTTACTGGAATTAAGACTAGTAGATTATCATGTAAATTAATTCAACATGAATTATGGGTATCTCCAATTGATAAAGGTAATATTTTAGGATGTTGTTTTAGTGTTTCTTCAATTATATTCACATATTTATATTTTGATTTAAATGTCTATTATAGTTAGTAACTATTATATAACTATAAACCCGGTATTTAAGGATGTCATGAACTAGATAATTAATGAAGAACTCTAGTAGAAATAAGTCCAAGAAAAATCCATCAATTGTCGTAATGGGGATGGATAAGGAAAATCACCCCATAAGAAGGTCTTCTATTAGAATAATTCATCATTAGATATGTGTAAATAAATAAAATGAGAAATTTATTGGGCAATTCGACTATTCTAAGTCCAACTTTTTGTAACTGAGGGAAGACATGACACATTAAGAAGGACTGCCAAATCCTCAATAAAAAACAAATAAAAACATCATTTACTATTAATTTTTATTCCATTAACACATTTTAAGATATCAATAACTAGTTACTAAGTACTAATACTCGTGTATAATCATTGTTGACTGAATATGGAGCCTTCTATCATTCAATTTGTGATCAAATGTTCATGTTAAATTATGTATCTTGAACATTCAATACATTAAATGTAGAATATTTTTGTACCCTATAAATTATTGGAAAAGGATAAGATAACATCATAATGAATAATTTATGATTATTAATGATATCATATGTTCTCAATAGTCTTGATCAATAAAAAATATTACTTTTATTAGACATTTAAATGATAAATTTTTTGGAACAACCCTTGAAAATGGCATAGTGATAGTTTCTCAAGGAACAAAGGGGATTTAGAAAGGAGAACTTGATGGGAACATTTACTTGGTAGGAAATTATGACATAATTTAATTTTTTTAATGTTAACTTTTGATGATCTAGATCTATGGAACTGTAGTATTTGTCACCTAAATGAGAAGGATTTTAAGGATCTTAAAGGTTAATGTATACTAAGATATGATCGCATTGAAATTGTAATGTGTGAATTTTATTTCTAAAATATGTTGAAAATATTTTCTTTTTACTCAGATGGTTAGAATATTGTGGACTAGTTGATATAGCTTTCATACTCATATATTTAAGGACCTTCCACTATTTAGTGCAATAGTGGATATATTTAATATATCATTTTCATTTATAATTCTATAAGGAAAGTGTGTAATTTCATATTTTATTAAAAAAATTATTCAATTAGTATCTTTATTAAGTGAAAATATAGAGGGAAATGGGAAATAGCCATAAGTCGAAATGAATATTATTGAGCAATGATGATGAGTATATCAGAAAAAAAAGTCATACAATATAAAAGAAGAAATGAATAAGACATGATAACATAGTTCCAAAACTCCACATCATAATGGAGTGGTCAAAAGAATTAATGGTACTCTAGAAAAAAAATATAGGACTATGATGTTCCACTCTGGATTTCATAAGGCTATTTCAGTAGAGGCACTCAACAAAGTATATTTTCTCACTATAAAAATCATAGAATCAGAAAATCGGAAGCAATTTATAGAGTATATTTGGTATTAAAAATGGATATAAATAAATCACCTAAGATTATTTAGTAGTTTTTCCTATGAAAAATTAAATTCTATGTCCAATGACTAAATTAAATCAAAATTAAAAATGTGTTACCCTTAGTTGTGGAAACAAATTATATCATTTATGGTACGATAAAAGGAAACAAATCATCATTAGTAAGGATTTTTACTTTATTTATTAGTTTTTATGGAAGTACCAACACATAGATGAGTAATAGGTTGAACCAGAATCTACTTTGGAAGACCTATTTGATTGAATTATCGATAGTTTATAAAAATTAGATAAAATATATATTGGTAATCAATGAACCATAATTGTTGATCTAGACCATTGTATAAACCAAAATATTCAATGGATACTGAATATTGAGTTGGATCACCATAATTAAGGGCCCCAAATGTTCAGTAATCATAAATTCAAGTACCATTATAAGGAGGATAGCCAAGCATACAAGTTCATCTTGTTCAGTTGAAGAGGTCAATAAAAACTAGGATATTGGAGAAATTGTATGAGGATGATATGTATTTTCATCTCCTAATTTATACAAGATAACTATAAAATTTGGATTAAGAAATTTCCCTATGTGACTTTAAGTAGTAAGAGTCAGTCATGACTGAGGATATTGCTCCATTATACTTCAATAGAACTTGGTAGATGTGTAAAATTTTGGTGGTTAAAAAGTAACTTAAGAATAAGTGGGTATATCAGAATAAGAATAAAGGTGATGGAAATAAATGATAAAATTAATGGATTCTAGGGAAATTATTTCAATATAAGGAATGAGTGGATTTATCATAAATATGTTCAAATATATTTAAATATTCTATTATCCAAACAATTCTAATCATGGTTGCATCAGATGATCGGTATCAAGAGAAGAAGAATGTCAATATAGTTATCATTTATTTTTAATTGGAGGAGGAGATCTACAAGAAACAAGATATATGTTTTCCAATAGAAGGGGACATGAATTTTGTTTATAAGATGAAGAACAGAGTATACGGCCTGAAGAAATAACCATAATAATGGAATGAAAAGATTGATCGGTTTATGATCGAAAGAAATTATATGATGGTATATCTATCATACTAGATTAATATGTGCATGAAATATATATAGTTATACTAGATTAATGGAAAATATGAATGTTAAACTATGGTTTTATGGAAGATTATAATTAAAAGACCTTGGAAAAGTAAAGATTATTTTTTGTATTAATATTGATACATATAGGAGTGTCAGGACATTGATGTTATCTCATAAGGATTGTATTTAGAAGATCATTTAATGGTCTTGTATGGCTGGAATTAATCCATTATTAACCCCAATACTACTCACTCTATGATATATACTTATAATTTAAAAGAAATAGAATTTTATATCATTAACTTGGAAAAATTACCATATATATCAGTGTTTATGTGTTTTACCTATGCAATGGTTCTCACACATCCATACTTTTTCCACATAATGGGAGTTGTGATTTGGTACGTGGAATGTATTGTGGGTTCTTATAAAGTGTATTTCTTAGTATTTGAAACTATAATAACTTTATTCCATGTTCTTTGCGACTCATGATATATTATATGGGTTTTTGGACCTAGACATTATGGGTGAAAAAATAAAATGGAAAGGTACAATCATATTTAGGTTTACTTTTAGAGGAATGAGAACATGTTGTTCATCAATGTTTCAAAATAATATTACACTATGTTCAACGAAATATGAGTATATTGATACAATTTAATATGGCTGAGGAATGATATGGTTGGAAATTTTGTGAAAGGATCTTGGAAAGACTCTGTAATGATTAGATGTTTACTGTGATTTCTAACTTTCAATTAACATGGATAAAAAACAGATCTTCCATTCACAAATGAAGCATATCGACCTTATGTATCATTTCATTATAAATATTCAAGAGGAAAATTAGAATCAGTTTTGGAAGATTAGGAGAATCTAAAATGTAATAGATATATTCACTAAGGTTTTATTTCAACAAATATTAGGGTATTATTAACTCTCTGTGGGACTTGGGTAAATGAAATAAGGAAAGTAAAATGGGTAATGAGACTGCACAATAAGTAATTGAATGAACAAATATATATCTAAATTAAAATTCATGTGAGATATTATTTGAGGGTGAATTTTAGTAATATTCACTAAAATTGTATCTATAGTAATTATATTTATTATAATTTTGAAAATAAGATGATGGGTTAGATATGAGGTGCTGACAACATCAGCCAAACTTCTATAATGGAACTATGTCCAACAGATGCCAGTATCTACTGATATTTATTTTTGTATGTTATACAGAATATATTCAATGGAAAGTGTGGATCAATAGGAATTTATTATGGAATAAATTTTTTTGATTACATATCTTCCTAAACTATTTTTCATAATCTTAAAACATCATTTTATAATAAAATAATGCAATAGTCTATTTCCCATATTCATATAGAGAAATGTCTGATGCACATTAAATCTTTGTGTACAATATTTTTTGATTTTTCTATTTCATGATTTAATATTTTATGTATTTATGATAAATTTTATATTTTCATTTTTTGGTGCTTATAAAGGAAAAAAATTTATTTGGTTAGGGTTTAGGGACTTCTTACTTATAATACACTCATTCCTAAACAAGATACCCTCCATAGATCGGTTTCATGCAATGTAAATGGTTTTGTATATAATATTTTTGTGGAATGGAATTTGAGAATATTAGTTTCATATTGAAGGAATAGGAAACTTTATCATAGGTCCTTCCTTGACATCTTTAAACCTCATACTTCATTCGCATTCATATCAAATTAATTAACCAGGGTTCTATGATTCCCAAATCACATAAATTGGGAAAACCTTGAAACATTGATTAAAATAATAATTACTGGAGATAAATTTAAACAATATATAGAAATTAAAAATATTTAAACACATTTTTAAAGAAAAAATTTCATGTAAAATTTTTCAAGAATTAATGAGCTTTAAATGAGTGAACCCTAGGGTTTGGATAAAAATAAAATCATCCAACTATAGTGGACCAACACCTAGATAATTTTTTTAGTTTTACCCAAACATTTGGATATTGTTTCAGGTTTATATGTATAGAAATATAATTTTTTATATGAGGTTAGATATCATGTGTCTAATATCTCTCTATGTAGACTATGTTTCCCCCTATTAGGTATGGGGTTATGTATCCCACCATATTAAATTCATATTGATAAAACAATGGTCCTCACCTAATATATAGTGTTTGGTATACTCCTTATCAGAAATATCATTGATTGGTAATGGGGCCCCTCCATGATTGGTGGGTTAAAGTATCATCTTAACCAATTATGTGAAACGATAGGATTCCAATCCCCCATATTTGCATTTATGTATCCCACTAAATTTATATATTTATATGGATAGGTTATATTTCCTATACCTAGTAATTATTATATATTTGAATATAATCCTACTTAATCATGATTAATAATTTCTTATTACTAATTATGTGGTCAATTTTGTGGCCCTATTTTTTGTGTGTGTCTTTTTTAGTATTTGGACTAGGGAGTGATTATTTTGGTGATATTAGGAATCATATTATCAAATGAGTAATATTTATATTTAATAACTTATATAAAATTGTGTTCATCAATAATTTTATGTTATATCCTATATAGTTTTTAGGATAATATAGTTTTTTAATTTACATAGATTACCTCAAAAAAATACCAGGTTGGTTTCATGGTAAATTACTATAACAAGATTCAACGAAATAATACATGAAATACATTATAAGATTGAAAAATATTATATTTGAGAAGATAAATCAATAATAGCCTCAAAATAGAATTCCTCACTATCCAAGATTTCAATGATTGTTACAAAAGGTTTTAATAATGTTCCCTTAGTAAAAAAAATCAGTTATTTACTCTGATGGTATCAACCATCTGTTGGAATTACAGAATTATTTAGTAGGACCACATCTTTAAATTTGTAGGAGAAAACCTTATAAATAAAGGAAAATGTAATTAATATATTTTAAAATAGATTTTTCAAAATAATAATAAATAAAAGTCAATGAATGAGTGTCAAAACACTATTTTATAGGACTCGTTATTTTAATAAAATATCTTATTGGTGTTAGTCCATTTCATTCATTTTGAAATGAATGAACTTATGTATAACACTATTGAAATTATTTATAGATAATTACTCATTAATGATTTTGATATTTAATCTCCCTTAATAATAAATATTATCATCATAATATTTTTTAGTGGGTGAAGGATTATGATAACAACCTTTTATTTTCATTTGAATGTTATCACATATCATTCTAAAAGAGAACCTCATTGTGTTATGAAATACCAAAGTAATACACTCAACACTACATGGTTACATTCACAAATAAATTTTGAAGGCTATAATTCACAAAATTCAACTATATCCCACCGACACTAAACCCTCGCATACGTTATGCAAAAGAACATTATAACACTTTTTTAATCCATCCAAACTCCTTTGGGAATTTTTGTCATAAATTCTCTCATATATTGGATAAATACTTTCTACCAAAATTAATCCTCATTACAAGTCCATATTTTTACCAATAAAGTACTTTATAAAATATATATTAAATTAATTATTCCATAATTCATAATTTTAATCAATGTGACACGTCTAGAAAAGCATCATTACTAAATAAGCTACAGTGGAGTCTAACATGATCTCAATCAAACACAATTATATATTCATATAAATAAGACCACCATATGATGTATCTAAATAAACATACAAACAATTATTTAATCCGTTTTTCCTAAAATATAATGTGAATTCTAGAAATAGAAAAAATCAATTTTTTGTTGTATGACTCATACATATTTGATTCTCTAAAATTGAATAATCTATTAGAATGAATAAATCACATGTTATTCACTAAATAAGTTGATCATAACACATGTCACTCAATTAATAGTAGATATTCATCTCTTTTATCAAATTCAATGATTGGTCTAGATTTCAAACATTTCATATATACAGCTAAATCTAATCTAGGTTAAACTAATGAGATTACACGATTAACAACACACACAACCACCACAGGTTTTCTCGTCATCATGTTCATTGTAATGAAAGGTATCAAATTTTTAAGGTTCTCATTCAATGTATCTTTTAAAATGAAAATAATTTGAATTTATAATAATCATTTATTGATATGTATATCGACGATCATATGTTATTCCATGTGATATACTTTCACAGTTCATAATAGATAATAAGTCATCACTTATTATCTCTTTACCCCACACTTTATTTCACACAAAATATTTTACATATTATTATATTTACATATCATAACAACGCATAATACATTGTGATGATAATTGACTTCATAAAATCCAAATTCATACAAAAATGTGATTTTAACATTCCCTTATTCATGTAATATATATAGAACATAGGAATAAATGATATAGGATATTTACTATGTTTTAAATTTATTATATTACCCCATTGAAAATAATATTTAAATTAATGCTATCATATATCTGATGCCTAGAGAATTTACAAGACCCATATTCTCATATTAGGTTAATTTCATTGAAAATAGATCTATTAAATTCTTCTATATATCAATGAAAATTGATCTTCACACTACCCCACTCAATAAAATTTTCTTGAATAAGATATTAATTTCAATGGATGGGTTTAGTATTCTAGAGAAACCATGGTTATTTAGATTGATAAATAACTCCATTATTGTAAAAACAATGCTCAATTAGCCTTAAAAATATAGGAAGTATGCCAAAATCAATAATTAACATCTTGATCCAAAACAATTTTTTAGAGACTAATGTAGTGATATACTCTAAATCTATTGTTGAGTATTTAATGGTGGCATGTTTGGAACTCTTAAAACCAATAACTCTATAATTTTATTAAAACATAAAACCACATTGAGTTATCATATAATCCTTATCGATTTAGAAATAATAATTATTGTAATACATCACAATGAGCCCATTCACCCCACAAAATATCAATAACAAGTCCTTACTTATTATTATGTACTTGAGGATATTCTTAACAATAATTCAATTATGTGTGTTGGTATTAGTTTGGAATCTACATATTATAATAATAGTATAATAAATACCTCGTCAATCATATAATATGGAATATATGTTAGATATAATAGAAGATTCATAAGAAATTATATCTATCCTTTCTAACTGTTTATTATATTTTCTAATATTACTATGACTCGTACAATATAACAATTGTAAATACCCCTTCTTTGAGTTTTCCATGATAATATACTTTATCACCTAACCTATATTGTTTTTTACTCAGTTCAAGAAACCACATTGGTATTAATTTATAAATATCCTCACGCAATATGTAGGATTATTCACTAAAGTAATTCATCAGGAACCAACATATGATGTTAGTATATCATTTTAGATAAGTGTTATTTCATCGATATATAATATCCAAAATATGGCCACACACCTATAAACATTCTTGTATACAGGAGAAACACCTATGTTATAGATTAAACAAAAATCTTTGATTTCATTATACAATTGGATATTATAACTCTGAGAATAATGATTCAACTATTAAATGGACCATCGTAACTGTTAAACCTTAGCATGTTCATTTGTAACTTCAAAACCATCTTATTCGGTAATGTTCACATCCTGGCATAAATAACCAATATGGAATGAATTTTTGTTTCCCATTTGAGATATATCATACTCATAATATTTTTAAAAATTCATCTCAAAGAGTATTTCTGTGTGTTTCTCATTTATATTCTTCAAGAGACAATGCCAACAGTATGTGGTTTTGGAATCAACCCGGATCTTCTTATTATGAATGTTATAGATAGGATTATCCATATCAAAAATAAATAACTAAATCATGATAATTCCAATGTAAAAAAATTACTTTCATATCTAATGAAAAACCATTGTTCTTAATAATTAATAAAAATAAATCCCTATCTAAATGAGATAAAAAGATAATATTTACATTTTTAGAAAGAACAAGATAAAAGTCTGCAATTCTAGAATTAATTTTCATAGTGGGATAAGATAATAATTGTCAAATTTTAATGTAGATACTTTAACACCATGACCTAAAATTAAATTAACTCTACCTTCCATTAATTAAATTTTATTTTTGAGTATTTTTGTATCAACAAAAATGATTTATGCACACCTAATATCAAATACCCCAAGTTTAGAACTGGATAAATTTAAATCAATAATATTTATACCCAAATAAATTTAATTTTTTCACTTAATAATACATATCAACCTTATGAAAAAAATAATTATATCATAGGTTACACAGATAAGAAATATCAAAATGATAACCATGTTGGATTCCATAATCTACAACAAAGAAATATCTATAGGATAGTACCATGTATTATATCTTTTCATCAAATAAATTTAATGAATATATCCCCATATAAATGATGAACCCATAAATTTTTACCATTAGTTGGAAAAGATCTAAATTTAAACTAGTTATGAGTCCACTTTCTTGTTCCTCAAAAATATTCTCTATTTTTTGGTCCATAATGATAATCATATCATATAATAAGTCTTGATAATTTGGTGCATAAATCATTTTTCAATTCATCATATAAATTAAACTGACTCTATTCCTTTGGTGTCTTATTTCATATGGTTTCCTAATCAAGTGCCACAAAAATCACACAATGGTACTTGGTTACCTACCACTTAAGGTCTTCCATATTCATCATTAATTGCACCATATAATCAATTGACACCCATATTTAGCAAGAACTTACCTAGTTTGATGATTGAGTTCATAACATGTGATTACATTGAAGGTAATTACATACTCAATATTTGAGGGGCTTCCTTAGTCTCCCGTCTTCCATATCCATTCAATGAATTTTATTAACTATTTAGTGGAATGAAATAATTATATCTCATTTCATTCATGAATGTATTATTGGTATGAAAATTCATAAGATGTTTCTTATCTCATAAATTAAAACAAACATAACCTCCTTATCATATAAACAATATATATATAGAAATATTTAAATTATAATGGCATAAATAGATGAAAAATTAAAAAAAATTACATGAAATATAACAAAATTAGACAATAATATAATTAAATATGATTTTTTAAAATTTTAAAGTTATACGGATTTAGAGAAATCCCAAAGATCTCATTTCAACAAACTATTTTGAGGAATAATAATTTTATTATAAATTTTTTACACCACAGTTTGTACCATGTTGTTTTGTTTTCATCAAATCCATTTTTCAATTTAAATGAATCTCCTAATACCACGTCATAGTGATGTAACACATTCTATTTTATTTATTTTATCTTTACCAAGGATAACAACATGTCTAAACCATTTTGTATACCATTTTTAGGAAATGTGCTATTTTAGTTCTTATATCCCTTTAAGAACTAAAATGGATTTTCAATGTCCTACATTATGTGATTAGTCATTATGATGTCTCTAGGAAGAACATATTAATAAAATAACTACATCACGGTGAATTTAAAATTTGATTTACATTTATGTTAGAATGAAAATAATAATTTTCACAAAAATTATCATTTCCATAGAAAAATAATCTGAATAAATCATAGTGATGGGTTGACTATTATTTTTTAGATGGAAAATTATACTTATTATGGCATAGTGGTGTGACCACATTGTGTAGCCTAGAAAAAAGAAATGTTAGATTTTCTAAACTGGTCATTATCTGATAAATTCATCTTTAACCTATGTTATGACACCATAGATGAGTTTAATGGGAAATAAAATTAACTAATTTTAGTGAGAGACTTCACAAAATCTATGTTAGGATCGACTCCGAGATGAATAAATAATATGAAACAAAATAATACCATAAATTTCAATACCTCACTATCCAATATTTTAATATTCATTGGAAGTGATATTGATTAAATTCCCTCAGTTACAACAAATGGGTTCCTACATCTCAAATTATCAACAAGCATTAAAACCACCAATAAATTTTGTACAACCACTTCTTTAAAATAGTTTACTAGTATATCCATTCTAATGGAAACAACATGATGCTATTTTTTTAGATTTTTATCCATTTTTTATTTAGTAAACATCCTAGAATGATGATTATAGAACTCTATTGTACGTGCATCATTATTTCAATGAATCATACTCTAAGATTTGTTCTATTTTATATATTATGAAACTATTGAACTGATGAGTTCTTCTTTCGAAGCTATTTACAATATATGTCACGACCCATCTCTCGGGGCTCGTGTCGTGGCTACCCCAATCCCACCTTCCATAGGCCAGGGACTGGCGACTAGCACCAAAGGAATAATTCCCTAAAAGTGGGAAGGCATTACCTTTTTAAAGTATAAACACACACAACAGAGCACATCGATAGATACGAAACACTAAGAAAACTGTATAACCAAAAGAGAGTGTTGAAAGTAAAGGGGTCGGAATACAACCCAACAAGAAAGTACAAGGACTGGGAAAAGAGAAAACAACTCCTAGATCATCCACTATGAAATCCTACCTGAAGGGTAGGTACAGATAGCCTCCATACCACTCCAAGTACGTCCATCTCCTCCGTGTACTTTCATGCCACGTTGTCCACCTCCGAGTATCATCCAGTCCTGGTACACTCAGCCTCAGTCAGTGTTGTCTGTCATCTGCATCAAACACAATGAGGTGCGGGCATAGCCCATGCAGGGGTGAGTATAACAATACTCAGTAGGGACCCTGAGACCCTCAAGGACTCACAATGTCCAACAAGGATAAAACAAAAAGTATGAAATCAAGAGATAACCCCACTAAGGTATATGCCCATACATATACCTAAGTTATCAAGTAATCCATATCAATAATTACGTAAACACAAACGTTACTGGATCATCTCAATCGGTATTTTTATCATTGAAACCAAGGAAGATGGAGAACTCATGCTCAATCGAGTAAAGTGGGCATGTCGTGACACCAAGGCACTTCCCACTAACCATGGACTACTGAGGTTCTCCTCCTGTAGAGTATTATGGGTCTGCTACGTCACCAGTGTGCTCCCCACCGTGGGTCTGTCACATCACCAAGGTGATCCCCCTCGTTGCTTGCTAAGGTACTCCTCATGTCGAGTACCGTGGGTCTGCAGCAACACCAGGGCGCTTCTTACTGTGGGTCTGCCGTGACACCCTGGCGCTCCCCACTGGGTTAGTAGAGTCACTCCGAGTCAAAACGGTCAGTAGTCGTCAGGTCTCCGCCAGCTACTACTTCTTCGTAGGCTACTCGCTCGTCACCAGAAGGATCCACTCAATGAGCTATTGGTCGATACTACATCTAACAAGAAGTACCACGAAGAAGTATTTCAAAGGTCTTCCACATCATAGGGGTCTCAACGCAATAGACGGCACGTAAATTGAATGCACAGTTTGTGTGCTATTAGACATTTAGTCTCAGGGCCCGATTGGATTCATGTACGATCCAACCTCACCATATCTCAATTATACCCCGAACTCCAGTGGGGTATACTCAAAGGTACAGTCTCTCTTCAAGATTACTAGTTCCACTAACAGTTCGTCAAATAGTCGTCAGGTGCCAATGATATGGCCAAAGAAAGTAAAGGGTCAGTATTGGACCCAGGTCCGGACCGACCCAGTCTTGGTCGACCTGTTCTGGGCCGACCCGGTCTGGGTCAACCCGGTCTGGGCCGACCCTGTCTGGGTCAACCCGGTCTGCGCCGACCCGGTCTGGGCCGACCCGGTCTGGGTCGACCTAGTCTAACCTGTTGGGTCTGGCCCGACCCATTGGACGGACAAGCCCATTAGGTTCGGCCCAGCCTGCTGGGCCCAGCACAGCCGGCCACGTGGGCGGTTCGGCCCTGAGCATCGCGAGGGCGCGTCCCGGCATGGCTCGGCCCGGAGGGCGCTGCCGAGACAGTTCAGCCTGGGTGTCTTGAGGGGGACCGCGGGCCGGCGTAGGAGGTTGGCACGACCAGGGTTCCAGTTCGGTCGGGTGGAGACCGAGCAGGCCGGGTGGCAGCCGGGCAGGCCTGTAGGCCGGCGAGCGGGCGGCTGGGGAGGCCGGCAGGTGGCCAGGAAGGGCCCCAGGAAAGCCAGCGGGCGGCCCTGTAGGCCGGCGGGTGGCCGGGCAGGGAGCCAGGCGGGCCGGTGGGCGTCCGGGAAGGGCGCCAGGTGGGCCGGTGGTAGGGAGTCGGGTGGCACGGTCCGGTGGCGGTGCGACCAGTGTGTCTCAGCTGGAGGGTCGTGGTTCGGCTCGGAGCACCAGAGCACCACAGGGGCAGCACGTTTTGTGGAGGCCACGGGTAGCGCATCCATTATCGTCGTCGCCTTAATCATTTCGTCACCTCATCATCATGCCGATGATCGTGACAAACAATAATGGTGGAGGGGTCGGTCCATGTTGGTTTGGCCCGCACCCTTCGCGTTTAGGTTGGTATCAATTGGATCATCAAGAAGTAAGAAGATGAACAAGAACTCACCCACAAAAAATTCCATTCCAATGGATGAAAAAGATTCAAGGAAATAATTGACATGCAAAAACCCTCTACCTTTGATCGTCATACGTCATTCGTTGATGGAGTCGCGAAAAGTAGAAGAAGAAGACCGTCTTTCGTCGTGTTCGTTGCACGCTTCAAATCCCGAGCTGTGTCGACCCGTTGACGATGATGCGAATGGTAGGTCGGTTGAAGACATCCCACATTGGCAGAAGCTCCGAGGAAGAAGTCGAAGAAGGTCAGTGTTCTTCATAATTCGTTGGGAGTGTTATTCCCTCTTCTCCCAAGTTTCCACCAGGATTCCAAGAAAATAATAATAGATAGGTTTATCTATTATTTCGTTGGCATAGAATTAAAATGATGAAATAAATTAATTGTATCCACCTAATAAATGTGGATGATTGGCACAAGTTATTTAGGGGAGTTGGCACAATTTAATTAAAGGAAATGTGACAAAATAATGGAGGGAGGGTGTGGAGAAACTCGCCCTCATTATTGAGGGGTGTTGAGAGGTTTTCCACTCCCAAAATTAATAGGGTTTTTTAGCCCCGTGTGGTCCCCACATCATAACCTATCACGAGAGGTTAGGTTCGGGTGGGCCCCACCATCATAACCTCTCATGGGAGGTTAAGGTGTGGTGGTCCCACCTCCAACTTCCATGAAGAGACTTTACCCTTCAAATAAAAATAAATCCACACACTTTATTTTTTTTAATCCAATCTCTAAAAAATCCCAAATAATATCGTTTATTTTCGTCCAACTGCCATCGAGGTGAAAGTATTCTTAAGAGAATACTGGCAGTGTGAGTTCAACAGTGCCCTCAGATTTCAATTTCGAGCACTGGTTCAAAAGTTATAAAAACCCACTTGTATGTTTATTGAACATACCAAAATAAAACATCAAGAATTTATTCCGGGCACACTGGGCCTCAGAATCATGCGCCGTCAATTTTTGAAGACTCGTAAAATTCCCATGTATTTATGAAAAAAAAATCCATGGGAATTCTGGGTCTTTACAATATACACCTCCTTAATGAACCCGATTGTTAAACTAATTTAACCATCAGTAATATCATCACCTGATGTGTCATCAGTCGATGGTGTATTGAAATCACAATGGGATTAGATTTCAATGATATCATATATAATTCATCAAGAGAGCCTCGATAGGGTATGAAATACAAAAAGAAAAAACTCAGTATATAACTGTGATTTTAAGAGTGTTTTGTTGAGGTATTTAGTATTAATTATACAAAAATACTAGGATATGAGCTCATTCTTATATATTATGAATTCATACGATTTTATTATTACACATGTGTGGGATTAACATTGGTTTTGGTAAATAATTGGGATGGCCTATTGGATTTTTTAGCTCCCAAATATTATAGTTTGTATTCCTTTAAATGAGTACTTTTACCAATGTAATACACCACAATTAACACCAAATTTAAACAGACCCAGAATTTTTTTTAATTGTGGATATTATAACCTAATAATTAGATTTGTCTGTATGAATTGGAGTAACTGAATTGTGAAATATATGTTGAAAAGTTTCACTCATAAGAAATTATTGATTAATACCTATGAAATGAGTACTCAATTTTTAGGAATATAAATATATAATATGAGGTTAAGAATACTTGATGATTAAATGGTTCTTTTTCCATAAATGTGGGTTTTCTTTATATTTTATATGTTACAATAAATTCTAAATTACACTTACGTAATGTATAAAATTTAAAAATGAAAATATTAATTATACATGTTAAATAATGAATAATAATTCATACTTTGATTATCAATTTATTAGTAATGAATGTAAAATCATTGATGGTAAAAAGATATATTTTTCAGATTTTTTTAAGAGAGAATTTTATTTATATCATAATAAATAAACTTAATCAATATTAATTAATGATTATATATAAATCAAATGGTAGTATTTGAAAACAAAATAAATTAATATTCATCTGATGGTTCTTACTAGGCTAGTAATGAAAAGAAATTTATTTTATGCTTCAAAAATAAATTTTCTCAAAAAATACTTTTCACAAGTTTCATGAATGGGTATTGGAATTATTTTGTATTATTTGGGAAATTTAATTTTATAAAATCAAATTATTTCTTTAATTAATAATATCTATATTTTCTTACGTTTAATATTTTAAATTAGATCGCTTTTTTTAAATAGTGAAGAATTCGGTTTTTACTGATACCGTAACTTTTATGATATCATCATGATATAATATTGATTTAAAAATTAATAAAAACCATGAATAAAATAAATATGTGATTAATTACTAAAATAAATCATTCAAAAACCTTATTTTAAATTTAAAACTCATTCAAAGATTTTTTTGGAACTTATGTTATATATTATTCTATTAAAAACAATTGTGGATATTTTCTTTTTATAGGGTGGTTGGAATATTCCATTTGGTTTTGGAATGATCCAATTGTTATATAACATTCATTTTTTTAATTATAATTAAATATATGTAATTATAATCAATAAAATTCGTAATTTTAGTGTAAATAATTTTTTACTAGAGAAATGGGTTTTTTTCTAAACATGGTTCTTTATTGCATTTTGGGAACTTATATTAAGAGTTATTTTTATTACATTTGTAATTGAATCTTTGAGAATTGATTCTATATTTAGAATTATTATATTCCTTTTATATAAGAATGTGCAATTCATTTTTAAAATTAATGAATAGTAACCACGGTAAAAGTTCATCACTGTGTTAATGGGTAGAATGTGTTAACTCGGAAAAAACTATGGCGTAATGTCTCAGAAGTCGATAAAACACTTTAATTTACTTTAATGATTAGTTTATTTTAACCAAAATCATACAATCTTAAAAAAAATACTCCATATTTCATCCACTTTCCTTCAATTGTGACCTTAATTTTATTTTTGGTTATGAATATTTAAAAATTGTCCCTCAACCTCAATTATTAAATTATCATTATTAATAAAATCATATAAAAACAATAGGAAGGAATTTATATGATAAAATTTATGAGTAATAAATTTTAATTATGGTATTAATTTTGTAAAAAAATTTGAAATGGTATAATTACCTAAAATGATTAAACATCACTGATGTAATGCTTTTGAAAGTGGGTTAAAATCAAAGTAGATTTAAAAAATTTAAAAGTGATTTTTTTTATGATATTTTACTTTTCAAAAAAAGTTGGTTAAGAATTAAATTTATTTAATGTTTAAATATTCAAATTTTATCTTCCTTCTTATCATGATTTTTTGATGTCAAATTATATGAATGGTCTAGAAAATGGATTTACTGATATTTAAGGTTAAATAATATTTTATAGATTGATTGAAACATAAAAAAAGTATAATAAGGGAAATAAAATTAGGATAATTAGTCTAAAATTTCAAAAATGGTCCATAATTTAACCAATTGTATATTTTATAATTAATTTCAATACCCTTAAATAGTTAATATTTGCGAGAACACCACTGGTTTTTTACTACAAATGAGGACTAAAAATATCCATTAAAAATGAACATATAAGTAGGATTTTCTCTACATGTTATTATAATTTCCTTCATTACACTGCCCATAACACATTACACAACCCTATGTTATAAGAAACATATCTTCTAATTTCCTTATATTCAATCGAAATGAGGATACCCAATAAATAAGTAGTTTCCTTTAGAAATCTATTTTATCTTTTTTTCTTAATCCCATTAAAAATATTATAAACCAACATAAATAAAATGAAATTTTTTTATTTACTATAATAATTTTTTTATGTTAATGGTACACCAAATTTACACCTCTAGTCCAACTAATGAAAAATGGAAACATTACACACGTGTACGTATGGACTACTGTCTCCATGAAGTAGCATATATGATTTTCCATTACCAGTTATAATGTATGGTTTTATTTATGGAGTTGTTGTATATATGTTATTTTTATGAAAAAATTATAATTCTATAAATATAATATATCTTATACCTTCTTTCCCTCTCATCTGTTGAAAAATTTTAATGTCGTTAAATCATACGTGTAGATCTCCACCTGAGAAAAATGATGTGATCCGTTTTCCATCATCAATTTATATGGATGGTTAAAAAAGTATATATAATGAGTAAATATTATATTAATAAAATTATTTATATACTTAATATGATGATACCATGACCATGGTGCGTGTACTAGAATCATTGAACCAAAACATGCATGGAAAATTGAACAGTGAATACCAAAATGTTGATTTTAGTGATGAATTCCCATTAATTTGGTAATTATAATTTTAATGTAATTATATATAGTAAGATTAGTTTAAATATAATATATTTTAAATATAATAAATATAAAAGTATTATGTGGGAGGTTTAAACATGTATTAAAAAATTTGGAACTTAAGGTAAGTGTTTCTCATCCTATTATCCATTCATAGGGACGTATATCATATTCACCACTTGTTCTATGTGGTGTGGTATTTATACTTTTCATAAATTTAAATGATGATTATTTTTATGAAAATAATAGAGATTTATATATCTATATAAGGTTCTCTATTTCATTAGGTTTTAATTCAATGGTTTCATATGTTATAAGGTCTTTTGTTATAATATCACATTTACTATTATTATTTATGTCTCAACTTCTCTTACGGTAAAACATATGTTACTTATCCAATAAAACCCCTATATTTTATTCTCAATTAGTTATTTTTGTGTTTTTTTAAGTACTAATATCATTTTTCCTCTCTTTGGTTACCAAAAATAATGAAATGATGTTTTTAATAAAAACAGGCCACATTTCATCATTTATAAAAAGAATAATTTTCATTCATATATTTTCACAACAAAATTATTTTATAAAATTTTATATAATGGTATTTTATACTACGGTTTACTTTCTTTAAAAATAAAAAAAAATATTTCAAAAAAAATCTTATATTTACTTTTTAATTTTTATAAAAGTGTAGAAAGAATGTTTTATTTTTAATATATCAGGAATGAATTTACTTTCTGAAAATCATGTATCATCATCATCATCAAGCTTTATTTACACGTTTTCAATGTTTTAAAATGAAATTACCATTGCTATATTTCTATTTTTTATGTTATTTAAATTTTTCTCGATGAAAGTAGATTTTTCCCTTGATTTCCTATTCATATTTTAGATGATTTTAAAAATGTTTTTTTTCATTTGTGATAATATTATTTATAAATTATTATTTTTCTCAAGGGATATGAACTTATGATGTCATCCACTTTCATCCTATATATGGTTTATGATGATGATAGTTTACGGATTATTTCATGAAACTTGTTTCTTTCCCAGATGTGAATTAGGGTAAGAAATGGGTTGAATGTATTTTTTATCATATATAACAATTATGTATGGTTTTAGTTATTTTGAACATGGGCCAATAGTTATATATCTATCTAATTAATTGGGTCAAGTTTTATGTCTCATATGAACTGGAATGGGTAGTAAACCATGTCCGGTAAGGGACTATATCCACTATGATAATATTGGAAATGGGTGTTAACTAAAGAAATTATGGAAAAGAGGAGTGAACTCAATCAACTATGTTAATTTTTACACTATAACGGTATTGGAAGTTATCCATTTCAAAGGAAATTATTTTATATGTTTTTTTATCCCATGAACTTATATATTGGGCTGATGAAATTATTTCATCACACATCATTGATAATTGGTGATTCTGCACACTAATAATACTTTTGTATTTTTATGAAGAATAATTATTTCATTAATCATAATTTATGATCATAAATTATGACCATGCTCTTATACCGTTATGTTTATCTTATTCTCACTAGTGATTATAAAATGATATCAATCATACATACACTTACTAATCATCTAAGCTCACTCTTTCTTATGTTATCATTTCTACATGTTATAATTAATGATATTATTTAAGATATTAATAAAATGTTATCATGTGTGGAGATTTTTTTTGTTTACATTGAACTATTCTTATAGATCAATAAAAACTCAATATAATGTGAAAAACCCATATTTGATGAGAAATACATGTGTACTGTTATGTAAACATTTTTTCCTAATTCTCTAAAACTCTAAACTAAAAACTTCATGAGAATGTGTGTGGATTAATGTTGGATAATTAAATTTTAATTATGGATAGTAAAAATTGGATTTCGTTCATTGATATCAAATCCATTATACAAATAATAGGTTTTTAGAACCACATCCAGGTGTATAGGGCTCGAGTTATCTTAGTTTGTGCACACCCCATGCATGGAAAAATTGTATGATGATGTACATGGGGATGTGTCTGTGTTGGATTGTTTATAAGAGTGAATTTTGAGTTGAGGTTCGTGGAACCAATTAGTATTGGTTGGCCAGGTGGTAATTTTTGGCATTGATCATTGGTGGTGTCTTGATGGATGAGTATATTTTTTTATTGAGTTATTCCCTTGTTTTTCATTTATCAGCATGTTTATGCCATGTTAGGGGTATTTCATTTTTTATCATTTTATCAAAAATTTATTATGTATTTTTTCATGATTTAATGGTGGTATATCATATATATTCACATAAATTTCGTCTTCCTTATGAATATATATTTCATATGTTGTCTAATAGTAGATTTATATTGATTTTTCTTGAATAATTTAGATGTAAATTCCACCCAATTTTTGTGTCTTCCCTCTTTGTGCTAAACTGTAACTTTGGTTTTATTTGTCTATGTATTTGGGTGGAACACCTAACCTTGTAACTGAAATAGTAGAGGTGGAAATATGTCCAATGTTGTCATTTTAAATCCATGATGTTGTAAAATATTTATTGATGGTTTTCATAGTTATTACACAATTTGTGTACATCATAAATGAAAGTATAAATTTGGTTTCATTATTATTTTGAAAGTGCTCTATGTTTTCATACAAGTACAGGATCTAACTATCAGTGGACACCAGTTAACTCTGTGGTTCTACTCATGTGTCATTAGGGACTCTATGTGATGGAATTACAGTGGGTACATGTGAAGAAGAGACTAAAAATTAGTTAATGGTTGTAAATAGAATGGAAAATATGGTTGACATGTTGTGTTCAAGATTTATACAAAATTGTGTTATTATTATGGGGGAGGGAACAATTCTTTTTATAATCAACCTTAAAACCTAAAATGATTCATTGTAAATTATGTCTTTTTACCCCTTATTCAAAGTATATTTTTAAGTTTACAGTTTTTGGTATTTACGTTTTAAAGAGCATATCAACATGTGGGATTCCATCATTTTTTGTGACATTCCCCTTCTCAAAATACAACTTTCAACTATTTGAGGCAATAAAAAATTATATGGTGACAATTAAATTTTTTTAAAAAAATAAATATTTTTTTATTTTTTCCCTTTTGTGGAAATTTAATTATGATTAAATGTGAATAAATTAGTTTTAATTTTAATGATTATTATTAAATAAAATACCGATATCATCTGTTGTTATTGATATGATAAAATAATAATATATTATTCAATGACATGTAGCATGGTTCCATGTGATGTAGGAAGTTGTATATCAGGATCTCAACATGCTTTCCCAGAAATAAAATATAAAAATTAAAAAACTAAAAATAGTTCACAAGTCATTGTGAATTATAAAAAATATATATATATATATTAGAAAATGAATATATTGGAATCATGAATTTATGTTTTCTAACTCGATGAAGTAAAATTATGTGGTGGATTATTGAACATTTTAATTTTTATGATAGTAAAAAAATAATTCTTTATATTTGGATAGGCTTTAATTATTTCACTTAGAGATTAAAATGGGTTCTCAATAACAAGGTATCTAATGACACTCATCCCAACTAAATTGAGTTAGGGAAGTGGTTAAATTTGTATTTATATGGTTATGATATCAAATTAGAAACCTAATTAAAAAACAATTACAGTTAGGATATTTTTCTAAGGGTACCCTGAAGCCAAATCCGATTATAAAAATTCTTAGTAATTCATTAATAATAAAATTTAAAATGATATTACATTTAAAAAAGATTATTGAATATGATTTCAGATCAGATTACATTTATAAGAATATTTTATCATTACAAATTCTTTAACAATATGTTACTAAAAAAATTTCAAACATCTCGATTGGTTTCGTGGCTCAGTTTCATCATTTTTTGGTATATTGTTTGATGTATTATGTCACACACTACAATTTATTGGATATAATTTTCAATTATGTATTCTATTATCCCTTTTTTTTGTCTTATATTAGGATCATTGATCCATACTTGCATCACATGTCATTTCCACACAACAACTCTCAAAATTATAAATATATATCAGTATCCCATTAATTTCTCCATAATTCATTCATTCACTATCTGTTTAATTTAAGCAACTATATCTATTATTTTTTGCACATATCACTTAACTAATTATGGTTCACCATAAAACATATAATTGATTTTAAGGATTACAATAAAATTCATAAAATCAATATTTATTTGAAATCATTTCTTTCTAATTGTACACCAATATTTAATTCATCATTTTCACATTTTCATATCCAAAATACCATGAAAGAAGAATAAATACAAGGGAAAGAAATCATTACTAATGAGGTTTATATATTTTTATCTCACTCTTTTATGGCGTGAACCCTGATACTAAAGAAGAAAATAAAGATTAGAAATATATATATATATATGTAACAAAATTGAGATGGATTTCATTTATATTGACCCTGAATTTTCATAGGTAAATATCACATAATTTTCTTGAATATAAAATATATTTCACAAATACACACTCAAGTACCATAATAGTTTAGTGTCTCTAAAGAACAGACCCACAATCATATTATTTCATGAAAAATATTCAATATTTACATTAAAGATCTCATTATTAGACATACCCTACATAAAAAATTTCTTCATGACCTCAGGAAAGGAAATATTAGAATGGGTGATAATAGATTCTTAATAATGTTAATAAAGAGATATATAATTAATCACTTAAACATAATAGGAGCACAATGGTTACATATTCGTAAAATTCGAAAACCACAGCCTATATAAAATTGATCATAACCCTAAGATAGGACATGACGCTTGATAGTTCATACAACATGCATAATAAATGGAATCAATATTCCTAATCTATGAGATCATAAAATTGACACATGAATGTTGAAAATCATAATCTCATAAAATTGTTAATATTTATAAATATAAAGTGGTTCACTCACATTGATAATGACATGAAATTAGGTCATTATATAAGCTTAAGTAAATTAAGGTTTTTTCCCACATAATATTATGGACATGAAACTGGGTCCAGATATAACCATATTTACATAAAACCAAGTCCACTCAAAACCTTATTTGCATAAAAACAGGTCCACACAAAACCTTATTCAGATGAAACCAGGACCACACATAAAATTATTTACATAAAACTGGTTCCACAGATACCATTTTGAATATGAAATCAGGTTCACACAAAACATAATTAACTCAATAGTTATCCATCATTACCCAATTAATTGGAGGGATATATAATTCAAGTCACACCTATCACATAATTATTAGTATACATATAAGTGAAACAAACTGATTAAAAATTTATCATATCATAACTTGTTCAAAGAAATGGGGTTTCATAAACATTTCATAAATATATTCTATCATGACCCTTGGAAAATTAATTACTTTCATAATCATGTCATCATAATAATCATAAATGTTCCAAATAAAGAATTAGGATGGTACCATTGTATCATATCCCCATAAAACATAATATAAAAGGTTTTTTTAATGAATATAAATTGCATAAAAATATCATTAAAACATTATTTATGGAAATATCCTTTCTATTTTCAAAACAATTCTTTAAAATCAAAAAATATATAAATAATTGAAAAAAAAATCATGAAAAAAATATTTCGAGATTGTAATATAATATTTATATCATTGAGAAATCATGATGGCAGAAAATTCTATTTATTTCGTACATGTTAAAACAAATATTCATTTCACATTTCAGTAAAATTTAAAAAGTACCTTATTTTATAAAATGATAAAAATATTCATTTAAAGCCAATTTTTAAAATGTAAAAAAGTATAAAATGAATTTAAAAAATATTTATATAATAGTAATTAAACTCTTGAAAACTTTTTTATAAAACATCGGCATGGAAGAGAATGGTTTTTCTACCGAAGAGAGAAATAGTGTCATTTTTCCTTAAAATTATTAATTGGGTCTATTTATTTATTAAAGAGAGGAAAAAGAAATAAAAATATGTATTCTATAAAACTAACTGTTTTATTTGAAACTCCAATGGTTTCTTGAGAGATTGATCATAATTTTTCATCATTCAACAGAAAATAAAAACAATCTCAATAAACAAGGTGATTGTATCATGAAACCCATATCACAATGGTATCACTTGAATCATAAGACCCATAAAATAAATTACCATACATGGATATTAAAAACCCTATAAGAATCATGATATTTATAATAAAATACATTCATGGGAAGTATGTACACCATATGAAATAAATAATTGGTGAGTGTGGAATGAGCCTCACAGAGAAACAAGTAAGACGGAAATCCCTTTCTCAAGTCTCAAATATCTTCATTCAAAAAAATAATTTTATTTAATAAATAAAAAATATTTATTCTCATATATATCATACCATATAATATTTTTTTATATGCTTTTACCACCAATACATTAACAATTCTTTTTTGAAAACATTGTTCTAGGTGATAACTACTTCATTTTTCATTTATGTTCTGGTTCGGTAGTTATGGTCCTTTAAATTTGATTGTGGTTCCATTAATTAAATAATATAAATCATGGAATAATATCATAAATATTCATTATATACATATTTATAATCATTTATAAAATTTAAAGATAGAAAATTGAATTACACTATTCATTGTGATGTAGACAGTACGTATACGAGAATGTTATTTCAATTTTCTGATAGATGAAATGAATGAAATATTAATATGAATTCTCCATTGAATAGTTATTTTTAGATCTTATATTCCATATATATTCATTTAATCGATCCTCATTTCCATCCATGTCAGAATAATATAAAAAACCTATCACATCACTTTATGGAGGTGGTAGTCCACACGTATGCATGAGAGACATTGTCATTTTCCATTGGATTGAAATATAAGAAGACAGATGTGATATTATAATTTAAATTTAAATTTTATAATAAATTTTATATATATGTGTCTCATTTAAATACATCATTATATCTACCAACGAATGTCACTGACAGAAAATTAATTACATTGGTTCACAAGGCGGTAGTCCACCATACACATGATCAATGGTTTTGTTTCCCATTTGATAGAAGAGGAGATAAATATAGGTTATGAAATTAACATAATGACATATAATTATATGAGTTATACAAATTTATTATATCTATATATTTTAATAATTTTTTAAGGGGGTTGAATAAGAAATAAAACAAAAATTATGGGTTACGAATGATACCACTTCTTTTGATCACGTCTTTAGGTTTTCTCCAAAAGACTTATCAGGAGGGGATCATAAAAAAAATTCCTCAATGATGTGATAGGGAATTTATGGAAGTTATTTTTTCAGGTATTGTATTAACCAATACTATTTGAATGTGTGAAAAAGATAGGAGAGTGTTTCCCATGTATATATCGGGAAGGGGTCACAATTTAAATTTTAGAAACTAAAATTGAATACCCTGATATTAGAAATGCCACAAGGATCCAAAATATCCCATTCTTAATAACATTATTATATAAAGTAAAAATTTCCCTAGAAAATATGAATTGGTTTATTTTTTGATCATTTTGGCCTTTATATTTTTAGTTTAACCACATGTAAACAAGTTTTAACCTTAACCGTTGTAATTACGTTTTACTGTTTTTACTATTCATTATGAGAAAAAAATTAAATTGAAATTATATTAGAATATTAATTATTCAGATTCAAAATTTTTTATTCAATTTTCCAAATTTTATTCAATAAAGTGGCAGAATTTAATTTAAAATTAAACTCATTGACGTGATGAAAAAACCGGATTTCAATGAATAATATTCCAAAATTATTAAAAGTTTTTTTTATAAAAATTAAAAATAAAACTTCTTATTATTATCTAAAATATATTAATTATAAAATAATTGAAATAATTTTATTTTTAATCCATTTTAACACAAGGTGAAACATTTTAAATACTTCAAATGAAAATGTCTTTCTTAATAAAAATTAGTATTATTCGCCATTTATAGAAAAACTATTCTTTTCAAAAAATTCTCAAAAATTAACCATAAGCTAATTACCATATGTTAATTCAAAAAAATCATTTTTTTCAAATAAATTTTATTAAAGTGTAAAATTATCAGTTGATTAATTTTTCACAAAATGCAATGATAATCATTTTTAATAATAAGTGTATTTCTAAATTCAATAATGATTTGAAAAAACATAAGAACTAATTTATTAATATTGTTTCCATATATAAACCATATCACTGAATTTAGAAAAAAAGTATATTATTTGTATCCATGCCAAAAAATTTAATATCTCATATATAATTTTCATGTATAAATATTATTATTATTATTATATTTTCATTTATTAAAATTCATTGATCGATATAATGTAATCTATCGAATAAATAATATTTATTAGAAAAAATTATTTCATATAATTTTAGTGTGTTAAATTTTACCACACATAAAATTAATTTCTACACTAAAATTAATCACGTTGATATAAACAAATAAGGATACTATTGTCTCATGAAATTATCAGGTTCCCATTAATCTTTTTCAAATTAGTGGTTTCACAATAAAACAGTGACCAAGTGAGTTGTCATGTTTTGTAGCACATTCTATCTAAAGTTAAAAATCTCCACTTGTTTTCATCATAATAATGATATTTCTATAGTGGTATTACCTCTATGTTAATTACATCTGAAGGGTCAGGTATTTACTTCCTCATGAGAGATACATGGAACACATCATGAGAGGTTCGATTGAAGCTTCATGAGATAAGCAACCATCCCTAGTTGATAAAGAATCTCATAAGGTAAAATATACCTAGGGATCATCTTTACCTAATTTATGAATCTCATTACCTTATTATTTAGGGAAAATCATAGAAAATAATTCCCACCAACATCAAATTCTTGGTCACACTAATGATTGTTTGTATATCTTTTATATTTAATTTGTCTTGTACTTTTGTGTTTCTAATTTGGTCTAACATTTTATTTTACTTATTTAGATATCACATGTACAAATAGTTTTATTTCTCCAAACTGATTGTAGCACGAAATAGTTCTACACTTATTTCTATAGAAGAATTCATATGTATCCATCTGAATTTCATAGCGAATGATATTATTATAAGAAAAATAACCTAGATTAAGTGTTGATCCAAACCACCAATGAAATATAGAGAATATTATATCATCACATCCACTAGTGTTTGGATTGTTCTATGAGACTATGCATATTTCTATGGTCGATTAAAAGAGTTGAAAGTCATATCTGTATCAAGTGATTTATAAATACATCTCAAAAAATTGAGGTAAAACTCGAATTTTTATTAGATACAATAGAATGTGGGATTCCCTGAGTCCTTAACACTTTCATAATGTATATCCTGAATTGATGATCAGGGGACAAGTATTCTGTCATGGAAATTATGTGTGATTAATTTGTAATAAAATCATCTATAACCAAAATAGAATTACATAATTTAGATTTTTTGGGGATTCTAGTGACAAAATCCAGGGTGATGTTTTCCCATTTCCATTCTGGTATAGGTAATGGTGCAAACATCCCCTTATACTTATGTCTCTCAACATTAACTCTCTATAATACCATGAACCAAAATCAAAACTCTAAGATATCTATCTTAATGTTTTCCCACTATAAATACTTTTCATATTTTCTACATATCTTTTATACTTTTAGGATGAATAGATACTGAAGAATTATAGGAAACCATTAAATGTTTTCTTCAATTCTAGTATGGATGGAACACATACATAATTCCTAAACCATATTATTCCATCACAAATAAGGTTCATCTCAAGAATATTTATGACCTCCATCAATATATCTACATTATCCTTCAGTTTCTCTTTAATAATTACTTGTATAAATGTTTGATAACTTGTTTGATAAAGAATATATTTATCCCCTTCCTTTAATATTTTATGATCTATACTTTAAAACCCACAAATATTATGAGGTTTTTTATCCTCATAATAAATAAGATACCATGATCTTTTTGACACAAATCATTTGTCGAATTGTTTTCTTTCTAATGTTGGTAATGTATTGAGCTATCAAAATCATTAATCCATTCCAACCATTATCTCTGCAACATATACAACTATTTATTCGGGAGTATATACTTTTACATTGTATGATTAGTATAAATTTCAAAACGTTATAAATGAAGACAATTCCTGCATGTTATTAATTCAAAAATAACAACTGTTTAATCCAAAACATGATTTGGGTAATGTTTCTCATGAATCATCTGTTTTCATGAGGCATAAGCAATACCAATGTCATTTGGCATGATAATACATCATAATCTCTTCTTCAGTGCATCACAAAAAATTAAAAACCCTTATCCACTATAGGGTAGTGTAAGAAAATGTTTATTAACTAATATTCTATTTAGTTCCTTGAAATTTTCTTCAAATTAATTTTTCTAAAGTATCATGGATCCCTTAAAATTTTACTTGGTGAGTAGATAAGAAAATCATGAGGAATTCTCTACAAACCATTGGTGATATCAAGTCAAACCATGAAAACATTAGATATCAGTAGCCTTTTCTGTCTAGTCCATTTCTATATCACATCAATATTTTCAGGATCCATATATATACCAACTTTTATTATTATATGGCCCAAAATTTACACCTTTTGCTGCCAACATTCACACATGGTTAATTTTCATATAGCTTACCCTTCCTCGGGGTCTTAAGTATAATTATCCAGTCATCATCATACTCTTCATTTCTCTTTAAATATATAAAAATATACTCTATAAATACTAATAATAAATGATCAAAGTAATCTATAAAGACAATATTTTTTAAATTCATGAAGATAGTATGGGTATTAGTAAGACCAAATGGAATCGCTCTATATTCAAGGTGTGTATACATTTTACATAATTATATATTTGGTATAACATCCATATTAATCCTCTATTGATGATAACCATAAAATTTCTAAATCATGAATAAGTATTTATCTCCATGTAGTTCATCAAACAATTATTCAATACGGGGTAAAGGATACTTGTTATTGATTGTGATCTTGTCCAGTTCTTGATAATCAATACAGAGTCTCAAAAATCCATATTCCTTATTAAAAAAAGAACAATTTCACCACAATGTGACAAACATGGATAAATAAATCCCATGTCATTTTTATCCTTGATTTTCTTCTTCACTTATTTCAAAAATGTTTTTATTATATTGGGTGTTTTTGAAATAGAAAAAACCCTCGGTTCTAGTTCTAATGAAAACATAACTACCTAATTTGGTGAAATAATAGAAAACCCTTACATAAAAGCATAAAAAACACCGACACAATTGGTATATCATCAATCTTCAGTTTCTCCCTAACCATCCTAGATAAACACCCATTTCAAATTGGAATCAAGAATCATACAATGGATCTTATTTCAATTTGAATTTCGTATTCATCCTTGCATTGATAAATTTGAATGGGTTTATTTGGATTATGAAATGTGGCATCCCTTCTTATGAAATTTATATGGTATTTATATAGATAAATAAAAAACATTCATAAAATCACTTAAAATTCAATAAAATGGAGAATCAAAGTATTAGAAGGAACCACATTCCCACAATTATAACTCAAAGTGGAACCATTGACATTATATAAGACTACCAAACCATTATGAGTTTTCAATTATAACTTTATATCTAATATTTGAGTTGGTAATTGAATACCGTATAAAAAATAATCAAATAATAAAAGAGTGGGTAGAGAAAATATCAAAAAATATAGTATATATTCTAGATTTGATAACAGGAATAACTTTCATCATGTCATTCTTATAACCAACGTCAACATATGTGATCACTTTAGATATCCCTTTTTCTTGGGTCTTCATAGGTTGTTGACACTAATCATCATCAAAAACATTTCATATTCATATATAGGTTGATAAAATTCACATAATCAATTCATTAAAAGAATAAGAGCATTGGTGGTGAATTAGTAGGTATTTTCTTTCCCGTCAATTTCTTTAAATAGACTATTCATTTCTTTTTTACATTAACAGTATTTATAACCTAGTTTTTCATTTTTTTAATAATCTCCATGTTCTATTAAAACAAGTCCCTTGATGTTTTCTCCCATATTTATTGAATGCAGATGGATGAATTTTATTTCCATCACGTTATTTTTTGTAGTTTTTATGAGAACCAATATGCCACTTCTTATCAAAATAGTGGGAATAATTGGAATATCAAATTTCCATTTCTACCATGAGTTCACATAAAATTATTCCAATGAGGAAACTAAATCCCCTTATAGTTAACACCTCTAGAAGACTTGGTTTTAATCCACCAAATAATTGACGATTTTTTATTTTGGGGATAATGATTAAACTAGAAGCTTAGCTAGAAAGTCATGTGTTATTTTCCCCATAATACCAATGGATTCATCCTCCATTTTATTATTATCAATAAATTAATTCTCTATCATTGTACATATAATAAAAGGAATTTAATTACTATAAAATCCCCTATTAAACTCATCTCATTCCATAGTGTCAATTTCTTCTACTTGTTTTTTATTATTAATAGGGTTCTATCATTGGTCTGATTCACCTTCCAAATAATAAATAGCAAGTACAACCATTTCAAATACTAATCAATGGAGGATAGAAAATGTAACAACCCAAGATTTTGTGAGAATTATTCTTTTTAATTTCATTGATATCTTGTGCTGTACACAACACCAAAATTATCTTGTGCTATACGCAACACCATATTAGCTTGCAGTATACGCAACACTATTCATGTCTCGTGTTACCCACAATTTCAAGTTCCTTTTATAGAAATTACTCTACGCAACATTATGTATAGGTTTTATTTAATGTATAAATGAAATAAGTTTTGATTATGTTATACGCAAAAACAAAAGGATCTTTCAATACACGCATCCTTGACTTGGCTTGCATTACACAGAATCAAGACCTTCCTCGATAACGTGTGTAGTACGCAATACCGAGTTTCACAAAACAAGATATTATTATCATATTATTATAAAATAGCCATTATGAATAGTAATACCCACTTTTTCAAATTTTATAAATTTTATCATTCAAAATGGACTTCATTTTTGGATTTGGAATATCGAAATTAGCCTAGGGTGAATTTTTTGTATTTTTCGGAAAAATTTCAATTTTTTGATGAATAGTGAAAACACTAGGTTACTATTTAAAAACCGATATTTTATTTAATAATTTATTTATTTTATTTAAATTTATTTTAGGTCAAAATTGATACCTAATACCTATATAAGTTCAATTTAACTCATTGGAGTCATTTTATAATAATTTTAGATATATAAAAATTTTATTGAACTTTTCACCATATTTTACCCACCTCCTAGGAGAATTTGAAAATTTACATAAAAAATAATTTTTCCGCTTCTGTGAGTGAATTTATAAAATTCGAGAGACACGGTTAATATAATGGAGTAAAATGTGGATCAATAAGATAAAAACCATTTTTTTTGAATCGTAACTTTTTGCTTTTATTTACCACGGTTAAAAGTAAATATGGTAATTAAGGGTAAATATGATATTATTATTACATTAACACATGTCTTAATTCTATTTGATAAGTATAATTCGACCAAAAACAACCTTAGAAATATAATATTATCAGTTTTTTCTACATGGATTAGATTAGGACATTTATTATTATTTAATTCAAAGAAGAGTTTAAAGTGTTAAAATGAAAGTTTAATAACTAAAACATTTTTAATATAGAGTTATACATAAGATATATTTGACTATAAATATTAATTATAAATATAAATAGATTTACTACATAATGGTATTTTATTTATAACTATTAGGCCTTAAATAATTTCATTTATTTATGACACAATGATGATGCGGTATTTACCTTATTAATGAAATATTAACAAAATTGATGTTATAAATACCCAAATAAATGTAATATGAGACATTTTATGGATTAAAATAATTTTTTAGGTTAATATGACTTTTTATTACGGATTTAATTTACTTTTATAGAACTAACCATGCTGTTGTGATTTTTACAAAAATCAATTACCAAATAGTGTCAAAATTGACATCAAATAGTTTTTTAAAACAAATTATATTATTAATTGTTATTATATTCCTAAAAATTTAAAGTTCGTCCAAATAACATATATAAGGTTATATATATTAATAATTAACCACTTGGGGTTCGTTTGGCTTGTTATAGTAATTTTATTAACCATATAGTGTAAGAAAACAAGAAGACACGATAAAAGTTAAATTATTTAACTTAGAGTTAAATCTAAATGATAAGGTTAAATTAGTAACCTAAACTTGTCTAAAACCTATTGGATGAGATTATTTCGACCCATCGCCACATTAGCTTATAAATAAATCAATTTGGAGCTATTATAAACCGAATATGACTTTATTATGAAATAATATTTTATGTTTTTCCTAAGGAACCCCTCTCCTCCCTTCTAAAAGGGAACCTCCTCCCTCTTCTCTTTACACAATTTTGAGCCTTCAAGCTCCACAAAACCCTGACCATTCCCCATCTAAATTTCCCTAGAAACATTATAGAGGTTCTGGTCTCCTCAAAATACCAACTCTAGTTCTTTTAGAGGAGTTTCAGATGAGGCGTGTCAAAGAAGAGGAAATATCCGTTTCCGATTCCTTCCAATTATTTCTTCTTCTACTTATTCTTCTTTATTTGTTTCATCATAAATTAATTACATCAGTATCACTAATATACTGATATGTTATTATAAATATGAAACAACCCTATTTCATCTTCTATCCATCCTACGGAAAATGAAATCACCACGCGTGAGTACGTATGCAATACCGACTCCACGCCGTGGTGTAATCTGTTTTCCACCACCACCTTACTTGGATGGGAATAATGTTGTAAATAATAACTATATATGGTTATTATAACATCATACGTATTCTTAAATATTATATCATCCACTACAATTCCATACAATAATTATTTAAATGATATTATCGCTCGTGCGTACGTACGGATTACCGTCTCCACAACGCGATGAGATTCATTCTCCATGATAACCATTCAAGAATGATTATAAAGTATATATAATGAATAATAAAGAAATATATGACATAATTAAGATACTGGATTTATATATACATATATATATATATGTCATCTACTTTCTTTCTTTCAAGTCAATAAGGAAAGGAAATCAACATTCATGCGTACGTACGGCCTACTATCTCCATGAACGGTGTATTTAATTTAATTTATCTATCTATTATGTATATATATATACTGAATATTTATTACATATAAATCATTATTTACATTCTTTAAGTAATTAAATAATTATATAATTAATAATAATATCATGAACATCATGTCCAAACACGTATGATTAATAAAACGATTTTACCCAAAACGCTGATTTAACATGAAATTTACAAAAGAATGGGTAATATAAAGTCATTAGTGAAACATATATGATATCATAACAATTAATATGATTCTTTAATAATTCAATTACATTATTTAAATCATTATAATTGAGTTTCAGATACGTACGAAGCATATTGGACCTAAGGTAAGCGATAACTATTCTAATCTCCTTCTTATCTGAGATTGTTATTCGTAAGTATTTATTGGGGTTATTTTTATCACCCATGTCCATGTTTTATAAAACAATTCATGTATGTTTAAAGTCCTTTTTACCCATTTTTTACTTTTATTACATGGTATGTAAGGAATCTTTCTTTCTTTTACGTTACGAGGTACTTTTTTGACTTTTCCGGCAAAAGTACGAGTAGAATGTTTTTTTAACTTATACGAAATGAATGGATTTTTATGATTTCATAGAACATTATTTATATGAAGATTCCTTTACAAATTTTCAAGTTTAATTTTAATCAAATTATTTTAGTTTCAAATTTTATGACATGTTAAGAAAGGAAAAATGTTTTTGAAGTAGAAAGGATATTTCCCTCAAGAATGGACTTAAAGTGTTTTATCAGAATTATTTTTCATCTATGATAATATAGGGTTATATTTCTAACCCTATTTTTACGTAGATTAGATTATGTTATGGTGGAATTAATTTTATGATGTCCTTTTATCTTATATAGATTATGATATGATGACATGATGTTTAAGAATCCCATTTTTATTACATGGGTTATGCTATGATTTATGATTTTGTGGCACACATAAGAATGGTTACATTATGAGATGGGTGGGACCAATATCTCCCTCCAATGAATTGGGTAAATATTTATATCTCATCAGATAGACATGGCTGGAATGGTAAGTCAATCCATTTTAGTGTTACAGGACTGGAACGAGGAGTGAACTCGATTTAGAAAGGGACTTTGTCCACTAAGATGGTCTTGGTAGCATTTCCATGGCTACTATAGAAATCATATCATCTGATTAATGTTTTTCCCCAATTAAAAGTTTTATTCCCATTCTATTTTATGATGATTGATGTTCCATTATGATCTATGCCTTATGTACTGCCATGTTTTATTTCATTGCTCAAGATATTGATGTTTAAACATTATGTTCATGTTTTTAAGTTCAACTATATATGGTTTGTTTTATTTTATCCATGCATACCCTTATTGAGAATTTGAGCTCACCCTTTATATGTTTTATTTTCTCCAGGACATAAATAAAGGTTTTAGGTAAGGAAAAAATAGGGGAAGATTTTATGGGAGATATTGAAGAGCTTTCACCATGTTTAGAAGCTTATGTTCCGAGTTTCCAAAGACACTAAACTATTACGGTCCTTGAGTATTGGTTCTTGTTATGTATTAATTATTCTGCAAAAGTAATGTAATGTCAATTTACGTCAAGCTCATTTCTCTATAGTTGGTATCAGAGGAATGGTTTAGTCAACCTTTGGAAACTAGGATGCGGGAACTTTAGTGCGATCCATAGAGATATTTTTAATGTATGTCTAGGGATGTCTCTAAGGTTATGTATAAGTATAGGTTATAATCCTTGGATTACGGTAACAATCATAGAGTTAAACCTAAAATGTTAGATAGTGGAAGTACTCCCCCTTTATTATGTTGTTTTCCTAGAATGATTTTTCTCTCTTACACTTTTCTTTTTGGGTTTTAGAAATGGTTGGAACCCAAAGGAATTGTGTTGACCAATGTAATGGGAAATGCAATTATTGTCCTCCTGAACAAACCAATGTTATGAGAGATGGAGTAAAAAATCAAATTGTTATACTTACACAGTCTATGAATCATTCTGGACTTCCAAATGACCAGAGAAGGGAACAATATTCTATTAAGTCCTTCATGAGGCAACGTCCACCTTCTTTCAGTGGGTCTTCTGATCCACTTATTGCTGAACAATGGATCGGTACCATTGAAATGATATTTTCCATACTTCGCAGTTTAGAGCATGAAAAATTCCTTTTTTCTGTTTACCGTTTAGAAGGTGAAACAGACTAGTGGTGGGATCTAATTAAAAATACAATGCCCCAAGATGAAATTGAATCAATGGAATGGGACGAGTTCAAGAACATGTTTTTCAATAAGTACTTCCCTCGTATTCTTAGAACAAATATGGAAAAGGAGTTCCTCGAGCATAAGAAAAAGGATGATAAATCTGTTGGCATATACGAGGTGAATTTTACAGGTCTTGCAAGGTATGCATCTGGATTTATCATCCAACCTGAAAGCAAAGTTGATCATTTCATCAGTGGCTTAAAACCAAGTCTTAGAAGGGCATTAGCGATAAGAGAATTTAGTAGCTATGAAGAAATTTTTCTTTATGCTATCAAGGTAGATATGGAAGTTGGTGTTACATATCCATCTCATGGTTTTGAAAAGAAACGAAAGATGGAGTTCAAGGATAAATCATAGAATAATGGTGAAAAGAAGATGAATGTTTCTTTACGCTCAAAGTGTGGAAAGAAGCATGGTGGAGATTTTCTTAAAGGGGCTATAAAATGTTTTAAGTGTGGAAAATAAGTTCATCGAGCAACTGAGTGTCGATGTAATGGAAAAAGGGTTACTAATGATGTGAATAAAGAAAAGACTATAGAGAAAGAACCACCAACAGTTCAATGCTTCAAGTGCAAGGAAATGGGGCATTATGCTAATCAATTCCCTAATCCAAGGGTTAATGATGATCAACGTGATCAACCTCTTAAGTCAAAGGATAAAGGGAAGTCACATGTGATCACATTTTGTGATGTTGAGTATGACAATGATGTTGTGTAATGATTAAGTGTTTATTTAATGGGATTTCGAATTAGTATCATGGAATCTCATTTATGGTATCGTGGAATATTGGAATATCAATTTATTGGATCATTTTGGTTTTTAATAATTTTATCATACTAGTAACCATGAAAAGTGATTGAAATATTTTTGGAAAGAAGTTGAAATGCACATAATTAAGGGATAAGGAGAAAATAATATGTATGATTGTTTTCATGAGCTCAATACTGATATAAGGAAAATGTTTTATCATGGTTTAAGTATATAGAATTTTTGGATTTTGGTATGTGGAAAGAGTTAACTTTTGACAGCATTCATGTTATCACTAATGTTCAATGGGTATTCATTTTTAAGAGAATACATGATTAAGGTATTCACATGTTTGGAATGTGACCAACAAGATATATCGTATGATATATGGGGGATAAATGATGTTATTCCCATGCTTATTATGTGACCTTTAAAGTAATTTTTTTCTTTATATTATGAGCTTGGACCGATGTATTTTGGATAATCCTATAGATTGGAATGAATTGAGTTAGACATAAGATAGTATTGTTTAAGTCTAGAACTTTTTTCGATATTATTGCAGGAATGTTATAATAATGTAGTTTTATAAAAAGGGACAACCTGCATGACGGGAAACAACCCGTTGTGTCGGACAAGGCTGTGGTAATCGAACCCACAACTAAAATGCGACAGGCCTTTATCGTATACCACTAGCCTACAGGAAGTTCTTGGTTTGTATAAATTAGTTTCAATTTATTATGTGGTATGATATACGAAGTATAAGTCCATTTTGGAACCATATCTGATTAATCTCACCATAGATAGACTTATGTATATAACTTTTGATAACCATCTGTTTAAGACAGATGGAATGACCTATCATTCTATCTCATGATCTTCTAACACTTCACGAATGGAAAATTCAACTTTATTTCTTTAAGATATGAAGTGGAAATTGTTCATGGCACAAACAACAGTGAGATTGTACCAAAATCAAGTAAATATTTCTTCCAATTCAAAGTTTTCATCTTTAGGAAAATGATATTGAAAACCAAAAATGTTGTCCTACTGCTCTTATATCTGATTAATCATATGGTACCTTAGAACATCCCAAATTTATGGATTTGTGATTGGTGGCTTTTTCATAACCATGTTCTCCACCACTCTTCATCAGAACATGATGGTTAGATTTCTCTTCCATATCCATATTTTCACCTATGTTATCCTATGTTGAAACCCAGTGATGAGTTAATTTGGGTAACCGTTATGGTTCATAATTCATTTTTTAAAATTATGTTTTAGTATTCCTTTTTACGATGTGGGTTTCTATGAAAGAATCTTTCAAGTAGTAAACGATTTATAACCCCGAAAAAATTTCAAGGGCGAAATTAATTTTAAGGGGGGTAGAATGTAACAATGCAAGATTTTATGAGAATTATTATTTTTAATTTCATTGATGTCTTGTGTTGTAAGAAACACCAAAAACAGATTGTGCTATACGCAACACCATATTATCTTGCAGTATACGAAACACTATTCTTGGCTCCTGTTACACACAATTTCAAGTTCGTTGTGTAGAAATTATTCTACGCAACATTATGTATATATTTTGTTTAATGTATAAATGAAATATGTTTTGATTATGTTATACACAACAACAAATTGAGCTTTCACTACACACATACATGACTTGGCTTGCATTACACACAATCAAGACCTTCCTCGATAGCGTGTGTAGTACGCAATACCGAGTTTCACTAAACGAGATATTATTATAATATTATTATGAACCAGCCGTTATGAATAGTAATACCCACTTTTTAAAATTTTATAAATTTTATCTTTCAAAATAGAATTCATTTTTGGATTCTGAATATCAAAATTATCCTAGGGTGAATTTTTTGTATTTTTCTGAAAACATTCAATTTTTGATGAATAGTGAAAACACTGGGTTACTATTTAAAAACCAACTTTTTATTTAAATATTTATTTATTTTATTTAGATTTATTTTAGTTTAAAATTGATACATAATACCTATATAAGTTCAACGTAATTAATTGGAGTCATTTTATAATAATTTTCGATATATAAAAATTATATTGAACTTTTCACCGTCTTTTACTCACCTCCTAGGAGAATTTGAAAATTTACATAAAACTTAATTTTACCACTTCTGTGAGTGGAATTTGGAAAATTCGGGAGACACGGTTAATATCAAGGAGTAAAATGTGGTTCAATAAGATAAAAATAATTTTTGGTGAATAGTGACTTTTTACTTTTATTTAGCACGGTTAAAAATAGATAGGGTAATTAAGGGTAAAAATGATATTATTATTACCCTAACACATGTCCTAATTCTATTGGATAAGTATAATTAGACCGAAAAGAACCTTAGGAATATAATATTATCATTTAGGTCTACTTGGATTAGATTAGGACATTTATTATTATTTAATTCAAAGAAGAGTTAAAATCAAAGTTTAATAACTAAAATATTTTTAATATAAGGTTACACATAAGAAAAATTTGACTATAAATATTCATTATAAATTTAAAAAGATTTCAAAAATAATTTAGTTTTATTTATAATTTTTAGACCTTAAATAAGTTAATTTATTTATGACACAATGGTGATGAAGTAATTACCTAATTAATGAAATATTAACATAAATGATGTTATAAATACCCAAATAAATGTAATTTGAGACTTTTTATAAATTCAAATAATTCTTTACGTTAATATGACATGTTATTACTGATTTAATTAAATTTTTTCAAACTAATAATTCTGTTATGAGTTTTACACAAATCAATGACCAAATAGTTTCAAAATTGACATAAAATAGTTTTTTTAAAATATTATATTATTAATTGTTATTATATTCCCAAAAATCTAAGGTTCACCCAATTGACTTAGATAAGGTTATATATATTAATAATGAACCACTTGGGGTTCTTCTAACTTGTTATAGTATGTTTATTAACCATATAGTGTAAGAAAACAAGATGACAGAGTAAAATATAAATTATTTAACTTATAGTTAAATCTAAATGATAAGGTTAAAATAGTAACCTAAACTTTTATAAAACCTATTATATGAGAGGATTGAGACCAATCCCCACTTTAGCTTCGAAATAAATCATTTTGGAGCTATTATAAACCGAATATGACTTTATTATGGAATTATATTTTGAGTTTTTCCTAAGGTGCCCCTCTCCTCCCTAATAAAAGGGAACCTCATCCCTCTTCTCTTTACACAATTTTGAGCCTTCATGCTCAGAAAACCCCTTCACATTTCCCTTATCAACTTCCATGGAAGCGTTATAGAGTTTTTGGTCTCCTAAAAAGACCAAATCAAGTGCCTTAAGAGGAGGTTAAGAAGAGGCACGTCAAAGAAGAGGTAATATCCTTTAGCGATTCTTTCTAATTATTTCTTCTTCTACTTATACTTCTTTATTTGTTTCATCATAAATTAATAACATCAGTATCACTCATATACTGATATTATATTAGAAATATGAAACAACCCTATTTCATCTTATATCCATCCTATGGAAAACGAAATCACCGCGTGTGCGTACGTACGGAATACTATCTCCACGTCGTGGTGTAATCTGTTTTCCACCACCACCTTACTTGGATAGGATTAATGGTGTAAATAATAACAATATATGGTTATTATAACATCATAATTATTATGAAATATTATATCATCCACTCCAATTCCATTCAATAATTATGGAAACGATATCATCGCTCGTGCGTACGTACGGATTACCGTCTCCACGACGCGATGAGATTCATTCTCCATGAAAACCATTGGAGAATGATTATAAAGTGTATATAATGAATAATGATGAAATATATGACATAATAAAGCTACTGGATTTATTTATACATATACATATATATATATATATATATATATATATATTTCATCTAATTGCTTCCATTCAAGTCAATAAGGAAATGAAAACAGTGTTCATGCGTACATACGACCTACCGTCTCCATGAACGGTGTATTTCATTTCATTTATCTATCTATTATGTATATATATATACTGAATATATATGATATAAAAATCATTATTTAAATTCTGGAAGTAGGTAAATAATGATATAAGTAATAATAATATCAATAACAACAAGTCCAAACATGTACGATAAATAAAATGATTTTACCCAAAACGTTGCTTTAACATGGAATTTACAAAATAATGGGTAATATAAAGTCATAAGTGAGCCATATATGATATCATAACAATGAATATGATTCTTTAATAAGTCAATGAAATTTTATAAATCATTATACATGATTTTTAGATACGTACAAAGCATATCAGACCTAAGGTAAGGGATAACTATTCAAATCTCATTCTTATCTGAGATTGTTATTCGTAAGTATTTATTGGGGTTATTGTTATCATCCATGTAAATGTTTTCTAAAAATGTTTTCATGTATGTTTAAAGTCCTTTTTACCCATTTTTTACTTTTATTACATGGTATGTAAGAAATATTTCTTTTGTTTACTTTACGAGGTACTTTTTTGACTTTTCCGGCAAAGGTACGAGAAATTTTTTTTAACTTATCGACATGAATGGATTTTTATGATTTCATAAAACATTATTTACATGAGGCTTACTATACAAGTTTTCAAGTTTATTTTTAATCAACTTCTTTTAGTTTAAAATTTTATGATATGTTAAGAAAGGAAAATTGTTTTTTAATTAGAAAGGATATTTCTCACATGAATGGAGTACAAGTGTTTTATCAAAATTATTTTCCATCTAAGATAATATAGGGCTCTGTTTCTACCTCTATTTTTACATTTATTTGATTAACTTATGATCAAATTAATTTTATGATGTCCTTTTATCTTATATGGATTATGTTATGATGGCATGATGTTTAAGAATCCCATTTTTATTACATGGGTTATGCTATGATTTATGATTTTGTGGCACACATATTAATGGTTTCATTATGAGATGGGTGGGACCTATATCTCCCTCTAATGAATTGGGTAAGGATTTATATCTCATGAGATAGACATGGCTAGAATGGTAAGTTAATCCAGTTCAGTGTTACAGGACTAGAACGAGGAGTGAACTCGATTCTGAAAGGGACACTGACCACTAAGATGGTCTTTGCAGCAATGCCTTGGCTACTATGGAAATCATATCATGTGATTAATGTTTTTTCCCAATTAAAAGTTTTATTCCCATGATATTTTATCATGATTGATGTTCCATTATGATCTATGCATTATGTACTTCCATGTTTTATTTCATTGTTCAAGATTTTGATGTATAAACATTATGTTCATGTTTTTAAGTTCAAATGTATATGGTTTGTTTTATTTTCTCCAAGATTATCCCTAATGAGCATTTGAGATCACCCTTTATTTGTTTTCATTTCCCCATGACATAAATAAAGGTTTATGGTAAGAAAATAAAAGGGTAAGATCTTTATGGGAGATGTTGAAGATCATTCACCATGATTAGAAGATTATGTTCCGAGTTTCCAAAGACACTAAACTAATATGGTCCTTGAGTGTTGGTTCTTGTTGTGTATCAATTATTCCACAAAATTAATGTAATGTCCATGTACGTTAATCTCAAGTCTCTAGAGAAAATATATTATCAATGGTATTGATCCATCACTCAGCTACTAGTGGATCATAATACCTACTATAATAATGAGGATGTTTCCTTAATAAAGAGTTAATAGTATGATGTTCCCTCCTTTGATCATCTGGATGCTCATCAACATTCATGACATAAGAATGTTTTCTCAGTATAAAACCATGATTATGTATTCCATATACTGTAATTTTTAGATTCCCAAATAGATAATAATTTCATTTTCAGTCACATTCATTGTTAGAAAGATGTCTTTTAGTTCCATCCATTGACTAAAACCAAAATAAAAGGTGTGTGAAAATATAATCATTGTGGAAAAGCATACAATCTAGAAAAATTATTTATTAAATGTCTAAATCATGACACCTTTTTTGAGATCTATGACACCTTTGAATTAAACTAGGTCACTCATCGTCATCATATATTCAAATCATTTATGATGGTTTATTAATATCTGGTGATTTTACAAAACATACATCCCTGAAGTGTCAACCTAGGTTTGGAGAAATGCCTATTATCATGCACCAGATGAAGACTAATTCATTCTGTAATGTGTTGTTTCATTTTTTTTTTGACTAGGTATCATTGTTCCATATAAACATCAACTTGTAATAATGAGACAAGAATGTAATTTCTCAGAAACCAATTTCTCTATAATTCTCTAAAATTCAAGGACGTTTTCCTATATTTGGACATATCCTTAGGGGTTTCACTATGTTTTTCTAACCAAAATCTATAAATATTGACTAAAACCTATTGTGATACCAGCTCTAATGACCGAAAATTATTATACAAAAAAATTCATCTTTTTCGATGAATATTCAATAAATTTCACAAATAAATGCCTAAGAGTGATAAATTTTTAGTGATTGGGAGACTAGAAACACATTCATATGATTTTATGAAATATCTTCAATAACTCTCATAATTATATTCTCCTTAAACATACCATACATATAACCATTCTACACCTAGGTAAAGTAAATATAAGAAAGGATGATCTCAAATTCAATGTAAGGGTAAGAAAGGGAGATATCATTACTCACTAGAACATAACATAAACATAATCGTATGAGAACATGATCATAGAAATTGAAAATTGTATCCTTCATAATATAGATCATAATACAGAGTCATGAAATAAATCATGGCTGGTTAAAATACATGAATAATAATTGGAATAAATGAGCATAATTTTTGATAGCGTAACATAGACATAGGAATATCCAAAAAATGTAAGATGATAACATCGTGAAAAAGTATAAATAAAAACATTTTTACTCATTAAATTAAGGAAATGGAATCATACTTTGCAGAAACATATGGAAATGAAGGTATTATACGTGAAATGTCTTATAGACATGAAATTATGTCCAAAAATAACCTTTTGTTCATGAAACTATGTCCACACATAACCATATAAACATGAAATCGGGTCGACACATTACCTTATAAACATGAAACTTGGTCCACACATTACCTTATGGACATGAAATCAACACCACATATAACATTGTGACCATGAATTTTTGGTCATATATAACATAATTAACTTATGAGTTATCCATATTTATCCAATTCATTGGGGTTTATAAAATTTCAGGCACACCGTTCACATAATAAATACCGTGCATATGGTTAGTGATATGTAACTAAAAATTACTGATTTAATTGTATAATAACCCATGAAATAATAGGTTTCATAAACATTTCTTCAATTCATCTTAACATGATCCAAAGAAAATATATTTGATTTAAAAAAACTCATAATCATAATCATAAATCATTCTATGAAAGAATAAGAATGTTTCCATTGGGTAATATCCCAAATTAAACATAAGAAATGCCAAATTCAAGAGTTATTAATGAATTGTAATTCCATAAAAAATTTATTAAAACATTCTTGATGAAAATATCCATTCCATTTGAAAACCACTTCTTTAAAATAAAAAAACCAAAATATTAAAGGAAGCATTTTCTTTGAAAAAAACTATTGAAAATTTTAAGGGGGTATTAAATCATTGATCTATCATGATGGATGAAAATATTTTTGATGTCATATATGTTAAAATGAATATTCCTTTAACATTTTCAGTAAAAATCAAAATGTGCCTTGTTTTATAATAAAATGTGAATAATAAATTTAATTAATTATTTAAAATTTCATAAATTGGTAAAAATCAATTTTAAAAATAATTATAGAATATTAAAAACATTCCCGAAAATATTTTTATAAGATAAGTACATGGAAAAGAATGGTTTTTCAACCGAAGAAGAAAATAATTTCATTTTTCCTTAATAACCTTTTTTTGTAAAATTTTGTTCTTAAATACTGTAAAACGGAAGGAAAACAAGAATTATATCTAATTAACTGATATAGAATAATATACATGGTTTTTGTGATATATATATCATAATATGTCATTTTTTTAATCATAATCATAAACAATCTTGATAAATAATAATATTGTATCATAAAACCCCTACCACTTTAGTAACTTTTGAATCATATGTCTCTTGAAAAAAATATACATAGCTAGATATATAAATACAAATAAAATTCGTAATAATAAACATAAAATTCACTCATGGTTGGTATATACATGACCAAAAGAAATAAGTGGTGAATATGCCATATACCACAGAGAAAAAAGTGTTGTGGAAGTCCCTTAACTAATGTCTAAATTTTTTTCACAAACATTTGAACCAAGTGTGTAATAAATATATATTTATTATAAATTTTATCCATAAAAATAATTATTTATATCATTTCATAAATTATTTAATAATAACATTTTACCACCCATTCATTAACAATTCTTTATTTAAATCACTGTTTCAGTTGATAACTACTTTGTTTTTATGTATGTTCTTGTTTGAAAGTTTTAGCCCATATAGTCTGATTGTGGTCCCAAAATTTCCTGAATTTTAAATATGATATAATATCATATATATCAATTATATACCTATTTATATTTATTCATAAATTTTAGATAAGGAAAAATTAATTGCACCATTCTTGGACATAGTAGGACGTATATACGCATGAACGTTGTTTCCATTTTTTCAATGGGTGGAATTAAATTTATATATATGTGCATTCACATTTATAAAATCATTTTTATATAATATATGTCATATATTTTTATTAAATCATTCCTTATGATGATTAATGTCATAATAAATTGGAAAACATATCACATCACTTTATAGGGGGTGTAGTCCACACGTACGCATGAGTGCCGTTATCGTTTTCCAAAAGTTTGGAAACAAAGAAGGTATGTTTGATATTATTATTATAAAAATATAATTTTTTCATAAATATTTGATATAAAATTTAATTTTGTAACTATATACACTCAATAGAGGTAGTGATGGGAGAATAATTACATCGTTCGTGTGTCGGTAGTCCGTCATGCAAGTGATTGACAGTTTTGTATCCCATTTGATAGAATAATATGTGGATATATGTCAAAATGTTAAAATGATAAAATATAATTATATGTGAGATATTTATGTTATTATATAACCATATTTTATGACTATTTTATGGAGGTTGTAGAATAAATCCATAATTCTTGGTTAATAATGATACCTCTTCTTTGAACAACCTCACTAGATTTTCCCCAAAATCCTTCTTAGAAGGGTCTAATAACAAAACTTAGGCCACTAGGAAATGAGGGGAAATGAATGGATTTAATTTTGGTGTATTTTATAATAATAAATAATTGGAATTTTAATTTTTATAGGATATAGGGTTCCCTTTTATAAGTAGGGGACAGGGCACACGTAATGTTTTTTAAAAGAAAATTGTATAACAACATTTTATACATAAATATGGTAAAAATGGATTATTATAAAACCTCAGATGACATAAGGTCAAAATATATCAATAAAACATAAATTTTAATAGTTTTTTTGTAATTTTAATATTTATCTTTTTAATTTATCCTTTTGGTCAAACTTTTTATATAGTAACCGTAGAAATTAATTTTTTCTTATTTTAATATTCAATATAAAAAAATTTGCATTTTCCTTCTTATAAAGTAATAATTGTTATGATTAAAAATTAGGAATCCATTTTTACATATTCAATTAACATTATTATAAGAATTTACTTTAAAATTAAACACGCAAATGCAAAGAAAAACTATTTTCCAAAGCAAAGGATTTCAAAAGTATAAAAATATTTCATATCAATATTAAACATGAAATTGATAAAAATGACATAAATTATATTCCTAATATTATAGTTTAGCTAAATTTAAAATTAAAAAAATAAAATAAAATATTTACCATTTCAAATAATTAAAAGGCAGTTTTTATTAAAAAGAAGTATTTTCACTATTCATCAAAAAATAATAATTTTAGAAAATTATCAAATATCACCATAATATTGTTTTGAAATTTTTATTTAATAAATTAAGTTCATTTTTTAAAATAAATTTTCTAAAATTTGTAAAAAATACTTTTTATTATCCATTCAAATAAATAATGAAAATCATTTTTTAGTGGAAATTTATTTTCATTTTATCGAAATAATTTAAAAATAATAATTATATATTTATAAATATATTTTAATGACATAAAAATATTAAAATTTACATCAAATTGTTATTATTCATATTCACACTTCTAAGAATAATTTATATGTTATAATTTTCATTTTTAAGTAATAATATTAATAGTGATTTCAATTTGTTAAATCACACGGGTTAGTGTAACAAAATCTACTAAAGATATTAAATTTATTAGAAAACATATATTTCATAAAATCTCAATATGTTAGATAATTTCTCATCTCAAACACACTCAACTAAATAATGAACATTTGACAGAGAATATAACAAAAGAGTGGGGGTTGAATCTAGGTTACTTTCTTTTACAATTTTTCTCTCATAAGAAATAAACATTGTTGAATGGTTAAGTTCAGGATCCACTTATGTAGACCCTTCCACAACTATATGCAAAATGTAAATCATGATAAATATAGATTATAAATTTTTTCATGTTTTTTCCCCAAGTTAGGTAACTGTATCCTTTATGTGTTCTGATCAAATATGTGATACTAATTTTATCACTATTATCAAATGTAATTACAATAACTAACTTTTGACAGTGTAGTCTCCTGACTATTCTTTATACTCTCTTCCACCAGTTGATAACATGAAGTCAAACCATAACCCAAAAAATCGCCATTAGGATCTATGATTCTTAATCATATTTAATAATATATTATCCAAACCGTTAAACTATTCAACACAATTCAAGTTCACTTTTCATCAACACCATGAAACAAAAAATATTCAATAAGATGCATCAGGTCACTATTCCTAAAATCAAACTCAATCCATTTTCTCTTTGATAATTCTATTTTGTAATTTGTGATTATGTTTATCACACTACTATGAAGTAATGCTTATTCAGCGCCACCCTTAATCAAGGTAAAAACCCCACTAATAAAATATCCTATTCTAAGTGCTAAAAAAGAACTAATAAAATCACCCCCTTTATCAAGAATTTTTCATGGTACTGATAAATTATGAATTAATGAGTGATTTTCCTTGAACTGATAAAATGGGAATTTATGAGCAACATTTTCATTACTAATAAAGGTGTCCTTCATCAATTTTTTATATAGTATTAAAAATCATATTTTAATATAAATATATATATATATATTGATATAAATAAGATTTATATAACACTAAATATTTATTTATAGTATATTTTTACTATATTTAGTGTAAATGGCTTAAAAATAATTAAAAATTAATATTTATTCAGAAATTTATAGTTACTATTGAGTAATATAAATTTAAAAACAACATAGTGATAAGAATAATTTAAATAATAATTAATACAATAAGATAAATTGAAAATGTGACTTGATCTTCAAACCAATATAAATTTTGATCTGGGTGCCTTTTTGGGATCAAACACATATAAAATCTCAATTGAAAAAAGATATATATTGTTTTAACCTAAACTACCTAGGTCATTGTTCTCTAGAGGTCAAAAAAGTTCTAGAATGCCGCTAAAATTGAGTTTTCAGTGAGGATACCGTAATTTTTTAATATTCCATAGAAATTAAACTTCATTTAAGAGTCTTATAATATATTTTTATAGTGAGATTGGATTTTTTTTCCATTGTGGTTATACTCATATAGATATTATGGATTTGAAATTATATCCTTTTTAGTATTATAGTGCTTTTTAGAATTTAATATGTGCTTGTATATACATATTTGTGCATATTTATAAATAATAATTTAATTTTATATATAATTACTTAGGGATATTTATATATATAACAACTTTTCAAATATATAAACTATATGGAAATAAATATTTACTATCCATTTTATTTAAACTAAAAGTGCTTTAAAGTGTATATGTGTATAGAAATATATAAATATATATAATGTTTATATATAAATATGTGTGTGTCACAATATTGATGAATTAATAAATATTTATGTGTATTTTATAATATATTTTAATAAATATTAATATATAATATAAATGAATATATATATATATATATCTATACATATTTATAAATACACACACACAAATTAACACAAACAAATATATTGTTTAATAGTATTAAAAAAATTATATAACTATATAAAAATATATAAACAAAATATGTATCTATATTTATATAAATATATATTAATAAATATAGAATAAAATCACATAGACTAGTGGTAAATTACAAGGGCACGAAAGTACATGTCACAGGTTCAAATCCAAGTAGGTTCATGTAGGTGTGAGGCATGATGAGCGCTGATAAAGGCATGGGAGGGTTATAGGGATGGGGAGCACTAATAAAAGGAGTTGGTGAGTGGTATTTAGTAGGGGTGTTGTTAAATATTCTTGAAGTACACTAGTAGAGGTGTTTGGGTGGGTGATGAACCCAAAAAAAATATTATTTCCATTTATAAATACAATCTTTATTATTACTTATTTTAACATTAATAAATGGTTACTTTATCTGTTCTTTTGTAAGGGCTGATAAAAGTGCTCATCTCTAAAAGTGGTTTACAACATAAATTATTTTATTCTAGATATAAAACAATTTTTTTCATGATGATAAAAGGAATATTTGTAGTAGTGACACCACAAATCATATCATCTATTATAATTAATATTATTTTCATCCCTGTTAATTAGTCAATAATTAAAAATTATAGAAAATCTAGCACATAATGATTTCTATAACATTCAATTCAATTGATTTTTTCAAGATTGTTCCTCGAGATATCATCCCTCTAATGTATCATGTGTATTTTTTTCATGAACTGAATCATATTTTATTTATCAAATTCTAATACAGGTTTTCTCCCCATGATCCTTAATGTTTAATTGTAATAAATTCTCATATTTATTAAATTTAGATAGGCCAAGATAATTTTCTAGTAATTTCTACCACATTTATTATCATTAATGATTTTTCAATCATCATATTTCAAAATCCTAAACAATCCAGTTATGGTCTTCTCATGTAATTCTAATTCATTTCCCCTTTATACCTTCCTTGAAGAATTGGTCGATTAGTATCATTATGATATTTTGGATTTAACGAATAATAATGCTTCCTCATATTTAATTCTCCTTATAAATATTTCTTTTTGACCTCTAAAATTTTTTAAATGGATAATCCATCCATTTTCTTAAAATATTATTATTGATTTTTTAATGACATGTGGATTTATGATCCATTTATTATGAAGGAAATTTTAATTTTTCAGTTTTTGAGATGAAAATTTTACTATATAGAGTTCATTAGATAGTAACAAGTGATGGTCACTATGTGGTAAGATATTGGTGGGGGAATCACTCCATAGGCAAGTAAGTGCTACAATATGGAGGGTGGAGGTTACTCCATGACTAATTATGTTTCACAATGGGGTAAAGTGCTGATATCCTTAGGCCATTTGATGATAGTGTGTGTTATGATATGGTGATGTTTTTAGGGATTTTTCAATGTAAAATTCTAATTAATATGGTCACAGAGTGTCTAGGGTATCACACCATGGCATAAACATTTACATATGGGTATTAGGACACATACATTTCCCATTTGAAAAAATTATCATCATGAAGTTGACCAAGTTGTAACCTATGGGCCACCACGGGAAGGTTTGTATATGGGGAGGTGACTCATAATAGAGAAAAGAGGTTGTAGGCATGAATAAGAGGCTACATTATGGAGTGAGGAGGACATGCCTTGAAGGCTAGGTCCTTGAGATTTTACATCAACATATGAGGGGTGTGTCACATTATAACATAATATATTTTAGGGCACATTTAATTTCATTAAATCATATGTATATCAATAATAAATATTTTTTCCCTATTTTATAAAAAAAATTAACTTAAGTTGAATTTACATAATAAAATACTTGAATTAAAATTAAAATGGTATAATCCTAGTAAACATATTACCTATTTAAAATTATCAATATATAGTATATATAAATAATTTTAATTTAATTAAATATATTTATATATTTTTTTATTCAATATAAATAGGTTATATGTTGTAAAATCAATATTTTATTTTAAAAAATTACTTTGTAATAAAATAAAATGATAGAAAATATTTTACGAAAACATTTTTGTCCCCAAAAATATTTTTTAAAAATATGAATTTTAATTAAATTTATTAGTTATAATATTTTTTTTCAAAAAAATGTATTGAAAAAATTCAATGTAATATTATTATAATAAATTTATAACATTCAATAATTAATTAATTAAATAATAAAAATTCTAATTTAATTATTTATTGATAAATAAAATTTTAATTTTAAAACATTATGTTTATTAATTTTTTTTCAATTAAATTTTTTTTAAAATTTTGACTGTAAAACTAAATTATTATTTTTTATTTCTATTCTAAAATAGATAAAAATTTATTCAATGATTAATTATTGGTTAAAGAAACCAAATTACATTTTCTACTAAAAATAAATATTTTTCATATAAATTTTACTCACAAGTGTAATGTATTTTTATTATTATAAATTAGATTAATTACATATAAAGAATGATATGAATAAAATTTATTGATAATACATAAATTAATAAAAATAAAATTCATAAAATATTTATTACCCTTCATGTTATACAAATCAATATGTCTCATGCTTAAAAATATTTTTTATAAAAAAATGTCTTTTTTTATATGCATTTTTATTTTCAAAAATTAAATTTATAATAGTCAAAAAATTATTAAATATATTTTTAATATGAAAAATATGATAACACTATGTTATTTTTTTAATTGATATGAAATAAGTAAAAAAATATAAACATTTTAAAATTTTATTTTCCTTAAAAAATATATTTCATTTTACTTTATGTTTCCATTTAATAGTTAGAACCAAAAATTTTAGAATTTTATTTAAAAAAATAACTTCATTTTGAAAATATCTAGAAAATAGTATATTATGATGAAAATTTGAGATTGTTTGGAAATATTTATTTTAGGTGAATAGTAAAAAAACACCATTTTTACAAATACCATTACTTTTATAACAACATTATGATATAAGAGTGTCCTGAAAATTTGGAAAATATTTTTCCATGGTAAATATTTATTTATTAATTAAATTTATATATCATAAAATAAAAAAAATTTAATTATAAACCTATGTTTATCATCCTGAAACGCATGATATTTTTTTGTAGAATGATTTTCATTGGTTATATATTTATTATTTATAAATTAACTTTTAACACTTTTATAAATTTATTATTATGAAATAAATTTATAATTTATAATTCTCATGTTAAAATATATAGTTATTGAAATTTAACACATTCATAAAAATAAGTTAGCAATGTTAAACAATGAATTATTGAGATAAATTTATATTAATCTAATGTGTTAAATTAAATTGGAAGGGCCTAAAATATAACAAAACATATCCATTACTTGTGTGGATGAGAGGTATTTCTTCTGAGACACATCAAAACGTTATTATTTCCCACTTTTGAAGCCAGCTCCCTTTTAAAGTGTTGTTCCTGTAATATAATGTTATAGAAATTAAAAAAAAAATCCACCTCTTTCACTTATAAAATGAGACATCTACCACCACACCTCTCCTTACACCGCAACCCCATTATCTTACCTGGATTTTGACCAAATCACTCCTCAACTCTCTCTATCTTTCTCATGTTCAAGAGGTTACACTTTCTCCAAATTATTATTAAGTTTAAAATATTTTTTCTATGGATTGATTTAAAAGGTTTTAATCACTCTTACATTTTGTTTTCATTATTTATTATCTTATCCCCTCAAATAATATCATGAACCAACTAGGATACCCTGGTACACAGGTACCCAAGTAGATCCTATTAGAGGTGTAAGGGCCTTCCTAATCTCTAATAGTTGGTTACTAGTACCTAACATCAAATAAGAAGTCAAGAAAATTATTTTCCCATAGGCATGGTAGAAAAAAAACACAAATCAATATAAAACTAGAATTCCAAAAACTCTTCTAGTAGAATTTACCATAAATAGATAGATATACCAAACCAATTATTATTCAACATAACATCTCAAATTCGTAAGTCATGATCTCAAATTTCCATGAAATTAGTGGATCACATCTCCCCTAGTTACCACTATCACACATGATCCGTTGAATCAAGCGCGCCCACCACCTCCAAGTGGAGCTTTACCTTTTCCTAGACCTAAAAATTCAAGATCGTCAAATTGATAATGTAAAAAGTAAGGTGTGAGAAAAGATAACAATTAGTATTTCATCGAATGTTCCATAGTAAATTCTAATATATTTAACCAATTTTCTAAATTATTTTTAAATAAAAATTCATGAAAATCAATTTCTACATTATCCATAAAAATTTTATTTTGATGATAGAAGGTAGCAGTATATAAAAACATTCTTAAATGAAAATTTTTCATAAAACTAAATGCACATGAATTAGAATGTTATATAACTACTATCATGTAATAATCAAGTCAAAACCAATAAACAGGTTCATAATCCTTGGTATAAGTTAGTTATTAGGTAATTGGTTCCTCACACTCATCATTTAATCCTCATGACTCGATGTGTGTGCACACGTCTCTATGGATCAGATCATTGGGATCATAAAACCATACTTAATAGGTTAAAATCATGTTAAACGAGTTTTAATAATAGTTTTCATGGTCAATCCATTTCTAGGGATTCATAGTCCTACTATGCTTGTCCAATACACCCACTAACTACTCAGAATCATATACACATTCAATCAATCATTATTAGTAAAATCATTCATTTCAAATCAATTCATCATTAAAATATTGGTTTCCAAATTTCAATTTCAACATGTCATTTCAATTTCAAAACCAAAATAAAGGTTTTCACCAAGATTATTCTTTTCAAAATCAACTTTCATTTCAATAAATCCATTGAAAAATAACAACATATTTTTAAATCATTTTAAAATGGGTTTTTATTTTAAAAGTCTCGTTTATTTTAAAATCATTAATCAAATCATCTCAATTAATGGTTTAGAAAACAATAGAAAATAAATTTCAATTCAGGTAAACTATCAATGTTTCAATTCGAGGGAAAATCATTACAGAACCACCCACCTTTAATCAAATTATCCATGACTCACTCGTATCAGGAACGTCCAATAGAGTCTAAGGTGAGTGAGATCAAGAAGAAAAACATAGAATCAAAATCATGAAAAAAGGATCCAATCCATTAAGAAAATATATATTCCCTACTCTTAAATATGGGGAGCATAGAAGCAAACAACATTCACTAAGAAAGATATCTAGACTTATTGTAGGGAGAGTTCAGTCGCATATATTAGTGCATCGGTCGAAGGAGAAATGGATTAAAGGGACTATAATCATCTATAGGGATCCTCCAAAGGCCAAAGGGTGTAAATATAATCGATTCGAATGATTTTGGAATATTAAATGTGGTTTCATGATTTTTATTTTTGGAAAACAAAATACAATTCCACATACCTTAATATGACATTATAAAAATTCTGAAAATGATATAGACCATGTAGTACTGTAGAGAACCATGCCACACCCCCCCCCCCCCACTAGAGAATTTATTCCTAAATCCATGGCATATACAATTACCAGATCCTACTAGTTCAGGGTAAGTCTATGGCACATCCCACATACCATGTCTTAACTACCCTTAAAATAGAAGAGTCGCAAAAAATGCATCCATGCTATAGCTCTCCTCCATGCCACATCAATTATAGTAATTTAAGAGGATCCAAAAGTCTCCCAAATAAAAACATCTTTAAACAGCACAATTATGCATAAAAAGGGAGGGGCATCAAAAACATCAACCCAGGGATCGAGTTTGTAGAAAACCCCAATAACATATCCATCCCATATTTTTAATTGGTGTCAAAATATCATACACATCATTTTAAACATCTCCCAACGATTATCCCACTTATCAATAGTTCATAACCTGTATGAAATTCCAAAAAATATCTTGAAATGACTTAGGAAAACACCCAAGTAAATTTTTATCAATAAAATGAGATAAAACTTCATGAAATATTTTAATGGGATGATATAATATCCCCTCAATAAATTCTTTCATATCCTACAAAGACTATCAATAAATCATAATGTCGAAGATATAAGTCCACTAATCTCTCATCGGTTCTTGACACAACCATGTATCATGAAAATCAAAACCATGATTCCATAATACCAAAACCAACGGTATATAAATCCCCATAAGAAAGTTCATTTAACAGTCAATGATTTAAAATGCATTCTAAGGCATGTATAAATTAGGATCAAAATTATATTACTCCCACAAAACATTATATGGTCCAAAGTGATACATTTGAAGCCATGATACATGATACATGTCATGAATCATCCTCAAAATAGGGTGAAAACCTTAGTGGTAAGACACATTTCCTATTTTTTCAACAACCTCAAATGGTCCCACATATCTTGGGGAAAACATTACCTACTTTACATGCTCTCTATGATACAACTATGATGAAACATTCCAAAAACCTCATCACTAAATGAAAATAGTAATATATGTTCATGAAAAAGAACATAGGATTTATACTAGCTCTATTCCATCACAATTATAAATATTTATCATCATATCATGTATTATTCCAAGACCAATGGAGTAAGATTCATGAATCTTCATCCAACACGACAATGATTTACATGTGTGTCCAAAAAAGAGTCAAAGGGTTCTTTCATGATGGATAACAGTTAATTTTTGTTATAGGAAAAGTAAACCAATAATATTTGTTTATCCTATGTTCCTCTAATGTAAAGAATAGAAATGAAATTCATGTATTTCATAATTTTTATATCTCATTTTTTCTATACACACATCTATAAATGATATTTCAGGCTCAATATAATATGGTATCTCATCACCTCTTGGAGGACTCTAAATAAACAATAAGGGAAATGTGGATCTCTGTTAGAATATATAATAAAAGGAACTCTATGAAACCTTTTGATCTTCTGAATATATAAGAATCCCAAGTCCTCCACTTTCATTATATCAATAATGGGATAAGGTGAGCTGATTTGATCATTTGATCGATAATAACCCATGTCACATTATTCCATCACGGGGAATGTGGAAACTCAACCACAAATCCCATATAAATATTTCCCGACTTCCAAATCATCCTTGGAAGGGGATTAATCTATATGAAAGGTTTCTAGTGCATGGCCATGAACTTTGGAGTTATAACAACAAAAAACAAAAACATTGAAGTCTCTTCCCAAAACAACCCACCCGAATCATTATCATATGTCATATAACATCTGCATGGTTCCAAGGTGTATTACCATTGGGATTTATAGAAATAATCCATTACATAATTTTTCTTCAGAAAATTTAATAAATACCCCTTACAAAATAATATGATACACTCAGAAGATAAAGAAAAATCACCAACAGTATGCCCTCTATAAAGAGGATCCCTAATTGCATAAAACTCATAGTCATGTTGATTTTACATAGGAATTATCTTGATAAGAGATGATGTCACTTCATACTTTATAATCCATTCTTGGTCTCATGTAATTGATCTCCCAACTTCATATGTGCAATGTGGATCATCATATTCAACTCTTCTGATGATTCTTTCATGGCCTATATTAGAATGTTTCTACTCTAATGAGTCAGCAATGACATTCCCATTTCCATGGGTGTAGCTATTATCGAAATCAAAATATTACAGTTATTCCTCCCATCACATCTTTTGGAGGTTCAACTATTCTTTTGTGAATATATAACTCAATATTTTTTTATTATAATAAATGGAAAACCTTTCTTAGAAAAGGTAATTACACCAATTTGTATGATCTTGCATCACAACAGTATATTTTGGATTATGGGAAGGATAAATATTTTCATGTAGAATAAGATATCAAATAATATAGTCATCTATGTGATAATAAAAAATGTGAATGTATCCAAAACCCAAACATGTGTTATAAAAAAAGACTACATAGCCCATCCCTGCCTCTAGAAGTGTTAACATTAGGTCAGAACTCATCAACAACTTTAACTCATCAAAACAACTCTAAGATATTATAATCCATAATAACTATACTCATTCTCATTAAAGTAAGTCATCAGAGAAGAACATTTTGAGATATATTTGATGAACCGATGGTAATAACCTACTGAGTGAAAGAATCTTTAAATATCAAAAATAGTGCATGTTTGTTACCATTTCATTTTAGCTTTCACCTTTTCATGATCAACTAAAATACCATGTTCTAATACCAGAGGTCGCATTAATTTAACTTCCGCAATCCAAATAAATTATTATTATAGATTGGAATTAACATAGTGATCCCTCCAAATATTCATAAATACTCTCATATGATGCAGCTGATCTAGTTAAATTTTATAGTAAACCATGTATTCATCCACAAAAGCCATTAGAAACGAGTCAAGGTACTCATGGAATATAAAATTCATGGGTTATAATAAACTGTATGAGTATTGGTTAGACCAAAATACATAACAAGGTACTTATAATGGACATAGATATCCTCGAAGATAGTCATCGGGATGTTAGAACTTTAATTCTTATCTTTTGATAACTAGACCGATGATACATCTTTGAGAACCACTTCTTCGCTTTCAAATGTTAAAAGAATCATTTATCTATAGAAATAGGTACTTTCTCATTTATATACGTTGGATTATTTTTTAGTAATCAACACAAATATGATCTGTAACATCATAAATATTTTCAAAAATAATTGGTGACTCCCAATGTGACACACACAAGAATACAAAGACTTTTTCAAAAAAAAATCTTCGGACTCGATCTTTTTATTTATTTCTGTTTATTTTGTTCTATTCAATAATAAGGAATAAATATTGGTTGGGTAGTTAGAACTAATTCAATAGACAACTCTTATTTATTTACCAGTGGTAATCCAAAAACTCTAGATGGAAACATGTTGGGATAATTGGAATCCATAGGAGGAACATCAAAGCTAAAATATTCTATCATTATTTCAATAGAAAAAAAATCCAACCCTACCCAACTCTGGAAGGGGAGCACCAGATCTACTCAATCATGGATCCCATTATCCCTAGAAAATATTTCACACCCCATTGATGGTATTAATGTAGAGCCACTAAATATAATATTTATTTTGGTATTTATATATAACTAGCCTTCCCATTCTGAGAATAAACTCAAGAGGATTTATGTCGAGAACTATAAAATACAAGGTGACCTTGATCTATGATAAAAAGAATAAATGAGAATGGAATAAGATACCTTGCACTCTATTCACTTTTAGGGGGTAGAAATATCCATCACATAAGAAATAATATTTTTAGGAAGGTTAAACATGTTCATAACCTGAGTCAATACTATCAAATCAGATGAACCAGTATCAAAAAAATTGGTCACTAATGATGAACTGCTAATGATTGTTCCTCTCACTATCACTGGACCCACATAAGATTCAAAAGGAGACACTTACAATATGTAAATAATTCTTGTTGTCAATTACCATGGCTATAACACCTTATTTGTTGAATAATATGATTTTAATGTACTACCATTAAGTGATGAAGAGTTTGTACCCCAATTAAGGGTAGTAAAGATACAACACATCTTCTGTAGGTTTCAAGAGTGACTGCATGAACTAAAAATACTTAGTTCCTTAGTAAAAACATTCTTTTAATACCAAAACATTCCAAAATGTAATTAGGTCAATGGGACTCTACCAAACACTTTATAATTTCTGGATGATTACTTCTATAGGAACTCATCATGAGACTCATTACACTTTCTATTTCTATTAAAGTTACTAATAGAACTACCCCTAAGAGCAAAATTAACTCTTTTCAACCCAAAATTTCTTGCCAGATCAAGTGAAACCATCAACACTCTATCCCAGACATCTTTATAAGAAGTGATATATGGCATTAAAACATGAGATCAGATATTATATCAAAGAGCAGTATCAAATTTTTAGGACATAAGTTTTTCATTAATCACTACCTCAATGGAAAAATAATCATGTTTAGAAAAAAAAAATCACATACTGAGTTTCCATTATACCACCTTGTTAGAGGATATGTACCTCCATATAATATTACAATCACATCAACTCTATAAAGAACTACTATTTGAAAAGGTAATTCAAGTCTTTCCACTCCAATATTTCATATTTCATATTTCTAACCATTGAATCTCACCAACTCTTAATATTCCCTTAATGTTTGAAGGGGTCACATTTCATCTTAATAAAATTATGAACATCCAAGAACTCAAAATGTTGTTCCATATTTCATAAGTATCCCTCTGCCTCTTGAGGATCATTGACACATTGGAAAGCTAGTGGATTCTGGAAAATAAACTTTTGAGGATCAATTCTAGTTTCATCACATTGATGTTCCCCAACTACGGATTAGTGTAGATTGGGTTACTTTCTCAAATAAAGGAAAAAAATGTACAATAATAACTATGAGGTTCTTATCAACTATATGGTTTTTTCATTGTTATTTACTATGGTCTGATATAAAAAATTCCTGGGGGCATGGTACTATACAAAATCAACTAGAAATAAAACAACATCAATGATACTTATATCACTATTTTAATCAAGAGATATTATGAAATGATTTCCAAAAAATGAAATTAAAATTTATATTATTTCAAAGTATAGAGATCAAACTAGCAAAATGATACAATAATATCAATTTATTCCCCATTGAAACTTTTCCCAAACACATTTTGTTACTTAAGGCTCACTATGATGAGATCTGGCCAGACACTAACTCATAACTAGTCCTCAAGTCTTATATATAATACCTCATATATTCTATGCCATACCATATCGTGTATCGACGTGAATAAATTTACAAAACCTGTCTTTGATACCACTTTTTCATGAACCATCCCAGATACCCTTTTAGAAAAGTACTTGATCAATTCTCAATACTACCTGGAGGGAATTCCCAATCCCCATATATTAAAGACTATCACCTGGAATTAAATAATAAGCTGAAGGGAATTATTTTTTCATATGCACAATAAAATAGTCAAAGATGAATCTATACACTTTTAGAATACCAAATACAACATGATGATAAATTACCCCAAATAGATAGATATCCCAATGAAAATATCATTCAACAGAATATCTCAGAATCCTCATGAAAATATCTCAAATATCATGAAATAATTGTATCACAACTCCCCTTGTTACCATCATCACCCAAGATATCATGAATCAAGAACAACCCACCACCTTCAAGTGGCTCTTTCACATATTCTAGACATATAATAGCAACATTCAAAAATTCCTGAAGGAAATGTTTTCGGGTGAGAAATATTTCCCATTATGATTTAAAAAGATTGTCTATAAGAAGATATAATACATATAAAAAATTATGATTTAAATTCAAATAAAATAGAATAAAGATAAATTTTCATATTATCACTCAAAATTGGTATTTTAGAGAAAGAAGATGTAAGTACATAAAAATAATATTAAATTAATATTTTTCATAAAAATAAAAGGACAGGAATAAAACCATTAAATAATAACAATAATTTAATAGTCAATTCAAAACAAACAAAACATTTTTAGTATCCCTAAGAAAAGTTATTTTGTAGAAATAAGATCCTCACATTACTCAGTCAATCATCATGCCTCATTATGTTTGCACACAACCCTAGGTATTTGGCCATCAGGATAATCATTCAACACCCAATTATATAAAATAATGTCAAACTATATTTTGTTGAAGTTTTCATAGTCATTCCTTTACATGAGATCTAGAGTACTATTATTCCCTTCTTAGTCAACCACAAACTACTTGGGGTTTCATGTGTAATCAATCAATCAATCATAGGTAAATCGCTAATTTCAAATCAATTCAACAAGCATAAATCAATTTTCTATTATATTTTTCAACATTTTATTTCAATTTCAAAACCAAAACTATGGTTTGCGTCATGGTCATGCATTTAAATATCATATTTAATTTTAATCCATATTTTCTCAAAGCACCATATATTTTCAACGAAATTTAAAATAGATTTTTATTTCAAAAGTCTTATTCATTTTTAATCAGTCATAAAATAATCAAAATTCATGTTTTAGAAAAAAAAATCAAAATACATTTCAATTAAAACAATTAATCAATGTTTAAAAATTAGGGGAATTCCTTATGGAACCACCCACATATTATAAAATGGTCTACCAATAAATCATATTGGTAACTTCCAACGTAGATTCAATGGTTATAGATATCATTCAAAAATACATAAAATCACAATTTATCAAATCAAAGATTCAATCCATTACTAACATGTGCACTTATCACTCTCAAATTGGGATAAAAGATTATAGATAAGGATTCCACCACAATGGGAGATAAACACACTAGAGGGATATCAGTCACTTCAATAAACACATTGATCTAAGAGGAAAGTGATATAAGTGACTAAAATCCTCTTTAGTGAGATTTTTAAATCCAAATGGGTTTAAATACAGTCTAGTGGAAGGAGTTTGTAATATTTAATCGAGGATATATATATTTATGTATTAAAAAAATCACGCCACAACCAACAATACAATAGAACATAAATAATAAAAATGGTGAAGGACACAACATATTACAAAGGGCCACATTGAAGTACCCCTTAGACAAATGGTCCCAAAATCCATGGTGTAGACCCTGACCAAATCCTATTTACCTAGGGTAAGGCTATGCTGAAACCCACACACAATGTTGTAGTAAATCTCAAAATGATAGAGGCACCCCAAACTCCTCCATTCCATACCTCTCCTCCATGTCCCAAACATACTAGAAATTGAAGAGGATCCAAAATATTCAATGTCTTAGTTGTCCATCAACGCCTCAGTTGATTCTAAAATGGTATAGGCCAAAAAAATCCATCAAGGAGATCTATGTTGGAGTTAAAGCCCAACACTTCATCCATTCGAAATTTGATAGAGGTATCAAAATCCCATAATCCATATTCTGTTCTTCCATGACTCATCTAGCCTCTCCCCACTATATTACCTCTCATCCATGGAATATCACCGCACCATAATTTCCCAAAATCTCTAGAAATAACCCTAGACAACACCCAAATGATAGGTTATCAAAGGCAAGGGATAAATATTATTTAAAATCTGGTAACATGATATTAGAAAAAAAATTATTGGGTTAAAATAATTACATTTCTATCCTAATTATACTAAAATTATTTTACATTGATGGAAGAACCATTTTCTACCACCTTCCACTTCATTATAAAAAATTAAAATGGCGCTCATTGTGTGTGAAAATAGCCAACTCTTTTTAAAATGTGTGTATTTTTTCATCACCAATATACATGACTTGTTTTATGAATGAATTTAGTGAATAAATATGGTATTTATGAATTAATTATGTTTTTATAATGATATATTAGTAATTATATCAATAACATCATTAATTATAAAATGAAAACATTGCATGAGTTATGTGCAGACTACCCTCTACATGAAGTTTGTTTTTTCTTCACCACCTAAAATTGTTTGTTATAAAAATTTATTTTATGAATATATATAATATTGATGATTAATTATGTAATTAATATGGTTATGGAAATTTGATACAAAAATTAACAATCATTTTAAAATAATCAGTTGGTATCGGTAAGTTACCTAAAATATGCAAATTGAGGATCTCTTTCTCATGAATTGTGCCCATTGTTTCCATTAAATGAACATGACTATGAATAAATCATTAAATATAATAATTTAAATATATTTTATAATATTTTAGTGTTTAGCTTGGAATAAAATAATGGGGTTCAATGTATCAATTTTGAAACATGTGTGAAAAAATAGATATTACCAACATCTGCTGATGAAATTAATCATTAACTATATAATTAATTTGAAATTAATTATTATAATTAAATAATATAAAATGTAATATAAATTAATAATGTTTATAATTAAGTTAGTATGATAGTTATTTTTATTATATAGGATGTTATATTTCTTTCATGGAAGTCATTAGGGAATTTAAGGGATATTGATAATTAAAATTTCATTTTTTAAAATTTATAATGTTTATTTTTTATTTTCATATTCCATGATTAGTTTCCTCCATAATAAGAATTAATTATTTGAAAATTTTTATTCCTCAATGGGGAAAATTATATTTTTAATTCAAATCTCCTTAGGTGATAAATTTTTATTTCATAATGGTGTCATGTTGTAATGAAAAACTCACATCTTTTCTCATAAGCTCTTTCTATTTGATGTACTCATTCTTTCTTCTAACCAATGTTCTCAAATATTATCTTGAAATCAAAATATTTTTTATTACTTTTATTATTTATATTTACCTTCACCTATATTCAGAAAAAAAATATTACTCTTTAAATTATGTTTAATTCAATAAATGTAATTTAAAATAATAAAAATAAGTTTTTCTTTAATGGAAATATATTTTATCTTCAACTCTACATTTCCCCTAGAAAAAAATTCTTTAATATTCAAACATCCATTATTGGTATTTCATTTAAACCTATGTTTAAAAATATTTTCGTGTTTCCTCATTGAAAATTATATTTTAAAGTTATTTGTGACATCATTTTCAATTAACTTGTACTTTTATAAAAATAATATAAAAGGAATATCTTTTTATCTTTTTATATACTAAAATATTTCCCACATGTTTCATTAGATATATTAATGAAAATTTTTCTCCATGTTTCCATATATTTTTAAATAACTTTCTTTTTCAATGTTTTTGTATAAATGTTTTCTAGAATGAGACAAAAATCATAAAGAATATTTATTCGTCTTCCTCCAAGTAATATTTATAGGTCATATAAAAGTATCGTTCATCAATGTAAACATCATTTAATGTTTTACAAGTTACATTGATAATATTCAATTATGATACCATAAAACTTATTTCTTTTTATATATCATTATTATGTTTTATGGATATTTTCATAAACCTATTTATTTTTCATGAGTTAATCAACCAAAGTAGAATTATTATTATGTCCACTTTCTCATGTATCTCATATATATGATCTATTATCATGTTACAAGTGGGAAAAATATATCCTTTAGATTCATTAGGTAAATATTTCTATCTTTGGACTAAATTATATCAATCCATACCTATCATACAAAAATATTACATCTAATTATACGGTATCGCCCAACACAATTACCCTCTCGAACAGTGCTTTTGGGATAAATTTCACAGGGCTTAGGTGTGCCTTCCTATATTACAAGCACTATCGACTAGTAGTGAGGGTGTAAAAAGGGAGATAGTGGGGAGACTATACCTTCATGTGATGTTAATATAACGTTCCAAGTATATATAACATATAGTGGAAGAAAATACTCAACAGATTCAAACCAGATCCACCAATGGTGAAAGCATAATAAACAATAAGAAATAGCATAATCATAAATAAATAATAGAAACTGGATAAATAAATGGATAAACATACCATTTCTAGAATAAAAAATAGAGCATGAATACATATCAGTTCATATATATCAGAAAAGTATAGGTTCTCCAATAGATTACCTCAGTACATATATATACAGAAGCATGATGAATCAAAAAGAGAAACCAAAAAAGGTAACTTGGGCTAGGACAAGAACCAATAGTTCATTTCCTTCCATCCAATGCTAATGGGAACTAAGATCCATATACTGAGCCTAGACCATTATCTGAACACAAAATAATAAAGTCTTAATACATCTTGAAGGGCCCATGTAATGTGTGAGAATTAGCCGTAGTGGTATTTTACCCATGTGTGAACACCTTACATTTTTTACTAAGAAAGTGTGTAAAAAATTAATAAGAACCAGAAATTGCATATTGTAAGTGAAAACTCCCCTGAATCTCAAAAACCACCAGTGAGTTATCACCTACTACGGTTATCACCAGAATAACTAAAAAGGAGTGTATCCTTTTCCAAAGTACAAGGAACACCCTAATATCTTGTAGTCTATGGTGAACACTCAGGCTCCATTTCCAATTTCAACAACACTTTATGCCATCATCAAGTATATAATGTCCTGAAGGCATGCCCAATCAAATAAATATCTATTACCTCAAACCCCTACTTGGAAGAAACTATTATATCTAAGCACAACATGTGGAAATAACATTTATACATGTCAAAAAACCAAAAAATTTATGGGCTCATAGAACAATGTCCATATGAATGGCAATACCCATCCTCCAAAATGATTTTGGACCAACGACAATAAACACGACAGGACTCATCCCCTATATGGCAGTCTCAACACTGTCATACAATGTCTCCACAACATCCAAACAGATTTATGTATAAATTACAGCCAAAACATTTACCTAAGGCACACTATTGGGGTCCTCTACCCACTTGTGTTGTGAAACCCACCTCATCACTTAGTCAACTAGTGAGAACACGACTCCAAGTGGCACTTTATCCAATACAGTTGATTAGAAATGACTAAAAAATACTTAAACTACCCCAATCTTAGTAACTCATGCCCCTGAGACCACATCATACAAGTATGATGTACATTCCAACCATTTACATGGTCCATTACCTCAACCTGAAAGCCTCACCATGTCATCAGATGACCATGTAACCCAACTGGTGATCATATCACCTATGTAACATGGGCCAATCCCATCATGAGGATCACATCTATGGAATTCCATATGGTAATAACAATCTCATCCTCCGAACCAGATCATTTTTTCCCAGGAATAATAGAATTATATCACAATCAATTCTCATATATTATTCATTTTAATTTAAATAAACAATTCAATATCACTGAATTTAACATATCAAATTTAATAAATAATTCTACATAATTCAAACAACACACCCATCTTTACCACCCAATTAGTCAGCGGCCCCCTACCTCACATGTATAACCAAGGTGGGGAAATTCCCACTAGCATCCCATATTAATCATTTTATTAATTTAAACTAAACCATATGAATTTCAGGTTCTACCTCAGTCAAGATTAAGATGCGATAACCCCCCCTCCCATCCCCACCCCCACTGAACATTTGTGAAATCTCAAAGAAAATAATTCCCCAGATACCATATTGGTTTAGATTTATGAATGAAAAAACTCATCCTTTATTTCAAATAGATATTGAAGAAATCAGTGCTTCCAATGAATGTGTAAAAAATTGGAAAAAATTACTCGAAAAAATTTAGTGGTCTGTGAGGAAAGAGAAAAGAATAAATCATGAATGTGTGAGTAGATCATAATCGAGACAGATCCAACACTAAAAATGGATTGAGGAATGGAGGTTGAATGATAGATTTGGATCAAATCCAAGGAGATCAGGTAATGGGAGAACTCCCCCTATCTATACATGACAAATAGATGATAATAGAGTTGAAAATCCTAATTTAGGGGGGATGGGAAATTGGGTAAAGTCGTCTATTTAATGAGGCCACATCGGTAGATCACATGGTTTTCCAAACCATAAGTCAATCCTGTGATCTATAGTGTTGACATAATGCCTAAATGGAACTACCTGTGCAGCTTGCACATTATTTTCCATAACTATGTGTGAACCATAGAAAATCACTCTATAGAAACTGATGAGGTTCACACACGTTTGTGTGCCCCAACCAACATGGTTTTCCAAACCAAGTGAAAGTAAAACAAATTGGGTTTCATAGTTTTCACTCAAAGGATAGGCGGTTTACCCAAACCATGCACCTCAGCCTACAACTTCCAAAATGGGTCCTCCAGTCCTCTAACACACTTGAAACCCTTCGGAACACCTTAGGCATTTACTAAACCTCCAATCCAATCCATAATAAAGGTATAAGGTCTATTGAACTCAAATAATTGATTTCTGATTATCGAAAAATAAATTTTGATACCCACCAAATTCCATACAATCCAAACAAGTGAGGAAATCAACCCACTCTAAATACCCATAACATTAAAATATCCCCACCTTAACATATCTCATCCTCAAGATATAGAACAAAGCATGTATATATTACTCAACATAACCATCCCATTTAAAATAACTTGGACTACCCCATCCTCAAGGGAACATGTCAAAATTCAAAAGGGGGCTCCCTACCTTTGGATTTGCCTACCCCAATCACATCCCAACTATAACGCAACTCCAATAAATAGATCATTAAACAATTACCAGACTCAAACATCCTTACATGATAAATTTTTATTCCCAATTTTCCTCACGCGCTCCCATGTCATACCTGAAACCCATCGTAATCCTGGATCGTATCTATTCCCACATCAATCCCACATCGCACATGGCACCAATGAGGTCCTGCAACCCATCAGATGCTCAAAATGAAACTTATTTCCTTAAAAATCAATCAAGTACCACATCATAATGATTTACAAATTCCAATGAACCTATAATAACCATCATCTCCTTGATGCCAATGCACCTCAATAATCACACTTCTAGTGATTCTCACTTGGGACTTGGGTCCCCATGCCTCACACACACACACACACACACACATATATATATATATATATTATTATTATTAAATGCACCTGAGCTGGTGTTAACCTACTAACAAGCATCTTGTTTGTCCATATACATATCATGTGCACCTCATTCACCCAAAATATTCATCCCTAAAATGGTCATGCCAAAAAAATACAATAAGCATGACTACGCCCACAGCTTACCTCAGATAGTCTTTAACTCACCATTCTTCATAGAACTTGGAATCTCCACGACAGGCACCTAGCCTGAATCTTGACTATGTAAATCCTAACCTCCCTAGGGTATTATACCAGCCACCATCCATTTATACCACTTCTGGGTATCATTGCCTCTACTATGCCCCCTATATGTAGCTGAAACCCTACTACCAACACCTAGTATTGCACCTAGATCGATCTCATAACCCTATGTCTTCCCCAATCCCTGACTGTTAGCTCTTTGAGATGGTTTCCGATACAACCTCTCAATATGCATGACCTGTCCACATATCCATCACTCCTTTGGAGGCCTCTTGAACTATGTATGGACATGTCTTGGTTTCCCACATGAGAATAAATCCATTGACAATCCACTCCATGTTGGTATGATCAAGTCCCTGGCCAAAATACCCCACTAGAACTCATCTAATCCTCTCTTCTTTCTATCTATAGCATCACCACTAAAACCACCTGAATACATCACTTAGCTCAAGAATGACATGTTCTTCATGTTTCTGTCTTCTATGAGTTCCTCGTTCACCACCACTAAAAATGAGGAAAACCTAATGAAGATCACCTACACATAAATGGAATTCCAAAAACCATCGTCGAAATGCATCACTATCAAGGTTCCAGCGCTCACCATACTGGGAGGAATGTTAGAAAATTTAGTGAATGTTACTGTATTGTTCTTGACATAAATTTCACCCTAGTAAATTATTAATAACTCACAAGATCTCTCTTCCCTCAACCTCTCTGGGAAAATGTTCTCCAAGAACCTAGCCTCAAATTATTTCCAATCAAATCCTTTATGTCTTATTTCTATCACCTGCAAGTCCCCCAGTGCGTTCTGGTCTTTTGAGCATGTATGTATCAATATTCACCATCCACCACAAATATTTCTCTAGCTTTTCAATATCTATCTTCCTGGACTTGATCTAATTCTCAGCTACCTGTAGACCATCGTCACCCTGAAAAAATAGTGGGTTCTATAAATGGAACACCCGAGTTGTATACTCTTTAGAGGGATTTTATCTCAGATCTCCCTTGTCGATAACCTTGATCAAACACACCATTATCACACTGATCTTCTCATCAAGACACGATCCAAAATCAGTCAAGTATAGCGGCTGACCCGTCTACACTAGAGCCTGAGCCAGTGACTACTCTACCTAGACCCAAGGGGCCTCAACCTCATTATGCTCCTACGACACCCTATCACTGCCCTCCTGAAGCTCCATTTGGGCTATCTAGGTGGTGACCCTCTGAATAACATTACATTTTTAAGCATCCCAAATAACATATATATATATATATATATATATATATATATATATATATATATATATATATATATATTGCAGAGAGGGAAGGTAGTAACATGCGGTGTTAACACACTACCCTTACCATTTCCCGCTACAACTGTGCCTCCAAACACCCCTATCCCATGGCCCGTTACATACCCTAAACAGATCCAAGTATCAAATATGCCATCGGCCACTCCCATAATGATGAACAATGTCACCTCAAACCAACAACCTCGTCGTCTAACATGGTCACCAATGACAACCCATGTCACTTTCCCTTACTAATCATATAAGACCCATGACCGTACATATATATATCACAAAGAATATCACATTTCTCATATCAAAAATCATTTTCATATCATTCCACATGCAGATATATATATTAATCATCATACCCTGTGCCAAATCAAAAGCATATGAAAAAAATACTATCATAACCAACACCCCATAACATACCATCCAATGTTCCAATAACCCTTTATTTTACATACTAGGAAAGGATCACATATCACAATAAGTAATAATTCACATCCAAGTGTACAACTAGAGGTGTAAATTAATTAAAATGTCAAAATTGTAGTGAAGAAAAATGAAACCCACAAGTGGTAACTTGGTTCATTCCCCATCCAAGGGGTATCAAGCACCCAATCATGAGTTTTAAACCAAATTCCGACAACATCATGATATAAAATCTACCATGACTAAATTTTTTAGACAAACAAATTGGTAAATGAAACACAAATGATACCATTTGTAGCGCCCAGACCCAATTAGCCACCTGAATAGTGCTTTAGGCTCGAGTGAGACAATCCTTAGGCGTGCCTTGCCATACACCAAATACTGTCGATTAGCGGTGAGGGTGTAAAAATGGTAATGGTAGGGATAATATACCCAAATTTTATTTCAATATAATGGTTTGAGTATATAAAGAACATTCATCAAAAGAAAAGACTCAGTAGACTCGAAATACACAGGCACATGGTGGAAACACAGTCAGCAAAGAGAAATATTGGAATAAAACAGAAATAACAAAAATTGGATAAATATTCATCTAGACAAAAAATTTAGATAATATTAAACAGAACATTCATACATATGATGGCATGAATATCAATAAACAGGAGGGTTTCCAATGGTTGGCCTTAGTCATATATATGAAAAATAATTCTAAATCAGAAATGGAATCTAAAAATTTAATTCCAACTGAAGAATGGACCAGTGGTACCTTTCCTTCCATCACATGCTAACAAAAACTATGATCCATCTCTTGATCCAGGAACACTACCAAAATTCTAAATCATAATGTTTATATTTGTCTCGAGGGTATCATTTAGGGTTGAGAATGGGTCTTAGTAGGATGTAACCCTTATTTTCATGAAATACTTTTGTGACTAAGAAAGTTTGTTATAAAAATGAATAAGTTGCATTACTTACATAAAGTAAAAAAATCCCCTAATTCTCAATAGCAACCAAGGAGCTATCACCTTCTTTGGACATCAGTAGAATAACTGAAAAGGATAGGATACTTAGCCAGATCCCAATGAATCCCCTAATGTCATATAGTCTCAGGTGAACCCTCAAGTTCCACCTCCAATGTCACCCAACACCTAATGAAACGATCAAGTATTCAACATCTCAAAGGCAGGCCTGATCAAATATATATCTGGTCCCTCAGACCCCTACTCGAAATCATTCATCAGCTCGAATCCCAAAATCTAGATGCATAACAATGTATGTCCTCAAACAATAACTATTATCAGCTTGAAGAATTGTGTCCTAAAAATGGGAAATGACCATCCTTCAAAATGATCAAGGACTAATGTCCTTAAACATGACAGTCCTATGCCCCATCTAATATCCTCAATGCTGACTCCTTATGGCACCACTCCAGCCCTATAAATTTTTATAGTAAGAACCCCAGAAAATTATATATACCTCACTACAGAGGGCCTCTACCCACATGAATGGTCCAAACCACCTCATCACGTAGTAATCCTGTATGAACATGACTCCATGTGGTGCTTTGGACAATACGAGTGAGAGGAAATCTCCCAATAGTACCTAAGCCACACCAAGATCAATATCTCATGCCCCAATGACCATGTCACTCAAGTATTATGGTGGTGGAATCAAATATCATGAGTCATTCCCTCAACATAATGACCTTTCCATCTCATCTAATGATTGTATCACTGAATCAGCATTCACATCACCCATGTAACCTAGTCCAAGCCGATCTTGATGGTCACATTACCTCAATTTTAGATAGTATTCAACAAATCAACCTCGATCCAATACCATTATGATCCCATGGATCTCAATAGTATATCACAAGAAATTCACATATATTTTTTACTTCGATTTAAATAAAAAATTTAATATAATTTAACTGAACATCTGAAATTAAACAAATAATTCAATATATTTCAATAAACACACTCGGCCTAGCTACCCAAGTGGTCAAAAATCTCTAAACTAGCCTCTCACATATGACCAAGATGAGGGAATACCCAATGAAATCCCATATTAACCATATAATTAATATAAAATTAAGTATATGAATTTTGGGGTCTCACTCAGTCATCCCAAAAACACGCTAAAAGTCACCCCCTCCCCCAATAAGAAATATCAAAGAAAAACATGTACCACATAACATAAAGTTCTAGATGTTGACATGTTTGATATCTGTCTCAAACTCAAACTGATATTGATTTAATATAATTGTTTTTAAGATTTACCTTAAAATTGGGAAAATGGATTCAATTAATTTAGTGGTTCATGAGGTGAGATAAATAATGAAATGGGTAAAGGGTGAGGATAGCCTTATAGAGATGGATTTAATGCCACAAATGCTTTGAAGAATGGAGGTCATATAACAGAATTGGTTGAAATCCAAGGATATTAGGAAAGGTGAAATACCCCCCTTAATGTATGTGACTGGTATAGGACAAAGGAGGAGAAGAAAAAAAATTTAGGATGGATGTGAAATTTGATAAAATCACCTCTTAAATGAGGAATCATGTTTATCTTGTGTGGTTTTCCCAAACATAGAGCAAATGTGTGAGATACATTTTTAAGTTACATTATAAATAGCACTACCCATTTGGCTTACACACGTTTTTTCCTAACTATGCACAATCCATGAGAATTCCATCTACCAAAACAACACTGGTTCAAACATGATTGTGCGCCCCAACCCACATGGATTTCCATACCATGTTGAAATAGAAAATTGGAATGAACGATTTTTACAAAGAGGTTTTATGGTTTACCGAAACTATGTGCCTCAACCTATAACTTCCAAAATAGGGCCTCGGACCTCTGATGCACCCGAAACTCCTACGACCTCCCAAGATGTTTACTAAACCTCCAAAACAATAAAAATTCAAGGTATTGGATTGATAAAACTCTCATAATTTAATTTCAATGATCAAAAAAGAAATTTCCATACCCACCCGATTCCAAAAAACAAAAAAGGCATTGAAATAAAACCACTCCATATATCTGGGCTGTTACATAAATGAATTTTCAATACATAACATTCTTATCCAAACAAGAATTGTATATCTCTTGTTTCAATTGAAACATAGGCATGTAACAAACATATTCATGCGAGATATACATCATATTCCAATTATTTCATCATAAATAGAACCCTTCTTATATTTATCATACATTATATATTTCATTATATCCTGGGGAATGGAAACAAAAGATATGGTGAGATAAGATTCTATATAATGGAAAAAATAGAGATATAAATGATTATAAAATTATAACATGATCATAAGGATATGATAATATGAGATTCACATTTGGAAATTATTTACCTCATCTTTTAGATCATAATATTAAATCATACCATAAATCATGGTAGTTCATAAGACCTGAATCATGATGGTATCAAAGAACATGATCCATGACATCATAAAATTGAAATCAAATAGAATTTTTCCTCATTCACATAAGACTGTAAAATGATTTCCTTAGTTATGTTTCATTGATAATACAATCATATTAGATTTTGTTCACTCCATATTCCATCATATCCTTAGTTTTGGTTCACTCCCAAGACTATCATAGCAGACAGATTCCTTTGCTGAACTAGGTTCACACCCCATAATTTTACTTATTATCTTATAAGATATCTATCAATTCAAAATTCATTGGATGGATATATAATTTTAGGATCACTCATCACAAGATAGAAATCATATATATGTGTGCAACAAGATCATAAATAATTATTCATATATCCTAAATCATGTAAATGAAACAGGTTTCACTAACATTTCAACATTTTCTAATAGATAATCCAAAAAAATTAGGTTTCATAAATATATTGTCTTCAAAATAATAGTCCATTGAAATAAAGAATAAGGATTTTATCATTGGATGTTATCTCTATTAAAACTTATGTAATGTCAAAATATGTCATCATAGATGAAAAATTCCCTTAAAAGATCACATGGAATATTTAAGGAGGACAAAACCCTTTTTTGCATTAATATCACTTATTAAAAATATAAAAATTTCCCAAATATTAATGAAAACATTTTCTATGAAACAATCCTAGGAAAATTGTAGAAGATGCTTCAAATACTTAAGTCATAATGACAGTGGGATGTTTTTTTCATTCCATGTATGTCAAAACAATGATTCCTTGAAAATTTTCAATAAATAATGAAAAATAATTCATTTGAAAAATTATAGCAATATTACTTTTGAACCACTTTATTAAAAATAAATCATCTATAAAATTTACATTAAACAACCATAGTTTAATAATAAGAAAATTCTTGAAAACATTTTTAGAAAATATGGATATGGATGAAAATTGATTGTTGAATGAAGATATAAATAAAGTTAGGATTTCGTAAAAAATTTAGTTCAGTATTATTATATCATAAAGAGTATAAAATTAATGGAAAACATATAAAGTATATAAATAACCATATTAGAATATGATCCATTTTATAAGGGAGGGGAGTGGAACTCATTGAATTACTTAAAGTATTTTATTAATATAAATAATTTTTTTGGTTCAAGTGGATCCAAAATTATATATTTAGAATATTGGATCAGTATCAGTTGTAATAATCATTTCCAATAAAATTTGGAAAATTTTAGATGATTTTTAAAACTCTATCTCATTGTGTTAACCCTCTATTAACCCTTTTGTAAGTCATCAGAACTTAAAAAATTTACTCTTTAAGGGTAAAGAACATCACCATAAAAGAATAATTGAATCTTAAATGGATTTTTGTTGATATTTCCAACCATATAAAATTCACTTGAAAAAATATATGATTTTAATGAATTTTAAATCCTTTAATAAATTTTTTTTGTTATAAAATAACATTAATATCATTTTGTAAATATTCACTAACATTGAATTAAATTTCATCAAGATAGTTATGGAATTATAATATAAACTTTTAAAACAACCTAATGTGTTCAATATATCTTAATATTTCATGGAAGACAATAATTCTCCCAAATAGTATTACTTTTAATTTTTTTAATATAATATATTTTATTTTTTATTAATTAATTAAATATGGTGTTGTTGATGCGGAAGAATTTAAAGTAATTATTATATCACTAAAAATTAGAAATAAATTACTATTATAAGAAAAATTATTTAATATTAAAAATAATAATTTACAACCAAAGATAGTCTCTTTTTATCCTTATCTAAAAATTTTAGATTTATTAATGTCAAGAGAGTGACATTTTCTATTTATTCATTACGTGAAATAATATAAGGGTCATAACTAAAGAAAAATTAAACAAAGTGGTTATATTTTATAGAAATAGATTATAATTTTCTAAATAAATTCATGAAATATGATAAAGTAATGTGTTAATGAAATTTTAAATCCTTATCCAAAAGTTTTATCCCTCTATTACCCATTTTACCCTTACTGAGGTGATATATATTTACCAAGGTTACTATTCATAACAACCAAAACAAAATTTTTGTATTTACCCAATTTTATTCTAGTGATTAAAAAAATGAAATCATTTTTCCAATATTAAATTCATATAATAGTAATAAATTAGTTTGAAATTAAACCTTAAAACCCGATGAAAAAATTTATCCAAACAAATAATTTTTTCTAAAGTATAAAAAGAATTTATACCAAAATCCAATAGTAAATTTATTCAAATGTCCCTAAATGGATTACTAAAAACATAAATGAACCAATGTTTCTTTTAAAATATATTTAAAAAAATGGAACATTGTAAATGCTTGAAAAATACAAAGATTCATTAAAAACTGTATTCTTCAATGTTCAACAAAAAATCAATTTTTTCATAAAATTATCAAAAATTAACTCAAAGACAAATTATATATGTTGATTTAAAAAAATAAGTTCATTTGTTCAAGTAATGTTACTAAAAAACAAAAAATTAATTATAATTTATTCTACTAAAAATAAATTAAAACAGTTTTGAGAAAAAATGTATTCATGATGTATATAAAGACTTTACTAATAATCTAAGAACTTATTTATCAATATATTTTCCATATCCATAAAAATTATAATTAATTTTAGGAATGGTGTCTTATATATTCATACCTCAAATTTAAAAGATGGAGTATAATGGTATACTATATTATAGTTCATTTAGACTCTCGGTTGTGTGTATCGAAACATGTCGAAGAAATTAATCTTTTTTGAAGATAAATATAACATAAAATTTTATGGTGTTATATTATACCCATTTTAAAATTAATTTCACCCTAAAAATACATCACTCTAATTAAAAAAATGTGGATATATATATTTTATCACATACTCAGGTTCTTATGTAGCTATATTAAATTTTGGATTTCTCTAGGGAACATTTACTAGGGGAGTAGTTTTTTTCATATAACTTATTCTATATAATACATGATATAAAATGGTTTTTATTCATAGGAAATTTCATGTTTTTTTTGTATTACAAATATTTTCAGTACATGTAAATTATAAGTTATATACTTCTTCATGAGAGTTACATTGAACACATATTGAAGTAGGGGAGGTTTAGTGGAAGTTCTAAGTTATAATATAGCATTCCTTATTAATCTAGAATCTAGTAGGGTCCCCTATACCTGGGGGTAAAATTTCATTTCGTTATGAATTCCATAAGATTATTCCATGGATAAATTCATATTAATAACTTCTCTCCAATTTATAATTCTAAATTTCATTGATTATTGTCATCATAAATGTTTTATTGATTATAAACTAACATGATGTTATTCTAAATGGATCTAACTTTATCATCCATTTCCTCATCTAGATCATGCACCAATAACTTTATTTCTATAAATTTATCCCATAACATTATAGTTATACACATATTTTCATTTAGGGATTCATAAGAATCCATCAAAAGATTTAAGTAAAATATCTTACTCTAAGAAAACTCGACTAGAGGATTGTGTTGATCCCATCCAACATTGAAATCCATAAAACAAGGCCTCATAATATCTTAAAGGGTTTAAATGGATCTCTTAGACTTTTCATGAATATAAGTATGATAAACAGTATTAAAACACAACTCTAATACCATATCATGCTGAAGACATTCTCATAACATAGAGTTAAACCACATATCTTGGTCAGATACAATAGAATGTCATATTCCATGAAAAAATACCACTCCCTTACTCTATACTATATAAATATTATTAAATGATAAAAATTATTTGATAGAAATAAAGTTTACCGAATTCATATATTGATCAAATATAACCCAAATAACATTATTTCCTTCAGAAATTTTGATGATTCTGATGAGAAAATACATGGTGATTTTTTCACATTTTCATTCTAGTATGGGAAATGGTTGTAACAACCCCTCAGATTTCTATCACTTAGCCTTAACTTACATAAAATCCAATCACAAAGATACATACTCTACAATATCTCTATTGATGTTTTTTAATTGTTAATACTATTATAGATCTCCATACATCTTCACACATTCAGGATTAATAGAAAATGATGACCTTTGAGCATCATCCAATAACTCCAACTTCATATCTATTATGGATAGGATGCATAAACAGTTCATACACCTTATAATTCCTTTAAAATCAATTTAAAACTCAATAAATTTTCTCAAATTCAATTGAAACCCTATATCTTCCTTTTGTTCCCCTTTAAACTTCACTTGGATGGATGGTTTAACATTTATTTGAGAAAGATAAGATTTATCCCCTTCAATTAAAATTTCTACATCAATCCTTTAAAAATCAATAAATGTGTAATATTTTGTAATCCACATCATAGGTATTCTGGAATGATCCTTTAAACTATATAATCTTCCACATTTTTCTCTTCCCAAGTGTAATAATGTATTAATAGTCATAATCCTCAAATAACTAAAAAACATTCTATGGCATATATTCAGCTATTTCTCATTAAACATATACTATAAACATTTATACCCAATATATATATATATATATATATCACACCGTTTGATAAAACACTATTTTATTGAATATTTTATTGATAATAAATGAAATAATTTCCTCATATTGTGTTAAATATGATTAATTAGAAATTATTTGGGATTAGATCATTCATTAGAATATCTGATGAACATTCCAGTTTTACCCTTTATAGTTCACTGTAGTATTTCAAAGATACATATTTTTATATTTATTATTTTAATTTTAAATTTTGAAACCATTTTCCTATCTTAATTATCTACAACCTTTATTCAGGACAGTAGAGCTAAAGAGTGAATTTGGTTGTCGAAAATGGGCCATGAAGGCAAAGATGGGCTGGACTCTCCAGAATGGAGAAGCTTCAGTATTTCGGCCATAACTCTTTCATATGGACCCGGATTAAACCCAAATGTGGAGAGGGGATAGAGGACCCATATACGCACATTTTATCCTTCTCGAAGGCCGGCCAATTCACCCGTTTTCGTGGTCAAATATGCGATGGAAGTTGGCATAAAATATTTGGCCGAGATTCCCCATTGACACTTGAAACCACATTGAACCTAGCCTCCCCACCACTCTATAAATTGGTGTTTTTATCATTTGGTGGGGTTGGGAAGTGATTTTGGAAGTCGAGGGAATAGGAGAAGTGGATCCACTCCAATTATCCAACCATTTCAATAAGGGTAGCTCCTGAAGCAAGGATCCCTTCGACAAAGCCTTCTTCTTCTCCTTCATGTTGTAATGATTTTGTTTGTGAAATAAACTTCTTTGTTCTTCTTTTATTTCTTCTCTTTTCTTCTGTTTTATTTAAATTTATTTTTCTCTGAATATTCCTCTTTGGGCTGGAATTCTTGAGTAGAAGCATTATTGGGTTATACCCATTATAAACCTTTGCACATGCAAAACGCTTCTACGATGATTACGCCACCCATGGAAGAGTAGTCTTTTGGGAATCGATCTATCTTCTACCCTCTTCATTTATTTATTTTGAATCAATGAGCTACTTTAATTCACATAATATGATCCATGAATTGTGTTTTTAAATTACAAGAAACTAAGCAAGCAATTGAACAATTAACACAAAAACACGCGAGGTTGGGATTTTGTGTAAATTGTGAGTGCGTAATCTTAATCGGCAATACAAGACCACAGGAGATAAATTTTTAGAGTTCAAATATAATCCCTAAACACAATTCATCCTCATTTCCAGAATGGATATGTGCTCTAATTAACCACTGACCATAAGCTATCCTTAGAACAACAATCGAAGCAGGGTGCTGCGATTGCGTGTTCCGAAGCAAACCTAGGGTTTAAGTAATTTCATCTTTGTGGTTAAGTTAACTCTCGTAGGGTTCTAGGGATAACAAATTTTGGGATCATAATTAAGTGGATATTGATTTAAATGATAATTATTAATAAGAAAATGAAGAGTTAGAGTAAGATCGATTACGCATTTTAAAATAGATTTCTAAAAAACCATCTTCTTGTTGTGTCATTTTAATCGAAATTCATTTCAAAACCTAAAACAAAAAAATATATATAAAATATTCTTCGAGAAAACTTCTTCTAGATTCATAAACTATAAAAAACCCAATCCTTTAAATTAGTGTTTTTATTTTATTCTCTTTTATTTTATTTTTAGAATACCTTTAATAAGTTGTTAAATTCCCTTCCTCCTTTGAGAGACGACCTTGGTCAGCCACTCTGCTGCACCTAAGTACCCCAAAATCACATTAATCATTTGAGGGCGCCCACGGCAGTGCTCTTTAAAATTGGTGTCATTGACGGTGAGGCAAGTAATTTATTCAACCATTTAGAGGTGTTTCTTTTATTTTTCATTTTATTATTTTCTTCACCTCTCTCTTTAATCTTTCCCCTTTCTCATGTTTTCCTTTTTTTCATCCTCTTCTTTTCTTTTTGGACCATCAACTCAAATTCACATTTTTATTTTACTATGGTCCACTCACTTTCTTTTAATTTTTATTTGATTTATGACACAAACTAATCCCGAAGAACTCTTAGATCTTGACCCTGAGATTGAACGCAGCCTTAGGGCACGAATCAGACACTCTCAGTCTACGGGAAGTTTCAATATTCAACCAGTTTGTGAATTCCTATCTTCTGGAAACATTTGAATTCAAAGTTATTCAAATTCAAACATAAAAGAAGATCCAATGGCTGGAAATAAAGGAAATGAACTTAATAGAACCATTCGAGAATTGGCTGCACCTGATATTAAATATTAACCGAATTGTATTGCATGCCCGAATCTCGAATCAGACTTTGAGTTAAAATCTGGATTAATTCACCATCAACCAATGTTTCATGGCTTATCTGGTGAGGATCCCAACAAACACCTTAAATAATTTAATGTGGTTTGCTCAACTCTAAAACCAAGAAATTTTTCTGAAGATCAAATCCAATTAAGAGCATTCCCATTCTCACTTGATGGAGCTGCAAAAGATTGGATGTATTATTTGCAACCTGAAGATGTAAAATGTTGAAATTATTTGAAATGCCTTTTCTTGCAAAGATTTTATCCAGCATCAAGGACCACATCCATTCAAAAGGAGATATCGGGGATCAATCAAGGACAAGTTGAGTCAATGTATGAGTATTGGGAGCGATTCAAGAAGTTGTGTGCAAGCTTCCCACATCACCAAATCAGTGAGCAATTACTCATTCAGAATTTTTATGAAGGACTCACACCTATGTAGAGAGGCATGGTGGATTCTAAAGTTGGAGGAGCATTGGTGGACAAGACACCAGTAGTTGCATGAGCATTGATCAATAAAATGGACCAAAACTCCCAAAAATTTGGCGATAGAGGTACACCACATGTCAAGGGAGTACATCAAGTAAGTCCTTCTTCTCTTGAAAGTCATTTGATTGATACAAAGTTGGAATAATTGACCACTATGGTGAGGCATATTTCTTTGGCTCCAAAGACATCCCAAACCATTCCTTCAAGGCCTTGTGGCGTTTGCACTGAGACAAGCCATCCAACTGATTGTTGCCCACAACTAAAAGAGACAGAGGATTCTGCAGCAGTATTCCCTGGGAGACCATTTCAGTAGCAGCAACAACCATATCCCTAAAAGAAGTTTGATTCATTTGCTCCAACATACAACCAAGGGTGGAAGGATCAATCAGACATGAGGTATGTATCTGGACAACAACAAAGTCCCCCTTTTCAACCAAACTTCCAGCAGCCTCCACCTTACCAATAGGGTTTCCAACAACCCCAAAGGAGATTTGAAGCTCAAACATCAACAAGTCAGCAACAATGGAATCCTCCACCAAAGGTAGATTCTCATACTGATGATCTTTTGAAGCAAATGGTTATTAATCAACAGAATGAGATGAAGAGTCAAAGTACGGAGCTGAGGGAGTTGAAGACTCAAATAAGCCAGATTTCCACCACCCTCCATGAACTTGTGAGTAATAATTCTAGAAATATACCTTCCCAACCCACTCCAAATCCAAAGGGGAATGTCAGTGCCATCACATTGAGATGTGGGAAGCAAATGAACAATACATCTATACCTACCATTCCACTGAGATTCACCTCAACTCCAGAGAAGCCTCATTCCATAAAAACTGATGAGCAATCCAAGGATAAAGATAAATGTAAGAAAAAGATTGATGATGTTCCTCCTAAAGAACTTCCTTTTCCAAACAGGGTTGTTCAAACCAAGAAGATGGCTGAAGAAGCAATGCAAAAGGAGGTTTTTGACACATTAAATCATGTGGAGATCAATATTCCTCTACTTGAAGCCATTAAGAAAATTCCAAGGTATGCAAAATTATTAAAAGAACTTTGTACCAATCGAAGAGGGATCAATGGAAATGAGAGGATCACCCTTGGAAGTAATGTCTCAACACTCATTACACCAACTCTAGCAATGCCAACAAAGTGCAAGGATCCCGGGACATTCACCATCTCATGTACCATAGGGGAGTTGCACTTATCTGATGATATTTGTGATTTAGAATCTTCAATAAATGTGATGCTGCACTCTGTATTCTCTTCTTTACAGGTTGGTGAGTTGAAGCCGACAATAGTAGTGGTGCAGTTGGAGAATAGAGTTATGGAATATCCAACGGGAGTCCTTGAGGATGTACTTGTCTGGGTAAGAGACATGATCTTTCCAGCAGACTTCTATGTGATTAACATGGAGGATGATTAGCTAAGTTCTCATGCCCCCATTATCTTAGGTAGGCCCTTCCTCAAAACTGCAAAAAATATCATAAATGTCAATGAGGTTACACTTTCCATGGAATTTGGAGATGAATTTGTGATATTTAATGTTATGGATTCCATGAAGTACCCCTCAGAGGACCATTCTGCATTTTTTATCTCCCATTTTGAACCACCAAGTAAAAACACCATGGAATTGTATTGTCCTATGATTAGAGAGATTATGAGTATTGGTTCTAGTTTGATTTCTAAAAGTACTTCCACACCCATTTCTAAGGAAAAATACTCTCTAAGATTTTATTTTGAAATGGAATCATATTCTGATTTTGTTCATGTGAACTCTGATTATGACATGGCTGTAGAGTTTGCTGATGGATTTCATGCTTTATTCTCTGATTTATTTTCTGATACTGATGCTCTTTGTGCACATATTTCGGTTCCTTCAATGTCTCCATCCATACTACACCCTCCTTCATTAGAACTCAAGCCATTACCACCAAATCTGAAATACTCATACTTGTTGAGTGGTAAGAGATTACATGTTATCATTGCTATCAATCTCCCTTTTTAACATGAAGAAAATATTTTGAATATTTTGAGGGAGAACATCAGGGTGATTGGGTGGACCTTGGCTGACATATCAGGTATCATCCCCTACATTTTCATGCATAGGATTCTCTTGGAGGATGGGACTAAACTGGTGAGACAGCCACAAAGGAGACTCAATCCCACCCTCCTGGAAGTTGTTAAAAAAGAAGTTGAGAAATTGATCGAGGCATGTATAATCATTCCCATTTCAAATTCTCAGTGGGTAAGTCCAATTCAGGTTGTGCCTAAGAAGAGTGGTGTCAATATTTTTAAAAATGAGAAAGATTAGTTAGTTCCAATGAGGGTGAAAAATAGTTGGCGTGTGTGTATTGATTATAGGAAACTAAATCATTCCACTCCCAAGGACCATTTCCCCTTCCCGTTTACTGATCAGATGCTTGAGAGACCAGGTGGGAAGACACAATATTGTTTCTTGGATGGATTTTATGTATATTTTTAGGTTCCTATAGCTCCGGAGGACCAGGATAAGACAACATTCACCTACCCATTCGGTACCTTTGCTTGCTGAAGGATGCCATTTGGACTTTGTAATGCCCCAGGTGCCTTCCAGAGATGCATGGTGACTATTTTTTCTGGTTTTATTGAGACTTGCATGGAGGTATTTATGGATGATTTTACAGTGTATGGGTATACATTTGATAAATGTCTAAGTAGTTTGGGAAAGGTGTTAAATTGTTGTATTGAGAAGAATATGGTCCTGAACTTTGAAAAGTGTCATTTTATGGTAGAGCATGGCATTTTCTTAGGGCATGTAGTGTCAAAACATGGGATAGAGGTTGACATATCTAAGGTAGTTGTTATTTCATCCTTACCCTATCCTTCATGTGTGCGTGATGTTAGATCTTTCCTAGGGAATTCAGGATTTTATTGGCGCTTCATCAAAGATTTTAGTAAGATTGCTCTTCCTATGACAAGATTACATCAAAAGGATTCTGATTTTGTGTTTGATGATTCTTCCAGGAATTCATTTGATGAGCTAAAACAACATCTAACCGCTCCACCTATCATACAACCCCCACGGTGGGAGATTCCTTTTGAGCTTATGTGTAACGCCTCCAACATCGCGGTTGGAGCGGTCTTATCTCAGAGGGTGGAAGGACGTTCACATGTGATTGCATGTGCATCAAGGACATTGGATTCAGCCCAATCAAACTACACTACCACAGAAAAGAAGTTTCTTGTTTTCATATTTTATTTAGATAAATTCCATTCATATTTATTGGTCTCTAAAGTAGTTGTTTTTTCTGACCATGTAGCTCTGAGGTACCTCTTGAAGAATCCAGATGCAATGCCACGACTTATCCGTTGGATGCTCCTTCTTCAAGAGTTTGACATCAAGATAAAGGAAAAAAAGGGGTCAGAAAACTTGGTGACGGACCACATGAGTAGGCTTACTCACACACTAGAGGATGACACCTTGGATCAGGTACCACTTCGGGACACTTTCCTCGATGACCATCTCTATACCATCTCAGGTACGCATCCTTGGTATGATGATTTAGTTAACTACCTTGTTGCCTCTGAAATCCCTGCAAATTTAAAGAAATATCAAGTCCAAAAATTAAAGAGTGAGTCAAGATTTTATGTTTGGGATGATCCATACTTATGGTGCATGTGTAGTGACCAAGTTATTTGGAGGTATGTTCCTGATCATGAGTTTGAGTCTGTTTTGCAATTCTGTCATACACTTGCATGTGGTGGACACTTTGGACCCCAACGGACAGCTAGGAAAGTTTTAGACTCTGGATTATATTGGCATAACTTATTCCATGATTCCCATGTGTTTTGTTAGTCATTCTCTCGTTGCCAACACACTGGAAATATTTCAAGGAGACACGAGATGCCCCAACAACCTATATTATTCTGTGAGATTTTTGAGGTATGGGGAATTTATTTTATGGGTCCTTTTCCTAGTTCATTAGGAGTTTTGTAAATTTTGGTTACTGTTTATTATTTGAGTAAATGGGTGGAGGCTAAGGCCAATAGGACTTATGATTCTCATGTTGTTGTGGACTTTGTCAAAGCACAAATTTTTTGCAGGTTTGGAGTACCAAAGGCCATCATCAGTGACCAAGGGACACACTTTTGAAATAGGAATTTTTCTTCCCTCCTTCGAAAGTATGGGTTGACACACAAAACATCAACACCATACCACCCCCAAACAAATGGCTAGGCTGAGGTTTCAAATCGTGAGCTGAAACGAATATTAGAGAAAACCGTGCAGCCAAATAGGAAGGATTGGAGCAAGCGCTTAGATGATACATTGTGGGATTATAGGACAACATACAAGGAACCCATTGGTATGTCCCCATTGATTATTGTGTTTGGGAAAGCATGTCATCTCCCAGTGGAAGTCGAGCATTGGGAATATTGGGCTATAAAGAAATGCAACGTGGAATTGGTCCAAGTTGGAATTCAAAGGAAGTTGCAAATTCAAGAGCGTGAGGAGATTCGACTGTCATCATATGAGAACTAAAGGCTCTACAAGGAAAGATCAAAAGAATCTCATGACAAAATGATCCAAAAAAGGAGTTTAATGTTGGAGAGAAAGTCTTTCTCTATAGTTCATGACTCAAGCTGAGGCCTGGTAATTTGCGTTCCAGATGGTTAGGTCATTATATTGTGTCTAATGTTTTTCCTTATGGTTTAGTGGAGATCACACAATAGGACACTGGAAGGAGCTTTACAGTCAATGGTAAATGTTTGGAGAGATACATTGAGGGACTTCCTACTGATGTAGTTTATTTTATCACACTGCATGACCCCATCATCACTTGAGCACATCAGGTTGTTCCTAACCCTTTCACTTTTATATTATTGGTCCTATTTAAAAATTCTGCATTTCATGTGCATATATCATCTCATGGATTCACATTGAGGAAAATGCAATATTTTAAGTGTGGGGGAGTAGGGAACCATTTAGTTTAGTAATTTCAATTGTTTTCCTTTAAAAAAACAAAACCAAAAAAAATTTTGTGTGTTTTTAAAATTTTCTATGTTTATATTACAATTTTTTGTTTTTTGTTTTGAATCTTTTGAGCTAAAATGATTCTCATAACCATTTTTAAATCCATATCAATAAGTGAAACAATTTACCCCTTGAAACTAATCTTAAATGAATGCTGAAATGACTTTGTTTCAAGTTCAAATATTTAGTAATTTCATGAAAAGTACGCTGAATTTTGAATCCCATGCCACATCTCACTATCTTTATATTTGAAATTAATTTCCTGTGAGGCTTCGAAACCAATATTTTCATATTCTTTACATTCACCTCACTTATTGAGAGAACAAACCATGCTTGATTTAACCAGAATTTGATCTATTCCTGTCAAAACTTGAGGGTTTGTGGTACATATGTTTAAATGATTGAGGCATTTCTTTGGTATTAAAGCCCCTATTTCAAAGAATCCTTTTTTATAATGGACTACCTTTAATATTTAATCCTTTTATCCCTTAGAAGCCATGCACATCCTGTTAGGTTAGACACATTACAAGACAATTTTCCCTATCCAACCAACTTTTGAAGTGAAATTACATAATCTAGTTGAGCTTAACTATGGGGGAATCTATCTTGTGTTGTGCCACCACATTTTGTGAAAGTTTGTGTGGAAAATTAAATTATGAAGAGATGTTTTTTCTACTGAAAAAAATGATTATATAGAAAGTTGTGCCTTTTCTGGAGCTTTCATGACAAGTGAAGCTCTGCCTTTTATGGAGCTTCTAATTGAGGTGGAAAGCTGTGCCCATCTGGAGCTTTCAAGAAAATCATGTTTGAGAAGATTGAAATTTTTTATGCTGAAATGATGAATGGTGTAAACTTTTCATGACTTTTCATGATTATGGAGATGAATAGATACTATGGGGATTGAGGAGAATACCATATTTAAGTGAAAATTAGATTAATGTAATTTTGCTTCAAAAAGAGTCAAGCCCTCCTCATTCAGCCTCAGAATTTTTCACATCTAAATCCAACCAACCGAAAGCCACAGAACAACCCAGAAAAGTCCTCATGATAAACATATGTCCTTGACTCACATCGGGTAGCGACGTAGGAATCTATCAAGCCTATGGTGACCCCTGTATGAGTTTGGATGAGAAAGACATTGCAAAAAAAATTGACATTTGTGTGATGAGAGAAAATTCAAGCGAGATAAGTGTTTTGTGAATGGGGGGATAAATGAAGTGCAAATATATTGAATAATATAAATGAAGAAATTGAAATAATGGTTTTTTATGAGGCATGATATCTTTTGTTTCTTTGTGTGTAATTGTTTGATCTCAAGGATATGTGTTTTAAAATTGGTTTTGATTTGATATTAATGTTTACTTGATATGAGGTTTTGCTCAGGAGTGAAAAAGGGTAAGTGTGGGGGATTTGATAAAACACTATTTTAATGAATATTTTATTGATCATAAATGATATAATTTCCTCACATTGTGTTAAAAATGTTTAATTATAAATTATTTGGTATTAGATCATTCATTTGAATATTTGATGAAAATTCCAGTTTTACCCTTTATAGTTCACTGTAGTATTTCGAAGATACATATTTTTATATTTATTATTTGTATTTTAAATTTTTCACAGTATTCCTAACATAATTATCTACATCCTTTATATAGGACACTAGAGCTAAAGAGTGCATTTGGTTGTTGAAAATGGGCCATGAAGTCAAAGTTGGGCTGGACTCGCCAGAATGGAAAAGCTTCTGTATTTCGGCCATAATTCCTTCATATAGGCCTCGATTAAGCCCAAATTTGGAGTGGAGATAGAGGACCCATATCCGCACATTTGAGCCTTCTGGAAGGCCGGCCAATTCACGCGTTTTGGTGGTCATATGGGCGGTGAACATTGGAATAAAATATTTGGCCAAGATTCCCCATTCACAGTTGAAACCACTTTGAACCTAGCCTCCCCACCACTCTATAAATTGGTTTTTTTATCATTTGGTAGGGTTGGGACGTGCTTTGGGAAGTTTAGGGTAGAGGAGAATTGGATCCACTACAATTATCCAACCATTTCAATAAGGGTAGCTCTTGTAGCAAGGATCCCTTCGACGAAGCCTTCTTCTTCTCCTTCATGTTGTAATGATTTTGTTTGTGTAATAAACATTTTTTTCTTCTTTTTTTTCTTCTCTTTTATTCTATTTTATTTAAATTTATTCTTCCCTTAATCTTCCTATTTGGTCTGGAATTCTTGATTAGAAGTGTTATTGGGTTATACCCATTATAAACCTTTGCACATGCAAAACGCTTCTACGTTGATTACGCCACCCATAAAAGAGTAGTCTTTTAGTAATCGATCTATCTTCTAACCTCTTCATTTAATTATTTTGAATCAATGAGCTACTGTAATACACATAATATGATTCATGAATTGTGTTTTTATATTACAGGAAACTAATCAATCAATTGAAAAATTAACACAAAAACACGCGAGGTCGAGATTTTGGGTAAATTGTGATGGCGTAATCTTAATCGGTAATACAAGACCACACGGGAAAAAATTTGTAGAGTTCAAATATAATCCCTAAACGCAATTCATCCTCATTTCCACAATTGATATGTTCTATAATTAACCACTGACCATAAGCTATCCTTAGAACAACAATCAAAGAAGGGTGATGCGATTGCGTGTTCCGAAGCTAGTCTAGGGTTCAAGTAATTTCATCTTTGTGGTTAAGTTAACTCTCTTAGGGTTCGAGGGATAACAAATTAGGGGATAATAATTAAGTGGATATTGATTTAAATGATAATTATTAATAAGTGAAAGAAGAGGTAGTGTTAGATCGATTATGCCTTTTAAAATAGATTTCTAAAAAACATCTTCTTGTTGTGTCATTTTAATCGAAATTCATTTCAAAACTAAAAACATAAAAAATATACAATCTTATTCCAGCAAACTTCGTCTAGATTCATAAACTATGAAAAACCCCAATACTATAATGTAGTGTTTTTATTTTATTCTCTTTTATTTTATTTTTATAATACTGTTAATAAGTTGTTAAATTCACTTCTTCCTTTGAGAGACGACCTTGGTCAGCCACTCTAGTGCACCTAAGTACCCCAAAATCACATTAATAATTTGAGGGCGCCCACGACAGCGCTATTTCACCGTTCTTAGTAAATATAATGAATTATGATATATAATCCAAAATTTCCTGTAGCTTAATTCATATCATGAGTTTGTTAATTTTTATCATCAACCATCAATTTTCATGTAAAATAAGATATCACCATATCATTCTATAGGTGGATGCATCTTATTCAATTCTTTAATACATCACTATAGATCACAAATACTTCTCTAGTGTAGGTTAGTATAAGAAAAGGTCCACTGACCAACCTTCTCTTTAGTTCGTTGAAATTTGCATCACATTCATCAATCAAATGAAATTTGATCAGTTCTACGATAACATGATGAGTGGATTAAATGTTCATGAGAATATAGATATACAGAAATAATAATATCCTTCCAAACTAGGAAAACTATGGATCTTATTCATAGTGGATGGTCTTCGCTAATTTTCAATAACATTAATATTTTATGGATACACTTATATATACTTCATTGAGATTATATGACTGAAAAATGAAACTTTATATAACCAAATTTAAACTTGGTAAATTTTTATTATAAATTATCGTTCCTTAGAGACTTATGTACAATCCTAAAGCAATCATCATTCTCATCATTTCTCCTATAATATATTAGAATATTTTTTGTAAATATTATAAAACATTACTCAAGGTTATCTCTAAAGACTCTTTTAATTAAATCCATGGTGATAGTACGGTATTTTGTTATACCAAATGGAATCATAATTAATTCCTAGATTCAATACCTCATATAAAATCCTATATTGGGTATGTCTTCACATTTAACCTACAACTGATACTATCCAAATAAAATATCAATACTGGTATAATATTGAGCTCCTCTTAATCAATTGAAAAAAATACTGATATGGGGAAGAGTATACTTATTCTTCATTATGATCTTTTTATGTTCCTGATAATCAAGGTAGAGTTCCATGGATCTATATTTATTTTTAAAAAAGAATAGATGCATCCTAGGGTGATGCACTGGACTGAATGAATCTCTTGTAAATATTTTCCTAGAGTTTTTTCCTTAACTGATGCATCTCAATTTGGTATATTCTATATATATTCTTTTAATAGTTGTAGTAATAAGTGTGTGTTCTATTGAAAACTCCACTCCATAATTAGGATGGAGACTAGGAAACACATCCATAAATTTATTAACAATCTATCATACAAAAATAAAATGTCCGCTTTTGAGTTTCTCCCCATCCATCAGAGTTAAATTCCGTTTTTGATATTAATCAATTCCCATAAAATGCATGAAATTTTTATTGAAAGTTTATATTTATAATTTCATTTATAGATGATCACAGATTGTTTCCAAATATCAAATACGAATTCCTTTCCTCAATAATTTATATGGGATTTACTTATAAAAAAATTACATTCCCAAAATAACATAAAATTAAACTAGATAGAGAATAATAAGATTTTCAAGAATTAAATTCCCATAAACATTAATTTTATATGAATCATAGACTTGAGAAGATATCATCATACCAACAGTGGGTTTCACTAAAAATTCAACAATTAATAATTGAGTTGGTATTATGATTCCCTTAGGAAATTCTTTAGATATAAATTAGTTAGTGGATCTAGAATCAAATAATAAATTAGTACTTCTAGATTAGATGGTAATTATACATTTCACCACTTCATTATCCACATCATAAATAGTGATCACATGATATTTCTATGCCTTTGGGATAAATATTTTACTCATGTCTATCATAATATTTAACATTCATATTTGATCAGTGGTTATAATAATGCATATATGCCATGAATTTGAAATATTGGAGTCTGAGAGGTACATTTTGTTTTTTTTTCTCTCCATAATTAGTTAACTTATTCTCCCCATCACTTAGATATTCAATTTTCTGATGACCTTTCTTTCACACTTAAAACATTTACCATAAAGGGAAGAAAATATTATTCTCTTGATGGTTTTTATAGTTAAATTTGAGTTCCATCCTTATTTTCATATCAAATTCTTGATAGTGATGGGTATCTCCAGTATCCATATACACCTAGATAGCACACAAAATGATTTATCCAAATTAGCTGAAGTCATTTATGGATAATACCCATTAGAGACTTGTTTTTATGCCACTGATGAATCAATCATCTTTACTTTTCTGTAGGATGATTATCCACTTAGTTTACCTCACATGTCTTATAATATTTTCCCCATAGGTACTAATGTATTCATAATCTTTCTAATTTATCTTGAGGAATTAATTTTCCATTTTATTATGAATGATAAAATGAAAGTAATGATTTAAAAAAGATTTCAAGCACATCCTACTCCATGGAGACAATTTTTTAGTATTTCCTTGTGTTTTATATAAGATTACATCATAGATATTTTTCTCCTTCTAAATGGTACAGTATATAAAAACATCAAATTAGCAGCAATTTTTTATAACTCAATAGTTTAAAACCCCACTACATGGTTTTGTGACTATTTCAACAAACCACCTCTAAAATTTTTGTTGGCATTCAACAGGAATAAATTCTTTCAATTTAGCAGCGGTTTTCATAACAGTTTTGCAGAACACATATTCCATGGCTGTTTTCATAGATTTAGTTGTGGGTTTTGTTTAATAATAAAGAGAATCTTGAGGAAGTTAAAAACCATAGATAATTTTGTAATTTTTTTACTGAAAAAACCACCACTAAAACATATAATGTCATGACTAAATAAAATTTTATCATATTTAGTGGATGTTTTAACTACCACCCTAAAAAACACAATAATATAGTCGCTGTTTAAACCATCACAAAAAAAATTAAAAATATATCTAGTAACGGTGTAAACCGCCACTAAATCAGAAAATACAAAAAAACAAGCTATAGATTATACAACCCCAAAATGTGCAGCTAGAAGGACACCTGAAAAAAAATGAAAATTTGTCCTGATCATTAAATATATCATCAAAGAAAAGTAAAAAAACACATAAATCAACACATGTTAAAACTAAATAATCAACGAACATTGATTCTAAACAAAAACATAAATAATCAACACATTGAAAAAGGTAAAAACACATTGAAATAAATAAAACAATTATTGATACATTGAAAGAATCAAAGAAGACAAAACACAGTAAATTAATCAATAATACATAAATACATTGAAATATCAAACACATTGAATAAATCATTAATATATTTCCTAGTACATTGATAGAATAAATATATTTCGAGATACATTTCTCTATACATTTCTTATTGAAAGTACGTTGATTATTTAAACAATTACACAAAAAATTTCCAAGTAAAATATAAATTAAATATATTTAAAACTATCTATACATAATCAATGTACTTTCGATAAAATGATGCTTCACATGTCAAAACTAAATCCACCAAAATTAAAAATAAGATAAATTAATTTAATAATAATGAAATAATTCTCAATATGAAACCATCCATCAAGAATAAAATTTTTATCAAAAGGGTCATTTATGATTTGTAACCAATAAGAAATGATAATACAAAAGAGAAATCACCACTAAATATCCATAAATGATCTAAACATCCACAAGAAAGGATTAAAACTGACTTGGATTTATGAAATGGGTAGATAGTTTCTATAATCCTAGGACTTCCAAAACTGATCCCACCCCTTAATGATATCAGGAAAAACAACATTGATGCCTCTATGTTCCTATTCCAACAAGATTCCACATATTCTAAGTTACCCAATAATGTCTCCATGTCCTTTCCAAGATCTACAAGACAGAGCTCAAAATACAAGGTCCATGAACAAATAGAACACAAAAATCTCTAAAAAGAAAGATCAACCAACACAGCATGATTTAGATCTATCCAAGAAGTTGAAAACAAGAGGATACTATTTAAACATAGGGTTTCACAGATAGGGGTTATCCTATATGTTTTAGGCTTGAGATATCACTATATGGATAAGTGATATATGACCTTAGTTTCATGGGAGATAACATAGAATTATCCTTTGTCAGAAGGATTTGGTCATAATGTGAGATTTGTAAAAGGAGATAGAATTTCCTATAATGGTCGAGGTTAGATATATATTACATTCTTGGAGAAAACCATCAGGTTTTGTGTCATGAATTGACTAATAGGGGCCCCACTTGGGACACCAATAAGCTGATATTAACACCACATTTTCACCCCCAAAAGGTGATGGTATATAGACCACCACAGATTAATAATATCATTGTAGTGGGAGGATTTATCCTATTGTAGAAGAATACACAGACACACAAATTCATGAAATAGTGAATAGGTATAATAAAATAAAACCTAAATGGTGTAAAAAAATATTGTAGTAACCTCTAGGAAATACAATAGAATGATATAGATAAATATCCAGGGAAGGAAAAGAATAAAATACATGCCTATACAACAAAAAGGAAAGTATTTCCCAATATAGAAACAATATAAAGTGAACAGAAAAGGAGTTCCCAACTCATGATCACTAATTATGACCACGAAACATGGTCATTGCCTCCACTTACCTCTATGTTCAATAGATACTGGGCCCAATATGGACTCCACCAATCTACTAGTTGTCTATATAAGAAAGAAATCATGCATACAAGGCCCATGTAGGTTTGATTATAAACATAATTAGTAGGTCCCCATGAAAAAAAAGTGGGAAATAGTAGAATAAAATAGTCAGATCAATCTATTAGTAAAAGTGACAATAAAATAAACATTATATATGATTATAATGAAATTTCAATCTCCATAGCTAGTTCAAACACAACATATGGACATATGGTTATAAAACACATACATGGGGTTCCCATTTTCTCAATACCATCCAAAATATAAGAATAAGATAAAAAATACACACATTTTACATGACCAAACCCACTTCAGTAATCATTTCCTAATGATGAAATCTACTTGTACCCCTCTCCATATCCATCTCTACTTCTTGCTGCCGGCACTTGTAAGATTATTATACAGAAAGTTAAACATTGTAAATTTATATTAAAACTTAAAATCAATAAAATTTTGTAAACTAAATGATTTTGAAGTTGGTTGATTTACCTTCTCACCACCAGTCATCGCTGCAAAATCCCTAGGGACAGGTCTAGTCATCTTCTAATATAAATAAAATAACAGATTCTTCAAAATGGATATCTCCGCCCCATGTTCCTGAATTGTGTTTTTCATACAATCAATCTTTCACATAGCATCATGGGGTAAGGATATACTACACCAAGGAGTATATAAACTAGAAATACCCATTTTCCTACCAAAGGCCTCAAATGTTACAGGTCCCAAACACATCCCATGCACGTGACCAGGATGCTCCTTCCCACACACTTTACTAACTGGGTCATCCATGGAGACTTAATATGACTCTACAAGATTGGAATACCATAGTTCATTATTTGTTACCTATAAATAAATATTAGTCATATTTCAAGCAACATATTTAAACATAGTGACTACTGATAATAAGTAATTATGATGAAAGATGAATTAATACCCCAAATTATTTTGAGGTATCATTAAAAAAACACCCATAAATTTTTTGATGAACTTCCAAACACACTTCTATTCAATATGTTGGGTGGCCTAAACTCTGTGACTGAATTAATCAATGATCAATAAAAAATTTAATGTATAAAATAGATAACGTTTTCTAATAATTATTTAAACTAATGAAATGATTAGGAGAGTCTATCTACTTCTATAAAAACATTTTTACACCACAGTGTGAGGGATGATTTAGTTAGCCAGACACGATCCATTATTCCTTGTAAGATCCTAAAATAAATAAAATTTATTATAATAGTAATTTTTTCAATTTTATATCCATCTTATATAGATGTATAAATGTAAAATGAGATTAATATAATAATATATATTTAAATACCATGTTCTTATCATTATGATTCTTATCAATAAAATCATTCCATTTCACTCTGGGTACCCCATTGGGTACCTTATCATAAATTTATAGAAAACTCATCAAAATATCGTTGAATTCATTCGATAATATCCATATATAATATTTCCATTTCTTGCCCAAAATTTTCATTGTCCACTTTCGTACTAGGATATATAAAATTGTAAATTAGAAAAAAAATATGTACATGGATATTGATTTTGAAAATACGAGAATTTAATAATATAATGACATTAAATTACATATTAATGTATTAAATTACCTTTATTTGTGAATAAAATGCTTCATTTTTTCATGATTAAGGTATTTTCCTCCAATCAAGAAACGTAATAACAAGAGTAACTAGCTCCCCCGCCAACTAGTGTAGAATCTGGCCTAGTTATCTTGCAATGTCATCTGTAGAAAACCCATACGAACCAAATGGGACAACTATCTTTTCTTCGGTCATATTTCATACATCTGCAATTTTAATATTTCTCTCTTTAGTATCATTGTGTCCAAAATTTATGAAAAAAAATTAGTAGTTTAAAAAAAGTGCAATAAATTTATTCATATTAAAAATTTACCTATAACATTCACCCTCATGTATCCCCTTTAAGAACTAGAAGTGGTTCCCAGGTCCCTCACTATTGAGGTTGTTGAACAAGAATGCATCGACTGAGCTACTGATGGAATGCTGCCAGAGGGGGTGAGAGATGGTTCATAGGGGCAAGCAGATGGTGTCTTAGATGCTGTATGCAGGGAGAAAGATAGATCATCATCTGTCGGAGTGGTCAGTGGAACGTCAACTGAGAGTCGAATGGCATCAGTATAACGTCTTATCCTTGGAATTCATGTAATTTAATAAAATTAAATTAATTTTGGAATATATATTTCAAAAAAATCAATCTGAAAAAATAAAAATGATAATAGATGAATAGTACAAACAAGAAAATATACATAACAATGATAATAAATGACCACAAAAATGAAATAAGTGGATAATAAATGAACGGATAACAACACATACAATCATTTTCTTCTTCAATCATGTCAGTTTCTTCTATTTCATTAGTTCATATACATTATCCACCTTTACAAGACTAATATTTTCAATATCATAATGGAAAAATAAATCTGATTCTTTCTGTTGAGGGGATTAAATGTCATCGGTCAAGTCTTTCACTTCATCACCCATATCATATAAGTCTATTTTCCTTACATAAGAAACTACACTCTACCGTTCATCCACAACATAACTCTCATAATATTCCATTTTATATTGTGATGATAATATATAAGGATCATGTTATTCATGGTCCCCAACATCCCTCAAGCGAGAGAAGATCACAGAAGTAAATTGAATGCTATCCCATTTAACAGCCCTGATAATTTCCACCCAATTATATTTAAATAAAACAATTGAAAATGTATGGGGTAGTTTAATTCAATAATATCAGTCAACATTCCATAGTATTCCACTTCAGAAAACGTAAATATTCCACTATTCTATGTTTTCAAACCCTCTTCTCGATCAACTGTAAGGAATCTAAATCCATTCACATTGTAAGCGTCAAACTTTCAAGCTTATATAAAATGACCTCAAGAAAGAAACTTCAAATATTCTTAAAAATCTACACGAGTATCAGTATTCATGATCTAAAAAAATTAATATACATTATTGTATTTACAAAATATTTTTATCAACTTAATAACCATATTGATTGCAATATTTTTGAACATACACATCGTGAAAACCATTAAACAATCTCTTTATTAACAGCTTCTATTATATCATTATCATTTAGTTTTCATCTTCTCATTTGACTATTTTTTGGTATCTTCAACTCTTCAATAAATGGATCTTCAATTTCACTATTCAGTAGCACATAACTCTATGCCTATAATAATTCCATTTATGTTATTATAACATTTAACTCCTCCCAACTGATCAGCCAACAGCATGATTGATTTTTGATTTCCCATGTATTTTAGTCTAAGTCAGTTTGTCTTCAACATGTATAACTTAATTGAAGATTGTCTCAACATTATCCAAGTATCTAGAAAAATTGGTAAGACAATCCTCTACAAAAAAATCCTTCATAAATAGAGTCTTTAGGGTAAGGTTTATTTTTCATGCATTATTTCAAATGCCCAAGATATCTGTGAAATAAAATTTTAAAAAAATAATTATGTATTTAATAAAGTTCCATGGATTTTTTTACTAAAATGGAAAACATATAACTAATGTTCCTCTCAATTGGATACATCCATTGATATTGTACAGGGCATCCTAATTTAGTTTCCTCAATGAAATTACAGTTAAATGCATCATGAAACTAAAAAATTATAGAGCGAAGATCATCTCCATGGAACAAAATGTCAATAAAAATCTCTCCTGATAGTTATCTAGATGAAATGGATATATATTTTTCTCACATATTTGTCTGAAAAAAGATCATAATAGGAGTACATTGGTAGTATCATTTTCTGGTAATAGTGTACACAATTCCAATGGAAGTAACAACTATAAAAAAATATGTGAATAGTGAATTTTCAATCCATGTTACCTAATAAGCATTAATTCAACACACCTATAGATGTAACGGTAAGATGTTACTTGAATACGTATATGATACATTGACATGTTTTAAAATTTTAAGGAATGTTTCTGTATCGTTAATTTTAATTGAAAAACATTTCGGAGCATACATTCTATTGTCATCTGGCCAGAGATCACACTTATTTATCATTTCTTATAAGTCCTTCTGAGCATTGAGATGATCCTTCTACTTTCCAGGATCATTAAGAAATGTGATGTTCAAATTTTCAAAAACTTTTATCTAAATATGAATCACATCAAGATTATGACTCAACAAATTAAATTACCAACACGGAAGTTTGAAGAATATAATTTTATTCTTCCATTGTTGCGTTCTGATTTCACATGACGATGCACCTCGAAAACATTTCCCACTATCATTAATATTATGAACCTTAGAAAATTCATTTTCAACTTTTCTAAGTTGTTCCAATATTTCAGAACATGTTAAATACTTTGGATATGCTCTACGATCAATGAAACCATTAAATTTTGACTTGTTCAGCCAAAATCTATAAGATTCAGAAAGAAATCTTGTTGACACGAGAAGATCCATTTTCAATTTTTAGGTGGTTGTTCATTTTAAAAATAAATGTTAATAAAAGAATAATAAAAAGACATGTATGTGTTCCAACCAGCTAAATTCCCATGTCCAGGAAAGTCACTAATGGTCCACATTAGAGTGGAGTTCATTTTGAACATTATTCAAGAAGATGCATCATATGTCTCAACACTGTTCCTCCATAACTCGTATAATTTTTCAATTGGGAGCTGAAAGTATACATCAATTTCATTTCCATGCATTTTTTCCATGGAATAATCATTGAAATTCTAATAGAAACTTGTTTCATACACATCCACTGAGGCAGATTGTAAGGGATCAAAACAACCGACCAAATGCTATAACTTGTACTCAAAGTCCCAAATGGGTTGAATCGATTAGAAACCAATCCCAATAAAACATTCTTAGGATCATATGATAAATATTATTTAATGATTTAATTTTATTCCATGATTTTTAATCTCTTGTATGTCACATTAAACCATCGTTATTATTATCTATAGAAATCTACTTCTTGTGTTCGGTGGTTTTTGATGACATAAATAATCTTTTCGATAGAGGCTTTAAAGTAAAGAAAGTAAAACCATTGTAGGTGTGTAAATTTTCTTATTATTCATGGTAGTATGTTGATTCATACTACCAACAATGCCCACAGACTTCCATCTAGAAGAATAACATCTTCTGCAATCATGTTCTCCTGAATCCTCTCCAAAATAATGCATATAATCATTGGGAAACACTTGTACATTTGTATAATTCATCCCAACCTTGTTAAAAAAAATTTATATCAAAAAAAGACTCGAGGATCTTTTCTTCCTAAAATTAATCATGAAAAAATTACAATATCATGGACATCACTTTATTTTTAATTCCATATATCCATTTGATAAGGTAAACCTTTACCAGAAATTTTTTTTTGAATAATTCCAATATCCACTATACAAATCTTGGTTTTCATTGTCAACTAATCCTTGAAATGCATTTGTCTACAATTTTATGTTTTCACTAACATTAGTCTCCATATAATCAAGAGGGGGGGTCCAAAGATATGTTACAATCTTGATCTAGTTGTCCTACAGTCTAAAAAACATCACTTGTCACGTTGATATTTTTATCACCCTCAACTGGTTTTTCTAATATGTTTTTATTTTTATGTTGGTGTCCTGAAATACCAAATATATCATTTATAAGGTTTTTGATTTCATTTCCCTGTGTCAATGAAGTTAGGAACTTATTATGTGGATTGAAATTGATGCTCAACCTTTCTGTAACATTTGATTATCCATTCCAAATCCAATACAAATATTAAGAAGGGAATTCCTTAAATACCAAGTGTTCATAAACTTCATCTCTCATCAACTATATTCTAATTTTACATTGAGTTCATGGAAATCTTATTCTCCCATCAACTGATCGATTAGAAATTTTATAATCTAAATAATCCTCTAAACCCTTAGCATATTAAGGTGTCTTCCATGATAATGTGGTCCATCATTCATCCATATATATCAAAATGTGCCTGTACATTATTAAAAAAATTAAAACGCATAAATATTACTAAATATGAATAGAGATTAATATATACTAGTTGAAAATAACATGTATATGTGAAATAAGGATTTCCAATATAAATACAAATGGTAGATAATTAATCTTCTAGGTAAATACTATTTAATCCAAATACTAAATATTATTAAATTTACCATAAATAAATGTTATATTTATAATACAATAAATTCCAAATTCAATATATCAATGATATATAGGCGTGAACCATTATATTAAATGATTAAATAATTGGGTATTCATAAATTATATTCATTTTGAGAGAAAAATATTTTTAATCACTTCAAATGATTAGGAAATATAATTTCTCTGGTGTATTGTTCTTATGTTATAAATAAAAATCTCAAAATCATTCCTGAGAAAGAAGGAATATGGTTTTAAAATAACATATCCCCTTTGTTAAAATAAATCGTAAATTAATTGTTACAGATAAAAACATCCTTGATGATAAATATTCAAATGGTGTTACACAATAAGGGATCAAGAATCAATTTTCATTACTCCACGAGTTCAATCATAAAAATTATAAATAGTTATGTTTATAAAGGGATCAATCATATGACATAAATTACACAAGGTTAAATAAATTTGAATTTAAAATGTAAACATAGTTGAAAACATAAAGTAACATTTTAAAAACATTTTTAACATTGACATAAAATCCATACATACATATCATGTTCAAGAGAAACTTTTCAAAATGTAAAGTGAAATATCATACATATCACATTTTCTTCTCTAACATTTGAATTCTCTACTACATGATCTGTCAAATATAAATTCATAGAATTTGTCCTACTCTAAGACTTATTAGACATATGACAATATTCTATCATCAAAGTATTATGTCCCTTTACCTTTAATACATCCAACTGAAATAGAGAGCGTTTTGTGTGAAATGACTCAACCATTCTACTCTCAGGATGTATCCAACAAAAATGTTACATATAACATAAGCACCAACATAGTTGAATGTCTTGAAATATTCCCGGTATGGTTGTTTGGGATGACCTACCCTCTCATATTAGAAACAAAGAAATGACCAAAACCCTGATGGTGTCATCGTTCTAGTTACCAGACAATGTTTTTAGTTCATATTATATAATATGAAATTCAATGGGTATATAGTCCCACAATACCCCAAACAATGGGTTGACACAAAAAAAATCTTAAAATTGTATACTAAATCCACACCACTATTACTACCACATATTGTAATATATAATCATAAATATTACAAAAAACCTCTATATGTCAATAAATGGTTTCTATATGAATATTTTTTATCACCCATTTCAGAATATTATTCATTAAATTATAAATATACCACTTACCAGAATCATCACGTTCATTATTCTATGGAATTTTTCATTTCTAATTTCAACCCATTCATCAAATAATATCTCATTCTAATATATTCATCATTAAAATATTTAATTCTATTCTAGTATCATTCATTTAATAATATCAATAATTCACTATTAATTTTTGTTTCATCCATAATCAACTAAACATTAACAATCAAAAAATTAATGATTTAGTAACGCCTCAAATTAAAATTTTCAATGATTACAGCCACATTGCAAGATACTATTATTAAATAACACAACCACACAATAAATAATCTTGTTAGTACCTAAACTGCCCCAAAAAACTTGTTAATATCCCCCACAAAAGCCACAAGTCCAATTCTTTTCCAAAAAACAATCGTTATCACCACTACCATAGCCATATAGTACCCCAACTATCTTTACCACATCAACAATTATTCCACATCCACCCCAATAACTATAGAAAATATCATATGGATTTAAATAACTATCAAATATACCCCATAGAAACAAAACTGAAATGGGATTCATATTAGTTTTTTACATTGAAGACTCGTTACTCGGAAATTATTTCTAGTCAATTAAGAATTTCATGTTCCAAACAAATTTAAGTACTCCCGATCACAAGACATACAATTTTATTCCATCTATAAATTTTTAATCCACTATGTTGGGTGATTCTAGAAATTAATTTTAATAAATAAATATATATACCATAAAAATAATATTTTACAATAAACATCCTAAAATGTCTAATATATAATATGTATCCTGAAATTTGATAAAAAAAAATGTCAGCCACCAACTTCCCTTCATATTCCTTTCATATAATCCGTTATCTTTTATGTTAATCCATAACATCATGAAAAAAAATCAGGATAATTACATGATTTTTTTTAATAACGATGTTAATAAAAAAAATTCTGTTACCTAAATAGAATCATAAACAACTACAACCTGAGATGGCATCGAATCCCTAATAAAAAAATACGTCAAAAAAAGATAATCGTCCATGTGTCCTAAACGGACTTATTTTTATAAAAATGATAAAAAAAATTAAGACAAAAACCAAATCAAGACTACAATCCCAACTTATATAAAAATATAATCAACACAATCTCCTCGGTGGAATTATTTTTCTAAAAATGATAACAAATTAATACAAAAATAAAATCAACATTATTATTCCCAGGACAAAAACCAAATAAACACTACCCAATTACTCATAATAGTGTTAAATAACATCACACCATGTCAAAATACTCAATAACAGAACTCAAATCATGATGTAATTTTTAAACACCCTTGTTAAATCAAATTTTTATATAGTACAGATCTAGATAGAAACTCCCTTTCAATTACAACTCAATATTTTAGGGGCGGTGACATGCTTGGTATGGATTGGTGGAGAGGTGGGTGAGTGGATAGTTCAAGACAGACATAGAGGGGCATTAAGGGTAGGGGTAGGGTCAAGGATCATGACTGACGTAGTGAGGGTTTGGGTCAGTGACAAGGGTCTGTCAAGGTCTGGATCGGCGTTGAGGCTTCAGGGGGTGGGGGTCTTTGGGTGGTCATGGGGGTCGGGGGTAATGCATCAGGGGGGTCGAGGGATATGTGTCAGGTTTAAAACAAAATTAAATGTTTTAGCGGTGGTTTTTAATTAACTACCACTAAATTATTTTATAAAAAAAGTTTTGGTGGTTTATTAAACTGTTACAAAACTTTCATTTCAGTGTAGTGATAAATATTTAAAAAATACCATTTCCTTGAAAACTAGATTATGTTAAATATCAATTTACTGGTACAAATCCATTTTTAAACATCTAATGGATGAGTAGACCCACCAAAAGAATATGGATGTTGCCTCATGAAAGACTCAACAGAACATTGTTCCCTCCTTTTCTAAAAAAACTATACTATGATTCATATCTTAAGAAAGTTATATTAACATTGTAACAATATTTTTATTTCCAAATCCCATGAAATTTGGTTTCTAAGAAGGGAAGTCATTGAATTTTCCAACACATTCAATATTAACACGGTTTCTTCTGGTTCCAACCATTGAATAAAATCAAAAGGCATAGTGCCAGCAATAATAATCATAGTGGAAACCAACATAATACTTGACATACCAAAACATTATGATGTTATTTTATACTTATCTCCACAGTATTTGGTAAATTTTTCTCATTATAGATTCAAAAAGTAATGACAAATTACTCTGATACCAACTATAATGACCCATATATTTCATATATATATATTAAATCATATTATATGAATATTTATTAAAAAAACATTATGATCCATTATTGAATTGAATAAGTATGGTTTATTTGGAAACATGTATATAGAAAAACATTATTCCTAATATATCTGCATTTTATCTCAATTATTTCTTAAAAACAAGAACCCCTTATAAAAATTCCTTAAAAGAAATATTTCTCTATATACTGGGGAATGAAAACATTAGAATTGGTGAGCTTAAAATCTCTATAAGTGGAAAAAAGGGAGATATCAATGATTACTAAAGCATAACATGATCATAAGGTTTTTAAAAGTCATAATTAAAATCTAAAAACCATAAAGATTATATCATAGATCATAATATACAATCATAGAAGAATGAATTATAGTTCATATTATATAAATCCTAATGGTACCAAACAACATGATCTATAAGATCAAAACATTGGAATAAGATATATGTTTGTGTCATATATATAAGAATAGAAAAAAAAATATTTAATGATATTTTCCAAGACATCCATAATGGATTGGATTATCTCCTCCTAACATCTAATACATTGTTAAGGTTCACTCCCAATACTATCATAATGGATAGATTCCCTTACCAAACTCGGTTAACTCCCTATTCTATTCCTTATTATCTCCTAAGATATAAATATTTTCTCATTTCATTAGAGAGACATATAATCACATTCCCACCCACCACATAATAAAAATAATATATATATATATATATATATATCTGTGTGTGTGTGATGAAATCATAAATCCATTATCATATATCATAATGATTAAAATGAAACATGTTTCCTAAATATTTCCAAATTTCATCATATCATAACCTATGTAAAATAAATGAGTTTCAAAAAAATATCATCATCGTAATAGTTAACCATACAGAGAAATAATAAGGATTGTATCATTGGATCTTATCCACCATGATGGTTAAATTACATCAAAATATGTCATTATAGATGAAAAATTCTTTTAAAAGATCACATGGAATGTTTCTTCAGAAGAATATTGCTTTTAACTATGAAATAAATTATATAATATATAAAAATTTACAAAATATTAAAGAAATAATTTTATTTTAGAATTACCATGGAAAAATTTTAATGGAAGATTGGAATCATTAATCATTAAATATAGTGGGGAATTTTTTTCATGTTGTATTTGTTCAAACACATATTCCTTTTTCATTTTATGTAAAAACTGAAAAAGTAACTCATTCCAAAAATGACCAGAAGTTTTATTTTAAACCATTTTTTAAAAATTCAATCATGGAAGAATATTACATTAAAAATCATTGTACTACATTAAAAACATTCATCATTTTTTTATAAATCATGGACATGGAAGGAAAAATATTTTTTTCCAAATCAAAATAAAATTTTTTTCCCTTGAATATATATTTTCAGTCTCTTGAGTGCATTGAGAGAGGGAAAGGACTGGATAAGCTTGGTTATAGAATAGAAAGGCTTAAGATAGGATCTCTAGAGTTGGAATGAACATGGATGAGAAATGGAAAGGCTTGAATAGGGATGAGTTGATCTTGAAATGGTTGATAACTGAATGTTGGATGTACATGGTCCTATAATACTAAACCATATTCTCATTTATAAATGATTGTTCCTGAATATATAAAATGTATGATTCATTATAAAGGGATTGATACTAAGAGATTCATATGTCAATGTTTAGTATATAATTTGACCTCTTATATTGGGAATAGGGGAACCCTTCTGCTTTGGGTATTTTGAGAAAACTCAAAGTCTATATTAAAAATTGGTAGAAGTTTCCAATCGAGGTTATGATCATTGAATAATATGTCCTTTTAACTGAGATGATATGTGAATAACCTAGGTCAGTTCCATTAGTTATTTGGGTATGAATGAAAATCTTAACATTGGGAAAAATATGTGAGCCAACTATATATTTCATGCTTGGTGAGGGATACCCATTTAAGGGTGGATTAGAGCCTTGTTGTGTTTTATGAGTGGGATAAACCCTTCATGGATAGATTAGATGCGTCTTGGAGTGTTTCCTATAGAAAATGGGAGTATGTTATCCCCAATGGAGATGAGATATGGGACCGAAGTATGGGGTTATAGAATATTTTGATGACGTATCATTGTATTGACAAAGCTATTAGTGAAATTTAGCTCAATATGGTCCTTAGTTAGTGGGAAAAGATTATGATTTGTGAATTGTAAATTAAGAGTACCTTTCTATTGACGAATCGATCATATAGGGTCTATGGTATTTCAGAACATCACGCGTTGTTCAATAGAGCTTGTTTCATATGACTATATATGTGGGAATAGGTCTTAAGTGAAAAGATATGTGTTAATAATCCAGTAAACTTGGGTGGTAGACTATGATTTCTCATTTCTTTATTACATTCACGTTCTTGATGTGTGTGTATGTGCATTTTGGATTATGAGATTGAATTTTAGGTTAACCTTGAAGGTAAATGTTGGTACTGGAGGCCTTATGTTTTCCTTAATCTAATATAGGTCGGGTTAGGTACTATGAGGAGAACCCTAGTATACATCAATGGGTATTGGGTTTGTACATTCATGGGTTCCCTACCACGCATTGGTGGGTGGTGATCGGGTATAATAATTATATACCTACTCTGTTTCTCTGGGTTGTGGTTGGGTACTATGATTAGAACCTCACCCAATGTTGATGGGTAGTGGTTGGGTACTATGACTAATTCCATGCCTAATATTATTGAGTATTTATTCGGTACATTGTGGAGTGACCCACCCGGCATCAAAGGGTAGTCATTGGGTACTATTATGTGCAACCTAATTTGAGAGGGGTTAGCTAAGGTATGATTATATGTGTCATCCCCCGAGAGGGGCTGTATTTGGTAATATGTTGTGATACCTCCCATGGGAATGGTTTTTTTGGGTACCAATGAGTGAACTACACTAAGTCTTTGTGTATGGTATGGTATTTTTGGAATGAGGTGACTTCTACCTTGATGATGGAAGAGAAGGTAAGTTCAAATTTCTTATAGGGCATTTTAGTACTCAATGTCTAAATGCACATTCTTGTGTGTTGTGTTTTTTTTCATTTTTTCCCTTATTAATATAAGTTAATAATTTGGTACAACAGTGGAATATAGTGATACCCTACTGAGATGTATTCCTCACACCCTACATGTAAACCCCGGTGTGTGACTAGACCATATGTCTTCAATACATATTAGAGAATAGGATGTTTAGTGTACTGGGTTATGGAAGCATGACAAAAATTATAGGTAGGCATGGTGGTGATCCTCAAGGATGGTATTTCAGTCTCCCTACATTTTGTCTCATGTTTTATATGTGATTATCCCATTTTATGATTAATTAGGGTGTTTCCTTGTATAGAAACAATTTATTTGTTATATCATTGATGTTTTTTATTGGTTCCACATACTCTGATTATTTATTATGGTTGATTCTTAGTAATTTATTACTATTAATAATGGTTATGATATAGATGTCATAATCTCTCCCAACATGTTATTTATGAATTTCCCGTTAGTCGATGGCCTTTGAAATATGGAGAGGTTGGCCTAAGGTCATATGGAGAACCGACTAGGACACTAATGACAGGTTTTTTTTCATTGGAATTACACATGCTATGGATGTTCCAAAAAACCATACATATCATTAAAAATATCTTCCATATCCTCTAGGTAATCCTTCACATTTTTTAATAACAATTATATATGATGTAATATATCCTCAATGTCATCAAAATTATCGTACATATCATAGTTCCTCTGATACTTGGTTTGATTTCACTATATAGTATCTAATTTTTTTCCTATGAAATATTACATATATACTAGAAAGTATTACATATTCTCTAAATATCTTATAATGTGGGTTTTACTTTTCCAAATATTTGTATGAACTACAATATATATCTTTTGAATGCATTGAAATATATAACATATGATTGGAATATATTACATATCAGAAGAAAAATATTATTTTCCATTTAAAAAAGTTACATATCACATTTTTGATATCATATTTTCTTATATATCATACAAATAATGATAAACATTATATCATGCTTCAGTACATTTCCTAAATCAACAAAAAACCCTTGATATCAAGATTTCATGACCAATATTTTCAACCCTAATCAACTTCATATGCTCAAATTCCTTTTTAATGACTACAAAGATATATTTAATAACTCAAAAAATTATCTATAGCTTCCATTTATCTGTACTCATAATTCAAAAAAATATAAAAATATTCCTCAATAACTCTATGGTTTATTATTATCTGACTCCCTAGGGGGTGTGAATCATTGAATTAATTTAGGAAATCTATTTAAGGAAAAAAACATAAGAAAATTGAGGTGTATTTCATATCCCATATTAAACAAACTCAGTTGAAAATTAAATATTTAAAGAATAAAACCACAAAAGGGGTTGAAATCTCAAGAAAAAATAGAAAAATATTTTGAAATATCTTACCAACCGTCTTCTCCATGTGATTCTCGATCTCTACTTTTAAGTGTTGTATCTAACACTCTAATTATGACCCCCCTTATCTCTAGTTTATTTTTCCTCATTCTCTTATAATGGACATTGGATCTATCACTTCCCCTTTATCTCATTTCCTACCCTTTTTATCTGGATTCCTTTTTATCTATGAGTCTTCCATGCATACTCTTTAGTCATTACTAATTCTCTAATTAATCCTCTCATATATATTGGTAATATCGTATTCTATAAATAAATATATCATAGAGTCCATGTGTTATAAATTTATTAAATACTATTATTAATCAATAAATAAACATCAAAACTGTAGTTAAAAAACCTATAATAATATCCCTTAAAACCACATGACTACAGAGATATGATTAGTAAAACTTTTGAGAATACATTTAACATGAAATATGTGTATCCAATTGACCTTGACTTTATACTGAGTAGATTCAACAAAAAAGTTATTATGTTAACTAAAAGGTGTAATAATTTTGATTATAGTAAATTCTTATAATAAAACCCACACTGAAATATTTTATGTATGGAAGACTCGATGGTTTCTATTGGTAGCAATCATAATATTAGGCACATTTCATTATTCTGTCAGTATATTTTTTTAAGATGTAAAACCTCAAACCTTATGGAGGTATAAATCCATCATAATTTCATAAAACATTGGGTATTTTTCCTTTTTTATGAGTATTTTAGGGTTTAATCATGTAGGGGAGTGATATTATAATTTTATAGGTGGTTAACATGTGAAATTTTAGCTATCTCATTCATTTGTGGCATAGAAGAGGAGTGAAAAGGAAAAATACATAATGAAAGGATGCTTGTTGCACAGAGAAGATGGAGTTTCACAATTATGACACCTTTGAAGAGGCATAGTCCTCAACCAGGGGGAAGTCATGTTGTGACCCCAGGGGTCATGTCATGATGATATTAAGAAATAGAGAAGGTCCTCAACCTAGTCTTGGCGGTGACATGGAATATATGATCATGCTAATACCCTTTTTGTGGATTTTTTTATAAATGATTTAATTAATTAAATTTGGTCAAATGATAAGAGGGTTGTTCATCTTCTCTAGTAAGCATTAAAACCTTTTCACCTCTTATTAATCTGTACTTCTTTAGAGAAATTTTTCCTTTATTCTTTGGTGGATTAATATGATATTCTATCTATCAAATATCTAGATGTAATTCCAACATTCATATTCTATCTTTTTTCATGTTTCATTATTATTTTGTGGTTTTCACTATATATGATTTGTTATGATGTGTTTTATGGGTTTTATATACTTATTTGATTTCCATAATTTTTGATCAAATTAGTGACCAATACATGATGAGTATTTTTTTTACAAACCTAAGGTAGGTGGTACTTGATCTATCCTTTAATTATAACTTATTTAAATAATGCATGTGGGGTGTCATCATTTCGACCTAACATGTGCATAGATTAAAATTTATGGACAAGTTATTTGGATCTCTATTTCATGTGATTATACTTTCCCAATAATAATGATTAATTATTGGTGAATATATACCCAGGCCCCTGGACATCTAGTGTGGTGACCCAATGGATTCCTTGAACAAATTGCAATCAAATACACATGTGCACATGCCTATGGTGGTAAGGGGCTTTCCTATAATTTATTGTCTCCGTATAATCCTGCATTAAACCCATGTTCATATCTGAGTGGAATAAAATTTCAATATAACTTGTTGATAATGTATTAGGGATATAGTACCAATTGAACTATTCATCAGAAATGGTATTTCGAGCCGTAAAAGGGCCTTATGGGAATAGGTTCTCTAGACCATAATAATATTGGGCTTATGGGTTGGTATTGGAGTATATTTATAACGGTGGAATATAAGACAATGTGAAATTAGTCAAATATAAAGAAGAAACATATAGGATGACCATATAATAAGATGAAAGCATCAAGAAAAAACATTAAGGTGGTTTCTGGTGGGGGGAAATGACAAGTTTGTGGGGGGAGCTATTATAGTTTGGGGCCTCTGCCTCTAGGCCTTTGGGACATGTCTTTGGGACTTTTTCACACTATAACTCTAGGATATGTATTCTAGAATTTCAAGCCATATAAGGGATACCTCCTAACATAGATAAAAAGTTGAATTATAAAGAAAACATTTAAAAATAGAATTAGTTGTGGATTCTTATGATATATCCAAGGATCTAGTTAAGAAGCCTGAGATATGATTACGATATAAATTGATTAAAAATTATAATTTAATGGATTCCGTTGATTATCACCCAGGATCTGACCTCATATTTTCATGTCATTAGTTTCTCATGATTATCTCCCAAGATACATTTTTAGTTCCTTATAACATTTTAATGCTTGATATTACCTCATAGGATTTGGCCTCAATGATTGATAACATAGATTCATTATATATCTCCCATGATCCAAACAAGGTGTATGATGATTTTTGTATTCTAAGGAATACCTTATAGGATCCCAATTTTTTGTTTATGTCTTTTGGATACTCAATGTTAACTCTTAACATCTGAATTTATGCCTATTAACTTGGGATTCTAGGTATTTCATCCTAGAATTTGATGTTACACATGATGACATATTATGTTAAGAAACTTATGGAACATGATGTATAAGGACCCAAGCATGATGTACATGAACATTACATTTATTTTGATGAATACTTATTACTTTACACAAATATATCCCCAAATAACATTTCATTTTAGTGTATTTGGAAAGTCAAAAGACATTCTTCTAGCTTGGTGAAAGATCATCAACATCTCCTATAATGATCTTCCCCATTAGTTTTCCTACCTAAAACATTTCATTATATCATAATTAAAAAACATAAAAAGGGTCAGCACAAATTCCCAGTAAGGTTAAACATTGAGAACATAAAACAAACCATAAACATTAGAATGTAAAAACATGAACAAAATTTTTAAATATAAAAATCATGAGTCATGAAATAAATTGTGGCAGTTCGTAAGGCTTAAATCACATATGAACATGATCGTGATAACATATCATTCACATAAAACATGGAATTATGGAAAAAAAGATGCACATAATATGATTTCCATAGTAACCAAAACATTGCTTCAAAGACCATCTTAGTGAAAAATTTCCTTTACTGAACTGAGTTTACTTGTCTTTCTAGGCATGTACTACAGAACCTGATTTACTTGTCGTTCCAGCCCTGTAATACTGAATCGGATTTTCTTTCCATTCCAGACATGTTTAGGTTATGAAATATAAATTTTTACCCAATGAATTTGAGGGATATATAGGTCTCAAACATCTCATAATGAAATCATTCTTACTTGTTCCATAAAAACATAAATCATTTATCATCGAAAACCCCCTGAAATAGAATGGGTTTCTTAAACATCATTCCATAATAATCCATATAAAATAAATATATTTCATAAAAATATTTCCATCATAAAAAAATCAATGTAATAATAGGGATTGAAACATAACCTGATGTTGTCTTAGATGGAAAGTAATTTTGATGAAACACTTGAACTTAATTCCTGAGAAAAATAACCTCGTTTTTTCAAAAATTCTTTCTCTTCACAAAATGACACACAATTTAAAAAAAAAGAATTTAGTAGATAATAATATTGAAACCATGTAGAATAATATTCACATAAATTAGGTTTCATGAATCCATAAAAATCTATTCATGCCATATAAGTGAAAAAAACATTCACATCGTACTTTTGCCGGAAAAGTCAAAAAGTACCTCAAATCGATTAATGACAAAAATTTCCTTTCATGCCAATTTATAAAAATACACCAATCACTATGAAAAAAATTTCCTTTTGTAATAGACTATTTGTGATGGGATTAATTCGCGTCGCAGATAGTCCATCCTAGAGGTTATTTGTGATGGGGGGTTTGACCCGTCGCAAATAACTAGTTTTTTGCGATGGGATCTGGGGTATCGTCGCAAAAATTAAAGTGCGGTTTAGCGTGGGCCACGCGCCAAAGCGCGGGAAGGTTATTTGCGACGGGGGGAATCCCCCATCCCAAATAGTGAGTTGGTCAGAGGGATATTTTTGACGGGTCCCATCGCAAATACCGGCGGTGGTAAATAGGTTTTTGCGACAGGATGTTGTCCGGTCGCAAAAAGTGTGTCGACTGGAAACTTTTTGCGATGAGACCTTTCACAAATACCCTTTTAACCACCGACAACAATTAATGCGGTCAAAGGTATTTGCGACGGGATCCGTCACAAAAAGATCTATTTGTGACGGGTATCACGCGCAAATAGTCATGTCACCACTAATCTAACCTATATATACCCCTTCTGTTTTCCTTTTTCGTCCCCTCAATTCTCACTTCCTCCCTCTCTCTAAACACTATTTTTAGTGTAAAAATTTCTACGAGTTAGTTTTTTTTACGACGAAGTTGTGAAGTCGTCTACATCAATAGGAGATCAAGTTTAAAGGTATTTATATTTTATTTAATATAGTATTTATTTCAATTTTTTATGTTAATTTTAATTATTGTTGATTAGTTGTAATTAAATTAGATTTAAATAGTTTTGTTATCAGTATTTATTTGTAATAATAAATTTGAAATTATTAGTACTAATTCTTAATAATTAGTAATAATTAATAATTATTAATGAAAATTAGTATTGTATATAAATAATTAGTGGTAATTAGTAATTAGAAGTTTTAAATTGTAGTTATTAATAGCAATTAACGCTAATTAGTATTAGTTATGGGTAATTAGTAATAATTACGGGTAATTAGTAATAATTACGGGTAATATGAAATAATTATGTGTAATTATTAATAATTAGGTATAATTAGTAATAATTTGGGGTAATTATTAATAATCATGGGTAATTAGAAATAATTATCAGCAATTAGTAATAATTAGGGGTAATTAGTAATAATTAGGGGTAATTAGTAATAATTAGGGGTAATTAGTAATAATTAGGGGTAATTAGTAATAATTAAGACTAAACATTAATAAATAGTAATAATTAGTAATAAATATGACTAAATAGTAATAGCTAGTAATAACTAGGAATAACTAGTAATAAATAAGAGTAAGTAATAATAATTAGGTATAATTAGTAATAATTAGGAATAATTATTAATAATTAGGAATAATTAGTAATAATTAGGAATAATTAGTAATAATTATGAATAATTAGTAATAAGTAGGAATAATTAGTAATAATTTGTACTAAATAGGAATAATTAATATTAAATAGGAATAATTAGTAATAAATAGGAATAATTAGTAATAAATATGAATAATTAGTAACAATTAGTAATAATTAGTAATAAATAAGAATAATTAGTAATAAATAAGAATAATTAGTAATAAATAATAATAACTAATATTAAATAAGAATAATTAGTAATGAATAGGAATAATTAGGAATAATTAGAAATAATTAGTAATAATTAGAAATAATTAGTAATAATTAGTAATAATTAGTAATAATTACTAATAATTAGTAATAATTTGTAATAATTTGTAATAATTTGTAATAATTTGTAATAATTAGTAATAATTAGTAATAATTAGTAATAATTTGTAATAATTTGTAATAATTAGTAATAAATAATAATAATCAGTAATAATTATTAATAATTAGTAATAAATAGTAATAAATAGTAATAAATATTAATAATTAGTAATAATAAGTAATAATTAGTAATAATTAGTAATAATTAGTAATTAATTAGTAATAAATAGTAATAAATAGTAATTAATACTAATTAATAGTCATAAATAGTAATAAATAGGATTAATAGTAATTAGTAGTAATAAATTGTAATAAATTAAAATAAATAGTAATAAATTGCAATAAATGGTAATAAATCGTATTAAATTGTAAAAATTTCTAAAAATTTGCAATAATTTGTAATAAATTGTATTAATTTGTAATAATTTGTAATAATATGTAATAATTTGTAATAATTGGTAATAAATTAGAATAAATTGATATAAATTGTAATAAATTGTAATAAATTGTAATAATTAGTAATAAATTATAATAATTACTAAAAAATTGTAATAATTAGTAATAATTAGTAATAATTAGTAATATTTATTAATAATTAGTAATAAATAGTAATAAATAGTAATAAATAGTAATAGTTATTAATAATTAGTAATAAATAGTAATAAATTGTAATAAATTGTAATAAATATTATTAAATAGTAATAAATAGTAATAAATAGTAATAATTCGTAATAAATAGTAATAATTAGAAATAATTAGTAATAAATAGTAATAAATAGTAATAAATAATAATAAATTGTAATAAATTGTAATAAATTTAAATTAATTGTAATAAAATTTAATAAATTGTAATAAATTGGTAATAAATTGTAATAAATTGTATTAAGTTGTAATAAATTGTTATAAACTGTAATAAATTGTAATAAATTGTGTCACCCAAAAGTAATGGAAATTATTAAGTATTAGTTGAAATTATTTATCTTTTTTGAGATGGTGCTTTTATAATTTCTAATTATTTAAAAACTATATCGATTTTATATTTTGTAGAAAAATATGGAACAAAGATGTCAACAACAGTCATTATTAGATGATCATGCTTGTATAAATTAGCATAAAAATCCAAACGGTTCTGGTTTAAATTATTTATATATTGAGGGCATTGAAGCTTTCTTATCATTTGCATCATCAAAACTAGAATATGTTTCAGAAGACATAATAAAGTGTCCTTGTAAAAAATGTGCTCTGAGAATGTTTGACACATTTGACAAGGTTGGGGGAAATCTTTGTCGGTTTGGTTTTCAACCAAATTATGTATTTTTGGTATCAACACGGTGAACATTGTTCTAGAGAAGATAAAAATAACTTGATTCCGAATCTATCACGATTTCAATATTTAGTACCTGATGTTGCATGTCCATCTGTTCAACAAACTGAAACTCAAGATGATATATATTTAACTCCTAGTTGAAACCATCTGAATTTTATGTGTTTTTAGTGTCTGTTGAGGATACATTATATCCTTGTTGCAAGATAAGAAAATTAAAAGCAATTCAAAAATTTATGGCTTTTAAATCAGATAATGAAATGAAAAATAACTATTTTAATCAGTTATTTTCATTGGTTAAAACATCATTACTTGAAAGAACTGTGTTTCCTTCAAATTACTATGAGAGCAAGAGGCTGGTTCGTAATATGGGATTTAGTTTTCAGAAGGTTCGTACATGCCCAAATGACTTCATCTAATATTCTAGTGAAAATGATTCGTTGGATAGTTATCCCACATGTGGATAATCGAGGTATAAATATGCTCATACAGGGATGTTGGGATGGATTCCAATAAAATAGTTGAGATATTTCCCCCTTACACCCCCGTTGCAACGTTTATTTATAACTCAGAACACATCGTTAATGATGTCATGGCACAAAACCAAGATTTAAACTAATAAAAGCATCAATCATCCATCTGAGGGTGATTCATGGAAATATTTTGACCATCTGCATTCATCTTTTTCTTTAAAAGCCCGAAACATGCGATTGGGTATTTCTACTGAAGGTTTATGTCCTTTTGGATCTTATAGTAGTCAGTATTCATGTTGGCCTATCTTTATAACTCCATACAATTTACCTCAATGGATATTGATGAAGGAGCCCTATATTATTTTAACCATATTAATCCCAGGACATCCAAAAAAGAATATTGGTTTTTATTTGAAACCATTGATTGATGTGTCAAATGCATTTTGGAGTAATGGTGTTAGTACATATGATGTTGCTATGAAACAAAATTCTATATTAAATGCTGCATTGATGTGGAAGATTAGTGAATTTCCGACATATGGCATGTTATTTGGCTTGAGTACCCATGATCTGAATCATGTCCTTACTGTATGAAAGAAAACAAAGCCTTTATGCTCATCAATAGAAAAAACCTTTCTATTTTGACTGTCATTGCTGATTTCTTCTTACCGATCATCATTTTCAAAGGAACAAATCTCATTTTAGAAAAGGTACAATTAAAAAGAATGAACCTCCAAAAATGATCTCAGGTACATAGTTAAAATCAGTTGCATTTTCATTACCTCCCATCTCATTTGGGCCAATAGTAAACCAACAGAAAATTCATGGATTTGGGAAAGAACATAATTGGATAAAAAAGAATTTTTTGGATCTTCCATATTGGTCTAATTTTTTGGTCCTCCACATATTGGATTTCATTCATATTGCAAAGAACTATTTTGATAATTTATTTCATACAGTTTTGGATTCACCAGGTAAAACCAATGATAATGTAAATGCAAGATTAGATCTTACCCAAATTTGCTGGCAACTAGAACTTGAACTATTTGAAAATGTCAGATCACAGAGGTTAATGAAGCCAAAAGCAGTTTATACACTTCCCAAAGGAATTCTCTTTTTATTTTGTTAGTGGATGGCATATTTGATACTAACATATGGATATTCGTCCAATTTGGGTAGATGTGTTAAGAATAGTTATATTACTGGATTAAAAAGTTGTGATTGTCATGTTATAATGAAAAGACTCTTTCCAATTAGAGTCAGAGGTTTTCTGAATTCTATGATTTGGGATTCGATAACAGACATATCATATATTTTTTCGAGACATTCGTGCATCGACAACAGACTACGATGTGCTATGAAAACTGGAAGAAGATGTTCATGTAATTATATGTAAACTGTAAAAAATCATTCTGCAGGATTTATTTGACTCAATGGAACATATTATATTACATTTTCCACATGATGCTAAATGTAGAGGTCCCATAAAGTTTCAATGGATGTACCCATTTGAGAGATTCATGAAGAAATTAAAGAAAAAAGTACTTAACAAAGAATTAATTGAAGGCTCAATTGTTGAAGCTTATTTTCAAGAGGAAATTTATTTTTTCTCCTATCATTATTTTGAATCTAAATATCCCACAAAACAAAACCACATGGGAAGAAACGAGTCGATTGTTAATGATTAAATGGACAATCAATTATCACTTTTTAATCAGCCAAATCTTGGCTTCGGTGGAGTTCATGAAAGTTGGATTTCAGATAATAAACATCACGATGCTCATAAATTTTTTCTGGTCAACTATGAAGACATGAAATCATTTTTAATGTGAGTGATTCTATCACTTATTTTATCATTTATGTTACATTATGTAAAATTATTTTATTTTTAGGTTATATTATAATCATATCATGAAACAACTTCCATAAATTACAGCAGCAGCTCTTGAAGAATGCAGAAAAAAACATTTTTCTCAATGGCTTCAAATACAGGTAACATAAATTATTGATGGTTTAATATCAATTCCGTTTATTATTTATTATATTGATAATTGTTTTAAAAAATTATCAGGGGTCTCAACATACTGATAAAATTGATAAGCAACTATACATATTGAGTAACCCATCATCTAAAATGGTTAAATATTATTATATATTTGTGGTGAATGGTTTTTGATTTCACACACATGCATATGGAGAATAAAAAAACAATGAACCAAGGAGTTTTCTTGAGAGGATCACATCACAGAGAAACTGATGGTGACCTTTATGGCATTCTGGATGAAATTGTTGAGTTGGGTTATCTAGGACAGAATTACATAACAATGTTTAAATGTCGGTGGTTGGATACTAAGAGAGGGTTTCATGTTCATATGACTCATGGAATCATTGATATTAAATATAAATGTCTTTATGTAGTAAAAAACCATTTTTACTTTCCCAACAGGCACATCAATTTGATTAAGCAAAGTACTATGATACTTCAAGAGACTTGAGGAATTGGTTGAGCATAATAAAAATAAAATCTCGGGAAAATCAGTTTACTCAAACTAAATGTGGTTAGATTGATGTGGAAGATATTGAAAATTTTCAACAGAATGCCCAAAATCCTTCTTTTTCACAGAGAAATGAATATCGATGGTGACACCCCACAATTAAGGATCGATGGTGATGATGTTTTTAAGGATGTTACAAATGAATTTGAAATGACAGGAGACAATGAAATAGAAACTCATGTGGATGTTGATGATGCCGATGAGGATTATGAAGACATTTCCATCGTTAGAAATGAAGATGATGATGAATGGAAAAATTGACACAGTTAAATTCTGTTTATAATCATAACTAATATATATCTATGTATAATAGTTATTATCAACTCTCTGCTAACAACAATCATTTTGTGCTTTAGATGTACCCTGATCTATTTTTCAAGTTGGAGGAGGCTGAGCTACATTTGGATAAGGGGGATTTGGGATCATCTGACCCTCAACCTACTAGCGGTTCAGGGGGTATGCGAAGGGGGCACGGTCTTGCATGACTGATGATTCCTGACCCTATCCCCGAGCGACATTCACATCTTGGCTTTGATCCATGCACACAGAGGTTTGGTAACCTGTATATTTTAGTTAGTGTTATTAATTTATTTATATATATACCAATTGTTTGATTATTTATTCCTTTTTCACAGTTTTTCGGATGTAGCTATTGGAGAGGGGAGCACTATCTTGTGCAATTATTTTTTTTAGCCATGGATCACATGGGAAATGATTCCTGTTGATGGGCAGCTCATAATGTTCAATAATTGGTTGGTATGTAAATAAATAATATTTATTTTGAAATTTATTTTTTTTAATAACATGATATTATAAATTATTTTTAGTGTTTATGGTATCCCATCGATGATAGCATGTGTGATTCTATCCACACGGCATGGCAGGTGTCTTTGTGTGACCATTTCCGTCAGTTTGTGCACAATTTGAGAATGACACCCATTGAGAAAGTAGGAGTGAAAATTTTGATGAGTTGTATAGAGCCCACCGACCAGAGTGCATTTCATCTCATATTTGGGATGGATTATGTTTACACTTTTTTGGTGGTGGATTTTAGAGGAGATCTTCAGTGGTTCGGCAGAACTGAGGGAGACAGGAGGTGACACATTGAGCTGGTAGTCATCCATTCAGAACGCATAGAGAAATTCTGGTAAGTATCTTTTTTAAATATATTATACAACTTCGAATAAAAATAGTTTATTTTATATTTCTATAGGTAGTCGAGCATCCTGATATTATGGAGTATGACATTTATCGGAGGATGTACAGTGATCCAGCCAATTGAGATATTAGAGGTGATCGCCAGCGTCAGATTGTGGTTAGTATTATTTTTTTAGTTTGAAAATTAACTGCATATAATATTTTAACAATTTTAATTTCAAATTGGAATTGAAGGAGTCGTATGAGGTTGCGACCTCTCAGTCACAGGCTGAGAGTCAGGATGAGACGACTGATCAGACTAGTGCCCACCATTTCGATGAGGTAGAATGGATGTAGGCGATACAATATGGATTTGAGAAAGGCTGAGTAGTTGATATCAGATCTCATTTGACTCCTAGTACTTATTATGGTACTACTGTGATATCGGTGTCCAGCTCTAGAGGAGGTCGTGGAGAGGCATCATCTTCTGCCTCACAGTATCATGAGAATTTGTGAACTTAGACTGAGGTTATAGAGAGTTTTCAGATGCAGCATGAGGAGATGCATCAGCAACAGCACGAGGAGGAGATGTGTCGATGGCAGTAGAAGCAGCAACAACAACAACATGACCAGATGGAGTACATGTGTCATCTGACTCATAGTTTAGGGGTAGAGTTTCCTCCACTATCTCTTACAGCTCCTCCACCTACTCTAGAAGACGACCCCCTAGTAATTGTTTTATGTTAAAAACATTTTAATTTAGGATTCGTTGTAATTTGAACTATTTATATTTTCTATCTTTTTTATTGACGTGAATATTGAATAATTTAATTTTTTTATTTATGAAATTTTATTATTTATTATTAGTATTATATTGTTAAATATTTTTATATTTTACTGATAAAAAAAATAATAATATTTATGATTATTTTATATTTTTTTGTAAATATTGAGAATTTTAATAATTTTTTATTTTTTATTATTTTAATAATTTTAATAATAACTTTTCATGAATAATAATTTTATTAAATATATTTTTTTAGTATTATATTTTTAATGTTTTTTTATTATATTAATAATAATAATAATAATTGATTTTTTTTGAGAATAATGAGAATTGTAATATTTTTTTATTATTTTAATAATATTAATATTATTTTTTCATTAATCATAATTTTATTTAATATATTTTTTTAATTTGTTTTGTATTTGCGACGGGACCTTTTGCGATGGGTGCCCTTCGCAAATAGTTTAAATATATATTTTTTTTAAACATATTTGCGACGGGACGACGGGCATGTCGCAAAAGGTTTTTATATACAATGTATATAATCAGAGAATTATTTGTGATGGGGAACTTCCCCGTTGCAAATACTATTTTCAATGGGACCATCATAAAAAATTTATTTATATTTAATGTATATAATCAGGGGATTATTGGCGATGGGCCCGTCACAAAAAATAATATTTATGACGTCATTTTCTGTAACGAGCTATTAGTGACTGGACCCTGCCGCTAAAGCTTATTTGGGATAGGATCCCATTTTAAATAGCCCGTTGAAAATACCTATGATTATAGTTGTGAATGGGTAAAATTAACATTAAAAAATTGTATAATAACAGAAATAATATTACATAATTAGGAATCATGGATGTGGAATATAGATACACCCTAGTGAATACTTACGTATTAACAATCTCGGATAGAAATGAGATTGTAAAATTATCCCTTACCATAGGTTTGATTTCTTCTATATGTGTCCAAAACTCCTATATAGTGGATTCAAACATATTATTAACCTGTAAAAGAACCATAATAATATTTATTATATCATATATGATTCACTTATAACATTATATTAACCGTTCATTTGTCAATTCCATGTTAATGCAACGATTTGGGTAATAATCGTTTTATTTATCGTACGTTTTTTGACTTGTTATTTTTGATATTATTACATAGATCATGATTTAATCACTTATAGAATTTAAAAAATGTTATATATATCATATATATTCATTATAAATATAAATATAAATATATATATAATTGATAGATAAATGAAATGGAATACACTATTCGTGGAGATAGTAGGTCGTATGTATGCATGAACGTTGTTTCTATTTCCTTATTGGATTTAATAGAAGTAAGTAAATGAAATTTATATATATATACCTAAACATAGTATAATTATTATTTCATATATTTTATTCCACTTTTTTATATATACATTATAATCATTATTGAATGGTTAATGTCTAGAATGAATCTCATCGTGTAATGGAGACGGTAGGTTCTACGTACGCACGAGTGATGATATCATTCCCATAATACATGAATGGTATTTAATTGCAAGGTGTACTATACTTAGGAATAAAAATAATTTTATAATAATCATATATAGTTATTACATCCATTTTTATACTCATCCATGTAAGCTGGTCTTCAAAAACAGATTACACCATGGCGTAGAGATGCTAAGTTGTATGTATGCACGCATGGTCATTTTGTTATTATTTGGATGGACAGAAAGTGAAATATGGTTGTTAAATATTAATAATAACTTCTAAGTATATAAGAAGAATTAGTAAATGATATTACATATTCTTTGTTGTTCATCCTCTAAATCTCTTTGTAGAGCACTAGAGAGCGACATTAAAGAAGGCCAAAACCTCTATAATGTTTATAGGGAATTTATTAATGGATGTTTTTAGGGTAAGGTTGATCTTGAAGGCTCAAAATGAAGTGAAGACTTGAGGGACGAAGTTCCCTTTTTTAATTAAGGTGAGGGTCACTTTTGGAAACCTCAAAAATATTAATTTATAATAATTTAAAAATCAATCCAAATACCACCAAAATGATATATATTACAATATAATATATTATAATATTTAAATATCATCATCAAATAAAATTTATACAAATTTTGATGTAAATTTAAACATTATCATTTTAGTTGACAATTAGTTATTCTATTTTATTTTAAATTAGATAACAAATTTTTCAATATTAAAATGGTGAAATATTTACATATTGGATTTATGTTATATCATAAATGAATAATTTATAACTTTTTAGACCATATATTAAATATTATATATTTTTAAAATTATTTTATTTTTTAACTAATTTTATAAAACATTATTAAAAAAATAGGGTCAATTTTGACACTATTAATTTCGGGGATTTTTATAAATATCAAGATAAGGTGTTATCCTAAAAATAATATTTTATTATATTCATAATGGGTGAAGGTAATCTATAAAATTCATTGAAAAAATTAATTATCATAAATTATATTTATTTTAATATTTTTAATAACATTTATTTGATATCATCATTTTAAAAATAATCACTACATCAATATTGTATAATTATATAATATATATATTTTTAGAAAACAATTTATAATAAAATACTATGATGAAAAAATATTTAATATATTTTATAATAATATATTTTTTGAATATATCTTTTGTAAAAGCTAATATTAAAAATGTTATACTTATTAAAGTGTGAATGTGACAACTTTAACATCACATTAAATAAAATATAATAAAAGACATAATCTCTTCAATATATATCCAAATGGTCATCAGATCATACATAGGATTCTTAGGATCGAGATAAACTCGATCAACAAGAATTATTCAGGTTTTTAGATATTTTATGGTTTTTAGAATTCTAATAAATATTATTTTATGTATTTCTCACCAATTAATTAATTTTTACATCATCAATGTATAAGGCTTTAGGGTAATTATTAATTTCTTAAAAATTAAAAATAAATTACCTTGATGTATTTAATTATATTACCTTTTCATATTATATTTATTTTTGATTATATAACCTGTTTATCCCTATATTAAAATTATTATACTTATAAGAATTACTAGTTTGACATTTTGACACTTTCATTTGTTTGATTAATATCATTGTCGTTTTCATTGTTTTTTCTGTGTTAAATGACTATGTTTCAAACCAAAGATTTTATGTGTATAATTTTATTCATATAATGGTATTTTTTTAGGTTTCACGATATATTTATTATCCTTATCATATTATTAGATACCCTAATTTACCTGAGGTACATTTAACTGTGGTAAATAAAAATTACTATAGTTACTATCCCAAACATCCAAAATTAAAATTAACCAATTAAAATAATTTGGACCCAATGATTCCAAATATGGAATAAATTTTTCATAATTAAAAATACATAATTGGCATAAATTAATTTAAGATTAATTCTAGTTGTCAAAACAAAAAAGTGGGTTTTTAAGAAGTAAAAACTTATCAAAAGATTTCATGTGTTTATGTCCAATTTAAATGTGAAATTACTACCAATGACCAACATGAGATTAAATGATAAAAAATATTCTTAAAAAAATTAAAATATAATAAAAAGATAATCTATGTAGAAAACTAAATTAGATTAAAATGGAGTTTTGAATTAAAATACAGTGTTTTTTAATATTCATTAAAATCTGAATTTTATCGCAAAATACCAAAAATTCCAAAAAAGTAAATTTTTATGCCACACTTCCAAATAAGAAGTTTATTTTTTTAAAATTGAACTTATAAAATTTTCAAAAACTAGATTTAAAATGGGTTCTCAGTTAATAGGTGGTAAAACTCCAATTTTTTAAAAATATTTTTTTTATCCGAAAAAAATGAATTTGTTCTTAAATAATGTTCTAGAAAATAAAAAATATGATTTATAATGATATATATAATTTAAAATGTTGTTAATAATATTCATAAAGTCTTTTTTATATCCCATTAAATAATAAAATTTTAATAATATATTGTTGTTAAGTGAAACTCGGTATTTCGTACAATTCAAGCTATCGAGGAAGGTCACTCTTGCATGTAATGAATGCCATGTAAGTGTTTCATGTTTTACAAGCTTCCTTTTGTGTTATGTATAACATAATCCAAACTCAGTTCATTTATACATTGAGAAAAATCTATACTCAGTGTTACGTGAAATTAATTATATCAAAATATTTTTAAATTGTGTGTAACGCAAGACAAGAATAGTGTTGCATATACTACAAGCTAATATGGTGTTGCGCATAGTGAAAGCTAATATTGGTTTAGCTTAAAACATAATACATCAATGAAATTAAAATAATCTATCTCATCAAATTTCGGGGTGTTACATTCTACCCCCCCCCCCCTCCTTAAAATAAATTTCTCCCTTGAAATTCTTTTGGGTTATAAGTGGTTTGCTACTTGAATGTTTTATTCATTAAAGCCTAATTCCTCTAAAGGAATTCTAAAAATTTATTTTGAAAAAGAGAATTAAAAACATAATGGTTTCCCAAAGTAACTCATCATTGGGTTTCCACATAGTAGAACATTGGTGCGAAGAGAAAACATGGATATAGAGAGAAAATTAACCATCATGTTCTGATGGATAGTGATAGAGATTAAGGATTGGAGAAATTTAACTACCATAAATCCAAAAACCTAAATTGATTTAAGGGACTATATGATTCATCAGATAATAAGGTACTAAGATAACAATTTTGGTTTTCAAAATCCTTTCCCTAAATTTCATGAATTTTTTATGGGAATAACTAATTACTTGAATTTTGTTCAATCTCATCATTGTTCATTCCTTGAAAAATTTCCACATCATCTATTATTTAAAGAAATGAATCCAGATTTTTCATTCTTGAAATGTTCACAGAATTTAGGGTATAATGATTTGCCATTCCATCCTCCTCGGTCATAAAGAGGTGAGCACAAGTTATCAAATATGAAAATGCCTATCTAGAGTGAGGTTAATCGTATATGGTTCCAAAAAATAGACTTATACTTCATCTATCATACCTCTTAAATAAAATAAAACTAATTTATTCTAACCAGGGACTTCCCATAGGCCAGTGATAGGAAATAAAGGCCTCTCAAACTTCGGTTGTGGGTTAAATTCCCACATCCCTTTCCAACGTGATGAGTTGTTGCCCATCCTGTGAGTTGTCATTTTTCTAAAATTGTACTGTTATAACATTAAAGAAAAAATGTTTAAAAGAAGTTTTATCCTTAAAAAATAATATTTTTTGTCCCATATAATTCATTCCAAATTTTAAGATTATCCAAAATACTTTTGTCCAAACTCACAGTACAAAAAACAATTACAAGAAAGGTCATATAACAAGCTTTTGAATACCCTAATTTAACCCCCATATATCATAAGATATATCTTGTTAGTCAAATTCCAAACATTTTAATGACTCCATCATGCATTCTCTTGAGTCATTTTAGTTACCTAAATTACCACATATCCTTATTGAAATCATGTATATTTCTTTTTTCCAAAATTTATTGGATATATTCCTTAAGTTCCAAAAAAAATATACTTCATCCATGGTATCATAACCCTCTAGTCAACAAATCCATTATTAGTTCCCAAGAAACTAGCATAATCCAATTTACTTATTCAAATCCAACATATCATTATCCAAACATCATTATCTTAACTTACAGGACATAATATGTGTTATCCTTCCCTTAACCATGTGTTATACAAGTATATCACTATACACTTAAATCACTTTCTGTCACCTTAGAACTATTAAAAATATCCTTTCCAATCCTTAATGAAAAAAATATACTAAAACACTTATATATTTCAAGATTCATATAACATAATCTTTGAATTATGAAACATATACACCTTAATCATTCAAATTTATTCTTAACCCATTACTCAGAATCCATCATCTTCCAATTTATAAAAATTTGAATCATGTATTATGGTTTTTCAACTGTAATATTCATAGGTTTAATGTAAAAAAATACTATAGTTACATAAAATACATGTCACATGTCATTTCCAATCTCTTTATCCTCAGTAGTATGACCAATACTGGTATCATCATCATGATTTTCTTCATGATGTTTCCACATAAGAACCCAATATTTATAATTTCCCCACATTTCACATCTGAAACATTAAATTAGTAACTATGTTCTATGTAGTTTTGGTTATTGAGTAAGTCTAGAAATCAAGGTTTGACATATACATATCAGATATTAGAAACACATAAGTAAAAAAATAATTATTATATTTCAATCTGTGATATCTTCTGTTTAACCCTAGGATAGTCATGATTATCACAAAAAACCCAAAACATGTGACCTATACGTGAAATATCCTAAATATATCCCTATAAATATCCTTATAAATATCACTAGGGAACTCACTAAAGTTTCCACATCCTATTTTCCAATGTTGAATAAACCTTTGCTTGGATGTCAACTATAGTGACCCAAGCTTGACGTATATGGACTTTAAATTTGTTTTGTAGAATACTTAATACTTTACAAAAATAAATGCCCAAAGCCCATATTAGTTTTGTTTATTTGGAAACATAGAACACATTATTTTATCTTGGTGAAAGATCTTCAACATCTCCAATAAGGATCTTCCCCAATAGTTTTCCAACCTAAAACCTTTCATAATATCCTAGGGAAAATATTAAAAAGGGTGAACTCAAATTCTCATTAAGGGTAAACATTAAGAACATAAAATAGACCATAAACATTAGAATGTAAAAACATGAACATAAAGATTAAATATCACAATATTAAGTTAGGAATTAAATCTTGGATGTTTTTAAGGAATTAATCAATAGTGAAGAGACCATGATAACGTAGAATTGACATAGAAAATGGAATTGTAGAAAAGAAATAAGAACATAATATGATTTTCCATTTTAGCCTTGCATTTCTGCCAAGACCATCATAGTGGAAAATGTCCTTTAATAAACTGGGTTTACTTGTCATTCCAGCCCAGTATTACTAAACAATATTTACTTTTCCTTTCAACCCTATATTACGAAACATGATTTACATGCCATTCCATCCATTTTTATTTAATGAGATATAAATCATTAACAAATGCATTAGAGGGAGATATAGGTCCCACCCATCTCAAAATTAAATCATTCTTACATGTTCCACAAAAACATAAATCTTTTATCGTACCATAACCCATAAAATAAAATGGGTTTCTTAAACAACATTCCATCATAATAGATATAAAATAAATAGATTTCATAAAAATAATTCCCTTATAAACAGAATGAAATCACTATAATAAAAGTGATAAAAATATAACCCCATGTCATTTTATATGGAAAATAATTTTGATAAAATAGTTCAACTTTATTCCTGAGGAAAATATCCTTTCTTTTTCAAAAATTTTTACTTTTCTCAAAATGCCACGCTATTTAAAAATAAAAGAATTTAGTTGAAAATAATCATGAAATTGTGTATAGGAATCTTATTAGAAATATGGTTTCATTAAAATATCAAAAATTCATTCATGTCGTATAAGTTGAAAAACATTCTCCTCATACTTTTCTTGTAAAAGTCAAAAAGTAGCTCAAATCGAATAACGACAAATGATTCATTCCATACCATTTAATAAAAAATCACCAAAGGGTAAATTTAACATTAAAAAATTATAGAATAATAGAAATAATATTAAATAATTATTAAACATGGTTGTTTATGATAAATATACCCCATTAAATACTTACGTATAAACAATCATGGATAAAAGTGAGATTGTACAATTATCCCTTACCTAATGTCTGATTTCTTCCGTATGTGCCCTAAACTCAAGTATAGTCAGTTTAAACATATTATTTACTTGTAGAAGAACCATAATTAAATTTATAATATCTTATATGATTCTCTTTTGACTTTATATTACCCATTCTTTTGTCAATTCCATGTTAGAGATATGTTTTGGGTAATAATCGTTTTATTAATCGTACGTGTTTTGGCTTGTTATTCTGGATATTATTACATAGATCATGATTTACATACTTACAGAATGTAAAAAATTATTTATATATCTTTTATATTTATTATATAAATATAAATATAAATATATATGTATAATATATAGAGAAATTAAATGGAATACCCCATTCATGGAGATAGTAGATCGTACGTACGCATGAACGATGTTTCTATCTCTTTATTGGATTGAATGGAAGTAATTAAATGGAATATATATATAAATAAATCCAGAAGAATTATTATTTTATATATTTGATGGTTATTTATTTTATATAGTTTTATAATCATTCTTTAATGGTTAATGTGGAAAATGAATATCAGCGTGTTGTGGAGATGGTTTGTCTTACGTAATCACGAGCAACTATATCATTCCCATAATTCTAGAATGGAATTTAATTTCATGGTGTACTATATTTCATAATAAATATAATTTTATAATATTCATATATAGTTATTAAATCCATTTATATACTCATCCATGTAAGGTGGTAGTGAAAAACAAATTACACCATGGCGTGGAGATGGTAAGTCATACGTACACACACCTGGTGATTTCATTTTTCATTGGATTGATAGAAAGTGGAATATTATTATTGCATAATTATAATAACCTATCATTATATAAGTACTACTGGATTTATTACATTATAATTTAACTAATCCTGAGGAGGAAGTAGAAGAGGAATAATTTTTGAAAGAATCGGTAAATGATATCACCTCTTCATCGATGTGCCACCTCTAAATCTCTTTGTACAACATTAGATTTGGTCTTTGAAGAATACATGGACATATATAATTTTTATATGGAATTTGATAAGGGAAATAGGTAGGTTATGGTCAAACAAGAAATGTCATAATTAAAAAAACAGTAGAGGGAGGAAGTGCCCTTTTATAATTGAGTTGAGGGGCACTTTTGGAATCCCCAAAAATATTAATTTATGAAAATATCAAAATAAAACAAAATAAAAAAAATTGATATATTTGAAGATATTATATGATAATATTTCAATATAATCAACCAATAAAATTATACAAGTTTTGATTTCAAATTTAACATTATCATTTTAATTGACAATTAGTTTTTCTATTTAATTTTAATTAAGATAAAAAATGTGTCAATATAAAAAGGGTAAAATATTTACTTATTTGATTTCAATTATACCATAAATAAATAATTTAGAACATTTTATACCATTTCATAATTATTATATATTTTTAAAATTGTTTTTTGATTTTTAAATAATTTTATGTATCATTATTTTTCCAGAAAGTCAATTGTGTCAATTTTGATACTATCCATTTCATTGAGTTTTTAAAAATATAAATATAATGTTTTATCCTCTAAAACAATATATTATTATATCCCTAATGGATCAAATACATATATAAAATAAATTTGAAAAATTAATTAGCCCAAATTATATTTATTTTAGTATTTTTATTAACATTTATTTGATTTCTTCATTATTAAAATAATCAATACATCAATATTGTGTAATTATTTAATATACTTTTATGTTGAATAAAAATTTGAAATAAAATACAATTATAAACATATGTTTACTATATTTCATAAGAATATATTTGGTTGAATTTATCTACTGTAAAATCTGACATTAAAAACGTTATAATTATTAAAGTATGAATGTGAAAACATTAACATGACTTTAAATAAAATAAAATGTCATAATCACCTCTATTGAGATCCAAATGATTACTTGCTCAGTACATATATGCTCAGGAACTAGATAAACTCGACCAATATGATTTTTTCATGTTTTTAGTCCTTTAATGGTTGTTAGTATTTTAATAAAAATTGTTTTAGGGATTACTCGTCAATTAATTAATTTTGAAATAATCAAAGTATAAGACTCTAGTAATTGTTTATTTTGGAAATATTAATAATAAATTACCATGATGTAGTTATTTATTTTATCTTTCTATGTAATATTTAGGTTTTAAGATATCACTTGTTATCGCTATTTTAAAATTTTAATTATTATAATAAATATGATTTTTTCATTTTGACATGTTCATTGATTATATTAATATCTATGTCATTTTCATTATCCAATAAACATTAAATAACAATGTTTCTAACTAAATACGTTAAGGGTATAATTTTTTCATCTAATTTGGTTTTGGTAGGTTTTAGGATAATTTTATTATACATATCATATTTTTAGATACCTCAATATACCGATTTACCATTAAATGTAATAGATAAAAATTAACGTATTTACTATTTGTAATATAAAAAAATAAAAGTAACCTATTAACATGATTTGGAACCACTTATTCTAAATATGGAATCCATTTTTCATAATTCCAAATACCGAATTGGAAGAAATTAATTGAAGATTAATTCCAATTGTCAAAACCAAATAGCGGATTTTTAAGAAGTAAAAACCTATCAAATTATTTTCATGTGTTTATGTTCAATTTAAATGTTAAATTACATCATGTTCCAAAATGGAATTAAATTATAACTTCATAATCTATTTAAATTTTAAAATAAATTAAAAATATATTCTAACTAGATAAATAAATTAGATGAAAAAAAATTTGAATTACAATGCAATATTTTTAACTATTCATTAAAATTTGAATTTTATCTGAAAAATACAAAAAATTCAACAAAAGTAAATTTTTATGTCACTTTTACCAATAAGAAGTTTATTTTGTCATATTAAACATATAAAAGTTTCCAAAACATGATTTTAAATTGGTTCGCCATCAAAAGGTGGTAAAATAACATTTTTTTGAAAAATACTTATTTTATCAAAACAAAATTGATTTTGTTCTTATATCATGTTCTACAAAATATGTAAGATGAATGATAATTTTTTATAAAATTAAAAATTTGGTTATTAATATTCCTAAAGGCTAGTTTATATCCCATTAAATAATAATAATTCAATAATATATTATTGTTTAAAAAATCCTGGTATTTCATACAATGTAAGATATCGAGGAAGGTCGCTCTTGTGTGTGACGCAAGCCAAGTCAGTGTTACGTGTAATAGATGATTCCTTTGGTGTTCTGTATAACATAATCGAAACATAGTTCATTTATAAAATGAACAAAATCTATACTTAGTGTTGCGTTAAATTATTTCTACCTAAAGAACATGAAATTGAGTGTAACACAAGCCAAAAATAATGTTGTGTATACTGCAAGACAATACGGTGTTACATATAGCACAAGCTAATCTTGGTGTAGCGTAGAACAGAAGATAATAATAAAAATTAAGAGAATCTATCTCATAAAATCTCAAGTTGTTACAAGAAGATATCTCCTTAGAACCAAATGAATGAAAATTATTTTTTTATTATGAATTATAGTAATTGTTATGAACATTAGAATTCACTATTATCAATACAATATAAAGCGTTCATAGGGATTCGATGCGCTATCAAGAAACCCTCATTGAAGTGGCTTTGTTTTTACTCAATGATTGGTTGTGGGGGTGTTAGTGTGGTGCACAATCAGGAACATCGTGTTACCATTGTCACTCTTTCCAAAAACTCTCAATGGTTCACACATCCGTAGCTTGGTACAGACATACATTCCCAAGGCTAGATGTCGTCTGGGTTTTATGGCCCAATGAATCTTGTGGACCGGGATTGGTCGATTGGATTAGATTTTGGGCTCATCGAACCTTATTTGAGGGAATTATCACCTACTATGAGAGTATATTATAGAATTAAGATATATTCTAGAATATTTTCCTAATCTTGATATGGGGTTGGTTACCCTAAAAATAATCATGGGATAATTCTCTTTCATGTGGAAATTATTGGTGTCTCTTTAGTGAATCCATCTATATGTATCCGAGGTTATCCATCATTTTTTAGTAATGGGTGGTTTCTTATGGGATGAAACTGTATGACTCTTGCTTCAGAACATTCATTCATGTAAGGAGGCGGTTAAAATTTTTGAGGAGGGAATTTATCCATTACAAGACATTAAACATATATTTGTCATTGTAAGAACAAAAACCAATGTAGTTTGTTGGATATTTTTAACACTTTGTGTATGACAATTGATTTTTTTTTCAATGGGAATTAATGGGTGTCAATGATGATCATCATACAGAAAGGAATTATTATAAGTGAAGTGTAGATTGGAAATTTATATGATTGATCCACTAGTCCTACGTTCCAAATACGTGAATCAGGAGTGATGCATTGTCTAAAACAGTAAAGGATGGTTGGAGTGTTCTTTGGAAATAGTAAAAGAAAATAGTGTTCTTTGGAAGGAGTAAAAGAAAAGGAGACAAGAGGGTGTGGAAGTGTCTTGGAATTATATGGTGACCATGCATGAGTTGTGACATAGAAAGTGGCCATGTAGTTCAATGCATATATAGTTTCCTACAAAGTATTTTTATAAGCCTTGCCTAAAAAAATGGAAAGTCCACAAGCTATCTAGATGGCCTCTTCCCATGCCACATGTGGGACCACAGGGGTCCACAGAGGCCTAGTAATGCTATCCAATCCAGCCAACAAGAGGTAGGTTAGGGCCATGTATATGCCCCAAAGGAGTGCACGAGGTAAAGCCCATGTAGAGTTTTGGGCCAAAGCCCACAATGTGTGGGCGCAGAGTGCACCTGCAGAGATCACGGTACGGGGCAGTAGCACTGGGGAAGAAGATAATTATGAACGTTTTCTTGAGCTCCTTGATACTTAAGCCGCGAAATTCCTGCATTGTGGTTTTGATGTGGGAAAATGTTTTTTTAAGACCAATGTAATCTCAGTCATCCATCTGATCCTATGTAAGGTCTTGAGCGCACACCTCATCCCATGTGTTGCAATCATATCGCTCCCATCCATGACCGATCTGAGTCAATCCCATGACCGTAGAGCGACCACATCTTCATCCTCAACCTTCAAACTCTTGAAGGGCTCCTGATGCCATAGCTCGCCGCAGAAAAGATCGAACAACAAAGATATCACTTCTATCCAATATTGGAGAGAAAATCCACCACATTGTGATAGTCTGGACAATGCGATATGATGCATGCAATTTCATTTTCATGCATTCAATATAATATAGAATTTTGATTTTGGCCGAAGAAAATGAAGTTGAGAGGTCGTATACTACATGGATGAAGCTTGGGAAGGATGAGGTGCATGTGATCGTTATCACATGCACATGATTTTGTCACCTTATATGTGGTGTTCAAAAAAGAAATATGCCGCAAGTCTCGGCATATCTCAAACAATTATTTTAAGAATCTTAAAATGATGGAGATTTTGTGCATTCAAAGGATGATCTTCATGGAACATCTCTTGTGAATTGGACATGGAAATGAAGATACACATGTCCATAAAAGGAGTACCACCAAGACAACATAATGCATATGCTTCCAAGAATTCAATAGCTCTTGTTTCAAAAAGCATGGAATCTCTTAGTGCATTAACTTTGCAAAGTGAAACTAAGGAGACCTGCGAGCCTTCTTCTCTATGAAGCAGAGATCCAAAAAAGTGTTTAAAAAGTGCTTCCCACTCTCAATCCACTCCGTAAAGAAGTTCAATTCTTAAGCACAAACTGGTTCCCGCAAAAAACACGATTGGTTTCCAAACCCTCACTATGATTTGAGAACGCCAAGCCATCATAATCCTATGATTGAGTAATACTCTCACCCTGCTTAGCGAAGAAGACAGAGTTTTTCACCACATGCATGACGAACACCCATGCATCAAAAAGTTAACCTCTCAGGTTTAAAAAAAGGATAACTCCCTCAGCTTCACATGATATACCATATTATTTGAAATGGTTTATTTATGAGGCGAAGAATGAGATTTGTTTTAAGAGGTTTAATGCTTACATTCCTGCATGTATATGAACTATTTGAAGAAGCCTAATGTTGTTCATGGTGATGTAAAGAATAGGACTTGCATGAGAAGGTTTTGTGCATACACATACACTCATATGTGAAGAAGTTAGTGTGTGTGAACAATTAAAGCATAATGAAGAAAGAAGATGAATTTTACCAAAGGGTTTCACTCATTCAGGTTTGAAAAAACTCACATAAAAACCTAACAAAACACCCTAAATAAGTGTAATAGAAAGAATATCATGAAAAGAAAGTATGTTGTGTGTGTCTTCTTAATGAATTATACCCATTAATGTTTCACACATGAATGTGAAGAGAAAAGTGAATGAATTCATTCATTCACATGCACACATGAAGAAAATTCAATAAAGAATCAAAACAGTGTGTTCATGTTTGTAAAGAAGAAGAACAAGGGTAGAAGAAAAAACCAACATAAATTCCACATTTAGGATCACATGCTTACATGAACAGAAGGAATGAATTGAATTTGAAGATGCCAATTAAGATGATCTTCATTGCTTGAACAAGCACATAGGATTTGTTGATTCTGTCCAAGTAGAGAAGTTGATTCGGTTCATTTAGTTATTACACTAAAGGAGAAGATTGAATATAAAAGGTCATCAATTCATATATCTGATGCAAGAAATGTCTCATGCAGAATAGGATACAAGGACTTCCATGTTTATCTGTTGAAGAGACCATCATGTCTATAAACTAAGCGGGACATCGCACAAGTTAGTGAGCCAGGGGGAATAAACGGGAGTGACTCGAGGGAATAAGTGAGCTATCCTTGAACCTTTAGGTAGTGATCATGGGATAGAGTGACTATGCCCGAACCTTTGTAATCCATAGTTAGTAAAGCATAGTGGAATTATGTACCACCAAAAACCTATTGTGTATGATTCTTGGACGTAGCCATTATCAGTGAACCAAATAAAAAGTGTTGTCATTACTTTCTGCATGTGAATGTTTTAATTACTACACATATACATCATATAGGTTTAAACATGTTCCTACCAATGTGGGAATAATATTCAGTAAAGAAGAAAAAAATTTGACCCCATGATTCTCCCCCACCACCTCATTCGGGTGGTATAGGGTACTTCAATTGGTATCAAAGGGACACATTTCAGGTATGTTGGATACTCTATAGTAATTTTATCTAGTGGATGATTTATTTTTTCTTTCATATGTTATCAAAGAAGTGCAGTTTTTTTAGATTCAGATACTTATGAGCAGAAGCCTATATCCATCAAGACCGTATCAAATAGTAAAAAGAATGATATGAATCAGTTAAAGAAGTGTGTCTATTTTAATGAATATATAGTATCTGGTTCTCCATTACCTTCTAATAATGAAGAAATATCAGGCTTGGAAATTAAAGAGAATGTGGCTCAGCTAACAATCAAAAACAACTATTCTAGCACAATTGGTTATTTTGATCAAACGTTTACCTCCTTTGAGCTTGAAAGTGATCAAGAGAAATTAAGAACCTATCTACATGATATTATGTAATAAATAGTTGTTTTTTTATAGAATATTTCAATGCATGCAGGTTGAGATCCCCCAACTTGAAAGAGAAGCTGATAATGCGAAAAAGGGATTTGTAGGAAAAAATTTAGAAAAAATTAAGCTATACAAATATATTTAAGCCCTTGAGAAGAAATAAAGATTCAATAAGACTATAGAAAAAAATATCCTTCAACTTTAAGATGAGAACAAGAAGAACACTAAAGTCATGAGTTAATCTTTGGAAGAAACTTCCATGAAATTCAAGGAACATGGATCGTTGTTACAAAAGAAATTTAAGATGCATGAAGATAATGTTGAAATATTATTGAAGGATTATGAAGAGAAGATGACTAAGATTATAGACCAGGAAGTCATTCTGAATATGATATGTCTATAACTGGATGATCAGTTGACCAATATTGAGAAGTCACAAATTGAGTCTCCACAAAATAACGAAATAGTAGTTTTTGTCACTCAATGTTCGTTGGAGGATTATACTATCAAAATACCTCCAATGTGTGATAATAAAATCATGGATTCACTCATTAATCTATCACAAGTAGCTGATAATTAGGTACCATCCATACCAACATGTGCTACTATTTTCTAAAATTGCTTCTACAAAAAAGTGCAGGTTAGAAGAAAAGTTCTATACAAGTATGGATGCGGGAATTTGAGGATATAGATATCACCATGGCTAGGGGGATTGGAAGTACAAGAATTTGGATGGTGGATCCCTATATAGTTCCCAAAAAAATCAATAAGTCATGATTTCTGGGCAAATGGTGGCACTGTAGTACGTTTAGGCATTGTGCATCAGATTTTTGGTAGAAACCTCAAAATGAAAAATTACAAAGGAAACCCATGTCATGGGGGAGAAATCTCGAGAAGAAGAAAGAATATTCATAGATCTAGAAGCATCTTTATATTTCAGAGAAATTTGGAATTCTTGAAAACATATGTGATGTATGAAATGGAAATGGTAACAAGGTCGATATATGGTCATCACAACATGCATCAAAATATGATAAGAAGAGAATACCGCCGAAGCTGGTCATGAATCAAAAATGAACCATGGGAAAAAATTAGTATAATTTTTCAAAATCAAATTCTCCCAAGAAGATTACATGAAGGAAATTTTTGAAGTCCTTAAATTCCAAATCCAAGAAGGTGAAGGGAAGTGCATCCAAAATAACTTCTAAGAGGGATTACACTCAAAAAAATCTATGTGGAAGATCCAATCTTGACGCCTAAGTTCCTAATGAATTATTGGTTATCTTACCAGAATATTTGAAAAGAATATGGAAAATGGAAGATGTATAATCTAAGGCAAGTGAAAAAGGTAAAACGATATTCCATCTAAAGAAAAAAAAGTTGTGTGTGTGAGTTGCAACATGGCTGGTCATACTGTTATAAATTGTATTTACCTTATTTCATCTGAAAAATAATTCCTAAATAAGTTGAATGTTCAGCAGTTGATTCTAGTGCATTGAAAGATCATGAAGAAATAAGGCTCACACACAAATACAGGGAAGAATTATTAAGATCCCCACAACCACAGTTATAATTAAAGATCAATTGTGAATGTGTGAATAATGGAGCATCTTGGTTGGTAAAATCATCTCAACCTGGCTATTCACATTGATAAAGAAACAAGGACGCACCTTATTCCCTTAAAATGTTGTGCATTGCATCTTTTATTATAATACAGGGAATTGAAGTTGAAGAAATCTCTCAGGGGGGGAGAACCTAAGAAGTTTTCTCCTGAGGGGGAGACACATAAAGAAGATTCCAAAGTTATTATTAGTATCATCTTCAGTTGGTATCACATTCAATTACTCTGAAGATTATATGAAGATCTTGTCATTAGAAAAAGTATGTCATTTCCCAATCTCTCATCCTTGGTTAATAAAAATAAAAAAATTACAAATGGGGAGTAACTGAATAAATTAATAACATAAGAAGATTTGACATACCATAAGTTCAATTATCATGCCTATTACACTTTAATTTTTTGATCCATTTATTGATGTTAGTGAATGAGTTTTAGGTTTATTGTTATTAAAAGTATTTCATATCATTTTCCTGGAATGAAAGTGGAAAGACCCTTGAAGACAAGTGTAAGAGTTCTTATCTCATGAGGTATCATGATTAGTGGATAATGCACAACTTTGTTATCTTGATCAAATCCTCTTGTTTTCTAAAATGAGCATTACTCAAGTCGACATAGAGAGATATTATTGATGTATCATTGCTTATGTATGGAAAGTTACCCTCTCTACCTTAAAGTTTTTATTTCATGTCAATAATGGGGATAGAAAGTGAAATGAAAGTTTAGAAGTGAATGGGGGAGAGAAGATAGAAGATTCTCATTTTGATATTGACACCCTCATTTATGGGAACATTAATGTATTGAAATACAACACAAAAGGGGAGATTGTTTGGACCAATTTGTGTATGAATATTTTATTTATTGTAAATGGGTGTCAATGAATGTAAATGATGATCAACATGAAGAAACGAATAATCCTAAGTGAAATGGATTTTGAAAATTCAGTTGATTGGAGAACTAATCTTAACATCAAAATATGTGTATCAGGAGAGATACATTATCTACAACAATGATGGTTTTTTGGAGTGTTCTTTGGAAGGAGTAAAATAAAAGATTGTTCATTGGAAGTAGTAAAATAAAAGGAGAATAAGAGGGTGTGGAAGAGTCTTGGAATTTTAAGGTGGCCATGCATGAGTTTTGAGATAGAAAGTGGCCAGGTATTTCAATGAATACATAGTTTTATACTATGTATTTTTATAAGCCTTATATAAAAAAGGGATAACCCACAAGCCATCCAGCCTTAACCCGAGCCACATTTAGGACCATAGGGGTCAACCACATCCTGGGGAAGCCTTCCAGGCTAGCCCACAAGAGGAAGGGTAGGGTTGTGTATAGGCCCTGAAGGAGCACACTGGGCAAAGCGCACATAGAGTTTTCGGCTGGATCCCAAAGATGGTGGGCGAAGAGTGCACCAACTGAGAACACGGTATGGGGCTGTACCATGGGGGGAGGAAAAAATTATGAATGTACCCCATAGTTTCTTGTTACTTACGCCGTGGCATTCCTGTGTTGTAGTTTCGATGTGGGATAAATGTTTTTAATGACTGAACAAATCTGAGATGTCTATATGATCCTGCACAAGATCTTGGTCACACGCCTCATCCTAGATCATGTGATCTAATTAACAAATTCCATCCCGTATCTGAGGCGATCCCACAAATGTAGAGTGACCACATTGTCATCCTCAACCTTAAAACTCATAAAGGGATTCTGATGCCATAGTTCACTGCAAAGAAGACTGAACGACTAAGATCTCACTTCCATCCACTATTTAAGAACATCTCCAATGCATTTTTATCCTCTAGACAATGTGATATGATGCATGCAATTTTATTTGCATGCATGCAACTAAATAGAGATGTTTGAGTTCATCTAATGTCAACGAAGTTATAAGGCTACGTACTACATGGATGAAGCTCCAGCTGGATGAGTTGCATGTGAACGCTATCACATGAACAATATTTTATTCACATAAACAATTCATTCCAAAATGAAACATGCTGAAAGTCTTAGCGTATCTCGAAAGAGGATTTGAAGAATCTTGAAATTCTAGAGATATCGTGTATTCAAATTATGATCTTCATGGAAAATCTCTCGTGATTTGAACAAGGAAAAGAAGGTTCCCTCGTCTGTTAAGGAAGAACCACCTAGCCGAGAGAATGTGGTATCTCCCAAGATTTTGAGAGCTCTTGTTTCAAAAAACAGAGCATCTCTATGTGCATTCACTTTGTGAATACTTACGAAGGAGACCAACAATCTTTCTTCTCTCCAAAAAAGAGATCCCTAAAGTGTTTGACAAGTTCTTCCCACTCTCAAACCACTTCACGAAGAAGTTTAGTGCTTAAGGAAGAACTGGTTACCGTGAACACATGATGGGTTTCTGAACCCTCACCGTGCCTTTTCATGGACATGCCCTCATAATCTGGTGATTGAGTTCTACTCTAATTGTGCTTAGAAAAGAAGACATATTCATGCACCCCTTGTATGAGGAACACCCATGCAACACATAGTGAACCCATTGGGTTCAAAAACAGGACTCCCTCAGGTGTTCATGATATACCCTATTGTTTACAGGGTTTTATTTTTGAGGTGAAGAAGGATCTTTGTTTGAAGAAGGATTGTGCTTACATGTATGCATGTATATTAACTGTTTTAAGAAGACTGAGTTCATTTACTGTGATTTAAAGAAGAGGAATTGTTAGAGATGGTTTGGTTCATACACATAGACTCGTATGTGAAGATGGTAATGTGTGCGTGCAATTTAAGTAGAATGAATGAAGAAGAGGAAATTGACCAAAGGGTTTCACTCATTCGGGTTTAAAGAAACACACATATAAACCTAGAAAAACACTGTATCTATGTGCAAGATAAAGACTAGAAATAGAAGAAGGTAGTCTATGTGTATGTCTTCAAATATCAATACCCATTAAGGATTGCACACAAGAAAGTGAATAGGAATGTGCATGAATTCATTCATGCACATGAACACATTATTAAAATTAAATAAAGAATAAAAATAGTGTGTGCATGTGTGTAAAGAAAAAGAAGAAGTGTAGAAGAAAGGGTCAACCTAAATGTCACATGCATGATCACATGCATACATGAACAGAAGGAAAGAATTGATTCTAAATATGCCATGTAAGTTGATCTTCATTTCCTAAACAATCACATAGTAATTTTTTATTCTGGAAAATAATAGAAGAAGGGTATTTAGTTCATTCTTTTATTTCACTAAAGGAGAAGATTGAATACAAAAGAGAATCAATTTTGGACACTGATGCAAGGAATGTCTAATGCTGAATAGGAGAAAGAGACTTCCATGTTTATCTTGTTTAAGAGACCTTTACATCTAAAAATTCAGTGGGATGTCACTGAAGGTAGTGAGATAGGGGAAGTCAATGAGAGTGACTTGAGGGAGGAAGTGAACTATCCCAGAACCTTTATGCAGTAAGCCTGAGACAGAGTGAATGTGCCTGAACGTTTTTAACCAAAGTTAGTGAAGAATAGTGAAATTAGCTGCAACTGAAAACCTATCGGTGTGTGCTCCATGGACATAGACCTTAGCGGTGAACCAAGTAAAATGTGTTTCGTTCACCATCTACATGTGAATGTTTTAATTTATGCACATATCTACCATACATATTTTAAAAATTTCCCACCAACATGGGAACAAGATCTAGTAAAGATGAGAAAAAGTTGACACCCTGATTCACCCCCCCCCCCCCTCATCTGGGTGGTCTAGGGTCCTTCAATGGGTATCAAGGGGTAACATTTCTGGTACGTAGGATACAATACAGTAATTTTATCTAGTGGAGGATTTATGTCTTCTTTCCTATGTCAGCAATGAAGTACAGTTTTGTTTTATATTCAGATACCTATGAGCAGAAGACTATATCCATCAAGACCACAACAAATAAGAAAAATAAACAGAAGAAGTTGTTGAAGAAGTTCCTCTTATCTAATTAATATGTATTGGCTAGTTCTCTATTCCCTTCTAAGAATGAATAAATATCATGCTTTAATGTAAAGACCATGTGGCTTAGGTAACCACCAAAAAGAAGGATTCTAGTACATGTGGTAATGCTGATCAAACTTTTACCTCCCATAAGCTTTCAAGCGATGAAGATAAATTAAGAACCTATCTACATAATATTCCTATAGAAAGATGTTTTTTTTGTATAATATTTCAATGCATGCATGTTGAGATCAACCAACTGGAAATAGAAACCTATAATTTGGAAAATGGCATGGTAGGAGAAATTTCAGAAGGTTTAAATCTATAGAGATTGATTTAAGCCTTTAAAAAGAAAGAAATAATCAGTAAGGCTTTGGAAGAAAAGATATATGCACTTGAAGATGGTTAGAAGAAGATCACTGAATTCAATAGTTTATGTTTTGAAGAAACCTACATGAAATTAAAGGAACATGACTCCTTGCTACAAAACAAATTAAAGATACATGAAGAAGAAGGTGAAAGATTAATAAAGGGCTATGAAGAGAATATGACTATTATGGAAGACCAGAACGTCATCCTCAATATGAGATGTCTATAATTTGAATCTCAATTGACTAATCTTGAGAAGACACAATTTGAGTCTCCACAAAAGAATGTAACAGTAGATTCTGGAACTCAATTTTCACTGGATGATTCTACTATTAAAAGACCTCTAACATGTGATAATAAGAACTTGTACTCACTCATTAATCTATAAAAAGAAGCTGAGAAGAATGTACCATCCATACCAACATACACTAATGTATCTAAAAAAATCTACAAAAATTTCATGTTGTAATAAATGTTTTAAACAATTATGGATGAAGAAAATCGAGGATATACCTATCACTATAGCTAGGGTGGGTAGGAAGAACTAGAATGTAGAAGGTGGATCAACAGATAGAGCATAATAAATCAAGAATTCCATATTTGTGTGCCAATGTTGGTGAGTTCGTAGGCTTGGTAATTGTACATTATATTTTTGGTACAAACATCATAACGAAAAATCACAAAGGAAGCCCATCTCAAGGGGAGAAAGCTAGAGAAGAAAAATATGCATCCACAGATCCCAAAGTAGTTGTATACTACAATTAGATATGTAGTGACTGACAACATCATTGATGTATTCAATGGTCATGATCACAAGGACGGTATGTGTTCATCACAACATGCATCAAAAGATGATAAGAAGGGAAGACCACAAAAGCTGGATAAGAATGAAAAATGGAACCTTCAAAAGAAATCAGAATAGTTTTTCCAAATAAAATTCTCCCAAGAAGACTCCATGAAGGAAAGATGAGAATTCTATGGGTTCCAAATCCATGAAGGTGAAGGGTAGTTCATCCAAAATAACATTTGAGAAGGTTTAAACATAGAAGAAGCTATTTGGAAGATCCAATATTGATGCCTCAGTTACTAATGACTTATTGGTTATCTATCCAGATGATTTGGAAGAAATGAAGAAAATGGAAGATTCAAAACTAAGGTTAGTGAAAAAATTAAAAAGGATATTCCACATTAAGAAAATAATTTTCTCTGTTTGAGGTGAAACAAGGCTGGTCATACTGTTAGAAATTTCATTTCCCTTATTCAAACCCAAGAATAATTCTTCAAGAAGATGTAAATTTCCCTAGGTGATTCTAGGGATTTGAAAGCTCTTGAATAAATAAGGCTCGCAAACAAAGACATGGAAGACAGATTGATATCCACACAACCACATTTAAAATTGATGATTAGATGTGAAAGTGCAATGAATGGAGTATCTTGGTTGGAAAATCAACTCAACCTAGTTATTCACGTTGATAAACCAAAGTGGAACCACCTTATTTCCTTAAATCGTTATGTATTGTGTTTTTTCTTATAATAAAGGGAATTGAAGGTGTATAATGCTCCTAGTTTTGGAACCTGAGGAGTGTTCCCTTGAGGGGGAGACACAAAAAGAAGCTACTAGAGTTTTTATTGGAATCATTTAGTTGGTAACAAATTCAGTTACTTTAAATATTGTCTGAAGATAATGCCATTGGAAAAGGTATGCCATTTCTCAATCTCTCATCCATGGTTACTCAAAAAATCAATTTACAAAGGGGGATTAACTAAATCAATTTCTAACATAATAATATTGAATGTACCTTTAGGTAAGTTATCCTGCATATTACACTTTAATTTTTTGATCCATTTATTGAAGTGAGTGTCAGAGTTTCAGGATAATTTTTATTGAACGGATTTTATATCATTAGCCTATAATTAAAGTGGAAGGACCCTTAAAGATAAGTATACGAGTTCTAATCTCATGAAGTATCACGATCAGAGGATAATGGATAGCTTTGTTTTCTAGATAAAATCCTCTTATTTTTTAAGCCAAACATTTCTCATGTAGACTTAGAGATAAATGATTGATGTCACATTGCATAAGCATGTAAAGATACCATACCTACCATAAACATTGTATTTCATGTCAATATAGGGGATATAATGTGAAATGAATTATGAAATGTGAAAGGAAAGAGAAGAGAGCAGATTCTCATTTTCATATTGACAAAATCATTTAAGATAACTTTGAAGTATTGACAACAAACTCAAAGGGGAGATTATTGGGACTACATTGTAAATGAAGATTTTATTAGTTTTCAATGGATGTCAATGATTTCAATGATGATCAACATGAATAAAGTAATTCTCCTAAGTGAAATATAGAGTGGGAATTCATATGATATATGGATTGATCCGAAGATCCCAATACATGTATCAGGAGTGATACATTTTCTACAACAATGAAGGATAGTTAGAGTTTTCTTTGGAAGGAGTAAAAAAATAATGTTCTTTGGAAAGAGTAAAAGGAAATGAGAAGAAGATGGTGTGGAAAAGTCTTGGAATTATAAGGTGGCCATGAATGAGTTTTGAGATAGAATATGGTCATGCATTTCAACGCATACTTAGTTTTGTACTAAGTTTTTTTATAAACCTTACATAAGAAAAGGTTCATCCCACAATCCAGCTATCGAATCACAGCCCAAGCCACATGAGGGACCAAAGGGTTCATCTGCGGCATGGTGATTCCAACCAAGCCATCCCTCAAGAGGCAGGGCAGCACCGTGTATATGCCCCACATAAGCGCACGAGGAAAAGCCCGCGCCGAGTTTTGGGCCGAAGCCGGTAGAGGGTGGGTGCTGAGCATGACCATAGAGAACACGATATGGGGTAGTACCATGGGGGGAGTAAGGGAATTATGAATGTATTCCTAAGTGCCTTGATAATTAATCTATGACATTCCTGCATTATAGTTTCTATGTGTGAAAAAATTATAATGACTGAACTAATATCAGTCGTCCATCTGATCTCGTGCAATATCTTTGCCTCACACATCTTCTTGTGTCTTGTGATCTAATCACTATCATCCATGCCCAATCTGAGTTTATCTCATGAATGTAGAGTGACCATGTGATAATCTCGAACCTCCAAACTCTCGAAGGGATCTCGACACCATAGAACGTCGTAGATAAGACCGAACCACCGAGATCTCGCTTCCAACAACTATTAAAAAGCAACTCCATCGCATTATGATCTTTTGGACAATGTGTTATGATGCGTGGAATTTCAGTTCAATTCATGTAATGAAATAGGGAAGTCAGAGTCTCACCGAAGAAAACAAATTTGCGAGGGCGTTGTTGGCGCCAAAATTTCAGAAGAGAAAGAGCAAACACATTGCTGCCTCGTGAAGGTTGTTCGCGGAGCCCCGTAGCACCACGACTTGCGCGAAGATACCTCCTTTACGCACCCACCGCGGAGCAAGGAGGCAGGAGGCTTTTCAAACCAATTGACGTTGGCGAGGCCATTGTGTAGCAAAAAATCAGTATCCTCCACGAACCGATTAATGTTTGTGAAGCCGCTGCGGAGCAAGGAGGTGGGATGCTCCACTCTTACAACAAAGTTTCGTGTAGCATTGCACTGAGTGAGATCTACTTAGTAGCACTTATTTCCCATAAATATCGGGCTCTTCTATATCCCAAAGAACAGATTATCTGACCTTTGACCTTCTCATCTCTCAAATCGTGAAGCAATTTCTTCTCAGTGAAAAATGAGCTCTTCAATGTACTTGAGCCTAATGAAGTTCCTTACCCTTGACTTGAATTTAACCCCTATTCAAAGGGGGGTTCCCTTCATGGAGACCACATGCCTTTGTGAAGGAATGGGATCCCCCAGGGGATGTGGGTCTTTGCAGAGCACCCTTGCTTTGTGAAGTACCCTCCATACACATGTAACCCACATGCTAATGCTGGGTTAGAGTGCTTCGCGAAGCACATTTCTTTTCACTGCTACTCTTCTCAGGGCACCCTCACCTCCCGAAGCATTGCTCTGCAAAAGTCATTCCACTACACGAAGAAAATTCCATATGCACCCATTCCCTATACATAGACTAGGCCAATTCACTTCATGAAGAATACCCATTCATGAATCCCTTCCACTACTAGGATCACTAGAGTTTCATGAGGCCTCTTCCTATGAACCACTTTGCTCTGCACCCCCTTTTCCTATGTGACCCTCCATGTTAGCATGAAGTGATTTCAAAGTCCCTTGGGTGGTGCTTCCTATTGTGTTAATTCACCTCAGGCTTCTTCACATATTCACAGTAACGGCTATTTCTTCTTTCCATAGCCATGCTAACGTGGGCCCTTAATGGATAACTCCATGAAACCCCGTCACCACAGTATTTCTAGAGCCTTCCATTCACCAAGGGTTAAGGAGTTCCAGTTATGTAAGTCCTAGGGGTGTGGAGTGAACCTGCATCATCTGAGCTATGGGATGTTAAAATACCAATCGCCATCATCCTCAGCACATGACGTTAAACTGTGACATCACCCCATGCACTCTACGCGGGGTACCATCTCTCGGACATTCTCTATGTCCGATCATTTCCACAGGAGTGAGACCTTCCTCACATTAAATGAGATCCTCTTTATTGGAGAGATGCCAGCCTGAGGGGAAGGTAAACAATCCTAGTGTAATCCCCTATCATTTCTTGCGGGAGGTAGTTTCCCTTCTTCCCCTCCTCTCTACTTCGGTTCCATGGACCAGAGGGGGGATGGGCACAAGAACCCTCCTCTCTTCCATGCCAAATCCCTTTCTCATTGGTCTCTATCGTCGTCCGGGCCTCCATCCCGGAGTAAGCCCCAGTCTCTATATCCCTGGGCTGATAACCACATCTTATCCCCTCTTTCCTCTTTGGGTTCTAACAACACATAAGACCATGTTTCCTTTTTGGGCCACTAACCATTTGTAAGCCCCATTTCACTTCCCATATATGCACCTTTCGTGAAGTGTTCATCAGGTATCTGGTGCCTCTTTTTTCTCACACTGATCATGAATCACGTGGACTTAGAGTAAGAATCGACCATGACAACCTCTCTAGAACTCACTAGAGTGTAACCCTCAAAAACCTCTTCTAAAATATTTGACTTTGATCCTTTCTAAGGTAGGGTACGTATGAAGGCTCCCTAAGGTTCAAGCCCAACAACCATTTGTCCCAACTGCTTCATTTCGGTTCACCAACACCTCTTATGTACTACGGGGACATTGATCCTTTCCAAGGCAAGGTATGTAGGAAGCCTCCCTGAGGTTCAACCAAAACATGTATTGGTCCTGACACCCTTCACGTCAGTTCTCCTTCATCCTGCATGATGTTAAACTATATCCCCAACATCCCAAAATATGTGGACATTGATCCTTGCCAAGGCAAGGTATGTAAGAAGTCTCTGTGAGGTTCAAGACCAACAACCATTGGTCCCAACCACTTCACGTCGGTTCACCAAAACCTCTTCCGAACTATGTGGACATTAATCCTTTCCAAGGAAAGGTACGTAGGAAGCCTCCCTGAGGTTCAAGCCCAACACTCATTGGTCCCGACTAATTCACGTCGGTCCACCCTCGTCCACCATGATGTTAAACTATATGCCACCTTTTGTCCCCCATGACACTAAATTTTCCCCCAATCTACGGTAAGTCATTGCCAACCATAATTATAGGTAATACATTGTCATCCACAATAGATGGTAATCCATCATGTTCCCCAATCGACGGTAAGCTATTGTAGTCCCCTTTGTTGGGACCCACGTCTCTGGTCAGCCCTCGAGAATCAGACCAACCTCGGGCTACTAACCATGCATAATTCACAGAGTGTCATCAGGTCACTATCCTCTACGCACACCCTAATTTTATTCCCTACATCCTGAACTACGTGGACATTGATCCTTTCCATGGCAATGTATGTAGGAAGCCTCCCTGAGGTTTTATCCCATCTCCCATGTCTTGTCCTGGTCATTCCCTCAAGCCTAAGTGTTTTGGGGAGATCATACACCAACCTAGAGGTTCCAATTCCTCTAGGTCCCATCTATACAGGTCTTCTCCTTATGTGTCCCAACCTCCTCACTGAACTACACAGACTTTGATTCCTTTCCACAGGGATACGTAGGAATTATCTTTGAGGATCTAGACTAACTCCACCATTTCCCTCATGTTGGATGCATCTCTCTCTCCATCCACTCTCAACAATCCACTTCCATCCTGATTCTTACCCGGGCCCCCACATCCCGGTGGAATCATGTCACCCACTTTCTCGCTGCTCCTAGCATTAGTGATCCCTCCCTGGGTTGCACCCACTTGATCCACTGCATTTAGTGTTCTAATCAGTCTTATCCATCTCCTCTAGACATTAAACTCATGGAATACCATGTGTTAAACATGGGAATATGAGGATAACCTCTGAGACATGCCTAGGGAATATAATTCCCCACATTCTACAAGGGATGCCCTGTGCTTCCGTGAACTTGAGGAGCCCTATCATAAGGGAAAAAATCCAGATGCTCCAGTTTTCTAGCGTCCAGACACGCCGGTGATGTCCAACATGAATACTCCCCCGAACAAAGGTTATTTCGCTGACCAAACACCTTGGAATGTCCTAATAGAAGCAGTTTGACTAACTCATGTCCATGAAGACATGTCACTAGGAAGAGTTTCACGAATAGCATCTTAATCTATAAGGGAGACCCAGACTAGGTAACGAGTTCTGAGGAGAAATTCATGGAAGGAAGAACCGACATCCCATCATTCCATTTTTATCAAGGAGAAAACATCCCTGAATAAGGGATGGATGTTGTCCACCTTTGGAAAGTCGGAATGTGGGGCAACATGCAGTGTGTCCCCCTTGACATATGGATGTTTTCCCTAGTGAATATATCAAAAATAGAAGTATTGAACCCGACTTGAATGATGATGAGGTCCATATCACACCACGCACGATTACGATGAAGAAAACTTAGGTCGAGGGTCTAGAAAATGTCAAAAAAATATAGGGTTGGACCTGTAGATGAAATGTCTAGGTGTTACTACATATCCCATGAGGGTATGAATCATTCCAATCATAGTTCTGAGAGTGTTGTTTAACATCATGCAGGATGTAACAGTTTAAGGTCATGTATGGCCATATGGAGTTTAACATCATGCGAGATGACATACAGTTTATTGTCATGCAGTACATAAGGTAGGAGGGATTATCTCTTAGAAGGAGAGTACCTGGTGTGGCTATTGCAAACCTGACATGAACAAGGACATATCCTAATTTGGTACATACCTTTCCTTGGCCAAGATCAAAGTCCCTATAGTTCAGAATAGTTTGGTGAATCGACATGAAGGGGGTCGAGAGAAGATGGTGTTGTACTTGAACTTCATAGAGGCTTCCTACATACCATACCTTTTCAAGGATCAATGTCCACGTATTTCAGGAGTGGTTTTGGTGAACCGACGTGAAGGGGTCAGGACCAATTGTTATTGGGATTGAAACATAGAGAGGCTTCCTACGTACCTTGACTTGGTAACTAGCAAAGTCCACGTAGTTCAGAATAGGATTTGGTAAACCGACGTGAAGGGTTCAGGACCAATGGTTATTGGGCTTGAACCTCAATGAATATTCTTATATACCTTTCCTTGTCAGGGATCAAGTCCACATAGTTCAGAATGGTGTTCGCGAACTGAAACGAAGGGGTATGACACCAATAGGTGTTGGTCTTGGACCATAGGGAGGCTTCTTACGTACCATTCCTAGGAAAGGATCAAATTCCAAGTAGTTCAAGATGGTTTGGTGAACCGACGTGAATGGGTTAGGACCAGTAGGTTTTGGGCTTGAACATCAGTGAGGCTTTTTGCATACCTTGCCTTGGAAATGATCAATGTCCACGTCGTTCGGGATAGTTTGGGGCTTACACGCTAAGGTGACCTCTAGAGAATGTCATGGTTGATGCTTAATCTATGCCCACATGACTCATGCTCGGTGTAATAAACAAGAGGAAACAATAGACCTGATGATCAAGGTGTAAAGGAGAGTCCACAAAGGGTGGTGAATGGGGCTTACACATGGGCGCTGCCTGGGTGATGATGAGGAGCGGCAACGATGGATTGGGCTTACGCATGGAAGCTGGCCGGGTGCTACTAAAGAGTGGCAATGGAGGATGGGGCTTATGCGTGGAAGATTCCCATGTTCCACTAAGGAGCGGAAAAGGTGAATGTGGCTTATTCGTGGAAGCTGCCTGAGTGCTACTAAACAGAAGAAATAGTGAATGGGGCTTCTGCATGTAAGCTATTTGGAAGCTACTATGTAGCAGCAAGGGTGGATGGGGATTGCGCATGGAAGATGCCCAGGTGCCACTAAGAAGTGGTAATGGTGGATGGGGCTTACGCAGGGAAACTACATGGGTGCCACTAAAGAGTGAAAATTGTGCATGGGGCTTACACATTGAAGGTACCCGGGTGCTGCTATAGAGCGTCAATGGTGAATGGGGCTTACGCACGGAAGCTTCCTGGGTTCCTCTTTGGGATGAAAACCACACATAAGCCAATGTTTCCTTTCTGGGCCACTAACCACATGTAACCCCCATTTCACTTCCAACACACGCACCTTTCATGACATGGTCATTACGTCTCTACTACATCTTGTTTCTCACACCGAGCATTACTCATGTGGTCTTAGAGTAAGCATCGAACATGACATCTTGTCTAGGACGCCCTAGAGTGTAAGCCACAAACACATCTTAAAAACTACATGGAATTTGATCCTTATTAAGGAAAGGTGCATAGGAAGCCTCCCTAAGCTTCAATCCCAACACCTATTAGTCTTGACCCCTTCACGTCGGTTCGCCTTCATCCTTCATGACGTGAAACTGTATCCCCACCATCCCGAACTATATTGACTTTCATCCTTTCAAAAGAAATGTATGTAGGAATCCTTATTAAATTTCAATCCCAAGAACCCTTGGTCTCAACCACATCATGTATGTTCACAAACACACCATCTCAAACTATGTGGATTTTCATCCTTTCCAAGGCAAGGTACGTAAGAACCCTCCCTGAGGTTCAAGCCCAACCACCATTGGTCCCGACCACTTCACGTCAGTTAAAAAACACACAATCCCGAACTACGTGGACATTGATCCTTTCCAAGGCAAGGGTCGTAGGAATCCTCCCTGAGGTTCAAGACCAATAACCATTGGTCCCAACCACTTCACATCAGTTCACCAACAGTTCTTCCGAACTACATGGACTTTGATCCTTGCCAAGGAAAGTTACGTAAGAAGCCTCTCTGAGGTTCAAGACCAACATCTATTGGTCCCAATCCACTTCTGTTATGTTCTCCTTCATCCTGTGTGACGTTAAACTGTATCCCCACCATCTCAAACTACGTGGACATTGATCCTTTCCAAGGCAACGTATGCAGGAAGCCTATCTAAGGTTCAATCTCAATAACGATTGGTCATGACCCGTTCATGTCGGTTCACCAACACCTCTTCTGAACTACGTGGCCTTTGATCCTTGCCAAGGAAATTTATATAGGAAGCCTCCCTGAGGTTCAATACCAACACCTATTGGTCATGGCCCCCTTCATGTTGGTTCTCATTCATCCTGCATGATGTTAAATTGTATCCCCACCATCCCGAACTATGGGGACTTTGATCCTTTCTAAGGAAAGGTACGTAGGAAACCTCCTTGTGGTTCAATCCCAACAACCATTGGTCCTAACCAATTTACGCCTATTCACCAAGACCACTTCCAAACTATGTGGACATTGATCCTTTCCAAGGAAAGGTACGTAGGAAGCCTCCCTGAGGTTCAAGCCCAACTCCCATCAGTCCCAACTACTTCACATCGGTCAAACCCCATCCTTCATCACATTAAACTATATTCCCCTTTCTGTCCCACATGACACTAAACTATCCCCCAATCATTGGTAAGTCATTGTCAACCCCAATCAGCAGTAAGCCATTATCAACCCCAATCGATGGTAAACTGTGATGTTCCCCAATCAACGGTAAGTCGTTGTAGTCCCCTTTGTTTGGATCCACATCTCCGGTTGGCCCTTGAACGTCAGGACAACCTTAGGCTAGCTACCATGTGTAAGCCCAAGCATGTCATCAAGACACTATCCTCTGCCCACACCGTGATTTTATGCCCTCCATTCCAAACTACGTATAATTTGATCCTTGCCAAGGCAATGTATGTAGGAAGTCTCCCTAAGATTCAAGCTCATAACCCATGTCTCATCCTAGTATTTCCCTCAAGCTTATGTGTTTCAGGATGGTCATGCCCAAACCCAGAGGTTACACTTCCTCTGGGTACCCTCCTTACAGGTCGCCTCCTATAGCATCCCATCGCCTCACCAAACTACACAAACTTTGATTCCCTGCCATGGGGATACGTAGGAAGTCTCTTCGAGGCTCAAGCCCAATTTCACCATCATTCTCTCTTCATCTCCATTTTTCTCCCCATTCAACAATCCACGTCCATCTATATTCTTAACCGGGCTGCCACATCCCGATGAAATCATGTCACCCACTTTCTCGCTACTCCCAACATCAGTATTTCATCCATGGGTTGCACATATCTTATCCACTCTAGTTAGTGTCTCGATCAATCTGATTCATCTCTATTAGATGTTAAACTCACGGAATATCCTATTTTAAACATGGTAAGCTTTGGAAATCCTCATAGACTTGCCTATGGCATATAATTCCTCACATTCGACGTCGGATGCCTCGGGCTTCCGTGCCCTCGAGAAGCCCTATCATAAGGGAACGAAACCCAGACACACCGGTTTTCCAGCATCCAGACACACCAGTGATGTCAAAAGTGAGTACTTCCCCAACCAAAAGTTTCTTCCCTAACCAGACCCGTTGGAATTTCCTAAAAGAAGAAGTATAATTAACCGAAGTCCATGAACACATGGCACCAAGAAAAGTTTCAAGAACAATGTCTTAATCTATAAGGGTGGCCCAAACTGGGTAATCAGTTCTGAGGAGGAATCCATGAATGATAGAACTGACATCACATCATCCTGTTTCCATCATGGAAAAAATTTCCATGAATAAGCGATGGATGTATCCTGCCTTTATAAAGCGGGAATGTGGTCAAACAAGAAGCGCATCCCCCTCGATAGACAGATGTGTGCCCTGGTGAAATAGTAGGAAACAGCCACGCACTGCATGGATGAAGCTAGGGAAGGATGAGTTTCATGTGATCATTATCACATGCACAAGATTTTCTCAAGGTAAATGGGGCATTCGAATAGGAAACATTCCAAAAAATTTGATGTATCTCAAAAACAGATTTGAAGAATCTTAAAACGCCTTATATTTATTGAATTAAAAGGATGATCTTCACAGCACATCTCTCGTGATTTGAACATAGAAAAGAAGTGACCCTCGTCTATAAAAGGAGAACCCCTGAGCCAAGAGAATGTGGCTGCTCCCAAGCAACTGAGATATCCTTTTTCAAAAATAGAGAATCTACCAATGAAATCACTTTGTGAAGAGACACAGAGGAGACAAGTGTGTCATATTATCTGTAAAGATCAGATCCTGCAAGTGTTTGACAAGTTCTTCATACTCTCAAACCACTTTTTAAAGAAGTTTGGGGCTTAAGCACAAAATGGTTCTCACGAAAAGAAGCTTGGTTTTCAAAACTTCTCCATGCTTTTCGAATCCCATTCCATCATTAACCAGTGATTGGGTTCTACTCTAACTATTCATAGTGAAGAAGATAGATCCATGAAACCCATGTATGAGGAATAATCGTGCACCGACCAATGAACCTTTAGTGTTGAAAAAGAGGAGAACCCCCTCAAGTGTGCACAACATAACCTATTGTTTACATGGGATTATTGTTTAGGTGAATAAGAATATTTTTTTGAAGAGGGGAAATTATTACATGTATGCATGTATATGTACTATTTGAAGAATCATGAGGTCATGCATTGTGATTTAATGAAGAGGAATTGCGAGAGAAGGTTTTGTGCATACACATACAATCATATGTGAAGAAGGTAGTGTGTGTGAACAATTGAAGTAGATAGAAGGAAGAAAAATAAATTAACTAAAGGTTTGTAATCATTCGGGTTTGAAGAAACATACATATAAACCTAAAGAAACACCCTTACTATGTGCAGGAGAAAGAAGAGAATGAGAAGAAATGAGGCCATGTTGGGGTGCTTAAAAAACTATACACATTAAGGTTTTCATTCAAGAAAATTAAGAGGAAAGTGCATGAATTCTTGCATGTAGATGCACTGGTGATGAAAAATAAATAAATAATTGAAATAGTTTGTGAACGTGTGTAATGAAGAAGAATAATTATAGAAGAAAGGGTCAACCTAAATTCCACAAGATTGATCACATTTATACATGAACAGAAGGAAATAATTGATTCTAAAGATGCAAATTAAGATGATCATCATTTATTAAAAAATAACATATAATTTTTTGATTATGGACAAGAAGGGAAGAAGAAGATTCAGTGCATTTAATTATTTCACTGAAGCAGGAGATTGAATAAAAAATCAATTCATGACTCAGATGCAAGAAATGTCTCATGCTAAATAGGAGACAAAGACTTCCATGTTTATCTTTTGAAGAGACCTTCACATCTATAAACTTAGTGGGACTTTATCTAAGGCGGTGATCCAAGGGGAGTCGAGAGGAGTGACCCGAGGGAAGCAGGGAGCTATCCCAGGACCTTTAGGTAGTGATAATGGGACAGAGTGACTATGACTGAACCTTTTTAATCCGCATTTATTAAAAAAATGGAATTAGTTATGACCAAAAACCTATCAGCATATGTTCCTTGGACGTAGCCCTTATCAGTGAACGAAGTAATAACTGTTGTGCTGACCATCTGCATGTGAGTGTTTTAATTACTGCACATATCCATCATATATGTTTAAATAAGTTCCTACCAACGTGGGAACAAAATCCAATAAAAAGGAGAAAAGGTTGACACCCTGATTCACCCTCCCCCCCTCAAGGTTTTAAAGGGTCCTTCATTAGACCCATGAAGATTAGAATCATACAGAGAGGAGTATTATACATTCTTTTGGACACTGAGATTTAAAGGTTGAGTCCTGGAGTGACATCCAACATATACTATTTATGGGGAGAATCAAAGTTGTTTTATTATAGTTGTTTGGGGTTTATACATTGAGGTTTCCCTTTTCATTATGAAGGCTTATGGTGTATAAGAAATTATTATTATTTTTTACCTAAGACCATGTGATATATGATCAATTTGAGAAATACGTGATGTAAAATAATCATTTTTCAATTCTTAGGATTTGGGACTTATGTACTGGGACATTCCTATTATGATTTATTATTGAGCTCAGACCTCAGGTATATATCCTATATATCATAGTTAGGGTAGGAATCAGATTCATCATAGTTTGGATAATTTCTCTGTATGTTGATGGATGAGGTAGAGTGATCATTCACTGGAAATGTTTGTATCTCGATGGTTGCAACAACGTCGACATAAAGAATACATCAAAATGGTAATTCATTTGAAATCGTGTAAGATTCGTTATTTCTTCTAACAGATTTTTTTTTCTTGTTTCATTTTAAGAACCATGTTTTGGTTAAATTTCTATTATAAATGTCCATGAGATGATCCAAGGGTCTTTTGGGGGTTCAATACATGAAAAATGAGGAAAATGAGTTTTTTAGTTATGTTTCATGGTTTGCGCATGGTTAGTGAAAACCGTACAGAGCATCCTAGGTAACAATGCAGCCTTCGAAAAGGATTATAATATTGGATACCACCTGGTTATGATAACCCTGAATAATTCCAAGGAAACTATGAAAAGGTGAGATTTTGGGATATTATCTCTCACACAGTTTGTGCACGGTTTGGAAAACCATGCGGGTAAACCCTGTAGCCCAGTAAAGATGAGAAATTAAAGAAAATAATATTACATTATACTTAAACCCACCTCGTGATTTCCCCCTTTCTCCCCCTTACAACCATGGTGATGAGGAGGAGCTCCCAAGTGCTTCCAAGTGTTAATCTCCCTCATCTCAAGGTCATTTAGGGTGTCATCAGTAGTGAATCTAAGATATGGGTAAGGATAATTATCCTCTTACTTCTCTTTTTAAGGCTTCACATTTATTGTTTATCTTCTTCTAAAACTCTAAAACCCTTATTTTTTGTGAGATCAAGTTAGAGGATTCAAAGGGGTATTTAATCAAGTTCCAATGGATTGATTAGGTGTGTGTTCATCAATGGATCCAATGTAGGTGGTTTAAAATTTATATCTAATATTTTTTTTTAAGAATTTTTCATGCTTGTGTTTATTTCTTGGTTAACCATTATTATGATTTTAAACCTATGATGAGATTTGGTATATCTGGTGTCTTGATGATGAATAAGAACCCTCATGGTCCCCATGGGACACATAGAGGATTACTTGACCTTTGTAGGGTCACCAATGGGGTGCACTGATAACTTCTGGACATAAACGTTTTCTACGTATGAGAAAGGTTGTCATGTGAAAATGTAGATCCCTTAATAAGCATGTTTAAATGTTTAATGTGAGTGAAAATGAATTATTTTCATGTGCCTATTCTTAGTAATGACTTAAGGGATTGTTTGGAATGGTAATAAAAAGGGGTTAAATTAGTTTAATGGGGATTGTGATTTGGGGATAATGAATTATGTTGAAAACCCATAGAGGGTTTGTGTATATGAAATGTTGAACATGTGGGCTTGGTAATGGATTGTGAATTGATGAATAGGGATAATGGGATGTATCATGGGAAAGATAATTGGGCGAACTTATTATGCATTGTAAAATGGCATTATTAATGGTCTATGGCATAATATTGAATTTTTTGTTGATTATTTTGAATCATGATTGTTATATGTATTGGTTGTATTGTTTGGGATATGGATAAATGTGGTGAATGGATATATAAGCATGTGGACATGGCTTAGTGGTAGGATGAATAGTGGATTCTCCTCCCACCGGTAGGGTTGGATAGACGCTCTAGCCTACCCAAGAATGCTTGGGTTGGAGAGTCAGATCGATTCTCTATACCCCAATGGCCGTATTAAATAAAAATACATGGAATGAGGCTCCGATGTAGGTTTAGGGATTACATGATATGTTCATTCCTAGTGAGATAGGAACTTAACTTTTTCTCTTATTTAGAATGATAAATGCCATGAATATTGTGTGAATAAGGTAAAGGTCTAACCCATGGGTTATGTGTTGACGATGAACTAAATGGTGATATGATGTATATAATTAACTTGGCACAACCATACCAATAGTATCATCAAAGAATATATTCTTAAATAGTTGTCCATAAATTGTCTTTCACTTATATTCCATTAATTTTTAATTGAATTCACTAACGATTTATCCTGGATTTTTTGTAGACAACGTTGGTGGTAGCCTACTGAGTTGTACCCACACCCTTCTTGGGACACCATTGGGTACCTTAGTAGATTTAATGATTTCATCTCAAAACAAGGGAAAGGAAATTATGATAGGGAGTTGACTTGCACATGGGGCATGCATGGATGAGTTTCACGACCTAGATTCGGGACCATTTTATGGATTTCTATGATTTTCTTTATTTTGGGTTTTTTCAGTTAGAATGGTAGTATGTCATGATATTTTTACTATTTATTATGGGTTATACCCAGTATGGGAGATTTTGGTGATGCATGTTATTGGTTATTTCCTATTATCCCTACTCTTTATATTCTGATCTGTTGTGGATTGATCTAATAAAGAGGGTATACTCTGCCCACGTGACCTCTTAGACCCTTTCTTCTCATCGGAAACATATGGTGTATTGGTAGGCATTCTTTAGGTCATGTAAAGACCCATCTCAGGGCACCGATTTAGGGGAACCCAGGTTGGGGATGTTATAATGTTGTATTAGATGAGTTTTTTCTCTCTTTCTTACTATTTGGGGATGGTGGTAGGAAATTAGGACAGTGTTGGGCCTTTTTGATGAGCTCATTCTTAGTAGTATCTAACCCACATACGGGGGGAAACCCAAGTCACCCCGGGAAGGAATTGTTGTTCTTGTTCTGTGTAGTTACACTTAACGATATTTCACCATTGGGTGATGCACACGTGGTGTGATGTGACAATGTTTTGATATTTTTCGAGTGTCAGAATAGCACAAGGTTATGAATTCAAGAATAATTATAGAAACCTATGTATATAAGTGAAATTCATCGTAGTAGGCATACACACAAGGGATAGGTGTGTGGAACATAAAGGGTAGAATGCATTTGACCTTCTTATAAGTCGTGAAAATTGTGTTTAACAAAACTATAAAAATGGGTAAAAAAGGGGGAAAAATGTGAAACCATAATTATTTAATTATGATTGATAAATGGTGGTGTGTGAAATGAAATATTGTTAGTGTAAATTGGGATAAGAAAATAATTTTGAAAAGCTATAAATGATTGGACTTGTAACCATGTGAGTTAGTTACCCTATGTTAACCATGGCCTTAGGAATGATAGTTGAGGGTAGTTTTCAATATATAATAAATTTCAATGGGTAGTGTATGAGAAATATTTTGTTTATTGAAATTTAAGATCCTTCCCTTATACTTTGTGAATGTTTCATGGTTGGGTTCTAAAAATTTTGTGGTTTAAATTATAGAGAAATTCCACCATGAAGGCATGTTTTGGTTGGGCGACAGGAGGATGTTTACAAGAATTATCCCACAGTAGTTGAGAAGGAAGATCCTATGGTTTTTGATCATATTAAAGATATTTTTCCTGAGAACCTTACTTGTTTTATGAAAATGTAGGAACGAGTCCTAGGGTGAGTCACACCGAGCATGTTTGAGTTGACCAGGGAGTTTCAGTTGCAACACCCTCCAACCATTACTAGAGAGGGTGGGCTAGATGTAGCTAAGTTCGGGATAGATTCTATCGAAAAAATTATTGATCATATTGAGGCTCATTATAAGAAGAGAGTAAAGTTAGTTGCCTATATTTTTTAGGGATAGGAAAAGCATTGGTGGAACATCAATCTTCCGATTGATCAAGTAGAGAGAATGGTGTTGAAAATTTTTTAGGAAATGTTTCATGAGAATTACTACCTAGAACCCGTAAGGGAAGAAAATGATTCATATTTTATCAGTTTTACTCTAGGGAAGATATATGTAATGGAGTATACAGGTTGGTTCATGGACATGAAAAGTTTTTTCTACAATAGTGGGGGATGATGTAGCAATGGAAACGCACTTTCACGATGGACTTCCGCATGAGATCTGATCCAAGGTAAATATCGTTTAGCATAAGAGGTTCTATGAAGTGATTTATTAGGCCTATATCAATTGCTACCAACTTAGGGTAAAGTTTACGTCTCCTAATGGAGACACATATTTCCATCTTGGTGGGTGGGATGTTAAAGCCGGCCATGCAGGGCCATTTTTTCAGTACTTGGGGGAACTTGCATTTCAAGGGTCAAGACGTATTATTGATGATGGAGATGTGGAGAAACATGAATTTACTCTTTTGTTGGATCAGTTTCAGGATGTGTTTCCTAGGGATTTCCCAGGACTACCTCCCAAAAGGGACGTGGAGTTCACATTCGAGTTTCTTGTATGGGCAGAACCTATTTTTATTCCACTGTATAGAATGGCGCTGGGAGAACTCTAGGTACTTAAGTCTTGGTAAAAATATTTGGAGAATAATTGATTCATTCGACCTAGAAAATTTCCATGGGGATCAATAGTTCTTTTTTCATAAGAAGGATGATGGGTTATTGAGGTTATGTGTCGATTATAGGAATTTGAATCAGATAATGCCTAATAACTAATACCAACATCCCCGAATTGATGACCTTTTTACCAAAAATGGGGTGCCTTAGTGTTCTCTAAGATCTATTTGAGATCAGGATACCATCAGTTGAGGGTGATATCCTTTGATGTTCCATAGATAGCTTTTTAGAGCAGGTATGGGTTGTATGATTTTTTGGTGATGTCATTCGGGTTGACCAACACACCAGTTATGGTCATGAAACTAATGAACCAGATATTTTACCTCTATCAAGATCGGTTTGTGGTTGTCTTTGTTGATGACATCATGGTGTACTCACAAACTCTTGAAAATTAGGCCAAACATCTTGACTTTGTCCTGAGTACACTAAGAGATCATTGCCTTCACTATAAGATATCAAAATTTCACTTATAGATTGATAAAGTGAATTTCATAGGACATAAAATTTCTAAGTCAAGCATTTCAGTGGATCCAAAGAAGGTGATGGTAGTTGACTCTTGGGAGAAAACCATGAATGTTTCTAATATCCTGATCTTTCTGGGTTTTGTCATCTATTACCGGAGGTTCATTAGGGATTTCCCACATTTGGTAGAACAAATCACATGATTTAATAAGAAGGGTGTTATTTTTGAGTGTTTTGAGGCGTGATAAACTACATTTCAAGAATTATAGGATAGGTTGACTACTACACCAACTCTAATCTTACCTAAAACTCATAATAAACACACCTTGTTTTGTGATGCATCCGGTGTTGGATTTGGGGTAGTGTTGATTAATGATGATAAGGTTGTGGTTTATGGTTCAAGTATGTTAAGACCACATGAAATAAATTACCCAACTCATTATCTTGAGTTTGTTGATCTGGTTTATGCCTTGATGTTTTGGAGGCACTACTTGTTGGGGAAGCGGTTCACATTGTTTACCAGTCATAAAAGTCTTTAGTACAACTTCTCTCAGTGGGATTTGAATCTTCAATAGTCAAGATGGGTTATGAACCTATATTCCTTTGATTTTATGTCAGCTTAAACTCCATGGAAATGGAATAGTGTTGTGGATTATTTTATCTAGAAGTCTCAAAATCAAGTGGTTTAAGAATCCAAATCTGAATGGAAAATGATGTCTTTGTTCTCTAATATTCACCTGAATGTGTAAGATGGGTATGAAAAAATGTCCCTTTCATTTATTGCTACTGAATCTGTACTTTTGAGTCGGTTCAGAGAATGTCTGATGCGTAGTGTTAGGACATGAATCTAAATCTTAAAAGAGGGGAGTCACTATCTATTTGGGTTGTTGGGGATGATGGAGTTGTCTTTGTTCAAGGTCGTGTTGTGGTACTGGCGAGTGCGCGTGAAGAGTTTATGTGTGATTTCCATGAATCTTAGTGGGAAGTACATCCTGGCATGACTAAAATTTATCATGATCATGGTTGGAATTATTGGTGGCCAAGAATGAAGAAATAAGTTATAGGTTTAGTGGTGTGTTGCTTGACCTATCAATTGGTAAAAGCCGAGCATCAGTATCCAGGTAGTTTTTTATAGCTATTTCCTATTCCGTAATGGATGTGGAATTATGTAATGATGGATTTTATAGTGGTTCTTCTGAGGATGCCTTGTAATAATTACACAATATGGGTCATTGTGGATAGGTTGACTAATGTTTCACATTTCTTACCGATCCAAGAAACAAATACAGTTGACAAATTGGGTGAGTTATATGTTTGAGAGATAGTTTGACTGCATGGTGTGCCATGAACAATTGTTTCATATCATGATACTCATTTTACATTTCACTTATGTTAAGGGATATATATGATGCTTGGTACCCAAGTGTTGTTGAGTATGACTAATCACCTACAGACAGATGGGTGGTATGAGAAACCGATTCAGGTATTGGATTTTATGTTGACAGCCTGTGTTCTAGATTTTGGTTGTTTATGGGAAAATCATTTATCGGCTATTGAGTTTCCCTAAAATAACATTTTTTAGACTAAGGTTCTTATGGATCCATTTGAGGCACTCTTTGAGAGGCCTTGTAGATATCTGTTGTTTTTGTTAGATTCTTGGGAGTTTGATCTATTAAAATTTTGTCTTGTTCATGATATGTTAGATAAGGTTCAGTTGATTCAGAAGCATATGTAAATGGCTAATTGTAGGAAGAAGTCTTATACAAATCAGTGTTGTATACCTTTTGATTTTTTTGTGGGGGATATTATGTTTCTTCAGGATTCATTGAGATTGGATCGCCATTAAATTCGTAGACTGGGAAAGTTGGACCCTAGGTATGTGGGGCAATTTGAGATTGTGTAGAGGATTAGATCGGTGGATTTTAGATTGGATCTCCCACAATGGTATAGTGTAATGCATGACATTTTTCATGTTTCAAAAATTCTTCAGAATCATCCTGATCCATCCCATTTGATAAACGTTGATGATATTGATCTAGAGCCTAATGTGTCCTTTTAGGGGCATCTGGTCTGTATTGTGGATCACAGTGTGAAGGTTTTGTGGGGAAATGTTGTACCTTTGGTTCGTATTCTAGGGAATCAAGGAAATGTTTAGGAATAAACATAGGATACAGAATCATATATGTTGTCCCAGTGGTCCAATATCATTTCCTTAGAAGCACAATGATTCCATAGAATAACATCCGGAGGATGATCCGTCCTATGGTAGGGAGGTTGTAAGATTATGTATTTTTTCTAAAGGTACATTTTTTTATGTTTTAGTTTAAGGCCCATATTTTGGTTAAATATGTTTACCCCAAGTTCAATGGAAAACAATGGGGTGTTCTGGGGGTTTGGGAAATGAAAAATGGAGAAAGGGAGTTTTCTAGGCATGTTTCATGGTTTGTGCACGGTTAGTAAAAACCATGTGGAGCATCCTAGGTAACCGTGCAACCTTGGGAGGAGGCTTACACACTGTTAAGGAATGTTAAACCTAACTATTCATAATTCCCAAGAAATTATGCATTGTGGAAATTTTGTGAAAGTACCTCTCTCATGGTTTGCGCACAGTTTGACAAACCATGTGGGTAAACCATGCATCCTAGTAAAGTTGAGAAATTTTCAAAAATGCCCTTATGGGATTCTTAACCCCAACTCTATATTTCCTCCATTCTCCCGATTTCAACCCTAGTGATTAGGTAGAGCTCCCTAGATCTTGCAAAGGAAAATCTCCCTCATCTCAAGGTTGTTGGTAGTGTCATCAGTTGCGAATCGAAGATCTGGGTAAGGTTAATTCCCCTATTTCATATCCTTTTGTTTTAGGGTTCACATTTATTCTTAATCTCATATCGAAACTATAAAACCCATATTTTTAGTGACACCATGGATGATTCTTCCAAGTAGCGTTGAATAAAGTTCCAAGTCCTCGATTATGTGTCCAATCATTAATGGATCCATGGTAGGTGGTCTACAATTTATATACCATATTTTTTTATGATATTTGTTCTTGCTTGGGTTAATTTTTTGGTTACCCCTTGTTTCATGTTTTATAATTTCATGATATTTAGTATAATGAATGTCTAAATGATGAATGGAAACCCTCATGGTCCCTATGGGACACATAGAGGATGACTTGACCTTTGTAGGAGAACCCATGGGGTTCACCAATACCTTACATACATTGGACATAGAAAAGTACGAAAAAGGTTGTCATGTGACAATGTAGATCCCTTGATAAGAATTCTGATATGTTTAATGGGAGTGAAAATGAATTAATGGACTATTCCTATGAATATTAATGGCATAAGGGATTGTTTTTCATTGTTAGAAAAAAAAATTAAATTCATTTAAAGGGGATTGTGCCTTGTGTCTATTGAATTAAGTTAAAAATCCTAAGAGGGTTGGTGTATATTAATTGTTGAACACGTGGGATTGGTAATGACTTTGTAATTGAAGAATATGGTTAATGGGATGAGGCATGGGATAGCGGATTGGGATAATGTGTTATGTGTTATTAAATGTCATTGTGAAGGGATATGGCATAACATTTAATTCCATTATGAATCATGATTGTTTTATGTATTGGTTGTATTGGTTGGGATTTTGAAACTTGTGGGGAAGGGATAAATAAGAATTTTCCCATGGGTTTCTTTTGGGAAAAAGAACTGATGCTCCTCCCATGTGTAGGGTTGGACTGATGCTCCAACTTACCCATGAATGCATGGGTTGGGTATTCAAACTGATTCTCTATGCCCCCAATGGTTGTATTCAATGAAAATACATAGACTCAAGCTCCAAGGTAAGTGCGTTGATAGCTCGATATGTTAATCCCTAGTGATATAGTGACATAACATGTTCTATTATCCGGAATGATAAATGCCAATAATATTGTGTGAATGAAGAAAAGGTATAACCAATGGGTTACATGTTGATGATGAACTAAATGGTGAGATGATATACAAAATGAAATTGGAACAACTATCCAAATAGTATTAGAAAAGTAGATATTCCTAACTAGTGGCCCATGTATTGTATTTCACTTACATTCCATTCATTTTTACTTGCATGCACTATCGGTTTACACTATCTACTTTGTAGACACCATTGGTGGTGAGAAAATGAGTTGTACTCACACCCTACTTGGGCTGTCGTTGGGTACCCGAGCAGATTTCATGCTTGAAGGTCAAGACCAGGGAAAGGTCTCTATGCTAGGGATTTGAGTTTGACATGGGACATGCATGGATGAGGTTATTGATGTGGTGTTGGGATTGTTTTGGGGATTTTGTTTTTTTTTTCTTTATTTTGGATTTTTTTCACTTAGAATTGTAGCATGACCTGACATATTTACTATTTCGTATGGATGGTACCTAGTTTGGGAGATTTTTGGATATTCATGTTAATTGTTCTTTCCTATTGTTTCTGCAATTTATATTGTGATCTATTGTGTCTTTATTTAGTAAAGAGGGTATAGTCTCACCACATGACCTCTTAGATGCTAGTTGCTATTCGGAAACCTCTGGCTTATTGGGAGGAATGCATGAGGTATTGTAATGACCTGGATTGGGGAACCAATTTAGTGGCACTCGGGTCGGGGATGTTAATGTTCGGGCCTTAGGAAGTCGTCCGGCATATCCCAATTATGGAGAACGTGTCATGCCACTTTTGGTGGCTTACATAATTATGTTTCACTAGATTCTGTGGAATCATGATGTGAATGGTAAGATAATTGAATCAACCTAATCCCATGTGAGCTACTCTCTGTGTGAGAAACAAGGGTTGGAAAATGATCAATGTAATTGCTCATTATAGATTTCATATAGATCATGAGCCGTGTAAAGGCATCCAACACATCCCAATTATGGAAGGAATCTGATTTTTCATAGCTCATTTTATTTGTTCTTAATCCCTAAAGTTGTCCAAGTCTTTTTTGGAGTTTTATGATGAAGATGACATGACCATTGCAACTCCACCAAAACTATGACAAAAAATTCCTTTAATAGCATTGGCCTTTATTGGTACCTGAAAAAAGACCTGATAATGGTTCCCTTTATCATTGCTAAAACAAGTACTAATAAAGGGTATCTTTTATCAGTGCTTTTTTCTATCTCTGATAAATGGTACCCATTATTTGCAAAAAAAATTATCACTGATAAACACTTCCCTTTATCAAGCCTTTATTTTTAGCATTGATAAAGGACCCCCTTTTTCATTGCTTTATTTTTAGAATTCATAAAGGGTTACCTTTATCGACACTTTATTTAAAACGCCCATAAAGGAATCCTTTATCAGCACTTTTTAAGCACTGATAAAAGACTGAATAAAAATAAATAAATAAATAAATAAAAAATAATAATATGTTTATTAATAGGATATTAAAAAAATTATTAATTAAATAATTATTGACGAAAATTTATAAATTAATTATAATATATATATATTATCAAAAATGATAAATAGTATATATGAAACATATAGATATATGTAAAATAAAAATTTAACTAGAAAAAATGAAAAAAAATGAAAATTAAAAATAAATACATTTGGAAAAATATTAAACATTTAATTAAATAAATAATTATTGATAATGTAAATAAATAGTATATGATATATATATATATGAGTGCACATAAATATGAAATATATAATACAAAATATATCTACTTTATATTTAACTGTTGTATATTTAATGATTAATTGTTTTTAATTACAAATTAATGTGAATTAAAAATAATATCTAATTGCATCGGGTAATGGACATAATTGAATATATTTTTATTTTTCAATTTAATATAGATCAAATGTATTATGTTTATTTCACATATACATAATATTAAATCATTTTTTATGTAAAATTCACACACACAATATTTTTGGAATTTAATCAATTTCGATTATTTATTATATATATATATTTACTATGTTTTAATATTTTCAATATGTATTCATCTTAATTTCAATATATATCCATTTTTTAATGGCTTATACTTAATTAATCAAACTTATACAATTTTCCAATATTCTTAAAGTGTATTAATTTTTAATTATTCAATTTTACTCATTTTAGACAAGCATGCACTTAAGATTAAATATTCATTAATAATGTTAAAAATGTATATGCATAAAAATATTCAAAAATAAATATATTTATAAATGTATATTTACTATTTCTATAAATTTATAATTATAAATAAATAAATAATATTTTCTAAAAAGGTATTTATAAAATCATAAATAATTAATTACATATATTTAAATAATTATAAATTTATAATAAATTTATTGAAATAATGAATTTTGTTTCTATATTTATATATATATATATGTATATAATGATATAAATATTATTTATTTAAAAAAGTATTATATATTTATAAATAAATAATTGTATATTTAATGAATTATAAAATTAATATTTTATAAAAAAGTATTATTATAAGTATTATAGTAATATATAATAATTACACATTTTTTATATTTTTTTTAAATGTGTAATATTTATTTATCAGTGCTAAAAAAGTTCTGATAAAATTACAGTGTGAAAAAAGGGCTCATAAAGACTCCTTTTATCATTGTTTTTTAATTAAGTATTAATAAAAGGGATATTTATCAATCCTTTTTTAGAATCACTGATAAAAGTGTCCCGATAAATTTTCAAAACCCTATCCATCACAAACTAATTCATGATATCCAATGCTCTTTTTGGAATCCACCTTCTATCAACGCTCCCCTTTGTCGAATCCATGCTCAAATATAGGCTAGAATCAAGGCTCCAACTATTCCAAGGCTTGAATTCATGGCTCAAATGATTCAAGGTTCAAAAAAACCCAATGATCAAATGAAATATATGTTTTTTATATCTATATCCCTAGTTATCCACTGAACCTTCCCATCCTATATATTTGTATCCCAACAACTCCAGTTTCACTATCCTATAATAAAACAACACAAAATTTACTATTTTTTGGGATATATTGATGTATCATATTCTCTAATAGCATGTGCATCTCTTTAGGACAACATTGGTATTGTGTGACTTCAAATATATCAAACCCAAAGTTGGTTGATGCTACTGTGAGGTATAATAGGCTCCTAATACCAATATTCCATGAAAACTACCTCTTTTCTATTATCAACATTTAAAAAATTCATCCATATAGCGATACGTATTGCCATTGGTTCGTAATATTCTATTGAAATTAACTTGGGAACCTCTTTATCATATTTTTATTGATAAATTAATGTGCTTTGATTTCCTTAATTCACCTACAACCCATGGAAAATGTTTCACCAATCAAAAATACATGATATTATACCTCGTATGATCCCAAAAATAATTTATTGGGCTTTTTCCTATGATAAAATTTTATTTCTTTAACATATATGATTACCAATATCCTTTGATCATTATCCATGTTGGTATAGAGGCTATCATCAACTCTACATTATTGAAAAATAGCTTTCTTATGTATTGATCCAACTTTAAATACTAGGTCCTCCGTGATTTTTTAATCATATAAAAATAATCTTATAATTGGCATACATATCTCTCATTTTCATCCATACAAAAACCATTTATATTCTCAATGTATACTCTCCCCTTAATAACACCATTGAGAAACCTAGATTTGACATCCATTTGGTATACTTTTAACTACATTTTCACTAAAATGTCCTAGAAAATTTAAATACATTCCAACTGGGATATGTGATTAAATTTATCATGAATATATATTCATTTGATATATGAGTTCCCCTTATACACTATCCGTTAATTAGTTTGATCCACTTTTCTATAGACGTTTATTTTATCACTAAAAAATGACTTGGTTCTGGTTACATTTCAGTCTTCTAACCTTGGAATAATTTCCCATGTCACATTATTCTTATTCGTATCAAGATCCTCACGTAAATATTTGATCCAATTATCATCCTTGTTAGCCTCTACAAATGATTTAGGCTCTACTTTGGAAAAAAATGGGGTTTTTTATAGTGTATTCCTCCTTAGAGATTTCACCAAAACTGCCTGGTCACCAATGAAATTTTATTCATTGATTTCAACCATTCTAGTATTTCTTGTAGTTGATAATACTTCTTCATATTCCTCACAATAAATGTTTTATTTTTAGTCTACCTTACCCTCATGTGTTACCCCACTACGCTGACTAATTCCACATTAATTTACACTGATATTTCAGAGTTATTTTATTTAACAACAATATCCCCATTTATATTTGTAAAAAATATCAATCAATTTTATCCCATCATCATAAAAATATATAAACCCACCCATTTTAAACCTTATTTAACAATCACATTATCTAATTTGGTCAGTTTCTCACTACTACAAATCAACTTCCTCTTTCAAATGCAATGACCATAAATTTTTACTGACCCTAAATCAAAAAATGGTTCGGATAGTTTATTATACCTTTGTAAAAATATAGCCCTCATTCAAATGAAAACACACACATTAATATTTCATAAAAATCAATTCATTTATTTCATCACACCTCTAATAAACACTATGTATGTTTTGTTTCAGTATATCTAAAAACAAATGATTTTATAAAATTTCCTTTGGGTTCTACCCTTTCGAATATCTGATTTCAATCAATGTAATTCTGAAAAATGGGTGGCATTACCCCTTTTAAAGAACACAATGGAGTATAACTATCATCCACATCAATTTTGTCTCTAAAATAGTTATTATTTTAATTTGTTTCCTCAAAATTATCCTGTATCTCTTTTTTTTTGTACTACACTGAGCAGTAGTCATCATTTGGATGACTACTTCTTTGAGTATTTAAAACAATATAGGTGCATGTCCACAAGAGATGGTGGATGAGTATAAAATGAAAAAATGTAATGGTAATAGTTCAGAAGATGAGCTGATGAGGATAAAAATTACCTATAACTTTCACCTTTGGATGAATTGAAAGGATAAAACCAACCATCGTAGAGTAATTATTTTTTTAAATTCAATTACCCATTTTCATCAAAGAATACTGAAATTATTTGAAATAATCAAATGTTTATTTTCCCTTATTAGAATTATCTTTAACTTTGACCTTCGATAATTCATATAATATATGTATTTATTTATTTATTGTACAAATTGAATATTTTTTGAACCCAATAGGATATATCTACTTTCTATTGGATGATTTAAAGCCTCAATCTAAGATATATTATTTTCTTCACATCCTCATCGCTTGTTGATTGATTGTTTGGAAAATATCTTTTCATTTTTTTATCATCATTCTTTTTTTACCATCGGAATAACCATGTGGTCAATAATGTTTACATAGTAAAATAAATATCTATAGAATTAATATATTTTTTCATATTTATGTTTAATTTATTTATTTTTATTATTACTCAAAAAATACTTTTTTCTTGTGCAGGTGAATTTTTTTGTTCCATTAGGTGTGGTTGGTTCGAATATTTCCATGCTTGTGAGGGATTAGACTTTGAGCCTGCAATTGAGGTAATGAAAACAAGGAAATGAATCAAGAGTGGATACATTTTTCATGAAAAGGTTAATACCTTCAAATAATTTAATTAATTTTTTCATCATGTTAACTATTATTTGTAAGTTAAATTACTTGTAATTTTTTCCTAGTACTTGTTTATATTTTTTGCATATCTTTTGGGAAGTCATATTTTTTATTCTACTATCTACAACAAGCCACAATGCAGATAAAAAGTTTCTATCTTACAATATTTCAATTTTTTCCATTTTAATTGTATTTATTTTTCAAAATTCCAATACAGCATATTGATAAGATGTTATTAGTTGAAAAACCTTTTTTCTCATTGAAATATAGATGAGTTTAGAAAGACCATGATCTAATTGTGGTGACTTCTTGTGATATAATGGGCACATGATCTTCCTATGATATTTTGTAATTCAACTAAGAGAATGTTTTTTTTGGATAAGAACATGGATTCAAAATGATGTTTTGGTAGATCGACATAAAAAAGAAATGAAAATCATGTTAACATTGGAAGTTATGATTTGGTTGAAACTTTGGAACAAGTTTTAACAAACCACACCACAATCTGAAACAGGGTATGACTACTATGACTCCAAGTGCTTCTTTTTATTTAAAAGTGACATTAATTTTAGTAAAAAGGACAATTGACATACTCAAAACCAAGTAAACATATTATGATAATTTTGATAATTTAGGGGAAGTATCCATAATTCCTTTAGGACATGTAGAAAATAGCCTTAACCCAATTTGATACATGTTTTGACTGCAATGACTCCAAGTCCTACTTTTTGTTTAAAATTGACAACAATTTTAGTAAAAACGACAACAAAACTACTCAAAACTAATAAAAACAATTTTGATTGTTTTGATACATTTGGTAAATGATCCATAATCCATTTTTGAAATTTAGTAATCTATCTCACCTCAATCAGATACACTATGTTCCCAGTGTGACTCTATGTGTCTGTTATCATTTTAAAATTGATAGTTTACTTTAGAAACTATCACTCACTAAAGCCAACAAAAATAATACACATATTTTCCCGATAATTTACGAAATTGATTAATATTTCAATTGTGATTTTTGTGAATCAATATCATGTCAAAATAATAAATGTTGTGATCGATATGATCTAAATTGTGTGTTACCCTCGTAAAATAATATTTTAGTAAAAGAAGTGACGTAATAAAAAATAACTAAAAGCATACAATTTTTTTCATAATTTTGTATAAATAAACAATAGTAATTTTAGGTGTTTAGTAATTAGTTGCACCTCAATCCAATTAATTGTGTGATTGGTATAACTCCAATTGTCTCTTTTTATTTAAAATTGACATCGATTTTGGTAAAAAGGACATATAACCTACACAAAACTAATAAAGAACATTTATATTGATTTAATACTTTAGGTAAATGATCTAGAAGTCATTTTCAAAATTTAGTAATTATCCATACCTCAGTTTGATACATGATAATCCTGGTATGACTCAATGTGTTTGTTCACAATTTAAATTGACAGTTTTGTTCAAAAAGTTTCACTAAATAAAAACTAAGAAAATGCACTCATATTTTTCTGATAATTTTTTAAATCAATTAATAATTAAATTTTTATGATTAGGTATCGGTCTCACATTAAACTGATACATGATATGATTTTTATGAGTCAAAGTGTGTGTTTTCAGTTTAAAATGACATTTTAGTAAAAAAGACAAGTGATGTACTAAAAAAATTAATAATATTCATATTTCATTAATACATTATTAAAATGATTCATAAGAAATTTGAGTTGTCTGAAACTCATCATCACATTAGTATAATTCTTATTATGACTGGTGTGACTCCTTGTGCATCTTTTTATATAAAATCGACATCAATTTTTGTAAAATGACAACTAACCTACTTAAAATCTAGGAAAACACAATTATATTGTTTTGAAACATTTGTAAAATGATCCATAAGTCATTATTCTTGTATACTAATTATCCTCACCTCAATCCAACACATGGTGTGGTTGGTATGACCCCAAGTGTGTAATCTTATTTAAAATTTGCATCAATTCTTATAAAAAGGACAACTGACCTACTCAAAACCAATAAAATTAATTATTATAGATTTTATACTTTTGTAAAATGATCCATAAGTCATTTTTTACATGTAGGAATCATCCTAACCACAATCCTATACATGATGCACCCGGTATGCATCAATGTGTCTGTTTTCAGTTTAAAACCTATATTTTAGTTCAAAACATGTCAATCACTAAAAACAAGGAAAATATTCTTTGAAATTATTGATAATTTAGGACAATGATTCCTATGTAATTTTTTATGTGTTCTGATTGGTATCCCTTCAAACAAAAACATAATGTGACTGGTATGAGTCAAAGTATGTGCTTCCAGTTTAAAATGAAATTTTAGTATAAAATTCAAGTGACGTTTTGAAAACTAATAAAAAAAATTGGATTATAATTAAACATTAGAAAAGTTATCCTTATGTAATTTTAGATGTGTAAGAAATTTAATCATTTAAATCTAACACATGGTGTGACTTGTATGACTCTAAATGCATCTTTTCAGTGTATAATTGTCAATTTAGTTTAAAACATGCGTCACATCACCAAGAACAAGAAAAAAAGACTAGATTATTTTTCTCATCATTAAATATTCTATTAATTAATTAATTTACTTATCATTTTTACCTTTTAATTATTTTGTTAATTTTCACAGAGATAATTCATGAATATGAACAATAAATAGTGTGACATGTAGGTATCACTTGAAACTTAATCTAATATATAGTGTTCCTGATATGAATCAAACTTTATATTAAAATTAACAATTTCTATTTTTCTATATATTTATATTATTACAAAAATAATAATTATTTTCTTTTATAGGTGGGTTTTCATCTCGAGAAGGGGTTAGGATCAAAATAAAAAATAATATCGTTGCTTTTGAATGTATTTAATAGTTTTTACTTATGTAATTGTATAAACCAATTCACTATATGTGTATTTAACAGTTTTTTTCAATACTACATATATTTGAGGGTGTATCATGGATTGGATGACACTCCTGGAGGGCATCCTGAGACATGGACAACAACTCTGGAGGGCGTCACAAGTGTTGGTTGACTTTCCTAGAGCACATCACGAGAGCAAGTTGACATGCCCAGATGCGACTATGAGACATGTTTGACATGAGTGGGAATTTTTTAATGAGTCAGGAATTATATTTGAAGGATGTTCAATGTCTTGGGTCACAATACCATAGGGATTTCCGATAATAAAAGGATGTTCCTAGGGGGAACCGTGTGACATCCTCCAACATATCTGGAATATTTCTCCAAACAAAAATAGCATTCTAAAAGAGAATCATGGGTTCTAGAAGACATGTCCTGGTGCTATCTCATTTCATATATAGTTTATGTGTATTGCCTGAGGGTTAGAGAACATGTTTTCCACCTATATCTTCCTTCATTAATCATTTTCCTATCCTTTATATTGTGAATGCGTTTGATTTTTTTACTGTCAGTTTATTATGAGTCTCATGTGATCTGTAATATGTGTGGTATGTTCTTCATAAATTCTTCCATAATTCCTTTTTATGATCTATGGGTGACCACATGAAGTAATTTTATGCATAGAGCATGATTGCTTTGGTTTTTATCCATTATATTACCTGATGTAAGACTTTTTATGTCACGATATCAGTCACTCTGAGAAACTAAATCTAGAATCATTGAAAAATTCCCAGAGTTCATTCTTTTCATCCTGATATATAGTGGTCCACTTTTTCCAGGTTGGGATGGTGAATTTATTGTCCTTTACTCCTATTTTATTTTCTGGTTTGAATGGTATATCTTGCAGGGATCCTGCCTGGAGTCGGATAAAGGGTATTTCCCCATGTGTCTCCACAAGCCACAGTCGTTGATTGCTCTAAGGGAATCAACTAATTTTTAGTGACTGAAGCTCCATCTCATTAATGCCTCCACTGTTAGATTATTTCCAATGAATGGGGTCTCGTTTGATCATACAGTTATGTACAAGGACCATCATATTGTAATTTTTACATGTCCAATATCCTTTTTGAGATTAAAGTGCCTATTGAAATGAATTAGTGAGAGGCTCAATTCTCTTCCTGGGACATATCACGAGGTGATGATGGATTGTTTGGGGGTCTCTGTGAGATCTAGGAGGCCGGACCAGGAGTCTCACGAGTCTGCGTTGCGGACTTCCATAGTGTGTCACAAGCATTTTATGACCATGAGAGGATTCCTCCTCCTCCTAATTTTGTTTCTTTTTTTATTTTACAAATTTACAAATTCATTTTCAATTACATGAGTGATGTATAAATAAATTACTCTACCTCTCGATGGTGTTTCACTTGAGTGATATTAGCCTCATGAAGATGTGCGAGGATTCAGTGGAAAAATATATTCGTTTTTCCATAGGGAGATAAAGGGGAAGTGATATGTTTCCCTGACATACACTATGTTTTTCGCACAGTGTGGATGACAATCCAAATGGATTTAGTGAGATGAGTTAAGCATGTCTCTATTGACCCAGGATTTATTTTGGGTCATCAAGGGTGTGTCGCATGATGTTCATCGTCCGTGTGAGGCTCCTACCTCCTATTTTATTTCCATTGTTTTATTTAACAAATGATCGGGGATTTCATGATTTTATTTAAATATTTTCAAGGAAAATAATCCTTCCATTAGGTGATGTGTCACGTAATATTTTTGACCACTAGAGGCCAACACCTTTTGGACATTCCCCACCCATTTCTAAATATTTCTAGAAAAATTATGAGGTTCTTGCTGTTAACAAACTGGGTGGCCTGGGGGAGCTTTCTCGGCTTCCATCGTGCATCCATTGGTTGTATAAGGAACCTATATAAGATAATAAGTACTTTTAAATTGTGGGTTCATGTGACCTGTTGTAGGCTATACTATATAATCAGTTCCTTTACGTGACCATATGCTAGTAAATTGATCATATGTCTCTATTAGGCTCATGTGATTCTTGAACTTTATCCCCCTTATACATCCATTTATTTTTGGTTGAAATAATACCCATATTCAGGTATTCCTTCCTATGTGATTTTTTAACCTTATTTGGTGGGAATAAAAGTACCCCCCCCCCCCCACCAAGAGAAATTTCTGTGAGGATAGTGGATCGGTTCTGAGTAATATAAATGCCAGCCTACGTCTTTGGCATTGTCTTTAATCCATTTCTTGGGTGATGTTTGGTCTACCAGGACAGACTTGGTATTCTATGAAATTCCATATATATAGGAGAAGAGGGATTTTTTATCCTCTAGTTACTATCTCTACAGATCTCTCTCATCTTCCCTCTGTCGTGCACCCCTATCGCAAGACTGCTCCATGAGTTTTGATCACAAGACAAATTCACTAGAATTCATTGCATGTCCATTTCAAAAGAAATCTCCCTCAAGAATAATTTTCACTCATGTTCTTGTTCAATCCAAATACGAACCATACATAAATAATGTATTGAACTAATCCATTTGTATTGTGATTTTCTTGAGGGTCTCATGGGATCTCCAAGCTCAATCATTCGATCAACTAATTATTATGCAATTTTCATGACCATTTCTAGGTCACAAAATTCATATGACCATTTCTATGTCATACTTTCATGATTCTCCATGGGTTTATGTAATTATGTGATGCCCTGCGGGATTATGTAAACCACTAATCCTTTGGGTTTTAGGTGATTTGTAAACTTCTTATGCAGTTCATGAATCCCTTTTTTATTCATCTGATGTGCATGATGATACGTGTTGATTATGTATTTTCTTTTAGAAATATTGTATATTCTCTTTTCTTGACATATTCCACATAATCATGTTCATATGTATTATTTTTCTCATCGATCATCAATAATTTTGGTCAATCAAAGGGATATGATTTCTAGGAATCATAACGTTGATCCTCAATATTGTGTGTATAATGATAATGAGATTCTGAAGAGGTTCCTATCATCTGAGCTTTGAGACTATACTTTTTCATAACGAATCCCTATATACAGGTTTGGTCCATGGGATGAATCTCTCATCACCCCTTCAGTCTTTAATTTTCCATCGTGCTTAGTGTCAACTTCTCTCGACTATGTCAGAATGACAATTTCAAAGGTCATTCGAATGATCACAACTCAGAATCAGGATTTATCTTATATATTAGAAAACTCCCCCTTAGGTTCATATGGCTATAACTTTTCTCATCAACCCATTGCTCAGATCTATTCTAGAATATATTCTTACTCTTTGAAAAATTATCACGATGGATGGGTTTTGAAGTGGGATCTTTATCCTAGTGGTAATTTCATCGATTAATGGGAATCACCTTTTTGGGTCAGGGAAAGTTATAAAGAGTTTTCTAATCCACTATAGAGAGTTTATCTTTATAAATCTATGTAGATTTCTGAGTTCATCATTCACCTCCAACCCAAACTTCTTTGAGATATAATCATTATTTGGTGATGTGGCACCAACATATTCCACATTATCCACATCGATGTTGGTATCATCTTATGGGACAACTAGAAACTAGGTGTTATACTCCCACATGGATGGATGTATGATAAATTATTTCTTTCTCATGATTTCTTGGATGATCCATTAAAGACCTCATATTTAGAGAGGGGATACTTTTTATCATTAAGGAGAAATTGAGAAAGGATGTGATAACATGTTTTCTCGTTTCCATCAAGAACTGGATCAATAGTTTCCTTCTCTATAGTGGTAGGATCTTGGACATCTCTAGAGTCATTGTGGGCCCATTTATAGGAACTTTTGTTGTTTTTACGAACCTTTGTTTTGGATTTGTAGCTTGGGGTGAGTTTAGTTGGGGTTTTAAGAAAAATTAATGGATATTGGGTTGGCCATGGTTTGATAAACCATGCACCTAAACCTAGGTAACCATGCGAACCTGAATAGATAGGTTCACACGGTTGGTGCACGGTTTACTCAAACCTTACACCTCTGCCCAAGAAACCATACAGGTGTGTTATTATTGTATGAAAATCAACTTTTAAATCACTCAAACACCCTAAACTCTTCTATTTTTACTTGGGATTGTGATTAACGAATTCTTTGTGATCATAGTGAATTTCAGAGTAATTACAAGGTGATTTGAACACCAATATTTTAGATCTAAAGCTCAGATTGAAGATATACTCTCTTCCTGATAAGTGTATTTCATCTTGTTGCTTTTTGCATTCTTTCCTCTATATTTCCTTAATCTTGTCATGAGAGTTCTCCACTATTTCCTTTTAATAAAAACTATTTTTTGAGATCTAGATTTAGTATTTTGGATCTAGATCTAGATTTTCAAGATCTCGATGCTTTTGATCTTAATTTTGGGATTATGGATTTAGATATGGATCTTGACTGATGACATTGTGCTTCTCAGATTTAGGGGATTATTGTTGGGCTAACATCTGTGAATAAACTATGATAGATGGTCTAAATCAAACTCCCACAATCGTGGATTTTATATGTGTATGTGATTTTATCAATTTTCTATCTTCAATTGATAACGAATTTCCTAAAATGGAGTAATTATGAATGTGAAATTAAATTTTGGTTTCCTAGATTAATAATTGATGATTTAAACACGGGGTTAAGGGGCTTCCCAAATTGATTATTTATTGGGTGAATTTTTCTTAGGAGTGTAGATATTTTAATTATGATATCGAATGTAGTTGGGTTTGAGAAAATTATACCAGGGAAATTAATTATGAGATAATGTTTGGCTATGTGAGATAATTAATGGTGACTTAATTATGTTCCTTTATTTTTGATAAAGATATATAATTGTCATATTAATTATGAAAAGTTGAGATTTAATGGGAAAATTAATTTTGAAGAATTGGTTATGAAATAAAACTTCAGTTGATTGATTATTTAATTGATGAATTAATTAATGGGTTGTGTATTTAGTTAATTTTTGGGTTATATAATGGAATTTTATATGTTTAACAAATTGTTGTATTAGTAAGGGAATGATTTGGTTAACACTTTTGATTTACTGAACAAATTTAATTATTGAGAATGTGGGTTCTAGTAATGAAATTATAGACCAATTTAGAAGTTGAGACATAGACATGGCATTAATCCTCAATAGTTAACCAAGCTCTTGTGATGTGGGTGCTGACATAGTGATCTACACCTAATGTAATTAGGGGTTTTAGACCGGGAGATATACACTAAATGAGATTTTGGGTGCCTGACATGGCGTTCAACACCCAATGAATGAAATAAATCAATTAGGATTTAAATGTGAAACAATAATTGAAACTGGGTCTAATTTGATGATTAAATAATAAATGACAATGTGATAACTGTTTAATTATGAATTGTATTTATTGCTTCATAGAATTTCATAAAATTTCTTTTGATTAGACTTGTTTTATACACTGTTGGTGGTGTCCTACTGATTTGTACTCACACCCTATCTGTACTGCCTGATCGGCACCCAAGAAAAAAAAATTGTTGTAGGTTAGGATAAGGGAAATTCCTTGGGATGGGTTGCTGTTTGGGAATGGAGCATGGTTGATGGAACCGAACATGGTTCGGGACCTACTTGGGAGTATTTGGGTCATTATTTTCAATTGTGTTGTAGAAACTTGACACTTTCATTTCCATAGAATATTTTCCCTTTCAGTTGAGTATTGTATTCCCAGTTTGACTATCATGTATCTTCGTATTGTTCTGGTTATATATATGCTTCTGCACTTGTTTGTTTATGTTTCCTTACATTGGTATTTTATTCTGATAAAAGAGGGTATAGTTTCTTTATGACTGACTTACCAGACCCTTGTTTCTATTCGGCACCCTCTAGCATATGGGGACGAATTATTGAGGGATTGTGTCCAATCATCTTGGGGAACTGTTTAGGGGTACACGGGTCGGGACATTACAAAGTGGCATCAGAGAAGTTTTCTTTTCATTCTTCTTCATTTGTATTAATATTTTGGGAAATTTATATATGAGACTAGGAAGTGTTGGGTCTTGGTAATGAGCTCACACATGGGAGTTGAAAAGCCATGTATGAGGAAAAATCATTTTAATCTGTGTGGGATTGTTGTGATAGCATTTTGTTGGTACAGTTGGATATTATTTCACCTTGGGTGCTGCACTTTTGGTGTGTTGTGAAAATTGTTTTTGAGAATTTTATATTGTTGATTCTTGGTCTGAAGAGGCTTTATATTTTAGTCTTTATGCATCATTCTTGTCACTCATGGTTATTATTAAATGCATTATTTTAGGAACTCTTGGGAAAATAGGTTATGGGTATGTTGTTGAACATAAATTGTCTTCCTTGATGTGAGATTAAAAATAAAATTTTGTCTAATGTGTATTGAGAAATATTGAAAAAATATTCAAGTTGAGAAGAATTGGACGTCTAAATGAGAAACATGTTAATGAAGATGTGCTTACCCTTTTTAACCAAGACCTAGGAGTAGGATGGTAAAGGGAAGTTATAGTGCCTCAGTGTTGACCATGTGATGAGAAATGGAAAATGGACATGTTGAAACATGTTGTGTTTATTTCTCTTTTTATGTAAATGTTATAAGGTTTTTTATGAGACCTAAGGCATGTGTTTGGATTTTAGAGATATGCCTCCATGGAGCATATTTAGAGAGAGACCATGGGGTATGGCGTGGAACGAACATCCAGATAGAAAATATGAGGAAATATTGGTGAAAACAGAGGAGGTAGGGGAGAAGTTCTAAGATAACATTTCTTGTTTCATGTAATTCATTGAGAGAGAACCTACGAGGGTTATGAAGAGCATTTATATTTTGACAACAGAGTTTCAGCTGATGCACCATCTAACTATTACTATAGAGGGTGTATGTGAGGGACCAGAATTCTAAAATTAATCCATAGAGATGATACATTATTATATAGAGATCCTGACTAAGAGGACGGTTATGTTGGATTGTTATGTGCTCTGGGGCATCAGTGAAGCACTGGTGGGACAATCAGGTATGATCTGGATAGACTGATGATATGTTATGAAAGGAATATCTAGAGAAGTTCTTAGAGAACTTCTATCTAGAGACACTGAGTCAAGAGAAGGATTTAGAGATTATCTATCTAAACCCAGGAACATTGTTCGTAATGGATTAGGCTGAAGGGTTCAAAAATAAATATCATTTTTCTCTAGTATTGGTACTAGATTTTACTTCTTCAGAAAATGATTTTAGGAAATACTTAGAGGTAAAAATAGGTCACATGTGAATATCCTTAGGCTAAAAAAGTTCTTAGATATGGGGAATCAGGCTCTCATTTCAGAGGGAAACCTGAAAGAGGCTTCCAATACTAGATAGGTAGTTTTCACTGGATGATCAGGGAGTGTGCCTCCTGATAGAAAGAAGCGTCCTTATAAGAACCTTTGTTATAACTGTGGAATTCAATGTGGAAGATCAGGAGTAATAGTTTTACAAGATCATACTCATGTGATTTTCCACCAATTATTAGGTTGGTACACTATCACACACATTGTCCTCGACCCCTAGTGAAATACCAATCTTGTGAAAAAAATGGGACACCTACAAAAGTTCTGTAGGATGTAGTGATAGGTCGGTGCAAAGGAAGATGCTGCATAGAGTCAGAGTGTGGGAAGGGGGTATTCTACACCTTATAGGTCTGGAAGCTATAGGTATACTGGTAGAGGTCGTATAGGCAGTGAACATGATGAATCGGGGAATGAGTGCTCATATCAACAGAGTGGTTCTACATAGGGAATTCTGATGATGCCACAAGGAAGAGGGGAAACATGTGGTACATCCTACACTTTTGGAGAGTGAGGTAGGTCCATCGACAATGAGAGGTACTATTCTAGTAGCTTCTACTTTATCTAGTTCCTTGTTTGATACTGGTGAATCTCATTCATTTATAACTAAAATTCTTGTTAATATCTTGAGTTGGGAGGTGGATTCTATAAATGGAGAAATGAATATCTTTACAACATTAGGAACAAAATATAGAGATATTTGTTGATGAAAGGGTTTTTCACTAGAGATTGGAAAGTGTAATTTTATTTGGATCTATGTGTCCCTGATAGGACAAGCTTCGACCTGATTATTAGTATGGGCGGGTTAGTCACAAACAACACCGACATCGATTGTTACCACAAGAGAGTAAACTTTTTATCTCCTAATGGTGACCAGTATGTTCGTCATGGAGAATGGTATATCCATGAACGTAGAGTAGGGCATTTTACT